>JAWZYU010000007.1:83853547-85135333 GCA_038380435.1 Ryuthela nishihirai | reverse complement strand
AGGTTATTCCGATTCACAGCATCTAAGTACTCGATGTAAATAACCTTATACGCCATAGGCCTGCAGCATCTAAGTACTCGATGTAAATAACCTTATACGCCATAGGCCTGCAAACAACATAATTTGTTAAGAACGAAGAAATTTCACTAACAATGACAATCGTTTTGCAGTAACTGGTTGCAGTAATTACTACAAAATGACTGTCAGTGAAAATCATTCTTTACTATCAAAGGTTTATCAAAGTAATAAGGTTATTTCCATTATGCTTTAATGATGTGCAGCTGAATAACCCAAGGTACTGTATATTGACATATGGTTGTAAAAGACTGGTTAACGATCGGTTAATACGGATTCCGGTATCGGAATCGGTATTAACGACCAGTCTTTACAACCATATGAAAAATATAGACCTTCAAAGCATGATCAACTATACGACTTTCCTTAAGCAGGTGGTAATTTGCCCCCCCCCCCCTTTAGTTCAACTGGGCGCGTAACCAGAAGATCCCGCGTTTGAATTGGGAGACGAATGGGTGAATTTTTTACACTTGAAACTTCCATAACTCATTAAATACTTAACGAATATTGCTATCACATTTTTCAACGAAAAAAAAACTTATTTTAGAAATTATAGAACTTCGACGTTAACTATTCATTTGGGTTGTTCATTCACATAGGGTTGTTCATTAACATCCCATAGGGTTGTTCATTAATTTATGGAAACAAGTGTAATTATTAACAGTGTGCTGAAACACTTCAGGAAAAGGGGGACTTATAGTGTAGTGGTCCGATAATATGAAACAGTATCTTGTTAGAATTGGACCGCAATGGCCAAATACTGTACAATAGCTGCAGATCAGGATATATATATATGTGTGGATAAATGAACTGCACATTTTGGTTAGACCTTTGATGATGATAAACAGTGACCTACAGAGACCATGATTGCTTTGTTTCAGTCAGTCATTCTTTTCATGATGAAATATATTTGAAATCGAAGAATTGATAATCCAGTGGTCAAACTCAAGTTTATCAGCTTGAAAAACGAGCATCTTATTCACTATACTAGAGAATTTGATCTTTCGGTTCAGGTTTGAATGGGGCGGGTCTGGCTAAGTCGGTAGCGCGCCAGGCTCGTAATCTGCAGTTCCCAGGTTCGAGTCCCAGTTGAATCAGCGTTGGGACTTATCTCCGCAAAACTCCCCGACTAGCTTACGGACAGTAGGAGACATCGATGGGCTTGGAAAGGTCACCGTCCGTCGGATGGGACTTTAAGCGTGGCCCCATGGCGGGAAAGCTATACCCTCTTCACGCTAAAAAACCACTATACTGCCTTGACAGGAATGCGAAGCTACCATATGTCCCCCCAACAACTGTTCCAGTAGGTACCTTCTCTGAGCCTTTGGGGTCCTTTTGGCCTGGACATTTGGACCATAGTGTGCAAAAAGGTGCCGCTCAGAGGTAAAACAACCAACCAGGTTTGGATACGACGTTAAGCATGTGAAGTGAAAGATTGTATTATTATAAAGTACTTATCCAAAATGAGAGTTGTCATGAAATCTAGTGATCTTTGAGCTCAAACGGTTGTAGTATTTCTTAAAATGACGCCAGATAATTATCATCATAGAAAATAACTTTTAGTGCATTCATTTTAGACCTAAAAGGGATTTGTTAGGCATTAACCTTTCCATTGTCTACGGAATTAGTATATTTTGAAACCACAGACCATTATCAGACACAGATATTTTTATTATACAACAAACAAAATTTCATAATTTTTTTAATTCAAATATATATATTTAATTTTATATATTTATATATGCTCAGGAACAATATGTTTTGAAGTTAATAAATCATGCTTACATTTTTATTTTACTATAAAATGTGATCAATTGTGACTTTTTCCTTTTTTCTCAACAAATGAAAAAATAGCTCATCTATATTCATTCCAGTTTGTTTTTTTGCATTAGCCCGTGAAAGGGTTTTAAATACATGTGCAACACTTATAGTTTTTTTAATGAGGTAGGAGGTGACAGATTTTTTATTTAAACAAATGTGAGGCACTGTAATTATATTCCATATAACCTTACTTAACATAATACATGTGGTCCTGAAAAACATTGCTAAACACAGCATGTTTTACTTTTGAAACATGTATAATTCGGTTCGGAGACACATAGCACTTATGATACACATGCAATACATAAATAATAGGAACAGTAATACATAATCAAAACGCTGTAAAAATTAAAATACACCGGACAAATGTATTAGTACAGTAAGATAGAAATATAATTTAACCCTTTTAGGTAAGCTTCATCAGTGTCTGACTCAGTCCGACTTTGCGATTTCTCTCTTTCAGTATATGTGTTTCAATATATGTGTCGGAATCTAAATGATTAATATTTATTCGACCTTTATGAATGGGTAAGGGGAAAAAATTAGACCTCAAGGAATAAATAAATAATTAAGAAATAATTGAAAATGATCTGATGTATTTTCAAAGGTCAAGATCATGAAGTATTTCAAGAATAAGGATAATTAATGTGATGATATTTTGAAGTGATTATGCTATTTTAATGAATCAATTACTAAATATAACAGTTGTAATTTAAAAATGTAAATCCAAATTTAATGAAATACTAAAATATCACCAACACAATATTAGTATCCAATATGTAATGAACAATGAGGTAACATACACTGTGAGGCAATTCTATATGCCCCTATGCCATGTGGGGCTACATTAATTGCGTTTGTATGCACTCTATTGTACCATTGATTCTATGCTATATTGCTATATTTCTCTATTATTCTTATTTTAGTTTATTTTGTACACTAAGTAATATTATTCTGTACTCTGTGCTCATATATTTCAAGATACCTATTAATTCAACAGCTCAAATGATCTGATGTCTTTCCATTCCGTTAAAATGTGTTAACCCACTGTATTCTGCTTTCTTATTTTACCCTCTTAATTTAACCAGTAATTCAAATTTTTCACTCTTGTTTAAATAGCAAGACGATATATTAATATAAAACAAGTATCTATGTTTAGTATATAAAGAGTTTTGGAATGTAAAATGTTTATCTAAAAGTAATATAATTAACACAAGTAAATTTTCTAGTTAGCTCAAGCTGACCGTGCCTTCTTAAGACATGATTTTGTCACCATTCCTGTAAGTATGCTCACAATATTCTTATATTCTTATGTATAGCATTATAGATAATGATTTAAATGATCTAAGGGACCTGGGTTCGAGCCCCGGGTAAGGCATGGATGTTTGTGTCGTTTATCTGCTGAGATCCTGCCATCCTCTCAGACCTTCCACTATGGCATATAAACTGACAGGCTCCTGTCAGACCTCTGTGGCAAGCAGCTTCTTGAGGGGGTATAATATTTATTAGTAATAATTTATAGGGTATTTTATTTAATAGTTATTTATTAGTAAAGTAATTGATTGTTAGATATTACTAAAATATTAAGTTGATTATACCTATCTACCAATCAACCAACTGACCTTAGTGTAAAAGCATTACAAACTATCATTTGTGATACTCTATTTTTAGGGCAAAACATTTTGAGGTACTTCGAATACTTTAAACTAAAATTCCAAATACTTTAAATGAACAAGTCTTTTCAAATACTTTAACTGAACAAGTCTTTTCAAATACTCGAACTGAATGAGTTTATAATTTGATAAATACAGTAAAATACTTAATCTCTCGTCGGCCAGTGCCCTATGGTTAAAATACAAATGAACTAAGAGAGTTTAACAGAGCTCATGCGACTAATTTCTAACACGTAATGTTAAACAATAAGTAAAGGTAACTTAATTTATATCTTACTCGCCCACTGTGACGGTCGCCAAAAACGGTAAATTAATTTTTACAAAAGTGGAATATTTTCTTTTATTTAATGAATAAAAATCTGACTTTCAGTATGCTACTCGGTGAATTTCACATCATTTCGTGAGATTAAAATAGACTAATTTCTATTTGTTTTAGCATTTATGCTTAACGATTGTAGCAACTGTGATCTGTAACTTATGCATTGCCTATTTCTTAGACACGATTACTTTTTTTAATATGTGGATACGGAGGTTGGCTCAGTCAGTAATGCGTCAGGCTCATAATCTGCATTTCCCAAGTTCGGGTCTCAATAGTTCATGGGTTGCGAATTTTTTCTTCTAACTCCGGTTCTGTTCACGGTGAGAAAGGGGATACCGTCCGTCGGATAAAACGTTAAGCCGTATCCCCTTTCCAAGAAAGCAATACCTTGTATATGATAAAGAACACAATAGATGGTTTAACGGGAGCCATCCTAACAGATGTTCGGTGGATCCCTTCCCAAATCTTCTCTGAGCTCTTGAGATCTTTGTGACTTCGCCATATACACCATTGTGTGCAAAAACATTTGCCCATAAGGGATGAGCCAACCAACTTTCTTTTTTACCTCTGCTGGTCATGTAGAACGTTATCGACGGTATTCAATTATCTGGCCAGCTGAAAATGTTTTGATCACGGAACAGCAAATTTCTTTGTGCAATGTTTTTAATTTTCCAGATAAAAGAATAAGATAAATAAAGGGAAATAATTACTTTATTTTATTACGGTTTAACGGTTCACTAAATAATCTTTAAAAATAATTCACTTCGAAATTAATAATAGCCTGAAAAATAATCTGAAATTACTTTGTATGGTCTTTATTTGATGGTTTTATGGAAAATGTATTAATCTGTGAAAATATGTAGTTACGAAATACGCATTAGGTGACCATATTGCTTTATATATATATTTTAATATTTAGTTAAAAACGTTTTAATGCTTTCACGTTATTATGCTACTAGTATGTAATGGTTGTCCTGTCTGTTTAATAGCAGCAATAAAATACCTAAAATTCCAAAGTAACAAAAATGAATCACAGATAAGAAATTCACCTTTGTGAAGCTATAGTACTAATAAAAATAAATATTGTTTTGTATTCTTTGCAGTTAAAGTGATTTGTTTTTACATTTTGCAGGGTGGGCTTGGAATCAGAAAAGACAGGTGTCTTTTCCTTTTTTCTGATCTTTTGCTTATCACAAATGTGAAAAAGAAAGCTGCTGCTATGAGGAAAACATCTTTAGCTTTGTAAGTAATTCTGCTTCACGCTAAAATATATACTTTTGCATATTTTGAATTCTGTTACTTCAACAAAATTTCGGTATCTATATTTAACAGAGTCGTCCCGTGGCCGAGTGGTTAGCGCACTTGGCTATTGATCTAAGGGATCGGATTCGAGCCCCGGGTAAGGCATGGATGTGTGTGTCGTTTTTCTGCTGAGGTCCTGCCATCCTCTCAGATCTTCTACTATGGCATATAAACTGACAGGCTCCTGTCAGACCTCTGTGGCAAGCAGCTGCTTGAGGAGATATTTATTTTATTATTTTATTTAACAGAGTTGAAATATAGATCCATTCGTTGGATATCCATTCACACGATAATTATGTAAAAGATTTTGTTTAACAAAATCCTTTACATAATTATCGTGTGAATAATATACACTGCTTGCATAAAGTTTTCAGATCACTAAAATGTGAATAAAAAGTAATCGTTAGAGAAAAAGGAAGATTTTTTCTCGTATTTAGGTAATATAATGTGCAGTGTGGAAAAATCAATATGTAAATTCCATATAACTTCAAAGAAAATGTAAAACAGATACCCTATGAAAGGAGTACTTCTCGTAAATTCTCTATCATTTCAAATTGCAATACTATATTGCCAATCTGGAACAACCGATTGTTTCATAAAACCTCAAAGAAAACATTTAGACGACTCAGAACGATGGAGAGCAATTGAAAGGTTTGAACCGGTTATACAATCGCGCACAATTGCGGATTTGCCCTATTGTCCCTGTTGCTCACCATTCTGTTATCCCAAGGCTATGGCAGCAATTCCAAACAAACCAAACTATTATTAGTCCTGTTCAAGGGCATCCTAAGGCTGCAATTCCAGAAGATGATTGATGTATTGGTCTACTCTCCCGAAGGATCAAGAAGGCAACAGCATCCCTGCCTTAAGACCTGATTTAGCCACAAGACAGATATCTGTTTCAACAGTGACTGGAAGTCTTCACACGGCCAGACTCTATGAAAATCTACCTGTTGTATGTATCCTTTTAACCTCTAAACGCAGACAATCCTGTGAAATGGTGTCATGATCATGTAGCCTGGACCCCAAATCTATGAAGTTACGTCTTGTTAATAAAGGAGTTGTCAATAAGATTCTTTACAGTCGGAGAGCAGATATATACAGATTTGGAGAGAGATCAGACCTCTCCCTCCTAACCATCCCCATAACATCGTTGAGAGAAGTGAAGAAAATACTCCATTACAAAAAGGACGTAGAAAACCTAGACTAGAAGTTCTATCAGGCCTGTCCTAGATTCTCATACAGCACACTAACACATTCGTGAACACACAACCATGCCATGCCGGGACTCGAACCTAGACCCTGCAGCTGCACTATCATCACGAGAAAATACGATACTACTGACAACTGCCTTCCGTGTATTTGATGGACGTGTTGTGAATGCTCTTAGATATCGAAATGCTCTCCTTGATTCCTATATCAAGCTCTATACTGATGCAGTAGGTGATTATTTCCTCCTAAGAGACGATAACGACAGTTCACACAGAGCAAGTGTGATCAACCAATATCTTGAGGAAGAAGATATCCAACGAATGGAGAGGCCTGCATTCTCTCAGATCTCAACGCGATAGAACATCTGCAAAATGCCTGGTGAAATGCAAGGACGCCCTTCCAAAACCTTCCCCTAAACCTTCTAGGATCTTATGATTGCTGTTATTGCTCAGTGGACTTTATTGTTCCCCAGTTCTCTGGATTATCTTATTGAAGACATGAATTAACGTTTCAGTCCTGTATTAGTATTAGATTGGGTAGGGGCGGGGGTGGCTCAGTCGGTAGCCCGCCAGGCTCGTAATCTGTAGTTCCCAGGTTCGAGTCCCAGCTGGGTCAGCGTTGAGATTTATCTCCGCAAAAATTCCCCGCCCTACCTACGGTCAGTAGGGGACAGCGATGGGCTTGGAAAGGCCGCCGTCCGTCGGATGGGACGTTAAGCCGTGGCCCCGTGTGCGAGAGAGCCATACCCTGTGCACGTTAAAGAACACGCTGGATGGCCTTGACGGGAGGTTACCATCTGTCTCCCAACAGCTGTTCCAGTGGGTCCCCTCCCCCAACCTTCTCTGAGCCTTCGGGGTCCATGTGACCTGGTCATTTAGCCCATGGTGTGCAAAAAATGCCGCTAAGAGGTAATACAACCCAACCCAACACCAACTAGATTGAGCTGCATCCTCTGTCGGCCTTATGTTTTGTATTCATAACGATGCCCCTATTTTCACGTCATTCAATTCATTCATTTTGTTGGGTGTATGAAAATCATTTTGCTCAAATTTTTCTGACTCATCAAAATATAATATTTATATCTTCACATGAAATTTGGTTGAACTTTTTCGAATATATTTCGAGATATGCGCATTTTATCGATCCATGTATAACTTTTGATGAAGTGTACAATGTTTTGTTTATTTTTGTCTTAGTCAAATTTAAATTAGTTAATTGACATATCTGCTTCTGAAAATGGCAAAAGCAACAAGGAAGTAAACTGAGGAAAACAGCGCCAAACTTTACTCCGTGCACCTGTCCATTCTGAATATATTACTATATTTATTAATGATATTTGAACTTCAGATCTTTAAATTTTCTCATCTGGCTTCTAGTAATCATCAAATGCACTGATGAGTTCAATAATAATTCTATTTTTAAATTAAATTAAAAATATAGTTCAATTTTAAAATAAAAATATAGTTCAATAATAATTTTATTTTTAACACCTTGCAGCTTCAATCATAGTTTGAAGCAGTCCTCATCAAAGTTCTCTCTAAGAGGCGCTCGTGCATGTACGACATTTTCTGCGCACAGCGCCCTTTTACTCAGTGATCAGCCATTTTGCAAATGATAGTCCCGCGCACGAGAATTTCTATGCACACATTCCAGAAAGTAGAGGGAACATAGTTCCTCACCGTTAAAATGGATTGTCTCTATTGTCATTAAATAAATTTAAACGTGAAGAAATACGTATTTTTATCCTATTGTGCTAATTAATCAATGCATGAAATCCAGTTCATAGTATTGTTATTGTCGCACCCAGCCACAGCACTATAGTGGATAGGGTAGACGTCAGAGAAATACGAAAAAGGAGGTCATAGGGAAAGAACAGTGGCTTTGTGATTTCCATGAGTTTGCAATCAACATTCTGCTGAGGGCAACCCTGTAGTTGCAATGTAAGTTGTCTCGTCCACAGCATGGTTAAGGTGATCAAATTCCCCTTAACCATACTCTGGACGAGATTGATTATTAGCAGTTACCGCTAAGACTATGCGTATAATTTGCTTAAGTAACACAGTTTTATTTACTACAATGGATTCCTGCA
The DNA here is from genome assembly GCA_038380435.1 of Ryuthela nishihirai. Classification (NCBI taxonomy): domain Eukaryota; kingdom Metazoa; phylum Arthropoda; class Arachnida; order Araneae; family Heptathelidae; genus Ryuthela; species Ryuthela nishihirai. The sequence goes on along the minus strand of JAWZYU010000007.1, from coordinate 85,126,842 downwards.
CATGTGGGGATCCAGGTAAATTAATTCGCTGACACTTTTGCAAAAGCAGCACTCTCGCATAAAAAATACCTCTATTCCTACATGGGGAAATACACACCGCAAGAGGTTAAATCAAGAAAAAATTAAACGAAACATTTCAACATCATTTTGATATTTTAACATCTGGTTGAGAATGGGATTTCTCCCTTTCGAAACTTTGGTTTGACCAGAAGGAACTTAATTTGCATCGCCAGGCTCAGAACGGGCTGAACTTTATTAAACGATTCCTTATTCAAAATGAAAAGAACAAATTCTCCGAACTGTGTTCATTGCAGTGTGAAAGAAACAATATCACATGTGCTTCTTAATTGTGAAGAATATGAAAATCAAAGGGAAGAATTAATAAATAGTCTAAAGAGAAAGAATATTACTGAATTAAGTCTTAAAAGTCTATTAGGCCAGAAGACCCTTTTTTAAGAATATTTTGTTTCCAAGAAACTGAAATTTCTACATAATTGTGATATTTTCGAAAGAATTTAAAGAAACTTTAATCTTAGGAGAGATCTTACTTTTATGCAATTGTTCCATTCTTGACGATCTGGAAGAGAGGAACGAAAAACCTCAAGTTTCCAGTAGTCTAGAGGTTTTTGACTGATTGACTAATAATTCATATGGCATCGCTATGGCAGGCAGGGCCAACGCCCAATGGTAATAAATGGTGCAGTGTGGCTTAAAACAATTCGGCTAAAAATCTTTCAAAACAGCAATTAAAAAAGACACACCAAAATTGGATGTTTTCTTTACCGCATTCTACTAGGCTACGAGAGAAGAAAGGGGTCCGAGCTCACTCGTGCCTCTCATGCTCCACTAACCAAGTCCTCAGCTCAGTAAACAGACTCTTTTCTACTTCTCTAATTATCCATTGTCGACCGGTTTGGTTTAAAACCCTTAATTCTGATTGAGTCACACTTGACCTAACTGAAGGGGCACTGGCTTATTTTGTGCACACAACATCCCACTGTTCGAATCAAAACGCAACTCACGCCCATCACCGTCGGTTGTAGCAGGAAGAAGAACGAAGGCAGTCTCAGGTTCATTACAAACTTTCCTCATTTTCCCCCTTTAATTAAGAATTTGTTTCCACTCTAGTTTTTTTTCTCTCCTTTTTAATGAAAGTAAAGACTGCAAACGTAAAGGGGAATGAAACCACAAACCAGGAAACCGAAATTTTTCTAACACCCAACTCTACACATGTGAAAAGCAGAAACAAATGAGTGTTGAGGACTATTTATAGATTCACTCCTTAAGAAAGTGGGGACGACTTGTTTTGTCCAACTGAAGTTCGGGCTTAGATTATGTCCCCACTGAAGTTAATCCGTACTTGTATGGGATAAGAAACAACATAATTTGGGATAGAAATTTAAATGGTGAAACATGGATAACTTTGACCCAATTCCGGGCTGTTGATGTAGTAGAAATTTCTCATATTGATGGACATAACTAATATATATTGTGTGATGTTAAGGAGGTTAATTAATAACTCTAAGTCAAATAAGTGAAAATATAAATGCATATGTATTTTATTATTATTATTGGCATTTACGTTATTAATATAAAATTTCATTTGCACTGCCATTTAAATAATTGAATAATAAGGAATTTTCAGTATATTTGCTTGCAATGGAGCTATAAATAAGTGTCATGTATATAAAACTAGGCATCATACAGGTAAATTTATTAGTGTTCTGTATAGAACGGGAATTTTTCGAGGACGCCTTAAATTTCTCGAATTATAAATCTTTTCGAACTTATAAGTTTTTTCAAAATTTCAAGCTCTGAATTCCAGCTATTTTAATTAACTACTCTTTTTAACAACAATAGGAACTAAATTATATCAGTAAATTCTTTTGGCACAAACAAAACAGTAATTTATTCAGTTGCTTATTATTATTAAAGAATCTATATTTAAATAAGTCTCAAACATTAACAACTCATTTATTACTTGCAGCTGTTGCTGATTGTATTATTTTATTACAGAAATACTTCCCCATACGGATCTCTAGAATCTAATAAGTACAAACTTTTGATGAGAACATCCTTGCACAACATAGAAATTGTAAAAAGTAAGTTGATACTGTGTTTAATTATTATTTTTTATATTTATATATTAACCTCTCTAAAAAGACTGTCAAGGCACCAAACAAAATATTTGTCTAACAGAAGTTCTATCTCAAAGAGACATCAAATTCAGTTTTGCAAAACAAACTCCCATTAATTTTATTTTTCTCTTTTTTGCGTAATTAATATGGAAGAACAATAAATATGTGTAAATTAATAAATTACCCATATGTGTAAGACAACACACAACAGAAAAACGCTCATGACTTCTAACTGAGACTGGCAAACCCGATTCTTTTATGCTGCAGTCAATCATTCTAATTTTTTGTCCACTATAGAGTAATTTATTGCTTATTCAATTTCTTTAAAAAATTAATATCCCTTCGTGTAAGGTAACGTTAATCTTTCATTTTGTTCTATTGCTTTTCCGTCAGTTCTACTGATGTACGTATTCAATTTCAATTCTATTTTGTAGGCAAATTCAAATGCTTTGCACCCTTCAAATTTCAGATCATAATTCTCTGCTACCTTATATCGAGTTCCCTTAACCCTTTCACGACTAAGAGAAACATTTTTCCCCATTTTAAAATTGGTGATTGTCGTTTTTAATTATAACCTTATCTGCATTTTTTATACAGAATGTCAAAATAGAACGTATGCCGAACGCAATTACGTAAACGGGAACGTTTAGAAAACAAAAACAGAACTGTCAGGACTCATAATATATGTACTATGTGCAATGTCCATCTTTGCCTCACTACCAAAAGAAATTGCTTCGCAGAATATCATAATTAGCACATCATTTTGATAGTAATTTTATTTCATAATTTTGTATTATTTTAGTTAACATTTTGTTCTAATAAACCAATAAATAAAAGACATTGCATAATAAGCCTAACTATAATTTGTGTTACCTTTATAGTCATTGGGAAAAATATTTCCCATAAAATTCCAAAAACACTACACATTGTTTATGTATTTTTCTTATGATTTTTATTTATTTTACGTTTAAACAAACTAAAATAAACAGTTACATACTAATATTTACTCTTAGAAACCTTATGGTCCTGAAAGGGTTTAGTGGCTTCCATTGTTCTTCGAGATGCTTTTAATTGTGCATATATATCCAGTTCCGAACATTGTTCTTTTTTTTATCTACTTTCCTATTGCTTTTCTCTCCTCATTCGTCAGTTTGTGGATTTCTCAAAGCAGTTGTTCCATCATGTCTTTAGAATGCGACGGACAAACTTAGTGACTTGTGTGTCAAAGGAAAGCTTTTGATGCGTAGAGTGTCATAGGTTATAAAAAATTGACCCAACCATGCTTTCTCCCCCTCCCCCCCAACGATTGTCTGCATATCTTATGACTGCGAGGGCCGAAAGTAACAAGTTATACGTCAGACGAAAGCTTGTGATGTAGAGAATGTCACAGGTTAAAAAATTCCATCCCCTAGAAAGGGGAAATATGAGAACTATTGTTCTAGTATATCTCCTGAACGCAAGGGTGTACAATTTAGAGTTAGTTGTCAAATGAATGCTCATATGAGGACCGTCGTAGACAATTTCGAATTTTGCGGTCCCTCGTCCGCCCCCCAAAAAAGGGGTCTTCGCGGTGGTGGATCTTAACGAGTGATATCTGAAATCAAAGCTTGTGACGTCTCCAATGTCATGGGCTACCTGAAACACGACTCCAAAAGGGAGGTAAAATGTGGTCGATGTTTATGAGTCATATATCAAATGAAAGTTTCTGAAGGAATGTGATTTTAGTGACAAAGAAAAAAATATAAATAAATTTAAAAAATATATATATATTCTCATATGCGCCGTAAAATGTAGAAAATAAAACTGAAGTACATCGATGGTGCAATCAGTCACAGAATTTGCATTCACTTCAAAGGAAGATAGAGCGCCAATTTACCTACTCAACAACATTGCCGGCGCCCTGTCATCCTTTGAAGCGAATACGAATTCAGTAACTGATTGCACTATCAATATGCTTTAGGTTGATTTTCTACTTTTAGAGCCCTATAGGAAGACAGGTTTTTTTTTTTTTATTTTCCTACCTGATATGTCCATGGAAGGAAACCCTTCTTTTGGCATTCGTTGAACATAAACTAACTGAAATGACTTTTTTTTTTGTATTTTTGCAAATTTTACTTCTGCGGAGATTAACTCTTCTCTATTATATTTGTTTTCTGTTATGTACAGGGTATGGGAATGATTTTTCTTAAGCATTTCATTTCAAAACCTAATAGTTTCTCTTACTCTCTTTTCTTCCTTATACATAATTCTGAATCATATACTATAGTACTCTCTGGAATAGTCATTGTATTTCATATATTTTAACTTTCAACTTTTCGTTTGTTGCTTTTCTGGTTGCGAATATTTTCATTGATGCATATCCTTGACTTATTCTTTGCTTTATTATTTCTGTATAACTCCACCATTTTGTTATATTTGATCCAAGATAATTAAACTGTGCATCTGTCCTGTTGTTTGACTGTCAATTTCGATATTGTTTTAATAAGAATTGCATTGTATGTTTAACCTTTAAGCCTTCGTTCAGGTAGTAGATTTTCTGGTTGTATATAATTTCAACAGCAGAGAATTGTAAAAGACAGTTAATTTTTTTATATGGAAAGAAAAACACTGGTCACATGGACTGAGAAATAAACATGGCAAGGTTGTTGAAAGTGAGAATTTTGTAAAGGCTGGGTGGGCTGAGCATTTCACAGATATTTTAAACCAGAGCTTCCAACATTTTCTTGGCCACAGACCCTTTATGACGTCTCATCCTTTCTGCGAACCCCCCAAGAAGTTAATCTTATTTTAAATTGTGTGTTGAATGTGAACTCTTTCTGCAAACCCTCTTTCCATCATTAACTCACACAATTTGACTAAAATATAGATCCTTGCAATGAGGATTCCCTAAAAGTCTCAAGAATCGCTCTTGATCTTCTTTTAGTATGACCTCCCCTGAGCTTGTCGATAATATTTTGTTACGACTCTTACTTCCTCTAAATGATCAAGTTTGGTCATCTTTCCGGCACGCCGGCGCGACCAGGAGGCCGCTCCGAGCGCCAGTCCGAAGACCTCACTAAATCATTCAATTTTAATTTTAATTTTGTCCAAATTACAAACCCCTATCCCTATCACGAAGGAGGTTTAACGGGTTACCCATTCCTGCCGGAAAGGGAGATCACACGCTGATTCCTTCAGTGCAGCGCGCATGCTGCCCCGGACATCTAAGGGCATCACAGACCTGTTATTGCTCTGTCTCGTGAGGCTAAACGCCGCTTGTCCCTCTAAGAAGGGGGCGGGAGTGGCTCAGTCGGTAGCGCGCCAGGCTCGTAATCTGTAGTTCCCAGGTTCGAGTCCCAGCTGGGTCAGCGTTGAGATTTTTCTCCGCAAAATTTCCCCGCCCTGCCCACGGTCAGTAGGGGACACCGACGGGCTTGGAAAGGCCGCCGTACGTCGGATGGGATGTTAAGCCGTGGCCCCGTGTGTGGGAGAACCATACCCTATGCACGTTAAAAAACACGCTGGATGGCCTTGACGGGAGGCTACCATCTGTCTCCCAACAGCTGTTCCAGTGGGTCCCCTCCCTCAACCTTCTCTGAGCCTTCGGGGTCCATGTGACCTGGCCATTTAGCCCATGGTGTGCAAAAAAGTGCCGCTCAGAGGTAAAACAATCCAATCCAAACCCTCTAAGAAGAACGTCCGACTGGAGTGATCGGAACGCCTATTTAGTAGGCTAGAGTCTCGTTCATTATCGGAATTAACCAGACAAATCGCTCCACCAACTAAGAACGGCCATGCACCACCACCCACTGAATCAAAAAAGAGCTCTTAATCTGTCAATCCTTCCAGTGTCCGGACTCGTTCATTATTATTAGCTGTTCATTTATTGGCTGTTTTGTAATTTAAACATAAATAATTGAATGGAGTACTTCGATGCTCCCGGAGTTTCTTTTGTCATTAACATCCAATTACATCTTGTGATGAGCACGAGATTGACAATGTTTCCATACTAAACAGACAAAATTCTAGCAAAAAGAAATAAAACTTAACGAGGTTATGTAATCATGGTAAATTTACTATTTCAGTTAGAGCGTTCTGAAATATTAAAAATAGCTTGTTGACCCCTAGGGACGACAGTCGGAACCAGTATTCAAAACAGTGTAGTTAGTTATACTCATGGTTGGATCTAAGTTGGGGAGGCAGTGAAAGGGATATGCCCCCCTCCCTCCACACTTTCGTTGAGAATACTATTAATACGTCCAGTAAGGGTACTGGACACCAAAAATTATTAAACTTGGGCATATTTCACGCATTTTTCATGAACGTTTTCGAAAACTTGTATAGGGAAAGTCAGTTTGGTCGCCATGTTGTCCGTATGCCTAACTACAGATAGACAAATAGGGTTATGAACAATGTGTATGAATGCTTCCGTAAAAGAGAGAGAGATCTAGTATGCGTTGGGCAGACAATGTCAAACAGAACTTTTGTAAAATTGATTTATAGTGGCCAACTTCAGCAGTTGCAGATCAGGACAGACATGTTTGTATGTCTAAATTACAGTCTGGTTGAAACATAGCCCATGGTGACACGAAAATTTTGTATATATATATATTAATTTTTCATTTCCTATTTTCATTGCTTTTTTGATAACATTTATTTTCGTTTTATATTTTTATAGATATTATTTAAGCAACTCTTCATGATTTCCATTTCTCTCAAAATATTGTTGTGACTACGGTATCATCTGCACATTTATATGATGTATGTCTTTTCTCTTTATCATTATAAGAATAATTTTCTTAAATAGGATTTTTATTATCAATAGTTCATCTGCAGATCTAAAAAACGTTTCTTTTAATAGTTAGTACATATGTATCTGATGGCTCGTCTTTAACCACATTCATTTGCAAGAAGTTACATTGCTCTTTTTCATAATATACGTTATAATGGTTTCAGTTGTAATGAATTTTGTCTATTTTTATTATGTTTCTTATGCGTTCCCTCTTTTGAAAACATTACTTCTTAATCTTACTTATTCCGTTATAGTTTCAGAATGTTTGTAGATATCATAGATTGTTACACAGTAATTACACCTGGGGCGGGGATGGCTCGGTCGGTAGCGCACCAGGCTCGTAATCTGTAGTTCCCAGGTTCGAGTCCCAGCTGGGTCAGTGTTGAGATTTATCTCCGCAAAATTCCCCGCCCTGCCCTCGGTCAGTAGGGGACACCGATGGGCTTGGAAAGGCCGCCGTCCGTCGGATGCGACGTTAAGCCGTGGCCCCGTGTGTGGGAGAGCCATACCCTGTGTACGTTAAAGAACACGCTGGATGGCCTTGACGGGAGGCTACCATCTGTCTCCCAACAGCTTGTTCCAGTGGGTCCTCTCCCCCAACTTTCTCTGAGCCTTCGGGACCTAGCCATTTAGCCCATTGTGTGCAAAAAATAGCAGCTTAGAGGTAAAACAACCCAAAGTAATTACACCAATTACGTTTCGTTAAAGAAATACTTTTAGGGTTAGAAAATGATGGCTTTTCGCATCTTTCCTGCAATGGAAGAAAACTTCATTTTTGTGTTTTACTCATAGGAATTGTAGATATTCATTTGGGTACAATATATTCTTCTATATTTATGTCACCAAATAAACTAAGAAAACTGTTAATGAAAAACATTGCCATCTTCCAAAAATGATACATTTAATGTCATAAGAACTAATCATATTTCTAATAGTGGTAAAAGTGGTAGAAATATTATATAAGCGCTATAATTATTAATGATGCAATTAGACTAGGTATATTCATTATTTTTCAATTCAGTATTAATGAACTATTTTTATTATTAGAGTTTTTACTTTATGATTACAAATCCCAATCTAAAATTTTAAATACACTTTTGAAGCTATCCTTCTGAGTTCTTTCTATTTTTCATTGCTTCAGTCTTGAGAACAAAGATGTGAAAACATTGAACACTTAATCCTATAATTATTAATTTACCATCCATTTTCATCCAGTATTTAAAAATGATGCTTAAAAGTCACATTCCCAACTGCCAGGTGAAATTTAAGCATTTTGTTCTCCTGTATTGCATGTCAATGAAATTTATTGATTCTAATACCTGTAACCCATGGACATACCCGGGGGAAGAGGGGGGTCGCTCCCCTCACCATAAAAAAATCCTGTCGTCTTATGCGAAATCTCAAATTTGTCTGCTGTGGTGAAATCCAAAAACAGTTGTCTAAGAAATAAACCTTAATTTTATTTTAGCCCATATCTTATGATCTACAGTAAAAATAAGTAAAAAAAAATCTCCTTCCATATAGAATATTACCTTAAACTTTCCTGTTCGGTGGAATATTATAGTAAGTAGGAAACCCTACTTAAGTCTTTTTCTTAGACCCCAAAGCTAAACTCTTATAGCCTCTCCGAAACTGAATTACCCCCCACACACACACACACCGTGAAAAAAAATAATATTTGAGTACACACTGCTGTGCCAACAGTCACAAAGACAAAAAGAGTTGACAGGCATAAAAAAATACAGATATTTCAGTATTTTTTTTTATTTCATTAAAGTTGAAACTTGATCACTGAATCTGGACTTCTAATGGAACTGCGAATTTAAAAAAAATGAAATGGTCAACTGAAACTAAGGCTATGATGTACCTTTTATCAAATACTTCATCAACAATGAAATATGAAATTTACTGAATTACAAATTTTCCTTCACATCAGCTTCAAAAATATATTTAAAATATTAAAATAACTTGCTATGATAATGAAGGTCTCTTTCTAATAATAATAATACTAAATTATATGTTGATTATAATGTGAAAAATGTGGTAAACACATACGAAATTACTGAAATCTGTTCTATCAGCAGAGATAGATGAAAAGAGTGTGAAGAAGTTCTTAAAAGAGGTTGGACATTTAGAAGGAGATGTTGCTGTTCTAGGAAAGATTAATGACATGCTAGGAACTCTCAACTGTCAACATCAGGTAATTTTCAGCCAATAAACTGAAGAGTAACACTTTATACCTTTTCAGATTTCTTTCTTTAAAAGTTAAAAAAACTGAAAAACTCACAGAAGATATATTATTAAGCGTATGATAAAATAGGTTACATAATTTTACAATAGCTTAAATTCTTTTTCAGTTCTTAATGTTTTGGAAAAAATTATGACCCAAGAGGCCCGGATCTCAAAAGAAAATCGAGGGACAAGGGTTGGGGGAGAGGGCAGAAACACAATCGAGTAAAAAAAATGTAAAAGGGGAGGGGGTGGCAAGAGACTGTATTTACCCTTTTACAGGATTTTTGAAAACATTTTTTAAAAGATGCATGAAATATAGTTTAGTTTAATAAATTTTCCCTCTATTACTTTTACTAACATTCTCCCCCCCCCCTCCCATCCACCTAGGGAGATCCGGCCCTGTGACTCAATATGTTTCTGTTGTATGCAAGAAGACAGAGAAGTAATTTCAAACATGATTTTTATATAGTTTAAATTTTCATTCTCTGTATATGAAAAGCTAGGGATCCTTTGTGTCATGTTTCACATTTCATTTCTCTGCCAGGCGAAAGGAGTTATCTAATGTCTTACAGTAATACATGCTCATTTTTCGAACACAAATTGCTTCGGTAATTATCCGTTTATCTTACAAGCATTAATTTACAGTGTGCTTAGCTCTTTCAATGATTATGAATAAATCCAAGGAAAATCATTTATAGTCAATGGTGTTTTTTATGTAAACAAGTATTTATACATGATTAACTGTACATGGTACTGAATTGAACCATGACTTTCAACAGCATCAGATTCAAATCATGATTATGCCTACATTAGGATTTTCTCCACTAACCCTCGCTCTGCCTTCAGCGAAAACGGGACACCAAAGCGCTTGGAAAAGCTACTGTCCATTGGAGGATGTTCAGCTATAGCCCCTTGTGAAGGAGAGACATACTCTGTACAAGGTAAAGAACTCAGTGGATGGCCTTAATGGGAGGCTTGCATTTATCCTCTAACAGCTGTTCAGTGGATCCATTTCATACTCTGTACAAGGTAAAGAACTCAGTGGATGGCCTTAATGGGAGGTTTGCATTTATCCTCTAACAGCTGTTCAGTGGATCCATTTCATACTCTGTACAAGGTAAAGAACTCAGTGGATGGCCTTAATGGGAGGCTTGCATTTATCCTCTAACAGCTGTTCAGTGGATCCATTTCCCAAATTCAACTCTGAGCCCCTGATGTCCTTGTGACCTGACCACTTAGTCCATTGAGTAAAAAAAGGTTCTGTTTAGAGCTAGAACAAAAATAATCCGATTGATTAACAATTCAATTAAAAGTGAAACAGCTATTTTTTGCGAAATAAAATCTGAAACGAAAAATAATGTGAATCATGCGCATGCATCTTTTTTCTTTTCAGCATTAAGTTTTAATTTTTTTTTCTTCACCTCCAACGCTCTGCATTTAACACATTGATTTTTCACGTGATGGGGCTAGCAAAAATAAATCATTCCATAATCAGTACTTTTCTAATTTAGAGGTCATCTTATCAAACTATTTATCTTAACCTCTATCATCTTAGGAAGGTTAGTGGATTTATAAACGAGTAAAATACTTGCAAACCTAGTCTCTCTCTTAAACTCCAAAATCTTAAAGGAAAATTTTCACAATTTAAGTGCTAAAAATGTCTTTACTAAAAAAATTTTGATAAATAGTCTGTTAAGTTTTTATTATTAACTGGGACACCAGACGGAATCTGAGTACAAGCCACGTACTGTATATGCATACAAGGCACGTATTTAGTGTGTTGGGGGTAGGGTGTTACAGCACCCCTTTAAATCTTTGAAAACTCGAAGTTCAAAAATTATTGTTAAACTATTCGTTTGGTTGTTCAGGGATTTGGAGAAAACCTATAAGGGATGATATTGAGTAAAAAGATACTAAGACAGTTATAGCTTATTAGACTGTAGTACATAAGAAGGAACAGGACCTATCCCTTTTTATATAAGAATAATGAAATAATAGACACAAATAAGACAGCGATTAGCAAGCAATAAAATTATCATTTAAGGTGTATGAAAGTTTGATAAATTTTTGAAAATGAAGAAAATGAAATTTTGATTTTCTGAGCCACTAGCAGAGATAGCGTTGTTTTAAAAAGGGAAACCATCTTTTGTGATTAAAAGAATATGCTTCTTCGATAATATGTTGCATAAATTGTGTCGAATACATATATATATATGCAAAAAATAAGTAACTTTTTTGTCTCTTTAATTTGAACTATGATTCTTCGAGCGTATTTTGTTGTGCTGAAAGAGAGCAAAAGGTTTCGTACCAATTTACCTACTGAACAAAAATTGCCAAGCTTTATTGTTATTCCCTTTATTTATTATTCCTTTTTATTTGTTATTTTTGTTTATTATTCCTTTGAAGTGAATACGAATTCAGTGGATAATCATTCACCATCGCTCAATGGTTCAAAATTAAAGAAGAAAAGCGATCAAAATTAATGATCATGTAAAAAAGGTCCTTTGGCTACTGATCTAAGGGACCTGGGTTCGAGCCCCGGATAAGGCATGGTTGCATGTGTTGTTTTTCTGCTGAGGTCCTGCCATCCTCTCAGATCTACTTTGGTATATAAACTGACAGGCTCCTGTCAGACCTCTGTGGCAAGCAGCTGCTTGAGGGGGTATTTATTTATTTATTTTTTTTATTATTTTGAAATTTGAAACGGCAATTTCCTTTTAGAGTAGTATATCACATACTGAAAATAATGAGAATAAGTTGTATATTTTCAAATAATTATTATTTAAACCTTTTAGTGTTAACGCCAGTCAATAGAAAATTCGAAGGAACATTTTTCTAAACTGAATTATTGAAACATTTGATCTGCGACCATCCTAACATTTAGCATAATCTCTGGTTATCAGTCCATAACACAGTTTTAAACGGTGCAAATATACCGGATATTTCCCAAGTAATTTCCAATTGAACTCTAAACACTAATGATATTCAATGGGAAAAATATATGAAGAGAATCTTTCTCAAGGAATAACTGAAACATATAACTATCACATTATCATAAAATTTATGATAATGATTGCTCGTATCGTAACATATTTTAAAATGGGGGATTAATTGTAATAAATTTGATACTAAAGCTAAAATCTTATGTAATATAAACATGCATACATTGTAAGTGTCACAATAAAAAAACATTATGTTTTACAGGTGTAATTCCCAGAGTACATGATAATCCTCAAATAATCTAGTGCAATTAATTATGAATTAACAAAGGAATTAAAAACGTTATAAAAATGTAATTGTACAAATTTAATTTCAAACTTTCTCATTTAACCCTCATCGTTTGAGCTTAGAAGTCTCTGCTTCCGCTATTTCCTCTTTGTTCTCAGGTGAGCATGTTAACAGAGGTATTTGTTTCAGTTTATGTGGTTTTCAGTTTCTTTCGGAATTCTTTCCAAAGCGGAGAAATAATAAGGACTCAAAATTGATCACATGGAATATTTTCATGTGTTAAATTCCTAAAAATATCTCTCAAAATGTGTTATATTTTTACGGCCCTATTTCTCGCTTCGTGAGCCAGCTACAAGAGTTGCCATTTTAGCAACAAAGCTTCCTGTACCACGGCCGAACAGTGTATCAGAATTGCTTGGTTCAATAAGCGTGTTGTTTCAGATTGGCAGAATGTGTAACCGTTTGGAGTAAAGCATAAAATATTGGTACAAAACCAAAGTTTTATTATAGATATTTCACACTGAATGTGGCCCTCCTATTCCTACTCGCAAGTTTGTTCGTACAAATGGAGCAATTGCATCACATTTTGTGCCTTAACGAAAAAAAGGGGACAAGTATGTACAACTTTTTTTTTTCGTATATCACACCTAGAAGGTCTAAAATATATCAATGGCAAAATTTGAGCGGGGTGTTTTTTATTTTTGTAGGTCACAAAATGTTTTCAGTTTTTCGGAAAAAAGTTTTCTCAATAGGTTCAAAATTATAATAATAATAATAAACTAACCAAAAAATAATTTGAATATAATAGAAAGTGTATGAAATGCTAATTAATTACTCATATTTACCTTTTCTTAGTCAATTCTTCTCCTAATGTTTATTTTGGAAATTATGTGAAAATATTTTTTCTCCCTCTGCTAAGCACAACAAAAGATTTTTTAAAATGTCATTTTTTGATTAACTTCATATCATTCTAACAGATACAAGAAAGTAGTTTAAAAACTTGAAATATGTTTGATAAAATAGTACACTTTTGGCCTTTACATCTATAGAAGCTATCGCTATAAAATTATCGCATGTAAAAGATGAAAAACTAAATTTTGGTCAGCCATTTCACATTTTAAACTACTGGCATCAGTATGATTTAGTTTTTTTTTCTAACTTTTTAAGGAAAGAGGGCATTATTCAAATTATTTTTCTTTCTTAATTTTGACGCTTAAGTTGCAGATAAATATATCATTTATGAGCAACCATATTCTTTTGTGGATAACCTTTTTAAAATACTGACTTTCTTTAACATGAACGTATTTACTGTTCGGATTTAGGTACTCTTAAATTTTCAATTCTTTTATAACAATCTTTGACACTCTCGAAAAACCGGGATCCTTAATAAACAAATCTGGGTTGAGATTTTTAAAAAATATGGAAGGAGGAAGATAAATTAATGGTCTTAATACAGAACTCACCTCTAATCTTCTTTTAAAATCGAAGATAATAATAAGCATTCATAATACGAAATTTATAATACGGAAAATAGTCGAAAACGTAATATACGTATATATGCATTCAATTATTTAGCATTTTGTTCATAAGTGAAAATAATACAAATATTAAAGATTTTAAAGCCGAGAGGTGAAAGGGGGAAATTCTAAAGGTCCATTGACTTCTTCCGTAAACCCTTCTGTGCTTGAAATTCTCTTCCCTCCCTCCCCACTTTCCTAAACGACCTCCAACGACCTCCCCACTTTCCTAAACGACCTCCAACTCCAAATGTCTTGACCACGCTACACTAGTGGAATGCAATAATTTTTTCGTGGGTGTTGCAAAAATTCTTAGGTTCAGCATCAACCGAAAAGTAATCCTAGATACGTAGCTGATGTATACAATGGAGAATTCTTCCCAATTGTAACTCACGAACCTCATGTGGAATATTAAAAGAGCAAAAGGAAGTCTCATTTTCTTCCTATTTTAAAAAACACTTTCTTTACGATAGGGTTATTAATATCAATCATACTAAATAAAGCATAGTTGGGTTGGGTTGTTTTACCTCTGAGCGGCACTTTTTTGCACACAATGGGCTAAATGGCCAGGTCACATGGACCCCGAAGGCTCAGAGAAGGTTGGGGGAGGGGACCCACTGGAACAGCTGTTGGGAGACAGATGGTAGCCTCCCGTCAAGGCCATCCAGCGTGTTCTTTAACGTGCACAGGGTATGGCTTTCCCCACACGGGGCCACGGCTTAACGTACCATCCGACGGACGGCGGCCTTTCCAAGCCCATCGGTGTTCCCTACTGACCGTGGGCAGGGCGGGGAATTTTTGCGGAGATAAATCTCAACGCTGACCCAGCTGAGACTCGAACCTGGGAACTACAGATTACGAGCCTGGCGCGCTACCGACTGAGCCACCCCGGCCCCAAATAAAGCATAGTATTAAAGGTTTTATACAAAAGTACATAAATATTTACTTTTAGTGAAAGTATGAAATTAAGCTTTGGAATCTTTATTCATTGATATCAGGCTTCATCTCTTGATGTTAGACTTCAGTACCGTAACAGATTTTCGATTAACCGTCATCGGAATTCAATTTGTCGATACGAGGGGCATACAAAAAAGTTCTTCACGTTCATCTGCAGAATAAAAACCATTGCGCTACCTCAACAAAACGCTTAATGTCCTTCAAAGTACTCCCCTCAAGCATCTATGCAAAGTTGCAGATGTCTACGTCAATTCTGGAACGCTTGGTGGTACTCTTGTTGGAGAGTATCCACAACTCTGAATGAACGCATTTTGCAAGGCCTTGCATCCTTGAATAACGTTTCCCATAAAGTTCCTTTTAAAGTTTGGAAACAATCAAAATCGCACAATGCAAGATCGGGTGAATACGCAGGAGAGTTAGCTGTTTGATTTTTTTTTCTGCTCCATATAGGCCGTAACTTGACGGGATTTGTGAGCACTAGCTTTGCCATAAAGAAGGAGAACCCTGGACATGCCTGTTGTTGAACGCTGCTCCTTCATCTCCTTAACCACTTTGGGCAAAACAATGTTGACGTATAATTGGCCATTTTTAGTAATTTTTTCAGGAATGTTGTTCACCGTACCACTCCTTAGGAATTGAAAAAATTGTGAACATCTCATTCCTTGAGCGAAAGTCTTATCGGAGGGTTTGGGAACGCGGTTAACCTTCAACAACCCAAAATAGTTTTCAGTCTTTCTGGGAGTTGTATAATAATAAAACGCGTCTTATCACCTGTATCAATGTCTATTAACATTAGGTTCAAATATAGCAAGTTCTAATATAATTCAGTTGGGGCCATTAGGTTCAAATATAGCCAGAATCTCCTTGCACGCGTCGACTCTAGCCCTATTTTGCTATTCTGTCAGTTTGTGGGGTACCCTTTTGGCACAGAGTTTTCGGAACTATAAATGTTGATGAATAATTGTTTCCACACTGCAATCTAAACTTATTATCTGAATGGTGATATGTGAGTTGTCGTTAATGAGTTCACGAACAGCAGCGAAATTGATCTCGTTCATTGCCTCCTTCAGTTTCCTCGCACAAGAAAGGTCATCGAAGCTCTGCGTCCTTCTCTATATTTGCTCATCCATTCCGTAACAGTGCCATAAAGTATGAACAAGCAAGATATACATTGTAATAAATCGGCATGAATATCTGTTTGCGCCGTTCCCACGCTGCATCCTTGTGAAAATGTAAAATATTTCCCCCGTCTTTAGTAAGCTCCATAGCAACAACGCTCAGATTTTGCAGATCAGATTTACGCTCCGCCAACGAAGACAGAAATGATGATATGGCCTTTGTTTTTAACACGTAATAACAAGTTTAAACAAGCTTTCAAACAAGTCGTAGATCGTTAACTTCGGAGGAATGAGTGCAAATCTTCAGACACGTTTCAAAAACTTTTTGAACGCATTCTGTATTGAGTTAACCATCACAGGTACCATTAAACCGTTTCCTTCATCGCAGTACAGATAACAGTCTTTTTTTTTTCCTGTTATTAAGTAGACAGTTATATCAAGTAAATACGTGTATAAACATTGACATATTTCCAGGAATATTTTTAATATTTTTAGTGATTATAATCGTTCAGTGTTATTTTTGTGTGCTTTGGAAGATGCCTCTTTGTGTGCCATCCGGGCTGGGATGCCACTGTTAAATCATACGCCAATGTGTGATTGTTGTTTGCTGAGATGCAAGTGTGTACCGGGCTCTGATGAGCAGATCAAGTCGAGACCTTGAAAGATGGTCGCTCCATATCTGCACAGATGATCAACACCTGGGTTAGTTAGATACTAGAGCAATAGTTCCCAAGGCCCGCAAGTATGAAGAAAAAGAGATCGAAGTGGCGGATGCTTCAGATATGCATTAGTTATTCAAAAGAAAAGTGCCATTATCCCAGTTGAAAAAGAGGAAATCATAGATGATGGGAATGATGAATCCGCTGATGGGACATGGGCCCGAACAATCTTCTCGACGGTATCCCAAAGATTTTCGATGGGATTTACATCTGGGCTTCTAGGTGGCCAATTCATTATTTCAAAGTAAGCAGAATGCTCCTGCAACCATGCAGTAGCCAACCTCACCTGTGAGATGAACAGTTGTCTTGCTGGTAGACGCCATCTCCATTGCGATGCATGATGGCTATAAATGGGTGTAAATGATAAACCATGAGTTCTTCATACCGGGATGCATTGAGGGTCGTCAGTACATGCACCAAAGGTCCCACAGATGTCCAACTGAAGACATCACAGGCCATCACTGAGTCACCACCAGCATGTACTGTTCCGACCTGACATGCAGGATCCATGGCTTCATGGGGTTGGCACCATACCCTCAGTCTCCCATCGGCGTGATGAAGTTTAAATCGGGATTTATCACCCCAGGCTATCTGTTGCCAATTTTCAATGTTCTTTAGCCCAGGCAAGGCATTGAGCCGAGTGTTGTGCCGTTAGAAGTGGGGCTCTCGGAGGTCGGAGGTTCCCAAAGTCGACGCAATGAAGTGAGCGTTGCACAGTCCGTGCACTGACTTCCTGGCTGGTACCCATGTTTAGATGGGAGGTGATTCCAGATAACTTCTGGCCCCTATCGGTCCGTGCGATGTGGGTCAGATGGCGAAGTTCATGATCATTCAAGGCTGGTTGTTTTTGCAGTTTGTCCAGGTGCTCGTTTTTTGGCGGAATTTTCATATTCCCAGAACACTCTTGAAACTGTTGTATGAGAAAATCCAAGTTCGCTCACAATTTCGGAGATCGAGTGTCCCATTCGTCGGGCACCTACTATCTGCCGTCTGTCAAATGCATCTAAAATTCGCTCCTTTCCCATTACACTTCTCACGACGAATGCTTGGAGAAGCCAAATCTGACAGCTATATATGACCAGAGTTTCTGCCACGCATGCGCGCAAATGCGGGACTTACTTTTAATGGTACTTCATTGTACTTAATTCAATGGACCATGACTTAATTCATTACTGACAACAGTCAGTATTATTTACTGACAACAGTTATTATTCTCACAACAGTCAGTAATTCAACAGTCCATGACTTAATTCAATGGCACTTCAGTGTATATTCAGAATGCAATGGCCGAAAGTAGCAAGCTATGTGTTAAATGAACGTTTGTGAAGCAGGAAGTGTCATAGTATATAAGAATTTATTCTCCATGTTTTCTTCCCCCTGAAAAAGGAGAAATACGAAAACGATATTCATACTATATCTTCGGAAAGCGAGGGCCGAACGTAACACGTTGTATATCAAGTGACAGCTTGTGACATGCGGAATGTTACGGACAAGAAAAATATACCCCCTCTTCATTATTTCCCCACTGAAAAAGGAGAAATGTGAAAGTCGTTCTTTTATTATATATTCCAAATAAGAGAGCCTACAGTTGAGTTAGGTGTCAAAAAAAAACTGGGTTGGGTTGTTTTACCTCTGAGCGGCACTTTTTTGCACATCATGGGCTAAATGGCCAGGTCACAAGGACCCCGAAGGCTCAGAGAAGGTTGGGGGAGGGGACCCACTGGAACAGCTGTTGGGAGACAGATGGTAGCCTCCCGTCAAGGCCATCCAGCGTGTTCTTTAACGTGCATAGGGTATGACTCTCCCACACACGGGGCCACGGCTTAACGTCCCATCCGACGGACGGCGGCCTTTCCAAGCCCATCGGTGTCCTCTACTGACCGTGGGCAGGGCGGGGAGTTTTGCGGAGATAAATCTCAACGCTGACCCAGCTGGGACTCGAACCTGGGAACTACAGATTACGAGCCTGGTGCGCTACCTACTGAACCACCCCCGCCCCTCAAATAAAAACTGATACGAGGACCGGCGTAGACTACTTCGAATTATGCCCCCTCCTGCTCCCCTCACCCGAAATGGGACGGAAATTTAAGGGAGTCGACCTGACGAGTTATATCTCAAATTAAAACTGGTGACGTCTGCAATGTCCTGAGCTATCTCAAACAGGATTCCAAAAAAAAGGAGGGAAAAATGTGATCGATGTTTATGTCATATATCAGTTGAAAGCTTTCGAAAGAAAGTGTTTTTAGTGCCAAAGAAAAAATATAAATAAATTTATAATTTTTTTTAAAAAATTGTATTCCATTATGCGCCTTAAAAAGTATAAAATAAATCTAAAGCATATCTATGTGCAATCGTTGAATTCGTATCCACTTCAAAGGAAGGATAAGGCGCCGATTTACCTACTCAACAAGATTGTTGACGTCCTATCATCCTTTGAAAAGAATGCGAATTCAGTGAAGGCATCATCGATATGTTTTAGGTTTATTTTCTACTTTTTAGGTCACATATAGGAAGTTTCCTTTATTTTTTAATTTCTTTTTACATTTTTGATAAAGGTAGCCATTCGTCCATTGGCCGAGTGGTTAGCGCGCTTGGCTACTGATCTAAGGGACCTGGGTTCGAGCCCCAGGTAAGGCATGGACGTGTGTGTCGTTTTTCTGCTGAGGTCCTGCCATCCTCTCAGACCTTCTATCTACTGTGGCATATAAACTGACAGGCTCTTGTCAGACCTCTGTGGCAAGCAGCTGCTTGAGAGGGTATTTATTTATTATATTATAATTAGATGCTTTGTAAACAGTAGAATGCTGTCAACAGATATCAATGACAACATACTTTCAAGTGTAAAAGATTCATATTTTATTGTCTAGTCTTATCAATTAACTATTTACGATTAATTTGTTTCGGTTGACCGTGTTTATCACAACCTCCATTATCGGCCAGATTTTTGTTAAAAACATTTTATTTCTTTTTTTTTTCAGGTTTTGGATGATGCATTGAAAGATATTCTCACAACAGTCAGTAAACAACTGGTTGACAAACAAGCGACAAATTCACAACTGATGACTCTAGAATTGATTGTTACCATGCAGTAAGTGAAAAGTTTTATATTTCATGTAATAGCAATGTTCCTTAATAACATAGATTTACAACTTCTTACAAAAAAAGTTTCTTGATATATGATATGTGTTTTCGAACTATTTTTTAATGAAGATTGGGTATTAACAGAATATCCCTATCATCCTGAGGTATAAAGAAACTCATAATTCAATCGTAGTGACTTCTTTTGATATAGTTTAAAAATGTTTTGCAGAGGATTTCCCTTTATATTATACCTCTGGTACATCTCCAGTGGTGAAAGTATGTAGATTCCATTTCTTACGTACGCTTCCAAGCACAGCTATGTGTGGAAAATCATCTTCAAAAAATCATCAATCTTTTGCGCAAATTGCGAATGATTTAGGGTTTTTTAATGTGAAATAAATATTACTCTAGCTTAATATTTACTGATTTGTTTGCAATCGTGGATTTCAGCTTTATTAAAAAAGTGATGAAATACAGGGCTGTTAGCTAGTATAATGTTTTTAAATTGATTTTATTGCTTAAAATTACAAACAATTTTATAAAAAGAAAAAGAAAATTTCCACTTATATTTTAATTACTCAAATTGCATATTCTAAACAGAGATGTTAAATTTTAGCATATTTTGATAATGATATATATCGGAATTCAGCAACTTTTAAATTGAAGAAATTTTCGACTTTTTTTTTCAACAAGTCAACTTTTTTCTTTTCAGGCAAGTATTCACTCTTAGTTTGATGTCGATTTCAAATATAAAGAAAAAAATGTCTTGAACCGAATGGGATACGAACCCACGACCTCCTGATAACATGTTAGGTGCTCTGACTACCTGCTGCCGATCAATATCACCTCTAATTGATGTTATGAACTTTCCTACCTGCAATAAACAATTCGTGACTCTTGAAAGCAGCCTCTTGATCTACGGCCGGTAGCTTAGCGGTCAGAAAAGCTGATATGCTATCAAGAGGTTTTGGGTTTAAATCCCACCAGGCTCAAGACAATTTTTCCACTATGTTTCATATCGACGTTAAACTAAAAATGAATACTTCCCTGATAATAACTTTTAAAATTCATCAAGTGTAATTAACGATTACACGAGGTACAGAAACTTCTCCTCTGCGATATCCGCGATAATAAATACAAAATTGCAGCATTCCCACATTCAAAATGCGGTCAGAGAAGAGTGACTTTTGCCAAAGTCAAAAAAACTGTTCTGAAAAGACTGTATGTAATTGATAAATGCAAACATATTTTTGAATTCGAAGACAAGAAGACTAAGAAAATTATTAGGATTAAAACAAGGATACCCTCTCTCTCTCTCCTGTTCTTTCCCTTTTATTAACTCACTTGAAGACAAACTAAAAGAATGCAATGACGGATTCAATATTCCTGATTTTGTAAAAGGGGCTCAAAATTACAAGATTCAAGGTTTGTTCTTTGCTGGTGATATTATGATTTTTGCAAATGATAAAACAACAATGGAGAATTTATTAAATATTGTGAATGATTTTGGTGGGACCTCTAAAATTAATTTTATCACTAAAAATTTATGCTGATGTCTTGGAAATGAAAGGAATAATGCCAAGTTTGGAAATCATCGAATTTGTGGAGCCAACTTAGCTTTGTACCTGGGCATTATCTTCAGTCAAGAAATAAATTATCTGGATATTTATTCATGAAGATATTTCCAGTTAAAAAAAAATTGTCAATACATTGGAATTATAAAAAACAAAGCTATTGTAAGGCTCCAAAAATATGTAAAACTTTACTTTGGACCTTTTGACTGATCCTAATTAAACTAAATTTACCAGATAGCATCGGCGCCAGGCAATTAATCTTGCCAAATAACGTAAAATAAAGGTTCTTTAAATAAGAATTCAAAGATTGTCAAGTTATTGAAGTTTAAATCTGATCAAAATCAATTATCTTGCTGAAGAGAAAACAATGGAAAAGTCAAGCTAATTTCATAAAACAAAATTTACTTCCAAAAAACTCACGACCCTGCAAAGAAGGTCTTCATCTCCAGATTGCCTTTTTTCGTCTCTAACAAGGCGGTTGCCTCAGCCCTTGAGCCGTTAGGAACAGTTACCAGTGTTACCGACGAATTCCTCGGATACCCGGGATTGGAATCGATCCAAACGGGCACAAGAATAGTGAACATGGAACTGAAAAAGGCAATACCAAATTTCCTGCAAATAGAAAATTTTTCGGCTGCTATATTCTATCCTGGAATCTCCCTCCTCCGTAAGTGATGCAAGACATCAGGCCACTTTATCAAGGACTGTGCATCATTTCAGAATAGGAAAAAACCTCCTGCCATCCAAACTACTCCAAATGTAGCCCTCCCCATCACACCACACACAGGAAGCCACTGCCCGACAGTCAATTCCTGCCAAAATTATTAACGTAAGTACACTACTAGCTTCCATCGAAATTACCCCTCCTTTAGCACCACAAATACCCGCTATTGATGATACTTCTAATCAGAAACCAAAATGCCCTACCACACCTCCTGAATCCCCCCCCCCTAAAGAGGACACCAAAAAGAAGCAAAAATCTTCTGATTCGGCCTGTATCTCGCCCACTATTAACTCTGACTGCCCCGAATTTTCAGAAACGTTCGATGACATCACAGATTTTCTAAAATATTTAGCTTCTCCTAAATTGGCTTCTGCCGTCCCATGGCCGAGTGGTTAGCGCGCTTGGCAACTGATCTAAGGGACTTGGGTTCGAGCCCCGGGTAAAGCATGGCTGTTTGTGTCGTTTCTCTGCTGAGGTCCTGCCATCCTCACAGACCTTCTACTGTGGCATATAAACTGACAGGCTCCTGTCAGACCTCTGTGGCAAGCAGCTGCTTAAGGGGTATTTTTTTTTAATTTGCTTCAGCCGAGTGGGAAATCTCCACATCATTAAAATCACTCAGGAAAACCGTTTCAGCCACCGGTTTCATCCTCCCCAAATTTTAGGATCTCTATTTATCTGCATTGGAGAAGTGCCCACAACGTGAATGCTTCACGGTGTGGGACTACCTCCAAATTATTAAAAAAACTTCTTCCCCTTTTTAATTAATTTCTGCTGCTTTGGTCAATTTCCCAAACATTCAAAATTATTTCAAAATTTTGCATCCTCCATTTCACTTTCGGCCCAACCAACGATCTAGAATAAATAGACTGCTTATATAAGGCGGCATTGCGGACAATATGAACGCTTCGGCGGCCATGTTCATTTAGGGCAAAACGCCAGCGCCATCTAGCGTTGGTAGAAGTTGCTACCTTGATAATATCGTATTCAAGTGGTTTTTAAACGATGAAATATATTTATTACTCATTTACAATGTGAAAAACAATGATATATGTGTTGAAATTGATATACATGTTTGATAACAATCGCACCTAAACGTCGCAATTTTAGCGTAGTATTTTCTATGCATTTAAATTTTGAAAGCCTAAATAGTACATTTGAGAATGCTCTGTAAATGGATTCAGTCTAAAACTACTCCTGGAGAATTTTAACATCTGGAATGATAGCGGGGGAAAAAACAAATACCATATTTGTTTTAGATCACCTGGAAAAGAAAATCAGTCATTTAGCACTCAGACCTCCTTATCTTTTTCCCCCAGGATGATCCTATCTCTGACAAATTCATGTTGAATTTTCTCATAATAGCTACTTGACAATGACAATATAAAATAATGTTCCTTAGCTTTCACTACTTGCAAATTTTTGCCACTGTATTTTTATTTAAAAATATATTAAATTAAACAGTGCAAATACTTTAATGACCAAGAATTATGAATTGGAAAAATCAGTAAACATCTGCAGAACTGGATTTTTTTTATTTCTTAACCCTTTCAGGACCATAAGGTTTCTAAGAGTAAATATTAGTATGTAACTGTTTATTTTAGTTTGTTTAGACGTAAAATAAATAAAAATCATAAGAAAAATACATAACAATGTGTAGTTTGTTTGGAATTTTATGGGAAATACTTTTCCCAATGGACTATAAAGGTAACACAAATTATAGTTAGGCTTATTATGCAATGTCTTTTATTTATTGGTTTATTAGAACAAAATGTTAACTAAAATAATACAAAATTATGAAATAAAATTACTATACAAAATGATGTGCTAATTATGATATTCGGCGAAGCAATTTCTTTTGGTAGTGAGGCAAAGATGGACATTGCACATAGTACATATATTATGAGTCCTGACAGTTCTGTTTTTGTTTTCTAAACGTTCCCGTTTACGTAATTGCGTTCGGCATACGTTCTATTTTGACATTCTGTATAAAAAATGCAGATAAGGTTATAATTAAATACGACAATCACCAATTTTAAAATGGGAAAAATGTTTCCCTTAGTCGTGAAAGGGTTAAAAGTTCAATAAACCATATTTTTTCATGTAAAAAATGACATGACACTGAGAAATGGTCACTGAATTATGATCATCCCACTCCATGTTACATTGTCATAGAGCTTCAAAAGTAGCTTCTCTTCAACTTCAAACATAAATCTTTTATAGGAAAATATGGCTGAAAAGAAATTAACTTTCCCAGTCAAATCAATTTAAATATCAGTTTTTAACAATATTCATTTAATATTTAAATGGCTATAATATTTAAAACTTTTACCAGCAAAAGCATCTTAAGAAAAGTATAAAAACAGTGATGACTATTTAAATTATCCCACAATCCTGTGGCCTGAAGAATTATGAGGACCGTTGACAGGCTCCTCTCAGACCTCTGTGGCAAGCAGCTGCTTGATGGGGTATTTATTTATTTTTTTTTATTATATATATTGCTTCTGTTAATTAAAATGACATTGGTTAAAGACTGTAATCAAAAGAGGAATGAACGTTGCATATGACGTTTATTAAACCAACATTATTTCATTTTCAATTTTTTCATTTCATACTGAATGCTTAAACTATACTAAAAATTATGAATTTTGCATTTTTAATTCCCTGTTCAAACTATATATATATCTATTATACCATTTTATGGTTATTAATCTTATCTAAAACAGTCTTGTTTAAAGTGCACAAAATAAATTTTTGTGAAAGTAGCGAATATCTAACAATTATTCATCCGAAAAAAACTATTGCTGACGCGGCGGGACAGCAATAATTTTTATCACAGGTAATATTTGTATTTACTATGGAGCGAACATTGATTCTCACATGTATAATATTAGTAACTATAAATTGCGTTTGCATACCCATGAAAGGTAATTCCATTATCTTTTCTGTACCTATCGGTGCAATTAATTGCACAGCATGAATTCGGTATTTTTCTTACTTTATAAATCTAAATATAACTTACTTTATAAATCTTACTTTATAAACTTTAATAACTAAATAAATTATTAAATAAATCTTACTTTATAAACCTAAATACTTGCAAAATTAGTCACAGAAACAAGCATTATACCATGACTGTCAACGAGTTGCCTTAAAGTGTCATGGATGCGAAGTTTCGCGAATTCACTTATTGGTGGCGCTGAAAGCAGTGATATGAGCAGTCTATGTATTCTAGATCGTTGGGCCCAACGCGCTAAACTTGCCTCCATCTTGGATTCAGCTCTCAGCCAATCCCACAATTCCTTGCCTCTCATTGGCTGAGATGTTTTTGCCTGAATCCGGCTCCATGCTACCACCCAGACAAGCCTGGTAGCTTACTAATTTATTTTCAACCTATATTTCGACTATTAGCGACTAAAGTATTTACTAAATTATCACAATGCCCCATATTGCCACTCTCTTTCCCGCGATTTTCACGACTACCTACCATCTCTGGACCATTTTTCGATCTTGGACGACCTTCAGATTTCTAGCAACTAAATTTAAAATTATCACTTCTCCACTTGCCCCCACTGACGACTCTTGCTTGTGGACCTGATGGTAAGGGGACCGAGGCCCCATTTACAAATAGGTCCAGAATATGATGAAGAATGTTAGACACTTGATTTGTTGTCTTTGCGAAATCTATCGTGCTTTCTGACGTTTCTTTCACTCTATAGCAAACATTATGTCCAGGAAAAAAGTTTGCTCTTTCGTAAACGGTTAATATTACTTACCTTGGCTAATCATAAACGTAGTAATAAAAAAACTCACTAAATGGGTCGCTAGATTTTTAATGATAGAAAAAGATTATGCGCTATTCAAAATTTAATCCTTATTATTCACACAGTTACAAAAAAAAATTGTGTATGACACCTGTCGGCAAAACATTTTAAATTTCTAAAGAGATTTTAGCTCTTTAGAAATAAGTATTATTGTTGTTTATCTAAACAGGTTTTGGCTATTTAGAACAAAGGACACGAAATTGCGGAAATCAATTTCTACAGTTAAAAAATTGGCTCTAATGATAAGGCAATAGGCATTTAGAAATTTTCTTAGCTCGTTTTCCAAAATAGCTAACGTTTTTACTTTGTGGTCTGTCTTTAAACAGTCGGCTTTTTTGTTTGTATACGTAAATTAAAAATTTCTTTTGTGTTTGATAAAGATTAATGAACTATTACGATGATTCGCACTTTTCAAATCTCCCAACAATTAAATGCGCTCTCTAATACACGATGGAAATTTTTGAAAACTGTAAAATTTTAAACGAATATGAATATAGGCTGCAAATTTAGGTGGTGAAATATGAATGCCATGAGATTTTCATTGATAACACTGAGTTGATTATCTGCAGCATTATCTGCGATTTGTGAGAGGGAGGAAGATTTTTTGCTTTACAAGATAATTGGAAAATATTCTTGGATAATCACTGATGAAATATTATGATTCACATTTTCAAATCCTCAAGTAGTTTTTCCATGTTTAGACAATGCTAAATCTACAAAATGTGAAACTTGGAAGAAATATTGTAAGCGACTTATTCATAGAGAAATTCGAAATTTCGGCGGTAGTGTGAAGAGATTTTATACTAACAACATCTTTTGAAGTAACCAATCCATCAGATTGTTCGGAAAAATAATTGAAGGGTAAAGATCAAACAAGAACACTTCTATTTTCATAAAATTATTCTCTAGCATTTTCTCCTTTATATTATTCTAAATGGGATTTTAAACAGGATTACTAGTAATATTAAATAAATAGGTAAATTATTTCTTTTTAAAAATTTTTCGAAAGGTTCACACCAACTGCCTCACGTGTTGCATATTATTTGTTACATATAAAATTAACGTCTTGACAAGATGGGAATCATTGGCATACACTGAAGTGCCATCGAATTAGGGATAGCAACCTAGTAACATGTTGGACCCTATCTGGCCCTGATAATGGCAGCCACATGATGAGGCAAGGACTCCACAAGCTTGCATAAATGTTCCACTGGTATGGCGATGAGGTGATTTCAGATAATATCTGGCCCCTAGCGGTCCATATGATGTGGGTCAGATGGAGAAGCCCATGGTCATTCAAGACTGGTTGTCCATTGTGGTTTGTCCGGGTGGTTGTTTTTTCGCTGGAATTTTCATATTACCAGAACTCTCTTGGAACTGTCGTACGAGAAAACCCAAATTCGTTGACAATTTTGGAGATCAAGTGTCCCATCCATCGGGCACCTGTGATCTGCCCCTCTGTCAAACGAATTTCCGGAATTTTCATATTTCGGAATTCATTGTCCGGAATTTTCATGTTCCTGGAACACTCTTGAAACTGTCATCCAAATTCGTTGACAATTTTGGAGATCGAGTGTCCCATCCGTCTGCCCTCTGTCAAATGAATTTCCAGAATTTTCATATTCCGGAATTCATTGTTCGAAATTTTCGTATTCCTGGAACACTCTTGAAACTGTCGTACGAGAAAATCCAGGTGTCCCATTCGTTGGGCACCTATGATCTGCCCTCTGTCAAATGCATCTAAATCCCACGCCTTTCCCATTACGCTTCTCATGACGAATGCTTGGGGGAGCCCAAGCTGAATAAGGTCTCCTATCCCTAATTCAATGGCAATTCAATGTATATGTACATGTAATGCAGTACAGCATTATTTGAACTAACTCAATTTTCCAATTGCATAAATGTTTATAAATTTATTTCAAGTTTGAGATATTCAGCTTAAGTAATCACAGAAACATACTGCTTACATTAGAGCAAGCAGTAATTAAATAATGCACGATGATACATTAAAATCATCATACCAAAACATTATTTATATACGATATTATGGAATGCATTGTCTTCCATTTTGTTCCTTTATGTAAAATATCAGTCTCCTTATCACCAAGTGGAACAGCTAAAGTTAAAAATTTCGTTTTCTGCTCGGCAGCCTGATTAAAGAGGGAGGGGAAGAGAATTGCCAAAATCTATACATTCTAAATTTTATGCACAATTTTGCATTTTTACAGTTTTTAGCTACTCCTAGAAATATTCCTACTCCCAAACATATTTCCAAAACTTTATGTATCGTTACAAGAGAAAAACGCGCTTAATGTTAAAGATTTATATATGCAGATATTTCATTAGTGAAATATCTGCGCATATAAATCTTTGCCTGGCTACCTTCCCCTGACTGTTCTAGCAATGTCATTCATCAGCGGCCATTTTATTGGCTCTTGCTTGTGGACGCCTGCATACTGATGACAAAAATAGAAAGGGTGCCTCCACACTTGCCGTTGTGACCACTAGCCACTCTGTAAGGACGAGTTTTCTAAGACTGTGTATCTAGAGTTGGTAGAGAGTTGGAGTTGGTTGCCACCACATGACTGCAGCTGGAGTCTTTTCTATTTCTATTATCACGCCGAGCGGTATGCAAGCGATCGCAAGCAAGAGCCAATCAAATAGTCGTTGACAAATGACGTTGCTAGAACAGCCGGGCGAAAGTTGATAGTGAGCATTTGGAGATATTTCACTAATGCAATATCTGCACATATAAATCTTTGACATTAAACAAGTTTTTCTATTGTAACCATACATAAATTGTAGATGTTGGTAAGTTTAATATAAGCTGGGCACGGTGCATAGTGAAGGAGTACGTTAGGGTACTCCGTTGCTATAAATGTTATGACTTCGGGCATATGCAAAAAGATTGCACCATGAAAACGCACAGGTGCTCAAAGTGTGCAGGCAAGCACTCATTCAGGGAGTGCACAAAAACGAAGTTCAAATGTGTGGTATGCAAAGAAGCAAACAAGGAAAACAGGTCCAAATACGATCTGGGCCATGATGCGATGGACAACAACTG
The DNA here is from genome assembly GCA_038380435.1 of Ryuthela nishihirai. Classification (NCBI taxonomy): domain Eukaryota; kingdom Metazoa; phylum Arthropoda; class Arachnida; order Araneae; family Heptathelidae; genus Ryuthela; species Ryuthela nishihirai. Next base: position 85,097,895 of record JAWZYU010000007.1, on the reverse strand, counting down.
TCCGTCGTATCTCAGAGAAGTAAAGTTGCGAAGAAAACGCACTGATTATGGACAGTAGGAATCCAAATTTTGGCTGTGGGGCATGTCTAAATTTTATACAAATTAATCTAAATGGGGCAAGGGTTGCAACGGCCCTACTCAGCCAGGAGATAAAGGATGAAGGAGTCGATTTTACTCTAGTGCAAGAACCTTACTGCACAGAGAACATCATAAGGGGGCTCCCTCTGACCAGCAGGCTATTCTGTACTAAAGGAGCCAAGCCAAAGGCTGGAATTGTCGTTTCGAATCACAAGGTGAATGCCATCCTGGCATATCACTCCACCACAGTGGTAGCAGTGGAGATTAGCTATGGGAGCTTAAATATACATGCCATCTCCGTATATTGTCCACCGAGTCAGAACATCGAAGACTCATTGACTGAGCTGCAAAACGTCCTAGCTCGGATCAAATATAAGAGCCTAGTGGTTGGAGGTGACTTCACTGCAAAGCACCCTCTCTGGGGATCGAATAGGCAAGATGTCAGAGGAGATATGACTCTGGACTTTATCAACTCAGCTGATTTAATTCTTTTAAATCACTTGGATACACCAGCTACTTTTCATGGTCCAAGAGGACCTGTCCCTGGATATGCCACGATTCCTCTGATCCACGATTGGTGCGTTAGCGAAAAGGTCACTAACAGCGACCATAAATATTTAGTGTTCCTTGTGGGAAGCAGAACACCGCCTCCTCCCAACGCAAAACGGTGTGCAGTACCAAAACTCCCTGACTGGTGTAAGCTCATACAATTTGTTGCACCAGACCTGGCTAAAATCGCCAGTGCTTGTCAAGTGTTAAAGACAGTGACTCTCTGAATAACATCATCAGAGATATTACCGAGTGCATATGCTCTGGATGCGAGAAAACTTTTGAGTTTAAGGGAGAACTCCAAAAAGGTCGACGGTCTGTGCCCTGGTGGTCACCAGAGCTCGGTATTGAAAGAAAAGGGGTCTTAGCCTTAAGGAAAAGATACCAAAGGTGCCACAATGGGGAAAGAAGTTCCAGAGAGGAATTATATAGGAAAAAGCAGGCGGAGTACACATGTGCTATCCATCAAGCTCAGTTGGCCTCTTGGCAGAAATATTGTAGTGAAGTTACTGCACAGAACCCATTTACTTTGCAGTACAAACTGGCTACTGGAAAAGATATGAAGCCCCTGGACATTGAGTACGTTTGCAAAGAAGATGGGACCAAGACCACTTCCTTTGCCTAAACTATCCAGGCTTTACTAGAGGGCTTATTCCCGGAAGATGACATTAGCTCTGAGGATGCCCAACATCAACTCCTCAGGGACTACAGCATACTCCCAGCAGATGTGGAAGAGGAGGTGGAGGAGGTGATAAATAATATGGCCAGGGGTAAAGCCCCAGGTCATGATGGTCTGACAGTGGAAATTGTGATGCAGGTTTTCAGTGAACATAAAGATCTGTTCACCTAGTTATATAACACGTGTCTCAGACTGGGTGTGTTCCCACAAGCCTGGAAACAGGCGGACCTGGTCCTTTTTAACAAGGCAGGCAGAGATCCAGCTGATGTAAGATCCTACAGACCGATTTGTCTGTTGCCAGAGTTGGGAAAAATACTAGACAAACTGCTCACAAACAGGATGTATTACAACTGTTATAAGAACAGCTTCCTGAACGACAGAAAATACGGATTCAGGACAGACCAGTTCACCACTGATGCTATCAAACAAGTGGTGGACATCGTTAAGGTTAATAAAGTAAACAAATTGCACCCCTCCCTCATTGCCTTGGATGTGATCAGAGCGTTTGACAATATTTGGTGGCCTGATATATTAGGAAGACTTAAGGATTGTTCCTGTCTCCGGAACATCTTTAACATATTGTCCAATTATCCAGTAAGAGAGTGGTCATTTATTCCCATGCCAGTGGGTAGCCTCAAGAAACTTGGATAGAGGCTGTCTGCAGGGTTCGTGCAGTGGCCGTTCCTCTGGAACTTAGTTGCAGATATGGCCCTTGAGCTAACCTTACCAGAGGGTGTCTGGCTCTAGGCATATGCAGATGACATGATGCTTGTCATATCGCCGACCTCCAGAGAGAGATTGGAGATCGCTGGCAATGTAGCACTGTCAGTTCTCGAAGGATGGAGTCTATGCTACAAGCTTGGGTTCAGCTGAACAAAGACTACATCTATGACAGTGACTAAAGAGGGTGTCCTCAAAAAGAGGTATCCCATTTTCAAATTGAATGGCAACAATATCTGCCATAAGGTGACTTTGAAGTACTTGGGAGTCACTCCGGATGAGAGGATGAGCTGGATCCTGCACTTGCAGGAACTTAAGGTTAAATGCATGAAAGTGATGAGCAAACTGGGGTGAATGGCTTGCATCTCATGGGGACTAAGAGGAGAAGTCCTAAACGAAATTTATTTGAGGAATACAGAGAGGATCCTAACTTATGGAGCAGGTGCCTGGTGGCATCCGAAGGGCCACTCCATCATGTGTAGAAAGCTGCTTGCAGTCCAACAACCGGCTTTACTGTGAATCCCCAGGGCTTACAGGACCACATCTATGGATTCCCTCCTGGTGTTAGCAGGGATCCCTCCGTTGTTTTTGACAGTCGGAAAAGAAGTAACCATTTTCAGAGTCCTGCAAGCTAGGGAGAAAGCAACATTCCTTGGAGTTCAGTATGACCCCGAGGAATATGACAATGAAACCACTAGGTGGGATATCCATCCCACCAGAAGACTAAGTGTGTCATGGTCCATGGAGCTTACATCAGGCTTAGGAATTGAAATATACACTGACGGTTCCAAGAGCAAGGATGATGTGGGCTTTGCCTACATTGTCTACAATCAAGGAGCCAAAGTGTAGGATTATAAAAGGAAGGTTTCAAATAATGACTCAGCCTTCCAAGCAGAGCTGCTGGCCATCAGAGAGGACCTAATATGGGTCCTCAATGACAAGAGTCAGAATAGCGACATCTGGTTGTACACGTATAGCTGGGCAGCTTTGCATGCACTTGAAGATGCAAACAGGCATCAAGTTGTAAACGAGATCAAGCGTCTCCTGGGCAATCAGAGCATGCCCAGAGTTTCCTTCTCCTAGATCAAGGCACATGCAGGTCATGAAGGGAACGAGTGGGCAGAACAACTAGCCTGCTCAGCAGGTACTAATACTCAACCTGAGATAGTGGTAAAGACTTCTAAAACTACCCTGAAGTCTATATTATGTCGAAGAGTAATGGACGAGTGGCAGAGGCTCTGGGATATGACCGAGAATGGTCTTCAAGCAAAGACATTCTTGCAAAGGGTCGGCCTATCCCTGATGTCCTCAGACAACTATCTAATGCTGATCCGATTACGGAAGGGTTCGCTAACGAACTCAGGAACTCCCAGGCTATCAGTGAGGTAGCAGGTGGGGTGGACACAGTGTCCATCAGGAGTGCTCGAGTTAGGGCGCACCTGAGGGACATGGGCTGGCTTGTCTGCTGGCTCCGGGACTCACTCCTTGGAGTCAGGAGCTGTTATCGTTCTCTAACTTATTTTCTACTTCATTCCCGGTCTGCACTCCTCACCCCCCTGTAATGCCAGCCATACTCCAAGTCCCTACTGGACTCCTCTGAGACAAATTTAATCTTCTACTTCCAGGCTTCTAATGCAAGCTCGTGTAGTGTTGAAAGACGGAATACGAGCTTTTCCCCATGGGGGGGAATACCAGCTTTTCCCCTTGGAATACGAGCCATCCTCTGAATAATTGTGGTGGGGGGCGGTCCTTCGGGACCCGCCCCCACCCCAATTATTCAGAGGTGTAACCATACATAGAGTTTTGGAAATATGTTTGGGAGTAGAATTCTTTTTAGGAGAAGCTAAAAATGGTAAAAATACACATAAAATTTAAAATGTATACATTTTGGGCGATTCTCCTCCCTCCCTTTTTAACCACACTGCCGGGCTTAAAGCAAATTTTTTGAAACTTTAGCTGTTCCAATTGATGATAAGGAGATTGATTATTTACACAAAGGAACGAAACGTAAGACTATGCATTCAATAATATCGTATATAAATAATGTTTTGGTATGATGATTTCAATGCATAATCGTGCATTATTAAATTACATCATCATTATCCTCAAAGCAGCCATGGGCTATGGAGGTCCAACCAGACTGTGCAATTTAGTTCTCCAACAAGTCTGTCCTGAGCTACATCTACTGCATCTGGCCACTGCACACCAATTCTAACAAGGTCCTGTTTGACATTGTCTGCCCACCACATCCAGGGTCTCCCCCTCTTTCTGAGGCTTTTAGGCACACTGTTCATAACCCTATTAACAAATATATAATTATTCATACGGGCAACATGGCCAAACCAACGGATTCTCTCTCTGCACAATATGCTGCTTAAAGGAGGTTGCAAACTCCTTTGCCTAACCTCATCATTAGTTACAAAGTTGAACCACCTAATGCCCAAGATACTGCGTAAGCATCTGGAATCAAAAGCATCTAGTTTTCTGTTATCTTGTTTACAAAGTGTCCAAGTTTCACTGCCATAACTAACCCTAGAAAGAACCAAACTATTATACAGTCTAATTTTAGTCTTTATGTGTATACGCCTATTTCTCCACACTCTCCATAGATTCTTCAAAGTCTCGGCAGCAATCCCTATTCGTCTGTTAATCTCATGACGCACATCACCATTATCCGTTACATAGCTCTCAAGATAATTAAACTGTGACACCTGCTCAAGACTGCAACCATTTAGATTAGCTGAATCACAGCCTGCCTGAACAATTTTCATCACTTTAGTTTTCTCTCTGTTTATAACCAAACCTACTCTACTACCAGTTTCTTCAAAAACTCGAATGAAAGAGTTCATCTCATCAACATCATTTGCCAAAAGGGCTAAATCATCAGCATAATCTAAATCAGAAAGTTTCGTATCTCCAGTCCATTTAAGGCCAAAATATTTTTCTTGAAGTGAATTTTGCATAACATAATCAATAACCAAGCTAAACAGAAAAGAAGACAAAATGCACCCTTGTCGAACACCAGAAGTAATGCTAAACCAATTGCTACCAACTTATAGACAGCTTTCATTATGTTAACTAACTTGTCAGGTATACCATATGATTTCACAATCAACCACAAATTATGACGATCAGCAGAGTCGAAAGCCTTTTTGAAATCAACAAAGCTAGCAACCAAAGGTTTCTGAAACTCTAAACATTTCTCAAGAATCTGCCTAAGTGAAAATATCTGATCCACACATCCCCTACCATTTCTGAATCCACATTGCTCATCACACAATTGACTGTCAACCAGATTCTTAATTCTATTAAGCACAATCATGGAAAGAACTTTACCTGGAACAGAGAGTAGGCTAATACCCCTATAGTTATCACAAGAGCTGCGATCACCGTTTTTGAAAATAGGGATAACAATAGCTCTGGTAAAATCCTTAGGAACCATGCCTTTATCATAAAAGATATTCAGAATTTCAGTAATCCAAGTGGTAACCGAAACATTCCCAGCTATAAGCATTTCAGTAGTAATTTCATCTACCCCTGGGGATTTATGTAGTTTAAGTTTCGAAACAGCCAAAATAACTTCAGATTGTGTTATAGGACCAACATTAAAGCCGCCAATGCATCTATCACATTGCAAACAATGGGAGTAGAACTAACTACATTGTTTAGAACATCACTGAAATGCTCATCCCACTTAACCATGACAGAATTCTCACCTTCTATAACCTTACCTTGTTTATCCTTCAATTCCTGTATACCTGTCCGTTTTCTACCACACAAAACATTAACTCTCTCTTATAGTTCTCTGCTGTTTTGCTGTCTAACTGCTTCCTCAGCTTTGTCAGCCAAGCCATGAAGCCAAAGATTTTTATCAGCAGCTAACTGATCCTTTACACGTTTTATTAAGCTCTCTATAATGCTTTCTATTAGGACTAGTAAAGTATTGATTAAAGACGTTCTACAGTTCGTTCTTTCCGAAATAAGGCTCAAGTGCCTTATCACTCTAATTCTGTCTCCTCTGCTTCTTTTTTCCTAAAAGAGTACTGTTAGTTGTTTCCAAAAAAGCCTGTTTAAAATGGTCCCATTCTTCCTCAACGTCAGCAATAAACAAACCATGACTATCATAATGACTAAGTAACCTATCATGGTAAGCTTTAGCTATAACTGTGTCTTTCAGAGCTGCAGAATTAATGGTAAATTTTTTAACCTTAGCACAACACTTCTTAAGTTTAAGCTGCAAGACACTGTTAAGAAGGTAATGCTCAGATCCAATTTCAGCTCCCCTGTGTGACCTGGTATTCCTAACAGAACTAGCCCATTTGCTGTTAATTAATATATAATCTGTCATATTCTTATGCAGCCCATCTGGTGAAATCCATGTGTACTTACGTATGTTGCGGTGTTTGTAATAAGTGTTAGGTATTCTCAAACCATTAAGTTTACTTACCTGAAGGAGACGTTACCCTTTGCCATTGCAACTACTAATACCAAATGGGCCTATCACCCCTTCCCAAAGGTCAGAGTCAGTACCAACTTTGGCATTGAAGTCACGTAGAACAGGGGTAATATCTCCTTTCTTGACAGAATTTAAAATATCCTGAAGTTATCTTTGAAGCCTATCCTTCTCATCCCCATCAGCATTCTCAGTGGGGGCATAACAGCAGATAACATTCAAGTCTTTAACCTTGTCTGAAATTTTGCTGTAAGAAACCTTTCATTAATGCACTCATATCCTAGAAGAGCATCACTAGCGTGTCTGCTGAGAAGCAGACCCACGCCTTGGTGATGCTTATTGTCGTCCCTCCCTGAAAAGAGAAATTTAAGATTATTTTTTGCCTTTATCTCAGATGGACAGATAAAGGTCAGATTCTTAGACAGAATATGACCTTTATCTGTCCATCTGGTCTCTTGCAAGCCGAGAATAACTAAATTATAATTGTGGAATTCTTATGTGAGGACATCTATAGAAAAAGCTCTGTGCAGTGTCCTCACATTCGAATTACCTATGGAGAAAAAATGGTTAGTGGGATGTTTAAAGAAACTATGTTCATTGAGAGAGGGAATGCCGACAATATCAAACAGCCCCCTAATCGCAGACATGGGGCAAAGACCCGTTCCCCCACCACTAAAGGCTGAAGCCATCTATACTGGAAGACTTCCTTCAATGTAGAATTTGACGATGCCAATAGAAGCAAAGAGTTCAGGTCTGCTCAGTATTATCCACCAGCTGATAAACATATCCTGCGAATCTATTCACTTGGGGTTGTCAACCCAAAAACAAACAGAAAACACAGCGGAAGATTTTCCCTCCACAGATGCCCACCAGTGCAGCAAAATCAGGATTCATAATCAAGCTCAGAGCCATATATCTGTCAAGTCCAGTGGGTTCATATGGTCAGCACCAGGACCCTCTGTTGTTGACCACTCCTTAGCAGGGTAGAAAAAAAAAGTAGCCATAGTTGTCCAGATCAGTAGGCCACACTAATCTGGCAGCCCTCCTCTTCCTTTCACTTCCACAAGAGAGTATCTCTTTTGAAAGGTACTAACGGTCTGCGCCACGAGAAGGTAGGGTCGGACATTAGGTGCTAGGCCTGGCCGGTTCTAGGCATCATCACAGGGAATTGGTGCATAGCTCTCCTTCCAGTAACTATCTAGCTACCATTTACAGGCCATTAAATTACTGCTTACTCTAATGTATGCAGTATGTTTCTATGATTACATATGCTTAATATCTGAAACTTGAAATAAATTTATATATATTTATGGAACTGGAATGTAGAGATGCTCCAATAATGCCATACTGCATTACATGTATGTGCCTATGATTCCCATCCTGTCAAGACATTAACTTTTAGTGTAACAAATAATATGCAACACATTAGGACCTGGATTGGTGTGGACCTTTGGGAAACTTTTAAAAGAAAATAATTTACTTATGCTACATTACAGTAATCCTATTTAAAATACCATTAATGATATTATAGAGGAGAAAGTACTAGATAATAATTTTGTGAAAATCGAAATGTTCTTGATCTTTTCCCTTCAAATATTTTTTCCAAACAATTTGATGAATTGTTTACTTCAAAAGAAGTTGTCACTCGTTGTTGTTAATGCAATGTCTCTTAGATAGAGTGCGCAACCGGTTCCAAACGTTTAAGCAATTTGAACGACGTTTTGCCCACTCTTTTAAATGGCTGCTGTAATGTAACGTATGGGCATTAACGCACTAAGCCTAAGTAGTTAACGTAATTTTCAAAAAAAAAAACGTTTAAATTTTTATTATTAGGTTAAAATCCAATCAGTCATGTTAGTTGAACCTTTAATAGACTATAAAAATATTGTATTTAATGAAAAACAATACATATTTCAGTTGAAATATCGCGTTATTCCAGACTTCTTTGAAAGTAAATATTTTGCTTGATACTACAATTTAATGAAAATAGAAACACTTTTGTTTATTAAGGACATGCTTGCTACATGACTGCCTATATTTTACATGTTGGCGGCCATGTAAAAAAAAAAATAAATAAATATCCCCTCAAGCAGCTGCTTGCCACAGAGGTCTGACAGGAGCCTGTCAGCTTATATGCCACAATAGGAAATTTGAGAGGATGGCAGGCCTCAGCAGAAAAACGACACACACATCCATGACTAATCCGTGGCTCGAACCCATGTCCCTTAGATCAGTAGCCAAGCGTGCTAACCACTCGAAGGGGGGCAAAACGTCGTTGAAATTGCTTTATCTTATGGAACCGGTTGCGCACTCTGTCTACTTTACCTCGTTGGTCAAGAGACATTGCACTAACAACAACGACTGACAACTTCTTTTGAAGTAAACAATCCATCAAATTGTTTGGGAAAAGTATTTGAAGGGAAAAGATCAAACAAGAACACTGTTCTATTTTCATAAAATTATTATCTACTACTTTGATACCAGCCATGCTGTTCGTACCATGTAACGAGCTTACTTTAGCTTCAGACTGGGGGGGGGGGGGTAACACTGCAGTTGCTCACTCCATGTATTCTATCTCATTGCTCGTGATACTCTACAGCCGAAATTCGAATTTCTACATAAATTGGTCGCTTGCAATATTCATTTGAAGTTTCTCATTTTGCAGATTTAACATTGTCTAAACATAAAAAAAATACTTGAGGATTTGAAAACATGATTCATAATATTTTATCAATATTTATCTTAAAGCAGAAAATCCCCCCCCCCCCCCCTCCATAATCAACTCATTGTTATCAAAGCAAAACTCATGGCATTCATATTCCACCACCAAAATTTCCAGCCTATATTCATATGCGTTTAAAATTTTGCATTTTCAAAATTTTCTATCGTTTATTAGAGAGCGCCATTAAAAATTTTCGGTGATTAGAAAAAGTGCGAATCATCGTAATACAGTAGTTCATCAATCTTGTCAAACCCAAAAGGGATTTTTAATTTACCTCTACAAACAAGAACAGTTGACCATCTGCAAAGAGACCACAAAGTAAAAACTTTAGCTATTTTGGAAAACGACTTAAGAACAATTCTAAATGAATCTTGACTTATTTGTTAGTGCCATTCTTTCAGCTGCAAAAATTGATTTCCACAATTTCGTGTTCTTTGTTCTAAATCGCCAAAAGTTCTTTAGATAAAGAACAAAAAACAATAGCCAAAATCTCTTTAAATTTGGCAGATGTCATAAACCAAAAAGATTTTGTAACTGTGTCGGCCTCTTGAATATTAAGGATAAAATTGTGAAACTCGCCTAATCTTTTTCTATCATTAAAAATCTTGCGACCCATTTAGTGAGATATTTTTATTACTATGTCTATGATTAGCCAAGGTAAGTAATATCAACTGTTTTTGAAAGAGGAACTGAACATAATGTTTACTATAGAGTGTAAGAAATGTTGGAAAGCACTGTAGATCTTGCAGAGACAACAAAGCACGTGTTTCAGGTTATTTGCAATGTGAACCAATGAGTTTAGTTCTTTTTTGCACACCGCACGTTTAAAGGTTAAAGCTACACCCATTCCTTGCGGAGCGGCGCACAACTGCGAGTGACGTCACTGTGCATTTTCCTCGTGGCGAGCAGCAAGTGTGTAGGCGCCCATAGAACCTTTCCAGCTTCGGTCGTGCGATGGCTAGCAGAGAGGAAGTGGCACTTAACTACCGACTCTAGAAGATGGGCAGTCTTCGAAAACTCGTATTTGTGGAGCAGTGCGATGCGACGGGCATTAAGTGGTAAGGTGCCCTAAAGCTCACTCAAAAAATCTAAGTTGACATCCTTCCTTCTGCCTCCAAACTCTTCTAGCTCAATAGCTCACATTCTCTCAACTACTAGCTCTCTGCTAACTCCAAAGACTACTAACTCCGTGACCTAACGTCACTAACAATACATGCGGCATGCAACTGACACATGTGCATTGCACGCTGGGAAAAAACATTTACATGTCTTGCGATCGCCCGATTGCGTTAGCTGTGACAACAAGAGGAGGTGTGTCCTTACGCGCGTCTTAGCGGCTGTCAATCAAAAGTCTGAGTACGCAACTCCTTTAGCGGTCTTGAGTGAGACAACGAGTGAGGAGAAACGATGATGCCAACAGAAAATTAAAAGCCCCAAAATCATAAATATAACGTAAATAAAGTAAAACTGGTTAAGGAAAAATAAAAGTGAATGGGTTGCCATCACACTATGTTATATTATAAAAGGTATGAAGTCACGAGAATATTGTAAAAATCTGTTGCTATACCAGATATGACCTATGACTGCAGTGCCCTTGCTTTCTCTTCAAACCTGAGAAAAGTTTGTGAAACGTCACAGATCCAGATTGCTAGGTTTGCATTTAGAGGAAACTAGTTAACTCCTAATATAACATTTCAAGGTGAAATGCGTTGGAGCACTTTTGAAAGCAGAGAAGCAAAAAGGACACTCATTTTTAGATCGCCTTCACAATATGAATGAAAATAGAATAGCCAGAAAAGGTTTGAATGTTGTAAGGTACTTGCTCCTTGAGTACGGAATTCTACTTGATTTACAAGAACTAAAGTACTAGATAGAAAATTCGATCCTAAATCAGGTTCTAGAATTTCTAAAATTGTCGTGGGATAGCAAATACGATTGTTAAAGATGTAAAGGGATCTTCACATGATTTATGAAGAAGAGAAGTAACTGAGATTCCTAGCCTAAGGCAAGTCTATGATAGGAAGACTGTGTATACCAAAGAAACTTACATGGATAATCTTATTGGTAGTTCACTTTTCTGTAGAACTAGGGCTGGTTCATTGAAAACAAATAAAAGACTCAGTATATTCCGAAATTGTTCTGAAAAATGTACTCTATGTCCTAATGCATGGCCGGACTTTGACCTTCTGAGACCCTAAGTTATGTCATATTTAAGAGGCCCCTGAAAATTCGAAAGTTGAAATATATGTATAATTATTCTGATTGAGGAGAACATTGAAAAATAAACACGAAATTGATTTGGTGAAAACATTATTCTAACATTTGCAAGCAAAGATAAACAGTGTTTTGCACAATAGATTAAACATTAAAAAATTTTTTTCAATGCAGCGGAACTTGAAATACATTTTTTTGATTCCCCTCAAATCGCGAGGCCCTAAGCAGTAGCTTAGTTAGATTATGCGTAAGTCCGGCCCATCCACAGATTAGTTATTCTGTGGGCCCAGTCTTAATGGCACTGAGACAATCATGATCATTGTACTGGAAGGTGAGTCTTTAGAGCACTTTCGATGTGACTGGCAATAGCCTATAGAGATTGAAAATTAGACACAGCACGACAAATTGAGTTGGATACTTGGCTTCCGCGTAATGGGTGAAGTTTTTGGACGGAAAAATCTTAAGAGACCAAGCTCCTCCTTACTCAATGATTCTCACATAGAGAAAGATTTATAGAACGAAGTACCAAATGTCGACAGTAGTTTACTTCCTAAAAGAAGGAAGAAAAAATCTCGAAGCAATTCCATGTTTATACCGGCACAATTTTTGTTTTTCCTATTAAGCTCTCATCTTTTTTTTCTCGTTTTGCTGGTGATTTACAAACCGTGCTTAAAAAGTTCAGCTAAATTAAGTAATTTTCCATGATAATGTCAAGTAAAGGTAATTGAGGTGCTGAAATAATTATGTCGGAAACACGGATTGATAGCTCATCGGATGAGATCGATGTTTACAAATATTCGGATAACGATAGTACGATCGAAAGTGAAGTGTATCAAACTGCAAGTTACTAGAGGATGGTGGGTGTCTTTCTCCTCACTTTCCTTTTCAAGAAATGCCTGATATTCATGTTTCTAGTGCAGGAAAGGAATGCAAAATGGAAGATAAGGAAGGGAACACCCAATTTTTGGCAAAAGTGATATACAGTTGTGCGTCATACCATATTTAGAGGAATAACATAAAGTCGTTTTTAGATAGGAAATGAAAAATTTGGAAACACCATAATTTCGTTTACTTTAAGAAAGTAAATTCTTACAAAACGAAAGTAAATCGTTTGTGGAATGTAATATGCTTCTTCGGTAAACAAAATGCTTTGAAAATATGATAGTAATTTTGTTTTTTTAAAAATCTTGCATACTAAAGGAATTTTACACTCTTTAGTTATTAATATTTAAGAAACCAGTTTTGGGTGTAGGTATTTAAAAAAGAAGACAAGTATGTAGAATAGAAGCTGCCTGAAACTGCTTTTAGATTTGTAACAAATTTTGAAGTTTTTAAATTAAATATATTTTTTAAATAAAAATATCCTATAAAGACCAGTGGTAGATTATAAATTCAACTGTCTATACTAGAATGAAATCGTAAGCAGGGCATACACTAACAGGTTTGGAGCCAAGCTGGACTCGTTAGCTCTCCCATTCAGTCCAGTGTGTGTGTGTGGGGGGGGAGGCCTTGCAGTTCTAGGTTCAAGCTACATTTTTCCAAGTATGAAGGGTTAAATCTGCCCATTGTTTTTTTTGCTTCTTTGCCATGACCCAAAGCTAGAGTTACCATGTGTGGCCTGGCTCTTGGGGGCAGGGGTGGCTCAGTCGGTAGCACGTCAGGCTCGTAATCTGTAGTTCCCAGGTTCGAGTCCCAGCTGGGTCAGCGTTGAGATTTATCTCCGCAAAATTCCCCGCCCTGCCCATGCTCAGTAGGGGACACCGATGGGCTTGGAAAGGCCGCTGTCCGTCGGATGGGACGTTGAGCCGTGGCCCCATGTGTGGGAGAGCCATACCCTGTGCACGTTAAAGAACACACTGGATGGCCTTGACGGGAGGCTACCATCTGTCTCCCAACAGCTGTTCCAGTGGGTCCCCTCCCCCAACCTTCTCTGAGCCTTTGGGGTCCATGTGACCTGACCATTTAGCCCATGCTGTGCAAAAAAGTGCCGCTCAGAGTAAAACAACCCAAGCCTGGCTCTTGGAACTTACTAGAAGTTTTTAGAACTAACACTATGTGCATGCACACTCGCTTCAATTTGCATATTTGCTACTAACAATAGTGATTGCTTGGAACTAGCAAATTTAAACGTCATTAAGTCAAAAATGTTCTCCAGAATTTACCATATATACTTAGTATATATATCACACTCTATCTTGCTTATGGGGAAAATAAAAATGTCTGATCATATAAATTTTAAAGAGGAACAAGGATCTCATGAGCTAATTTTGCTATGTAAGCATTAACATATTGCAGAAGAAAATAAACATATAAAGAATTTACAAGAATACAACATATTTTCGATGTATAAATTTTGATATTAAGTTTATTTACAAGAATACTACAAATTGATACCCATATTTTTAAATGTGTATATTTTTGTGTTTTATAGTGATATTAAATATAAGGTAATCTATACTTTTAAAATAAGGGTATTATACTATATATTTTAACAAGGCACCCTTAACTCTCAAGTAATAACATGGGATTAATCCACATATATATTAAAAATTTGGTAACAAAAATTATTTTGTGCTATATATGTATATAATAATGCAAAAAAAAAAAAAAAACAGCTCCTTGCTGTAGAGGTCTTGTAGGACCCTGTCAGTTTAATACTCCATATAAGAAGGTAAATGAGGATGGTGGGACCTCAGCAGAGAAACAGCACAAACATCCATGCTTACCCAGGACTCCAACCCAGATCTCTGTATAAAATAGTATAAATTTAATTATTTTACCTAAGTTTAAACATTGCTAGGGTTATATTGATTCCAAGGTACAACTACAAAAAACTTTTAAGTTTTTAAATTAAATACATTTTTTAAATAAAAATATCCTATAAAGACCAGTTCTAGATTATACATTAAAGCTAAAAAAATTTCATCATTTCTGATTTGGTTTTCAGTGTCTTGATATCAATAGAGCTAACTGTAAATACTTTATCTCATAAAAAATAATTATTCTTCAAGCAGCTGCTTGTAACAGTCTGACAGGAGCCTGTCAATATAATGTACCATAAACAAGGTCTGTGGGGGAGGTGACTCCAGCAGAAGTACTACATGAGATATGAAATATCCACACTTTTGCTGGAGTTCGAACCCTGGTCCCTTTTATCAGAAATGTAGCACACTAACCACTAGGATACTGAGACGGTCTTATTTCTCTCCTAACAATGTAAAACAAAGAGTCCAAAAATGATTCACATACTCAGAAGAAAGAAACATTTGAAATTTATAGCTTTGTTGAAAAAGCATCTCTTCAACAACTTTAAGTTGGGAAAAAAGAATTGGGTTGTTTTACCTGTGAGTGGCACTTTTTTTGCACACAATGGGCTAAATGGCTAGGTAACAAGGACCCCTGAGTGCTCAGAGAAGGGTGGAGAAGGTGATGCACTGGTCAGCTTTTGGGAGTCATGGTTACTAGCTTTTTGGAGTCATGGTTACCATCAAAGCCATCCAGTGTGTTCTTTAATGTGCACAAAGTATGGCTTCTCCCACACACAGAGCCAAGGCTTTACAATCGGGAAAAAAAGTCCATTATTTATGTACATATTCTTATACTTGTTTTACCTCTGAGTGGCCCTTTTTTTGCACACAATGGGCTAAATGGCTAGGTCACAAGGATGCCTGAATGCTCAGAGAAGGGTGGGGAAGGAGATCCACTGGACAGCTGTTAGAAGACATAGTAGCCTCCCTTCAAGGCCATCAAGTGGGTTCTTTAATGTGCATTGGGTATGGCTCTCTTGCACATTAGGGCCATGTCTTTACTTCCCCTACAATGGAAGGCCACCTTTCCAAGCTCACTAATTTCACCATGTTCTTACAACTCTCTGAACCCACTGGTGTGTCCTTTCTGACTGAGGGCATTGTAGATTGTTATCAGTGCAACATGTTAATATGTTCTAATCATTAAATTATCATCTGCCCAAACTGTGAATAATCATCATTACATATATAACCTTTAAAGTAATTTGACCAAAATATAATTTCAAATAAAAAGTTTTTGTTTTACAACAATAAGTAAAAGTGAAAAGAAAAACTTTGATGAACACATGCAATCTGCTGTTGCACAAACAAAAGCCAAGTATGGGCAAGTTCAAGACAGGCTTGGCGAGGCAGCTGTCAATTACAGGCCCGACTTGGCTCCGAACCCCATCATGTATGACCAGCATTAACCTTTTCACTACCATACCACCAGCCCCAAATAGCCCAAGTTGCAAGTAGGAGGTTTTGAAGAGGAAGAAATAGCATTGATTGGGTGAGTCCATTTAAAATATCCACCATTTGGGCCAGTATAATAGTGAAAGGGTTTAAGATAGCTAAATCAGAACATGTTGCATTGAAATCAGTAATACAAAGTTTGTATGCTGGAGCATGAGCTAACTCCCTAGCCACTATGCCAATTATTTTATTCAGAACAAAAGTAGATCTTTAGCAGAATGCAGTTTAATACAGGTTTAATATACAATAACTTTATAGCTGAAATATAGTTTGTTATAGTGAAAGATATTTGATCAGGCACACATCAAACATAATCATTGAAGTACATTATTTCAATATCTTAGAGTATGACCAAATTATTTAATTAAAATAACTTAAAATTTTCAAATCAATTCAGTGCTTCACTGAAGATGGAGCACTGTCTTTTCTCTGAAAAGCTTCTGAGTTTTCTCCTAAAAACTTTTAACATGCAAATAGTTTGAAAGATAAACTTTAAAATTTTATTGTTCAGTGACAGGAATTTTTTAAGTTATTTTAATTAATTCCTGAGCAAGAAGGTCCTTTTAATTGTTGACCAATTTGTCTGAATATTAATGTCTGAGCTTTATTGGTTTAATGTTTCACCAAATGGTCAATGCCAGATTTAAAAGTAATATGCTTGTAGGCATACATAGCTGTAGCAGCCTTGTGTACAGTAGGTTTTTATAATTTTCTATACAAGGCATAATTTTTTATTTTCTATCACAACCATAAAGATAGGAAGTGATGTAATCAAGCTGATTTAAGGAGAATACATTTTTGTTACTAAATGCCATAAAATTAATCTGATAATATACACTGCTTGTCAAAATTAAACATATATAACCAAACTTTAGTAAAAAATAATTTTTAAAAAAGTCCCGTTCCTAGTACCACTGGTTTCAAAAAGTAAAGATGTCAGGCCATTGGAGTTGACTTCCTGTACCAGGTAGATTCCTAGTTTTTCAATCTTTATTTCATTTGGAAATTTATTAATGATCCTTCTTGTGTGAATACTGATTAATTTATGATGTATTAATAGTCTTGTGATGTTAATTATATATGTAATTACATGATCAAACACTATAAACCACAAAATAAGCTTTTCATAGTAAATTTTTATTATCAAGCATAAACATCTGCACCAAATCCATCCATTGAACATGTAACACTTGGTATGGTGTATAACTATGCATTCACTGTATAATAAGTAAATATTTCTCTTACATTTGCAGAGATGAACAAGAGGACCTAACAATATTTTTTCCAAGTGCAGAGAAAAGATTGACATGGGAAATTTGTTTAACTGAAGCAAAAGAGAAATTTAGTAAGTTTTATTACCACAAATTATTTAGTGTAACTTAATTTTTTGGTTAATATCAATATGGTATAAAACAATTTTTCAAAAATTACTTTCTCACCATCTGTGAATGAATTAGGTATGCAAAACATTAGAATGATATCATAAACTAGCCAATTATCAGAAATAGGCTGTGTTATATACCAAAAATAAAATGTAGGAATTTAAAGAAAAAAAGATTAGTTAAGCATGGAAATATGTGTGGGTCAATATGTAGGGATTTTTAAAATTGTAAAACATTTTTAGTGACATTTTAAACATTAAGAAGTGCCAATAGTCCAATCAAAATAAAATTTCATTTTTATAGCTCCTCTAGTTAATTTCATATGACAGTAATAAAAATAAGTTTACGGTAATGTTTTTGATGATGTTTATAAGCCCTTAAACAGCCTTGGCTGCTTTAATGGCATAGTATTTTGAAAAAAATTGATGCATATCAGTCAACAGTTTTCAGTGTACACATATCTTTTTTTCTACCCTGGTGACTCTATATTAATATGCTACAGAAAAGATTTGTGAAGGAGGGAAGATTTCAATATAATAACAATATAGATCACAGAAAATTTCCATGCTTTCTCCAGTATTCATATCCTGGTCCCTTTGCTACACAGCCAAGCATGAAATTTTTTTAGCCAATAGAATTGCTTTTTGAATTGAAACTGTTTAAAATATATATTTATTAACTTTGTAAAAGTTGAAGGAAATTTCACACTGAAAAGTATTGTATGCTGCAAATCAAAAATTAACAAATAGTTACTTTGGATATTGATCCTAATGCTAATGATAAGAGATGAAGTTGCAGTGTTGGAACATAATATCTCTTCAAAGAGTTCACATAATACTGACTTAAGAAATGATAAGAATAATACTTAAAAGTACAAAATATTTACATATTTTTTCCTATAGAAGGAGAAATTTGAGAGGCTTTAGGATGAGTTTGAGTCCCTTTTCCTTGTATTTTATTGACAGATAACTTTATGATAGATTTGTAATATTTAGTTTGATTCTTAACCCTTCCAGTATCCAGCCTGAAAAACAGGTTTCCATCCAGAAGCCAAGCTATTTTCCCTATGCTCAGCCAAAAAAACTTTAACTTTAGAACTTTTTTTTGCCAAATAACTAATGAAAGGAATTATGGCATGTTGTATGCCAAATTAATCAGCATATAATTCTAGATTTTCTGAAAATAAAGAATTTAACAAAAAAAAAATGTGTTTTATTTTAATTGGACTTTTTTAGAGTCATGAAGAAAATATTCATCTGGCAACATAAAAAATAATTAATTAAAAACACTAATAAACGGAAATGATTACAATGCACATGAATAAAATGACTATAATTACTGAATAACAAAAAAAAATTGTTTGATTTTAAGTAAAAATTTTGTTGTTTTGTAATTTTTTTCTTGGTAACATACTTTGAGAAAATTTCAGGTTGTTAGCCAATTGTGCTGAGTCACATAAACAAGTCAACTATAGAATTTTTAAAAAAAATAACCAATCAATCAATGGAAATAAGTCATGTTATATATCAAATTAAACAGAATTTAATTACAAATTTTATGAAAATAAATAATGTCTACAAATTTGCAAGCATATTGATTTTAATAAGCCCTTTTCAATGTGATATGGTGAAAAAAAAATTGTACTATATAATTAGGGTTCATTTTGGAAAACCTGATGAATAAAAATGGTTAAATTATATATTTATTGAAAGGAAATTTCCTCCCAAATAATATAGCATTAAACCTGAAATATGATTTTTTTATTTCTTTTAATGATTCTTTTCAGTATCATATATTTTAAACACGGCCAGTGTTACACAGCGTGACTTGAACTTCTCACATTCACAGGATTTTCTGAACTGGTTATGAAACAGAAAAAAACCTACTTGGCTGTTTTTTGCCAAACTTTAAGAATTTTTTCTTGTGAGTTTAGTGGAGGTGGCACCTTCCCAAAATTGCCCTCCCACATGACAGCTGATTTCCATAGCAAGAAGTCTATTTTGCTTCCATATCCAAGACATTCATTTTCAGAAAATGGTACAAGCTCAAAGTTTTTTTTTACTAAAAAAACAAGAAATAATGAAAGAAAAACTGCATATAATCTAATGGGATGTTGAATAAAATATCTGCAATAACTTTTAAGCAGGCCTCCGATCTAGCATAACTTGGAAAGATTTATAAATCAGCTGAATGAAAGATTGCTGACAAATGGAAGTAAATCTACAGAAATTAATTTGTTTCCATTCTAAGATCTCCTTTATTTTCAGAAAATGATACTAGATCAAATTTTTATTGGAAGAGTAATAAATAAAATAAAAATTAGCACATAGCCTAATGTGATGTTAAAATATCCACAGCAACAAGTTGTAGGCCGGACATGTGATGGTAGCATAACTATGAAAAAAATCAATATTTATCGATCTGCCAAAAAATCAAAAATTTTTGAAATAAATCTACTGAAATGAAAACTAAGGTTTAAATATAAAAAGTAAATACTAACTTTACAAAGGGTATCCAATATGCAGGTCCAAAACACTATATGGCTCACAGAATGGAGATAGCGTGTGTCAGCCATCTGCTTCTTGTTTGCCTCAGTGATGCATAAGTAACCATTCCAGTGTCCACATTGTCTGTATACATTCAGAGAAATCTGAATTGAGAGGCCAAGGACATATGTATCCATTTTTAGTACAACAAAAAAAACAAAACGATTTTTTTAAAATAAAAATTGCCATTGTAATTTATATATATATATCTTATAAAAAATATGTAATTCAGGCTTCAAAAATAATATTTTGTTTTTTAATTTGATTCATATTTTATTAAACTACAATATAAATAATGTTATAAAGCCATCTGATTGTCATTTCTTAGAAGCACTAAACAGTATTGCCGATTTGCTTGTTAATGTTGCTGAAGCAACTTTCTGATTTAAGCTCACAAGTTTGATTTGAACTATTATCAACATATTTTTCCTTAAATTTTTGAAACTCTCCTAAAAATTAACAAAAAAATGCTATTTTAAAAACGATAGATTTTTGGAAGTAATTACAAAGTATGTACCACCATTTTTTTTCTGTTTTACACTCTTTCCTGTCATAAACCTATTTCAGTATTCCCAAGTTATTTTTATCGTTTTTTCCCAGCATTCTATGCATCTTTCCTGCCTTAAAATCAAAACTGGAAGTAAACACATCCTTCTTAGAAATTCTGGTTGCAGTTGCATTTAATTAGTTTTGCTTCCTTGAAGCAAACAAGATGCAGATGGCTGACACATGCAATCTCCTTTGCATGTGCTATACGTGTTGTTTACAGTTTTGGTGCAGCATATTGGATTTACTATATTATACTATTTTATAGTATTTACTTTTTTTACATTTAAACCTTAGTTTTCATTTAAGTAGTTTATTTTCGAAAATTAGCGATCTTTTGGCCGATCGATAACTATTGATTTTTTCATAGTTATGCTACATCATATGGCCAGCCTACAACTTGTTGCTGTGGATATTTTAACATCACATTAGGCTATGTGTTAATTTTTATTTTATTATTTATTACTCTTCCAGTAAAAATTTGATCTAGTATCATTTTCTGAAAATAAATGAGGTCTTGGATATGGAAGCAAATTAATTTCTGTAGATTTACTTCCATTTGTTAGCGATCTTTCGATCAGCTGATTTATCAATCTTTCCAAGTTATGCTAGATTGGAGGCCGGCTTAAAAGTTGTTGCAGATATTTTATTTAACATTCCATTAGGTTATATGTAATTTTTCTTTTATTATTTCTTGTTTTTTTAGTAAAAAAAAACTTTGAGCTTGTACCGTTTTCTGAAAATGAATGTCTTGGATACGGAAGCAAAATAGACTTCCTTGCTACAGAAATCAGCTGTCATGTGGGAGGGCAAATTTGGGAAGGTGCCACCTTCACTAAACTCACATAGAAAGTTTCAACCCCCCCCCCCCCCCCTAGAAAAAAATATATATTTTTTTAAAAATAAGGAGTATTTATGTTTATATTGAATGATTGGAAAGGCAACTCCCTCCCTCTCGTACCTTGACTGTGCCACACAGATGACATAACACTGTATTGTTTTGCTTTGGTGCACAAACCTTTCTGCACTTAGCCAAGATCACCAAACTTCAACACTCAAAGAAAAAAATTCATAAAGTTTGGCAAAAAACAGCCAAGTAGGTTTTTTTCTGTTTCATAACCAGTTCAGAAAATCCTGTGAATGTGAGAAGTTCAAGTCACGCTGTGTAACACTGGCCGTGTTTAAAATATATGATACTGAAAAGAATCATTAAAAGAAATAAAAAAATCATATTTCAGGTTTAATGCTATATTATTTGGGAGGAAATTTCCTTTCAATAAATATATAATTTAACCATTTTTATTCATCAGGTTTTCCAAAATGAACCCTAATTATATAGTGCGATCTCTTTTTTCACCATATCACATTGAAAAGGGCTTATTAAAATCAATATGCTTGCAAATTTGTAGACATTATTTATTTTCATAAAATTTGTAATTAAATTCTGTTTAATTTGATATATAACATGACTTATTTCCATTGATTGATTGGTTATTTTTTTTAAAAATTCTATAGTTGACTTGTTTATGTGACTCAGCACAATTGGCTAAAAACCTGAAATTTTCTCAAAGTATGTTACCAAGAAAAAAATTACAAAACAACAAAATTTTTACTTAAAATCAAACAATTTTTTTTTGTTATTCAGTAATTATAGTCATTTTATTCATGTGCATTGTAATCATTTCCATTTATTAGTTTTTTTAATTAATTATTTTTTGTGTTGCCAGATGAATATTTTCTTCATGACTCTAAAAAAGTCCAATTAAAATAAAACACATTTTTTTTTGTTAAATTCTTTATTTTCAGAAAATCTAGAATTAAATGCTGATTAATTTGGCATACAACATGCCATAATTCCTTTCATTAGTTATTTGGCAAAAAAAAGTTCTAAAGTTAAAGTTTTTTTGGCTGAGCATAGGGGAAAATAGCTTGGCTTCTGGATGGAAACCTGTTTTTCAGGCTGGATACTGGAAAGGTTAAATGCAGCTGCAGCCACAATTTCTAAGAAGGATGTGTTTACTTTCAGTTTCAATTTTAAGAGTGGGAAAGATGCATAGAATGCTGAGGAAAATGATAAAAATAATTTGGTAATACTGAAATACATTTATGACTAAAAAGAGTGTAAAATGGAAAAAGAAAATGGGGTTACGTATTTTGAAATTTCTTCCAAAATCTATTGTTTTTAAAATAGCTTTTTTTTTGTTCATTCTTCGGAAATTTTCGAAAAGTTAAGGAAAAATTTTTTGGTAATAGCTTAAATCAAACTTGTGAGCTTAAATCAGAATATTTGCTTCTGCAAATAGGAACGTTAACAAGCAAATCAGCAATACCATTTAGCGTTTCTAAGAAATGGCAATCAGATGGCTTTATAAAATTATTTATACTATAGTTTAATAAAATATGCATCAAGTTAAAAAAACAAACTATTATATTTGAAGCCTGAATTATATATTTTTATAAGATAAATGTATATAAAATAAATTCAAATGGCAATTTTTATTAAAAAAACGATTTTTTTTTTTGTTGTACTAAAAACGGATACATACATCCTTGGCCTCTTAATTCAGACTCTTCGAATGTATGCAGAAGACACGGACACTGGAAGGGTTAATGATGGAATGAACTTGTTAAAAATGCTTCCTAGGAAGAAGGGCACACAGACTACTTTGTTATGTTACATATACACCGAATAGACAAATTATATACACCTCGTAACAATATGGAAAGTATCACGTCCACTCATATGGGATGCTGAAACTGGCAATGCCTATAAATAGAGCAGGTCTCTACACATTAGAAACGAGTCACAGAAAAGTAATCATGGGTAAAGGCATCAACGTAATTGAGTTTGACTTTGGCCAGATAGTAGGTGCGAGGAAGGCTGGTTCTTAAATAACTGCAACTGCTGAACTGTTGGAATTTCTGCATCAGACCATCACATATGTATACCAAGACTATGTGAAATACAGCAAAACTTCCAACCATAAGGAGAAATATAGACATAAACATGCAGTTGACTCTCGAGGTGAGTGCAGACTGTCATGCATTTTTACAAGGAATCACATGGTTACAGTGGAGCAGATGTTATCAGAATTGAATGAGGGTGCATCCACAAGCTTATGCACAAAGACTATCCGTCATACCATAAGAAAAAAAAGGCTATGACAGTCGATGTCTGCATCATGTCCCTTGTTCACTGCAAGGCACTGAAAGATTAGGCTGCATTTTGCAAAGGCCTATCACAACTGGAGTGTAGAGGACTGGAAACACCTCATCTGGTCTGACGAATCATGGTTTCAAGTCTTATCACACTGAGGGAGGGTACATGTGTGGCGTAAACCACATGAAGAAGTGGACCCAGCTTGCCAAGTTGGGGTTAATACATGCAAGTGGAGGTCAGTGTAACAATTTGGGGTGTATTTACATGGGCTTTCTTGGGGCCTCTCATACCCATCAAGACCTTCATCACTGGCACAAAATATGAGAACATCCTTGCCAACCACCTACACTCATTCGTAACGATTCTCTATCTGTACCATGATGCCATCTTTCAACAGGATGCTCCATACTTCCCAAGTGGTGACCAATTTGCTCCAGGAGCATTCAAATGAGTTTACCACACTCGAATGGCCCCTCAATTGCTGGACCTCAACCCCATTGAGAATTTGTGTCATGAATTGGAGAGATCTGTTTGAGCCTACCAACCCACATCAGCAACTATGGATGCTCTATGACAGGCAGTCTTCATTTCATGGGTGGCAATACCACCTCCATATTTTCAATACCTCATTGAGTTCTTATCAAGATGTCTGACTGCTGTTTTGTGAGGGCAATAGGTGGAGCAACAGGTTATTAGGTAGGTGTACATAATAATATGTCCATTGAGTGTACATTTGAATAGGTTTTCCCATTGCATATTGCATAATGACATGAAAACTATTGAAAAAAGATGATTTACGTAATAAATAATATTAACAATTATATAATATATCACATAATAGAGCAGTCATTATGTGGTGTAAATATTGTAACATTTAAAATATTGGAGCAAAAAGGTAAATTGAATAATGATTTTTCTTTATCAGAATGTGTTTAATGCTTCCAGTGTCAACTCTGAAATATTGTTTTGTAACCACAGAGCAAGCTATTTTTTTTCAAAAATAACTAATGAAAGGAATTATGGAATGTTATATACCAAATTAATTGGCATTTTGCTCTTCCAATGTCTAGCCTGAAAACCTGTTTGCATCCAGAGATAAGTATTTTCTCTCTACGCTCAGCCGAAAAATGTTAACTTTAGAACTTTTTGCCAGATAACTAATGACAGGAATTATTGCATGTTTTATGCCAAGTTAATCAGCATTTAATTCTGGATATTCTGAAAATGTAAATTACCACTTTGAAGTCGATTTAAATTTTAGAGAAAAAATTGTGTTGAGCCGGGTGAGATACAAATCCACGATCTCCTGATAACATGTCAGGTGCTCTGGACCACTGAGCTACTGGCTGCAGATCAAGATCTCCTCCAATTGATAATATGAACCTTTTCAACCTATGTTACATCCTGTGTAGGGAGTGTTCTGGCAATTTTTGCCACAAGCGGCAGACACATGCCATATAGATGGAAGTATTTCCTTACAAGTAATACAGTTAAGTAATAAATAAACTCGACATATTTGATATTAACCTATAAATTACCACTTCAAAGTCGATTTAAATTTTAGAGGAAAAATTGTCTTGAGCTGGGTGGGATATAAACCCACGACCTCCTGATAACATGTCAGGTGCTCTGGGCCACTGAACTACTGGCCGCTAATAAAGATCTCTGATGATATGAACCTTTTCAACTTACATTACATCATATGTCGGGAGTATTCCGAAAAAATTGGAAAAGTCAAAAACACTCTCTACATATGATGTAACATAGGTTGAAAAAGTTCATATCATCAATTAGAGGAGATCTTGATTGGCGACCGGTAGCTCAGTGGTCCAGAACACCTGATGTGTTATCAGGAGGTCATGGGTTCATATTTCACCTGCTCAAGACAATTTTTCCTCTAAAATTTAAATTGCCTTCAAAGTGGTAATTTATAGGTTAATACCAAATACGTCAAATTTATTTATTACTTATTTTCTGAAAATAAGATATTAAAAGAAAAGGAAGACAACTAGTTTTATTTTAATAGGACTTTTTTAGAGTCATGTTGTTAAAAATGCATCTGGCAATGAAAATAAAAAGTTATTTAAAAAAAACCTAATAGAAAATTATAAGGATATGAGTAGAAAAGTTATTTGTTTCAGAATAACAAAAAAATACTCTCTTTTTATAATTGTTTTCTTGATACCATACTTTGAGAAAAGTCCAGGCTTTTCACCAATTGTGTTAAGTCAGATAAGTCAAATTTAGAATAAAAGAAACCTAAAACAATCAACAGAAATATGTCATGTAATATACCAAATTAAATGGAATTTAACTCCAAATTTTATGAAAATAAAAAATTTAAATAAATTTGCATACATATTAATTTTAATTACCTTTTTACAGTGATATAATGAAAAAAGTACTAGATTGAACTAGCAGTTAAGGCTTAATGTTTGAAATCCTGATGAATAGAAACAGTTAAATTATACATTACTGAATAGAAACAGTAATAATATATTAATTGCCATTAGGGTCAATGTTATTAATAATATATAATTATTATTATAATATTGTAACACTACAAATGTATGTTAATTTCTTCACTTCTGACTGATCCAAAAATATCTAATTTACCTGATAGCTTCAGACACCAGGTAATATGTCTCACCAAATAAAGTTAAATGAGGGTTCACTAAGTATATAGGCATTGCTTGGTCAATAAGAATTAAATTCAAAAAGATTGATTTTGATTAGATTTAAACTTTAACAATTGGCAATTATCCTGCTCAAGAGAAAAAATTAGAAAAGTCAAAACTATTTCATAAAACAAACTTTATTTCCAAAAAAATTGTCACTTACGAGCCTTTCTATTACATCAAAAATCTGAGCAACTAAAAGCTCACTCAAAGCATCTAAACTGACATTCTCCCTTCTTCCTCCAAACTCGACTCACTAGCTCACATTCTCTCAACTACATCATTACTGGCTCTGTGACCTAACATCACAGTACATGCGGCATGCAACTTACAGTTGTGTGTTGCATGCTGGGAAAGAACATTTGCATAATCACAATTGTATGCTCATGCTAGCTATGATGCAAGAGGGTGTGTGTCCTTACTAAACACATTAGTGGCCATCAGTCAAAAAACTGAGTTGTGCATGTGCAACTCTTTTAGTGGTCTTGGGAGAGGTAATGTGATGATGCCAACTGAATATAATCCACAAAATAATAAATGTAATGTAAATAAAGTAAAAACTGTTAAAAGAAAAGTGAATGGATGGACCATCACAGTATAAGTCAATTTCTTCGTGAATATATACTGAAACATGATTTTTATTTCTTTTAATGACTGTTTTCAGTGTGTTATATATTTTAAATCACAGGCTAGTGTTATACAAGGAGATTTGTATTGTTCACATTAGGGAGATTTTCTGCCCTGTTTATGAAATGGAGGAACACTTTCTCAGTTGCTTTTTTTTTACTAAACATTATGAATTTTTTTCTTTGAGTGTTGAATTTTAGGGATCCTAGCTAAGTCCTTAAAGGTTAGTCACCAAAGCAAAAAACAAAATATCTGTATTATTAGAGTGTCACAGTCAAGATACTGAGGGAGGGAGGGAGGTAAATACTTTTAAAACCATACAATATAAATTTAAAAAGTTGTAACTTAAGAAACAAAAAAAAAATTGCCAAGAGGGGAGGGGGAGTGAAACATCCTCATTTTAGGGGGGAAGGGCTAAAAACCTTGATGAAATTGCCTGGATGAATTTGCAGGAGGACTGATTTCTGTGCAAAAGAAGTCCTTTTTGCTTCTGTATCCAACACTTCATTCAATTTCAGGAAACTATACAAAATGAAAATATTTTTTATTGAAAACGAAGAAACAGTAAAAGAAAATAATATATAACCTAATGTGATGCTAAATAAAATATCTGCAACAACTTGTTAATATTTCAAACCAAACTTGTGAGTTTAAATCGAAGGAATGCTTCAGCATAATGCTAACAAATAAATTGGCAGTACCATGTATCAGGTGTAACAAATGCTGATTAGATGACTTTAACAAATTATTTATATTCTGGTTTAATAAAATATGCATCATATGAAAAAAGAAAGTATTATTTTTCAAGACTAAATAATGTATTTTTATAAAATATGTATAAAAATTTTACAAGTGGTAATTTATATTTTTAAAATATCAAATTTTTTGTTGTACTAAAAAATGGACACAGACATCCTTAGCCTCTCATTTAGAATTCTGTCAACATATATAAATTATTTAGACACCAGAAGGATTAATTCTAGAATTTGTGAAAATAAAATATGTAATGAAAAAGACAAGTTTAATTCTAATAGGGCTAATTTAGATTCATATAGTAAAATATACACTAGCTAGTGCAGGAAAAAAATGAATAGAAAAAATAATTATAATGCATATGAATAGAAAGCCTACTTATTTCTGAATAATGAGAAAATAAATTTACCTGAAACAAGAAAATTATCGCATTTTTGCCTATCTTCCTATTGCTTTTGGCTTTGACATTGGTCGGGTTGTCAGTTTGTGGATTTGACAAAATGTTCCACCATATCTTTCGAACTGATGGAGAAACTTAATGATTTATGTGCCAAATGAAAGATTGTAACATGGGGAAGTGTCATAGCGTATAAAATGGATGCCCCCTGTGCTTTCTTCCCCCTAAAAGAGGGGAAATGTGGAAACTATTCTTAAGCTATATATCCAGAACGTGAAGACTGAAAGTAACAAGCTATACACCAAATGAAAGCTTCTGATGTGGGCAATGTCATAGGCTATGAAAATTGACCCCCACTCTATCTCCCCCCCCCTGAAAAAGAGGAGGAAATAAAAATGATTGTTCTATCTCCTGCATGCAAATGTGGAAAGTAACCAGTTAAATGTTGAATATGTAAGCTTGTGACACGGGGAGTGTTATAGACTATAAAAAAAATTGATCCCCATGCTTTCTTCCCCTCTAAAAAAGGAGAAATGTGAAACAATTGTTCCCCTATATCTTCAGAACGCGAATGCCAAAAATAGGAAGCTATACATCAAATGATAGCTTCTGACATGGGAAATGTCGTAGGCATAAAAAATTTGATCCCTCATGCTTTCTTCCCCCTAAAAAGGAGAACAATGTGAAAATGATTGTTCCTCTATATCTCCTAACGTGAGTGTGGAAAGTACCAAGCTATGTGTTGAATGAAAACTTATGATGTGGGGAGTGTTGTAGGCTATAAAAAATGAAACTCAATGCTCTGTTCCCCTCTAACAAATGGGAAATCTGTAAGTCATTCTACTATATCATCAGAACGTGAGGACTGTAGTTATGACTTAGATGTCAAGTGAAAGCTCGTATAATAATGGTCATAAACTATTTCAAATTGTGCCCCCACTATTTCACCTTGATATAATGTGGGGGAAGCTGATTTTCATGGGGGTTGACTTTAATGAGTCATATCTCAAATTAAAGCTTGTGACGTCTCCAATGTCATGGGCTACCTCAAACCTGAATCCGAAAGGGTGGTAAATATGCTTGATGTTTATGAGTCATATATCAAATGAAAGTCTTTGAAGGTAGGTATTTTTAGTGAAAACAAAATATATATATAAATAAGAAAAATCCCTATCTTCCTATACAGCTCTAAAAAGTATAAAATAAACCTAAAACATATTGATGGTGCAATCGATCACTGAGTTTGTATTCACTTTGAAAGAAAATAGGGCACCGATTTACCTACTCGACAAGATTGTTTTTTGTTTGGCGCATTATGGCCTAATCGCCCATGCACCATAAAACTTAAAACAGCCAACCGACAAGATTGATAGCACACTATCTTCTTTTGAAGTGAATATGAATTCAGCGACTGATTGCACCATCAATATGCTTTAGGTTTATTTTCTACTTTTTAGTGCGCTATAGGAAGATAGGTATTTTTAAAATTTTTTAACTTATATTTTTTTCTCTAAGTTATTTTGTAGTACTATACATTGAGAAAAGTCCAGGCTTTTTGCCAACTGTGTGGAGTCGAACAAGTTAACATTGGAAAAAAAGAACACAAATAGGTCATGTTCTATACCAATTAAATAGCACTTCAAATTTTATGAAATAAAAAATTTATAAAAATTTACAAAGCTATTAATTTTAATAAGACTATTTCACAGTGATAGTAAAAAAATAGATCTGGCTACTCAATTAAAGCTTTATTTTGGGCAACCTGATGAATAAAAACAGTTCAATTATTTATTTATCGAAAGAAAATTTCTTCCTCAATAATATAATATTGCCTGAAACATGATTTTTTTTATATCTTTTTATAATTCTTTTCCATATGGTATATTTTAAAATGCAAGGCAGTGTTACACAAGGTGACTTGGACTGCTCACATTCATGGGAATTTCTCTCTACTTATTAAGTGGAGGAACATTCTCTTCACTCTTTTTATCTCATTTTCAAAGAAAACAAAATAATAGTTTTGTTTTGTCATCTGTCTGTAGACATGAAACTTTTTTGTGTACAGAGATAAATTAAAAATTATTTTTGTAATGGATAGGTATTTATGAAATATTACGATATGCACTTTCCAAATCTCTCAAAAGTATAATTATGCCCTCTAGCAGTGGAAAAAGTTGAAAATTCCAAAATTTCAAATAAATATGCAAGTGATGTATTTATGCTAGAAATTTGAAATTTTGTTGGTGGAATGTGAAGGTCACAAAGTTTCTACTTCCAACAATGAGTTGACCCCTTAGATCCAGGGGGGTGGAGAAACATACCTCTGTAGTTTTAGTAGATAACTGTTTGTTTTTAGAGATAATGGAAAATTGTTTTTTGGGTTAGACAGGAATTGATAAAATATTATGATTCACACTTTTTAAATCTACTGAAAATCATAATTGCACCTCTAATGTGGTGGAAAAATTTTCAAATTCCAAAATTTCAAACAAATATTTTAAATGATGTATTTAAGCTAGAAATTTTAAATTTTGGTGGTGGAATGTGAACACCATGATGTTTCCATTGGCAACACTGAATTGAACCTCTTAGACACAGGATGGGTGGGAAAAGACAATTTTTTATTTTAGCAGATAATTATTTGTATTTAGGGATAAATGAAAAAAATCTTTTTAGAGTTAGATAGGAATTAATAAAATATTATGATTTGCACTTTCGGAATCTTTTGAACACTGCAATTGCGCCTTCTATTGTGAAAAAGTTTGAAAATTTCAAATAAAGGTTGCAACTATGTATTAATGACAGAATACGATATTTTGGCAGTGAAATGTGAACATGAAGTTTCCTTTGGAAACAGTGAAAACGATAATTAGAAAACTTTTTTTTTAATTTGATTGGTACTAATGAAATATTATAATATGCATTTTTAAAATATTTAGTAGTTTCATTATATATATATATATCTTTGCAGATTAATGAAATGATGAAACAGCAGAGGTGTTATTGAGTTTTACAAATAATATGTGTAGAATAATTTATTATTAATAATAATAATTTAAAAAATTAGTGGTAATTTTTGAGATATTCCACTGACAGCAATAATGTACCCACTTTTCTGAAAGAGGTGTGGGAAATGCAACTTTTTAGATTTAAGAATTAAAAGAATAATACTTTTGTATAATTACTAATAAAATGCTGTTTACATTTTCCCCCATCATCTGCTTGCTCAAATTAAAACTTTTAAGGAATGAAACAGGAGGCAAAGGAAAAACTTCTTTCACTCTGAAAACGAGATTCTCATATGCGCCAGAGACGATATGCATCCTTTTAGTGTACTGAACATTATGCATTTTTCTCTTTGGGCTGCATTTTAGGGATCTTGGCAAAGTATCACAAAGTTGGTGCACCAAGGCTAAAAAAATAGCCCATCTCCTCAGACTGGCACAACCAAGATATTGGGGAGAGGGACTCTTTCAAAACCATTTAATATAAACTCAATAACTACTAATTGTTTAAGCTAAAATTTTTGCAGGGAGAGTAAAATGCCTTCTGCATAGCAGCAGAAAAGGTGGGGGTGGGGGGGGAGAGATTATAACACATTGCAAAAATTGCTTACCCAACCATAGGAGAACTGATTTCCATTCCAAGAAAGTCCTTTTCATTTCCATATCCAAGACTAAGGTTTGTTTTTAGAATTATAGTTTTTAGAATATTAATTTTTGCTTTCATTTTCAGGATGCAATAAAATATGTGTTTTGACTCAAAAACAAAAGTAATGAAAAATATTATCATATAACCTAATGCATTTATGAAGCTGACCATTGTCATAACTACTAATGCAGTATAACTTCAAAAGATGGGCAATGACATATAAATCTGGAAATAATATCAAAATAGATCTATAGAAATAAAAGAAAATTTAATTATAAAATTATAAATAAAATGCTAACTGAATTGAAAAGATCTCCAATGTTGGTGATGCTAAACATAACACACTACATGTGCCCACATATGACAGTGCAAAAAAAAAAGATGTGCATACTTTGTAATTGCTCCCAAAATCCTGTGATTTTAAAAATAGCAGTTTTTTGATAATTTTTGGGGTAATTTCAAAACTTTAAGAAAAGGTGAGTACAGTTAAATATAAAAGGTCACGTTTTTCCACCCACCCAACCAGAGTCTAAGGTGCTAACTCATTGTTGGTAATGGGAATGTCATGACCTTCCACCACTAAAATTTTAAATTTCTAGCATAAATACATTGTTTACAATATTTGGTTGAAATTTCATATTTTCTAACTTTTTCCACTGCTAGAGGGTGTAATTATAGCTGTAGGGAGATTCGGAAAGTGTAGACATAATATTTCATTAATACCTATCCAACATAAAAAGAATTTTTAATTTGTCTCTATGAAGTATATACTGCCTTAACTAACATAGTGGTTAGGGAGCTAGCCACTATGTGTGTTGTCTGAACTGAGGCAGTGGTCAGCAGAGACTCAGTCTTAGTGGGGCATGTCTTTGTATAAGAAGACATGTAAAAGCTAGGAGTAGCTTCTAGGATTCTTCTCTGTCCTATGTGTTGCAAAATCAAAAAAAAGTAAGCAAAAAAGTTTGATGTCTAGACACAGATGATGAAGCAAAACTATTATCTTGTTTTCTTTGAAAATGAGAAAAAAAATTAAAGTTTCATATGCTATACTGAAAAAAAATTATAGACATTTTTGAATTCTGTCAATGTGTGTGGGGACCTTGGAAGGGTTAATAAGTGACAATGTAGACAGAGTTTCCCCTATGCTAAACACTCAATAACCAGTTAAAAAGTGCAGTTTATTCCTACAATACAGCAAAGTTTAGAAAATATTCCGAAGATAAAACTTCATCTGCCGCATTGTCCAGAGTCAATTGCTTGTTTAGCAGTACCATGTTCCTATTACTTTTGATATTATTAATTGCATTACAATGTGATTATTTTTCATCTTTTTGCTATATTTGTTAGTGTAGCTTTTGCTGTTTTTTGTGTCACTGAATGGCAGTATTTGTTTTCAGCCATGTGTGCTGGAAAGAGCCTACCTCCAGAATTTATGTGTGCACTTCCTATACGAAAAACAAGAGCTGGGCTACAGGTAAGTAAACATACTAATTGTAGTTTGATATGGCCGAGTGGTTAGCGCACTTGCCTACTGATCTAAAGGACCTGGGTTCGAGCCCTGGATAAGGCATGGATGTATGTGTCATTTTTCTGCTGAGGTCCTGCCATCCTCTCAGATCTTCTACTGGGGCATGTAAACTGACAGGCTCCTGTCAGACCTCTGTGGCAAGCAGCTGCTTGAGGGAGTATATATATATACTATTTGTTGCCAGATGTTCGGCAACCATGGCAATCCCCTGTTCCGTCTCATGACATTACCAAGTTAACGGAAAGCCGTGACTATCTAGAGTCGGATGATATATATTATGTGAATGATGATAACAGATACTACACAATTTATTATGCCCACCTTCCAATAGCATGTGGGCCCACCTTTTACCCTCATAACAGCAACAACAACACATCATGGCATGGACTCTGCCAGGTGTTGAAAATGTTTGTGTGATATTACAGCCTGTGATTATAGGCCAAGCATCTGTAATGTGCTAAGAATTCCTTGCTGGTGGTGGGTTTTGGGCTCGAATGCATTGCTTGATTTCATCCAACAGATGCTCAATTGGGTTCCAGAGAGTGAGCAGGCTATTTAAAGGTTGTGAACTCACTGGAATGCTCTTCCAATCATCATCATCCTCAAGCAGCCATGGACTACAGAGGTCCAACCAGGCTGTGCAATTTATTTCTCCAAGTAAGTCTGTCCAAATCTACATCTGCTGCATCTGGCCACTGCACACCAATTCTAATAAGGTCCTGTTTGACATTGTCTGCCCACTGCATCCTAGGTCTCCCCCTCTTTCTGAGGCCTTTAGGCACACTGTTTATAACCCTATTTGCTAATTTATAATTATCCATACGGACAACATGGCCAAACCAATGGAGTCTCTCTCTGCATAATATGCTGCTTAAAGGAGGTTGCCAACTCCTTTGCCTAACCTCATCATTAGTTACAAAATGGAATCACCTAATGCCCAAGATACTGCGTAAGCATTTAGAATCTAAAGCATCTAGATTCCTGTTATCTTGTTTACAAAGTGTCCAAGTTTCACTATCATAACTAACCATAGAAAGAACCAAACTATTATACAGTCTAATTTTAGTCTTTAGGTGTGTACGCCTATTTCTCCACAATCTCCATGGATTCTTAAAAGTCCCAGCAGCAATCCCTATTCATCTGTTAATCTCTTGCCGCACATCACCATTATCTCTTACATAGCTCTCAAGATAATTAAACTGTGACACCTGCTCAACACTGCAACCATTCAGATTAACTGAATCACAGCCTGCCTGACCAATTCTCATCACTTTAGTTTTCTCTCTGTTTATAACCAAACCTACTCTGTTACCAGTCTCATCAACAGCTCGAATGAAAGAGTTCATCTCATCAACATCATTTGCCAAAAGGGCTAAATCATCAGCATAATCTAAATAAGAAATTTTCGTATCTCCAGCCCATTTAAGGCCAGAATCTTTCCCTTGAAGTGAATTTTGCATAACATAATCAATAACCAAACTAAAGAGAAAATGAGACAAAATGCACCCTTGTTGAACACCAGAAGTAATGCTAAACCAATTGCTACAAGCCTTACCAACTCTCACAAACGACTCAGTGTTATTATAGAGAGCTTTCATTATGTTAACTAACTTGTCAGGTATACCATATGATTTCACAATCAACCGCAAATTATGATGATCAACAGAGTCGAAAGCCTTTTTGAAATCAACAAAGCTAGCAACCAAAGGTTTCTGAAACTCTAAACATTTCTCAAGAATCTGCCTAAGTGAAAATATCTGATCCACACATCCCCTACCACTTCTGAATCCACATTGCTCATCTCGCAATTGGCATTCAACCAGATTCTTAATTCTATTAAGCACAATCATGCAAAGAACTTTCCCTGTAACAGAGAGTAGGCTGATACCCTTATAGTTATCACAAGAACTGCGATCACCTTTTTTGAAAATAGGGATAACAATAGCTCTGGTAAAATCCTTAGGAACCATGCCTTTATCATAAAAAATATTCAAAATATCAGTTATCCAAGTGGTAACCAAAACATTCCCAGCTCTAAGCATTTCTGTAGTAATTTCATCTACCCCTGGGGATTTATGTAGTTTAAGTTTAGAAACAGCCAAAATAACTTCAGATTGTGTTATAGGGCCAACATTAAAGCCACCAATGTATCTATCATCATTGCAAACAATGGGAGTAGAGCTAACCACATTGTTTAGAACATTACTGAAATGCTCAGCCCTCCTAGCCATGACAGAATCCTCCCTGTCTATAACCTTACCTTGTTTATCCTTCAATCCTTGTATGCCTGTCCGTTTTTTACCACATAAAATATTAACTATCTGGTACAGCTC
Organism: Ryuthela nishihirai; assembly: GCA_038380435.1. Lineage (NCBI taxonomy): Eukaryota > Metazoa > Arthropoda > Arachnida > Araneae > Heptathelidae > Ryuthela > Ryuthela nishihirai. The sequence goes on along the minus strand of JAWZYU010000007.1, from coordinate 85,062,617 downwards.
TCTGCTGTTGTGCTGCCTAACTGCTTCTGCAGCTTTGTCAGCCAGGCCATCAAGCCAAAGATTCTTATCAGTAGTTAACTGATCCTTTACATGTTTATTAAGCTCTCTGTAATCCTTTCTATTAGGACTAGTAGGGTACTGATTAAGGACATTCCTGCAGTTCCTTCTTTCTGAAATAAGCTCAAGTGCCTTATCACTTAAATAATTCTGTCTCCTCTGCTCCTTTTTCCCTAAAAGAGTACTGTTAGTTTCCAAAAAAGCCTGTTTAAAATGGCCAAATTCTTCCTCAACTTCAGTATTAAGCAAACCATGACTGTCATAATGATTAAGTAACCTATCATGGTAAGCTTTGGCTATAACTAAGTCTTTCAGAACTTCAGAATTTAAGGTAAATTTTTTAACCCTAGCACAACACTTTTTAAGTTTAAGTTGCAAGACACTTTTAACAAGGTAATGGTCAGATCCAATTTCTACTCTCCTCTATACCCTGGTATTCCTAATAAAACTAGCTTATTTGCTGTTAATTAATACATAATCAATCATATTCTTATGCAGCACATCAGGTGAAACCCATGTGTACTTATGTATGTCATGGTGTTTGTAATAAGTGTTAGTTATTCTGAAACCAATGAGTTTACTTACCTGTAGCAGATGTTGCCCATTGCCATTGCAGCTACCAATACCAAAAGGGCCTATCACACCTCCCCAGAGATCAGAGTCAGTACCAACTTTGGCATTGAAGTCACCTAGAACTCCTTTCTTGGCAGAATTCAAAATATCCTGAAGCTGTCCGTAAAACCTGTCCTTCTCATCCCCATCGGCATCCTCAGTGGGGGTATAACAGGAGATAACATTCAAGTCTTTAACGTTTGTCTGAAATTTTGCTGTAAGAAACCTTTCATTAATGCACTCGTATCCTAGAAGAGCATCACTAGCGTGTCTGCTGAGAAGCAAATCCACACCTTGGTGATGTTTATTGTCTTCCCTCCCTTAAAAGAGAAATTTAAGATTATTTTTAAGAATCTGACCTTTATCTGTCCATCTGATCTCTTGCAAGCCGAGAATATCTAAAATATGACAGTGGAATTCTTGTGTGAGAACATCAAGAGAAAAAGCTGTGTGTAGAGTCCTCACATTCGAACTACTTGTGGAGAGAAAATGGTTAGTGGGATCTTTAAAGAAACTATGTAACTGTGTTTATTGATAGAGGGAATGCTGACAATATCAAACAGCCCCCTAATCGCAGACATGGGACAAAGACCCATTCCCCCACCACTAAAGGCTGAAGTCATCTGCACTGGAAGACTTCCTCCAATGTAGAATTTGATGATGCCAATAGAAGCAAACAGTTCAGGTGCCTGCAATGACCTCTGCTCAGTATTATCCACCAGCTGATAACCATATCCTGTGAATCTATTCACTAGGGGCTGTCAACCCACAAACAAACAGATAACACAGCAGAAGATTTTCCCTCCACAGAAGTCCACCATTGCAGCAAATTCAGGATCTATAATCAAGCTCAGAGCCATATATCAGTCCAGTCCACTAGGTTTATGTGGTCAGCACCAGGATCCTGTGTGGTTGATCACTTCTCAGCAGGTAGAAAAAAAAAGAAAAGTAACCATAGTTGTCCAGATCAGTAGGCCACACTAATCTGGCAACCCTGCCTTCTGTTCACTTCCACAAAAGGTATCTCTTTTGAAAGGTACTAACGGTCTGAACCATGAGAAGGTAGGGTCAAACATTAGGCCTGGCCTGTTCTATGCATCATCACAGGGGATTGGTGCATAACTCTCCTTCCAGTGACTACCTATCCACCATTCACAGATGCTTCTTCCAATCAGTCCTTCACCAAATGGGAGTGATGAGATGGGCTGTTGTCTTGTTGAAAGAAAGTATCCTTCTGTGGGAAATGGATAGTCATGAGCAGATGTAGGTGGTTGATGGGCATGTTAACATAACCTTGTGCAGTGATAGTGGTCTCAATAAATAGAAGGGTCTCAAAGGTGCCCCCACATGAAAATGTCTCAGAACACACACCTCTTCCAGCTGGTCTGTAACACCCCTGTTTGACAGTTGGGGTCCATGGCCTTGTATAGTCTACACCACACATTCCATATGCTCCTGTCAGTGTGTTTGTTGTAGTTGGAACCTCAATCCATCGAACCAAACTACCCATTTTCAGTCTTTCATGGTCCATCGGCAATGTTCCATCACCCACTGCAGCCTCATAGCCAGGTGATGTGTTGTTAACAAGGGTTAAACCATATTCAATTTTAAACCACATTCACTGTTGGTCTCAGCTGTCATAGCCCAGTTGTATTATCATCTGTATTGTGGTCTTCTGTTCAGATTTTATGATTTGGAACATGTGGCACTCATCTTAGACGTCAATGGCGTGGTTAAGGTCACATTTGCCCCAGTGGTTGTAGGTTTTGATGTAATCCTGGCACACGCAATGGCCATGCACAGATCTTTAGCACCCCATCTTGCACTGACTGTCTGCCTACAATCAAACTCTGGTTACTGTTTACCCCATCATATCAGTCTCAGGTATGCTATACAGCAGATAGGTATCTGACCTATTTATAACCTTCAAGGAGTTATTACTGGCCACATTATTGTGGTGGTGTAGGGTAGATTTGTAGCTGGGTGCAGTGGATATAATAAATCATGCTTTCAATGTATTATGCATATATTGCATGGTATCTTTGTTTTCTATACATTTAAAGGCCTCTTAAGATATAACCACATTTAGAATTATCATTGCTATGAGAAGGGATCAGCTTTTATCATGTTTGGCTGCTTCCTCCAAAGTTAAAGGGAAGGGGGGAGGGCTTAAAAAAAGGAAAAACTAATAGAAAGTAAGAGCTAAGACCATCAAATTCCGAGTACATCTTCCTCTTAGCATAACTTCATGTTTATGTGCTTCATCCAAAGTTAAAGGGAGGGAGGCTTAAAAAAGGAAAGACTGATAGAGAGTAAGAGATAAGATTACCAAATTCTAAGTACATCTTCCTCTTAGCATAACTTAGAGCAGGGTTTCCTATAGTGGCCAGTGAGACTGTGAAGGGGTCAGTATAGGGTTACCAGATGCCATTTTTCTAAAAGGTGGACAAAAAAAAAAAGCAAGAAATGAAGGACATGCTTTCAATTTGTGAAAAAAAAAAGAAAAATTCCTACTTTCTTTCAAATACCAACTAACATCTCACTCAGAAATAGGCATAATTCTAATTATTTGTTGCGCTTCCAAATGTATGACATGTTGAATTTTATTCATACTTGATTAGCAATTAAGAGTTATTTGGCCTTAAGTGACATATTTACTAACTACTACTTGCTGTTAGTAGAAGGAAAACTTTGTTTCTTTTAACTCTGACTGAGGTAGTGGTCAGCTGTGACTTCAGTCTTGGTAGGGCATGCTCTTGTGTGAGAAGACTTGTACAAACTAGGAGTAGTTCCTTAATTTCTTCATTGTCCTTTATTTTGCAGATAAAAAAAATTGTCTACTTTCATAGCTCCATCTATTCCTAAGTGTAAATAAAGTTTTATGCAATTTTCTAAATCACTTACATTTTGTAAATTGCCAATATTGGATTACAGAAAAAAGTAATATTAACAGAATTAAGTTGTATTTATAGTAAATTATAATCATGGGTTCAAGAAATTTAAAAGAAAGTACCAAAAAAAAAAATTTGAGTGCTTTAATTTTTGTTTAAAACATCTTATGAGTTTATACAAAAAGGAGCACATTTCATATTTTTCAAAATTCTGGGAGGATATGAGATAAAAAAAAAGGAGGACATGTCATCCTTTTGGAGTATGTGGTAACCTAGCTAGGTGTCAAATGTATTGGAAGCTCGACAGCAGTAGTCATTAGCTTGTTTTGGTTGAAATCTGTTTGATGCTCTGTGAACCTTCTGTAGAGAACATGTGTTTTTTTTATCAGCATTTGTAAATCAGATACATTACATGTAACATGGAGTCTTTCACGACTGCTGAGATGGCTGACATGGATCTGGCATATGGGGCTGCCAATGAAAACGGAAGAGCTGCTGTGAGAGATGTACCGACAGCACTTCCCAAACAGACATGTGCCAAACCACCAAACATTTGGATGTTTGCACTGGCAATTATGAGAAACTGGAACATTCCATGCAAACATGCATGACACTGGTCGGGAGAAAACCATGCGCACTCCTGAAATAGAAGAAGAGATCCTACAGTGGATTGAGGACATTCCAGGCACAAGCACACGAGCTGTTGCATATAGCCTCGGTGTGAAACACGCCCTCGTGTGGAGAATGTTGCATAAGCAGCAGTTACATCCATTTCATTGTCAGAGGTTCCAGACATTGCAACCTCAGGATTATCCTATTTGTGTGGAATTCATGCACTGGCTTCTGCAGCAGACCACAGCCTGATTTTCAGGTTCATGTGCTCTTCTCAGATGAGGCCTCTTTCACACATGAGGGTGTGTTTAATGTGCACAATTCTCACTTTTGGGTGCACAAAAATCCAAATGCCATAATGGCGCATGATCATCAACAATAGTTTGCCATCAATGTTTGGCTGGGAATTGTCCATGGCATTTTGATTGGACCATACCTGCTGCCTCCCTAACTCAGCGGACAGATTTATTGGGTATTTCTTGAAGAAACGTTGCTGGAAGTGCTGGAAGATGTTCTCTTGGTTATTCGCAGATGAATGTGGTTTCAACACACAAAAGGTGCCAGCACACTTCAGCAATGATGTGCGGGATTATCTGAATGCCACTTTTGGGGGCCAATGGATAGGCCAGGATGGGCCTATCACCTGTCCACCAAGATTGCCTAATTTAACATTTATCGATTTCTTCCTCTGGGGACACATGAACCTCATGTAGAGACTTCCATTGACTCAGATGAAGGCTCTGTTCATGAAATTCAGGGAATCTTTCAACATATACAGCAATCAATGCTTCGATGCTGTCATGCATGCAATGCTGTTGCCAGTTGCAACTTTAAGCACCTTCTTTAAATAAACGTGTTGTTCACACTAGTTTCCATTCATTTATGCACCAGCTCCACCGATATTTTGTGTCATCATCCTCTAACACTGAAGGGTTATATCAGTGAACATACATTCATAGACGAAAAAGGTTTGTCTTGGTGTTCCACATCTCCCATTGAAATTTGTACATAGAGTTTCGAAACACCCTGTAGTAGACAAAGGAATTATCTGACAAATGGAGGGGAAATCTGTATACGCCCGATTTTTGAAGACGGCTAAATTTGTCTCTGTCCCTTTTGATAATTTTCTTCAAATTTGGAGCTGGGCTGAAAAAAATAATATTTTTTGGGCCCTGAGTAATTTACAGACTGTTTTGCATAGGATGGGAATGTTAGAAATAGATCCAGCAAATCTGCTATAGAAATATGAAAGCAAATCTGCTATAGAAATATGAAAGCAAATCTGCTATAGAAATATGAAAGCAAATCTGCTATAGAAATATGAAAGCAAATTAATAAATATAGAAACAACAACGGCAAAGAGATTCAGCTCTCTTCCCAATCACTGCCTCCAAGCGGGCAGCCTTTGCTGGATCTTTTTTTCCTTAAAAATGCTAAGAATTTTGAACGAAAAAGTTTTAAAACTTTCCCCTAACTTCAATATGGTATATATATTTTTTAAATGTACAAAAATTACTTTTTCATTTCATCATTTTTTTTTATCTAAACAAATAATTATCTGTTTTCATTTAGTCACTGTCAGTATTAAGCTGCATCTGAGACCAACTTTTCACTGATGCATATTAATTTATTTTTACAGTTTGTCCAGTTTTTTTATGTTCCAGTTAAAAGCAAAATTTTTGCAAACACTTTCTTATATGGTACTTTAATTAGTCACTGTTTGTGCCCAATGTTATTACAGAATAGATATAACAAAGGAGTCTTATTGTTGTGCAATTGTTTCATTGAAATTTTCCAATATTTGAAGCACTGAACTTAGAGAATGACTCAGAATAACTAGCTATCATGATCAGAATGAACTTAGTCTGTAACTATATACTTATTGTATCTAGTTCTACACCAAATATTTTTAAAACCAAAGATAAAAATAAAGTCTTCATGATTTGATTTCTCCATAAATTCCCTAGAGACAGATAAAATTTTATTATGAACAAAAACAAGAGTATTTTTGTGGTGAAAAATATCATCTTATTACATGACACCCATAATTCTATGTGGGCAAATAGATGGGCGGACATGTATGAAGAAATTGGCAGTTTTCCCATGATTCTCTGGTTACTTGAGTGATTGGTACCAAATTTGGTGGGGTGGTGCAGGGCATTCTAGATAAGAGAGGGCACGAGTGTTAAAATCGTGACATCATGTTAAAGGTTGGGTTGTTTTACCTCTGAGCGGCACTTTTTTTGCACACCATGGACTAAATGGCCAGGTCACATGGACCCTGAAGGTTCAGAGAAGGTTGGAGGAGGGGACCCAGTAGAACAGCTGTTGGGAGACAGATGGTAGCCTCCCATCAAGGCCATCCAGTGCGTTCTTTAACGTGAGCAGGGTATGGCTCTCCAGCACAGAGGGCCACAGCTTAATGCCCATCCAACGGATGGCAGCCTTTTCAATCCCGTCAGTGTCCCCTACTGATCGCAGGCAGGGCGGGGATTATGTTAAGGGTTTGGTAGGCAGTTTAGCTTGCTTTGCAGCATTTTGGGTTGAGTAAGCGTCACACAAGAATTTTATTTTGACATTTGCCTTAGAATGTTTATCTTACACATTATTTTATGTGTTGTTGAATTTTATTTTTTGCACACAAAAAAAACAACTTAACCATCACAGTTTTCTTTCAATGATAAAGCTGTCATAGGAATTTCGGTTGAATATTTGCACAATTTTTTTTTTGTATTTTGGCAATATAAATTAAAAACACTTGCATGTCTTGCCTCAACATTTACATCTCATATGTTTATTTACATTATTACCAGTTATGGTTAATTAAAAAAATTCAAACTTTATGCTGTGTAGATCACGGTGTTTCTTTATATTAAATAATTAATGAAATAGGCTCGACGTATTTCAAATCAACTCATAATAAATAGGCACTTTAGTGTTGATTTAAATTTTAGAGGAAAAATTGTCTTGAGCTTTGTGGGATACAAACCCACGACCTCCTGATAACATGTCAGGTGCTCTGGACCACTGAGCTACCGGCCGCCGATCAAGATCTCTAACTAGCGCTGTGAACATTCCTTTTATGTTTCATATAGGTGCTGTTCAGGCAATATTTCTAGCCACAAGTGGCATTTATATTAGCCAATAGATGGAAGCATGTACGACAAGTATGCAGATAATAAATAATTAATGAAATAGGCTCGACGTATTTCAAATCAACTCATAATAAATAGGCACTTTAGCGTCAATTTAAATTTTTAGAGGAAAAATTGTCTTGAGCCGGGTGGGATACAAACCCCGACCTGATAGCATGTCAGGTGCTCTGGACCACTGAGCTTCCGGCCACCGATCAAGATCTCTAACTAGCGCTGTGAACATTCCTTTTATGTTTCATATAGGTGCTGTTCAGGCAATATTTCTAGCCACAAGTGGCATTTATATTAGCCAATAGATGGAAGCATGTACGACAAGTATGCAGATAATAAATAATTAATGAAATAGGCTCGACGTATTTCAAATCAACTCATAATAAATAGGCACTTTAGCGTCAATTTAAATTTTTAGAGGAAAAATTGTCTTGAGCCGGGTGGGATACAAACCCCGACCTGATAGCATGTCAGGTGCTCTGGACCACTGAGCTATCGGCCGCTGATCAAGATCTCTAACTAGTGCTGTGAACATTCCTTTTATGTTTCATATAGGCGCTGTTCAGGCAATATTTCTAGCCACAAGCGGCATTTATATTAGCCAATAGATGGAAGCATGTACGACAAGTATGCAGATAATAAATAATTAATGAAATAGGCTCGACGTATTTCAAATCAACTTGTAATAAATCGGCGCTTTAGTGTCGATTTAAATTTTAGAGGAAAAATTGTCTTGAGCCAGGTGGGATACGAACCCATGACCTCCTGATAACATGTCAGGTGCTCTGGAACACTGAGCTACCGGCCGCTGATCAAGATCTCCTCTATCTAGTGCTATGAACATTCCTTTTATGTTTCATATAAAGTGCCCGGTAGCTCAGTGGTCCAGAGCACCTGACATCTTATCAGGTGGTCGTGGGCTCCTATTCCACCCAGCTCAAGACAATTTTTCTCTAAAATTTAAATCGACGCTAAAGTGCCTATTTTTTATGAGTTGGTTTCTTTATATCCTGTGATGAATGACTAAACTCCTAATACACTTTTATAAGCAAAGTAATGGTCATTATGTAAAATGGAAATGTTTACCATAAATTTCTAAATTATTTGAAGGCCACCTATGGATATCATTTTTATAGTTGTGATTTCATTTGTTTAAAATTTCCGTTTGTTTGGTTTATTATTAGATTCACTATAAAACTAAAATCTGGTAGACTTAAAGCAAATCAAAAACATTTTATTTTTACTTATACCAACATAAACAGCAACATCAGATCTGAGAGACTTTCAATATTCAACTTCGATAATAATTAATAGAAGCAGAATTGCAGGAGCAAATGTAAAAAAAAAGAGATGCAATGTTGACATTTATAAAGTCGAAGCACTATTTTTATGGTATCTACTTTTTTAGGATAAGTTTTATCAAGTTGTCAAACATTTAATTACAATTAATGTTCTTTTCAAATATTGTACATTATTTTTGAAGAATTGGGATTTTGTGTAATTTCCATTTTCTTTCCTAAGTGGCCCCAGTTTTTTTTATTTTTTTGTGAATAATTCTTTAGCAGTATTTTGCTAATGTCAATGCTTTAATAGCCAGCAGAAAGCTTTACTGCATGTGAAGATTTTCTCTTCAAATTTAAGTGAATCCTTGACAAATAATATAAAAAAAGTTGTCTTTGTTTTTTAAAATCTGCTCCTCATTTGCCTGTTATACCATTTCTAAGAACACTAGCGAAAAAGGTTTGTCAACGAAAATCAGTTGTCATAACTAATTTGTTGGGTAAGTAAAACCCCCATTGTGAATCATATTCATGTATAAAAACAGTTCATCAAATTCTAACACTTTTTCCTCTTGGTTATTTGGTCCGGATCTAGGGGAAAAGAAAACATTGAGAGGGAGACCAAGAAACACAACGCTTCAAAAAAAAAGGGGCGGGGGTGGCTCAGTCGGTAGCGCGCCAGGCTCGTAATCTGTACTTCCCAGGTTCAAGTCCCAGCTGGGTCAGCGTTGAGATTTATCTCCGCAAAATTTCCCCGCCCTGCCCACGGTCAGTAGGGGACACCGATGGGCTTGAAAAGGCCGCCGTCCGTCGGATGGGACGTTAAGCCGTGGCCCCGTGTGTGGGAGAGCCATACCCTGTGCACGTTAAAGAACACGCTGGATGGCCTTGACGGGAGGCTACCATCTGTCTCCCAACAGCTGTTCCAGTGGGTCCCCTCCCCCAACCTTCTCTGAGCCTTCGGGGTCCTTGTGGCCTGGCCATTTAGCCCATGGTGTGCAAAAAAGTGCCGCTCAGAGGTAAAACAATCCAAAGCTTCAAAAAAATCCAAAAGTGTGTGTGTGGTGGTGGTGGGGAGGGGGCTAAGAGATTAGATATTCAATGCAGTATAATATTTCCTCCTCCGTTTTACAGGTCTTTAAAAAAAATTTTGAAAAATGCATGAAATATCAATAAGTTTCATCATTTTTTTACTTCTTTTTACCATTATTATCATCTGAAGGGGGATGAGAGGCATGGCCTCGTTGACCCAATCTCCTAGGTCTGGTTTTGGTTATTTGTGATATGCAATTGTTACAATCTGATAAATGTTTACCTTGTATGCAGCATAGCCTGGAATGAAAATTAGCATCTTCTCATCATGCGTTACAGTCATTTTCTTTATTTCATGTTCTTTAATGGTAATATTTTTCCCCTCAGAAAAAATTATACTGTCATTAACTTTTTCAGACGAAAATCCGGAAAAAAGAAATGTTGGCTGCTATATGTCAAATTTACTACTCTGATTTTGAATAAATTATTAATTTGTATCTTTTTCTCCAACTGAAATACTTTTTGTACACTAACATTGTAGTTCCTAAAAGGGTCGGATTTATGCATAAAGCTAACTAAGCTATAGCTTTCAAGTTTTACCTGCAGTAGTTGTGAATTTGTATTAGTAATTATAAATAAAATTAATAGTTACAAAATATAAAAAATGTTTTCACCACCCTAGTTTCATGTTTATTTTTTAATATTTCCTTCAGTCAGAATAATAAATATATATTTATTATTCTGACTGATATTGAATTGACATTCTGAATTTTTGGGACCTTAAACTTGATTTTGATTAGGTCATCACAGAAAGTCGAAGTCGTGCACTTAGTTCGAGCCACTCATTTCACAATATCATCCAAAACATTATAATGTCATTGAATTTAAAATGTTTTCTCACAAACAAAAGTTTTATTACTTATATATATTCTTTTGGAATTTTAGTTATTTAAAATGTGTCTTCTTTTTTAATCAAAACAGTGCAACATATGGCTTATTGTAATTCGACTTACAAATTTTAGCACAACACTTTCTCATCATGTTTTAAAAAGAAATTAGCATTACACAGTTAACAAGTACACTAAAATCAGCATATACAACTGCTTTCACAAAGGCTGTTGAACAAAGGTTTCTCAAAGATTGTTTTCATAGCAACAAAAAACGCTACAAAAATAAATTTATTCATTAATGTCTGTCTACTAAGTCCAGTCAAATGAAAAGTGGTCACTTTGCCCACTGTGTTGGACGTTGGGTAAGGTTTCCCCCTCCCGTGATGTGGCACATGACTGTTGTCACCAGGCCTCTCTCATCTAGAATGCCCTGGGTGGTGCTGTGGGTTATGAGTGATCCATTGAAAAGTGTCCAAAATTTATGTGGTACTGCCATCACCTACCTTGTGAATGGAGTAGTATGTTGTGAGTAGTACATGGTAAAATTTATCAATGAACATACATTTCACACTAAACTTTTTATATGGGTTTAACTAGTTATACAATTACCGTCATGCTCCCGGTTTTTTTTTTTTACTGTCATGCTCCCATGGCTGAGTGCACTTGGCTACTGATCTAAGGGACCTGGGTTCGAGCCCCGGGTAAGGCATGGTTGTATGTGTCGTTTTTCTGCTGAGGTCCTGCCATCCTCACAGACCTTCTACTATGGCATATAAACTGACAGGCTCCTGTCAGACCTCTGTGGCAAGCAGCTGCTTGAGGGGGTATTTATTTTTATTTTTAAAATTAAATACTGGTTTTGTGAGATAACTTTTGTTCAGTTTTGTCATATGTAGCCATTTTGTTTTGAAGCAAAAAATGTGTTGATTGTAAATATTTCTTTAGACTTTTTGTAAAGTTTGGCAACTGGATATATATTTTTCTCTAAAATACAAAGCATTTTGAAAAGAACTGTTACAGTTTTGAGTATTTTAGCAAAAAATATGAAGAATGCCATAAAAGTGTAAAAGTTACAAAATGTTTTGAATGACTAAGGAATATGCTTTTCCTTGATAACTCTATGTGACTTTTCATGGTGTTTGTAACTTTATATAGTTATATGTGCATCAGATAAAAAAGCATGACTTTTTTATCTTAAATATTTGCATTTCCTGAATTATATATCTTTTTCCTTAGATTACATGTGCAGCTCCTGTATTAGATGTAAACCAGTATGGATATAAAGATGTCTGGGTGTGCAATAGTGATGGCTATGTAGGCCAGGTATGCATTTTGAGTTTTCAAAAGGAGCCAACAGTGACATCGTGCACTGGAGTCAGCAATGCAAGGATTCTGTGTGTAACATCAATACCAGGAATCAGTCCAGGGTAACTAAGTCATTTACTTCTGTAGCAGAAGTTCTAGGCTTAAAATTGTTGTTTCCTTTAATACATTCTTTTTTAAAGTGTTAACATAGCCATCCCATGGTTGAGTGGTTAGCGATTTAAATTTTAGAGGAAAAATTGTCTTGAGCCGGGTGGGATACGAACCCATGACCTCCTGATAACATGTCAGGTGCTCTGGACCACTGAGCTACCGGCCGCTGATCAAGATCTCCTCTAACTAGTGCTATGAACATTCCTTTTATGTTTCATATAAAGTGGCTGGTAGCTCAGTGGTCCAGAACACCTGACATGTTATCAGGAGGTTGTGGGTCATGAAGAGGCTACTGATCTTCACGTCTTCTCGTGACTACTGATCTTAGGGACCTGGGTTCGAGCTGCGGGTAAGGCATGGATGTGTGTGTCATTTTTCTGCTGAGGTCCTGCCATTCTCACAGACCTTCTTCTATGGCATATAAACTGCCTGTCAGACCTCTGTGGCAAGCAGCTGCTTGAGGGGGTATTTTTTTTTTATTTGTTTATAACCTCAGTGTTTAGAATTTATTTACAATCAAGATAATCTTTTTCTATAAAATGTTCTGGATTTTCGTAACAGCTGTGTTACTGATTCAGCCAGTCACAAGACATGGTCAATGATGAGATTATTCACTTCAGGAATAGCTCAAAAATATGTATATATATATATATTTTATATTTTATTGAAATGTTCATGTTTCTACAAATAGTGTAATCTGAATAATTAAAATTAGGCCATTCTTAGACACTTTAGACCAGTGAGTTTTCAGAGTTCCTAAAATAGGATTTATATCTAATTTTATGACATCAGTTTCCATACTTTGTTGATAAGCTTCCATCAATTTTTTAAAAATCATTTACAATTTAATAAATAAAAAAAGCCAGATTAAAAAATTAAAGTTTTTCTAATTTCTGTTTGAACCTTTGTAACTTATGGTTGCTTATGGTATGCGTGTTTATTTGTATGCATATGCCAAGAAAACAATATTAGGTTTGAACTTGTAGCAGTCAGTATCTTAAACCAATGGTGATCACATTCAGCAAAATCTTTGTTTACTCTTTTGCAACACATTTTAAAAATTCTCAAAATTAAAATACAATTTCAGTTCAGAAGCTATTCCTGTGAAATTCTTAGTGGGTTATAGTTTCTTGTCACTGATCTAGTGAGTCACTATGTGCACTAGTGAGAAAAGTGGGGAAGAAATTAGTTACTGTTAAATCAATAAAAACGAGAAGTTGTCAATGAAGAGCTTGAGCAGTTTTCTTTATCAAGCAATGACAATGAAGAAGAGAGAATTTATTAAGCCTGCTAACTCACTGCTTAAAGCCATTCAGTTTCTGTGTATGGCTCAAAGCATGAATAGAGAAGTTGTTGATCTTACTTAACCCATCATTTGAAAATGAGAGGGGCTGTGAACAACTCTTCATGTTGCAAAAAGCTATAGAAGAAACTGACCAGGAATGGAAATTAGTAGAGGCCTTTTTCAAGCATAAGCTTATTTTTTCAAAGACAGCCAGCACCTCACAGAAGCCAAATGATGCAGTGGAGTCTGATGAGCTTCTATCACGACTATTTTTTTAAATAAATACCGTTAATTATTTAATTTTGGGTGTAATTATTCTTCTAGTATGACATAAGGTTCCTGTACCTCTACTTTTCATAGACTTAAATGTATCAAGTTCAACAGTTTCAATTTACATTGTGTTTTCTGGAAATTTAACCTCCCCCATAATATGATTCAAGATCAAACTGTATTTTAGTGTAATTTAGTTATTAAATCTATGTTACAAATAAATATTTTTAGCATTAGTTGAATCTGACAGATTTGGACATTGGAATTGATTCTTACAATTTTTTTAACACTTAGTATTTTTTTTCCTATTTAAATATTAGAACAAATTGATTGCTATATTTCAAATGTGTAAAACTGAAACTGTGTAAGTCAAATACTGTGTAAATTGAGGAATAAGTATGTATAAATTCATAAGTGTAATAAGAGAATGTAGAAAATTCATAAGCAAAAAAAGATTTTGAAAGTTTAGCTAGACAGTGGAATTTAATCCTTCAAACATATTTATATTGAGAAACTGATACTGTAGGACATTTGTCAGGAGACAGATTAAAAGCTTCCTGTCAAGCCCATCCAGTACATTTCTTTGATACATTTCATGATCCCCTGTACATTCAAGGGAGCACAAATATTTTTGACATTGGGCCAAATAGAAAAAATTAAATATTTGCTGTAAGCCAATAGTTGGAAGACAGGGAGAGGAGGGGAAAAAGGACAAGAAAAGTTTGACCTTGTTTATTACATTTCACTTGTCATAGGTATAGGTACATAAATATTAATATGTAGTCTATTTTTAACATCAAAACTGAAGTTTGCTTTGAAGCAGTATGCAGTATATGTGAAAGATGGAACTGTATCACAGAAATTGGCTGCCGAACATTTGGCTTCAATGGCATTTGATGTTAGTCAAATTTTTGTCTTTCATCATAGTAAAACCATTTACTTTAGTAGATCCAAATTCAAAAATTAATTTTATATTTTCCAATAAAATAACAAACTCAGATAAAATTTTTTAAAAAGTCTTCTGGTCTACATAATTCTTGAAGGATTACATTGTTAAGTAGAAAATTTATATATACATAGGATCCTATGATATATGTCATGCCGATATACGTAGTTTCACATATATGTTGTTGATTAATTATGGACACTAAACTTGATATACATTGAATATATTCGCACTTACATTATTTCAACAGGAATGTACATGTATATTTCCCTCAAATCTTGTCTTTTACCTATATTTAAATTCATAATTACATACTGTATATAAAATGTAAATGATAAATAAATAGTAAATTCTAAAGAAAATAAACAATAGGACTTTCTAGAACAATGCACAACAGGTCCTTGACATCACATGGCACTGCTTATGTATCCGCAATATAGTTCCACATTGTTTTCGTGGGTGAAGAGGCACTGTGAATATATATCCAATGATATTTCACTAATCCTTCATCATGAGTGTAAAATATTCAGGAAAGTTGTCTAGTGCAGTGAAAAGGCAACATAATGTGACTTTTAGGTGTTAAAATATAGGAGGCACTTCAAGTGCTTAGAAGGAGCAATTGTAATTGGAAGAATAATTAAAAATTTTAATTTTTATGTTTTATTAATATTGTCATAGTGTTTTTTCTAATAATTTTTTAGCAGTTACAATAAATTAAACTATATTGCAGTTTAGTGTACAATTAAATAAGTATTTCCTAATCATATTCCTATACACATCGATAAAAATTTTGTTGGTCTGAAATGTGAAATGTATCTCCTACACAATGCATTTGTTCAATGGGAAGTCAATGTCCTATATTTGTTGTCATGTTTTTATAAGTCATGTTTTTTTATAACGTAATTTATAAGTCATGTTTTTTAGGAACATAACTATAATGTATATCAAGGACCCCCTGTATTATGAAAGTTTAACCACACTGTACAATTTAGTGCTCCCGACAGATTTATCTTGAACAATTGATACTAATTTGGTCTTGCAAGTCATTTTTAGTAAGATCCTATTAAATATTGTTGACCAGTTATTTCTATAATCTGCCCCTTCAAGACTTGAGGAATAATATAATTCTATGATGTGTGGTTCTGCATCTGGGAAATTTTGTCAAACCAATGCAGCCTGCCTCATGCAAGGTACTGCTTAAAGATGGTTGACAACTCCTTTTTCTAACCTCACTATTTTTCACATGACACCATTTACTGCTCCAGATTAAGTAACAAAGACATTATATGGATGAAATTTAAAAGTGACATCCCTTATGTGATACTGTATAATTATTCATTGTATGAAATTGCTGAATTCACTGAAAGTTAAAAAAAAATTAAAGATCAGTTATGCTTTTTCCCTTTACTTGATCTGGAATTCTTTCGCCAGATGTAGTTAAAGCAAAATTCAGTAGTAACGTTTTATGGCCTTCAAAATCTAGAGTCTTTTTTGCTTCCAATTCACCTTACATTTTTTCCTTTGCTAATCTAAATGCATCTAAAATGGCTTAAATAAAAATATAAATAATATTTAGAAGATAAGGAATTAAATTCTGTACATTACCTTCAAGTGCAAGGTTTTTTCCATTAGAAGAATGGAAGCTAACCAGTCTCAAGCTGATATAGGCAGATCACTGAGTATGTTTTGAATGGTGGTTTCAAGATCTAGAGACGATTTCAGAATATGAGATGCAGCAAAAAAAGAAACAAGACTACATAATAAAACTTTTAATATTAAAAATTTGCAAAAATCAAAGATTGTCCCTGTCAAAGTACTTCCTGTTTGCCCTCATGCACTTCTCTATTGTTGTCTTCCATGCTTCAAAACAGTTGTCGAAGCCCTCTTTGATAACGTTTCTTAAGTGCCCTGCCATGTGCGTCTTTATGTGCTTCATGCCATCAAAATGGATCCCTTTCATTAAATTGTGTGTTCCATCATTGTGATTTGGTTTTGAGCCAAAAAAATTCTTCACTAATAATGTTAAATGAGAAGGAGTGTTGTTGTGATGAGCACAGTTGCACATTGCTTTTGATCAAACATTTTCTGACAAAGGCAGAAAAATAGGGGTCTTGCACAACTGAACATAGCACAGACACTATTTATCTAATTTGAACATGCAAAGTTGTTTAAAAAAACAAGCAAAAAAAAAAAGCCTAAACAGGTGTTGAATCCATTTGATTGATGAGGGGGTAGTATGTAAATGGTACATGCAGTCCCTTTTGCTACACCTCATACATGTGATGTTGCTAGAAGAGTCGGTACAAGGTTGTCCAAGAGTAGCAACATCTTGAGATGACTGGTATCTGTCTTTAACTGCCAGGCATCATAGAACAGTGACAGCTCTCCAACTTACTTTAGAGCTTTTTTTGTCCATGTGAAGGAGAATTTCATGGTGGAAATTTTTAGAATAATTAGGAAAGGGAGCTCTATCCCTTAACTCCCTCCTTCTGAAGAGCCCACCTGAATTGATTAGTCAATGTGCATAATTCCCAGAAACCACAAGCAACTGTTTTCTTCACAGTTGAATCAAGATTCAATTTACAGATTGATTCTCGATGAATATTCATCTGGAGAGAAGTGAGGCATGGTATCATCACTCTAATATCAAGGAAAGGGACCAATGATGAGGTGAGCAGCTATAAATATGAATGGTTACACTAACCTTCACACATTTAATTGAGTATCCTTGACTGTTCAGATATATTAGGATGAGATCTTTGATCTCATGTTCATCAATTTGCAGATGAAGTGGGCTCAGGGTTCATTTTGATGGATAATAATGCTTGCATGCATAGAGTTAATTACTAAAGAGCTAGGAAGAAGAATAGCAAGAGGGTGGAATAATATCTTGAATGTGAGGGCTTTGAATATCTGAAGTGGCATACAAGATCCCCTGATCTCAATCCTATTGAACATGTCTAAGACTCCCCACAGAAGCTTTCATGATCTTAGAACAGCCCTTTTGCAGCAGTGGACTTTACTGCCTTCAGAACTGATTGTAAATATTATTGGTAGTATGAGGCATTGTGACTCCTGCATTACTGTTAAGGATGATCACATCCTTTATTAACACAGGTTTCATTCATCTTCTTTGAATTGCTTTCATGTAAATATAATCACACAACTATTCATCTTGCAATCATGTTTCAACTTACATATATATAAATTTTCCTTGAATCTATAGAGACCTATTTAAACTGGAAATGAGTACAGATTCAGGCTCAAAACAGTACAGATGACTGAGCTCACTTAAATTAGAATTTTTATTGCAAAGTCTTAAAATCACCCATCCTTCCATCCATGATGACTACATTTTACTGGAAGACAACTGAAAATTAAAAATTCACATCTATGTGGATCAGTAAATGATTTTTTTTTTCATTACAAATTTTCTTCATTTTTGCTTTTTATTTTAAGAATTTTTCTTTTTTTTTTCTTTTTTTTGTGAAAGTAATTAAGACTGCAAGCATAACAGGAGATGAAACCACAAACCATAAAACCAGAAATTTTAACCCCCCCCCCCTCCTCAAACATACATGAAACACAGCCCTCTTCTTGGGAAACAAGTGGATACAATATATTTATAGATTTTCCCTCAACAAGGTGGGGAGACTGTTTTTCATATTGAAAGAGGGGATTAGGTTATGTTCCCAGTGAAGATGATCCATGCTTACATCGCACAAGAAATGGCGAATATAACTATGGAAATAAATTTGAATGATGTCCATTGGATAACTATGACCCAATTCTGGCTGTGAATCACCAGCTTTATGCTGGGGTAGGAACTTGTCATATTGATGGACATGATTAATAGCTGTTATGTGAATGTAATGAGGTGAAGAATATAATTGAGGACTTTAAGTCAAATAGTGAAAAGATGTATATACGTTTGTATTTATATATATATAGAACATTTATATGCAATTTAATTTACATTGTCATTTAAATAATTGGATAGTAAAGAATTTTGAGTAAACTTGTTTGTAATTGAAATATAAATAACTATTAAAAACTAGGTATATAGGCGTATTTATTAGAATGGGAATATTTGGAGGATGGGTTAAATTTTTTGCTGCCTGTCCTTGAGAACGAGTAAGTTTTTCAAACTTTTTGAGCCCTGCTTTATTGTAATTGTGAAAAAAAATTAAAATAATAAATTTAATAACTTCTTTTGATTATAATTTCAAATTTTTAATCAGTCTTTTATAATTAAAAATAGTTACCACGCAGTCTTTGAATATTTTTTTAGCTTCTTTTCACTTGAATGAATTACTTGTAAAAAAAATAAAAATAAATACTCCCTCAAGCAGCTGCTTGCTACAGAGGTCTGACAGGAGCCTGTCAGTTTATATGCCATAGTTGAAGGTCTGAGAGGTTGGCAGGACCTCAGCAGAAAAATGACACATACATCCATGCCTTACCCGGGGCTCGAACCCAGGTTCCTTAGATCAGGAGCCAAGCGCGTTAACCACTCAACCATGGGATTTTTGAAACATTTTCAGTTTCTATGAATTATTTCTAATAATATTCATTCTAAATAGCATTGCAATTGTAAAGAAATAATTATAACTTTTTTGAGATTTGTGATGCCATATAATATTAAGAAATGAAAAATGGTTTAGTGGCCATGCTTTTCTGTATATATATATTGTTGCGGATTACAAAAATGGATAGCCACTGAGCGTGAGTATTAAAAGCTATATTTCAAAATCAAATTCAATACAAGGTAAATTGTTACAAAGGAAATATGGATGAAGTATCTTATTAACAAATCAACTATTAACATGCACAAGTCATCAATCTTCCTGCGTAGAGCACACAATATCAGCTCTGTGTATTTTACTAAATACTACCTTTTACTTGATTTACCAGGTCACCTGAAGATCTTCACTCGTAAACCAATTCTCGTCCTGTGCTAATAACTGTTCACACACTAGCCGAACAAAAAGACAGTCCGTGTAGACATTCGAAGTTAGCCATAAAAGTTCCCACTTTTATACTTCCGTGTATACACAACACATCAAGTTACTTCTTGATACTTAACGATAAAAGATCCCACTTTTATCCTTCCGCGTATACACAACACATCAAGTTACTTCTTGATACTTACGCGCACTCTCTCAGAACAGCTCACCGTCCATTTTCGAACTCTCCGACCGTTACAACACACAACGACCGTTACAATACAAAACGACCGTTAACGCTCCACTCTTCTTCTCCAAATTCTCCCAACGTTCTTATTCGTTGGCTGAAACTTTTTGCTTTCGGTTGCCAGATTCCTTCTGTCGTAACACTGCCCCCTTCCTAGGTCTTGTTCGTCCCGAACAATTCTGGATTCCAAAGTTTCTTCAGTTCTTCGATGAAACGGAGCCAAACGATCCACGTGAACCACCTTGCACTTTGTAGCTGGACGTCGACGAATGCGATACACCACGTCATTAATCCTGTTAACTATTGTATATGGACCTTCCCAAGGTTTCTGAAGTTTTGGAGATAGTCCTTTCTTTCTATGTGGACTGTATAGCCAGACAAGATCTCCTTGATTGAAAATAGTTCCATTTATTTTACTGTCATATCTTGTTTTGGATCTGTCACTTGTTATGTCGATGTTATGTCTAACAGAGTGATGGATTTCTTCTAGTCGTTGTTGCAATTCTTGTACGTATTGTGGAGTGGACACAGGCATTGCTTCGGGCCGACCATATAAAAGGTCACAGGGAAGACGTAACTCTCTTCCAAAAATCATCATGGAAGGTGTCTGTCCAGTTGTCTCATGCACTGCCGTTCTATATGCCAGCAAAAGGAGTGGTACATGGCGATCCCAGTCACGTTGGTGGTCGTTCACAAATAATGCTAAATGCTGAGCAATTGTTCTATTGAACCTTTCAACCATACCATCCGACTGAGGGTGTAAGGGAGTTGTTCTGGTTTTCTGAATACCTAATAGTTGACAGATGCCTTTAAACACATTGGATTCAAAATTCCGTCCTTGATCAGAGTGGAGTTGTAAAGGTACTCCATACCTACTAATGAAGTTATTAACTATCATCTCAGCCACTGTTGTTGCTTCCTGGTCTTGGATGGGATATACCTCAGGCCACTTTGTGAAATAATCCATTACCACTAATAAATATCGATTTCCATCATCAGTTCTAGGAAACGGACCCATTACATCAATGGCTATTCTTTCAAAAGGGGCACCAACGTTATACGTCTGCAGCTTACCCCGACTCCTAGTCTTAGGGCCTTTCTTTGCTGCACAGGCTTCACATTGCCTACACCATCTCTCAACGTCTGCCCTACTTTTTAACCAATGAAATCGTTCCCTGGCTTTGGCTAATGTCTTATTAACACCGAAGTGTCCTCCAGTGGCACTATCATGTACATCTTTCATCACAAGTTCCACTCGGGATCGAGGAAGGATTATCTGCCAACGGATCAGCCGTCCAGTGGGATTCTCCCATCTTCTGTATAATACTCCGTCTTCCATTTTTAAGGAGTCCCACTGTGCCCAGTAACTTTTAGTAGTTGGACTATACCTCGAGATTTGCTCCCAATTAGGTCTTGCATCAGATTTTTCAATCAATTCCATTATTGGTTTTATGTCTTCATCATCTAGTTGAGCCTTCCTGATTTCAATTGGATTCCAGATGTTAGGGGTGTCACTGTTTGTTTGTGTCGATATTATTTGTCTTATGGGCATTATCTCTTTAGTTCCAAATTTCAGTTCTGCATTATAGCAATGTTTACAGTTGTCAATACATGGGCGCCTGGAAAGAGCATCTGCATTCTTATGCATTTTACCACTTCGATGTTCGATGGAGAAATCGTATTCTTGTAACCGTTGTATCCACCTAGCGATTTGTCCTTCAGGGTTTTTGAAGTTTAATAACCATCTAAGTGCAGCATGATCAGTACGTATAAGGAATTTCTGGCCATAGAGATAGTGATGAAAATGTTCTATTGCTTTTACTATTGCTAACAGTTCTTTGCGTGTTACACAGTAATTCCGCTCTGGTTTGGATAAAGTTTTACTAAAGTATGCAATAACTCTCTCCTGTCCGTCTTGTTCTTGTGAAAGCACAGCACCAACTCCTGTGTTACTTGCGTCAGTATCTATTACGAATTGTTTTCCAGTTTGTGGGTACGCTAGCACTGGTGCTGTGGAAAGAGTTTTCTTCAGCTGTTGAAAGGCTATATCGCATTCGGTGGTCCACATAAACCGCTGGCCCTCTTCTGTCAGACGATGTAATGGCCTTGCGATGTTGGAGAAACCTTTGACAAATCTTCTATAGTAGGTGCAAAGTCCAATAAAACTACGAAGTTGATGAACATCTTGTGGTGGAGGCCAGTCTCTTACAGCTTCTATCTTACTAGGATCAGTCTTAATCCCTGCTGTAGTGATCACATGACCAAGGTAATGAACTTCTTGCTGGAACAGTTTACACTTTGTCGGTCCCAATTTTAACTTGGCTGCCTTAAGTTTTTCAAATACTTGACGAAGATTTCTCAAATGTTCTTCAAAAGTTCTTCCAAGAACTATGATGTCGTCCAAGTAAACCAGGCAGACCTCCAAAGACAAACCTTTGAGCACTGACTCCATTAGTCGCTCAAATGTGGCAGGTGCATTACAAAGTCCAAATGGCATCACCTTAAACTGCCAAAGTCCATTCCCTGTACTGAAAGCCGTTTTCTCACGGTCTTCAGGACGTATACCAACTTGCCAATAGCCGCTCTTTAAATCTAATGTTGAGAACCATTCTGACCCAGATAAAGTGTCTAGTGTATCGTCAATCCTGGGTAAAGGAAAGGAATCTTTCTTTGTTACGTCATTTAATCTGCGATAATCTACACAAAATCGTGTAGATCCATCTTTTTTCTTGACAAGAACTACTGGTGATGTCCAGGGACTCTGTGATGGTTCTATAATGCCCTGAGCTTCCATGTCCTTTATGAGTTGTTCCGTCTCCTCTCTTTTTGCCAATGGAAGCCTTCTTGCCGGCAGATGGACTGGAGGAGAATCACCAGTGTTGATTTTATGTTCTGTCAGGTTAGTACGGCCATAATCATTTGATGTGGCAGAAAAAATGTCAGAAAATTCTTTTAATAGGTTCTCGGCCTTAACAGCTTGGTTTTCAGTTAATATTTGTCTTGTTTCTCTCCATAATTCAGTAAGATGAGACGGGATGTCTGTATGATTTTGATATGAATCGGTAACTTCTATTTTATTTATACTTGTTACACAGGTAACAGCTTCACATATTGCTAATTCCTCACCTTTTTTTAACATTCTACTGGATTTGTTACAGTTCATCACTCTGATAGGGATCTGTTCTTTATCTATTCTGACTAAAGTCCTTGCAACCAGGATATTATGAGCCAAAGCTCCTTTACCAGAGGCATCAGTAACTGCCAATCGGAAGGCCCCAGAAGTCTCCGCCCGATGTCCACGGACTATAACTTCACTTTGTGCTGGGATCTCTGTGTCTTCCGTCACTAATATTGGAGTTACGCTTGATAAAGAATCAGTCGTCCGGCTAAGCAGAGGAATCTCTTCTGTCTCATAGATGAGTAGGTTATCACTGGGTCTAATGTTGAATCCATGTTTCTTAAGAAAATCAAGGCCTAATATGCATTCGTCGTAGATGTCAGCGATGTAAACAGGATGGCGAACCAGACAGCTACCAACTCGAATATTAAGTTCTATTTTTCCATGAACCTTTGCACGATCTCCAGTGGCCGTTTGTAGGCTTATTCTAGACTGTGTATTATTCAAGTTTGGGTGAGGTATTATTTTCTTTATTATATCCGTTCTAAGTAAAGTTACATTTGCACCAGTGTCGACTATCATACGGCAAGGTATTCCATTTATGGCTCCATCAGCTACTAATCCATTATTATCACCATGCAATGTTGAAACGTGGGCGACTTCCCCTGGGGCCAACCAATCAACAACCAGCCTTTGCCTCGCAAGATTGATAAATTTTCTGTTTCTCTGATCCTGTTGTCTAGTTGATGTACTTGGACTCCTCATTCGTTTCCTAGTGCAGTTGGTACGAATGTGTCCTGTCTTGCCACAATTCCAACACTGGAGGTCTGTTGTAGGTTTTGAAGAAGAACCTTTTATATCTTTCAAAACGGATAGTATGGCTTTGGTTAGTTCTTTCATTTCATTATCCTTTTCTACAGTTTCTTCTGCACTCACAAATCTCACTGCACGTTTGTTCGCTCGGGAGGAAAGCCTGGAGCACTCGTATTTCATAGCATGTACCACAGCTGACTTTAAGGATTCACCTTCCAACATCCTCAGAGATTGCTGAGTGTCAGGGTCAGCAATAGCATCAATAAATTGTAATTGAGCTAAATTATCTTGAATTTCTGGTGGACAGTTACTATAAGCCAATCTAGCTAGACGCTCAATATCACTAGCAAGCTCTTGCAAAGTTTCACCATTTTTCTGCATGCGATGTTTAAATTGAGTCACGTAATATTGTTTTAAATAACTATCACCAAACCTTAGTTCTAATGCAGAAACTAGACTTTGATAATCAAGTCGTTTTTCTTCT
Organism: Ryuthela nishihirai; assembly: GCA_038380435.1. Taxonomy (NCBI): domain Eukaryota; kingdom Metazoa; phylum Arthropoda; class Arachnida; order Araneae; family Heptathelidae; genus Ryuthela; species Ryuthela nishihirai. The sequence continues at coordinate 85,038,512 of JAWZYU010000007.1, read as the reverse complement.
GGAACAGACTGCAAAACTTCCGCAGCAGAATTTCTTAAGGAAGCTGCAAGAAAACTGGCCTTTTGGAATTCATTCCACTCATTGGCTGTAGCGATAACTTCGAATTGTGTTTTAAATACTGTCCAAGATGATTGACCATCATATGTAGAAGGTTTAGTTGTATTTTTAGCGATATGTGTAATAACATTATTTCCACTAGAATTATTATTATCACAGGCAGAAGGTAACATTTCATTTCTCAAAATCTGAAACTGGCGTTCACAATCAGTTTTTACAATTTCAATTTCGTGTTTATAATCTAACTTAACACTATCAAGATCATCTTTTACACTATTTAGTTCGGTCATAATGTCCTTACACTTATCAGAAATCTTATCAATTTGAGAAGCCACTTCAGCTCTCATCTCAGTATTTTGTGCGGCTATTTCGGCTTTCAAGTCAGTCCTCAACTCATTATTTTGTGCGGCCATATCGGCTTTCAAATCACCTATTTTATCGCTTTGGGCGGCCATATCGGCTTTCAAATCATCTTTTTGAGAAACTATCTCCGTTCTCAACTCATTTATCAACTTTACTAATTCATCCATACTTCTAGTTAACGGCATTCAATAAATTATCATAATCCCACTTCTGACACCAAATGTTGCGGATTACAAAAATGGATAGCCACTGAGCGTGAGTATTAAAAGCTATATTTCAAAATCAAATTCAATACAAGGTAAATTGTTACAAAGGAAATATGGATGAAGTATCTTATTAACAAATCAACTATTAACATGCACAAGTCATCAATCTTCCTGCGTAGAGCACACAATATCAGCTCTGTGTATTTTACTAAATACTACCTTTTACTTGATTTACCAGGTCACCTGAAGATCTTCACTCGTAAACCAATTCTCGTCCTGTGCTAATAACTGTTCACACACTAGCCGAACAAAAAGACAGTCCGTGTAGACATTCGAAGTTAGCCATAAAAGTTCCCACTTTTATACTTCCGTGTATACACAACACATCAAGTTACTTCTTGATACTTAACGATAAAAGATCCCACTTTTATCCTTCCGCGTATACACAACACATCAAGTTACTTCTTGATACTTACGCGCACTCTCTCAGAACAGCTCACCGTCCATTTTCGAACTCTCCGACCGTTACAACACACAACGACCGTTACAATACAAAACGACCGTTAACGCTCCACTCTTCTTCTCCAAATTCTCCCAACGTTCTTATTCGTTGGCTGAAACTTTTTGCTTTCGGTTGCCAGATTCCTTCTGTCGTAACAATATATTATCATGACTCAGAATTTTTGTTTTCTCCTCCAAGCTAAGTCAAAGTAATTATTTAAATGGTTTGGACCAGGATCAATAATTTTTTGGTGACTCAGGTTCAAAAATTTGAACAGTTGGTGTTTTTGTGTTTGTAACTTTAGCATTTGAGTGTACTATGGCATAGTTAATCTCTGTGGAAATATATATATATACTTTTTAAAAATGCATTTTGTTCTTCCGATTATACTCCATAAAGAATTTAATCACAATAATGCTGTGGTACAAAGTTAAAACATAAAACTTCCAGGGAGTAATTTTCAAACTAGCAAAGTGCTGTACATACCATTACCATATATGGGATCTACTTAACTAATACCTTAGAATTACCCTTAACTTTATACATTAATTCAAAATTAACTCTTCCTTCAAGAAACCAATTAGAACCTACATATATAAAGTGAAAACATATTTACCACTTATGCTGGTACAATTGCATATTTTGCAGCAATGTCATGCTGTAGTTGGTAATTATATATGCTACCAGTCCTGATAGTAGATGTTCTTCTAGCAGTTACAATGCTGGCATAGATGTTATGAACTGAGAAGTTTAAGTATCTGCCTTCAGTCTAGCCCAGCCCTTTGCGTACTGAGTGCTGCGTGCGCAACTCGTGACAAAGGTTGCAATAGGAGATGCCATGCCGACGGAAGGGGTGGAATCTTGGTATTGCAGACCTCGTCACGATGTTTATGTATATTTAAAGTTTTGGCGTATTGTAGTTGAAATTTTGTTTTTGGGGCTATTCCAGGTTTAAAGTTAATTTTATCAATTTTAATATTATTTTCTACTATTGTTCTTGATAATGCTGTTGTGAGGTTCTTTTTACTTATGTCTGTAATATGTTCCTGCATCCGTGTCTCATATTGTCTGTATGTTTTTCCTATATATTTATTTTTGCCCTCTAGATATCACAACAGCAGACAGCTGTACCAGATAGTTAATGTTTGTGTGGTAGAAAACGGACAGGTATACAGGGATTGAAGGATAAACAAGGTAAGGTTATAAAAGGTGAGGATTCTGTCATGGCTAGGAGGGCTGAGCATTTCAGTAATGTTCTAAACAATGTGGTTAGCTCTACTCCCATTGTTTGCAATGATGATAGATGCATTGGTGGCTTTAATGTTGGACCTATAACACAATCTGAAGTTATTTTGGCTGTTTCTAAACTTAAACTACATAAATCCAAAGGGGTAGATGAAATTACTACAGAAATGCTTAGAGCTGGGAATGTTTTGGTTACCACTTGGATAACTGAAATTTTGAATATTTTTTATGATAAAGGCATGGTTCCTAAGGATTTTACCAGAGCCATTGTTATCCCTATTTTCAAAAAAGGTGATCGCAGTTCTTGTGATAACTATAAGGGTATCAGCCTACTCTCTGTTACAGGGAAAGTTCTTTGCATGATTGTGCTTAATAGAATTAAGAATCTGGCTGATAGTCAATTGCGAGATGAGCAATGTGGATTCAGAAGTGGTAGGGGATGTGTGGATCAGATATTTTCACTTAGGCAGATTCTTGAGAAATGTTTAGAGTTTTAGAAACCTTTGGTTGCTAGTTTTGTTGATTTCAAAAAAGCTTTCGACACTGTTGATCGACATAATTTGTGGTTGATTGTGAGATCATATGGTATACCTGACAAGTTAGTTAACATAATGAACGCTCTCTATAATAACACTAAGTCGTGTGTGAGAGTTGGTAAGGCTTGTAGCAATTGGTTTAGCATTACTTCTGGTGTTCGACAAGGGTGCATTTTGTCCCCTTTCCTCTTTAGCTTGGTTATTGATTATATTATGCGAAATTCACTTCAAGGGAATGATTTTGGCCTTAAATGGACTGGAGATACGAAAATTTCTTATTTAGATTATGCTGATGATTTAGCCCTTTTGGCAAATGATGTTGATGAGATGAACTCTCATTCGAGCTGTTGATGAGATGAACTCTCATTCGAGCTGTTGATGAGACTGGTAGTAGAGTAGGTTTGGTTATAAACAGAGAGAAAACTAAAGTGATGAAAATTGGTCAGGCAGGCTGTGATTCAGTTAATCTGAATGGTTGCAGTATTGAGCAGGTGTCATAGTTTAATTATCTTGGGAGCTATGTAACAGATAATAGTGATGTGTGGCATGAGATTAACAGACGAATAGGGATTGCTGCCAGGACTTTTAAGAATCTAGGGAGAATGTGGAGAAATAGGCGTATACACCTAAAGACTAAAATTAGACTGTATAATAGTTTGGTTCTTTCTATGGTTAGTTATGATAGTGAAACTTGGACGCTTTGTAAACAAGATAACAGAAAACTAGATGCTTTAGATTCTAGATGCTTACGCAGTATCTTGGGCATTAGATGGTTCAACTTTGTAACTAATGATGAGGTTAGGCAAAGGAGTTTGCAACCTCCTTTAAGCAGCATATTGTGCAGAGAGAGACTGCGTTGGTTTGGCCATGTTGCCCGTATGAATAATTATAGATTGGCGAATAGGGTTATGAACAGTGTGCCTAAAGGCCTCAGAAAGAAGGGGAGACCTAAGATGCAGTGGGCAGACAATGTCAAACAGGACCTTGTTAGAATTGGTGTGCAGTGGCCAGATGCAGTAGATGTAGCTCAGGATAGACTTGCTTGGAGAACTAAATTGCACAGTCTGGTTGGACCTCTGTAGCCCATGGCTGCTTGAGGATGATGATAATGATGAATTTGTTAATCGGGGTCAGGGATTTCGATTTTGTATACTCCTCTTGTGGGTGGTTTTTGATCTTTATCGTTTAAAATTTAATTTTTAATGGAGTGGGTGATAGTACTGGGTAAAATAATATTATATTTTCTTAAAGTATTTTCGAGTGTTTTCGTTATAGTTTTCATATATGGAGAACTTTTAACATACTGTTTTTTAATATCTATTTGTTGTGGATTTGGTTGGGTATCTCTCTTTACTGTGTATTTTGCTTCCGTTTCCCATTTTTGTAGTAACTCTCTTGGGTATCCTACTTCTTGTGCGGTTGTTCGAATATATTGTAACTCTTCCTGTAGAGTTTTTTGTTGTGAACACTATCTGTGTGCCCTGACATAATGGGGAATAATACTCACTTTTTTATATTTCATCGGATGTGATGAATCTATTGGTATATAATTAGGAGTATGTGTTGGTTTCCGATATACTGTGCTCTCACAAAAGTGTGATTTTCGAGTTATTTTAATATCCAAGTATGGTATTTGACCATTTATTTCAGATTCAGTGGTAAATTTAATTGTGGGCATTACACTATTAAATGTGTTAACAAATTCTTTCAGTTTTTCTACTGGATGGGGCCAGAAGATGAAAATGTCATCTACATATCGTATATATAGATCCGGTTTTAGCTTGCAGGTGGAAAGGGCAGTTTCCTCGACATACCTCATGACCACATTGGACATGAGTCCAGACAGAGGGGAACCCATTGGGATGCCCTCGGTCTGGGGCCATGTCCATCCTTATTTGTCAAAGAAGTTAGATTTTACAGCAAGGTCCAGTGCTTCATGCATAGCAAAATATTGAGGGTGTGATGGTTTTGCTACGCGAAGCCATTCAGCTTTTAGCCGCATCGCTGCATCCAATACCGAGATATTAGGATATAATATTATTTTATTATTATTATATTAGTATTATATATTATTATTATATATAATTTATATTTATTATATTAGGATATAATATAATATTATTTTACCCAGTACTATCACCCACTCCATTAAAAATTTAATTTTAAATGATAGAGATCAAAAACCACCCACAGGGCGAGTATACAAAATCGAAATCCCTGACCCCGATAACAAATTAGAGGGCAAAAATAAATATATAGGAAAAACATACAGACAATATGAGACACGGATGCAGGGTTGGGTTGGGTTGTTTTACCTCTGAGTGGCACTTTTTTGCACACCATGGGCTAAATGGCCAGGTCACATGGACCCCGAAGGCTCAGAGAAGGTTGGGGGAGGGAACCCACTGTAACAGCTGTTGGGAGACAGATGGTAGCCTCCCGTCTAGGCCATCCAACGTGTTCTTTAACGTGCATAGGGTATGGCTCTCCCGCACATGGGGCCACAGCTTAACGTCCCATCCAACGGACGGCGGCCTTTCCAAGCCCATCGGTGTCCCCTACTGAACGTGGGCAGTGTGGGGAATTTTTGTGGAGATAAATCTCAACGCTGACCCAGCTGGGACTCGAACCTGGGAACTACAGATTACGAGCCTGGTGCGCTACCGACTGAGCCATCCCCGCCCCGTACGGATGCAGGAACATATTACAGACATACTAAGTAAAAAGAACCTCACAACAGCATTATCAAGAACAATAGTAGAAAATAATATTAAAATTGATAAAATTAACTTTAAACCTGGAATAGCCCCAAAAGCAAAATTTCAACTACAATACGCCGAAACTTTAAATATACATAAACATCATGATGAGGTCTGCAATACCAAGATTCCACCCCTTCTGTCGGCATGGCATCTCCTATTGCAACCTTCGTCATGAGTTGTGCACGCAGCACTCAGTTCGCAAAGGGCTGGGCTAGACTGAAGGCGGCTACTTAAACTTCACCTAGCTTTCATCGTATTCGCCTAAGGATGCCACATGTTATGGGTTCGTGGTGAAATGCGTAATGAGCCTGGAAGGTTCGTGTTTCTAAGATGTTTTTTAAAAGTTTTAATGTTGTAAAAGCAATGGCTTTTGGCCAATATTAAATTAGCGGTCATCAGAACATTAGCTTTCTTCCAGTAAGGAGCATATCTAAAATCTTTTCAAGCAGGGAAAAGTGCTTTTCACAAGAAAAGAACTGTTTATATAATGCCCTATGAGAATTTACTATTACCTTGAGGTTACAATGTGCAACAACATGGCTAAAAGTGTCGCTGTATATAACATCCTGCGTAAAAGAAATAGAACTTATACCACCACGAACAACTGACAACTTAAACCATCTTTTTGTGTACCACAAATGAATGAAGTTCAAACTTGTGGATGAGGAAACTAAATAAAATAGTGTCAGTTCATAACATCTATGCCAGCATTGTAACTGCTAGAAGAACATCTACTATCAGGACTGGTAGCATATATAATTACCAACTGCAGCATGACATCGCTGCAAAATATGCAATTGTACCAGCATAAGTGGTAAATATGTTTTCGCTTTATATATGGTTCTAATTGGTTTCTTGAAGGAAGAGTTAATTTTGAATTAATGTATAAAGTTAAGGGTAATTCTAAGGTATTAGTTAAGTAGATCCCATATATGGTAATGGTATGTACAGCACTTTGCTAGTTTGAAAATTACTCCCTGGAAGTTTTATGTTTTAACTTTGTACCACAGCATTATCGTGATTAAATTCTTTATAAAGTATAGCTGTGTGTTAACTTATTAGTATACTTTACTCCAATTTTTACTCGTAAAACAAATGTCATAAATAGAAGTGTAGATATTATTTATTGTTATTGAGATCAAGAATTAGTTCTCCAAGTTAATATCTCAGAGTTAATTTTATGTACACCTGGCTTTTCCAAAAAATTAATATATATGGGTACTTTTTGTTATCGAGCTTTATGCCACTGTAAAAATTATTTTATGAGTGTTTTGTTTGAAATATTTGCTCCTCTAGCTTTAAAATATCTCAAAAGTCTTTTTGTGATTTTGACACTTAAAATATCTAAAAAAAATATAGATAGATATATTTGCAAGTGCAGTGGTAATATTTATATTTATATATATATATTTAATATTTTATATATTATTTATATATAAATATATATATTATATATAATTTATATATATATTTAATAGTGCAATTTTAATTCACAAAATGCACTATTAAAACTATAATGTGTTCACAGATTAAGATATTTTAAACTGGCTTCAGTTATCCAATTTTATTTATGGTAAAAGAACTGAGCCTCTTTTACTCAAACTTTCATTCTTTGATCTTAATGCTAAACAATTATAGGATGGTAGATTTAGCAAGTTCTCACCATAATTAAAAAAATTGCCTCAAGCAGCTGCTTGCCACATAGGTCTGACAGGAGCCTGTCAGTTTAATATGCCATGATAGAAGATCTGTGAGGAAGGTAAGACAGCAGAAAGACAACACAAACATCCATGTCTTACCCAGGTGAAAAACCAAATCCCTCTGATCAGTAGCCAAGTATGCTAACCACTCAGTCACAGGACAGCTCACTATAATTAGTTCTTACTTTTAAAGTCTTTTTCTCTACAATGGCTGGCACACTCCATTATCTGAGTTATTGTTGATTATCCAGTATTCATACCACCTAATAGTAGAATTCAGTTGCTGTACCAGTCCTGATAGTAGAATTCAGTTGCTGTACCAGTCCTGATAGTAGAATTCAGTTGTTGTACCAGTCCTGATAGTAGAATTCAGTTGCTGTTCACTGCTGACTTGCCTTAACTGGGCTGGCATCATCCTTATACTGTCAATATCTCTTCTGAAGAAACTAGTCCTTGTTATTATATTCTGTGGGATATTTGTTGTTCTTCAACTTGCAGTTGCACTTTTTTGATAGCATAACACAGTTTGGAGGATGTCAAATTTCATATCAACCTCTGAGAACTCACATTTAACTTTAACTTTCTTAAAAAAACTCTTATGTTAGAAACAAATTAAAAGCATTTGACTAGGCACATTTCATCAGTCACCTGACCATGAAGCCATTGGTTGACGGATGAAATGCATTCAGTCAAATGCTTTTAACTTGTTTAAAAATTAAAACTAAAGTTAGGAATGTGAGTTCTCAGAGGTCGAATGAGATTCAACATCTTCTGAACTGTGTTATGCGATTAAAAAAGTGCACTGCAAGTCGAAAAATCACCAGCTATGGCAAGTTAGCAGTGAACAGCAACTGAATATTGGATGCTAAACAACAATTCTGATAATGTAGTATGCCAGCCATTGTTGAGAAAGGACTTTAAAAGTAAGGACTAATTATGGTGAGAACTTGCTAAATCTGCCATTGGATTCTAAACTTTGGGTTCCTATTAGTGCACTGAGTCAGTTGCCTATACAAGATGTTTGTGACTAGGCACTGCTAAGCATTTCATTCTGTCTGCTTCAGCAGATTATCAGGCTAGCACTGTAGTTCATAATTTCATTGCATTTTTAAATGTACATGTGAAAAATCCAAAAGTGAAATCTCCAAATGAGATTTACCACTCTGATTAACATACATTAAGAGTTACAAGATTTAGTAGCATTATTCACATATTGCACAAAGTCCACTTTTGCCTCTTGATGTCAACTTGACAAGAAAACACAATTCCATCTTGCAGGGAGAGAAATGTGAGTTGTTGTCATCTTGTGAATGCTTTTTTTGCTGATGTATTCCAGTATTCACAGGATTGCTGCTCATCATCATTGTCTTAGCAGTGTAACCATGTATTTGTCAGTTGTCACATTCTTACATGTCATTGATGATGTCATCTGCTGGAAGTTTATATGTGTGACTAACAGTCCATCATTTGAACTGATTTAATATCTAAGCATTGAAATCAGTTTTAATGACAGACTGGTAGTCACACATATTAACTTCCATCAGATGACTTTATTAATGACATGAAAATATTTCAGCTAACAGTTATTGCTTACACTGCTAAGACACTGACAAGCAGTTACTCTCTGAACACTGGAATACATCAGCAAAACAGCATGCATAAGGTGATGGTGACTTGCATTTGTTTGGACTGCAAGAATGAATTGTATAATTCTCTTGTTGAGCTGACAGGGTTGGATTGTTTTACCTCTGAGCATCACTTTTTTTTGCACACAATGGGCTAAATGTCCAAGTCACAAGGACCCTGAGGGCTTAGAGAAGGTTGGGGAAGAGGGTACCTACTGGACAGTAATAGTTCCTAATAGGGAGAAAGACGGTAGCCTCCGTGAAGGCCACCCAGCTTGTTCTTTAATGTTCACAGGGCATGGCTCTCCTGCACATGGTGCCATGGCTTAACATCCCATCTGAAGGATGGCAGCTTTTCCAAGTCCATTGCTGTCCTCTATGGACTGAGGGTAGGGTGGGGAATTTTACAGATACATTGAGCTGACATCAAGAGGCAAAAGTGGACATTGTGCATTATATGAATAATGATATGCAAGTCTTACAACTCTTAATGTATGCTAATCAGAGTGGTGCTGCTCATTTGGAGCTTTCACTTCTGGATTTTTAACTTGTACTTTTACAAATACAGTGAAACTATGAATTAATTTCACTCCAACAAGGCCTTGTATCTATTGTTCACGATGGAATGTTAACATCTGAACCTATGAGTGTGCCAGCCAACTCATCTGCTTCTAACAAAACTGTTCACTCTTGAACTTTCTGATGTGTTTCCAATTAGCAAATAGCACTTTGGTACCCTAAAGTTAACTGCAATATTTTGCAAAAGCTTCAACTAAAAAGTTGCCATATGCATTTCCTAATGCAGTGTTTTAGAAAGAGCATTATTATACTTTGCTACTGGAAAGAATTTCATGATGTTAGATATAGTTTATACAAACATTTAAGTTATGCTTTAAGACAATGAAATTTTGATAAGTAAATTTGTTTATATATTTATCACTGTGTTACTTATTTTACAGAGTGATTCAAAATTTTTACAACCCCAAGTGTAAATGGTTATTATTTTGCACCAACTGAATGGAATGAAATACCGATTCTGGCATTGGTACCCTGCAGTTACTGACATATGCAACACTGTTTAGCTTAGTCTCGTGTCAGTTCTTTGTTGGTGATGTGTATTGTATTAGTTGCCCATACTGAAATTTTCCCAGGCCAAATGTATATGTATTTGAACATTGTTTAACAACCAAACCATTTTTAACTGTTCAAGCTGACTTCAATGAACAGTTTCCGGATTCACTTTCATTACCCGTGTTAGCAATTTGTAAATGCAAATTGAGAATAAAAGAAAATTTCTAATATGAGTTGCATGAATTTTGAATCACTCAGTATTTTATCTAAATGATGTAAGCTCCAAATGAATTGAGATTTTAAACCTTTTGAGTTCATGTATTATAGTCACAATTCTAAACTGGTATTTGTTAGATATTACTTTTTAATTAGATGAAAACTGTTAGAAATTAATCCCACTAAATTTAGCAGAATTCATCTCAAAGCACATGAGAATGAGAAATCCTTTGATGTCAAGCAAATCTGACCATGGTTCCAAGTGAGAATTAAATCACATTGAGCACTTTCAGCCATGGACTGGAAAGGGTTAAATAGAGATACTATTGTTATTGATTTCCACGGACTGTAAAATTTCACTGTGCTATTCAATTGCACTTTCAAGCATGTAAGATATTTTCATGGGCCAAAGGTAAAAGTGTGTAAACTAAAAAATTTTAGCCAGTGACAAACACAAAAATAAAATATAAAAACATTACCACTTACCCCCTCCTGGATTTGAACTCAAGACCTCCTGGTTACACACCAGTTGCTCTGCCAGTTAAGCTAAGGCAGTAGTACTTTCATGCATAGGTAATAAGGTTATGAAGGAAGGTAATACTCAGCATTTTTTACCTTCCTTCATAACTTTAACTAAGCACATGTGAAAGTACTACTGCCACAATGCCTTACCTTAACTGATAGAGCAATTGACACATAACCAAATGTTCCCAAGTTCGAGTCTGGGAGATAGGTATTGTGTTTTTTTTTCACACCTGCCTATTTCTGAATAATGACATTTGCTTTCAGCTGTTAGCTGGTTTCATTCTGAAGAAACTGGAATGCCCAGTCTCTGATGAATATGAAATATGTGTTTTCAGTGACAAAATGCTTTGCCATTGTCTAAATTTAATGCCCTCAGAGGTGTAAAAATTCATACAAACAGTAATGCTTTATTATTATCTACTCAGCTCAGAAAGTGTTTTGTTTCTTAAAATAGCAAAGTTATGTTTCCCCCCTTTCTGGGAATGAGGAGGAATTTGCTTGTGTCATTATAAACCCCTTGACTACCATCTAAGTTTCAAATTTCTGACATGAATAGACTGTTTACAATATTAGAGTTTTGCCATTTTCCAACTTTAGGGTTTTCTCATATTGGAAATTTAAACTATTGATAGATTTGGAGAACCTGGATCTCAATTTTTTGCTAGCCCTATCTAATGCAAAAGAAAAAATATTTCATTTATCTCTTTAAACATAAAGTTGACTCACTTTTTAAGTGAGTTAAAAAGAAATTGCACATACAAATACATTTCTCTAGTATATTTTATATTTATCGCACCATCAGTTATTTGCTTTTTGCATTTCTTTTTACAAAAACTAATTTTTTTATTTTTAAATATTTTTGATGCATTCTCCATGGACCACAAAATGTTTCTTTATAAACCAGATGTGACCTGCTAACCATCATTTGAGTAGCCCTGCTCTAGAAATGAAGATATAGGGCAGATTTTAAAGATTATGTTTAAATTATCAGAATTTGATTACATAGTCAGTCAGAAAACAACCTATCTAAAAAGTGAAATCAGATTGATTTTTATCAGTTTCTGTGTTCTTCTGTATTTAATGCATTTTTTAAGAGCTTTTTGTTTGGGTAGTTTTGAAGCATTGCAGTATTATTGCTACTACAGAGTTAAACTACATACTACCAACTAACTTTTAACTAGCTGTTAAATATAAAAGCTGTAAACTCGTTTTTTTTTTCACACTTCTACTTTTCCTAATAATGGATAAATAGTGATTTAAAAAAAATTACAATATATTATATTGCTTTTAATATAGTAAATGTAATTTTGGCATAATTCCAGTAAGTATTTGCTACGTAGAAGAAGTACATTACTGCCTCATCTTCCTGGGCTGAAATTTCGTAGATGGGGAAGTGAGGAAGGAGATAGTCAGGCTTGCTCAAAACATAGAAGTTTTCAACTAGATAGGTATTATATTTTTTTACATATATTAATATGTTTAGGAAAAAATAAACTATATATTCGATCAGAAATGTAAAGATGTATTACATAAACATTGAATACTCCAAGACCTTGTTTTATGTTGGGGATAGGTTCCTGAAAATCATAGTGCAAATAAATATACTATTTTTCATAAAAAATACCAATCAGGATTTGATTGCAGAATCAGTCACAAAACTAAATATCTAAAAGGAGAAATCAAATTGGTTTTAATCAATTTCTATTCTCTTCTATTTTCCTCTTTCTGTCTTTAATGCATTTGTTTGAAAGATTTTTGTTTTCTTTGGGTAGTTTTTAAGTATTATAACACTAATTGCTATTATAGAGTTAACTACATACAGGTTCTCTGTGTAAAATCTTAACAAATAATAGTTTTACATCACACAATTAAATATATAAGCAGTAATAATAATGTTAGTAGAAAATAGTAGAGAATAGAATTGAAAATATGCACATTGGCCACTGAATTAGAAACATTTATGCAGATGTACATAAATGTCACTTGTACAAATAATTATTATTAAACTCAAGTCATTAAATATCCACTAATAATTTCTACTCTGTAAATTGATTCAAATATTTAGAGGAAACATTGTCTTGAACCAGATGGGATACGAACCCACGACCTCCTGATAACATGTCAGGTGCTCTGGACCACTGAGCTACCAGCTGCCGATCAAGATCTCTATCTGATGTTATGAACTTTCTCAATCTACTTTGGTGGGTTCATATCCCACCCGGCTCAAGACAATTTTTCCTCTAAATATTTGAATCAATTTACAGAGTGGAAATTATTAGTGAATGTCACTTGTGTAGTGTATTGCAAAATACATGGTTACGAACATCATTACGTGATCTATGCAATTATTTAAGACTGCTGCTCATCAGTAATTGTCAGTAGTGTTGATCACAATGGGAAAAACAAAGGATCTTTCGGGGTTCGATAAAGGGCTTATTGTGGGTGCCCGTCTGGCTGGAGCAACAATTTTAAAAACAGCATAGCTGACTGGTTTCTCGAAAGGTTAGATAACTTGGGTTTTTAATCAGTGGAAAATTAGCACACATTGCTTGTCTAAGAGGCATAAGTGTGGTGCGATGACAATGTATCAGGAACAAGATCACCATAGTCTGAGAAGGCTTGTATGGAGAAACAGGACTTCCTGTGTGCAGCAACTGACCGAAGCCTTCAGTGAAGGCTGTTCCCAACCCATATCTCAGTGAAGTATGCGCAGGGAATTGAAGAGAATCGGTATTAGCAGTTGCATGCCTATACGGAAGCCACTGAATTCTTCGAAGAACCAGGAAGTTCATCTACAGTGGTGTCATGAACACCGTAACTGGATCACGTTCTGTTGGTACAGAACTCCTGATATTGCTGGAAGGTCGGTGTCCTCCAAGGATTATTTGAACATTGTTGCCGATTACATCCATCCTGCAATGTTGACTTTTTATCCAGCAGGTGATGACTGTTTTATGGACAACAATGCTACAGTCCATTGCACAAGATGTGTTCAGCAATGGTTCAGCGAGCATGACAGCAACTTCCACCATCTTCCCTGGCCACCACAAAACCCAGATCTGAACCCCATTGAAAATGTATGGGACATGTTAGAAGAACAGATCCAGGAACGAAGTCCTCTTCTGTCAAATCTGAGCCAGTTAAAGGACTGTTTGGTGAATGCCTGGTATGCTGGAGATGTAAAAGCACTACAACACCTTGTGGAATCTATGCCAAACTGCATACTTGCTGTTATTCGGGCAAAAGGAGGTCCAACCCAGTATAGAATAAAGGTTTCTAATTCAGTGGCCAGTGTGTGTACCTAGTAATGCATATTTATGATGCCAAATATTTATTAAAAATAATAATAAATGCAAATAATAAAAAATATATGTTATGACTTGAGAAGTTGATATGTCCCATGAGACATCAAGTACTCTAACAAAAGTGATGATGGCTTATCTACCATCCTAATAGCCTTCTGAAATGGTGGACAAAAATAGAAGCTTTTCAGAATCTGCTGAACAGCTTTCTTTTTCTTATTATGTAAACTGCCTTGTAGTAAACAATATCATTTGCTACTGTCCATGTCATTCAAAGAATGCAATATTGTAGATTTTAAATGTTACAGTTTGAAAATAAGTATCCTGATAGCACATTCAGCTTTATGACTCACTATTCATAACATTTTTTTTCTTTTTTACTATACAGCAAGAATATGTCCAAAAAAAAAAAACTTTCCCACAAAAATATATTTTTTCTTATCATAAAGAGCTTTTAGAGAGAGATAATGCCTTAAAAATCTCTAAGAACAGTTGTAAAAATTTTGAGATAAGGATGTAAAAATTAGTCTTGAAAATAAACTGTTTTTAGATGAAAAATAATATTTTTCTTTCCTGTAAATTTAAGAGTGAAAATAGACTTCAGTTGATTATATATAATAGAATTAGCAGTTTTAAATACACTGGACATTTTGCTTCAAATGTTGCATATAATTTTTGTGATTCATATAAAGTTTATTTTCTATTTTTACCCAATGTGTTTTGCAACATTGTGCCATTATGGCTTAGCAGATGAGGTACCACTGACTTTCTACTGCAGTTGCATTTGTGGCCTGGAAAATGAAACAACTCTTAATTTTTAGTGATGAAAATAAAAAAAAAATTATACAATGCCAATAGTACATATTGGGGTCGTAATGTGTATTTATATGTTAAATGTTTGTGTTCCAGATTTTAGAAATTTTTACATTAAACTTTTAGATATATCCCATTCCATTAGCAATTGCTTTCATTAGTCCTTTATGGACTTTTTCAGTTTAGAGTTAGTGATCTTGTTCCTTGATCCAGCACCAGGAATATTAGAAATTATATGCATAAAATATATAGATAAAGTAAATTCAATGTTAAAAATATTGTTACGAATTAAAATGAATAAGCACTGAGCATGAGTTCAAGTAAATATTTTTTACAATATTAATTACAAAACAATGCAATTTATTACAAAAGCATGAATGAAATAATTTATAAACAAACTTAGTCAACCAGCATGAAACTTTATAACGATACAAATGTAAACTTTCAGAAGAATTCATTATCTCAATTCTATTCATACCCAAATCACAAAACAAGGTTAATATCATTCAATTAACAATAAAATCCTATTGGTAAATAAATATTCAATTTAATGAGAATATCCTTGCCAATTCCTAAACAAACGAAATAACTATACATTAAATGACTTCCTTCTAAGTTTTAGTAATCAAGTGCTCCAAAACTGCAGCTAAACTAATTCTTTTCAGACATTGATCACCATGCACAAGACAACAAATTCTTCTTTTCCTTTGCCAGCTTACCAATACAATCCACACCAATAAACTAATCAACCTTCCACACACTCGCCATATAAAATACTTCTTCCCTTTATACACCCATCATGTACATACTGAAACTAATTATGCCTCCTTTGGATATCCACAACTCCAACATAACAATTCTATCTTTCCTATTTTTCAGATAGGTTCTGTGTTCCAATTCGTTAGTTACATAATTCGTACGAAGAAGCATACATGAGCGTTCATGACACATCATAAATTCACTGTAGCACGTTCATCTACTATATGTAGTTTGTTTCATGAAGATATTGAATTATCCTGAGTTTAACGTCCAAGATGCATCCAAAAACAAGATAATCATAAGCATGGAACCTCAGCTATTGTAATAGCATTAGCAGAGGCTGTAAGAACAAGACTCAAGACACTCCCCCCCATCTTATAAGACTGGCAAGGATGAATGGAAGTCATTATTAGCATTAAAAGAGATGGTTAAAAATAGTTTGATATAGAGGATGAGGCATAATCACTGTCCACTGAACATGATGCATATTTCTTTTGGGACATTTCTTTGCTACAAGTTCTGTGATAGTAAAATGTACTTCTAATGATCAATACTGCTAAATAGCAGTAGTGGAACATTTCTCTCATCCTACTTTTCATGTCAAACCATTTAATAGTGTATACTGTGTGTAGATGGATACCCTTTTATGCATATTAGGGCATGGTTAATTGTTTTCTGGAAAAAATGATTAGTGATAGATCATTAAAAATAACTACTGATTAAAATGCTGGAAAAAAAAAAACCTTCCTGCCAATGCCCATGATACATATATCTAATATACATAGACGATTATGAGTGATTGACAGCTGACTGACAGGAGATCATGTTAATTCTAACTATTCATGCAGAAATAGTATAGCCCTAAAAATTTGTGTGTGGGATAATTCGGGTCATAGATTGCATAAAAAATCTGAAATTTGACCTCTGACATGTCTATCGAGGTCAAGAAGAGGTTGAATCTTGATCTATGAGTGCTAGAAATGTGAAAATTGGTGTCTTGGGTTGTTTTAGGTTGTAGATGTCAGAAACATTATGAAATTTTGGATCCAGAGGTCCTTCAAAGTCAAAGGTGAAATTTAGATATACTAGTGCTGGAGAGCAAAAAATTGGTAAATAGAGCTATTTCAGGCAGTAAAATTCAGAAATGAGAAGGGTTTTCAAATCCAGATTCGCATTCGAGATCAAATAGTGGTCGAAGTGACAGGCTAGAAATTAAGTGGTGTGTAACGTGCCAAAGAATTATAACTTTTCAAGTTTTGGACCTTTTATCTGATCCAATTTATTCAAACTCTGGATAGCTCTTTTGGACACCAGGCAATAATAACTTGCCAAATAAAGTTGAAATAGGGTTTGGTAAAGAATTGCCAAGCATTACTTATCAAGTAAAAATTCAAAAAATGATTGTCAAGCTTAAATATTAAATACAATAAAAAAAATTAATTCATGTTGCTCAAGAGAAAAAATAGCAAAGATTCAAAAGTTTCTAAAACAAAGTTTATTTCCAAAAATTCAACTCGTCAAATGAAAATGTCAACTACATCTCTACTGATCACTATTTCACTACATTACTCTACAATCTCTACTACACTCTTCTCAACTCACTATAACACTCTACTCATCTCTCTACTAACTCTGTGACCTAACGTCACTGTTATATCATGCTTTGTACAAAAGCCCGCATGTGTCATGTTGCACGCCGGGAAAGACATTTACATAAACAAGAGTGCAAGCTATGACGCAAGAGAGGGCGTGTCCTTGAACACGCGCTTTAGCAGTTGACAATCAAAAGGTCTGAGTTGTGCATGCACAACTCCTGCTGCTCGGAGGAAGATTGGGACAATCCACCAAAAATAAAAATCAAACTGATAAATATAATGTAAATTAAGCAAAACTGGTTAAGGAAAAGTAAAAGTGAATGGGTGGACCATCACAGGTGCTGAACCACCTATTGATTTCTATTACCTATGTAGAGAATGATGGCTTTTAATGTATAAATTTATGATATTTAGTGAAGCAAATTGTAATGTAGGAAAATTAAAATTCAGGATAATTTCCCTCAAATAGAAACTGGTGTAATGATATTTTGGATGGACTGGAAAGATTATGTTACTGTAATAAGATTGGTTGAAATGGAATGTTTCTGAGATAGATGAGGTACCTGTTTAAATGATAAATTATTAGATGAGGTATCTGTTTTTTGACCAGAACACATTGGAATAAGAAGACTAGAAATGATGTTTGATTATTGCTAAATTGGCACAGTTTTTTTTTTTTTTCGAATATTGAAATGACCTTGTGGGCTGAGTAAATGCTTCTTGGTGTGAAGTAAAAGCACCTGTGTTATTTATATAACATGCAAACATTATTTACATTTTCCTGCATACAACTTCAAAACTGTTTCCAACATGTAATAGTATTAGATTAGTTATCTACATTTACAACTAATGAAAACCTGTTACAGGATTTTATTTAATGTTAGACATTTTTTTTTTATCAATGTGTTTAAAATGCATATAAACTTTTTCTCCTGGAAAAATTTAGCTATTGTTTAATCATTTGCACTAAAAGGTTTTATAATTAAATAATTGATATGAAGTACTGATTAATCACACCTTTCCCTAATAAATATGTCAGTTGTGACATCAAGTAACTATGCTTCCAAGCTGCCTATTAGGTGGCATTTCAAATGTGTTTTAGCAGTTTATAGCAATCAATAATGCAAACATATTCCCAGACCTTTTTTCTGCAATATGTAACATAAAATCATATAATGTGCATAGTGGTAGTGAATTATGCCTCACCTTTTTGTATTCATTTGCAGAGAAACTATAATGTTAAATAATGTGTCTTTAATAAATAAATAACAAAGCAAAAGAGTATTTTTTATTTTTCAGGCTGAAAAGTTATATATTGGGAAAATATTAAATCATGAAAACATTAGCAAAAGATAAAGTATAAGCCAGATATAAAACAGTAAATGAGAGAAAGGGAATTTGTTCACTCTTATTAATAATGGATCAAAAATGTTTACAGTAACTAATCTTCTGTCTAGAATTAATAGCTTCCACTAACTATCTAACAAGATGGCTAACAGATGTTGAATGGCTTAGTGTGGGGGAGTGTAGCATTTGCTGTACAACTTCAGCAGAACATGGATTGTTTACAGTGGAGTCTGGTAGAAGCCATTAGCCTCATTGCATCCTCCACAGCAAATTGCTAAGGATGGAAACTGGGGATTCCACTGTGTGATATGAAATCCAAATCAGTAGCAGTGAAGCATACACTCCTATTTCAGTTAGCCTGGCAGACTTGGCATTTCTGTTTAAAACACTATGCAATATTAACAAGGAAATTCGAAGACTATTTAAAAAAACACAACTTTTTTCACATTGAACTATTTAAAGTTACAAAAATACTTTTACTTGTATATGAAAAGTTTGTATCTTATACAAATGTTTAATTATCTTTTTGTTTTGTAAGATTTTAAGGATAGCACTGCTTCTTTTATTTCCATGGACACTTTGCCATTATAAAAATGTATTATCAAGTGTTGTAATGTTACAGTCTTGCAAATGTAGGGAAAGACTGCAACATTACAACATTGATAATACCAGTGGTGGCAAAATGTGACATTTTGAATAGAGAAAGCAATTATCAAAAGCATTATTCAATTTACATCAAGAACACTGTTCTAGTAGTTGTGTTTCCAAATCATTGAACCAGAATGCCATTCTGTTAGTTGTGTTTTCAAATCATTGAACCAGAATGCCATTCTGTTAGTTGTGTTTTCAAATCATTGAACCAGAATGCCATTCTGTTAGTTGTGTTTTCAAATCATTGAACCCTTTCAGTAATTTGTTTCCAAATCATTGAACTGAAACTCCATTCTGGTTGGTATTTGATTGTTTTTGAAACATTGGAACCAATCACATGGAATCATTGTTCTAGTATTTAATGTTTTTGAATCATTAATTAGAATACTTTCTAGTACTTGATCTTTCCAAATCACTGAGTGTGACTACTTGTACAGTTTTTAAAGAAAATATTCCTATCATAATAATGTTTAGTGTCAGGCCAAATCTAGAAAAAATAAAGTGGGCAAATGACTGGATGGGTTGGATTGTTTTACCTCTGAGACCTGAATTCAGAATAAATTTAATAAAATGAACTACTGTGGAAAATACCTTATATGACTACTGTATTATAGTTTGAATGTAAAGGTCAATTAATAATATTATTACATGTACATAGTATGTTTCATGATTTTCACCTATTTGTTATTTCACAGTTAGTGTTCAAAAATAAATACCTTATTTGTTCCATTTTGTAAATATTGCATGGGCTGCAGAATATATTTCATAGTCTTCGGGAAGTTATTTTACTGGCTCTCATAAAAGTCAATGTTTCAAAATTAAGATAAGATATACTTTCAGTTTCAAGTACTCTAGAGATGAAATTGAACAACTTTTAACATTTTGCATGAATGCTGGGGTGGGAGTTCATTCAGTTGATAGGGCACAATTCCCAGGTTCAAATCCCAACTGTGCCAACTTTATGATTTATTTCCATTAACCCGGCTGTGCCCTCGGTGAGAAAAGAGATACTGATGAGTTTGGAAAGACTACCATCCATCAGATAGGATGTAAAGCCATGACTTTGTTTGCAGGAAAACATTAAAGAACTCACTGGATGACTTTGATGTAATACTTCCATCTATCTCCACACAGCTGTTCTTTCTCCCAAACCTTGACTGAGCTCTTGGGGTCCTTGTGAACTGGCCATTTAGCTCACTGTGTGTAAATCAAAGTGCCACTTAGAGTTAAAACAATCCAACAAAGCATAAATACTATCTCAAAGTTAATACATAGTTTTTTCACCATTCCAGTGGTCAACAAAAGTCTTCATTCCTCCTATATGTTTTGCTCATTAATATAATATACAACATATTTTTTATTTGAAATTGTACTAGTTGAAAATTCTTTGGGAAATCAATAAAACTGCAATGTCATTGTGCATAAATGTTTTTGAAGCTTAGCCATTTTTTATATAAATCTCAAACTGTTACATAATATTGTCTTGTTTATATTATTCCTGCCAGCTCGCTATATCAATACATTATTTCTCTTTTGTATTTAGAATTTGTATCGCACTTTACACAACTTTCGAGTTTAAACTTGGTTCTATAATAGGGACAAAGTTCGATTTTCATACAATGCAAAGTAGTTTATGCCTAGCAATGTGTTCCTGAAAAACATTGGCATATTGTAAGACCTGTTTCAATAGAAAAGGGGATTGCACTCTAGACCTGAAATTCCATTGATATGCTAATAAAAGATATGTTATATGAAAGATATTATTTGCAAATAATAATTCATGAGTACCACAGAAAGCAGAATGATTCACAATTCTGTGTTTTAAATTTGTCACCTGAAGAGCAAATGTTTCTCCATAAACTAATTGATCTGGCAATCATTTCCAGTAAGCCGTTCCAAAACTAGTGCATGACACATTTCATTTAGAAGCAGTATGTCACATACAACTGAAGAGAGCTGGTTGTGGTTGTTCATAAATTTGAATGAAACCAACCTCCATCCCTTTTGTAGTTAAAGGTATGTCATATAAGATTTATTACACCAAAACTATTTTATATTCATATGTATAATAGGTAAATATATTCCAAAAATACATTAGTAATAATCTTTTCATATTTTAAGTTTGATATGAAAAATGTGATAACAGATGTGAGGGACATTCAAAAGTTCCTTGACATTCTTCTATAGAAAAAAACCATTGCACTTACCTCAACATAACTTTTACTGTCCTTTGAAGTACTCCACTCTAACATCTATGTAAAGTCACAGATAACTACGCCAATTCTGGAATGCTCAGTGGTAATCTTATTGGGGGACATCCACAACTGAGAATGGACACATTTTGCAAGGTCTTGCACCCTTGAAAAAAGGCTTCCCAGCAAATTCCTTTTTATTTTTTGAAAGCAACCAAAAATCTCATGGTGCAAGATCAGATGAATATGCAGGATGGGGTAGCTGTTGAATTTTTTTCCTGCTCCAGGCTGTAACTTGCCAGGTTTTGTGAGCACTGGCATTGTCATGAAGAAGGAGAACCCTTGACATACTTGTTGTTGGATATGCTCCTTCATCTCCTTAATCATTTTGGGCAAACAGTGTTGGTGTAGTATTGGCCATTTTTATTCATTTTTTTCATATATGGTGTCCACTGCTACCACTCCTTGGGAATTAAAAAATATTGTGAACTTCCTTGAGTGAAAGTCTTGTCAGATGATTTGATGGCATGGTTCATCTTCTACAACTCAAACATAATTGTCAATCTTTCTGGAAGTTGTGTAGTAAAAACCATGTCTCATCATCTGTGACAATGTCTGTTAACTGTTTGGGGCCATTTGGTTCAAACATTGCAGCATCTCTTTGCACGAGTTGAATATAACCCTTATTTTCTGTTCCGTCAGTTTATGGGGTACTCATTTGGCACAGATCTTTTGGAACTTTAAATATTAATGAATAATTGTTTTCACACTTCCAATCAATACACTTCCTTTGTTCTTCCTGCACAAGAGAGGTTTTCAAAGCTTTATTAACCTTTGAATTTGCACATCCATCCTGTAACAGTGCCACATGAACAGGCGTGATCCCCATATACTTGTGATAAATCTGCATAAATTTTTGTGTGTTGTCCCCAAGCTGCATCCTAATGAAAATGTAAAATCCTTCCTTGTCATTAGTAGCCTCCATAGCACTGTTTTTGCAGATTGAACTTTACGTTCCACTAGTGAAGAGAGAAATGATGATATAGCCTTTGTTTTTAACATGTAATGACAAGATGTGTTTTCAAATAAGTCATAGCTCATTAACTTCGGAGGAACAAGTGCAAATCTACAGACACATGTCAAGAACATTTTTATGGAGGGTATTGAACTTTACTACTATATTTATATATTCATTAAGATGTTTATGGAGGATGTTGAACATCTTAATGAATATATCTATATCTTGATTAATTTTATACATATTTGTTCAGTATTTAATGAATTATGGAAGTTTGAATATTTAACAACAGCAAATGCTAATCTTAAAAAACTTAAATAAAACTGATGAATAATAAAAGAATACTTTATACAGACTTATAAAATACACATTTATTATACAGTTTGATTTAATGCATTTTACTAAATTTTAATTAACTTCTGAAATCAGTTTTTGTGACTAGCATTGTTATTATTAAATATTCAAACTTCTAGAATTCATTAAATGTTGAATGAATGATTGTTGGAAATCAAAAATTTTGATTGAGATCTTTATATGCTATCACATTTCCTCCCTAAAAATACATATATATTTTAGAAGTTATAGATCTTCAACATTAGCTTTTCATTTACATAACATAGGGTTGTTCCTTTAATTTTTGGAAAACAGGGTAATTATTAAAACAAATGACTAACAGAATAATGTTGATTGGTTAGAATGGGGAGTGGAACATGTGCTGTTCTTTTGTAGAAAATACTTACTGATTTAGTTGATTACTGATTAGCTGATTTACAGCAGCAGAAGCCTATTGATATATTGCATCAATACCAGAAATTTCTACTTGGGAAGAATGGAAACTAGGATATCTTCTTTGCAATGTGATACCTAGTACAGTAGCAGTGAAGCTGGAATTTTCATGTACTTTTTAGTTTGATTAGCCTGGTGCTTCTATTTATTCTACAAAAGCAGCACATTTTATGTGATTGCAAAAAAAAAAATGCAATCATATAATTTGGAAACTTACTGTAGTATTGATATGTATACATTGTTTTAATGGACGATTTTGTTGGAATCATAGTTCTTTTGGCTTAATGTCAATGTTTCCAAATCATAGCTGCATTTTTACAACATAATGAAAGCATTATAAAATATTATTTAGAAGTAAATTTCACAGTTTTCAGATATGCTTGTAGATTTTCTAATATTTTGATTATACAGTTGGAAATTCAATGAATTATTGTAATATTTTTTATTGCAACATTGCAATCTGCAATTTATCTCCTACTGTCAATAGACAATAGGTGATAAATGTCAAAATATATTTTTTCATGAATAGTAAGCTTTAATTTCTGTTTTTTGGCAGTGACACAAGTGACGATGAAGAATTTATAGATTCAACAGGTAATTTTGTGCTTCTACAAGTAATAGTAGCAATAATTTGTTAATACAACATTTGAGAGGGATTTACTGATAGGTTATTCTTTATGTTTAAAAGCAAATTCCCCTTTTTGTATTAAAATATATTGTTAATCTAATTGCATTGAAATATTGCTAAATGTGTACTTATTAAGCTTAATTTTTAATTTTTATCTTACAGTTGCTAAATTAATGTAGTATGATGAATTGTTTATTTTAATTGCTATCTGCAGCTCAAGAGTACACATTTATGAGAATCCTGTGGTTACTTTATAAATATATGTGCATTCATTCAGAGGCAGATCATAACATGCAGAGGAAAATGTCATCATTTCATAATTGGCCTTGTATATAAATGGACTTTGAATGATGCTGTTTTGCTTGATACAAAGCCATTTTGCTGGTACAGTCATTCATGGTTTTCTTTTCATCTAATGCTGATCCCTTACATTGATCTGATTACTTTTAATACTCTGGAGTAAGAAGAGATTTCAATTCTGAAATTATCTATCTCAGAGTTCATTCCAGATTTTAATTTGTACATACATACCTAATCCTCAAGCAGCCAAGAAGTATGGTGGTGCAACCAGAACAAGATCCTTTTTTTTTGCATTGTCTGCCCACCACATCCAATGTCTCTCACTTTTCTAGTGCCGAGGTGGCTAAATCAGTAGTGTGTCAGACTCCTAATCTGCAGTTCCCAGATTTCAGTCCTGCTTAGGTCAGTGTTGAGATTTCTCTCCTCAAAACTTCCCACCCTGCTCTCAGTCAGTAGGGGACACCAATGAGCTTGGAAAGACTGCCATTCATCAGATGGGACATTAAGCTGTGGCCCCATGTGCAGGAGAGCCATACTCTGTACAAGTTAAAGAGCACACTTTATGGCCTTGATGGAAGGCTACCCATCTGTCTCCTAACAACTGCCCTGTTAGTCCCCTCCCTCCCAACTTTCTCTGAGCCCTCAGGGTCCTTGTGAGTGGTCGTTTAGCCCATTATGTGCAAAAGAGTGCCACCCAAAGGTAAAACAACCCAACATTTTTCTGATAAATTTTCTCCCTTTTCTGATGTATTTAGGCTCACTGTTCACAACCTTATTCACCAATCTATAGTTATTCATTTGGGCAACATGGCCAAACCAACAGTTCTGTGCAAAATTTGCTGCTCAAAGGAGGTTGCTGACTCATTTGCCTAACCTCATCATTATTTATGTAGTGAAACCGCCTAATGTCAAAGATATTGAGTAAAAATCTAGAATTAAAGGCATCACGTTTCTTGCTTTCTTCCTTACAAATAGATCAAGTTTCCCCTCACAGAAAGCTTTAGAAATGACAAATTATTATACAGTCTAATTATCATCTTTAGTTTATACAGGGTGATTCAAAACTCTTGGGCCAAACTTTAAGGGGTAATAGAACACACCTAAACAAGCACTTTTCATCATACAATTCATGGTCGGAACTCAAGCGGTGAAGCGTTAGAGGGCACTTTCCAGTG
This sequence comes from Ryuthela nishihirai, assembly GCA_038380435.1. Classification (NCBI taxonomy): domain Eukaryota; kingdom Metazoa; phylum Arthropoda; class Arachnida; order Araneae; family Heptathelidae; genus Ryuthela; species Ryuthela nishihirai. The sequence goes on along the minus strand of JAWZYU010000007.1, from coordinate 85,013,138 downwards.
AATACTTATAAATGCTGGTTTTCACACTCCGTCATTTCTACCATGAATTACAGAACAGATGGATTGTTTCACGAATCTGGAGAAGGCGGACATGCATTTCACGTACAGACAGCCCATTTTGCACAGTACTGGTGCAATCGCTGAAAGGTTTTATGATCAGGCATGCGTCTGGTCGGAAAGCGCTCATGGTACAGTCTTTGTGCTTCCCTCGCATTCCCGTCCACAGCTCCATACGTAAAATGCATGTCCGCCTTCTCCTGATTCATGAAACAATCCATCTGTTCTGCAGTCCACAGTAGAAATGACGACAAGTGCGAAAACCAGCGCTTATAAGTGTTCATAGGAAAGCGCCCTCTAGCGCTTCACCGCTTGAGTTCCGACCATGCATTGCATGACGAAAAGTGCTTGTTTAGGTGTGTTCTATCACCCCTTAAAGTTTGGCCCAAGAGTTTTGAATCACCCTGTATGTCTATTATTCCACATTGGCAGTCTCAAAACACCTAGCAGCAATGTCTGTTCTATTTATCTCATGTCTTACATCATCAGTATCTGTATATAGCTCCTGAGATAATTAAATTGAGACACCTGTTCAGTTGTGCAAATATTCAAAACAGCTGAAGAACAATCTGCATTTTTGTCACCATAATTTGCTTTCTGTTTATCATCAAGCTTACTCTATTATCAGTTTTGTCAACAACACTAACGAAACTCATCATCTCATCATTTGTCAAAAGGGGTAAATCATCATCATAATCTAAATACGAAATTTTGAAATCTGTAGACCATTTAAACCCAAAATCTTCACCTTGCAGGGAATTCCACATAACATAATCAGTGACCAAACTAAAAACAAAAGGAGACAAAAGTGCATGCTTGTTTAACTCCACTAGCAATGCTAAACTAATTGCTACAAACTTTACCAACTCTCACACGACTCGGTGTTATTATAGTGAGCCATCATAAGACTAACTTGTCAGGTATGCCATACGACCACATGATCAACCGCAGCTTATGATGATCAGCAGAGTCAAAAGCCATTTTGAAATCTAGAAAGCTAGTAACTGTAAGTTTCTGAAACTCTAAATATTTCTAAAGAATCTGCCTAAGAGAAAAAAAAAACTGATCAATACACCCCCTATCACTTCTGAATCCACACTGCTCATCACGCAATTGTCTATCAACCAGATTCTTAATTTAATTAAGCACAATCATGGAAAAAACTTTACCTGGAACAGAAAGTAGACTTATTGCCCTATATTGTCATGAGAACTATGATCACCTTTTTTTAACAAAAGGTTAATAATAACTCTTATAAAATCCTTAGCTTTGACACATTTCTCATAAATTCAATATTTAAATCAGCCATGTGACAACATAAACATTCCCAACTCTAAGAATTTCAGTGGCAATTTTATCTACCCTGGGGATTTATGCAGTTTTAATTTTGAGATAGCCAAAGTAATTCTCAATTGTGATATAGGGCCAACATTAAAATTACTAATGCAGCTATCTTCATTGCAAACAATAAAGTAGAATTAACTACATTGTTTAGAACATCTCTGAAATGCTCAGCCTACTTAGCCATGACAGAATTGTCACCTTCAACCACCTTAACCATATATATCTTTCAATCCCTGTGTACCTCTCTGTTTCTTCCCATGCAAAAGATTAGTTATCTGGTACAGCTATCTGCTGTTGTGCTGTCTAGCTGCTTTCTCTAGGGGTGGAGGTTATTTGTAAGAGCATTATGTGTGGAAAAAGTGCTGTTCAGAGTTAAAACACCCAACTAACTAGCTTCTCTAAGGGTGGGGGTATCTCAGTCAATAGTGCACTAGGCTTGTAATCTGCAATTCCCTTGTAATCTGCAGGTTCTAGTCCCACCTGGGGCAGCACTGAGATTTATCACAAACTCCCACCCTTCCCTCAGTCAGTATAATGGAAAGGCTATCATCCTTGGACCCTTGTGTTCCAGCCATTTAGCCCATTGTTGCAAAAAAGTGCTGCTCAGAGTTAAAACACCCAACTACTGCTTTCTCTGCTTTGTCAGCCAAGCTATCAAGCCAAACTTTCATATATGCTGCTAACTGATCTTTTACATGTTTATTAAGCTTTTGACAATGCTGTATGTTAGAACTAGTGTAGGGTGGCCATATGTCCTTATTTTTAGAGAACTATCTTAGCATCCTGAAAAATATTTTTGGGACTGTAGGGACTTGGCCAGCTAGGGTGAAAAGGGAAGAGATAGCCAGTATTGCCATTTTGGCAGTAGGGCCCTTTTTGCCTAGCATCAGAGCACCAGCAGCAGATCCAGTTTGGTGGGGCTGGAAGAAGAAAAATATGTTTAGTTAAAGCCCTTGCACCTCCAGACATAGGAATAATAAAGCTGATGTTGCATAAGAAATCGTGCCTGTGTCTCATTGACCAAAATACCATAACATCCCCAAAGGAATATCACATGACCACATCTGGTGGTCATTTTGAACTCGAGGGCTGTTTTGAACTGCAAGTGAATAGCATGCTGACAATGAGACCTTCTGCATGTCAGGCAAATTGTCTTAAGCCTTAATTTAGCCATTTTCTTGAAACTCTAAGGCTTCTTGCAGCCTGTTGTTAATGAAGTGACTCTACTTGGTGAGCAGTCACTAATTGTATATATCACTGTAAATAAAATAAAGTGTATTTAGATAAAGTATACATATAAAATCTTGAGTTTGTGTTTATCAGCCACCTAGCTAATGATATCCCAACAAGATAGACATTAATACCCTTCTGCACATATTCTCACACATGTGCAGCTGGAAAAGAACCTAGTCCCAACAGGTTGGTGGGATGATCTGTTTACAGGGATGTTCAACCATCCCATATTTTTGTGACCATATAAAGTGGATTTAATTTATGTATTTTTGTACGAAAGCAGTCACAGTTTTTATGCTTTTTTAAACATTTACATGGACATTTTGTGGAATAATGTAGTTTGTACTGAGCACCAAATGGTGCACATAATTGATGTAGTTGAGTGTTGTCAGCAAGATGAGAACTTTGTCACAAGTATCACATGTGAAGGCTTTGAATTAGTCATGCCACGAGAAAAGTCACACCCCTTCAACTCACTTCCAGCAACAACTTCTTTTCACACCCCTTCAACTCACTTCCAGCAACAATAAAAGTCACCCTTCTATGAGAGGCATAGGCTTACTGTCAACCTATGAAGCATGCAATTTGGGCTTGACATGCTTAGAGTGGAAGAATTATTGCTCCTCCCACCTACTGCAAATTGTGTGTCATGTCTATTACCCTTTTGCACAACTGCTTTAGTTAAGTTTTCTGTGGAGTTACACTGAAAAGAAATATCCAAAAGAATTTTTAGTAAACTGAAATCAGAACCATAACTAAACTCTCCTGGTTTCAACTTTCTGAAACCAGGACATTTACTGAAATGTTCAGTTTTTATCAATCGAAATCTGGACACCTTATAGTCTAGTGTGGTGTTAATCCAGTTTATCCTTTCAATTCCTTCTTTCAGAAATAAGCTGCATGATTTTTTAACTCAAATTTCTCTGTCTCCTATGTTCCATTGTACCCAAAATAATACTGTTAGTTTCCAGAAAAGCCTATTTAAAATGATCCCATTCTTTTTCAACTTCAGTAATAATCAAACCACAATTGTCATAATGGCTAAGTAATTTATCATGGTAAACTCTGTCTATTTCTTTGTCTTTCAGAGCTTCAGTATTAAAGGTAATTCTTTTAACTTTAGCACATTTCTTAAGGTTCAGTTGCAAGACACTTTTGACAACATGATGCAGTTTTTTACTGTAAATTTTGTAGGGATGCCAAATTGGGTGAATTCTAAATCACTAAATTTGGGCTCTGCTATAAGACCCGGTGTTCCTAATAGAATTAAACCAGTCTCTGTTAGTTATTATATATAACTGATCATATTCCTATCTAACACATCAGGAGAAACCAGTGATAGATTAAGATACTGAAGCCCCCACCCTTCTATGAGAGGCATATCCTTACTGTCAGCCTATGAAGCATGCAATTTGGGCTTGACATGCTTAGAGTGGAGAATTATTGCTCCTCCCACCTATTGCAAATTGTGTGTTATGTTTATTATCCCTTTGCACAACTGCTTTAGTTAAGTTTTCTGTGAGGTTACACTTCCGAAAAGAAATATTCAAAGAATTTTTAGTAAACTGAAATCAGAACCATAACTAAATTTTGTAGTGATGCCAAAATTGGGTGAATTCTAAATCACTAAATTTGGGCTCTGCTATAAGACCTGGTGTTCCTAATAGAATTAAACCAGTCTCTGTTAGTTATTATATATAATTGATCATATTCCTTTGCAACACTACTAAGCTACTGGCCACCAATCAAGATCTCCTCTAATTGATGATATGAACATTTTCAACCTACATTACATCATATGTAGTGAGTATTCTGGCAAGTTTACCACAAGCTGCAGACAATGCCATATAGATGGAAAGTATTTTCTTACAAGTATAAAAATAAATAAAATAATGAATAAACTTGACATATTTTGTATTTACCTCTAAATGATCACTTTAAAGTCGATTCAAAAAATTTTTTCCCAGCTCAGTGGTCCAGAGCACCTGACCTGTTATCGGGAGGTTGTGGGTTCATATCCCACCTGACTCAAGACAATTTTTCCCCAAAACCAAAAAAATTTAATCGACTTCAAAGTGGTAATATATAGGTAAATACCAAATATGTCAATATTTATCAACAGTATACTTGTACGAAAATACTTTCCATCTATATGGCATTTGTCTGCCGCTTGTGGTGAAATTGCCGGAACACTCCCTACATATGATGTAATGTAGGTTGAAAATGTTCATATCATCAATTAGAGGAGATTTTGATCAGTGGCTTGTAACAATGGTCTAGAGCATCTGAGATGTTATCAGGAGGTTGTGGGTTTGTATCCCAACCTGCTCAAGACAATTTCTCCTCTAAAAAGTTTGAATTGACTTCAAAGTGGTAATTTTTAGGTAAATACCAAATATGTCAAGTTTATTCCTTATTTACAAAAGATTTGAGAGTCCCTGAAATGTTTGGAAGTGGATAAGTCTGTGTTTTGTGGAGGGAGGGGTGGGGGTAGGTGTGTGTATGTGTGTGTTGGGAGAAGATTACTCATTCTCTAAAGTAGGGGTTCTCAATGTGGGGTATGCAGTAAAATTTTTTGGGGTATGCCATGAAAGCTCAAAAGTCACTAGATCTGATTACCCAGTAAAATGTTTTTAATTTTATAAGTTTTGTTAAATTGTTTGCAGTTGTTTATGTTTATTGATATATGTAATTTATGAATACAAAATTTAATGTGTGTGTGTGTGTATATATATATATGTTTTATTTTATTCCCATTATTATACTATAACTATAGTTTTATCTATCTATACAAAGGCCAGTTGCATACACATTTCCAGGGGGTATGTGAAGCATAAAAGGTTAAGAACCACTGCTCTAAAGAAAGGGCATACTGCAAGATGATTACAGAAATGCATAAATATAAAATTTAATATGTATTGTATATAAATTTGCATATACTGAAAAACCAAAGTAAATCTGTTCATTTTATTATACTTAACAAAAATCACATCATATTTGGTATTAAATGGAAACATAAGATGTGAACACAAATGGGACGGGGGTGGCTCAGTCGGTAGCGCGCCAGGCTCGTAATATGTAGTTCCCATGTTCGAGTCCCAACTGGGTCAGCGTTGTGATTTATCTCCGCAAAATTCCCCGCCCTGCACACGGTCAGTAGGGGACACCGATCGGCTTGGAAAGGCCACGTCCATCGGATGGGCTGTTAAGCCGTGGCCCCGTGTGTGGGAGAGCCATACCCTGTGCACGTTAAAGTACATGCTGGATGGCCTTGACGGGAGGCTACCATCTGTCTCCCAACAGCTGTTCCAGTGGGTCCCCTCCCCCAACCTTCTCTGAGCCTTCGGGGTCCATGTGACCTGGCCATTTAGCCCATGGTGTGCAAAAAATTGCCGCTCAGAGGTGAAACAACACAACCCAAATGTGAACATAAATAACACATTTTACTCAATAAAATGTTTGAAAAAAATCGAGTTTTGACTATTTTTTAGCCCCTATGAGTGTTGAAGCTCTATGCAAACACTTTAAGCACTGGGGTAATCTGTCACTGGGTGAAACTCACATATATTAATAAATGTCTTGGTATTTGTAATGTGTATTAGTTATTTCTCAAACCATTAAGTTTACTTACTGTTGGAAACTTTCCCATTGTCATTGTAACTACCAATGCCGAAAGGACTTATCACCCCTGCCCAAAGTCAGTGTCAGTATCAACTTTATCATTGAAGTCACCTAGCACAGAAACTAAGTGACAAAGGAAGCATGAATGAAAATAAAGAGTTAAGTGGTTAACTGAAAATAATAATGCAGTTCTCACAACATAAAAATGTTTCTTCGTCACAAATATCCACATAGTTGTTAGCTACAAGTTTAATGAATATTCTTTATGTTAGAGTTTAATACACTCATTTGGCATTTCATCATTTAGATGCAAATATCCCTAGATACTTTATATGTGTGTATTTTTGTTGTTGGTGTGGTTTATATTTTTCTTTAGTCATAGATAGGGTTAACAGATTTGCAGTGTTAGGATATGGGACATATTGGAATGGAGCACAATATGGAAAACAGTGGATGTAAGGATTTGGATATACTAGAAGTTGTAAAGTTTCAGATATACTAGAAAATTGTAAATAAGATGATACTAAGCATCATCATCATCATCATCATCATCCTCAAGCAGCCATGGGCTACGGAGGTCCAACCAGACCATGCAATTTAGTTCTCCAAGCAAGTCTATCCTGAGCTACATCTACTGCATCTGGCCACTACACACCAATTCTAACAAGGTCCTGTTTGACATTGTCTGCCCACCGCATCCTAGGTCTCCCTTTCTTTCTGAGGCCTTTAGGCACACTGTTCATAACCCTATTCGCCAATCTATAATTATCCATACGGGCAACATGGCCAAACCAGCGGAGTCTCTCTCTGCACAATATGCTGCTTAAAGGAGGTTGCAGACTCCTTTGCCTAACCTCATCATTAGTTACAAAGTTAAACCACCTAATACCCAAGATACTGCGTAAGCATCTAGAATCAAAAGCATCTAGTTTCCTGTTATCTTGCTTACACAGCGTCCAAGTTTCACTACCATAACTAACCCTAGAAAGAACCAAACTATTATACAGTCTAATTTTAGTCTTTAGGTGTATACGCCTATTTCTCCACACTCTCCATAGATTCTTAAAAGTCCCGGCAGCAATCCCTATTCATCTGTTAATCTCATGCCGCACATCACCATTATCTGTTACATAGCTCCCAAGATAATTAAACTGTGACACCTGCTCAAGACTGCAACCATTCAGATTAACTGAATCACAGCCTGCCTGACCAATTTTCATCACTTTAGTTTTCTCTCTGTTTATAACCAAACCTACTCTACCACCAGTCTCATCAACAGCTCGAATGAAAGAGTTCATCTCATCAACATCATTTGCCAAAAGGGCTAAATCATCAGCATAATCTAAATAAGAAATTTTCGTATCTCCAGTCCATTTAAGGCAAAATCTTTCCTTTGTAGTGAAGTTCGCATAACATAATCAATAACCAAGCTAAAGAGAAAAGGAGACAAAATGCACCCTTGTCGAACATCAGAAGTAATGCTAAACCAATTGCTACAAGCCTTACCAACTCTCACACACGACTCAGTGTTATTATAGAGAGCTTTCATTATGTTAACTAACTGGTCTGGTATACCATATGATCACAATCAACCACAGATTATGACGATCAACAGAGTCGAAAGCCTTTTCGAAATCAACAAAGCTAGCAACCAAAGGTTTCCGAAACTCTAAACATTTCTCAAGAATCTGCCTAAGTGAAAATATCTGATCCACACATCCCCTACCACTTCTGAATCCACATTGCTCATCACGCAATTGACTGTCAACCAGATTCTTAATTCTATTAAGCACAATCATGGAAAGAACTTTACCTGGAACAGAGAGTAGGCTAATACCCCTATAGTTATCACAAGAACTGCGATCACCTTTTTTGAAAATAGGGATAACAATAGCTCTGGTAAAATCCTTAGGAACCATGCCTTTATCATAAAAGACATTCAGAATTTCAGTCATCCAAGTGGTAACCGAAACATTTCCAGCTCTAAGCATTTCTGTAGTAATTTCATCTACCCCTGGGGATTTATGAAGTTTAAGTTTAGAAACAGCCAAAATAACTTCAGGTTGTGTTATAGGGCCAACATTAAAGCCACAAATGCATTTATCATCATTGCAAACAATGGGAATAGAACTAACCACATTGTTTAGAATATCACTGAAATGCTCAGCCCACCTAACCATGACAGAATCCTCACCTTCTCTAACCTTACCTTGTTTATCCTTCAATCCCGTATACCTGTCCGTTTTCTACCACACAAAACATTAACTATCTGGTACAGCGCTCTTCTGTTATGCTGTTTAACTGCTTCCTCGGCTTTGTCAGCCAAACCATCAAGCCAAAGATTCTTATCAGCAGCTAACTGATCTTTTACACGTTTATTAAATTCTCTGTAATGCTTTCTATTAGAACTAGTAGGGTATTGATTAAGGACATTCTTGCAGTTCTTTCCTTCCAAAATAAGCTCTAGTGCCTTATAGCTCAAATAATTCTGTCTCTTCTGCTTCTTTTTTCCTAAAAGAGTACTGTTAGTGTCCAAAAAAGCCTGTTTAAAATGATCCCATTCTTCCTCAACTTCAGTAGTAAGCATACCATGACTGTCATAATGACTAAGTAACCTATCATGGTAAGCTTAGGTTATAACTGGGTCTTTCAGAGCTTCAGTATTAAAAGCAAATTTTTTAACCCTGGCACAACACTTTCTAAGTTTAAGTTGCAAGACACTTTTAACAAGGTAATGGTCAGATCCAATTTCAGCTCCCCTATATGCCCTGGTATTTCTAACAGAACTAGCCCATTTGCTGTTAATTAATATATAATCAATCATATTCCTATGCAGCCCATCAGGTGAAACCCATGTGTACTTATGTATGTCGCGGTGTTTGTAATATGTGTTAGTTATTCTGAAACCATTGAGTTTACTTACCTGTAGGAGACGTTGCCCATTGCCATTGCAGCTACCAATACCAAAAGAGCCAATCACGCCTCCCAAAGGTCAGAGTCAGTACCAACTTTGGCATTGAAGTCACCAAGAACAAGGGTAATATCTCCTTTCTTGACAGAATTCAAAATATCCTGAAGTTGTTCATAAAACCTATCCTTCTCATCCTCATCGGCATCCTCAGTGGGGGCATAACAGCAGATAACATTCAGGTCTTTAACGCTTGTCTGAAATTTTGCTGTAAGAAACCTTTCATTAATGCACTCATATCCTAGAAGAGCATCACTAGCATGTGTGCTGAGAAGCAGACCCACACCTTGGTGATGCTTATTGTCGTCCCTCCCTGAAAAGAGAAATTTAAGATTATTTTTAAGAATCTGACCTTTATCTGTCCATCTGGTCTCTTGCAAGCCGAGAATATCTAAATTATAATGGTGGAATTCTTGTGTGAGGACATCAAGAGAAAAAGCTCTGTGCAGAGTCCTCACATTCCAACTACCTATGGAGAGAAAATGGTTAGTGGGATGTTTAAAGAAACTATGTTTATTGAGAGAGGGAATGCCGACAATATTAAACAGCCCCCTAATCGCAGACATGGGGCAAAGACCCGTTCCCCCACCACTAAAGGCTGAAGCCATCTATACTGGAAGACTTCCTCCAATGTAGAATTTGACGATGCCAATAGAAGCAAAGAGTTCAGGTGCCTGCGATGACCTCTGCTCAGGATTATCCACCAGCTGATAAACATATCCTGTGAATCTTTTCACTTGGGGCTGTCAACCCACAAACAAACAGAAAACACAGCGGAAGATTTTCCCTCCACAGAAGCCCACCAGTGCAGCAAAATCAGTATCCATAATCAAGCTCAGAGCCATATATCTGTCCAGTCCAGTGGGTTTATATGGTCAGCACCAGGACCCTGTGTGGTTGACCACTCCTCAGCAGGGTAGAAAAAAAAAAAGAAAAGTAGCCATAGTTGTCCAGATCAGTAGGCCACACTAATCTGGCAGCCCTCCCCTTCCATTCACTTCCACAAGAGAGTATCTCTTTAGAAAGGTACTAACGGTCTGCACCACGAGAAGGCGGGGTCGGACATTAGGTGCTAGGCCTGGCCGGTTCTATGCATCATCACAGGGGATTGGTGCATAGCTCTCCTTCCAGCTTAAGCTCTCCTTCCAGCTCTCCTTCCATACTTAAGCAAGTAACTGAAAAATTACCCATGAAGCAACTGCTTGCCACAGAAGTCTTAATAGGAGCCTGTCAATATAATATGCTGTACAGAAGACCTGCAAGGGAAGTGAAATCTCAGCAACAGGACAACACAAGAAAGAAAACATTCATACCTTATTCAGGACTTAATCCTCATCTCATCTTTTGATAAGTACCCAAGTGCAATAACCACTTGGCCACTGCCATCTAACACCAAACTACTGGCATAGTATCAAACATGTCTGTAGCCATTGAAAGTATTCATGGTTGAGTCCTCGGTACAATAATCTTGCCCACCAAAATGATTAAATAGCTACCGTTAGGCATTATAAATACTGAAGTGTAATTGTAACATGATTAATACTTGAGAGACTATTATTATCTGAGCAAGAAATATTGAAAATTAAAAATTTTCAGACCTTATACATTTATGTGTGGTTATGTGTGTAGAGTCTGTATTATTGCTGCATTGAAATTAAATTTCACATGCAGAAATATTACTTTATGTAAATAGTTTTATGCTTTATGACTGAAATTCTTTGATATTTAAATATTAATTCATTTTAATTATTTAGTAAATATCAGAATGGAATTCAAGGATATGTGTTTTGATACACAGTAAATGAATAGCTTTTCTTCACTCTTTTTTTTTTAATGAGCAAATAGATTTAGTGACCCTTTGTATGCATTTTGGTATATGAACATTTATATTACTTCTAGTTTTGCAATACATTAGGATAACTTACAGATCAGCTAGCAAAAATGTGTTAATGAAATATCACGAATATTATTTATCACTGCAACAATATGCATCTTAAAAGAGTCGTACTGAAAAAAACTGTAGATATTCACTCTTGGTATGGTTGTTTATACTCCATTCTAGATAAAGAATGGAGCGGAAAAACTGAAAATCAAAGAAAGCAATCAACCGATGTAAAGATGCCACACCCACATACATTCTTGCAAGAACTAATTGTAGATGTAAGTCCACCACAGCAAATAATTCCTCACCTTACGCGAGAAATAAGTCCTTTTTTCTGATGTACTCTTTCATTATTGATATGTATATTTTATGAGAATAAACAATTGAAAATGCTGTTTTTAATTTTGGAATATTGCAAAGTACATGATGAAGCATAATTTCTTTTACACTAGTATATTAACAACTGAAATTGCCTGGTGATGCTCAAGTTGTTGCTGAGGTCAGTGCATACTCATAGCTTGCAGCTTTGTCTCTGTACAAATTATCGAAACTGTTAGTAGGAAGAGTTCATCGTCTGATGCGTGAGATCAATGTATAAGATGAAGCTTATTTCCATTATCATTTTGGCAGATTTTGGTCCACTGCAATTCCTAAGATACTTGATTGAATTGTCCCAAATTCCATATATTGGTTCCTCCTTTTTGACCCCATATTGGGTGAAAATATTGGGTTCCCATCTGCAATGGAATGCCTTAGTATAATAATATCTTTGGAGATGTGAGGGATCTAGCAATGGTTGATGGCTTTCTTGATTAGAAATTGTGAATGAGAAGCTATGAATGGAGAATGGAGTAGAAAGATGTTTTATCCAAAATACTGATTTCTAACCACCTATTCAACCTATCAAGTTTATATTTTGCACTGTATGTTCTCAAGCTACTCTTAGAGAGAGCGCACATCGCTGCAATTTTCAACAGCAATGCAACTACAATTTGAAAGCAATCACAACGTGATTGTTGCATTATGAGTGTTGCAAACCAATTGTTTTCTGCAATTCAATTTGTCTTCGACATTGTTAGTGATGCCTCCTTTAGGTAAATTTTAAATAAATGTATCAATACTTCATTCTTTCAATGATATCTGAAGTGAGTGATCCCCCCTCTGTCTGACCCTCCTCTGAATGCCTTCAGAATGCTAATAATGGTAATAGAGACAAAAAATTATTAAATGTATTTATATTTCATGCATTTTTCAAGAATTTTTTTAAAGACCTGAAAAACGGAGGGAGAAGTGTTATAATGCACTGGAAATTCAGTCTTTTGCCCCCACCCCACCCTCTTATACATTTTTTCTGCTCAATTGTGTTTCTTGACCCCCTCTTCAATTTCTTGTTTCTAGGTTTGGGTCTGGTTCAGAGTAAAGGTTTTTTATCTCAACTTTTGAAAATAAGGTGAAAACAGTTCAGATTACAAAAAGCATTCAAAAACGGTTAAAATTGAAAATGTCATACTCTACTTAAAATATGCTAAATATATAAAACTGCAGTTTAATATAAATTGCACTATTTATGTTTCAATAAGTTTGTATCAACTTTCAGATTAATTCAACTGACATCACTGATAATAAATATTCTAATTCCATATCTATGAACAGTGAATGGATATTGTTGATATTTGAGACAGATGATATTGAGATATTTAATTTTCATCAGCCTCATTTTTTCGTTAAAAAAGACCCTGATTTATGAAGAGCCTCAGATTTTTAATTGAAATGAAGAATTTCTATTAAAATAAGGTGGGTCTGAATAAAATGACCACTGAATATTCGTCCTGATCGTTTATTAAGAAGCAGTAAGGTAACCATATTTTTGGAAAGGGAAGGTTAAATCTTAACATTTTAATGTAATTTATGAAATGATTATTCATCTAAATCTTTCAGTTAAACACTGAGGGCATGTTCGAGGTGCATGCATCTTTGATTTTAAGAACCTTTCTTAGAAAATACAATACTCAAACCCTCAAGTTAGGGAGTTTAACTCATGTGCCCTTCCCCTTCAGTTCGGCAAGGAGCAGAAGCAATCAGTATAGCTGCAAAGTTTTTCTAACAGAAGAAACTAATAGAGCATTACCATTTGGAGATGTGTTTGCAATGTGCATTATTCAGATTTCATAACTTAGTGATTTGTCTTAATTTTCCTTATGTTACAGTTTTAACCCTCTCTCTGCCTTGAAATCACTTCACTAGGGTGTATAAGCAACCATTGTGTGGTATGGCCACATCAGCACTGCTATAGGACCAGATAGCTGTGGTGAGAACACATTCCAGCCACCTGGAGGATTAAGCCTGACTCTATTTTAACAGTTCCCTCAATTTTAACCAAGCAACTGTGTAAATACACTGCTGGCCATTAAAAGTGCAACACCGGGAAAGACGAGAGATATCAAAGCCATATTTAGTGAATCCATAGCTTTTTACAACGATCAAATGATTACAAATACAACTTGGTTAGACTTGTGGAATACAAAGAAATCAGTATCTTGTGTAGCCACCATAAGTGGCAATAACCGCTGCTACACGGTCTGGCATTGAGAGGATGAGACATCGGATGTGTGTTTGGGGAATGTCAGTCCATGTAGTTTTGATACGTAGCCAAAGTTCATCTATTGTAGCAGCTGCTGGTGTCTGGTGTGCTAGTTGTCATAATATCATGGACCAGACATGTTCAATTGGAGACAGATCTGGTGAATCTGGCCAAGGCAGAAGTGTCACATGGTGGCTATCCAGGAATTGTTGGAAGATGCATGCCACATGTGGCTGGGCATTGTCCTGTGGTAAATGGCACCAGAGAGCCCCTGAAGATAAGGTATGACCACAGGCTCCAACACCTCAGTGATGTAATGCTGGCTGTTCAAAGTACCAGTAATTAATATGAGACGTGTACATGAGTGGAGTCCAATTGTACCCCATACCATAACACCAGGGGCCAGACCTGTATGGCGCTGCATCATGCATGTTGCAGTGGTACCACCAGATATGGATTTGTCCATCATGATGCTGCATACTGATGTGGGATTCATCTGAAAAGACGATGCAATGCCATTCGCGTATCCATGCGTGACATTCTTGACATCATTACAGTTGCACATGCCTGTGTTGCAGAGTCAGTGGTAGCCAAAGTAATAGCTGCCTAGCAAAGATGCCCCGATGCTGCAGACGATGTTGAACCATACGTGTGGACACCAGTTGATGTGCAACACACCCTAACTGTTGAGGTAAGGTGTTTGATGTGGCTGTATGATCATTCAAAGCCATGCACACGAGATGTCTGTCGTCTCATTCGTTTGTGTGGCAGGGCCATTGAGATCCCTCACATCGGAGTTTGTTCCTCCTATACCCACTGATGCCATATTCTCAACAGCATGGCAGCATTCTGTCCAACATGAGCACCAATGTCTCGGTAAGATAATCCACCTTCCCATAATTCCACAATTCTCCCTCGATCAAAGTCGAAAACCTGGTCATATGGATGCCGTGTTGTTCAACTGGGCATACTTAATACTTTAGTGCGCGAGAATTGTGAGCAAACACAATTCCATTGTTTATACCGTCTCTTTGTTATCACCTCTTATACCACTTCCAGGGGGCATTACTGTCACATGTGATGTGCGTATGTACTGCGCTTTGAATCATTTACATGTTCTCCCATGGGCTACCCATCTTGCATACATTGGGACAATCTGATGAGTTCTTCCTGTTGTTGCACTTTTAATGGCCAGCAGTGTATAAAGGCACAATATTTTATATTGATCTATCCATCATTTAAAATTTTCTCACAAGAAACAATATTTACCACAGAAATAAACTTATTATAAAATTCGAGAGGCAGCAAGAAATTTTGAAAATATTTTAACCAAGATATTTATGTAAGTTTTACAAAATATTTTCCTCCCAAGGCCCAGAAGAAAAAGCAAAATAAAATAAATAACATAATTTAACTGCAAATATACATCTTCAGTTACATATATTTGCAATATATAAATATATACACTGAAGTGCCATTGAATTAGGGATAGAAGATGTTATGCAAATTCAGTACTGCAAGTCCGGTATTTGCATGCATGCATGGCTGAAACTCTGGTCATATATAGCTGTCAGCTTTGGCTTCCCCAAGCATTCATCGTGAAAAGGGTAATGGGAAAGGCACGGGATTTAGATGCATTTGACAGAGGGTAGATTGTAGGTGCCTGACAGATGGGACACTCATTCTCCGAAATTGTCAATGAACTTGGATTTTCTCGTACGACAGTTTCAAGAGTGTTCCGGGAATATGAAAATTCCAGCAAAAAAACAAGCACTTGGACCAACTCCAAAGGACAACCAGCCTTGAATGATCGTGGGCTTTGCCATCTGACCCGCATCGTACAGACCTATAGGGGCCAGACATTATCTGAAATCACCTCCCATCTGAACGTGTGTTTCAGCCGGGAAGTTAGTGCATGAACCGTGCAATGCTCACTTCATCATCTTGGCTTCAGGAGCCACCAACCTATGAGAGTCCCACTTCTAACGGCATGACACTGGGCTAAAGAACATCAAAAATAGCAATGGGATAGCCTGGAGTGATGAATCCCAATTTAAACTTCATTACACTGATGGAAGACTGAGGTTATGGTGCCAACCCCATGAAGCCATGGATCCTGCATGTGAGGTCAGAACAGTACAAACTGGTGGTGGCTCAATAATGATGGCCTGGGGTGTCTTCAGTTTGATGTTTGTGAGACCTTTGGTACATGTACCGACGACTCTCAATGCATCCTGATACATAGAACTCATGACTGACCATTTAAACCCATTTATGGACATTATGCATCCCAATGGAGATGGCATCTACCAGCAAGATGACTATTCATCTCACAGGTCCAGGTTGGCTACTGCATGGTTGCAGGAGCATTCTGCTGACTTTGAAATAATGAATTGGCCACCTAGAAACCCAGATTTAAATCCCATCAAAAATCTTTGGAATATCATCGAGCAGAGTGTTCGGGCCCGTGTCCTTTCAGTGACGACCTTGAGAGAACTGCTCTGGAGAACTGCTTGTGGACATCTCTGGAGGATGCTTGTGTCGCTATAGCTGTGGAATATTAATGTATATTTATATTAAATGTATAAATATATACATTTAATGCATAATTTTAACACTAAGAAAGCTCAACAAAAAGTCTAAGAAAAGTCTAAGAAAGCTCAACAAATTTACTCCAAGTAAGCCAGCCTATCAGTCAAAGATCCAGCTTAGCAGTCAGATCAGATGGGGTTATCATTACATAATAAGTAACCTGATGGTGAGTACTTCGTTTTTGATGAATAGTCAATAAAGAAATTTTACCCAAATTATCCCTAAACTGCATATTTGCAGAGCAAAGAGTACTCTTTGACAACTAAAAATCATCAATATAATAAAAGTGCCAAAGTATGGCCCTTTCATAGTAATTACTTACGTGAACTTATGAAATAATGAGCTGAAAAAAATTTGGTTTTTGCCATGAGTGGGATTCGAACCCATGTCTCCAGGAAACATGCCTGTTATGCTACCACTACACCAATGGCTAATGTTCTCTCAGCTTCTCGCAGTCTTCTTGTGTGACCTTATAAGCTTTCCAGGTTTTTTTTTTTATTTTGATTTTCACAGTGGCACCATCTATCCGGGAAGTGAACAACTCTGTTGCCTCAATACAGGTGGAATTAATATTTGTCACTCATTCTCAGGGTGTTAAATCAATAAATCAGTAGTAAAGAATCACAGGATAAGTCCTGTAGACATGGAACTCATGAATTAATTAGCTGAAAAAAAATTTGGTTTTTGCCATGGGTCGGATCAGGCATGTTTCCTAGAGATGTGGGTTCGAATCCCACTCATGGCAAAAACCAAATTTTTTTCAGTTCATTATTTAATGAATTCCATGTCTAAGGACTTATCCTGTGATTATTAATGGTACTTAAGTGATATTTATTTCTGGATTTCATTCAATCCCAGAATGATTACTTCTCCAGCAAATTATGGTAAAGAGATTTCACAGAAATTAAAAATAAAGATTGACTATCTGGAATAATAATATTCAATAATCTTTATTTGAAATATGACATCTTAATAAATTTCCATTCTGAATTTCTAACTTCTTTTCAGTTTCATAGCCTCATTAATGCAGAAACCTTCATTTATTTTCCTCTGCTCTTCTATCCTCCAATTCTTTATGCTAGTACTTTAAGCACATTTTTGTTACTAACATTCTTGCTTTGGCTTTTCTTGGTATATTCCTACTGTCACATGTATCCTTGCTGATGTTTTCTCTTTTCACACTCTCTAACCCCTATTCTGCCTTAGTGAAAAATGGGACACTCTTGGGCTTGGAATGGCTGCCATCCATCAGATGCAACATTAAACCATGACCTAGTGCAGAGAGCCAGACCCCAAGCATCCTAAAGAACATGTTGGATGGTCCTAATGGGAGCCTTCCAACTATCTTCTAGCATCTGTCCAGTGGATCACCTTTCCCAGCCTTCTCTGATCCCTTGGGGTCCTTTAGGCCTAGCTATTAGCCCATTATGTGCAAAGAAAAAGTTATGCTCAGATGTAGAACAACTCAACAACTCCTTTCATCTTCAACTGTCTTATTGTCAGGCATATGCTAATTAGTCCTTTGGACCCTTCCCCTTTATACTTCTGCATGATTTAATTCAAGGTTTCAATATTTACTTTTTAAGTTCCTATAATCTGTCTCTTGATAATTTTTACTTTTATGTATATGTTCTCTCTATTATGGGCTTTGCTTACTCAATACTATAAAGTATTTTTATGTGTTTTATATTAACCAAAAAGCCACTTTTATTGCAATTGATGTACAAAATTGCCTTCAGAATGTAAAGCAATGCAACAATAACATGTGATCCACTGAATGAACTTATGTAATATCATTGCTCCTGAGGTGGATGCTATGAGTGAATATGGATTCAGTGAGTAAATTCACTATTAATACACTTTAGTTTTATTTTTTACTTTTTAGGAAGATATGTTTTTTAACATTATAGTTTATGTCATAATATTTTTAAAGGATATCCAAACCATAGCAATTTTAAAATAAATTTAATAAATTCATGATTATGTTGTACTACAGTTTAAACTGCTCTAGAATTGGCTTAAAGATACTTTTGCTGACTCTACGCCATTGCATCTAGTGCAATGTTTTCAGTTATATTATCCTACGTATTTTGTACTAAATATACTTTTATGTTGCAAAAGTTCCAAAAAGATGTTAATCACAATATTGTATATTACCATTACATTGAAGTAATATAGGCTGGCTCAAATGACATTTCTTCAGCTGGTTTTAGAAGTTTTTTGTAAGCTAGGTTTTTCCTCACTATGAAACACACACTGATATTGCAGTGTTGCATATACCAGACCTTTTTTT
Organism: Ryuthela nishihirai; assembly: GCA_038380435.1. Classification (NCBI taxonomy): domain Eukaryota; kingdom Metazoa; phylum Arthropoda; class Arachnida; order Araneae; family Heptathelidae; genus Ryuthela; species Ryuthela nishihirai. The sequence continues at coordinate 84,994,567 of JAWZYU010000007.1, read as the reverse complement.
AGTATCATGCTATGGCACAGAGTATGCTGTTATGTGCTCCTTTACATTTTTTCTGTAGGATGATAATGTTGACATGGATTCTTCCTTCTTGAATTGAATAACTTTTCATAGTTTTTGGATGGTATGTCTGAAAATTTTGGTAATATTTTCATTTTTGGGCAGATTACTCAAGAACTGTTAAATTACTTAACATTTAACCAACTGAAATCTTAAAAGAATTTAAAATTTCAAACTTTAGACAACAGAAGTTGCAGCATGTTTCATGTCCCACCCAGCATGGGGCTCCTTCAGGCTAAATGAGCTTGCAATGCCATGCTTTAAATATCTTTTTAACTTCTACTGTGAATATGAATAAATATATATAGTGAACATACTTCTACTATGGATATGAATATACTGACTGACTAATGGATATTCTTTTAACTTCAGGCTTTTCCTATAATATGGCTCATTTATTATGCAGCACCTGCAAAGAGGTAGTGCCACATTTAAATGCATGTAATATTTGTTGAAGCTACATGATAATAAGCTATTTTACTTTTTATTATAGCTGAGGATGCAAGGTACCATAAACTCTCCTTGTCAAGAGAGGATGATGCAGATTGTAGACAACCTACCATGTGGCTGGGCACGGAAGATGGATGGTAATTATTAATTTCACACTTATGACATAAACTATAATGTTAAAAAAATATTTTACTAAAAAGTAAAAAATAAAACTAAAGTGTACTAATAGTGAAATTATTCACTGAATTCATATTCACTTCCAAGATAAGGTACTGACAAGCTGAGTGGGTTAATTAGCACTCGATCTTCCTTTGAAATGAATAACAAATAATGCAAGTGATTTCACCATCACTACACTTTGTTTTGTTTTTAACTTTTTAGAAAGATAGGTATTTAAATAATTTTTAATATATATTTTTTACTTTGTCACTGAAGATGGAACTGCTAAAATTGGCCCTGTCTCCCTCCCCTTTTTTATGGGGAGTATGTGGGGTTTATAATTTTCAGTAGCCCATGACATTGTCATTATCACAAGCTTCAATTTGAGATATACCTCAAGATCACCCCCCTTGAAATATCAGGTCCTTTTTTGGGGAAAGGTGGGAAAGGGGGTAGTTTGAAGTAGCCCTTTACAGTCCCCACATCATAAGTATTCATTTGGCACCTAACTTTAGCCCTTGCATTTGTGAGATTGCATTAATTAGCCCTTGCATTTGTGAGATTTACTAAAAATGACTTTCCATTTTTTTTTAGGGAACAGAAAGCATAGGGACAAAAAATTGTATAGCCTATGACTGACACTCCCCACATTATAGACTTCCATAGCTTACTTTACCACATTATAGACTTTCACACTTAACTTACTGAGATTGGTCAATAAATTAAGAAGATATGGATAAGAATCATTTTCAAGCACACACTAATATATGACAAGCAAAAAACAATAGGAAGATAGGAATATGTACAGCAAAATAATATGGGTTGGAGAGTAAACCAGCAGAATTGCTAAAAATATGGTTCAACTGTCTAGATCAATTGAAAATTATTGTATGTCCCAGGTAGGACACATACTATGCAGTCACTGGCTATATGTTGTCTACTCTCACCTTTCAGCTGCTGAAAATACTGCTTTCGTTTTCAAGGCTTTTAAACTTATATTGTAGGGCTTCATAAAAGTAAGTTCAGTTTTACAGTCAACAGTTTTATCAGGTAGTATCTTATCAGACAACTTGCAGACCAGATGTAGCTTATTTCATGTTACATGGATCTGATCTCGTTTTTTTTCCATTTTATAAACAAATTTTAAATAGATATAATTAGCTTATTCTTATATATCTATCATTTTACTATGGATTGTGATTTTATGGCATAGTGCAATATTTTGCTGAACAGTTGGCTAAGTGACTGAGCTACAAAGCCATCAGAGAGGATCAGGGAAGAAGACTCACTGAATTGCAGTTAAAAGATGATGGTAATTTGTTTTCAAGGCTATCTGGCATGTTTTTTAACCTTAATAGTATAAGGCTCTCCTTATAATATACCCTGACTTAAATCTTGACCCAACAGACCCTTATCAACATTACTTTGCATGCTGCTATAATAAAATACTACTTGCATATGTACAATTACACTGTTTTTTTTTAAACAAGTGGTATTCAGTAAATATACAACTTTGTCTTATGCTGGGCTTCTAGGGATAAGATGATATTATAACTGTCATACATGGGTATTGGATGGATATTATTTGTTTCCTTAAACATTTTTTTTTGTTTTTTGTAGGTGACAAAATTTATTATAAACTTTAACTTTAAGGCATAAAAAATGCAATGCAGCATGATTTTAGACTTTAATGATTTCCAATTGGAAAAGATAAAAAAAATTTGGATCTAAAAAATGTCATTAAATTTATGATACTCTAAGAGTTACGATTTGCAGTTTTTTACAATATTTGTCGCATGCAAGACTTTAGAAAATGGGTTCAGGGGAAAAAAGGTAGATAAATCAACATAATGAAGCACTGTAATGGGCTCCACACTTGCTCTTGTTTATGAGTGACGTTGTAGTAGAGATATAAAGCTAACTGGAGAAATAATTTAGAGGAATATGGTAGTGCACTTTTCAGATTTGTGCTCAAGATGGTTGGAGCTAAATTCTCAAAGCCTTCAAGATGTGTATGATACCTGTATTTTTGTAATGTGAATTTACAGGAGAAGCATAATAAGGGCTTGGAAGTTTATATTAAATTTATATTTCAATCCCAGCTAGAAGAGTGTGCATATAATCAAATGCTTCCGAGATAACAGATCAGCAAGCAATTCAATACTGATTGTTGACAAAAGCAAGTCAAACTTGGTAAAGTACAATAATTATCTTGGAGGCAACAGAGAGACAATTACACTTTTTTTTTTGGATTACTTTTAGATTTAGAATAAAAGAAAGCTATTGCAAAAGGCCAAGTATATGCCACCTGAAAGAGCCAACTGTATCTTGAAGTCATGCAAAATATTATGCCCTAGGACAGGGATGTGTAATCTATGCCCTGTGGACTGAATGCAGCCTGTAAAACAGGTTTGTCTGGCCTGTCTAGTACTTATAGATGGGTATTAATATTTTTGTGGGGTTGAGAACTATAATTTGATTTACACTCTTGTATTGAAATAATGAGGTATTGAAATAATGAGGTTACCACATGTAACCAGATGGTAGTCATTATGAAAAGCATTGAGTAATATTCATAACTCATTTTTTCCAGATAATTAAATACATTTTAGATCATTATTGTATATTGGGAGAGTGTTGAGATATTTACAAGTTTCCTTTTGATCTGGCCAATTAGCACTGCAATTAGCTCACTGTTCAATGTACCCTCAAGAAGAAATCTACCCAACATGTTTGAATTAATCATTACTAAAGCACTGTTACACTACAGATATAAAGATTAAGCAGAACACACACAGAAAATGTGTGTCCACATAAAGTGGTTTGTAATTATTCTTTCAAAGAAACTGTAGGAAAGCTTTGCTTCTGGTTCATAATGTACTGTGTCTGACAAACAAGTTCAATCCTATTGCAAAATTTTATATCTCTTAATCAGTATAATGCATCAATGTTTGTGTCCACAAGTTGCCTCCATTGCTAAAAAATAACCTACTCATTGCTCCACTATTGAAAAATAGTCCAGCAGTGAAAAAAGGTTAAAGACCCTAGGATATTCTATTGAGATTACATCAAAATTCAAAAGTTGATGCTTATGATCTCTAAGCAAATTATCAAATGATTGACTAAAAGCAGGAAGCCTCATCTTTAATTTAGAACATAGGTGAAGTAAAAGGATAGTTCAATGGAAAATTTTCTGCCTCTTCTGTATTATACAGCCGTTTCTGAGAGGATAAGATGAAAGAAGTAAAAATATAATAAATTAACTCATTTCATGCTATATAAAGCAATCTTTTTTTCATTTGAATCCCAGTATGATGTTTTCTTATGATATATATAAGTTTACTGAGTTCAGTGTTGTGCTAAACAAATCTTTGTTGGCAGCTCTTGATGATGATAGAGGAATTTCATATAAATAGACTCAAGACTATAATCATCATCATCATCATCATCATCCTCAAGCAGCCATGGGCTACGGAGGTCAAACCAGACCATGCAATTTAGTTCTCCAAGCAAGTCTATCCTGAGCTACATCTACTGCATCTGGCCACTGCACACCAATTCTAACAAGGTCCTGTTTGACATTGTCTGCCCACCGCATCCTAGGTCTCCCCTTCTTTCTAAGGCCTTTAGTCACACTGTTCATAACCCTATTCGCCAATCTATAATTATTCATACGGGCAACATGGCCAAACCAACGGAGTCTCTCTCTGCACAATATGCTGCTTAAAGGAGGTTGCAAACTCCTTTGCCTAATCTCATCATTAGTTACAAAGTTGAACCACCTAATGCCCAAGATACTGCGTAAGCATCTGGAATCAAAAGCATCTAGTTTCCTGTTATCTTGTTTACAAAGTGTCCAAGTTTCACTACCATAACTAACCCTAGAAAGAACCAAACTATTATACAGTCTAATTTTAGTCTTTAGGTGTATACGCCTATTTCTCCACACTCTCCATAGGTTCTTAAAAGTCCCGGCAGCAATCCCTATTCGTCTGTTAATCTCATGCCGCACATCACCATTATCTGTTACATAGCTCCCAAGATAATTAAACTGTGACACCTGCTCAAGACTGCAACCATTCAGATTAACTGAATCACAGCCTGCCTGACCAATTTTCATCACTTTAGTTTTCTCTCTGTTTATAACCAAACCTACTCTATTACCAGTCTCATCAATAGCTCGAATGAAAGAGTTCATCTCATCAACATCATTTGCCAAAAGGGCTAAATCATCAGCATAATCTAAATCAGAAATTTTCGTATCTCCAGCCCATTTAAGGCCAAAATCTTTCCCTTGAAGTGAATTTCGCATAACATAATCATTAACCAAGCTAAAGAGAAAAGGAGACAAAATGCACCCTTGTCGAACACCAGAAGTAATGCTAAACCAATTGCTACAAGCCTTACCAACTTTCACACATGACTCGGTGTTATTATAGAGAGCTTTCATAATGTTAACTAACTTGTCTGGTATACCATATGATCTCACAATCAACCACAAATTATGACGATCAACAGAGTCGAAAGCCTTTTTGAAATCAACAAAGCTAGCAACCAAAGGTTTCTGAAACTCTAAACATTTCTCAAGAATCTGCCTAAGTGAAAATATCTGATCCACACATCCCCTACCACTTCTGAATCCACATTGCTCATCACGCAATTGACTGTCAACCAGATTCTTAATTCTATTAAGCACAATCATGGAAAGAACTTTACCTGGACAAAGAGTAGGCTGATACCCCTATAGTTATCACAAGAACTGCGATCACCTTTTTTGAAAATAGGGATAACAATAGCTCTGGTAAAATCCTTAGGAACCATGCCTTTATCATAAAAGATATTCAGAATTTCAGTCATCCAAGTGGTAGCCGAAACATTCCCAGCTCTAAGCATTTCCGTAGTAATTTCATCTACCCCTGGGGATTTATGAAGTTTAAGTTTAGAAACAGCGAAAATAACTTCAGATTGTGTTATAGGGCCAACATTAAAGCCACCAATGCATCTATCATCATTGCAAACAATGGGAGTAGAACTAACTACATTGTTTAGAACATCACTGAAATGCTCAGCCCATCTAACCATGACAGAATCCTCCCCTTCTATAACCTTACCATGTTTATCCTTCAATCCTTGTATGCCTGACCGTTTTCTACCACACAAAACATTAACTATCTGGTACAGCTCTCTGCTGTCGTGCTGTCTAACTGCTTCCTCTGCTTTGTCAGCCAAACCATCAAGCCAAAGATTCTTATCAGCAGCTAACTGATCCTTTACAAGTTTATTAAGGTCTCTGTAATGCTTTCTATTAGTATTAGTAGGGTATTGAATAAGGGCATTCCTGCAGTTCTTTCTTTCCGAAATAAGCTCAAGTGCCTTATCACTCAGATAATTTTGCCTCTTCTGCTCCTTTTTTCCTAAAAGAGTACTGTTAGTGTCCAAAAAAGCCTGTTTAAAATGATCCCATTCTTCCTCAACTTCAGTAGTAAGCAAACCATGACTGTCATAATGACTAAGTAACCTATCATGGTAAGCTTTGGCTATAACTGGATCTTTCAGAGCTTCAGTATTAAAAGTAAATTTTTTAACCCTAGAACAACACTTTTTAAGTTTAAGTTGCAACACACTTTTAACAAGGTAATGGTCAGATCCAATTTCAGCTCCCCTATATGCCCTGGTATTCCTAACAGAACTAGCCCATTTGCTGTTAATTAATATGTAATCAATCATATTCTTATGCAGCCCATCAGGTGAAACCCATGTGTACTTATGTATGTCGCGGTGTTTGTAATAAGTGTTAGTTATTCTGAATCCATTGAGTTTACTTACCTGTAGGAGACGTTGCCCATTGCCATTGCAGCTACCAATACCAAAAGGGCCTATTACTCCTCCCCAAAGGTCAGAGTCAGTACCAACTTTGGCATTGAAGTCACCAAGAACAAGGGTAATATCTCCTTTCTTGACAGAATTCAAAATATCCTGAAGTTGTTCATAAAACCTATCCTTCTTATCCTCATCGGCATCCTCAGTGGGGGCATAACAGCAGATAACATTCAAGTCTTTAACGCTTGTCTGAAATTTTGCTGTAAGAAACCTTTCATTAATGCACTCATATCCTAGAAGAGCATCACTAGCGTGTGTGCTGAGAAGCAGACCCACGCCTTGGTGATGCTTATTGTCGTCCCTTCCTGAAAAGAGAAATTTAAGATTATTTTTAAGAATCTGACCTTTATCTGTCCATCTGGTCTCTTGCAAGCCGAGAATATCTAAATTATAATGGTGAAATTCTTGTGTGAGGACATCAAGAGAAAAAGCTCTGTGCAGAGTCCTCACATTCCAACTACCTATGGAGAGAAAATGGTTAGTGGGATGTTTAAAGAAACTATGTTTATTGAGAGAGGGAATGCCGACAATATCAAACAGCCCCCTAATCGCAGACATGGGGCAAAGACCCGTTCCCCCACTACTAAAGGCTGAAGCCATCTACACTGGAAGACTTCCTCCAATGTAGAATTTGACGATGCCAATAGAAGCAAAGAGTTCAGGTGCCTGCGATGACTTCTGCTCAGGATTATCCACCAGCTGATAAACATATCCTGTGAATCTATTCACTTGGGGCTGTCAACCCACAAACAAACAGAAAACACAGCGGAAGATTTTCCCTCCACAGAAGCCCACCAGTGCAGCAAAATCAGGATCCGTAATCAAGCTCAGAGCCATATATCTGTCCAGTCCAGTAGGTTTATATGGTCAGCACCAGGACCCTGTGTGGTTGACCACTCCTCAGCAGGGTAGAAAAAAAGAAAAGTAGCCATAGTTGTCCAGATCAGTAGGCCACACTAATCTGGCAGCCCTCCCCTTCCGTTCACTTCCACAAGAGAGTATCTCTTTTGAAAGTTACTAACGGTCCGCACCACGAGAAGGCGGGGTCGGACATTAGGTGCTAGGCCTATGCATCATCACAGGGGATTTTTGCATAGCTCTCCTTCCAGTGACTACCTAGCTGCAGGTGACGAATCTTAGGAGTACTGTAGGTCTTGTACTTCTCTTTTTTTTAGGCCAGGACTTTAAATTTATATATAAAATATATATAAATATACCTTTGCAAAAGTGACAGAATTGTCCAAGTTTCATTAAATCTAGTGTATTCAATAAAACATATCTCTTGCTGTATACTTCATATAATTTTACATCATTATCATAGTTATTCTTTTAATTTTGATATGAATCACCTGTGAATTGTGTATTTCATCTAAACACTTACTGTACAGTAATTGATATCATGCCCTTAAGTCTGGTAAAATTTACCTAATTGTACTAAACCTGTACTTAAAACTTGTTGCCTAATACTGCAATATGTTTTCATTAATGATTCATTGATAAAAATGCTCTACCATATCTGAAAATGATTTTTTTATTTTTAATTAAACCCACAAAGCTACTAGCTTATCTGAAGGTTATGTCAGAAAAAACAACCATGCCATCCCAGGGCTCAAACCCAGCAGTTGCATTGCCACAGCAAACTGACACAATACCACTGTGCCACCATATTTTTTTCTCTTTTGCTTTTAATATATAGCTATTATTGAGAGATGTGTGTGTGTGTGTATATATATATATAAATTTTAAAAATACACAAACAGAGATAATCAAAAGTTACTAAGGTTTTTTTAATTACAGCATTTATGTGTCTAACTGAAGTGATAATGTCAAAAGTAAGAAGAATAAAATCCAAATTCCATATCTGTGAGAGAAGAAACAAAATTTAAATTATCTATGGGAATTTAAAAAATATTTGACACTTCAGTAATTGTTCCAAAGCAAGTATTTTAAAAATATTTCATTAGTGACAAATTAAAAAAATACTTTGAAACTTTATAAAATTATATTTTTTTTACATTTCCAAATTGTAATATTAGATTAAGTTTCCATGTTCATTTCTGTTCTCCAATCCATTTCATTCTGTTTTGCTTTTAGTCCATGGCTATTATTAAAAAACCCTATGTGTATGTATATAAATGTTAAAAATTCATAAACAGAAATTTGTCAAAAGTTATAAGTTTTCTTTTTTCTTATTTCAGCATCTATGTGTATAACTGCAGTGATAACATCAAAAGTAAAAAGAATAAAATCCGTATTCAGCATCCAGCAGCAATATATGCTATAATGTAAGTAAAAAAAAAGGTTATTAAAAGTATTTTATACACAGGTAGAATGAATCTATTAAGAACATGAAACGTCTTTTTTACTAATCTTCCTATTGCTTTTCGCTTTGACATTTGTCAGTTTGTGGGTTTGTCAAAATAGTTGTTCCATCATATTTTCTTAACATGATGGAGAAACTTAATGATTTATGTGCCAAAATAGCTTTTGATGCAGGGAGTGTCACAGGCTATAGAGAATTTACCCCCATGCTTTCCTCCTTCCTAAAAAAAGGAGGAAAATGAAAACTATTGTTCCACTATATTTTCAGAACAGGAATGCAAAAACTAACAAGCTATATGCCATATGAAAGCTTTTGACTTGGGGAATGTTGTCGGCTATTAAAAATTGACCCCATGCTTTCTTCTTCTCTAAAAAAGGGGGGAAATATGGAAATGATTGTTCCCCTATATCTCCTGAATACGAGTAGGCATTTTTAGTGACAAAAAATATTAATTAAAAAATTAAAAAATATCCATCTTCTTATAGGGCCCTAAAGAGTAGAAAATAAACCTAAAGCTGATTTACCTACTCAACAAGACTGCTGGCACCGTATCTTCCTTTGAAGTGAACCAGTGATTGATTGCACCATCAATATGCTTTAGGTTTATTTGTATGCTTATGAAGATTGTTTTATCTATATGCAATAGCAAAAATGTTTTATCATTATTTGTGCTTAATGTAATAATTCCTCAAGATTACAGTATTCTTTCTTTATATTCTAATGTGTTGCTTATTGTTACATTTCAGACATATAGAAAACAGAGTGTTTGTATCCTTAGCCAATGGTGAAATGGTTATATATAGTAGAGATGCAGGTATATGATATTTTTATATTCTTTATGCAATTATTTATAGTGTGTAATTTATAGTATCAAATGTTTCATGGAATAAATACATGAAAAGAAGTTAAGGAACCTTAAGTTTGACCCAAATTAGGACAATATGCATGTAATAGAAGCTATAGGCTGTATCCAAAAGTTTCTGTTCAGTAGATATAATGTGTATTGAAATGTTATATCCATTCACATATAAATATTTTTTTATATTCCGTACAGTATTATGAAACACTTCATTGATCATTTGAGGACTCTTTGTGTACATCTGTGCTTTCAAATGGTCTCAGAGGTGGAAAGGCTTCGAAAAGCCAAATTCACTTTGAAATCAATTCGCAAAAAACTAGATTTGCAATTGTTTCATTAGCATGTGGGCTGTTGCTCCATTCTGATGGAATCATTCACATTCAAGAATCATCTGCACACTAACATTCCAGCTATCTAGTGTACCTATTTTCCATTCATACTGCTCCTTATACAGTGCAAAATGGTTAACTAGAAAAGCAGGGATGTCAAATTTTGTGTTAACAATATATTGATTAATACTTTGTACTATTGACTTCTGCCACCATTCATAGCCTACTATATATCCCATATTTTCAGACTGAAAAACAAGATTGAATAACCTTTATTCATTAAAGAAATGTGATCTGAGCCTAGCCAGCCTTCATTATGAAGGTTATTCCTGATCAAGAGTTAACCAGGTCAAGAATCTAAACAAAGCCCAGGAAACTGCCATCATAGTCAGCAGAAAAATATTTGATCATTGTCCCAAGTGTCAAGCTAAAACACACTGGTGTACTTACAGCCATTGTTAAATAGAAATTAGGAAGAAGTTAGCTAATTAGAAGAAATTTGAAGCTGTTCAAAATTTATCAAATAGTGGTTGGGATTATACACCAATCAGCCAGAACATTAAAACCACCTACCTAGTATGATATAGGTCCTCCTTTCACCACCAAAAGAGCTCACTCGAGGAGGCATAGATTCAAATAGATGTTGGTAGGTGTCGCTTGATATTTGGTACTATGAGTGCAACAGAAGAAGCTGCAGTTCCCATAAATTACATGGTTGGAGTGATGCTGCCGTATCCATTTCTCCAACTCAAACCACAAATGCTTGATAGGATTCATGTCTGGCCATGGCAATAAATGGAATTCCTCATCATGTTTCAGGAAACCATTCCTTAACCTTATTTGCAGTATGACATGGGGCATTGCCTTTGTTGAAAGACACCATCTCCACCAGGGAACACAGTCGCCATAAAGGGGTGTACTTGGTCATCCACAATGTTCAGGTAGGTGACAGCTGTCAGAGTTTGCTCTACAGGGATAATTGGTCCAAGTGTTCCCCAAGAAAATATTTGCCCAGACCATCACACTTCCTCCAGTCACCTGGATCCGTCCCACAGTGCATCCAGGTGAAAAGGCTTCTGTGGTAAATGTCACACACGACCTCATCTGTCCACATGGTGTAACAGAAAACAGGATTCATCTGTTGCATCCTGTTTTCTGGTGTAACAGAAAACAGGATCATGTGACCCTTTTCCAGTCTTCTATGGTCCAATGTTGATGATTATGTGCCCACTGCAAGCGTTAACAATGGTGAACGACTGTGAGCATAGGCACATGAATAGGTCTGCAGCTGCGGAGACCCATATCCAAGAGCTTATGGTAAACTGTGTGTTCGGACACATTGGGCCCTTTACCACAATTTAAATTATGGGTAATGTCAGCCACAGTTGCCCTCCTTTTGCTGCAGGCAGGACGAGATAGCCTACGCTGACCTCTGGCCAATGAGGCGTGGCTGGCCCATGGCTTGTCAACGGCTTGAAGTGTGACCTGTTTCAGACCATCTTTGATAGGTACTAAATACCGCATAGCGTGAGCAGCCTACCAGCATCGCTGTTTCAGAGATACTATTACCAAGGCATCTTGCCATAATGATCTGGCTTTTGTCGAAATCAGATAAATCCTTTGCTTTTTCCCATGTTGAGACAAAAGGAAATACAGCCTGCAAGAGCTCTGACATAGGTATTATATATATATATCATTCACGACCTCATCCAGGTCACCTTGGCACATGACACTGTCTGCACGCATGCTTCTTTGCATAACCCAGAGGTGGCTTTAATGTATTGGCTGATTGGTGTATATGCCAATCATTTATAAGCATTATGTTATCTGAGGGGATTTAATTTAATTTTATTTGTTGAACTGTAGAAAATATTCACATTAAGCTTATTTTAATCTATTTCATGTTTGAATATTTTTTTATGTAAAAGTATTGCCACCGGAATGGACCTAACTTTAATTTCATGTTAAGCAATATTTCATCCTATCCATTTTCATATTTTTTCGACTGTATATTGTTCAAATGTGCTGCACAGTAACTTTTGAAACACCATGTATGTACAGTAATGTACAGTAACTCCACATTGTTTGCCTCCCTATTATATTGTTTATTGTTTCATTAATTCATCACCAGTGTGGCCCTGCCTTTTTAAAAAATATATACACATTTAATGTATAACAAAGGAAAATGCTTTATTTGCCTGTTAGATTTATTAAAACATGCATATAAGTTAAGCACTAAAATGTGCTAGGTACATGATTGTAGAAGCCAAGCATTTTCAACTGCACTTGGTAGTTACATCAGGGTGGCCCAAAGTTCTTTGGGAAAGCGGTTCATTGGTGATGCTTTAGATAGGTAAAAGTTATATTTTTTTTCTTGCAGACATTTGCAGTTGAAAAAGGTCTTGCAGTGCAAATAAGTTTCCTCATTCTTATAGTGGACTGTAGTTCTTTTGAACATAGTGACTGGCACCTGCAAAAATGACTTTGTACTTCTCTCTGCTGACATGAATATTTCAGTGATATGTCCAAGTGCACCTGGCAAGGGCTGAAGATCTCAGCTTCTCAGAGACATATAATAAAAATAATAAATACCCCCTCAAGCAGCTGCTTGCCACAGAGGTCTCACAGGAGCTGTCAGTTTATATGCCGTAGTAGAAGGTCTGAGAGGATGGTGGGACCTGAGCAGAAAAACAGCACATACATCCATGCCTTATCCAGGACTTGAACCCAGGTTGGGTTGGGTTGTTTTATCTCTGAGCAGCACTTTTTTTGCACACCATGGGCAAATGGCCAGGTCACATTGACCCTGAAGGCTCAGAGAAGGTTGGGGGAGGGGACCCACTGGAATAGCTGTTGGGAGACAGTTGTTAGCCACCCGTCAAGGTCATCCAGTGTGTTCTTTAATGTGTACAGGGTATGGCTCTCCCATACACAGGAGCCACGGCTTAAAATCCCATCCGACAGACAGCGGCCTTTACCAAGCCCATCGATGTCCCCTGCTGACTGTGGGCAGGGCGGGCAATTTTGCAGAGATAAATCTCAATGCTGACCCAGCTGGGACTTGAACCCAGGTTCCTTTGATCAGTAGCCAAGTGTGGTAACCACTCGACCAAGTTACACTATAAGAGTGTATCACCTTTTTCAGCTGCAAATATTTGCAAGAAAAGGGTATAACTTTTGTCTATCTAACGCTTCACCAATGAACTGCTTTCCCAAGGAACTGCTTTCCCAAGGAACTTGAAGCTGCCCTGATGATGACTGCCAAGTGAGTTGAAAGCACTCTTCTTCTACAGTCATGTATCTAGTGCATTTTAGTGCCTAACTTATATACATGTGTTAATAAATCTAACCAGCAAATAAAGGTTTTCCTTTGTTATAAGCTAATTATGATGCTGTGAAATCATTTCTTGATTTATCACTTCCTTTTCTATATACATATTTATATGATTTACCAAAAATTATTAACCTTTTCATAGCTCTGTCTCAAAAACTGGTTTACATCCAGAGGCCCATCTATATTTTCATTATGCTCAGGAAAAAAAAAACTAATGTAAGGAACTATGGCTATAACAAATTAATCAGTATTTAATTCTGGATTTTATAAAAATATAGAATGAATTGTTTATATAACAAACTCTGGAGTAACAAAATTTTATTTATTCCCTCTACAATATACTATGTATCTCTATATAAAAATATTTAATTTTAACAAATATCATTCTAATTAAAATATTAGTTAATGTAATAAAAATTGATCCCTATAAATATATATGTGATCAGTAAAACAAAATATATGAAAAGAAAATCCTTAAACAATATGTACAATGTATATTTTTCCATTGTTATGTGTTTTTTAGCACCTGGTTTTTTCCCACACGGCTCAAGACAATTTTTTCTCTAAAATTAAATCAACTTACAAAGTGGTTAATATTTAGTATATACCAAGAAAGTCGTGTTTATTCAATATTTAATCAATTGTATACTTGTAAGATATACTTTCCATCTTTAAGGCATTTATTTCCCGTACTGTGGCTAAAGATTGCCCGAACAGCGCCTATATGTGACATAATGGAATATGTACTATAGGTTGAGAATGTTCATATTATCAATTAGAGGACATCTTGATCGGCAGCTGGTAGCTCAGTGGTTTAGAGCACCTGACATGTTATCAGGAGGTCGTGGGTTCATATCCCACCCAACTCAAGACAATTTTTCCTCTAAAATCGACTTACAAAGTGGTTAATATTTAGTATATAGCAAGAAAGTCGAGTTTATTCAATATTTAATCATTAACCAACATGGCCAAATCATCTATTTAATCTAAATCAGAAATTTTGAATTCTCTAGACCATTTAAGCCCAAAATCTTTCTCTTGCAAAGAATTTTGCATAACATAATCAATAATCAAACAAAAGAGAAAAGGAGAGAAAATGCACCCTTGTCTAACTCCACTAGTAAATGCTAAACTAATTGCTGCAAGATGTACCAACCCTCACACACAAATCAGTGTTATTATACAGAGCTTTCATTACACTAACTTATCAGGTATTCCATATGATCTAACAATCAACCACAAATTATGTCAATCAACAGAGTCAGAAGCCCTTTTGAAATCTATAAAACTAGCAACCACAGGTTTCTGAAACTCTAAACATTTCTCAAGAATCTGCCTAAGTGAAAATATTTGATCAATACATCCCCTACCATTTCTGAATCCACACTGTTCATCATGCAATTGTCCATCAACCAAACTCTTAATTCTATTAAGTATAATCATGCAAAGAACTTTACCTGGAACAGAGAGTAAAGAATTGCTATCACTTTTTTAAAAAAATTGAGACAATGATAGCTGTAGTAAAATCCTAGGAATAATACCTTTATCATAAAAATTATTCAAACGGAATGTCAAACCTTATTAGTACCTTTCAAAACAGATATTCTCTTTTGGAAGGGAACAGAAGGGGAGGGCTGCCAGTTCATTGTGGCTACTGATCTGGTCATCTATGGCCACTTTTTTCTTTTTTTTTATTTTCAATCCTGCTGAAGAGTGGTCAACTTCACAGGGTCCTGGTACTGACCATTTATACCTATTAGACGACTGGTTTATGGATTTGAGTTGATTATGGATCCTGGACTTGTTGCACTGGTGGACCTCTGTTGAGGGAGAATCTGCCACTGTGTTTTCTGTTTGCTTGTGGGTTGCCAGTCCTAAGTGAACAGAGGCACAGGATACCTTATATTAGCTGGTGGATAATCCTGATCAGAGGCCATTGCAGGTACCTGAACCTCACTTAGCTAGTTGGGCATTGTCAAACCTAAACTACAGTAATGTGTCTCAGGCAGGTTTATGTCTCTTGAAAAGGTCCACTGAAAAGGTGGTGCCTGAAGTTTCTACCAGCGTGGTTGGCTTCAGCCTTTAGAAATGGGAGAATCTCAACCCTCACTTAGCTGTTGGCATGACCAATCCTAAGCTGTAGTACTGTGTCTCAGGCAAATCATATGGCTCTTGAAAAGGTCAACTTGAAAAGCTGGTGCTTAAAGTTCCTACCAGCATTGGTGACTTCAGCCTTTAGTGTAGGGGGAACAGGTGTTTGCCCCACGCCTGCAATCAGGGGGCTGTTTGATATTGTTAGCCCTACCTCTCTCAATAAACTTAGTTTCTTGAAAAATCCTACTAATTGTTTTATCTCTGCAGGAACATGGAATGTGAGGATATTACATAAAGATTATTCTATTAATGTCCTCATGCAGGAATTCCAACATTATAACCTAGATATTCTAGGTTTGCAAGAGACCAGATGGACAGGTAAAGGTGAGATACTTAAAAATAACTTTAGATTTTGTTTTTCAGGGAGGGAGGATGGAAAGCATCTCCAAGGTGTAGGTTTGCCTCTCAGCAGACACGCCAGTGATGCTCTTCTAGGATATGACATTAATGAAAGAATTCTTACAGCTAAATGTGAAACAAAAATTAAAGACATAAATGTCATCTGTTGTTATGCCCCCACAGAGGACTCTGATGAGAACGAGAAGGATACGTTTTACAGCCAGCTTCAGGATATTTTGAATTCTGCAAAGAAAGGAGATATTTCTCTTGTGCTAGGTGACTTCAGTATTCAAGTTGGTACTAACTCTAACCTTTGGGCAGGAGTTATAGATCCCTTTGGCATTGGTATTTCCAATGAGAATGGGGAACATTTTATATATGGCAATGGGAAACATCTTATATATTTCCAATGGCAATGGGGAACACTTTTTATACGGGTAAATAAACTTCATAGTTTGCAAATAACTAACTAACATATACTACAAACATCAGGACATTTATAAATATACATGGGTTTCACCTGCTGGGTTGCACAGGAATATGATAGATTATATTTTAACAGCAAATGGGCCAGCTCATTTAGGAATACCAACCAGATCATACAGGGGAGCCGAAATCGGGTCTGGCCATTTCCTGGTCAAAAGTGTCTTGCTGCTGAAGCTTAAGAAATGTTGTGCTAGATTAAGAAAATTACCTTTAACACTGAAGGTCTCAAAGATCCAGATATAGCCCAAGGATAACATAATAGGCTATTTGGACATTATGACAATCATGGTTTGCTTACTGCTGAAGTTTAGAAAGAATGGGATCAATTTAAACAGGCTTTTCTTGAAACCAACAATACTTTTTTGGGTAAAAGGGAACAGAGGAAACAAAATAAGTTGAATGATAAAGCTTTGGAACCTATTTCTGAAAGAAGGAAGTGCAGGATTAATATGAATCAACCCCCTACTAGTCCTAACAGAAGGCATTGCAACAAGCTTAATAAACATGTAAAAGCTCAGTTGGGTTGAGTTGTTTTACCTCTGAGTGGCACTTTTTTGCACACCATGGGCTAAATGGCCAGGTCACATGGACCCCGAAGGCTCAGAGAAGGTTTGGGGAGGGGACCCACTGGAACAGCTGTTGGGAGACAGATGGTAGCCTCCCGTCAAGGCCATCCAGCGTGTTCTTTAACGTGCACAGGGTATGGCTCTCCCGCACACGGGGCCATGGCTTAACGTCCCATCCAACGGACGGCGGCCTTTCCAAGCCCATCGGTGTCCCCTACTGACCGTGGGCAGGGCAGGGAATTTTTGCGGAGATAAATCTCAACGCTGACCCAGCTGGGACTCGAACCTGGGAACTACAGATTACGAGCCTGGCGCGCTACCGACTGAGCCACCCCCGCTCCATAAAAGCTCAGTTAACAGCTGATAAGAATCATTGGCTTGATTGATAACTTGGCTGGCAAAGCAAAGGAAGCAGTTAGACAGCACATTGTTAAATTGATTGCAGATTGTTAATGTTTTATGTGAGAAGTAGCAGACAGGTACACAGGGATTGGGGGATAAACATGGCAAGGTGGTTGAAAGTGAGGATTCTGTGAATGGCTAGGTGGGCTGAGCATTTCAGAGGTATTCTAAATAATGTGACTATTTGTACTCCCATTGTAATGAGGATAGATGCATTACTGGCTTTAATGATGGCCCTATGTTGCATATCTTCAAATAGAGGAATCTTTGATCAGCCGTCAGAGTATTTGGCATGTTTTCAGGAGGTTGTTGGTTCAGATTCTACTCAGCTCAAAAATATTTTCCCCCTATTCCCAGTGTTAGCAGAATACAGCAAGCAGAGTGGCTTGAATGTACACCAATGGATCACTGTGAATAAAAAAGACTATGATTGTTGGTAACTAACATATGGCAACGCCCACAATGTATGAAGAGATGTAAAAAATATGATAAAAAAAAAGTATCAGTTAGGTTACCTTGGGTGCTGTTGATGTTGTATTCAAACCCTAGAACAGTTCTGATGGATGGAGACTGTTTTCCCTATACCCAGCAGTAGTAGAATGCAGTGAAGATAATGCCTTGAATATAAACCAATGATCACTGTAAATACAAAATAATCATATTGTTGTTAATATCAAAGTTTTTGCTAATGGAAAATGTGATTCATCACAAAATTGTAAACTGGAGCTAAATAAAAAATAAAATGCAATTGTTAAATAAATTAAATGCTGCATAGGAATACGATTAATTATATATTAATTAACAGCAAATGGGCTAGTTCTGTTAGAAATTCCAGGTCATATAGGGGAGCTGAAATTGGATCTGACCATTACCTTGCTAAAAGTGTCTTGCAACTTAAACTTAAAAAGTGTTGTGCTAGGGTTAAAAATTTTACCTTTAATATTGAAGCTCTGAAAGACTCAGTTACAGCTAAAGCTTACCATGATAGGTTACTTAGTCATTATGACAGTCATGGTTTGCTTAATACTGAAGTTGAGGATGAATGGGGCCATTTTAAACAGGCTTTTTTGGAAACTAACAGTACTCTTTTAGGAAAAAAGGAGCAGAGGAGGCAGAATTATTTAAGTGATAAGGCACTTGAGCTTATTTCAGAAAGAAGGAACTGCAGGAATGTCCTTAATCAGTACCCTACTAGTCCTAATAGAAAGCATTACAGAGAGCTTAATAAACGTGTAAAGGATCAGTTAGCTACTGATAAGAATCTTTGGCTTGATGGTTTGGCTGACAAAGCTGAGGAAGCAGTTAGACAGCACAACAGCAGAGAGCTATACCAGATAGTTAATGTTTGTGTGGTAGAAAATGGACAGGTATACAGGGATTGAAGGATGAACAAGGTAAGGTTATAAAAGGTGAGGATCTGTCATGGCTAGGAGAGCTGAGCATTTCAGTAATGTTCTAAACAATGTGGTTATCTCTATTCCCATTGTTTGCAATGATGATAGATGATTGGTGGCTTTAATGTTGGCCCTATAACACAATCTGAAGTTATTTTGGCTGTTTCTAAACTTAAACTACATAAATCCCCAGGGGTAGATGAAATTACTACAGAAATGCTTAGAGCTGGGAGTGTTTTGGTTACCACTTGGATAACTGAAATTCTGAATATTTTTTATGATAAAGGCATGGTTCCTAAGGATTTTACCAGAGCTATTGTTATCCCTATTTTCAAAAAAGGTGATCGCAGTTCTTGTGATAACTATAGGGGTATCAGCCTACTCTCTGTTCCAGGTAAAGTCTCTCTATAATAACACTGAGTCATGTGTGAGAGTTGGTAAGTCTTGTAGCATTACGTTATTAGTTTAGCATTACGTCTGGTGTTCGACAAGGGTGCATTTTGTCCCCTTTTCTCTTTAGTTTGGTTGTTGATTATGTTATGCGAAATTCTCTTCAAGGGAAAGATTTTGGCCTAAAATGGGCTGGAGATACGAAAATTTCTGATTTAGATTATGCTGATGATTTAGCCCTTTTGGCAAACGATGTTGATGAGATGAACTCTTTCATTCGAGCTGTTGATGAGACTGGTAGTAGAGTAGGTTTGGTTATAAACAGAGAGAAAACTAAAGTGATGAAAATTGGTCAGGCAGATTGTGATTCAGTTAATCTGAATGGTTGCAGTCTTGAGCAGGTGTCACAGTTTAATTACCTTGGGAGCTATGTAACTGATACTGGTGATGTGCGACATGAGATTAACAGACGAATAGGTATTGCTGCCGGGACTTTTAAGAATCTATGGAGATTGTGGAGAAATAGGCGTATACACCTAAAGACTAAAATTAGACTGTATAATAGTTTGGTTCTTTCTAGGGTTAGTTATGGTAGTGAAACTTGGACGCTATGTAAACAAGATAACAGGAAACTAGATGCTTTTGATTCTAGATGCTTACACAGTATCTTGGGTATTAGGTGGTTTAACTTTGTAACTAATGATGAGGTTAGGCAAAGGAGTCTGCAACCTCCTTTAAGCAGCATATTGTGCAGAGAGAGACTCTGCTGGTTTGGCCATGTTGCCCGTATGGATAATTATAGATTGGCGAATAGGGTTATGAACAGTGTGCCTAGAGGCCTCAGAAGGAGGGGGAGACCTAGGATGCGGTGGGCAGACAATGTCAAACAGGACCTTGTTAGAATTGGTGTGCAGTGGCCGAATGCAGCAGATGTAGCTCAGGACAGATATGCTTGGAGAATTAAACTGCGTGGTCTGGTTGGACCTCCATAGCCCATGGCTGCTTGATGATGATGATGATGATGATGATGATGATGATGATGATGATGAAATGAAATCTGAATGCATATACTTACATTCATGTACATACTATATAGTGCAAACAAGGTAAGTTGGCCCCATTGTTTGTCATTTCATTATAAGTAGTGATTTTGAGGAATGTAACCTCAATGAACAACGATGATTTTGTGCATGTATCTTAGCTAATATGATGTGGCAGAACATGTTGCATAAAATTTATCTATGGTTCTTTGAATGTATATTCTTCTGAGTAGCACACTTTTCATATCTGAGGTCATTTACATAATTGTCAATTATTATTTTCTTCTTTTAATATGATTTAATTATTTTATATAGTATTGACTTGATTATTTTTCTTACATGTAAACACATTTTGTTACCTGTAATTGGTTTGTGTGTAAAAACTCTATATTGAATTTCTGGATCTGCCTTATGTACAAGTCTTTAATTATTAACATGGATATAACAGACGTGTTTGTGTTAAATATGAAAGAACCACTTGCCGCACTCAACCACAGTCATTGGACAAGTTTTCAACGATTGTGCGTCTTCTGGAGTCGCTAGTGAAACCATCATTTCTGCTCCATGAGCCAATGCAAGATTGCAGCTGCAATAGGTTCTATTTCTATTCTTGCTGTACAGTATACAAGCAACCACAAGAAAGAGCTAATCAAATGGCTGCTGGCAAATGACGTAGCTGGAACTACTATGTGAAAGTAGATAGTGAGAATTTCTTATTTGGTGTGTTAGCAAGATGGAAAAATCTGCATATATATAACATTAAGTGAGTTTTTCTTTTGTAACCACACATTAGGTTCACAATCAACCAAAAACAAACCATTGAAAATATATTTTGGAGTATGATATTTTTAGGAGTAGCTAAATATTTTAAAAATACAAAATGCAAATAAAATTATAACATATGCATTTTGGGGTGATTTCCCCTCCTCCCCACACATTTTAAATATGCTGCTGCACATAAATCTAGTTTTTAACTTTAACTGGTCACTTGATGATAAGATGTTTAATTATGTAAACAAAGGAATGAAACAGAAAACAATGTATTCCATAATATCATATCTTGGTAGTGCTTTGGTATGCTTATATTAATGTATTATCATGCATTATTTAATTACTGTTTCCTCTTATGTAAGCAATATATTTTCCTGGCTGCTATGATCTACATCTGAAACTTGAAACAAATTCACTAATATTTATACATTGGAAAGGTGAAATAGTCCAAATAATGCCATACTACACAAGGCCATAATTCTCATCCTGTCAAACCATTAAATTTTTCTATGAAAATAATATCTAACACATTTAGCAGTTGGTGTAGATCTTTAAAAAATTTGAGTAAAGGAATTTTATTCAATAAAAGTTTTAACACAGCAAGGAATTAAATCAGTTTAATTATCACGATTATGTTGTAGTTTAATATTACCATTGAGAAAATTATATGCTCTGTGGTTTAACTATCTGTTGCCTTTATACAACTGTAGAAAACTTTACGAGTGAGTTTCAGTGAAATATTAAATCTTAACTGGGAAGGTTGAACATACTCAACTGACCATCGAATGGGTAGAATACTTTATAAGATAGAAAAACTAACCATTTAAATTTATTAATACACATAGGACTAAAATTAAGAATTTAAAAAAGGAAAAATAAAAAAAATAAATAAATAGGAAACAGAAATTACAGTCCTCCCTAAGAGGTAATATAGTAGAAAGAAATAGGTAACAATAATCTGATAGCCATCAACCACATTTATACTGAAGGGCCATTGTATTTGGGATAGGAGATGTTATCCAAATTCAATACCTCAAGTCCCACATT
This sequence comes from Ryuthela nishihirai, assembly GCA_038380435.1. Classification (NCBI taxonomy): domain Eukaryota; kingdom Metazoa; phylum Arthropoda; class Arachnida; order Araneae; family Heptathelidae; genus Ryuthela; species Ryuthela nishihirai. The sequence continues at coordinate 84,972,587 of JAWZYU010000007.1, read as the reverse complement.
TGTCACATGCGCGGCTGAAACTCTGGTCATACATAGCTGTCAGCTTTGGCTTCCCCAAACATTCATCGTGAGAAGTGTAATGGGAAAGGTATGGGATTTAGATGCATTTGACAGAGGGCAGATCGTAGGTGCCTGATGGATGGGACACTCAATCTCCGAAATTGTCAATGAACTTGGATTTTCTCAAACAGTTCAAGAGTGTTCTGGGAATATGGAAATTCCAGCAAAAAAACAAGCACCTGGACCAACTGCAAAGGACAACCAGCCTTGAATGATCATGGGCTTCGCCATCTGACCCGCATCATACAGACCAATGGGGGCCAGACATTATCTGAAATCACCTATCTGAATGCGGGTTCCAGCCGGGAAGTCAGTGCATGGATGATGCACTGACTTCCTGGCTGGAACTTCCCTGTGGAACTTTTACACAAGGGTTGTGGAGTCCTTGCCTCATCTTGTGGCAGCTGTTATAAGGGCCAGAGGGGTTCCAACACATTACTAAGTTGCTATCCCTAATTCAATGGCACTTCAGTGTAGAATGGGACTCCCCCCTATATTTGTTCACGACTGAACCTGACCCAATTAGAACAAAACTGCAACAAGAAAAGAAATAGAGAATCTAATATACCAACTGTGAAATGTAAACATGTTATCTAAAGTACAATTAAAAACTACTGAATCTGAATTGTGAGAACAAGGAAAAAGTTCACATATTCAACAGCAATAACTAAAATTGAGACCTTAATACCCCATATAAAACAAGCTATAAAAATAAATACCCAATATATATATAAAGATAAAGAAAGATTTAAAATATGTAGAAGCATAAAGTATCAACTCCAGAACCCTCAACAAGAAAATTTTAAAACTAATGAAAGCTCAAATTTTACACCAACTAAAAAATAACCCTGAAATTAAAATTATACTAGCTGATAAGATGCAACAAATAGTAATATTAGATAAATCAGAATATGATGAAAAATTAAAAGTAATATTACAGGAACTGAAATACAAACCATTTGAAAATAATCCAATTCCAAATGCTTTCAAGAGGTTATCGGATTTTAAAAATGACCCTTTTCTTCCAACCCAAATAGCAGAGGGGTTTATAACCCCTATGTACCTTACTATTCCACAATTATTCACGAAAATTAAGTTACACATATCTAGGTATCCCTTTAGACCATTGGTTAGTGAAAGGTCTCCCACATACAGCTTAGAAAATGCCATTTTTAAAACTTTTTCCCCATAGTTGACTCCCATACACTATACTTTAACTTCATGTGCAACAGCAGCACATATCATACAAACAACACCGATACAGCATACGACAACAATCCACTCACTTGATGTGTGTTGCTGTACTCAAATACTCCCATTTTGGAAGTGACAATGCTACTCAAATCTGAGTGGTTAAGAATCACCCGGCCCACTGCCCAAGAATGCCTTAGTGTTCATGAAGTGCTGGATCAGGCCACCAGATCTAATTGTTTGTCATCAATAGCAGGCCATGTGTTCAGGCAGTGGGGGTCCCAATGGGATCATCACTTTTGGGACTCCTAGCTGATGCTGTTATGTTATACATTGAACACATTGCATTGCAAAAAGCTGAATTAAAACCAACCTTATAATTGCATTTCATAGATGACATTATAATTTTTTTGGGATCATCCTTGTAGCAAAATTGATAGATTTCATAAATATATTTAATAATGTTCTGCCTTCAATAAAATTTACTCATGAGGCAGAGGTAAATGGAGAACTACCATATCTAGATATACTAATAAAGCAAGAGAAGTCTAAATGGTAAACAGAAATGGAGAAGTCTAAAATGGTATACAGAAAAATAACCTTCATACCTAATATAATTCCCCAGGTATCTGTACACCCAATCAATTATAAGAAATCCGTCATAAACATATATCTGATAAGAGCATATACTATAGATATTGTACAAAAAAATTTTCGTAAAAGAAATAGATTATATTAATAAAATTAGCATAGAAGCTTGGATACACAATCAATTTTATAAATAGAATACATAGATCAATAAAATATAAAATAAAAAAAACATTCACAACCAACACAGCACAAAATAGTGAAACACAGCATTATACAAGCAATTTCCCATTCATACCAGGAGTCTCATATACTTTAAAAAATATAGTTACCAACTATAATTTAAAATTACCATATACCATAAATAATAATATAAAACAATTAGTAAAAAATGATAGAGATAAAAATAAACCTACTGGAGGGGTATATAAAGTCAAAATTCCTAACCCACAAAATAAATTACAAGGGAAAAACCTATAGAATTGTAGAACAGCAATTAGCAGAATACAAATGGGGTGTAGAGAAACAGAACCCCACAACAGCTCTAGCACAAGCAATAATGGATAATCAATTAGATATAGACGAATTATTGGCAACATTAATAGCTGCATCCCCACAAAATAGCAATTGAACTACATCAAAAATATTCACATTAATATGCAAAAGAAGATATTTGCAATACTGACATTACACCTCTTCTGGCTGCATTGATTCTTCTACTTAAAGAGCATTACCATAACAGCGAGCAACCCCACCAGGGGGAGAAGCTTATAAATATATCACTTACAACAGCATTCATGGCTAGAAGAAGCCTTGCAAGTGAGAGCTGAAACATGGTCCCTATGTAGTTTTAACGTTTTAATTTTGAGTTTGTTTAAATGTCGCCTAAGTTTTAATTTAGCAAGTTTAATGAGAATGTTGGAACAGAATTCAAAACCAAGGATATTATAAAATGCCTACTTTTCAAAATAATTACAGAAAACGTATCTCTGAATATCAAATACCACTTATGTTTAATGCTATCCCAAAAGAAATACTAAATATAGATTCTTTTAATTGACTGAAAATCGAATTGAAAAAATATTTGGGAATTTCAAATTTGCTGAATATTATGTGTTGTGTTTTGTGAATTTATTTGATGTATACCATTTTTGTGGCTGAATGACCTATGTTTAATTTAATTTATTCATTTCCTGCAGATAAGCTATTTAGCTTTGTGGGTCTAATGGTAAATGTATCATATTCTTTACTTTTATGAATAAAAATCTATATATTATCATAAGTTAAGAAGTTAAGAGTGGTGGCTACCACCACTGATAACATATAGTATTTCAGTAAGTTACTTAATGCACAGAAAACTCTGTAGTATGAGAGATATAAGTCTAACCTGTAAAAACTCACTGGTGAGTTTTTTACAGTTGCCTGAAGTCATCAGAGAGTTAAACCACAGAGATTATAGCTTGCTCAGTGGCAATATTAAACTACAGCATAAACATGATAATTAAATTGATTTAATAAAAGAAACAAATTACCCATATTTTATGCATTTGCATTAATCCTATTTAAAATGACATTACAATAATATAGAGAAGAAAGTGCTAGAAAATAATTTTATAAAATAAAGAACAGTGTTCTTGTTTGATCTTTACCCTTCATTTATTTTTTCCAAATGATCTGATGGATTGCTTATTTCAAAAGAAATTACTAGTCATTGCTTCTAGTGTAATATCTCTTGACACTCTATAACAAAAATTTCAAATTTCTACATAAACATGTCGTTTACAATATTTGTTTAAAGTTTCACATTTTGCATATTTAATGTTCTCTAAATATGGAAATTAAAACTTGCTGGGGATTTGAAAAATGTGAATCATAATATTTCATTAGTACTTATCCAACAATTTTTTTTTCTCAATTATCTTTCAAAGCAAAATTTGTGTTCCTCCTTGGAAAATTAAAAATAATGTAGATAATCAACTCATTGCCAATGTAAACCTCATGACATTTGCATTCTACTGCCAAAATTTCAAATCTCCAGCCTAAATGCATATTTGTATAAAATTTTCCATCATTATTAGAGAACACAATTAAAACATTTGGTAGATTAGAAAAATGTGAATCATCATAAATAGTTCATTAATCCTATTAGACCCAAAATAAATTTCTAATTTATTTCTAAAAGCAAAAAAAGGGTTAAATGTCTTAAAATTTTAGTTAAATTTTAAGACAACAAATTAAAAATATTAGTTATTTTGGAAAACAAGCAAGATCAATTCTAAATGCATCTTGCCTTATTGTTAGCACCAATCTTTCAGTTGTAGAAATTACTTTCCTCAATAATGTGTTCTTTTTCATTATGAATGGTTGAATAATAGCCAAAGCATCTTTAAATTGGGTAGGTGCCATAGGCTTACTCTTTTTTGATTGTTGAAAATCTCACGAACCCATTTAGATGATATTTTTCATTATTGCACCTATGATTAGCCAAGGTAAGTATTATAAGCCTTTTTCAAAAAAAGAAAACTTCTTTTCCTGGACTTAATATTAAAATGCTTGTTATAATGTGGAGAAATATCAGAAAGGTGGTAGATATCACAGAGACAGAATAAAGAGCTTGTGTTCAAGTTTATTTGCAGCAAGAACCAGTGAGCTCAGTTCTTTATTGCAAACTATGCATTTAATGTGTAGGCTACATCAGTTGCTTGTGGAACAGTGAAATGCAATGGAGTGACATAAAAATATGCCTGTGATGTGGCAAGTGTGAAGGCATCCTAAGTCTGTCACCTACTGACCATTCCTCTACTGTCTCTAGCAGAAAAGAACTCATATGTAATTCTTGTTGATAATGCTTAAAGACCGTATGTATTCATCAGGAGTTGAGAAACAGGCCATTGTCACTAAATATATATATATGTCAAGTATAAAAATTCAGTATTTACTTGTTACTAATAAATTAATCAAAATTAAATATTCTGAAATAATCATGAATTATTCATGACCTGCTCAAATCCCTTAAGGTTTGGAAAAATGCAATTAAATTTATTTTTGTCATTAAGTTGGAGGATGGAACACCACTAATCCCCAGAGGGTACAAGCAGCAAGTACTGTAGCCCCTATTTCCAAAATGTTGGTAATGGCAGGAAGGTTATGGTGTGGAACCTTAAATTCCATTGCTGTTCTAAATACTAGCACATTAGCTGTGGAGGTAAGAATCATATTTTATTATCATGAAATACTTGTAGCCAACTCTCTTGAAACCAGAATATATGATTTTTTTTTAACCCTGTTAGGCAATATGTCTTTCATTAATTTTTGCCTGTAGTATGAGATTGAAGTATCTGTTACTTATTAAATGTAGGGAAAAAAATCATAACGTAATTGGAGGGACTGAAAAAAGTTCACAGTAATGAGCACTTGTTATCTGGGACAAGCCCTTGATTTTCACTTATGTAGATGAAAATAGCAAAAAAAAAAGCCTTACAAACAATTTAATAACTGATAAAGTGAAATATCACCTAGTCAAGTGCTTTTAGATGAGGTATATTAAAAAAAACTGCACCAAGAAACAGTTGCTAATTGCATAACATTGAGTGGTAAGGCATCAGTTGCAGTTTGATCAATGTTGCTGCTGTTATCCTCTGCCAACTGTTCTCATTCTCTAGCACTTGTTTCAATTAAAACAAAGGCCTAGGTCATGTCTATACTGCGGAGCCCATCAATATCTAAAAGAAATCTGAAAACCTGTTTGAATTTTTGAAATTTAGTCGAAAGTTAATATGTGAGATTTTGTTTTATCTGCTAAGGGCCTGCCATCCTCTCAGTCCTTCTACTATGGCATATAAACTGACAGGCTCCTGTCAGACCTCTGTGGCAAGCAGCTGCTTGAGGGTGTTTTTTTTTTAAATAACAAATAACCTGTTATATCTTGATGATTCATTATATTGATGAAATCTATTAAATAATCCCTTAACAAAGATTTCGTGACCATTTTGATTAACCAATTAAAGTGATTTCTATCTAATTCAAATGCTTCGTAATGAAATGCAATCTGAATTTTTGTCTTAACAATTTGTCCATTTATTGATCAGAATAAATTTCTCTTTATGATTTGAGGAAATGATTATAATTCAACAAATGAACAGTTATCTCTTGCCTTTGTATTTTATTTTCAGCTTTAAGCTTTATTTTTATTCATTTATTTCTATTCAAATGCATGATCTTTAAACAATATATATTGTTGATTCACAAAATGGTATTTCTTTAGTTGTAATCTCTGCAAAACGTTGGTTCTATGAATGTTATTTGTGTTCAACCCTAGAGGTGGAGCCTAGATGTGGCTCAGCTAATTAGAAACAAACATAAAATAAACTGCAAGATAAACATGTATTTTCAGTGTACACTATTACATAAAATAAACTGCAAGATAAACATGTATTTTCAGTGTACACCATCTGTTACATTAAAACATTTTTTGGATATGCTCATTTAGTACGATTGTATTTTTTATTGATCTTTTGCATTTTTTTAAAATTATGACTACATTTTTGTTAAATATTTTCACTGAGGAAGTCCTACAACTTGTTACTTCTGGAGATTGGATTTTTTGTAACTTGTTTTACAGAATTGAATAATATAAATTTTTTATTTGCCCCGTTAGCATGCTTGGCTACTTATCTAAGAGATCTGGGCAAGGCATGGATGTTCGTGTTGTTTTTCTGCTGAGGTCCTACCATTCTCACAGATCTGCTATGGCATATAAACTGACATGCTCCTATCAGACCTCTGTGGCAAGCAGCTGCTTGAGGGGATATAAATTATTCATTTATTTAGTTTATAAGAAATACCATTTGTTTCCCAAGTGTTGGAATGTTTTGGAAACAATAATTTCCTTGACCTTGGCTTGAATGGAGAATCAGTATGTACTTTGAAAATCCCCCCCCCCCATTTTTTGGGGGGTGAGGAGAGTAAAAATACAAACAAGCTTGCAGCAGTTGTTTCATAATGCTTGCAGTAAAAATATTTAAAGCAGCTTTCAATGGGTTCTGCCATTTTGAAAACATTGCTGCATAAAATGTAAACTGTGAATTCTACCCTACTAAATTAGCTTCTCTGCACACAGACATAATTTTAAAAATTTTACATCATAATTCTTTATGAAAAAATTACAATTACTTGCAATATGCTTGAAGCTTTCTTCTCTGAGCATTATGTATAATTGCAAATTTCTTATCACCTGGAAGATACTTTAATCTTTCTGCTCCAAGCATTATGGTATAATTACAAACTTATATGCACAAAATTAGTCTATTTATAAGCAAGACTTTTTTTTAATTTGAAGAAGCCACAGAAATATGTTAATTGTTTTTGTTTACAGCTGTTCTGAGGCATTTGTGATTACTTCACATTTTCTTATTTTTCTCAGAAGTGGATTCGTTTTTGCCTACTGCTTCAGAATTGTTGATACAATTGATGAACTATATTATGTACCTAAGAGATGTCAACTTTTTAATGCCATTTTTGATATCTTGGGGCCTAAATACAGTTCTTAAAAAAGTGCTTGGGAATTTGCTTGAAATGCAAGGCAAGAAACATAGAAGATGAAAACCAAAGTTGAAGCTAACACTGTAGTTACTTATACCAAGAAGCCAAAACATTATGACCCACCTGCCTAATGTATGTTGGTCTTCCATGTGCCACCAAAACACTCTTACCCAGCTAGGCATGGACACTACAAGATTTCTAAAAGGTGTCTTGTAGTATCTGGTACCAACATGTTACCAGCAGATCCTCTAATTGTTGTAAGTTATGTGGTTGAGCTGCTGGAGATCAAATATGCTGTTCCAACACAAACCACAGATGCTCAATTGGATTGATGTCTGGGGAATTTGGAGGCCAGGGCAATACCTGGAAGTCTTCCTCTCTTCCGCGAACCATTCTCGAACAATCCTGGCAGTGTGGCGTGATGCATTATCCTGCTGAAATATGGCACTACTAGAGGGGAATACCGTTGCCATGAAAGGATGTACCTGATCTGCAGTGATGTTTAGGTAGGTTGTAGATGTCATATTTCCTGCATATGAATGACTGGACCCAGGATTTCCCATCAGAACATTGCTCAAAGCATTATACTTCCTCTACTGGCTTGTTTTCATCCCACGGTTCATCCTGGTGCCAACACTTCCCCAGGTAAATGACAGGCACATACCCAGCCGTCCATATGGTGCAACAGCAAACGAGATTCATCAGACCAGATGACCTTCTTCCAATCATTTAAGGCCCAGTTTTGATGCTAGTGTGCCCATTGTAGGCGCTTTCAATGGTGAACCGAGGTTAGCATGGACACTTGGAGTGGCCTGTAGCTGCTCAGTCCCATTTTCAGCAGGATTCAATGTACTGTGTGTTGTGACACATTACTCTCGTCACCAACACTCAAATTATAGGCGAGTTGTGCCACAGTATCCCTTCTGTTGGTTTGCACCATATGGGATATCCTTCACTCACCTCTAGCATTGATGAAATGTGGTCAGCCCACACCTTGCTAGTAGTTTACTAGCTCTTGCTAGTAGTTACCACACCTTGCTAGTAGTTACTAACCACACTTAGCATAGTTTTTTCCTCCTTGGACCACTTTTTGAGGGTATTAACCATGGCTAACTGTGAGCACCCCACAAGCTTTGCCACTCGGAAATGCTCTGACCCAGTTGACTGGCCATTACAATTTGACCTTTGTCAAACTCACTGAAGTCCGCTGCCTTTCCCACCTGAAGAACAAGAAGAACACTGATTAACAGAGTTCAATATCAGGTATTATTATACCGTTTCATGACCTTCACATGCACCATCATTTAACTGCAATTGCTTCGATTTGCATAAAGACATGCTGGTCATAATGTTTTGGCTCTTTGGTGTATGTGGCAATCAATAGTGAGAGTGGGAAGCAAACAGACTGTGCTATGCTGTGGTGCATGTACAGGCAGTTTAAAATGTAAAGCACTTCAAAAAGCATTGATTAAAATTTTTATTTTCATATTTGAAGTAAAAAAGTGTGAAATGTTTAAAAAAATCTACTAAAAGCATTGTGTAAAAATGACTATTTTTGCCATGTATTAAATTTACATTTTAGATTTAGCTTGTTTATACAGGAGTTAAATAGCATATAATTTGCAGGCCTTTAAACTATCTTGTTTTTAAAAGGCATTTATATATAGCATTATTATTAGCATTTGTCATAATAATAACCTTTAGTGTTTAAACAACAATTTACCAAATTGCACAGACAATGACCATCTATGTTACCTTTAACTATAACTCCCCTTCAGTTATATCTACTATCTGCACTCTCATTCTTAACTCAGTACTGCCTTATCCTTACTTCCTGTTGGTTTACTTCCCAAACTGAGATATTTAAAAAACAAACAAACAAGCAGTTCTTCAACTACAGGTGTGTACTCGATTAAAGTTTTAATGGTGGGAATTAAGGTGTTACAGAACTCCCCTTAACTCTTTAATGGTCAAAATTTGAAATGGACTAATCGAAATAGTACTATTCCTTTGTCTTTAATAGCATCTACACTTTTCTGAAATTTCCTGGATATTAAAGGGTAAATCTTTAAAATTATTTACTGCAGCAAAAGGACTGCTTTTTTTTTTTAAGAATGTACTGGCAACAAGTAATTAAAACAGTTTATGGCAGCATTTCTCAATCTTTTCTTTTTGCTCATGGCCCTTCTCAGAGATTCATTTACCTCTGTGACTCCCCTCCCATAGCTGCTGTTGGAAAAAAAGGTACTTTACCATCTGCACTGTTTATTTACAATGTAAATTTTTGATTTTATATATTCTAATAATAGGTACTTTATTTCTAAGTAGCAAAGAAAATTCTTAAAGACATAAAATGTATAGTAGCAACATAAGATTTGCTAGCAAAATATATTTTGATAATTGGCATTTTATGTAGCTTCATCCTAGTGACTGATGCAAACTTGAAAAATTTTCATTATATATTGTTACACATATTAAAAATGAAAAAAAAAATTAACACAGTGTTCCAAGGAGCTTTGTTAAAAGTTATAAAATAAATTTGTCATGAAAGTTAAAAAAAACAAATATGATTTTTACATCTCACTCATAATATTTTATTCTGGCAGTTAATTTGGGTGGCGCCTCAGAAATTACATGACCCCCTAATGTTCTTTTTTTTTTCATGTTTCCCCTAGAAGTATTGTGTGGCCCCTTGGTAGGCCATATGGCCAACATTGAGAACCACTAGTTTATGGTATTAAATATCTCAGTTTGGGGAGTAAATCTATGGGAAGTAGGTATATTGTAGTTAAGAATTGAGTTAAGAACTTATTGTACAGATAGTGGATATAACTGAAGGGAGGAATCGTATATAAAGGTAAAACTGTTAGTATAATACAATATCCAAGTAAAATGAAACTACAGTTAAAACCTTTCTAATTCATACCATACAGTTTGAATCATTGGGATTTCCCATTAGCTAGAATAGAGATTTGTATACATTATGATGCAGATAATTATAAATGATGTTACTCTGCAGTTAAAAAACAATATATACTTTCTTCTATCAAGGGAATAGGAAAATGTTCATGTTTAATTTGAAGTGACCCATTCCACCTACATAGGTTATCTTTTGATTGCTTTCTTTTCTAAATGGTCACCTTTATATCTAAAATTAATTCTTGGCAGTGTTTCATTATCACATATTTCAATGCATGTTCAATAGTTGCTATGTTGTCCCCATGGTGGCACTGGAGAATTGTACTAGATAATTAAACATCTAAAATTTTTTGTGTGTGACAGTAATGCAAAACCTGTTTTGAAGATTATGTATAACATTGGTGTAAAACTAACAAGTGTACTTAAGGAAGAAAGGAATTCATATTTTTGGCATCATTTTGTGTAATTGAAAGTTATATGTAAGCTAAACTTTAATGTACTTTTATTCAAAATGTGATGTGTTTGATTTTTGCAGCACAGATTACAGTTTAACTGCTCATGGCTATCATTATTTGCTTATTAAACTCACTGACCCACCCACCCATTCACTCACTCACTCTTCTCTTCAATTAATAAGGCTTTTGTTATAATCTATATTAATAAATGGAGATGTCTATGGCAGTCATAACTCATCAGGAAATTGTAGTAGTTGCTTCAAAATTTCACAGAGCTTTTCTGGTTGTTGTCTGAGTTGCAGTACTAAATTTAAAGTTGAAATTCTATTTGGGGCACTTGCTACAAGCAATAATATTCATCATGCTATTCTTACGGATAGGAAACCAAAATCACTGCCAAATGCATTCTTGCCATTTACTGCTCCCTAACTTGTAAACCTTAGACCATGAATAGAATAGACAGTATGCTCATGATTTTGCAACACCCAACATCGAAAGCAGTGCTATCATGTGACTGATGGAAAGAAAGCTTTGTGAATGGTGTTCCGTACTGTGGATTTGTTTGCTCTGCAAGATTTATCAAAGGAGGAAGAACAATTACATTTCACAGGTGAATAAAGCAATTTTAACTTAGATTGTTATGTCAATTATTTATGACTGTTATTGTTAAATTACTTACTTAAAATTATTAAGACATTTTGCTTTACTTGCATCCAACAATTCAACATTACTTTTAACATGGCTACAGATTTCAGTAAAAATGGAAATATTAACTATTGAATTATTTTCTCATATTATTTATACTATGAGCATTCTAATCAGCTTTTGACAAACATCTAATATTTACTGTCATGCATTATTTTTGGAGCAGAATTTTTATTCTGTTAAACAGGGTTTGGAATTAGTAAATGTTATTGCATGAGTTCTATCAGTGAAGTAAAGTAATATTAATTTCATTAGCTGCACTATTTTTATTGGAGCATATGCTTACAAATTTTTCTCCTTTCTGCTAATATGAATAAATTAAAAAAAAATTGCCAATCTATTTGTGTCCTAAAAGTAGAAAATAAACCAAAAACATGTTGATGGTGCAATCAGTTGCTGAATTCGTATACACTGCAAATGGCAATCTTGTTGTTGTTTAGGTAAATGGCAACATTCTTCTGATTTCTGATTATTCAGGATTTAGTGGTTTTTTTTCGGGGGGGGGGGAGAATTCAGTTTTGGGAAGGCTCCAAGAATTTACTTTCAGGGGAGAAGGGGGGAAGGTTAGAAAATGCGACTTGAGTAGGGTTTCCCATTACCATAAAATTATTCCACCAGGTAGGAAATATTAAAAATAACATTTTTTTGGGGGAGGGGGGTACTGGGGTACTGGGCATGGAGACATACCACACTGGGTGCGTCCTACATCCCTGTGCACTATCGATATGTTTTAAGTTTATTTTTTGTTTTTTCGGGTGCATATAAAAAGATAAGTTTTTTATTTGTATTTTTCTTTCTTGCTAAACACACCTATCTTCAGAAATATTGATTTCATGTATGGATTTTTCAGTGATATACGTACAGTCATAAATAATTGACATAACAATCTAAGTTAAAAATGCTTTATTCACCTGTGAAATGCAATTGTTCCTCTTTGATAAATTTTGCTTAGCAAGCAAATCATAAACATAATATTCTTAAACAAAGACCACATTTTTCTTCCCCTTTACTTGGTGTCACCTTTAAAGGAGCCCATGACATTGAAGACATCACAAGCTTTAAATTTGAGATAAACTCTTTAAGGTAGACCTCCATGAAATTTCCATTCCCTTTTGGAGGAGGAGAGAATAGTGGAGGATATGACAGTCTTCATATTAGCTTTCATTTAACACCTAACTCATAAATGTTGGCCTTTGCGTTCGAAAGGTATAGTAACTTCCATCAAATATCCTCTTTTTTTAGGGAGGAAGAAAGCAGGGTGGGGAGAAGGTATAATTTTATGATTGACAACCTTCACCAGCCAAGCCTGGATCTAGAAAAACAAAAATCGAGGGTCTTGTGGTAGGCAAGAAACAAAATTAAGGCAGAGAAATATAGACAGGGGGGCAAGAGACTGAATTTTCACTGCAGTATAAGGTTTTGCACTCCATTTTACAAGTCTTTAAAAAATTGCTCCAAAAATGCATAAAATATAAATAAGTTGAATATTTTTTCCCTCTTTTACCCTTACTAACATTCTGAAGGGAGGGGGGGGCATGCCTCTTTTCACCTCCCTAGATCCGTCCCTGAGTAGAATAATCCTTCACATATTTTATTCTTTTTTTTTGGAGGCAGGAGAGGGGGAGAATTTATAATCTGTGATGCTCTCCATGTCACAAGCTTTCATTTGATAACATAATTTCATTTGATAACATTGCATAACCTCGTTTTTTTATGGTGGAAGAAAGTGTAGGGAGTAATTTGTTTATAGCCTATGACACTCCCCAAGTCCTTAAATTAGGATATCCTATTGCATATTATGTGAATGGAGGAGAAATTTTGAATGGCTGTTGGTTCTAAAATAAAATATTTATGAAAAAATGAGGCCCAAAATAATTTACAGATCCAGTCAAATCGTATTTAAATCTCACTTTTCAACAAATTAAATATTTATAGAGTTACAGAACTTAGAATGTTTAACAGCAACAATATCAATTTAATTGCTTTGATAAATTATTAAAAACAAGTTAAAATGAGGTCAATAACCACTATTCTAAATTTATTATGTTTTTGTTTTTTGCAGAACAAATAACTTACCAAATGTTTCTGCTTCCATAACTCTTTAAATACTGTATTAGGTAAAACTGTTAGTATAATAAATTATCCAAGTAAAGTAATTTAATTCTCTATGACACTGTTAAATGTTTTTAAGCACTTCGACACATGGACTATGCTATCAAGTATCAATAATTATTAAAGAGATCTCTAATAATTATTGATATTTGATAGCATAGTCCATATGTCGAAGTGCTTAAAAACATTTAACAGTGTCATAGAGAATTAAATTACTTTACTTGAATTACTGCACTGTGTACCTCTGCTGTAATTTTTGTTATCCAAGTATCTACAGTTAAAACCTTTCTAATTCATACCATACAGTTTGAATCATTGTGATTTCCCATTAGCTAGAATAGTTGAAAATTGATATTTAAATAGGTTTGGTTGAGATCTTTAAATTATCTTCAGTCAAATTTTTTCACAAAATGCATATTTTAGAAGTTAAAGCAATTCAAAATTTATTGTAAATATTATTAAGAGGTCATTTCTTGCACTGCATTTTGAATAATGATTTAATCTGATATGTTGTGCACATTTTATTTACCAATAAGTTCATATCATAACAGTTATCATTATAATTTGGTACTTGATTGAAAAACGAAAGTCAAACACCTTGCAATAAGCTACGTAGAGATTACCTCTTGCCATCTGTCATGTGACTAATGAGTTTCTGACATTGGTACACTTCTGCTCCTGGCATTAATACAGCGAAACTTTGTCTACTCTATTTATGGTCTAAGTTGTAAACATAAGAATCATGGCAACATTTAAATCTGCTGTTGTTGCCAGATTCTCCAGATTCCCAAATGTATTATTATATTAATGTGTCCCATTGGGTAGGAACCTATTTTTTAACCCAACATTGTCACACAGGAAGAACAACATATGAAATTTGGCACCATTTAGTCAAGTGCATCAGAAACCACAGTACCAAAATCTGTCAAAACAGAAATAAAAATCTTGATAAATTTGCATAGAAATGAAGCCATGGGCTATGGGAGCACACCCTGATGTCAGCAACAACCTGAGCAATGCCAGGCAATTATTGTTGAATCTCTGCTAAATGGTCAGGGAGGGGAGAAGTACTCACAAAACTAGCCTATATTGCAGTGAAAATCAGAATATACAGATTAAAGGTAAGACTCAAGCAACATTGAGTGCAGTTAAGGTAGTAATAAATATGTAAAACATTATGTCAAAATTATACTAAAGTAAACAACAGCTAAATAACTTGTTTAATAGTGTTCATCTGTAATAAAATATCAAAAAAGTTTTGCATCACCTCTATTTTCTGCTTTATGATAAATTCTTAAATATTGTATTGCTCTGTGCAATTCATGTCACAACAGTTTCAGACATATTGTTCACACTCCCATGGAATTGTGACCATAGTATCATATTTCAAGAAAATTTTATTTTCTGTACTAAGGTTCACATGTTACTCATAACAAATGATATGAATCAGTCAAATGGCAATGCAGATGTCAGCAGTATCAGTTTTCAGAATGGTAAAATGAACTATTAGGAGGGAAGAAATTGTGTTTGCTTTTATGTACTTGTGAATTTTATACTTGTAATTAATATACCTTTATCACTTACCATTTAGTTGCTTTCTTTGTAGCACACATTCCAAGTAACAACTGACCTTACTCGTCCAGTTATGACAATGGTATCAGCTGGTCAAGGAGTTTGGGTGGCCGTCCAGAACAGCTCTGTAATACGTCTCTTTCATGCTTCATCTTACCATGAGCTTTTAGATGTTAATGTTGCTCCACCTGTCACAAAAATGCTTAGTGGTAATGTATATTTGTTTATTGATAACAAGGACATAAGACTGCTTCTGTTAAGTAGCATAAAATAATAGAAATATTAATGAAAAATTTAACTGCCTTTTTGGAGGGATTTGCAAAAGTTGAAAAGATTAAATACCAATGAATTGAAGTTGAGGATAACAGACAATATACATTGTATTACCAAATCACTGAATCATTTCTATGATATGTAAATGGAAAGCAGTATTCATATCACCCTAATTTTGAAAAGATTTTTACAGAAAAATTCCACTGAAGGCAAAGATCTCACTTAGAACTCTAAATCTCATTTTTCAACAATATTCATTTAATATTTAACCCTTGAAGTGGGAGCTGTTGAATTTTTAACAGCTGAGGTAGTTCTTTAGTGCAACTATCAATTGTTTTACAGTTGTGTGAGACATATTTTCCACCAGAAATAAGTTTCTGTCATTAACAAATAGCACTACTGACTAAAATTAGAAGTCCACAACAGTCATTTAATAGTAGTTGGAAGTAATTATATTTTTAATATTCAATGTTATGCTCTATTGAGTCATATTTTTTTCTACTAAATATCTGCATTTTAGAGTATTTGTCCTGCTGCTTCTAGGGTTAAAGAGCTATTGAAGCTGTAACATTTAACATCTGATGCTGTTATGCTCACCCTAAAGTCTTCTTGGCCAAAACTGGCCAAAAACTGAAAGACTCACTGCACAAACTTCTAAAATTACATTTATTTTAAATTAGCTAGATTTAATTCTCTATGTCACTTCTAAATAATATAAAGAGACCAACTGATCATGTATGCTACCTAGTATTAAAAATTATTCTAATTGCCTCAAGCCTTTACAATTATTTCAACATAATACCATGGTTTAACATCAGTTCGCAGAGAAGTCTTGAGTAGTTAGGTATGTATTCAATGAAAGGGTGGTGGTGGTGGTGGTGGGACTTAAGGTGCTACAGAACTCCGTTTTACTCTTTAATGGCCAAAATTTGAAATGGACATGTCCAAATAGTGCTATTCTTTTGTCTTTAATACCATCTACACTTTTGGGAAATTTCTTGTGTGTTAAAGAGTTTAAATCTTTAAAGTTGTGTGTTAATTGAATAAGTTAAATAAAAAATATTAACACATTTTTTTTAATCAAAAGTCATGAAAAAATAATTGCCAAATAAGAGACTAATCAGATTAGTGAGGAAATTATTAGTCGATATGAGAAATTTTTGGTTTTCTGAGCCACCAGCACAAATAACATTGTTTTCAACAAAGCAACATTTTTTGTGGTTAAAAGAAGAGAACAAGTTTCTTCAATGAATTTGACTGATATTGCTTCAAATGCATATATACACAAAAAAAAGAGCAACCAGATTTTTTGCCTCTTATCATCTTGACTAGGATTTCAGTTTAAAAATATTTTGTGCTTAGCAAGAGTAAAGAAAGGTTTAGTAGTTCTTTCTGAATGTTCTGATCACCTTAGAGATGTTATATATAGCAAGTCATCCTGAGAGAAAAGCATATAGTGAAGAAAGTGGCATTTATTAGTTGTTCAATAAGGACACAATGATTATGGAGTATTTACACACTTTTCCTTATTTCATTTGTATTAGCTATTTTTTTATCAGTTGTATTTTCTGAAGTTTGAAAATAAAAATCACACAAAAATTGTGAAATATTTGAATATGTGGTTGATCTGAAGGAACGTAAAGTGGAAAAATTTCTTTTTCAAAACTTTATAGCATATAATATTCAAAGCTTTTAATTGTATGTAGAGAAACGTAATTGGCTATAAGTCAATTTGATAATAATTTCTGCTCACAGCATAAATGTTAAATTATGTGTTGCAATTGACAAACAGATATATAAAAAAAAACATGTAATTAAAGAAAAAAACTTTTTTGGAAAAATAGCACAAATAAATGTTATGCATTTTTTTTAATATCTTATTTCAGTCCCTAGAATTAAGGGTAATCTGGATATTCGTTCATTTAAATTCTTTTTTACACTTTTAAAAACATAATTCAGCAGTTTTAATTTTACATTAATAACAAGTTTCTACATTAACTTTTTTAATCATATTTGCCTATGCTGTGTTTGTTTAAAGAGTGACAACTTGTTATTTTTAACTCATTATTAAACCCAAGGTTTTGATTTGATTGTTTAAAACCATAAATTATCAAACTAGATCCATCATAGTATCAAAGGTAACAAGACTTGAGAGTTAGAAATGGGAAGAGGTAGTAGTGATGGGGGAGTTTCTCTGCCATAACAGAAAACCTCAGGTAATGTTTCACATGAAGGTTGAAACAGGATAAAATTAAGATGGCTCTAATTAAAGATTATATAGGCTAATATTAGTATGAGTCGGCTTAAATGAGTGCTAGATAGATGTGAAATGAAGAATGAAATGCTGCTGTAGGGAAATGAGCAGTATTACTATAAAATTTGTGCCTTCTGAGCTGAAGAAAGATTGTCAAGGAGTGCAGGGAGCTCATAGTGACTGAAATGGAGTTGCCAGATTTTATGGGAGCATGAGGGAATGTGACATCTGGTCAGAAAGGAAACATCTAATAACTAGTGTTTCTTTGTTTTATTCACATGATTATGTTTCAGAAGAATGTATGATTAATGATCAACCATTTATTTTCTGTACAAAACATTTGCAACAGACTGACCTTTTTTTGTTTTTGGAGTTGGTACACATTTTTAATTCTTTTTCACAATTAATAGTTGTGTCAATAAAGACTCCATATAAACCAATCTTAGTTGAGATCTTCAAAAAGTATGTAAAAGGAAAAATTAATAGCCTTATTAATGAACTGTCTTCACTTTTTTTATTGGTGATATAAAAATTATTAATATATGATAAATAATGAGGTATATGCTAAAATGATTATTATGAGGCAAATAGTCAGAACATTAAGGATATCTAAAACACAGTGCTAAATCAATTAATTAAAATTTAATATCAGCAATTCCACTCTAAAGTAATAGAATTGTTTTTAAAAATGATTATACTTTCATAAACACGAGTCAACTTAGTTCACTGGGGCAAAGTCATTAATTGCTTACATAGTAAATACCACAATAAATGTTAAACTTTAGATTGAAATTGTAGAAATTAAATTTGATATACTCATAAACATAATATGAATTAATTTTATTAGGATTTGGTCACAAGTAAAAATATTAATCCTTTACACTTGAGAGGCGATCCTCAGTCACCACATGCAGCAACTCGAATGGTGACTGAGAGGCAACAATAACTGGTTTATAAACAGAAATCCTTTGCACTTGAGAGGTGATTCTCAGTCGCCACTTGGTTTAATGCATGAACTCAAATGGCGACTAAGAGGCAACAATAACTGTTTTATAAACAATATTTTTCCTCTTTACATTTTAGATGTGTAAATCTATTGTCTATGTGCACTTCATAGTACAGCATTGTGTTTAAATAAAATTATTATTTTGAACTTGGTCTGTTTTTAGTGGTTATAAAAATGGAGCCAAATGATGAAATTAGTAGCATTGAAGATGAGTTTGATTTTACGTTTTTATGTATGATTTATTTTTATATAAGTTGTAAAAATTTTCATCAGCTTTTTAGCAAAGAAACTTCGAGTTGCTACTTTCTTATAGTGAAAAAACCTTAGAATGCAAAGGGTTAATACTAAAGATTTTAAGGTGAAAGGGAAATAAGCTGTATTTGAAATTTCCCCTCTTTATCTACCACCCCTTAAGACAGATGTCTTGATGAACTACTCTGTGTGGCAGGCCAAGAATTTTTTTATAAATAATAAAATAAACACTCTCTCAAGTAGCTGCTTTCCACAGAGGTCTGACAGGAGACTGCCAGTTTAATATACCATAGAGAAGATCTGTAAGGAAGGCGAGACATCAGCAGAAAGACAACACAAACAGCCATGCCTTACCTGGGTCTCCAATCCAGATCCCTTTGATCACTAGCTAAGCACGCTAACCATTTGACAACAGGACATCAAATTTTTTTAGGTTATTGGAAAAAAATTCTTGTGTTTAGCAACCCCCTCCCCCTCCCAAAAAAAATCTTGGATATGCACCTCTATGAAGTAATTTCTTCAGTTTTTGAGAGTCCGAAACTTAACCGTAGCATGAAGGTAAGTGAAAGTTCAAATTCAGATTATGAGTCCCTATGCAGAAAAAGATATTAAGATGTTATTACTGGAGTTTCTTGCTTTAGTAGTTGGTGAGAGTTTGAAATCTTTGCTGTATCACAAAGATAGGTCCTCTACTGAAAAAACATTTGGAGAGGGAATCCATTTACGGAACAAGATTTTGAGCTGTTGTTATTGCTTGAAATCCATTATAGATGTTGAGCTGTTTTTATTGCTTGAAATCCATTGTAGATGATGACCATAGTTCAGTTTCAGTGGAAAAGTTATGAAGGCATCATTCTGTTCTCTTGACATAGAGGGCTTTTCACTTCACCTAATTTTTGATTGAATTTTAAAAATCATGGAGTATGTCGGCTCCTAGCATATGGTGTTTTAATTGAAACTTGGCACAATTCCAGCCTTTGATAACTAGCATCATAAGGATATTAACAATCGGCTCATTGACATTAATGTGATAATTGATGGTCGTAGAGATGTGCAGTGAAGTTTAGGTTAAATTGTCATACCTGCATTTTCTTCATTCTTCAGAGGTAGTTTCATTGGTTGTTCAAGTAAGACAATTCCGGGTTATGTGCTGTTCTCATTAGCCGATATTTTTTTCACAGGTCCAGTATTGTTGCTTCTCACTTGGTAGTAGCTCTTAAGTGTGGTGGTGTTGCACTTTGCTGACTCTGTGGTATGAGTCACATCATTCTAAACTTTGTGCAGGTGATAGCCATTAGTTGAAAGTTCAAAAGTTTGGCATAGTCTTTGAAAGTAAGTAAAGAGTTAAAAATCATGGAAGAGTGCAAGTAAAGAAGATGTCAAGCTGCTGGTAGGGCTAGAGTTTGTTTTTTAACTTCTTGGTGAGTTTATTTTGAATTTGGGGAGTGAGTCCCTACAGGTTAGGGTATTGATATGTGGATAATGTTGGACTGCCATTGTTGATGACTACTCAGTTGGACTGCAGTGATGCAGCTGATAGGTTCCAAGGTCATATACCCCTACTCTTGATATTCAGAAGGGAGCAACTTGAGTGTATTCTATATATGGATGCAGGACCAGATCTAGGGGGAAGGCAGCCATGGCCCTCCCTTTCAGAACCAAGTAAGGGTAAAAGAGACAAAAACTATTAAACTTCTTCTTTCTTTCTTTCTCGTGTCCGGGCATCATAATCGTTTTGTCAGAATTGGACAAAGTCGTCCATGTCTCTCCCCATCCATAGGTCGTCTAGAGTAGTTAAAAATGACATTGCGTGCAAGCATAGATGTGGTCCATAGTCTGTCGTTCTCCACACTCACATCGGTCGTCCATTGTCAAACCCCATTTGCGCATGTTAGCCTTTACAGGGGCCACCCCCGTTCTTATACGGTTTAGGGTTCTCCAGGTCACCCAGTCCATCCCCACGCCAGAAGGTTCTTCCTCAGAGATTGGATACCAGTCTGGTGGATCAACGCTTGTGCGAGATAGAAAGGAAGACCTAGAGATCAGTCTACTGGGGGGGGGGGGGGATCTGGCACTCCAAACATAATGTGTCTCTCATCGAAGGTTTGCTTAAAACGCTCTGTGTACTCGTGTGAGGCACGGCGGGTGTTCAGTTCTGCAAAACCAGCAGCTCTATACAGTAGTTTTAATGGCGTTGGTTTCATGCAGCCAGTCACTATCCGGCAAGTCTCATTCAAGGCTACGTCCACTTTCTTTGAGTGTACGGATTGATTCCAAACAGGGCTTGCAAACTCTGCAGTGGAAAAGCAGAGTGCTTTGGCAGATATACGTAGGACTGCCGGGTTTGCTCCCCATTTGCTGCAACATAGCTTTTTTAGTATATTGTTCCTTGTATGGACTTTAGCTGCAGTTTTATGGCAGTGCTTCTTGTAGGTAAGGCTTCTATCTAAGATAACTCCTAGATATTTTGGTTGGTCTGTATGCTCCAGTGTATGGCCTTCCCATTTAACCTTTAGTTTCCGTTTTGCCTCTCTTGAACGTAGATGGAAAGCACAGATTTGTGTTTTAGATGGATTGGGTTTTAAAACGTTATCTTTGTAGTATGTGGACATGGTCGACAGCGCTTGTTCTAACAGTTCTTCGACCCTTTGAAACATAGTGTCTTGTACAGCGATGGCCAGATCGTCGGCGTACAGAAAGTGTTTGGCATTGGGATGTAAAGGTCGATCATTTGTATAGATATTAAATAGAATAGGGGATAACACACTACCCTGGGGCAATCCATTCTTTTGAATTCTCCACCTACTCTTTTAGTTATCCAAAATAACATAGAAACGTCTGTTGGTGAGGAGAGATTCAATGATTTTTACTAAGTTAAAATCTCTGTACAAGTCATAGATCTTTAAGAGTAACAAGCGATGATTGATGGTGTCATATGCCGCAGATAGATCAACCAACGCTACTCCTGTCACTAGTTTCCTCTGAAATCCCTCTTCTGTATGCTCTGTCAGGTTTAGCACCTGACTCATACAATACTTTCCCGGGCGGAAACCCGCTTGTTGTGGGATAAGTTTTGGCTCTATCTTGGGTCTGATTCGGGATAGTATTAAGCATTCGTAAAGCTTAAAAAGATGGCAGAGTAATGAAATAGGTCGGTAGCTGGTTGGATTATCTGGGTCTTTACCCGGCTTCAGAAGAGCAATAACTTTTGATTTCCTCCAGAGTTTAGGTAGGGAGTAGGTTACACAGCAATGGTTAAACATATTCAAGATCCATAGCTTTGGCTTGGGTCCGAAATTTTTTATCTGTTCTGTGCACAGATCGTCTATCCCTGCAGCCTAACCGTTTTTCATATTTTTTAAAGCATTTTCGAGTTCTTCCATTTTAAAAGGCATGCCCAACACATTCTCTTCGTCTGGCAGTCTTTGGAGTTTTTGGTGTTTGATACTCCTATCAGGTTTGCTATTAAGCAATAACTGGTTAGCTATTTGGTTAGCTGTGACATTTCCCTTTGCTGCTCTAACTTTGGGTTCACCGTTAAGTTTTTTTATGAGATTCCAGGCCATCTTGCTGCTGTGGGTCATGTCCATTCTCTCCAGAGTTTCTACCCATTTTTTCTGTCTGGTTTCACTTAGGGCTCTCATGAGATTGTCTCCCAGCTCAATCGTGTCCTGGCTGAAAGGATTTGTGCTGTATAGTTTATGGTATCTCTCTGTCATATCCTTCAGTTCGTTTGTTAGTCCGGGGATATAAGCCGTGGCCCCGTGTGCGGGAGAGCCATACCCTGTGCATGTTAAAGAACACGCTGGATGGCCTTGACGGGAGGCTACCATCTGTCTCCCAACAGCTGTTCCAGTGGGTCCCCTCCCCCAACCTTCTCTGAGCCTTCGGGGTCCATGTGACCTGGCCATTTAGCCCATGGTGTGCAAAAAAGTGCCGCTCAGAGGTAAAACTACCCAACTACTACCGGGGATATAAAAATTCCTACATCCTCTGGGTATGTTTCTTCTGGACGTCCTCTTCACCATTTCAATGAACAGCTCATATTTCTGAGAAATAGCTGGAAGTCCCTTAATAGTTAAGTCTTAAGTCATCTCTAAATGCTTTCCAGTTTGCTTTTTTAAAATTGAAACGTCTTCTAAATAGGATCTCCTGGGTTTTTATGGCGGCGTAGACTTTCTGTCCAATAGGTCGATGTTGAGTTTTCGGTATAGGCTGCAATATCATTTTAACACAACAATCAGAGAGTAGTGAACTAGCAAAACAGATGTCAGGGTTGTACCCCTTCCGCCAAGCTCGGCTGTTAAAAGAATGGGGGAGTTTTGCATCGTGGACCAGGGATAGTCTGCTTCGTTCCGCCCAGTCCTCAACTCCCTGGCCGTCTTCGTTTGTTGTTTCATAACCCCATGAGGTGGAATGGCTGTAAAAGTCACCTAACACGAATTGAATTTTCTGGGATGCGCAAAATTTTTTGTTGCCTGGAATTGGAACTCCACTCCTGGGGGTTTATAGTAAGATGTTATAGTACAGTTGGCATGTTCTACGGTGATAATTTCAATGTTATCAATATGGGAGTGCTCGACGGAGTTGGTTGTTATGTTATTTTGTACAAAGACAGCGCTACCATATTTTTCATGAGGTATTTCTCCGACAAGTTTCATGTTGTGGATTTTGGGTCTGTTTTTATTTTCCCCTCGATGTGTTTCCTGTAGACACAGGACGTCAACTTCCATTTGCTTACGCATGTCTGATATTAAAAACTCTTTATTTATAGTAAGTCCTTCAATGTTGAGACTTATTAACGTCAAAGCCAGCCTTGAAAAAGGCCTTTCATTTTGGTTGGGATTCATCCTTCCTGTCTCTTTGATGATGTCCGGTGGTGAAAGGATCAGCCGTCAGTGGTTTTCACTGATGTTGTCCAGGGTACGCCCAATTGTAACTTACTTCATTTGAGTGTATTTCACTCTCATAAACCAATCGCAATCTTTTAGGAGGCTTTCATGCATTTTTCAAGAAATTTTTCAAAAACCTATAAAACAGAGGGGGAAATGTTACATAGCATTGGATATCAAGTGTTTTGCCCTCTCCCTTTACTTTTTTTGGCTTGATTGTGTTTCTTGGCCCCTCCCTCACTTTTTTTCTCTTCTAGATCTGGACCTGTATGAATGCATTGCATGGGACTGCCCCAGCTGTTGTTGGAAGATGTGATGAAATCCATTTTGCATTTTGACCTTGGGCATGAAATGCATAATCGGATTTTTATATTTATGAAGTATCTTGTTTAAGGGCCATATCATCCAGTATATATAACATAAAATAATTTATTTATTATTACTATATTGAAATATTATTGAAAATTTTAAAATTAAATAATAAATTTATAAAAAAAATAAGGAGAATTTTGAAATTTAACCATTTATAATTAAACACGTATGATTGTCAATTACTGGGGTTGGGGTGGCTCAGTCTGCAGTCTGCCAAACCCATAATCTGCAGTTCCCAGATTTAAGTCCCACTTGGGCCAGCATTAAGATTCATCTTCTCAAAACTCCTCACCCTCTTCTCAGTCAGTAGGGGACACCAATGGGCTTTGAAAGGCTGTTGTTAATCAATTAGGATACTAAGCCATGGCCCCATGCGTGGAAGAGCCATATCCTGTGCATTTAATCACTGGATGCCTTGCCAGGAGGCTACCATCTGTCTCCTGACAGCTGTCCAGTGGGATCCCACACCCAAATCTCTGAGCCTTTGTGGCCTGGCCATTTGCATTATTAATTGCACCATCTGCTGCTCAGATGTAAATAAACCCGATCCAACTATCAATAATTCTGTTCTTCATCAATATATTCTATCACCAGAATTTCTAATTTCTGGGATAAATATATTGTTTGCAGTATTACTTCAAATTTTACATTTTCTTCATTTAGCTCTCTCTAATGATGGTAAATTAAAACATTTGGAGTATTTGAAAACTGTGAATCATCATATTTTGTTAGTTATGTTTAACTCAAAAATAGATTTTCCTTAATCTCTTCAAACAAAAAGATACATTTTCCCATGCATACTGGAGGTGAAGGAACAAATTGTTGTTGCCAATGTACACTCCTTGATCATCACACTCCACCACTAAAATATCAAACTTCTAGACCAAATAAATCATTTGCAATATCCACTTAAAATTTCCAAATTGCTTTTATAATATTGATTCCAATTTCCAATTGAAATTTCCAAAATTTTCCACCATCAGAGGGCACAATTAAAGCTTTTGGGAGATTCTAAAAAGTGTGAATCATAAGAGTTTACAATACCTACCTAACCCAAAACAAATTTTAAATTTATCTCTAAAAGCAAACAGTTTTCGCTTAAAATACAAAAACTGCATTTTCCCATTCTTCTGGGGGTAAAGGTAAAAATTATTGTTCTCAATTATAAAACTTCGTGATATTCACATTTCACAACCAAAGTTTTAAATTTCTAACATAATTGCATCACTTGCAATATTAGTTTGAAATTATGCAATTTTCAAAATTTTCTACCATTGGATGGTGCAATTAATAACTATAGGAATATTCTGAAAGTGCAAATCATAATATTTTGTCAATATCTATTCAACCTGTAAAGAATTTTTAATTTTTCTGCAGAAACAAAAATGTTCAATATCTACAGACAGACAACAAAATGAAAATATTGTCTCATTTTATCTGAAAACAAGCTAAAAAAAGGTGGAAGCCTGCTGCTCTTTACCAGACCCGCCCTTGCTTTTCCATGATTCAAACTCTTTACCTACACTGCCTGGCCAAAATTATTATCATCACCTATCTAATATCTCCAAAAGCTGAAATGACAGCCCAGACTTAATATGGCACACTTTCCACATACTTTTGAAATACAGCAGGAAAGATTCTGGGCATTTCATGCATGACAGTGGGAATAATATATACATCACAATAATTTTGAAAGTCGGTGTACCTTCAAAGACTGCCAAATTTTGTGCTTTCAACAAATGGCTATCACCTTTTCAAGATTTCCTGGCTAATTATACCATAATACAGTCATCTACTTGTAAAATATGAGTCAATTGTAATAACTTTTGATATGGGTTGTTGGGTTGGGTTGTTTTACCTCTGAGCGGCACTTTTTTTGCACATCATGGGCTAAATGGCCAGGTCACAAGGACCCCGAAGACTCAGAGAAGGTTGGGGTAGGGGACCCACTGGAACAGCTGTTGGGAGACAGATGGTAGCCTCCCATCAAGGCTATCCAGCATATTCTTTAATGGGCACAGGGTATGGCTCTCCCACACACTGGGGCCACAGCTTAACATCCCATTCGACGGACAGTGGCCTTTCCAAGCCCATCAGTGTCCCCTACGGACAGTGGCCTTTCCAAGCCCATCAGTGTCCCCTAGAGACTGTGGGCAGGGCGGAGAATTTTGCAGAGATAAATCTGAACACTGACCCAGCTGGGATTCGAACCTGGGAACTGCAGATTTCGAGCCTGGCATGCTACCGACTGAGCCACTACCACCCCTTTGATATGGGTGCATAAATATTTAAGTGAAGTGCTTTTAAATTATTTAGCATAGGCATAGAGAATTAAATGTATTTTAATTTCACATTTAAGTGCTCGAATGTGAAGTTGTCAAGTGCTTTTACATATTTAAATACGAAAATGTAAAATGCATGGCATGATTACCATTTTATCCAGTTGGTTAGAGGTGGTTCTATTACTTCTCTCAGTTAGTTTATTAAACTTGGAGATTCAAAATTATCTCAATAACTTGACTACTACCTATTTCATTAATAGTAGCTACTATTGCAAAGAGAGCTTAGATTCATTTCTCTATATGGCTCTAAAGCAGCTTATGCCACCCCCACCCCTATGTCAGGTTATTTTACTCATATATCATTATGCGTTGTCTTATTTGTAAAATTTGAAACAAATTACGACAATTTTGGATACTTCACAGCATAAATTATTAGTTGAATTACTTATAAATTGTTTAACAGTGACACAGGGAATTAAATCTAGACTTTAACTATTGAACTGTGAATCCCTTCATTCTTTTAGTTACATTCATTTTAGGAAACGATTTGTTTTAATTAAGGTAAATTCTTAATATTACGAATGCTGTTGCTAAATGTTTCAACAATAGTAACTCTGAGGTAATATTCTGTCGAGGTATGATTGAACAAAAAATACAGTTGAAGAGTTAGCTGGAAAGGTTCTTTTTGATTGGAGTATGTTCAGTTCCAAATATCACTGAAACTTTTTTTTCCTTCAGCTGATTCTTAAAATGTTTCAGATTTCATAACTCTTTAAGTATTAAAAATTGTTGGAAATTATGATTTCGATAAATTCATTGAGATCTTCATTTTATTTCCAGCAACATTTTTCTGTAAAAAACTTAGTTTGAAAGTTAAAGATTTTTATGACTTTTCATTAATATGAAAGTCACCCAATGTTTTTAATAATACAGTATATATTTATGATCATGCTTATTGTAGTTATTGTGTGTTCAGAAAATGAAAACTTCGTTGTTTAGGGTAGAAACTAAATATACTGGTGGAAATTGAAAAAAGGACACGCAAAAGGAATTCCTTCAGAAATGTCATATAATATGTTAATAGTTAAGGGCAGCAAAAACCGTGATCCAAGATTGAAAGTCATTGGGTGAAATAATGATGTCACTGAGGACGACAACATGCAAATGTATGCAGTGCATATTAGGTGTGTATTTAAGAACTAGGGCATGAAGAAAGAAGTTATTTGTCTTGTGTCGTGTTGTTCAGTGCTCTTTGAAGAAGCTACCATGCCTGGATGATGCAGGAGTGCATCATTTGTTCAGTTAGTGGAGTTTGAGCGAGGTCATATAGTGGGTCTTAGGAAAGCAGGTTGGTCTTTTCATCAAATTGCACACTGTGTTGGATGAGAGGTATCGGCAGTGGTATGATGGTGGTGCCGATGTTCAGAAGATCATTCCTACACTTGCAGGCATGGTTCCAGGCAACACAGAGTTATGGATGCACGAGAGGATTAGCATATCAGGAGGGTGGCAGAGCAGACAGTTACAGCATCACAAATTCGATCCTCTGTCTTACCAAGGGTTCTACAAGACTGATACATAATCATCTTTTGGAAGCAGGACTATGGGCATGCATGCTGCTTTCATGGGTACCACTGTCATCTCATCACTGTCTAGCACATTTGCAGTGGTGTCAAGAACGAGTTCATTGGAGGGAAAAATGGCAGTCTGTGGTCTTCAGTGATAAAAGCCGATTCAGCTTAGTAGTGTCTGATGGTCGTTTACGCATGAAGGTGACAAGGTGAGTGGCTTCTTCCATTGTGCATCCACCAGCAGGGCCCATGCCGCACATCATGGTGTCAGGAGCGATTAACTATCAGTCTCGTACGTCTGGTGTTTGTACAGGATACATTGAATAGCAAACGTACATCAGCGACATCTTAAAGCTGGTCATCCTGCCATATTTGAGTGTAATCCCAAATGCGATATTCCAGCAGGATAATGCCTGTCCAAACTCTGCCCAGGTAACTCAACATGTTCTTCAGGCAGTGCACCAACTCCCTTGGCCAGCATGCTCTCCGGACTTGTCTCCAATTGAGCATGTCTGGGACTGAATCGGACAAAGACTCTTCCATGGACTGCGGCAGGCAATGACCATCACTGAATTACATGTCCAAGTTGAAAGTGCATGGAATGGCATCCCCCAGCGTGATATCCATCATTTGCATGACTTATTGCATGCCAGATTGGAACTTGTATTGCTGCTTGAGGAGGTTCAACACCTTATTATATGCCTAATAATAAATAATGTGCCTTCTGTAAAATGTAATACTCATTAAAAGGTAAAATAAATATTTTGTTTCTACTAAATAAATCTCATAGATTATGCTTCAATTGCTTAATGGTGTTCTTTTTTCAATTTCTGCCAGTGTAAATATGGTATTTTATATAGATGATAAAAAGTGATACATATATATATATTGCAAACTAAAACAAATATATATATAAGCTGAATAGAAATGATAAGTAAACTAAATAGAGATTATATTTTGCATCTTTATATTATTGTTGGTTATTAGAAAAATTAATTCTTAAATGAAAAAAAAATAACGAAGAAAAACAATTTTTGGTCGTTTAGGATAGCTTACTCTGAATGGCTTATATTTTATATAATTTTGAACTATTGGCTTCATCATCATCATCATCATCCTGAAGCAGCCATTGGCTAAGAAGGAGGTCCAACAGATTGTGCATTTTAGTTCTCCAAGCATATCTGTCCTGAGTTGTATCTTGTCAATGTACACCAATTCTAACAAAGTCCTGTTTGACATTTTCTGCCCATCACATCCTAGGTGACCCCCTCTTTCTAAGGCTTTAGACACATTATTCATATCCTTATTTGCTAATCTAAGCATATGGGAAACATGGCAAACCACCGGATTTCCTCTCTGCACAATATACTGCTCAAAGGAGGTTGCTGACACCTTTGCCTAACCTCATCATTACTTACAAAGTTGAACCACTTAATGCCCAAGATACTGTGTAAGCATCTAGAATCAGAAGCATCAGGTTTCCTATCATCATGTTTACAAAGCATCAAAGTTTCACTACCATAACTAACCCTAGAAAGAAACAAATTATTATACAGTATAATTTTAGTCTTTAGGTGTATATGCCTATTTCTCCACACTCTCCATAGATTCTTAAAAGTCCCTGCAGCAATCCCTATTTGTCTGTTAATCTCATGTTGCACATTACCAGTATCTGTTACATAGCTCCCAAGATAATTAAACTGTGACACCTGCTCAAGATTGCAACGATTCAGATTAACTGAATCACAGCCTGCTTGACCAATTTTCATCACTTTAGTTTTCTCTCTGTTTATAACCAAACCTACTCCTCTACCAGTCTCATCAACAGCTCGAATGAAAGAGTTCATCTCATCAACATCATTTGAAAAAAGGGCTAAATGATCTGCATAATCTAAATCAGAATTTTTGGTATCTCCAGACCATTGAGGCCAAAATCTTTCCCGTGCAGTAAATTTTGCATAACATAATAACAAAACTAAAGAGAAAAGGAGATAAAATGCACCCATCTCAAACACTAGAAGCAATGCTAAACCAATTGCTACAAGCCTTACCAAGTCTCACACATGACTTAGTGTTATTATAGAAAGCTTTCATTTTGTTAACTTATCTGGTATGCCATATGATCTCGCAACAACCACAAATTATGATGATCAACAGAATTAAAAGCCTTTTTTGAAATCAACAAAACTAGCAACCAAAGGTTTCTAAAACTCCAAACATTTCTCAAGAATCTGCATAAGCAAAAAAAAAAAACTGATCTACACATCCCCTACCCTTTTGAATCCAATCATTTAAGAATTAATTTTTCTAATAAACAGCAATGTTTACAATTTTTTCCACATTTGTTGAAACTTAGAAATAATATAAAGATGCAAAGTATCATCCCTATTTAGTTTACTTATCATTTCTATTTAACTTATGTATATTGTTACAACAGATGAACATGCTACAGTGCTTTTATGATAAACATGTCATGAACACTTGCGTATGCTTCTGCGTGAAAATTACGTAATCTCACGAATTGGAACGAATAACGCAACTGAAAAATAAGAAATATAGAATGGTTATGTTGGAGTTGTGGATATGTGAAAGGGGACATATTTACTCAGTCTATATACGATAAGTGTATAAAATGAAGTATTTTATATGGTGAGTGCATGGGAGGTTAATTAGTTTTATTAGTGAAAAACCTACTAATGAATTAACAAAGAAAATTAGAATGGTTTACTCCTGAAGTGAAAGATATAAAAGGGATATTGACATTAAAAATGTAGAGGTAAACGTTAATCAAATAGACAGAGCTAGTCTTAACTGTTCTGTAGGAAGAGATTATTACTTTATGTATGATAGTATTTAGTTTGTTTTAAATAATTTCATCCATTGTTTTGTAATTATCATTGTAAAATATTTACTTGAACTCACGCTCAGTGCTAATCCATTTTAATTTTTAACAAATTTGTGCCAGGAGTGTAGATATTATTATTTTGAATGCCGTTAACTAGAAGTATGGATGAGTTAGTAAAACTAATGACTGATATAAAAGGTGAAATTGGTGAACTTGCTAGTCAAAATAATGACATAAACAATAAAATTGGTGATATGAGAGCTGAGATAGTCTCAAAAAGATTACTTGAAAGCTGAAATGGCTACACAAAATAATGAGTTGAGAGCTGAAGTGGCTTCTCAAATTAGTAAGATTACTGATCAGAATAATGATTTGAATTTAAAAATCAGTGAAATCACTGATCAATGTAAAGACATTAAGACTGAACTCAACAGTGTAAAAATTGATATTTATGGAGTAATATATATGGATTTTTACTCCATAAATATCAATTATATCCATAATATCTCCATAATATCTCCATAAATATCATTATTTGATATTTATGGTGTAAGGTTAATGAAATCACTTGTGATTTTAATACAAAACTTGATAGTGTTAAACATCAAATTGAAAGTGTAAAATCTGATTTTGAATGTCAGTTTCATATTTTAGGGAATGAAAGGTTACCTTCTTCTTGTGATAATGGTAATTTTAGTGACAATAATGTTTTTACACATATCGCTAGAAATGCAACCTAACCTTCTACGTATGATGGTCAATCATCTTGGACGGTATTCAAAACACAGTTTGAGGTTATTGCTAGAGCTAATGAGTGGAATGAATTTCAAAAGGCCAGTTTTCTTGCAGCTTCCTTAAGAAATTCTGCTGTGGAAGTTTTACAGTCTGTTCCAGAAGAAAAACGACTTGATTATCAAAGTCTGGTTTCTGCATTAGAACTCAGGTTTGGAGATAGTTATTTAAAACAATACTATATGACTCAATTTAAACATTGTATGCAGAAGAGTGGTGAAACTTTGCAAGAACTTGCTAGTGATATTGTGCATCTAACTAGATTGGCTTAAAGTAACTGCCCACCAGAAATTCAAGATAACTTAGCTCAATTACAATTTATTGATGTTATTGCTGACCCTGAGACTCAACAATCTCTGAGGATGTTGGAAGGTGAAACCTTAAAATCAACTGTGGTACATGCTATGAAGTACAAATGCTCTAGACTTTCCTCCCAAGCAAAGAAACACACAGTGATATTTGTGAATGCAGAAGAAACTGTAGAAAAGAATAGTGAAATACAAGAACTAACCAAAGCCATTCAATCCATTTTGAAGGAGATAAAAGGTTCCTCTCCAAGGACTTCTACAAGCATATAGTGTTGGAATTGTGGCAAGACTGGACATATTTGAGCCAACTGTAAAATGTGGCGGGTGCAAAGTTCAAGCACGTCTAACAGACAACAGAACCAGCATAAGCAACATGAAAGGCAAAGGATGGCTGTTGATTGGTTGGCCCCAGGGGAAGTCGCCCACGTTTCAGCACTGCATGGTGGATATAATGGATTAGTAGCTGATGGAACTATGAAACGAGTGCCTTGCCGTTTGATAGTACAAACTGATGCAAATGTAAGTTTGCTCAGAACAGACATAAATAAGAAGATAATACCTCACCTAAACTGGAATGCTACACAGTCTAATATAACCCTACAACAGCCACTGGAGATTGTGCTAAAGTCCACGGAAAGATAGAACTCAACATCAGACTTGGTAGGTGTCTGGTACGCTATTCTGTTTACATCGCTGACATCTACAATGAATGCATATTAGGCCTAGATTTCCTAAAGAACATGGATTCAACATTAGACCCAATGACAGCCTACTCATCTATAAGGCAGAAGAGATCCCTCTGCTGAGCTGAACATCTGATTCTTTATCAAGCGTGACCACAATATTAGTGATGGAAGATACAGAAATCCCATCACAAAGTGAAATTATAGTGCGTGGACATCGGGCGGAGACTTCTGGAGCCTTCCGATTGGCAGTCACTGATGCCTCTGGTAAAGGAGCTTTGGCTCATAGTATCCTGGTTGCAAGGACTTTAGTAGCCAGTGTAAATAAAGAACAGATTCCTATCAGAGTGATGAACTGTAACAAATCCAATAGAATATTGAAAAAGGATGAAGAATTAGAAATATGTGAACCTGTTACATGGGTAACAAGTATAAACAAAATAGAAGTTACTGACTCAAACCAACACCATACAGACATCCCGTCTCATCTTGCTGACATATGGAGAGAAACAAAAAGAATATTAACTGAAGACTAAGCTGCTAAGGCCAAGAACCTACTGAAAGAGTTTTCCAACATTTTTTCTGCTACATCAAATGATTATGGCTGTACTAACCTGACAGAACATAAGATCAACACTGGTGATTTTCCTCCAGTCCATCTACCGGCAAGAAGGCTTCAATTGGCAAAACGAGAGGAAACAAAATAACTCATAAGGGACATGGAAGCTCAAAGCATTATAGAACCATCACAGAGTCCCTGGACATCACCAGTGGTTCTTGTCAAGAAAAAGGATGGATCTACCCAATTTTGTGTGGATTACTGCAGATTCAATGGTATAACAAAGAAAGACTGCTTTCCTTTATCCAGGATTGATGATACACGACACTATCTGGGTCAGAATAGTTCTCGACATTAGACTTGAAGAGTGGCTATTTGCAAGTTGGTATACGTCCTGAAGACCATGAGAAAACAGATTTCACTACAGGGAATGGACTTTGGCAGTTTGAGGTGATGCCATTTGGACTTTGCAATGCACTTGCACAGTCTAATGGAGTTCGTGCTCAAAGGTTTGACAGGGAGGTCTACCTGGTTTACTTGGACAACATCATTGTCGTTGGAAAGACTTTTGAAAAACATTTGAGAAATCTTTGTCAAGTGTTTGAAAAACTTAGGGCAGCCAAGCTAAAATTGGGACTGACAAAGTGTAAAATGTTCCAGCAACAAGTTTATTACCTTGGTGATGTCATCACTACATCAGGGATTAAGACTGATCCTGGTAAGATAGAAGCTGTAGGAGACTGGCCTCCACCACAAGATGTTCATCAACTTCATAGTTTTATTGCACTTTGCACCTACTAAAGAAGATTTGTCTAGGGTTTCTCCAACATCACAAGGCCATTACATTGTCTGACAGATGAGGGCCAGTGGTTCATGTGGACCACCGAATGTGAAATAGCCTTCCAACAGTTGAAACAGGCTCTTTCCACAGCACCAGTGTTAGCATATCCACAAACTGGAAAACAGTTCATATTAGATACAGATGCAAGTAACACAGGAGTTGGTGCTGTACTTTCACAACAACAAGACAGACTAGAAAAAGTTATTGCATACTTTAGCAAAACTCTATCCAAACCAGAATGAAATTATTTTGTCAGACGAAAAGAACTGTTAGCAATAGTGAAAGCAGTAGAACATTTTCATCATTACATCCATGGCCAGGAATTTCTTATACCTACTGATCATGCTGTACCTTTGCAACTCCACTCTGACCAAGGATGGAATTTTGAATCCAATGTGTTCAAAGGCATCTGCCAACTATTAGGCATTCAGAAAACCAGAACAGCTCCTCTACACCCTCAGTTGGATGGTATGCTTCAGAGATTTAATAGGACAATTGCACATCTCCCGTTACTTGTTGACAACCATCAACGTAACTGGGATCACCATAGGTATATGGTGATCCCAGTTACGTTGTTGGTCGTCTTTTGTTGGCATACTGAACCAGCAGTGCATGAGACAACTGGTCAGACACCTTCCATGATGATCTTTTGAAGAGAGTTACATCTTTCCTGTAACCTTTTATGTGGTCGGCCCAAAGCAATGCCTGTATCCACTCCGCAATATGTACAAGAGTTACAACGACTAGAAGAAATCCATCACTCTGTCAGACATACCATCAACTCTCAAGATAGAGAACCAAAATGAGATAGGACAGTAAAACAAATGGAACCATTTTCAATCAAGGAGATCTTGTCTGACTGTACAATCCACATAGAAAGAAGAGACTTTCTCCAAAACTTCATAAACCTTGGGAAGGTCCATATACAGTAGTTAATAGGCTTAACGACATGGTATATTGCATTTGTCAACGTCCAACTACAAAATGCAAGGTGGTTCATGTGGATCATTTGTCCCCATTTCATCGAAAAACTGAAGAAATATTGGAATTCAGAATTGTTCGGGATGAACAAGACCCAAGGAGGGGGCAGTGTTATGACAGATGAACGTGCTACAGTGAATTTATGATAAGCATGTCATGAACATTTGCATATGCTTCTGTGTGAGAATTATGTAACCAATGAATTAGAACGAATAACCCAACTTAAAAATAAGAAAGGTAGAATGGTTATGTTGGAGTTGTGGATATGTAAAGCAGACATACTTACTCAGTCTGTATACGATGAGTATATAAAAAGAAGTATTTTATATGGTCAGTGTGTGGGAGGTTAATTAGTTTTATTAGTAAAAAACCTACTAATGAATTAACAAAGAAAATTAGAATGGTTTACTCCTGAAGTGAAAGATATAAAAGGGATATTGGCATTAAAAAGGAAGAGGTAAATGTTAATCGAATAGACAGAACTAGTCTAAACTGTTCTGTAGAAAGAAATTATTACTTTATGTACGATAGTATTTAGTTTGTTTATAAATTATTTCATCCATACTTTTGTAATAAATTGCATTGTTTTGTTATTATCATTGTTAAATATTTACTTGAACTCATGCTCAGTGCTCATCCATTTTAATTCGTAACAATATATTTCTCTTTAGTTTCTAATGTATATATATATATGCAGTCGTTTCACTTGTTATCATTATCATTTATATAAAATACCTAAAACATTGGATTTCATTTTCTCAACACACAATTACTACAGTAAGCATGATCATAAATATATATTGTATTATCAAAATTCATTGGGTGACTTTCATATTAATGGAAAGTCACGAAATCTTTTATCCACACTGCTCATCACACAATTGCCTGTCAATCAGATTCTTAATTCTATTAAGTACAATCATACAAAGAACTTTACCTGAACAGAAAATAGGCTGATGCTCCTATAGTTATCACAAGAACTGCGATCACCTTATTTAGAAATAAGGATAATATTAGCTCTGGTAAATTCCTTTATTATAAAAGATATTCAAAATTACAGTCATCCGTGTGGTAACCGAAGCATTCCCAGCTCTAAGCATTTCAGTAGTAGTTTCATCTACCCCTGGGGTTTTTTTGTAGTTTAAGCTTAGTAATAGCCAATTAACTTCAGTCTGTGATATAGGGCCAACATTAAAGCCAGTTAATCATCTATCATCATTAAAATGGGAGTAGAACTAACCACATTGTTTAGAACATTATTGAAATGCTCAACTCACCTAGCCATGACAGAATCCTTACCTTCTATAACCTTACCTTGTTTATCCTTCAATTCTTTATACCTGTCCATTTTCTTCCACACAAAACAATAACTATCTGGTACAGCTCTCTGCTATCTAACTGTTTCCTCAGCTTTGTTAGCCAAGCCATCAAGCCAAAAATTCTTATCATCTGCTAAGTGATCTGTTACATATTTATTATTCTCTTCGTAATGATTTCTATTAGGACTAGTTGGGTATTGATTCAGGATATTCCTGTAGTTCTTGGTTTCCAAAATAAACTCAAGTGCCTTATCACTTAAATAATTTTGCTTCCTTTGCACCTTTTTTACGAAAAGAAAACTGTTAGTTTCAAGAAAAGCCTGTTTAAAATGGTTCCATTCTTCCCCAACTTCATTAGTAAGCAAACCATGACTCATAACGACTAAGTAATATATCATGGTAAGCTTTATTTATAACTGAGTCTTTCAGAGCTTCAATGTTAAAGTTAAATTTTTTTAACCTTAGGGCAACACTTATTAAATTTAAGTTGCAACCTGTTATTTGTACCTCATTTGCTGTTAATTCATAATCAAGTATATACTTATGCAGCCGATCTGATGAAACCCATGTGTACCTATGTATTGTAACAGCCCACTGTTATGACTGAGAACTCACATGTACTTAATTGTAATAGCACCCTTCAGGCTTAGCCTCTTGGCATTGTGGATTAAATTATCACCTCTCAGCAGTGCTTCTCAACTTCCTTCGGGGTCCCGAGTTTAATCCCAGCAGTGGGAAGCCTCATCTCAGCATGATGTGTTCTTGAGTAGAGCTGCCCAAGTCCGATTTGGCTGATAAGCAATGATATTTGGAGTTTCGGAAAAGATTTCTCTTATGAAGTGGGAATTAATTAGATAAAAATTTATTAATTCAAATGCTGGTTTCCTGTTCTGAGCCTAGATGGAAGCATGAATCAAAAAGATGTTATCAGAACTCACCTTGTAGGAAAAGAAGGACAGACAATCATGTGACCGGAATAACATTAGTATGGTTACAGGTCTTCATATGGCTCCCCTCCACATCATACTACAACATGTGACCTCTAGTGAAAATGTTGAACCCCAAGATTTATCTGACCATAGAGGCTCTTTGAGAGGATTAGCTGGAGATTTGGAGGAATTTATAAGGAGGATTTAAGAAGAGATTTATGGAGGATTTGCTAAGTATATTTGAGGAGGTTTTATGAGGTTTATGTGAGAGAGTTAATGAAGATGTCACATATGTTTCCTCAGTCATTGTAAGGATTTAAGGCGAGTTTGTCACAGTATGTCATGGTGTTTGTAATAAGTGTTAGTTATTCTCAAACCATTAAGTTTACTACCTATAGGAGATGTTGCCTATTGCAGTTACCAATACGAAAGGAGCCTATCACCCCTCCCCAAAGGTCAAGATTCAGTATCAACTTTGACATTGAAGTCACCTAGAACAAGGGTATCTACTTTCTTGACCAAATTCCAAATATCCTGACGTCCATAAAACCTATCTTTCTCATTCTCATGGTATCCTCAGTAGGAGCGTAACAACAGATAACATTCAAGTCTTTAAGTCGGTTATTATATTCAAATCTTTTTGTCCTTTCATTAATGCATGCCTATCCTAGAAGAGCATCACTAGCATGTCTGTTGCTTATCTTCCCTGTCTGAAAAGAGAAATTTAAGATTATTTTTAAGAATCTGACATGTCTCTTGGCTTGCATGAGTTTAATTAGTTTGACTTCTATATAAGTGTTGGCATCTTAAATGAAACTTTATTAACAGATTGTGGACAGGACATGTGAATCTACATATTTTCGTAATCATCAGGCTTGTGACTGAAATAAGGCATTTGCCTTCATAAACAATGGAAAGCCACCAGCCAAAACTGAAATTCTAGACTTCTATCAAATTTCATGCATCATCAAAGTATTATATATGTATTATTATATAATTGTTATGTTTTTTTATCATTGGCTTTCTCAGGATTTTGGAACAAGGATGGTTTTGAAATCATTACTAACTGTTTCACCTCATTATTTACCATAATATAAAAAATCACTACACTTAAATCTCAGTATTACAAAGTCATGCACATGATCAAAATGTATTTCTTATACTGAAATTTCATTATAGTGAAATGAAATAAGAAAATGCTATGATAGTTACATATTACAAAGTAATCATATTGAAAAAAAAAATGCTCTTTATTGAAGTTTAATTCTTTAAAACATTGGTAATATTTTTAACTGTCTATTCTAACAAGAATCTCTCTATGAATTTTCAAATGATATTGCAACTCACCAATGTATTGTCTGGAATATCTTTTCATGTCATTATGAAACAGTGAAGACTTTGCACATATTGTCTTCTTATATTATCTATATCTTATTCCTTCTCCATCAGATTCAAAAACATAAGTAATTAACATAACTAAAATAATAATAATGAACAAAAAAACAAATAACTTACATTTAATGAATGATAAAATATAATGCAAGGTTGGAACTGCTTTGAAAGAACTTTTTGCTGGACACTACCATAAACTTACAATGCAGTGCAATAAACATTGTGTATATCTCAAAGTTTGAGGAGTCCTTTTATACTAGGGTGTGGCAACACTGCTTTAACCTTTCCAGGATCCCACCTGAAAAACTGGTTTACATCCAGAGGTCGTTATTTTTTCACTATGATCAGCCAAAAAAAATAACTTCAGAACTTTTTTTTGTCAAATAATTAATGAAAAGAATCATGGCATGTTATATACCAAATTAATCAGCATTTAATTCTGGATTTTTCTGAAAATAAAATATTTCACAAAAAAAAAAAAGACAATAGGTACATTATTTCAACAGGGCAATTTTAGAGTCATGTAGCAATGCAAATGAAAATTTATTTCAAAAATAACTATTATATAGATATGATTATAATGCACATGAATAGAAAGACTGTTTCTAAAGAACAACAAAAAAATATATATTTACTTGAAGCAAGAAAATACAGGTGCTCCCCTACTTGCGAATGTTCAACTTACGAACTTTCAGACTTACAAACAATTTGACCGTACGTCTAAAATTTAAATTTCGTGCGGATTCATGGTGTTGAAGTCGATAGCATGGTCTAATTTTCCTTTTTTGTTATTTACAATAAGTATTATATTATTTATATACAATCATATACATTAACAGTATAAGTTGTTTTATTTATAATATGGACTTTTATGTTACCATATACCACAGCATATTTTTATCGCATTTGAAACACCTGCTAGTAAGCAGTAACGAGCAGGTAAACGAGTGTAATGCATTCTAGTAAGTACATTGAAGGATCAAACACTAAAAATAAGTGGTTATTCTGTGTACAAATGTACTTTTTAGGTTAGTTTTTGACTTACAAACATTTCAACTTACAACAAAACCTCAGGAACTTAACCTGTTCGTAAGTAGGGGAGCACCTGTACTCCCTTTTTGTAATTTTTTTCTCTGTAACATACTTTGAGAAAAGCCCAGGCTTTTTGCCAAATATGCTAAGTCAAATAAGCAAGTCAACTTTAGAATTTTTTAAACAAATAACCAGTAAACTGAAATAAGTCATTTTATATACTAAATTAAACAAAATTTAATTGTGAATTTTATGAAAATAAAAAATTAAGCAAATTTAGAAAGATAGTGATTTTAATGAGGCTTTTCCATAGTGATATAGTTAAAATATAGATTGGACAATGCAATTTTGACTTAATTTTGGAAAACCTGAAGAATAAAAACAGTTGAATTGTATATTAATTGAAAGTAAATTTCTTTCCAAATACTCTAATATTTACTTGAAACATGATATTTATTTCTTTTAATTATTCTTTTCAGTGTTACCACATTAAATCTTAAAACATTGGCCAGTGTTATATAAGGTAACTTGGATTGTTCACATTATTGAGATTTTCTGTCCTGTTTATGAAATGGAGGAACACTTTCTTGGCTGCTTTTTTTTTATTAAACATTAGGAATTTTTTTCTTTCGGTTGAATTTTGGTATCTTGGCTAAGTGCCAAAAAGTTTGTGCACCAAGGCAAAAAAAAAATCTATAATGTCAGAGTGGTACAGTCAAGACATTGAGGGGTGGGGTAAAATCTTTTAAAATCATTCAATATAAACTTAAAAACTTGTAAATATATATAAAAAAAAATTCTTGAGGGAAGGGATAAAAGCACTTACCAAAATTGCCCTCCCATATGAACACTGATTTTTGTGTCAAGGAAGGCCTTTTTTGCTTCTGTATTCAAGGCATTCATTTTCAGGAAGCAATACACTATCAAAGTCTCTTTTTCTGGAAAACGAAATAATAAAAGAGAAATTAACACTTAAAATTAACTAGACTCACAGCTGTAAATTATACAATTTAATATACGTGATATTAGCTATATTTACAAAATTGAAAATTTGTAAATATTTGGAAATATTTACAAATAAAAAAATGGTAATTATTCTTCTTTTTACTCTTGACAGCTTTTACAAGGAAAAGACGTGTACAAGATAATGGAATAATTGTAGAAGTAATAATCAGATTGCACTACACGGCAGTTGATGCTCTACTCCTCTATATGAGCCATTTAAGCTCTCCTCAAGAGTTTTAATTTTCTAAATACAGCTAATATCATGTATATTAAGTTGAGAAATTAACGTATAACTTAATGCGATATTAAACAAAACATCTGCAATAACATGTAACTTTATGAAGGGAGATGATATCCAGTATATAGGGAGGAAGTATTTGGGCTTAACCAATAAACAAATACCATGCAGCCACACGTGCAAAAGCCATAACAGATGGCTTTTGCATGTATGAGTGAGCAATTACACTGGGCAACACATGAAAAGGCTTTGAAATGAAAATAGCCAATCTTTACTAATTTCGAGGTACTGAACACGAAAATGACAACAAAATTTGTCGATTAGTTCTGGTTTAGGAGAGAAAGAGATGGTCATGTACAGGGATGGGGAACCTTTTCATGTTGTAAGGCCGGATTAAGTTAGCTGTAATCCAATAAGGCCACATTCAAGAAACTTCAATTAGATACACTTCAAAATGTACATTATTTTGTAAAAATCTAATTACTATGTATTGACTAACTTAAAAAAAATGGAAAAATTTTATTAATTCTAAAGTTAACCTTTTAATGACTCTGTTGTGCAACATTTTGCACAACATTTTGTTGTGCATAGCAGGTGTCAAATAGCCCTTATGACTTACTAATGTTTTATTTGTGGCTGTCAGTCGGGGAGGATTATTTCATTGAATCTTCTTTTACTCTTTGGTATTTTAAATATGTTCATTTTAAGATTAAAATAAAAATAATAAAGACAAATAAAAACATATTAATAAAAATAAAAGGATCTGTTCTGCAAAATTTGGATTTATTCAAAAGGCTGCAGGTTTCCCACTCATGGTCATGTATAAATGACTCAGTCCATATTGAGTACATAGGTAACCATTTTGCAACACTGTATTTTAAACTCCAGATTGCAACATATTGCATTGTATTGCATCAGCCCACCATACACACAACCCCCAGAGGTATTGCATCATTGTCTTATGCAGTGTAGTTGAGTCATGACATCACGGCTTTACAATCGCAGACAAAAGATGATGCAATCGTTAGTTGTAAGCAATGTCTTGTAGAGTGAGCAAGTCTTTTGAGTCACTCCCATTCACCCCTGAGTCATAAGTACAACATAAGTGATCCTTGCAGTTTTAATCCAACAGTAGTGATACCTCCTAACTGTGTTAATAGTGTAGATACATTTTGTTACATTTGCGGGGAAGTGACGTTTGCAAGCCAGAAAACGGCCATCACTCCAAATAGTGAAAGTGGCATATGAGTTTTATTTTGGATGCAAGATCGGGGACTAGGACAAGGCCTGGGCCCCATACATATGCTGCAGTACATGTGCAAGAAATCTTTCGAAGTGGCTGAAAGGCGAAACAGTGGCAATACAACTTGCTGTTCCTATGGTTTGGAGAGAGCCAAGCAATCATGCAAATGATTGCTATTTCTGCATGGTTCCACCTGTTTCTGGAGGCATCACAAGGAAAAAGAAGTGGACAATAGCTTACCCAAATATACAATCTGCTCTCCGACCAGTTCCACACAGCGAAGGCCTTCCCATTCCCGAACCTCCAAAAGAATTTTCCATCGATTCAGACGATGAGGAGGGAAGTGAACCGATTTTGGGTTCTC
Source organism: Ryuthela nishihirai (assembly GCA_038380435.1). Taxonomy (NCBI): domain Eukaryota; kingdom Metazoa; phylum Arthropoda; class Arachnida; order Araneae; family Heptathelidae; genus Ryuthela; species Ryuthela nishihirai. Next base: position 84,930,011 of record JAWZYU010000007.1, on the reverse strand, counting down.
CACAGCCTTTGGTGTCTAATGATGATCCATACGTCTACCACAGTACGTCACCTGTGCCACACATTCTCACCGAAGAAGAAATGAATGTTCCTGTTCGCGATCTGGAGCTGTTCAAGGCCAAAGCAGAGTTACTTGGATCAAGACTTAAACAATGGAATCTTCTCAGGGAAAACGTTCGAGCGACTTCGTTTTGAACTTGTCACGAGTAATTTGCAACTTATTTCAGAAAGGAAGATGACCTTGTGTTCTGCTCCGATGTAGATGGTCTGATGAATGCCCTCAGAATCAAACATTATCGCGCTTTCGACCACGCCCCCATTTTCAAAAAGTCCAAAATTTATCCGTACACCACGAAAGGACTCTTTTCAAAATTAGATTTTTTTTTAAATGAAGGTTCATACACAATTCATGAGAACTCAGGCCCCTACTGCTCACAAACACCTCAAGTTTCATGATATTTGGTGTTTCCGAAGCAAGAGTTCATGTTTTGACTATGTACAGTTGCTCAGGGGAGTGTCTGGACACTGTGGTTCATTGCAGAGTTCAGAAGGGGGGTGTCTGTCAACGATTTTTTTGGGGAATTGGTGATCTGGCGGCCTTTGTTTACTGGTACACAAGGGTTGCCAGATTACTGGTTTCTAGGGGGGGTATTGTTGTACGTATTTTTTCTGAGTTCTGTGGTCGGCCATGGTGTTCGGATGTTTTTTTGAGCGATTGTATCATCACCCTTCATTATCCCAGCAAACTTGATAAAATGTCTTTCACACATGCATAGCTGCTCTTGGAAGGGGAGAAACAGAGAGGGATCAAAAAGGACAGCTCTTCTCTATCTGTTTCTGAAGCCCCTTTACAGGAATTTCTCCTGCACTACAGGTTTAGAAAGTAAAGTTGGCTTTTCTGTATTGACTTAATATTGCTGATGAAAGTTTAGTTGGAATTGGTAAATTTCAGTAATCTTAAGGATTGTGACATCCCAAGGTGGCTGTGAAGAGGGATTGAAAATTGGGAGGCACTAATCCATGGGTTTGTGATCCCCTTTATGGGGAGGGTTTTTTCCAAAATTGTGGGTTTGGGTAAGAGTTTTTTTCCCCGCATTGTCACAATAGGTGTTGCCATCGAAAGTTTAGTTGGGCACGTCAGATTTTTTATGTTTAAAGATTGTGACATCCAACACTATATAGTGAAAACAAAGTTCGAGTATTTTCAGGATCATATTTCTTTCATCCAAGTTAGTTGGTCCATTTCAACAGTATTATGTATTGATAAAGACTATTTTAAAATGTTTGTTCTCTTACCTATCTCAATGCATTTTTTTGAAATTTTGTGAGTTTTTTTTCCAGCAACCTTTCGGTATAATTTACAGTTTTTGCAGTAATTTTGTCATTATGGTGCATTTTGTGATCTTTTTGTTGTTCTGTATCCCATTCTCTCATCATTTCCTGTGCACGATATTGATTTTGTAATTAATCTTCTATTCATTCTACTGTACTATGAGATATTTGGAGGTGATTCAGCCAACAATTTCATGTAGTTTAATGTTTTGAAAGCGATTCTCATTGTCATTCTGGCATATATTTATGTAATTTTTAGAGTTTTTTTTCAGCTAGTGCAATGTATTTTGAAGTTATTCTGTCATTTGCTCCATTGTATTTGAATATATTTTGTCATCCATTCATCAAATAACTTTAGCTCTTGACAATAAAAACGGTTTGAAATATGTGTATATAGTAAGAAAATTTATGTAATAGACAGTGATTTTTCTAATCCTTGGTACATGAATACTTCGTGGTTTTCCCCTGTTATCCCTTCTGGTAAAGACGTATTGTTCTGTTAGTTTTCAGGATTACTTTTACCCACTAGATGCTGCGGATTAAATGTCATAACCAAGAAAATTCCTTATTTACCGCTTTTTGACTGCTGCGTGTATCATCTTCCTCCAAAATTTCTATCTTTTAGCATTTGTGTTCGAAAGAATAGCTAAGTAATTTCTATATTAAGAAGAAGAAACAATATATGTTTCAAAGAGTTTATAGTGATGTTTTTAAACACTCGTAAATATTCTACTGTGTATCCCTGTATATTCTCATTTCTGCATATTTAGAAGATAATCCATCATCCCTAGTACTTTGTACATTTTCTGGCCATTCTTCTATATCTTTTTTTTTGTCCTGTGTGAGATATTTGCAGTTGTTAAGTAATGGATTTCACTGTAGTTCATTCCATTGAAGCGATTTTGCACTTTTTTTTTACTCCCATCACAGTATGTTTTGATGAAATTGTGTCATCCATTCCATAGATTCCAAGTTATTTCCACACATTCAAAGATGTTTTCTGATCCTCTCCCATGTATGTTGTTGATTTTTCCATTCTGATCTGGGAAACCTGGGTTTGAACCCTGGGTGGGGCATGGATGTGTGTCATTTTTCCGCTGAGGTCCTGCCGTCCTCTCGGACCTTCTTCTCTGGCATGTAGGCTGGCGGGCTCCTGTAGGGTTTCTGTGGTGAGCAGCTGCTTGAGGGGGTATTTTTTTTCTGTCATCCATTCCAGCATATTTTGAAGGTATTTTACCATCTCCAATATACTTTGTGTAATTTTCTACGCTATAATGCCTTCCACTTCAAAAAATTTTGAAAATATTCGCCCATGCACTTCAATCTGTGTATATTTACTGTTATTCCAACACCCATTTCACTGCATTTTAGTGTCTTTCAAGCAATTCTACCAACCATTTCTTTGGTTTTTATATGTTGTTTCTCTTCTATTACAATGTATTTTGTGATATTCAGCCATCCATATATAATAATGAATGCAATGGACCGTGATTTTCTACAGTGAGACCCTAGCATACCAATATTTTATGGTTTTTCTGTGTTGCTCCTTCTGCTAAAGAGGAACTTTTATCAGTTAGCCCTTAGGATCACTTTTTTCGCACTAGATGGCACGAGTTAATAGTCATGGCCAAGAAAAATCCTGATTAACCCTGTTTTTGACTTGCATGTATCACTTTCATTGAAATTTCTATCTTATATTTTGCACTCGAAAGAATAAAAAGTAAATCGATATTAAGAAGCAACATGTTATCTATTTCGAATAGTTTATTGCAATGTTTGAAAACAGGTAAAATATTTTATTATCAATTTTTGTATATATTCACTCCTGTATATTTTTTAGATAATCTGCCTTATTATAGACTTCTCGAAATTGAGTCTCAAGTCTGTGTTGCTGCATAATGGAAATCAACTTCCATCCAATCCGATCGGACACACTGTCTACATAAAAGAAACCTATGACAATCTATAACAGTTGTCGAACTGTCTTCAATACAGTTAGCCTGTTGAATGCCCTCAGAATCAAACATGACCCTCAAGAATGGCGACTATTCATAGACTCCTCGAAATTGAGTCTCAAGTCTGTGTTGCTGCATAATGGAAATCGACTTTCATCCATTCTGATCGGACACGCTGTGTGCATGAAAGAAACCTATGACAACCTATAACAGTTGTCGAACTGTCTTCAATACAGCAAGTATGGCTGGCATCTCTGTTGTGACTTGAAGGTAGTGGCTCTGTTGATGGGTCTGCACCTGGAATATACAAAGTACTGCTGTTTCTTATGTGAATGGGACAGCCAAGCAAAGACTTTGCGCTACGTGAAGAAAAACTGGTCTCAGAGGAAATCTCTGAAGGTCAAAGAGAAGAATGTGGAACACCCAGCACTGGCAGAAATGCACAAAATCCTGCTACTGTCCATACACATCAAACTCGGTGTGATGAAAAACTTCCTAAAAGTCATGGACCAGACTGAATCAGCTTTCAAGTACTTGGCTGACAAATTCACTTGACTCAGTGAAGTGAAAATTAAAGAGGGAATTTTTGTGGGTCCTCAGATCCACGAGCTGTTTAGAGACCATATGTTGGACAACCTGCTTCAGGGTGGCGAGAAAATGACTTGGGACGTGTTTCGTCTGGTGTCAAATAAATTTCTTGGGAATGACGGCAGACAATTACAAGAAACTGGTTAAGGAAATGTCTCTGTATCACAAACTTGGCTGCAATATGTCCTTATAGATCCACTCTCCATTTCCACTTAGATTTCTTCCCCAACAACTGTGGCATGGTTAGTGATGAGCACAGTGAATGTTTTCACGAGAACATTGCAACGATGGAGAAACGATACCAGGGAAACTGTCCATTTCAATGTTGGCCGACTACTGTTGGACGCTCGCTAGAGATGATCTTTAGCAGCTGTACAAGCGATGGGCAAAGCAACATCGGAAGTAGAAGCGGAGTTTTACCAATACATGTCATATGTACGTATTACTCTATTATATAAGAAACTTGCAAATTTCTCAGAAATCATAGCCAATTTTGCATTTTCATTGTCATATTCGTGTTCAGCACCTTGAAATCTTTAAGAAATGGCTACTTTTATCTCAGAGGCATGACTTTTATGAAAATTTGTTGCCCAGTGTTATTAACACCTGCATCTTCCTCTGCTGTTACACTTTGCACTGCAGCCTTTCCTGAAACAGCAAGCTCTGGCTAAAAAGGCTCCTTTTTTTTACTTACAGTTTCGACTTGAGGAGCAGGAATGACTCATAGAATGCTGGGATAAATGATATAAAAATAATTCTAGGAATACTGAAATAGCCTCAAGGCAGAAAAGAGTGTAAAACGGAAAATAAAATGGAGGTACATACTTCTTAATTACTTCCAAAAATCTCTCGTTTTAAAAAATAGCAGTAACAAACAAATTGGCAATACCAAATAGTACTTCTAAGAAATGACAATCAGATGGCCTTAACAAATTATTTATATTGTTTAATAAAAAATGTGCAAATGAAAAAGACATTGACTTCTTTGGTAGATAAGCAGGGTGGGGAATTTTGCAGAGATATTTCTCAATGCTGACCCAGCTGGGACTTGAACCTGGGAACTGCAGATTACAAGCTGGCATGCTACCAACTGAGCCACCCCCGCCCTCTTTTCTTACTGAGAACAGAACAGAGCTAAATGGCAAAGCCACAGTCGGGATTAAAACGTGGGAAATGCAGATTACGAGCTTGGCATGCTACGGACAGAGCTAACCCATGCCCCTCTTTAAAGTGTGTATATGCATAAGATAATTCTTTTTGAAATAACAAAGTATTATAGAAACCTTTGAGAAGTAAAATGATAAAATATAAATCCAGTTCAAATTGACATGATCATGTAGCAATAATCCAACCATGTAGATATTTTTTCCTTACCAAAAACGGTTTTTTGCGGTGTATGTGTGAAAAGGAAAGAACTGTTGTGATTATAAATGCTGAATTTATGATATTTCCCAAGAACCAGAAAAGGCACTAAATTCAGCGATATTCCTGACACTCGGATGAAGACATTTCAGATTCAGTCAATGTCTATATTTGACTTGGACCTTGGAAGGGTTAAAACATTGTGCCAACACCACACATATACAGAGCATCTCTGCTAAACAACTGAACACAGTGAGATTGGCAAAAATTCATGCAGGATGATATATAATAGCACGGGATGCATAGCACTGTGATTTAATAGACATTTCACATTATTTAAATCATTGCAGCATTGCCAGATTCTGAAAATCAGAGCACATAAAGATAAAAAAAATATATGTTATTCTTATTGCATAAGGTTTTCTTTTTGCAAATTTCATTATAGTGATAATATTTTTTCTTACTGGGATAGCTTTTCTTACGTTGTTATTTTTGTTAGAATAGTATTCTTTAAAATGAAGCATTTTTACATAGAGATATATAGTAAATTGGCTGGGAAGGAATAAAATATTGTTATACTGAATATTTCATTATTATGATGTTCATTATAGTGACATTTTACTGTATTAGTCTGTAGAATATAAAATATTGCTTATTACCACTCAATCCTATATCACATACACACAAAACAAAACTACATTATTATTCATAGTGCCCAGTTTTATCCTATATTATTATTATCTCCTTTCATATTTTTCTTGATCATTTTGTAATGAAATATAATTTACTGTCTGTTGCAAATCATCTCCGCAAAATTCCCCACCCTGCCCACGGTCAGTAGGGGACACCGATGGGCTTGGAAAAGCCGCTGTCCGTCGGATGGGACGTTAAGCCGTGGCCCCGTGTGCGGGAGAGCCATACCCTGTGCACGTTAAAGAACACGCTGGATGGCCTTGACGGGAGGCTACCATCTGTCTCCCAACAGCTCTTCCAGTGGGTCCCCTCCCCCAACCTTCTCTGAGCCTTCGGGGTCCATGTGACCTGGCCATTTAGCCCATGGTGTGCAAAAAAGTGCCGCTCAGAGGTAAAACAACCCAACCCTGTTGCAAATCTATAGCTTTCAAACTGGGGCAGACTCACTGAGTTCTAGTTCTTAGACTGTGTTGTGGTGCTCTGCCATACCAGCCATTTCGTTGAACTTCTTCATTCCTGATCACATTATGTTCAGTTCTTCCGAGTGCTCTATTTCCAATACCCTTTATTTCTCAATATTTTGACTTACTAAGTAGGCAGCAACCTCAGTTTTATAGTTGAGGTTGTTGTCCTATAACACGTAATGCAATCAACACATGAGATTTGTTGGCCCAATTTGAGTTTTGATGTCTCATCTGCAACATCTTCAAGGTATATCTGTACAATCTGCTTATATGCCAAGAAGAACAGAAGCTATCTCTGGCAATACATGTGTTGTTAACCACATGTGTACTCCCACCAAGTGAGAAGCTGGTTTGTGTGGGGGGAAGGGGGCAATGTAGATCAAAGCCCCCCACCCTAAAGTAAAAGGGGGATAATGGTTTAGAAAGGGGGTTGGTTGAGATTAAAGGTGGATGGAGAATATCCTAGGATTGGCAATTAAATATTTCTGTTTAGTAGTGTATCATTATTATATATATAAGTAATCTTTATGGTAGTGGTTGGACATTAATGTTATCATTGACACAGTTCTTTCATTTTATAAATGCATGCTCAGCTCAATTAAGTTGATATTGGTTTTACAGTGTAGTTTTGGAACTTCCTCAAAACGTACTTCTGTATTTGGTCTCTGCTTTGCTAATTGTGCTAATTGAGTGGTTTTGCTTGTGTTCTCAGGTGACAATGACCAGCATTGAAGTGGGTATAGTACTTCAAAATTGCACATGCTCAGAAACAAAAATTTTGTGCAGTTTTATTTTTTAAGTTATCAAATCATGACAGGAGGTATGAATCCCAAAACTGCCCCTATAAATACATCCTTGTTTTCTATTTAATACATAAAAAATATAAATAAATTAAAAAATTTGAAAAATATCTATTTTTCTACAGGGCCCTGAAAAGCAAAATAAACCTAAAGCATATCGATGGTGCAATCAGCACTGAGTTCATATTCACTTCAAAGGAAGATAGGGCACCAACAATGTTGTTGGTGTAGATAAATCATCACCCTATCTTCCTCTGAAATGAATACAAACTCAGTGACTGATTGCACCATCAATATGTTTTAGGTTTATTTTTTACTTTTTAGGGTCCTATGGGAAGGTAGGTATTTTTTTTTTAATTTAAATTTTTTTTTGTCACTAAAAACACCTACCTTCAATAACTTTTATTTGATATATGACTGATAAACATTAACCACAGTTTTCCTCCCTTTTAGAATCATGTTTGAAGTAACCCATGACATTGGCGACGTCACAAGCTTTAATTTTAGATATGACTCGTTAAAGCCAAACCGTCGAACCCTGTGAAAACCCAGCCTCCCGCTTTTATTGGGGGGGGGGGGGGAAATAATGGAGCAAAATTTGAAATTGTCTATGACCATCATTATACAAGTTTTCCTTTGACATCTAGCTTGTAATTGTAGGCCCTCGCATTCCACAGGTATAGTAGAACGATTTTCACATTTAACAATTTTTAGGGGCGAAGAAAGCATGGCTGGGTCAATTTTCCATAGCCTAGGACATTACATACATCAGAAACTTCCATTTGATGTATGGCTTGTTATTTTTGGCAGTCACATTCTGGAGATATAGTGGAAGAATGGTTTTCATATTTCCCCTTTTTTAGGGAGGGAAGGAAGCATGGGGGGGGGTCAATTTTTTATAGCCTGCAACTCCCCTGGTCACAAGTTTTCATTTGACACATAGCTCATTACTTTCCACACTCACATTCAGGAGATATACGGGAACAATCATTTTTATTTCCCTCCCCCCTTTTTAAGGGGAAAGAAAGCATTGGTGGTGATTTTTTTTTCTAGCCTAGGATATTCCCCATGTTGAAAGCATTCACTTGATGTATCACTTATTGCTTTCAGCTTTCACTTTCTGGAGATATAGCTTAAGAATAGTTTTTCCATTTCCCCATTTTTAGGGGGGAAGAAAGCATGGGGATCAATTTTTTTTAATATCCTATGACACTCCCCGCTCATTTAACACATAAATCATTAAGTTTTTCCATCGCGTTCAAAAGATATGGTGAACAACCTTTTTGTCAAATCTACAAACTGACCAACTGAAATGTCAAAGCTAAAAGCAATAGGAAGATAAATAAAAAGAAATATATTTTTAATCATACTTTTGAATGATTTGTGTAATTACATGTATAAAATAAATACTTACAACCAATATGTTGTATGTAAGCTAATAGATGATTAGTAATTTTATTATTTTTAGCATGTGATGATATTATACGGCAACATAAATCAGCATGTTTGCGTGTGACAGCTTTGCATGTATGCAAAAATCTTCTGTGGATAGGAACAAGTGCTGGAGTTGTTCTTACTCTTCCAGTGCCTCATATCAGTGCTACTACCACACAAGTAGATGCTGTTCCTAATGTTACAGGTAATTGTCACATTTAATATGCTTATTGCTTTTACCTTATCTAATTTATTGATCAAATATTAAAGTTATTTACAGTTTCACAAATACTTTGCAAGACATAAAGTAAAGAAATAATTATACTTTTTGAAACATTTTTATAAGGTTAAAAGAGTAAAACTTTTTGCTTCATTAGAATATTCAGATTAATCTATACAGTTATGATGCACCCTAGTGAACCCAAATTTCTAGCAAAGCATATTGAATAGCTATGTACTTTGCCATGCACACATAAACAGAAAGATACTTGGATAATGTTTAAACAATGAAGAAGTTTGATCTATTTTATGAAAGCTTATACAGTAAACTCTTGATTATCCAGAGTAATGGAAGAGAAAAATACATAGATTTCATTAAAGAAGCTTAGAAGTAGGTATTTGTAAGAAAAATGGAAAATGTTTAGATATGGGTGGATGAATGATAGAATGATTAGAATGGGTGGATGAAGAAATGGGGGATTACATGATATATATATAAAGGAAAAACTTGCTTAATAGGCTTTATAAAATAATTTAAAATAATCTTTAAAAAGTTTCTAGATTTTGTTTGAACTTTTCTTCATGGATTCCTTGAATCATAACATTATTAATCTTCAAACCAGATAAATGTACCTGTGGATGATTGGGAGTTTACTGCATTAAAATGTTTTTTCAGAATTTCAACTTAAAGAAAAGTAAAACATACACAGTACTTTATGTCCCTAGGTACAATATGGCTTTGTTAAAAGTAATGTTTAAAAGTTATATCACAGTTTAAAACGAAAATATTATTAAACATTCCTTTTAACTCTTTGTCAGTTACATAAAGTCTCGCTGACCCTGACGATTTTGTGTCTTGAAATTTTCTTAAATGACTATAACTGGCACCCATGCACCATGGCACCATGCATTTTCAGTACCTTTCACCCTACTTTACTATACTTTGGTGCAATTTTGCTTAGATTCTCTCATTCCTTACTTGATAAGACACATAATTGTAATGAATGGATCTCACAGACCCAGAAAAAGACCAGACCTGTCAAAGAGATCTGCATTACACTAAAGTTTCGAATTCTGTATGTTCACTCTAATCTGGAAAATGGAAACTTTTGAATTTTGAGCAAGGAATTATTGCCAATAAGATTTGGTAGCAATAAGGTCTCAATTTATACTGTAACTCTGTAATTGAATTGTGCAGACCTCACTAATTACGTACTAATTCACGAGTGAGCCAGCTGTACATTTGGTGGCTTTTCATACTGGGTTGTTTACAGCTTTGGCCCAATCACATTGCACATTGAATATCAGGGGCGGGGGTGGCTCAGTCGGTAGCGTGCCAGGCTCGTAATCTGTAGTTCCCAGGTTCGAGTCTCAGCTGGGTCAGCGTTGAGATTTATCTCCGCAAAATTCCCGCCCTGCCCACGGTCAGTAGGGGACACCGATGGGTTTGGAAAGGCCGCCGTCCGTCGGATGGGACGTTAAGCCGTGGCCCCGTGTGCGGGAGAGACATACCCTGTGCACGTTAAAGAACACGCTGGATGGCCTTGACGGGAGGCTACCATCTGTCTTCCAACAGCTGTTCCAGTGGGTCCCCTCCCCCAACCTTCTCTGAGCCTTCGGGGTCCATGTGACCTGGCCATTTAGCCCATGGTGTGCAAAAAAGTGCCGCTCAGAGGTAAAACAACCCAACCCATTGGATATCATCACCATTCATTAAGTTAGTATTTTCTTTATACTCTTATAATTAAACTTTCATTTTAATTTCTGTAGATTTATTTTAATTTTATTTTTCTAGATTTATATATCATTATCTATCTTTTGAAGTTATCTTACATTTCTAGTTATGAAGATGGCTGGCTTTCTGCTGCAGATAGATCTATTGCATTTAATTCTATAGATTTAAATGTTATTATCAATCTTTCAGAGTTATGCTCCATCGCTAGTTATAATGATGGCCAGTTAACTGTTGCAGATGGATCTATTTTGATTTTTTTTCTGTAGATTTTATATTATTACCTTTTTTTAGAGTTATGCTACATCACTAGTTTAGAGTTATGCTTCATTGTTATGATGAAGATTGGGTTATAACTTGTTGTGTGCAGATATTTTTTAACAACTCATTAGGTTACTTGTTAATTTCTTACTTCTTTGTTTTCCAGTTATTATTTCCCAAAAATGAATGTCTTGGATACAGAAGCAAAAAGGACCATTAACATGAAAATCAGTCCTGTTTATAGTTGGAAGGGCTATTTCATCAAGGGGGTTTTACCCCCCCCCCTCCCCCCCTCCTGCATCCCCTTCATGCTAAGCTGAAGGAGGTTTTACCCCTCCTTGGCAAAACTTTATTTCAATGAAAGTTTTTGTTTTCATTGAATCATTTAAAAATGCATTTCCCCTGCCCCACCCCATCCTTTGAGCTCCTGGCTCTCTGGCGATATTGAATTTTTTTTTAATCTTTAGTGCACTAAATTTTCAGCATTTTGCCCAAGATCTCCAGAGTGTACCACTCAAAGGAAATGCACAGTGCCAAGAAAGTGTTCTTTCCCTTCCATAAACTGGACAAAAGAAATCCCATGAATTGTGAACAGTACAAAGTCACCTTTTGCAATTCTGACCAATGTTTTAAAGTATTAAATAAATAAATAATAATAAATACCCCCTTACAATGAAAGAAATATAAAGAAATAACAGAAGTTGAGCTTCAGGAGAAATTTTTTATTATATTACTTAGAAAGAACTTTCCGTTCCATTGAAATATAATTTAACTCTTTTATTCATCAGGTTTTCCAAAAATAAGCCTTAATTGCCTTGCCAAATCCCTTTTTTTCACTATATCACAGGGAAAAAAGTATTATTGAAGTTAATATGTTTGTAAATTTGTTAAATTTTTTGTTTTCATAAAATTCAGAATTAAATTCTGTTTTATTTGGTATATAACATGGCCTATTTCTGATGAGTGATTATTTGTTAAAAAAAAAGTCTGAAGTTGACTTGTTTATTTCAGTCAGTACAGTTGGCAAAATGCCTGGACTTTTCTCAATATATAGTACTGAGAAAAAAATTATGAAAAGGTAGTAATTCTCTTGTTTCAAGTAAAAATTTATTTTTCTCTTATTCAGAAATAAATAGCCTTTTTATTCATATGCATTATATTATTTCTGTCTATTAGTTATTTTTGAAATAAATATTTTGTAGAAAAAATTTTGCTGAATTACAGAACTCGAACCCACATCTCTCCAGAAACATGCCAGATTTTTTCTACAAAATACTTAGTGATTTTTTTAGACATTAAAAAGTCAACAGGTAACTCTGTGATTGTTATTTATTGTTTAAATATTTATTTACATTTCCAGATTCTTCTTTTTTTACTGTATGACTAAAGAATCCTATTAAAATAAAACTAGTCATTTTTTTTGTTAAATATTTTATTTTCAGAAAAATCCAGAATTAAATGCTGATTAATTTCACATATAGTATCATGATTCTTTTCATTATTTATTTGGCAAAAAGTTGTAAAGTAATTTCTTTTAGTTGAACATAATGAAAAAATAGCTGGACCTCCTGAATGTAAACCAGTTTTCCGGTTGAACCCTGGATGGGTTAATAAAATCTCTATAACACTGCTTGATATATATAAAAATATATATCAAGCAGCAGAGATAATGAAGCCTGATCTAACAATATAGGTTGCCAAATAACATCAAAATATAGGTTTTCCAAATTCAATATAGTGGACCTTCGTTGTAGCGCTGCTCGCTATACCGCGCACTCGGTTATAGCGCGGGCGATGTTCGCGATAAGTTCAAACATGTTTATACAGGTCCGTGCGGCGTTAGTGAGTATCGCATTTTATTGTTACTGCGTATTGAGTAATTGTGTATGTATTGAGTTCCTGCATGTATTTTGAATAGTATTTAATTATTGTATGCATGATGAGTAAAAGAAAAGCTTACAGTGTGAAATTTATTGTGTCGCCACCGCGCTGCTCGGTATAACGTGGTTCACCTTATAACGCGGGTGTTGTTTCCCGCCCGACATGCGCTTTATATCGGGAGTCCACTGTACTTAGTCTGGATTGAGTGTCATAATAGCAGTTCTGCTCTGGTGGTGGAGTGGATAGCATGCTTGGCTACCTATCTAAGTTGACCTGGATTTGAGCCCTGGGTAAGGCATGGATGTCCGTGTTGTTTTTCTGTTGAGGTTGATATCATAATATATTAATATATATATAAACTTATAAGATATTATATTTATGCTGAGGTCTTTATATTATAAGAGGAAGGTCTCTGCTAATCGCTTGGCATTCCAAGCAGAGCTGCTAGTCATCAGAGAGGCCCTTAAATGGGCCCTCAATGATGGCAGTCATAACAATGACAGCCAGCTGTATACTGACAGCCGGGCATTTCTGCAAGCACTTGAGGATGTGAACAACAGGCATTACATGGTTAACAAGGTCAAGCACCTTCTTGGCACTCAGAACATGCCCAGGATCTCTTTCTCCTGGAACAAGGCACCACAGGTCATGAAGGGAATGAGTGGGCAGACCAACTGGCCCGCTCAGCAGGTACTGATATCCAACCTGATATAGCAGTTAAGACTTCTAAAACTACCCTGAGGTCTATTTTAGGTCAAAGATGAATGAATGTGTGGCAGAGGCTCTGGGATACAACCAAGAATGGTCTTCAAACAAAGACATTGTTACAAAGGGTTGGTCTATCCTTGATATTCTCAGACCACTATCTCATGCAGGTACTGACAGGTAATGGGAGATTCCCAGTGTATCTTGAGCGTTTTAAGATCTCTGCCCACAGTAACTGTGACTGTGGGGCTTCAGATGCAGATATCAGGCACTACATCCTCTGGTTCCCAATCATGGAAGGGTTTGCTAACAAACTTAGAAGTTCCCAAGCCATCGGAGAGGTAGCAGGCAAAGCAGTCATGGTGTCCATCAGGGGCTTGAATATGATTGAATGATGCCATCCGATGTTCCACTATACAGGACAGTACTACATCTTATGGATGGCACCAAAAGCTACCTTCGTGTGCTGGTTGAGGCCTATCGGAATGCTGACATTGATGCTGCGAAGCAGCAGAGAGAGTACCTATCATCTGCATTACTTTTATATATCAGAATCTTCTGTTTATTCATATCTCTAATTGGGTACTTTCGAATTTTGAGCCTTGTGTTCTGGTTGATGCTTATCAGAATGCTGATATTAAGGCTGCAGAGCAGCTGGGAGATTACCTATTGTCTACATTAGTATAATATTATATAATCAGTCAGTTCATTCATATATCTTATTATGGAACTTTCGAATTTTGAACCATGCTGATGATTTATTGCCAATATGGCTAGGTAGCATTACAGTCTAATTATTAATGCAACTCTGTACATGAATTGTGCTGAAAGTCTACCATTTTTAAGGGTAAATTCGAACTCTTTTAATTTTAAACATGATATTCGCTACTTAAATATCAGTTATTGGGGCAGAAGTCCAAGTTCGAAGCTCTCGTGGTGTCGTGGATGGTTTGGTGAGGGGACCCACTGGACAGCTGTTGGCAAAATGGTGTCAGCCTCCCGTCAAGGCCATTCAGCGTGTTCTTTAATGCGCATGGATGTGTCTCTCCCACTCACGAGGCCACGGCTTAACGTCCCATCCGACGGATGGCAGCCTTTTCAAACCCAACAGTGACCCCTATTCACTGTAGGCAGGGCGGGGAGTTTGGCAGAGAAAAATCTCTACACTTGCCCAGTTGGAACCCGAACCTGATAATTGCAGATTACGAGCCTGGCATGTCCATCAGGGGCACCCAAGTCAGGGTGCACATGAGGGACATGGGCTGGCTCGTCTTCTGGCTCTGAGACTCACTCCTTTGAGACCAAAGCTGCTTTCACTCTTCTGCCTACCTTCCATATTTTTTTAGCCGGGCTGCACTCTGCACTCCCTTTAAAACCACCTATACTCCAAGTTCCTACTGGTCTCCTCTGAGACAAACCTTAATCTTCTACTTCCAGGCTTCTCATCATTGCTCATGTAGTGTCTTGGCGACAGAGCATGAGTTTTCTCCCCATGGGGTCCTTTGGGGATAATATAAATATAAATGAGAGACCTACATGGCATATAAACTGACAGGCTGCTGTCAGACCTGTGACAAGCAGCTGCTTGAGGGGGTATTTTTTTTTATAAGTTTTGTTATAGATTCTGTTTTAACTATTGTTGTAAGTAAATAATAACATTTTCTATATTGCTGTATAAAAACATTATACAATAGGTGGGAGTCATGAATATTGAAAGTTTACAAGATAAGGTATAGTCCTTACGATAATGGATAACATGTTGTGGTGGTTTTAAAGTTCATGAGTTAACATCTGATGACATAGATTCTCTGTTAAGGAGGAAATCTTCCCTGGATTTTATGTGGAGGGTCTTTCTTTGAAGGAATGGAAGGAGGGTTGAGGGTTCAAATCCTCGTATAGCTTAAAGCCATGATGAGGAAGTTGTATGCCAAATTTGGTGATCCAAGCTCTTATCATTTAGGAGCAATTCTTAATAATCAAAGGTGAAAATAGCATGCAGAACTAACTTAAAAAATTACTCTGTAAACACTAGATGTTATACTAGTCGTGTGGTATCAGAACTTATTGCCCACATGCAAACTACTATCACTGGTAGTTTTGCCACCCTGCAGTTTGACATGGCTAAAATGCTAAGCACACCCTCTACTAAATACCAGTTGAAAGTAATCAAAACTTATAATTTAGCATAAATTTTATATGTGCTACAGATATAATACTATCTCCTTGAGCTCAGAGATTATTACTTAAAAATAGCTTAACTCAGTGTTCAATATTAATATACACAGTTGTATCAGAATAATATGACCACCCATGGAATCACAGTGTATCTGCCCTGGTGCATCACAGAGTGCACATGACAAGGTCGACCATACAGAGATATAAGTGACCTGCCAGGACAGATGAGCCATAGTGCATAACGTGAGCACAATGGGCAGAGGTATTGATTAGATGGACATTCAAAATGGAATGATCATCAGCTACCGCACCAATGGTGGAAGCATCTCGGAAACAGCAGACTTTGTGGGCTGTTCATGAGGTGCTGTAGTAAGAGTGTACCAAGAATGGACTGCTGGCATATCTAGTACCTTCAGACATCATAACTGTGGAGCCCCAAAGGCCATCAATCCCAGAGGAGAATGTCGCCTCCATCTACTGGTAAAGGGCAATCAATGCGCAACAGTGCAGCAATTGACCTCTCAAATGAATGCTGGGGCACCCAGGTACATGAGCCTGATAACAGTAGAGCAAACTCTACTGTTAAATACATGGGTCTCCGGAGTCAACGCTGTGTAAAGGCGCCATGTTAACCAAGGTCCATCGGCCACAATGCCTGCAGTTCGCATGGGACTATCATCATTGGACAGTGGAAGAATGGAAAAAGGTTGCCTTTTCCAATGAATGGAAGTTTCTACTCCACAGAAGTGACAGGCAGTGGCAGATACGGCATCAGACATACGAGAACCAACACCGGACACACTTGTCGGTCAAGTACAGGCTGACAGTGTGCATGTCTGGGGGATGTTTTCCTGGTATGGCCTGGGACTGCTGGTACCACTTGATGGGTGCCTGAATGAATGCCAATGGCTGTCTGTCCATCCTCGCTGACCACATGCATCCCTTCATGTTGGACATTTATCCTGGTGGTCATGGTGTCTACCAACAGGACATTGTGCCCTGCCATGTCGCTAAGGTGGTACGTGACTGGTTCCAGGAACATGACAGCAATGTCTCCATTCTCTCTTGGCCGGCGAAGTTGTTCAACCTCAATCCCATAGAGCACTTGTAGGACCATTTGGATTGACAGGTTCGGCGTGCAGACCCACAACCACATCATCTCCAGAACCTCCGTGCTCTGCTGGAGTCCAAATGGGCACGTGTGCCTCTGATAACCTTCTGGGGCCTCATTACGTCCATGCCACACCATCTCGTCACTGTCATCCAGGCCAAGGGTGGTTATTCCCATTATTAGGTAGGTGGTCATATTATTCTGATACAACTTTTATACACTTTATATATACACTTTTTTCACTGATATTAGCACAGAAGTTGTTTAAAATGTTCTTATAACAATGATGTTTCAAGGTCAACACAATACATCAGGAAATTCACAATGTCCTTCGGACATTGTGAGTTTCCTAATATTGTGTTTATCTTCACGATAATATACCTTAAGAATAAGTTTCCTTATGATGACTCGTAATGTCCTTTGGACACAGTTTATTATAATTATTTTTTTTTACTGAATGACTCTAAAAATGCCTTAGTAAAATAAAAGCCATCTTTTATGTAAAATATTTTATTTTCAGACAATCCAGAATTAAATGCTGATTGATTTGGTATATAGCAATGCCATAATTCCTCTCATTAGTTATTTGGCAAAAAAAAAAGTTCTAAAATAATTTTTTTAGGCTGATCAGAGTAAAAAAAAATAGTTGGGCCACTGCATGTAAACTAGTTTTTCATAATTTTATTCTCTTCTCAAACAAAAAAAATTAAAGTCAAAGCAATATCAATAAAAAAATTTATTAATTTTACTCGCCCAAATACACACAGGTCAAATTCATCTGTTAATTAGGTCCCTATTCATCTGTTATCATGGTCCCTATTATCATAGGTCCCTATTCATCTGTTAATCTCATGACGCACATCACCAGTATCTGTTACATAGCTCCCAGGATAATTAAACTGTGACACCTGCTCAAGACTGCAACCATTCAGATTAACTGAATCACAGCCTGCCTGACCAATTTTCATCACTTTAGTTTTCTCTCTGTTTATAACCAAACCTACTCCTCTACCAGTCTCATCAACATCATTTGCCAAAAGGGCTGAATCATCAGCATAATCTAAGTCAGACATTTTCGTATCTCCAGCCCATTTCAGGCCGAAATCTTTCCCTTGAAGTGAATTTCGCGTAATATAATCAATAACCAAACTAAAGAGAAAAGGAGACAAAATGCACCCTTGTCGAACACCAGAAGTAATGCTAAACCAATTGCTACAAGCCTTACCAACTCTCACACAACTCATTGTTATTATAGAGAGCTTTCATTATGTTAACTAACTAGTCTGGTATACCATATGATCTCACAATCAACCACAAATTATTACGATCAACAGAGTCGAAAGCCTTTTTGAAATCAACAAAGCTAGCAACCAAAGGTTTCTGAAACTCTAAACATTTTTCAAGAATCTGCCTAAGTCAAAATATCTCATTTACACATCCCCTGCCACTTCTGAATCCACATTGCTCATCACGCAATTGACTATCAACCAGATTCTTAATTCTATTAAGCACAATCGTGGAAAGAGCTTTCCCTAGAACAGAGAGTAGGCTGATACCCCTATAGTTATCACAAGAACTGCAATCACCTTTTTTGAAAATAGGGATAATAATAGCTCGGGTAAAATCCTTAGGAACCATGCCTTTATCATAAAAGATATTCAAAATTTCAGTCATCCAAGTGGTAACTGAAACATTCCCAGCTCTAAGCACTTCTGCAGTAATTTCATCTACCTGGGGGATTTGTGAAGTTTAAGTTTAGAAATAGCCAAAATAACTTCAGATTGTGTTGTAGGGCAACATTAAAGCCACCAATGCATCTATCATCGTTGGAAACAATGGGTATAGAACTAATCACATTGTTTAGAACATCACTGAAATGCTCAGCCCACCTAGTCATGACAGAATCCTCCCCTTCTATAACCTTACCTTGTTTATCCTTCAATCCCTGTATACCTGTCTGTTTTCTACCACACAAAACATTAACTATCTGGTACAGCTCTCTGCTGTTGTGCTGCCTAACTGCTTCCTCAGCTTTGTCAGCCAAGCCATCAAGCCAAAGATTTTTATCAGCAGCTAACTGATCCTTTACACATTTTATTAAGCTCTCTGTAATGCTTTCTTATTAGGACTAGTAAAGTATTGATTAAGGACGTTCTACAGTTTCTTCTTTCTGAAATAAGGATTAAGTACCTTATCACTCTAATTCTGCCTCCTCTGCTCCTTTTTTCCTAAAAGAGTACTGTTTAGTTTCCAGAAAAGCCTGTTTAAAATGATCCCATTCTTCCTCAACTTCAGCAGTAAGCAAACCATGACTCTCACATAATGACTAAGTAACCTATCATGGTAAGCTTTAGCTATAACTGTGTCTTTCAGAGCTTCAGAATTAATGGTAAATTTTTTAACCTTAGCACCTTCTTAAGTTTAAGCTGCAAGACTCTTTTAAGAAGGTAATGGTCAGATCCAATTTCAGCTCCCCTGTGTGACCTGGTATTCCTAACAGAACTAGCCCATTTGCTATTAATTAATATATAATCTATCATATTCTTATGCAGCTAATCTGGTGAAATCCATGTGTACTTATGTATGTCGTGGTGTTTGTAATAAGTGTTAGGTATTCTCAAACTGTTAAGTTTACTTACCTGAAGGAGATGTTACCCATTGCCATTGCAACTACTAATACCAAAAGGGCAGACCTATTCCTTGGTGATGCTTATTATCTTCCCTCACTGAAAAGAGAAATTTAAGATTATTTTTTAGAATCTGATCTTTATCTGTCCATCTGGTCTCTTGCAAACCAAGAATATCTAAATTATAACAGTGGAATTCTTGTGTGAGGACATCAAGAGAAAAAGCTCTGTGCAGAGTCCTCACATTCCAACTACTTATGGAGAGAAAATGGTTAGTGGGATGTTTAAAGAAACTATGTTTATTGAGAGAGGGAATGCTGACAATATCAAACAGCTCCCTAATCGCAGACATGGGACAAAGACATGTTCCCCCAACACTAAAGGCTGAAACCATCTACAATGGAAGACTTCCTCCAATGTAGAATTTGACGATGCCCATAGGAGCAAGAGTTCAGGTACCTGCAATGACCTCTGCTCAGGATTATCCACCAGCTGATAAAACATCCTGTGAATCGCTTGGGGCTATAAACCACAAACAAACAGAAAACACAGAAGATTTTTCCATCCACAGAAGCCCACCAGTGCAACAAATTCAGGATCCATAATCAAGTTCAGAGCCTTATTACAGTCCTGTAGGTCTATATGGTCAGCACCAGGACCGTGTGGTTGACCACTCCTCAGCAGGGTAGAAAAAAAAGAAAAGTAGCCATAGTTGTCCAGATCAGTAGGCCACACTAATCTGGCAGCACTCCTCTTCCATTTACTTCCACAAGAGAGTATCTCTTTTGAAAGGTACTAACGGTCTGCACCATGAGAAGGCGGGGTCGGACATTAGGTGCTAGGCCTGGCCGGTTCTATGCATCATCACAGGGGATTGGTGCATAGCTCTCCTTCCAGTGACTACCTAGCTACCATTTACAGGTACACAACTTATAATAAACTTGAAGTTGAAATATGTATAACATATTACCAGTTGGAAGTTAGATCCTTGTGCTCTGCTATGAGTCCTACCACATATTTTGCAGTATTAGAATGTAACCACTTCTGGTAGAAAGTTATGATCAGGTGTAAAGGCCTTTTAACAGACAGTGCTCTGTTAATTAGAATGCTTGTAGAGGTGTCTTCTAGAGCAGTGGTTCTCAAAGGGTGTGCTGCAAAATTCACCAGGTGTGCCATGAAATTTCGGATGATATTGCAATTAAAAGGAAATTTATAAACCATTTTGTTGCTACTTTTAAGCCACTGATTCTTTATTTAACTTATCAATTTAATCAAAAACTTATCCATATTAAATCTTAATGTTAAAATCAAAATCAACACAAAACATGCCCATCTCATACAGCATATGCACTAACCTCAATACATGTCAGAACTTAAACAGAATAGCTCTGCTTTTACAAACAACTCTACAGAAATGCTTATTTTTGAAGGCAAATTATGCATGCATGAGTCTCCTGTAGTGTTGCCAACTTAAATTTTTAATGTGCCACTAGCAGAAAAAGTTTGGGAATCTCTGCTCTAGAAGGAGCTGATAATTATGAAGTAGTAGTTTCCATGGTGATGGAAGAGGGTGAATATCTGTATATGTGTTGCCGATGTTAACGAATAGATTTAAAATCACCATGATGTGCTATCCATTGTTATAAGAGCATTACATTTTCCTATAAAACTTCAGTAATCATACCACCTCTTGCTATTGTAGGATATCTTCCCACAGCAATATGCAGGGTGTTATTCTATATTTACTACAATAGTCACCTGAAATAGTATCTGTAACTGAAACCTATGCTGATTCCCATTATGGCATTCGCTTTTGTTTAAGTGTCATATTGGCAAATACTTGTTCAATCTATACTCTAATATTATTTAGCTATCTATATTGTTAGACTATGCTGCTTATGGGGCACACCGTAGAATCTGTTATTCTATATTTACCACAATAGTCACCTGAAATAGTGTCCATAACTGAAACCTATGCTGATTCCCATTATGGCATTCACTTTTAAGTTCATATTGGCAAATACTTGTTCAACCATACACTGTTATTATTCAGCTATCTATAATGTTAGACTGTGCAACAGTATTCCTGCTATTTTATAGTGTTACAGCCGTCCCATGGCCGAGTGGTTAGCGCGCTTGGCTACTGAACTAAGGGACCTGGGTTCTAGCCCCGGGTAAGGCATGGATGTACGTATCGTTTTTCTGCTGAGGTCCTGCCATCCTCTCAGACCTTCTACTATGGCATATAAACTGACAGGCTCCTGTCAGACCTCTGTGGCAAGCAGCTGCTTGAGGGGGGTATTTATTTTTTATTTTTATAGAGATTTTACTAAATTTGTAATGTTTACACTGTGATTTCTTAAGTTCTAATGAACTGTGTTATTTCTGATGATATTAATTAATACATTTTATTGCATTATTTTAGGTATCCCTCAAGGTCACACTGGTCATGTAAGGTTTCTCACTAGTATGGAAATGGCTTCTACCCTGTGCCAGGATACATTAGGACCACCAACATACCAGGAGAGGTCAGTGCGGTTCAAAGATAGTGTGACTAAATGGCAATCATCTCTTACTACTGATTCTATGATAGTTGTCAGTGGTGGTGATGGTTATGAAGACTTCAGCCACATGGCATTCAGTGAAGCAGCTGGAAGGGATGATAGCACTAATCATTTGCTACTGTGGCAAGTTTGACAAGACTGCATTTTGTGGTGCCTATAAATTTTACTTCTATACTATTTCTATGATCTCAGTGTCAGACACTGAATTTTGGTGGCAGTTGCACCAAAACTTCTGTGATATAACTGAAATTAATAATGCATTGTGTTGCATGTCAAAAATTGAATAATATTTACAAGACAAACTCTTCTTTAATTTTTACTGCAGAAGCAGTCTGCTTCTAGTTCAACTGTATGTGTTGCAGTGAAATAGTGTAACCTCTGCAAAACAACGTTTTTAAAGCAACAACAAAGAAATTAATAAATGTATTGGTTATATGTGCAATCTGATTCCTGTGTGTTAAAGACATATGCATCGATGTTATAAATAAGTGCCAAAACCTTTCACCTAGCATGTATAAAGTGAATGTGTTATATCTATTTTTTCAACAAAGCAGTTGAATATATGTAAGATAATTTGTTAAGTTTGCTTAGGAATGTAAGGAATGTTTCTGTAATTTAGTATCTGTATATTTCAAAAGAAATCGTATTTCATAATATATTTTGTCATTTAAGTGTCAGAAATTGCAAAGTTATCATTGTGGCTCATTCATATCTTCATTTATTGCTTGCATTTTTCACTTTATCATTGTGATCTCTATAATTCATGGTCCATCAGTGCAATCAGACTAATACCAATAATTATTTCAGCATTACGTCTTGAATTATTTTTATAAAATAGTCACCTTAAAAGAAATAATGTTCATATTCTTTAAATGAAACTATTTATCATAAAGCATTGCAAACTTTATACTTTAAAAATTACTTTTACTATTAGGCTACTGAAGAGCGTATAAATTGATGTTACCACTCTGATGATCTGATTGCACCAAATAACCATTAATAGAAACTTGCCAACACAAGATTAATAATATAACTTGGTTTGTTCCATTAATTGAAAAAATAATCAAAGTAAGCATCTGTTTAGAAATGTAATTCTAACAGAACAGGTCCCAAGTCAGTCAAGAAATCTGTATATTTCTCATCCAGCTGACTAAATCTTTTTTGGTTGAAAGTGAAAGAAATTATTATTTTTAATAAAGTCTGATTAGTACAAAATTGGTCACTTGGTATTCTATACAAAACGATG
This sequence comes from Ryuthela nishihirai, assembly GCA_038380435.1. Taxonomy (NCBI): domain Eukaryota; kingdom Metazoa; phylum Arthropoda; class Arachnida; order Araneae; family Heptathelidae; genus Ryuthela; species Ryuthela nishihirai. The sequence goes on along the minus strand of JAWZYU010000007.1, from coordinate 84,906,863 downwards.
GTTAATGTGCAAGTGGGAAACTGAAAAGATTGCTGCTCATTGAACAAAATGTTAAGTCATGGAACTATGGAAGTAAACCATACCTTGTGCATGAAAAATAACTAGCTGAATTGTTTTTATCTGATGTTCCAGTTATTTCCTAAATAACTGTTCAGCTTGATTTTAACTCATTCTGAGCTTTACAATAATTTTTATTTCGCCTTCACATCAATTTGCTCAGTCAGTAGCACATCAGGCTCATAATTTGATGTTCTCAGCTTTGAGTCCCAATGGTGTGCATCAAGAATTTTCTGAACTAACCCCTATTCTTCATTCAATGAGAAAGGAAATACTGTTGAGCTTGAAAAGGCCACTATCTCATGAATGGGATGCTAAGCCATGGCCCTGTGTGCAGGAAAGCTATACCCTGTGCACATTAAAGAGCAACTGGATGGTATTGAGGGAAGGCTGACATCTGTTTCCTAACAGCTGTCCAGTGGGTCCCCTTTCACAACATCTGAGTCCTTGGGATTTTTGTGACCTGGACATTTAGCCCATTATTTTGCAAAAAAAAAAGTGTTGCTCAGAGGTAAAACAACCCAACCTTCCAAAAACCTCCAATTTAAAAAAAAATGGTTTTTGGTGATTCTTTATAGCATATCAAAATTTGCACCAATTTGAAAAGGAAACATTGTTTATTGAGCTTAACTATTTATGGCCTGTTGGGACTTTAAAATCCCACAAGATGAAGATGCCCATTATATCATTTGCTAGACTTCTGGTTTGCTAGGACTGCTGGATCCTCATTCAAAAATCAAATGTTATAACTGTCTTCCAAAGTAGGTGATCTGCCAAGACTTCTAAGTCCCATTAACAACAAAAATTCTTTATAAAAAATATTAAATCTTTTAAATGGAATTTAATGTTACAGAATTTACTGTATTAAATAATTAGACACGTTCTCAGATTGCACTTTCACTAAAGTGCCATGCATCTGTTCTCAAATATACACTTTGCACATCACAAAATAGAGAACTTTTTCTGTGCATATTTGCCCTTTTTTGATGGATTCTAGGGCTACTTTGTTAATACTAGATGTTAACTTATCAACTAGAAAGTTTTCACCATACAGTTTCTATGTTATGAGTTACTTGATTGTAATGGCTGGTACACTTCAGAATTCCTGACAGGTCATCTTCGATGTCAGCATGGTTAACATGTTCAGTTGCAGATACCATATTAGTGGTATGCAGTCCTTGCACCTACTCCTTGAGAAACTAGTCCATATTTTTACTGTTGTTGAATAGTTGTTAAAGAATGTGATTTGGTGATATTTAGTAGTTGCAAGTGGACACAAGTTTTGAATCTGTGGCCACAACTTTCATTATAGATGTCAAATAAGGCACAGTCATACAATTTGCACCCTTCTGAGAACATTTATCCACATCAAAAGTTTAATTTACTAAAAAGTTAAAATTGAACATTAGAAAGTAACATGTTTCCTCTGCTGGCTGATGGCTTCATCAGGTGATTTAAATTGGTTAGGGATGGGACTATTTAATTTGAAGGCTCTCTCTGAGTGCTCTAACAATGCGCCAGGAACTTCATAGTGTACCAGCCATTACAAGCCAGCAACTCGTAAAAGAGAATTGTTTAGTGAGAACTTTCTAGTTGATAAATTAACATCTAATATTAACAAGTAGCCCTAGAATCCATCAAAAAAGAGTAAATATGCACATTGAAAGCTTAACCATTTCGCAATGTGAAAAATGTATATTTGAGAATAGAGGCATGACACTTTAGTAAAAGTGCAATCTGACAACATGTCTAATTATGTAATACAGTGAATTTTTTTATATTAAATTTTATTAATCTGTATCACTGTGGTTTTAATTAAAATTTTTGTAATTAAACCTTTGTTTTTTCATTTGCCTATTAAAACAGACATTTCTTTATAATAAAATAGTTTCTGTTTATCATTTTATTGATATACAAAGACTCAGACCATAAAGAGTTAAACTATATATTAAAAGAAATGGGAATTTCTTTTTTTTTTTAATTCTAATTTGTTTTGTTGTGTTAGCCATCCTGTGGACAAATGGCTAACATGCTAGACTACTGACCTAAGGGACCTGGATTCGAGCCCCAAGTAAGGCATGGATGTTTGTGGTGTTTTTCTGCTGAGGTCCTGCCATCCTCACAGACCTACTATGGCATATAAACTGACAGGCTCTTGTCAGACCTCTGTGGCAAGCAGCTGCTTGAGGGGGTATTTATTTATTATTTGTTGTGTTAATGATATTTACTAGCATCAATCTGTTTGAAATGTTATACAAGACTCAGTGCAAAGATTAAGATGCAAAGGGAGATGGCTTTCCTGCATACAGAACATGGCTTAATAGCTCATGTAATGGACAGCAGCTTTTCCAAACTTGTTGTTTGCAGCATTAAATTGTACCTACTTATATATTTTGTAACAAATGTATAACTGCATACTGTTCTGTTTTATGAGAATAAAGTTCACTCTCACCTGTAAACCCATCAGTGTCCCTTTTCTTACCAAGGGCAGAGCAGATGTTAGCAGAGAAAATCAGAGCACACACATGATTGAGACCTGAACCTAGGAGCATCATGTTATAAACTTGCTATGTTATTGAGTCAATCCTTACCCTATTACATGGGGAAGAAAAACTGACTTTTCTGTCTTAAAACTTGTAGCCATTATGTGAGTGAATGTGGTATACTTATAGGGACAAATTAGTTTTCATCTGTTTTCTTGTACTTCTGCCCTCATGCAAATATTTTATGTACAATGTCAGATAGGTTCCAACACATAAGTGGAAAGAGTTATAACTTATCAGAATTAATATAGTCAAAAGGAAAAGTGTGTGGATTGTATTATACTGATTATTTATTGTGAAACTAATAATTATTTGAAAAGAAACAACTACCTCTGGGAAAACTGCAGATATTTTATATTCAATTGATATGATCAACTAAATATAAAAATTCAGATAATTATTATATATATTCAAAAGCCCTGAATATATTGTAATCATTGAATTTAAAGTCCTAATTTTTCGCATTTTTGTAACTGGCAGTTGTATTTTCACTTAATTTAGTTAGTATGAGAGAATATTTAAGTAAAGCAATAATCTAATATAATTACACTGAAATAAAACAAAATTGTACTGAACAATAAATTCTTAATATCATATCTCCTGAAATTCCTATGAGGGGTGATCATTTAATTTGTGGACATAAGCAAAAAGTACATTAAATATTATCCTCTGAATCTTCCTGGCATTTGTCTTTCTCAAAATATTCTCCCTTGAACTTTGCACATTTTTACCATCGTGTACCCATGCATTAAAAACGTCTTTGATGCCATTTTTTGAAAGCGTGCAAAATGCTGTCATTGTGGCTCTGCAAGCTTCATTGTTAGTAAACTGTAAATTTCAAAGCTTTCTTCAATGTTGGAAAGAGGAAAAAATCACAGGTTGCTAAGTCCAGGGAATATATAGGATGTGGCAGAACCTCAACACCTATGGCAGTGATCACTGGCTGCACAATATTAGCCGTATGTGGCCTGGTGTTTTCGTGATGGGAAAACAAGTCACACCAGAAAGTTCCGGACATTTTTCATGACTGGCATGCCAAAGTTTGGTTCTGAGAACCTTCGAGTAGGCTTCCTTATTCATGGTTGTTCTACGAGGCACAAAGTGAGTAACGAGAATACCTTTGATGTCAAAAAACACAATCATCTGTCTTCATTCAGGATTGCCAGGGCTCTTTTGATTTGCTCAGGAGTTGAGGAAGAAGGCTGGCTAGGTCTTGGGTCATCAGCAACAGATTTGCATCCATCTTTGAATTGCTTATGCGACTTAAAAATGGCAGACCTATGAAGACAGTCATTACCATAGGCTTCAGTCATCTCTTCAACAGTAGCAGCAGCATTTAGGCCTGGCCTAGCACAATAACAAATGACATACTGCTGTTCCATCTGAATTTCTGACATTCTGAACGGTCTATGATACGCAACTCAAATCACAGTCTTAACACAACAGCAGTCGACACCAAATGACCTTGGCATGTGAAGTCTCCTTCACAGTGGTCACACACAGTGCTATCTAGTGTTACTTTGGAAAAAGCGCTATGTACGAGTACTTATGGCATCAGTCCACGAATTAAATGATCACCCCTTGTACATTGCATCTTTAGAGATTTTTTACATTATAATGCTGATATTTCACTGTGTAAAAGATGTTTTAAGTTATATATATATATGAAGTAAAAGTATAGCTTTAAGATGCATTTTACATGAAAATGTTGAAAGTTATAACTTGCAGGTACAGGTGTAATTTGATAAAATTTCGGAAATCTAAAAGTATTGCATGATTGTACAGTCAGTTGTAACCAAAATATTGGTTTAAGTTTTGAATTTTTTTTACAAATTTTAACACAACTATAATCATGTTATAAATTACAGTTTACAACAAATTCTTATTGTTATCAATACTGAAAATAAAAATCTCCAGATACCAGATACTACTACTGAGCAATTTGGAATTAAAGGCTAAGTTAGTATTGATAAAATTGCTATTATAAAATGGATGGATAATTGTTAGGTTTCAAAGGAACAATTAGTACTTGAAGCATATAAATATGTAACTTTACCTATGAAATTTTAATAAATACTTTGTTAATATTTTGAAACTAATTTTTAATTTTATGACTAAGCAACTATTTTTATAAAACTACAGAAAGATGCTGAAAAGGTGTTATTTTAATTGGAAAGATTAGATATTTAATGATAGAATTTTGTTGTGAGCCATGTGTCATGAAATGTGTTCACAGAACAAACATCCATATTTTGGGAATTACTTATTCTCTGGTGTTTTATATTTAATGTTTTCCATAACATTACATGGATTTTGTAAGTTGCACAGAAAAAGATTATCATATCATAATTTATTTATCAATTTAAATATTGTCTATTAGAAGAAAATGTGTAATTTTCTGTATAAATTGACACCAAATGAAACTCTGCACATTTTTGTACTTTGGAAGGTATGCTGGTGATTTCTGTATTTTCTGTCTGTCAGAAGAGCGTTTTTTATAGTGAAATTACAATTAATGTGACCTCAATTTTTTTTTTATCAGCATAAATGATAGTTGTTGCTATAATTGCTTTTTTCACAGAGTATTTTACCTATTATTGTTTTTCTAATCTTCAGTACTCCTGAATGTGACTTAAGTAAGCATTACTATTTCAGAAAAGGCATAGATGCTTCTGTATTTACCATAAAAACTTAAAATGAGAAACTACACCTATCCCTCAATTTACATGGTACTGAGTTCACACAATTTTGGCTTTGCAGGGTCAAAAAATGCAACCAGTTTCGATTTACACAGTACTGACTGAGATTTCCTTTCTATGTACATCTCAGTCAGTACCGTGTAAATCGAAACTGGTTGCATTTTTTGACCGTGTAAAGCCAAAATTGTGTGAACTGAGTACCATGTAAATTGAGGGATAGGTGTATTGTGCATATTCAATAATCTCTTAACCCCTTAAAAATGTTATAGCACCAGATTTTAATCCTGAAATGTAAGTTATTTTTCATAATTTGAATGTTATCTAGATTTATTAATAATTTTGTCATTATGTACAAATAGAAATTTTAATTTAGCTTTCAGGTTCAGTATGGTGTTAATTGTTTTGTTTGATGTTGACCATTTTGCACTTTTAATGTATTTGCAGTCTGGTATGTCCAGAATAATTATATGATATATCACCTAGTAGGACATACATATTATATCATTAGTTTTCAGATTGCTGTTTAAATTGGCTGATGATTTTACTATTATGTGTTATCATACATATGTGAAAGTTGCACCAACACTTTTTCATTAAAGTGCAATATATAGATTTTATGAATCTTAGTTGAAAACAGGGTAATTTTAGAAATAAATATTGTTACGACAGAAGAATCTGGCAACCGAAAGCAAAGTTTCAGCCAACGAATAAGAACGTTGGGAGAATTTGGAGAAGAAGAGTGGAGCGTTAACGGTTGTTGTGTTGTAACGGTCGGTGAGTTCGAAAATGGACGGTGAGCTGTTCTGAGACAGTGCGCGTAAGTATCAAGAAGTAACTTGATGTGTTGTGTATACGCGGAAGGATAAAAGTGGGATCTTTTATCGTTAAGTATCAAGAAGTAACTTGATGTGTTGTGTATACGCGGAAGTATAAAAGTGGGAACTTTTATGGCTAACTTCGAATGTCTACACGGACTGTCTTTTTGTTCTGCTATTGTGTGAAAAGTTATTAGCACAGGACGAGAATTGGTTTACGAGTGAAGATCTTCGGGTGACCTGGTAAATCAAGTAAAAGGTAGTATTTAGTAAAATACACAGAGCTGATATTGTGTGCTCTACGCAGGAAGATTGATGACTTGTGCATGTTAATAGTTGATTTGTTGATAAGATACTTCATCCATATTTCCTTTGTAACAATTTACCTTGTATTGAATTTGGTTTTGAAATATAGCTTTTAATACTCACGCTCAGTGGCTATCCATTTTTGTGATCCGCAACATTTGGTGTCAGAAGTGGGATAATTTATTGAATGCCGTTAACTAGAAGTATGGATGAATTAGTAAAGTTGTTAAATGACTTGAAAGCCGATATGAAAGCCGATATAGCTGCCCAAAGCGATAAAATAGGTGACCAGATGACTGATATGGCTACACAGATGAATGACATTAAAAGTCAAAATAATGAGTTGAGAACTGAGATAGTTTCTCAAAAAGATGATTTGAAAGCCGAAATGGCCGCACAAAATAATGAGTTGAGAAATAAAATAGGTGACCTGGCCGCACAAAATACTGAGATGAGAGCTGAAGTGGCTTCTCAAATTGATAAGATTTCTGATAAGTGTAAGGACATTATGACCGAACTAAATAGTGTAAAAGATGATCTTGATAGTGTTAAGTTAGATTATAAACACGAAATTGAAATTGTAAAAACTGATTGTGAACGCCAGTTTCAGATTTTGAGAAATGAAATGTTACCTTCTGCCTGTGATAATAATAATTCTAGTGGAAATAACGTTATTACACATATCGCTAAAAATACAACTAAACCTTCTACATATGATGGTCAATCATCTTGGACAGTATTTAAAACACAATTCGAAGTTATCGCTACAGCCAATGAGTGGAATGAATTCCAAAAGGCCAGTTTTCTTGCAGCTTCCTTAAGAAATTCTGCTGCGGAAGTTTTGCAGTCTGTTCCAGAAGAAAAACGACTTGATTATCAAAGTCTAGTTTCTGCATTAGAACTAAGGTTTGGTGATAGTTATTTAAAACAATATTACGTGACTCAATTTAAACATCGCATGCAGAAAAATGGTGAAACTTTGCAAGAGCTTGCTAGTGATATTGAGCGTCTAGCTAGATTGGCTTATAGTAACTGTCCACCAGAAATTCAAGATAATTTAGCTCAATTACAATTTATTGATGCTATTGCTGACCCTGACACTCAGCAATCTCTGAGGATGTTGGAAGGTGAATCCTTAAAGTCAGCTGTGGTACATGCTATGAAATACGAGTGCTCCAGGCTTTCCTCCCGAGCGAACAAACGTGCAGTGAGATTTGTGAGTGCAGAAGAAACTGTAGAAAAGGATAATGAAATGAAAGAACTAACCAAAGCCATACTATCCGTTTTGAAAGATATAAAAGGTTCTTCTTCAAAACCTACAACAGACCTCCAGTGTTGGAATTGTGGCAAGACCGGACACATTCGTACCAACTGCACTAGGAAACGAATGAGGAGTCCAAGTACATCAACTAGACAACAGGATCAGAGAAACAGAAAATTTATCAATCTTGCGAGGCAAAGGCTGGTTGTTGATTGGTTGGCCCCAGGGGAAGTCGCCCACGTTTCAACATTACATGGCGATAATAATGGATTAGTAGCTGATGGAGCCATAAATGGAATACCTTGCCGTATGATAGTCGACACTGGTGCAAATGTAACTTTACTCAGAACGGATATAATAAAGAAAATAATACCTCACCCAAACTTGAATACTACACAGTCTAGAATAAGCCTACAAACGGCCACTGGAGATCGTGCAAAAGTTCATGGAAAAATAGAACTTAATATTCGAGTTGGTAGCTGTCTGGTTCGCCATCCTGTTTACATCGCTGACATCTACGACGAATGCATATTAGGCCTTGATTTTCTTAAGAAACATGGATTCAACATTAGACCCAGTGATAACCTACTCATCTATGAGACAGAAGAGATTCCTCTGCTTAGCCGGACGTCTGATTCTTTATCAAGCGTAATTCCAATATTAGTGACGGAAGACACAGAGATCCCAGCACAAAGTGAAGTTATAGTCCGTGGACAACGGGCGGAGACTTCTGGGGCCTTCCGATTGGCAGTTACTGATGCCTCTGGTAAAGGAGCTTTGGCTCATAACATCCTGGTTGCAAGGACTTTAGTCAGAATAGATAAAGAACAGATCCCTATCAGAGTGATGAACTGTAACAAATCCAATAGAATGTTAAAAAAGGGTGAGGAATTAGCAATATGTGAAGCTGTTACCTGTGTAACAAGTATAAATAAAATAGAAGTTACCGATTCATATCAAAACCATACCGACATCCCGTCTCATCTTACTGAATTATGGAGAGAAACAAGACAAATATTAACTGAAAACCAAGCTGCTAAGGCCGAGAACCTATTAAAAGAATTTTCTGACATTTTTTCTGCCACATCAAATGATTATGGCCGTACTAACCTGACAGAACATAAAATCAACACTGGTGATTCTCCTCCAGTCCATCTGCCGGCAAGAAGGCTTCCATTGGCAAAAAGAGAGGAGACGGAACAACTCATAAAGGACATGGAAGCTCAGGGCATTATAGAACCATCACAGAGTCCCTGGACATCACCAGTAGTTCTTGTCAAGAAAAAAGATGGATCTACACGATTTTGTGTAGATTATCGCAGATTAAATGACGTAACAAAGAAAGATTCCTTTCCTTTACCCAGGATTGACGATACACTAGACACTTTATCTGGGTCAGAATGGTTCTCAACATTAGATTTAAAGAGCGGCTATTGGCAAGTTGGTATACGTCCTGAAGACCGTGAGAAAACGGCTTTCAGTACAGGGAATGGACTTTGGCAGTTTAAGGTGATGCCATTTGGACTTTGTAATGCACCTGCCACATTTGAGCGACTAATGGAGTCAGTGCTCAAAGGTTTGTCTTTGGAGGTCTGCCTGGTTTACTTGGACGACATCATAGTTCTTGGAAGAACTTTTGAAGAACATTTGAGAAATCTTCGTCAAGTATTTGAAAAACTTAAGGCAGCCAAGTTAAAATTGGGACCGACAAAGTGTAAACTGTTCCAGCAAGAAGTTCATTACCTTGGTCATGTGATCACTACAGCAGGGATTAAGACTGATCCTAGTAAGATAGAAGCTGTAAGAGACTGGCCTCCACCACAAGATGTTCATCAACTTCGTAGTTTTATTGGACTTTGCACCTACTATAGAAGATTTGTCAAAGGTTTCTCCAACATCGCAAGGCCATTACATCGTCTGACAGAAGAGGGCCAGCGGTTTATGTGGACCACCGAATGCGATATAGCCTTTCAACAGCTAAAGAAAACTCTTTCCACAGCACCAGTGCTAGCGTACCCACAAACTGGAAAACAATTCGTGATAGATACTGACGCAAGTAACACAGGAGTTGGTGCTGTGCTTTCACAAGAACAAGACGGACAAGAGAGAGTTATTGCATACTTTAGTAAAACTTTATCCAAACCAGAGCGGAATTACTGTGTAACACGCAAAGAACTGTTAGCAATAGTAAAAGCAATAGAACATTTTCATCATTATCTCTATGGCCAGAAATTCCTTATACGTACTGATCATGCTGCACTTAGATGGTTATTAAACTTCAAAAACCCTGAAGGACAAATCGCTAGGTGGATACAACGGTTACAAGAATACGATTTCTCCATCGAACATCGAAGTGGTAAAATGCATAAGAATGCAGATGCTCTTTCCAGGCGCCCATGTATTGACAACTGTAAACATTGCTATAATGCAGAACTGAAATTTGGAACTAAAGAGATAATGCCCATAAGACAAATAGTATCGACACAAACAAACAGTGACACCCCTAACATCTGGAATCCAATTGAAATCAGGAAGGCTCAACTAGATGATGAAGACATAAAACCAATATTAGAATTGATTGAAAAATCTGATGTAAGACCTAATTGGGAGCAAATCTCGAGGTATAGTCCAACTACTAAAAGTTACTGGGCACAGTGGGATTCCTTAAAAATGGAAGACGGAGTATTATACAGAAGATGGGAGAATCCCACTGGACGGCTGATCCGTTGGCAGATAATCCTTCCTCGATCCTGAGTGGAACTTGTGATGAAAGATGTACATGATAGTGCCACTGGAGGACACTTCGGTGTTAATAAGACATTAGCCAAAGTCAGGGAACGATTTCATTGGTTGAAAAGTAGGGCAGACGTTGAGAGATGGTGTAGGCAATGTGAAGCCTGTGCAGCAAAGAAAGGCCCTAAGACTAGGAGTCGGGGTAAGCTGCAGACGTATAACGTTGGTGCCCCTTTTGAAAGAATAGCCATTGATGTAATGGGTCCGTTTCCTAGAACTGATGATGGAAATCGATATTTATTAGTGGTAATGGATTATTTCACAAAGTGGCCTGAGGTATATCCCATCCAAGACCAGGAAGCAACAACAGTGGCTGAGATGATAGTTAATAACTTCATTAGTAGGTATGGAGTACCTTTACAACTCCACTCTGATCAAGGACGGAATTTTGAATCCAATGTGTTTAAAGGCATCTGTCAACTATTAGGCATTCAGAAAACCAGAACAACTCCCTTACACCCTCAGTCGGATGGTATGGTTGAAAGGTTCAATAGAACAATTGCTCAGCATTTAGCATTATTTGTGAACGACCACCAACGTGACTGGGATCGCCATGTACCACTCCTTTTGCTGGCATATAGAACGGCAGTGCATGAGACAACTGGACAGACACCTTCCATGATGATTTTTGGAAGAGAGTTACGTCTTCCCTGTGACCTTTTATATGGTCGGCCCGAAGCAATGCCTGTGTCCACTCCACAATACGTACAAGAATTGCAACAACGACTAGAAGAAATCCATCACTCCGTTAGACATAACATCGACATAACAAGTGACAGAACCAAAACAAGATATGACAGTAAAATAAATGGAACTATTTTCAATCAAGGAGATCTTGTCTGGCTATACAGTCCACATAGAAAAAAAGGACTATCTCCAAAACTTCAGAAACCTTGGGAAGGTCCATATACAATAGTTAACAGGATTAATGACGTGGTATATCGCATTCGTCGACGTCCAGCTACAAAGTGCAAGGTGGTTCACGTGGATCGTTTGGCTCCGTTTCATCGAAGAACTGAAGAAACTTTGGAATCCAGAATTGTTCGGGACGAACAAGACCTAGGAAGGGGGCAGTGTTACGACAGAAGAATCTGGCAACCGAAAGCAAAGTTTCAGCCAACGAATAAGAACGTTGGGAGAATTTGGAGAAGAAGAGTGGAGCGTTAACGGTTGTTGTGTTGTAACGGTCGGTGAGTTCGAAAATGGACGGTGAGCTGTTCTGAGACAGTGCGCGTAAGTATCAAGAAGTAACTTGATGTGTTGTGTATACGCGGAAGGATAAAAGTGGGATCTTTTATCGTTAAGTATCAAGAAGTAACTTGATGTGTTGTGTATACGCGGAAGTATAAAAGTGGGAACTTTTATGGCTAACTTCGAATGTCTACACGGACTGTCTTTTTGTTCTGCTATTGTGTGAAAAGTTATTAGCACAGGACGAGAATTGGTTTACGAGTGAAGATCTTCGGGTGACCTGGTAAATCAAGTAAAAGGTAGTATTTAGTAAAATACACAGAGCTGATATTGTGTGCTCTACGCAGGAAGATTGATGACTTGTGCATGTTAATAGTTGATTTGTTGATAAGATACTTCATCCATATTTCCTTTGTAACAATTTACCTTGTATTGAATTTGGTTTTGAAATATAGCTTTTAATACTCACGCTCAGTGGCTATCCATTTTTGTGATCCGCAACAATATCTTGATAAAGGAAAACAATATTAGTCCAGAACATGGGTTCTTAACTTTTTTGGGGTCCTATATCTCTTGTAGCAATGTATGCAAGCTTGCATTTTCATCAATTCTCTTTGAATCCCAATTTGCAGGTCTTCTTGCTTCTTTCATTTTGAAATAAATGAAATGGAATATTCCTCTTGCACTCCCTGTATCCCCTACCCACACCCCAAGTTAGAACCCCTGTCAAGAAGATATCATAGCATATCAAGCAAAATACCTCAGTGGTTATTGAGAAACTTTCTACAGTTTAAATATTAAAATCACAAACCCAAATGAAGAGATGCCAAATGTCCTATTTTTAGTAATACATTTTTAACAGTTTTGATAAATAAGCATAATGTATAAATTGCATACCTAAAAGAACAACTGCAACTAAAAGGTTTTTTTTATGTGAAAATGTCCCTTTTGAGTTTTGGTTGTACAGTTAGACTCGTGCAAGATATGCCAGAAGCAAGAAAACATTTTTAAAGTGTTGTAGCCAGTTATAAAATAATGTATTTCTTGTATATATTTAATATGTTATTAAATATGTATCTAGTTTTTCCTTTCTGTTGCTAAATGTTAACTTTTCTGTTGCTAAAAATTAAACTGTCAATACCTGATGATCGGTTAAGATAAGAAAACAGTATGTACATGTATATGTAAACACGTCATGAGTATATGCCTTCACTTGTGTCAATTTCTACTTCTGTTGCTCTTCAATGCAAATATTATTAGAATTTGAATATATTTCCTTCTGTTCCACTTTGTATGTAACTCACTTTACTTTATGTCCTTTGTTCACTTCTGTGCACATTCTCATCTCAAATTTGCCAAAAGTAAACTTTAACCATATCAATGCAATCTTTGAGCAGTTTTTAAGTTGGAATCTTGATTAACAGACCTAAATATTGACTAAATTGAATTTTCTTAAGTAACTTTTAATTAAAATATAGTTATGTTCATTTCCTGTTTTGTAAACACTGATTATCAAATTGAGAATTTCAAAAATTTATTTTTCTCTACAACAAAATAACTAATATTTTAACTGAAAAATAGTATGTTTGAAACAAATATAACCTTTGATTACAAATATGAATTGTTTCAAAAAAGTGATTTTATTTCTCAAGATTTATGTGTATTTAATTTCTTTTCAGTTTTATCAGTAGGGGCATCATGCTGGCAATCTGTCAGACTATTTTATGCCACTAGGAGGCCTAATCGTTTTACTTAACTGGATTTAATTCAAAAATTCCTTTGCTGATTTTTTTTTAGGGGTAACTCAGTCAAAAATGTCAGATCTAACCATTAATGATTGTTTATTTTGTGGAGGAGATATTTTTGAAATATTATTTTATCCTCTTCAAGGTAACGGTTTTGATCAAAACATGTATCTAGATTGCATTCTATACAAATGTAAGAAACTGGTGTATATATTCAGTATTGGTCATATTCGATTTTATTTTTGCCAAAAACTGGAAGATAATATACTCTCACATCTCCTTTCTAAAATATTAAGCCCTTGGGATGGACTTCCTATACACTCCTTTGATTCTTCAGCACCCTGGATTTGAATGAATCCAGGGTGCTGAGGAGGGGTTTGACTCTGTAGTCCACAGTCTCATAACCTCATATTTCCAGGTTTAAGTCTACACTGCACTTGCACTGAGATTTTATCTACCACCCTTCACTCGGAAGAAATAAGCACTGATCAGTTTGTGAGGTCACTGTGCATTGGATATTAAGCTGTGGTCTTGTGTACAAGAGAACCATACTCTGTGCATGTTAAAGAATATGTTTGATGGCCTTGACTGGAACATTCGACATCTAAACAAATTTCTAGATAGATCCTAAGAGCTCTCCATTAAATCCTCTTTCTCTGTCCATCTCTGAAATTTGGACCTGGCCTTTTACCCCATTACATACAGAACAATGCCAGTCAGAGATAAAACAACTCCCTAAACCAATCAACCACTGAGATAGATCTGCCTCCCAACTATAAAGAAATTCTGAATGTGACCTTGCTGTGACTAGTTTTATTGTACTTGTAGTCCTTGCAAAAACAACCATCAATCTTATTGTAAAATGCAGTTTAAAAAGTACTCAGACAAATATATGTACGTATTACTAAAAGGAAGAAATTTTGGATATGGGGTACCCCATCGTATTAGAAAGATAAATTAAAGGTGCTATATACATCATCGATATATCATATGTATAGATTAATCAACATGGAATTAAGTTTCTTAATTAATTTTTTTTACTAAGCCTTCAGACTGGAGATGTAAAATAGTTGAATGCAATGTGCAGTTTTTTAAAACTGTGATTCATAACATTACTCACCTCACAGCAGCAGTCACAAAAAGCATGTGATATATTCAAGTAATATTTTTAAAAAAGCGATATATGAAGTTAAAAGGGTGACAATAGGTTAAAGTAGTTATTACATTTAAATAACTGTCTCATGACAACTTTAATGGGGCGGGACTGGCTCAGTCAGTAGCGCACCAGGCTTGTAATCTGCAGTTCCCAAGGTTCAAGTCCCAGCTGGGTCAGCATTGAGATTTATCTCTGCAAAATTCCCCGCCCTGCCCAGTCAGTAGAGGACACCGATGGGCTTGGAAAGCAGCCGTCCATTGGATAGGATGTTAAGCCGTGGCCCCATGTGCTGGAGAGCCATACCCTGTGCACATTAAAGAACACACTGGATGGCCTTGACGGAAGGCTACCATCTGTCTCCCAACAGCTGTTCCAGTGGGTCTCCTCCCCCAACCTTCTCTGAGCCTTTTGGGATCCTTGTGACCTGGCCATTTAGCCCATTGTGTGCAAAAAAGTGCCACTCAGAGGTAAAACAACCCAAATAACATGACAACTTACCTATATATGTATGCATGTATGTATATTTTAATATGAAACCTACATGGATAGTATCCAATCCCTGTAATTTTCCAAACCTATTTGCTCAAGTAGCATTGGGTTCCATCCAGTTGTAAATCCTGGGTGTAAAACTGCTTCAGGTGTCTAATTACATAAAAAAACATAAAAATCTTCATACACATAAAATCTTCATTTACATAAAATTTACATAAATCTTCATTTACATAAAAATCTTCAGAGGCTAATTGCATAAATATGCTCTTGGAGCCCAGTATTAATTATAGTATGCTGTAAACCTTTCCCCCTCGATATTTTATATGAATCAATGCATTATTTTAGTAAATATTGAGCACTTGAATAAATAAAAAGGTAGTTTTGTTTAAAAAAATAATTTTGCCGATATGCAGAACCCAAACTTACATCTTTCCAGATTCATGCCAGAGTGTTCTAACTAGTAAACTAGCAACTGTTCCATCATTTATCCACTAATGTGACTTATATATCACTTGAATAATATAAAATAAGGTGTACTTTTGAAATCGAAAGTTATTTTTTATAACATTTAAGATATTAATTATTAATCTTGGAAATACCCTCTAGAGTATTTTTCAAGGTAAAAATACTAGTCCAATGGTTGAGAAACAGCTTTAAAATTGAAACACCCACTATTACAGTTGGTATACACAATGGTGAAAATTTAAACACATGCTCTTAAAATTAGGTCATATCCCTAAAAATTTTAACACATAAAATTAGAGCACTGCCATTAAAAAGAGTACCCCATTCTAGTTTCAGTTCATGGGAGGAAAACATTGTAGAAGACAGCCGCTTTTGATTATATTTTAGCATTGCTTTCAGTTATTCAAGTTGGAATTAAGAAATGATATTTCTCTCTATATCCACTGCTCATAGCAGTTAAAAAACTACTAGAGACTCATTTTGGAGACTGGTAAGAATTACTTTAATATACATTTTGGTTCTAAAGCAAATTAAAAAGTTGTGAAATGACTCTTGTGACCAACGAAATCAATTGCCTTTTTTTTATACTTAAAAAATATTTTATTAGTGTGAAGCTAACAATTAAGTGTTTAGTTATCAAATGTTTACATGTTCTTCATTGTTGTGCTTCATCTGAAACAGAATTTATCAGTTGAACAGCAGTTTGTCTGCTAAATATATAGCCTATTGATATATCAACCGTGCCAACGAAACTGAATACGTAATATGAATATTTAAGTGTCGTTATCAGCATAAATCTTGCTTTGTAAAGTTTATAGAATCAGTTGTAACATGCATTGGTCTCAAGCACATCAAGTATAAAACAGAGTTAGTATTCATTTTCCTGAATATTCAAAGCTGATCTCATTATTGAAAACAAAGAATTTGTTATTGAGTTTCCTTTAAGAATAGTTTATATATACTACCTTTCAGTATGTATTGAAACTTTCTGTATTATATGAATGAAAAACCATATTAAAAACTCCCAAACTTTGAAAATAAGCTTTTAGCGGAAAAATTTCACTGGAGGTAAATTTGTCTCTAAAAAGATGAAGGGCATATCACAGTATTTCTCACTTTACAATAGACCGATTTAAAGTTTGTGTGTTTATTTCTTCATATGTCTCATGTTATTTTTTGAAGTTAAATGTAATAGGTGCTATTGTACAGGGTGACAGAAAAATAATGGTGGGATTTTGAGAACCAATATGTAGCAAAATAGTACCCATATTCAAGAATGTAATATTTTCATTGAAAGCACACCTCAAATTATCTTGAGCATAAGTATTTTCCACATATGGACTGTACCATTCATGACCCTGCATATGTCCAGTTAGTATTCCACTTCTTTCCCTATACATTTCAGCATATCTTTTGTGACTTCCTTGATTGCTTCTCTTATTCTGGATTTCAGATGATTCAGGTCTTGAATTTTGTCCATTTAAACATAATTCTTTACAAAACCCCACAAGAAAAAAATCCAGTGGTATGAAATTCCCACTAGTTCATTTGTCAAGAAATGTTGCACTAGAAAGTCTATGAATGTAACAGTCCTCCGGTGACTACCTGTGAAACTGCTTGAGCTGGGGAATGTACGAGTTCAATGTTCAATGTGATGCCTTTTGTGTACAGTGCTTACTGAAACCCCACCATTGTATATTGTGCACCCTGTATACACAATTGTATATAGTTTTAACAGTTTTGATTGATGGAAAAAGGAAACAGCCTTGATTTGACTAGCCCTTAATTCAAATACAAAACTAACTTTGAATAAGGAGAAGTAATTGCTGTCTGCAGTCTGCATATCAGCATAATTTGGCCAAAGTAATGCAATTTATAAAAACAGAAATATATGTCGTAACAACAATGTTGTAAATACACCTCATCCATGGGGGAATATTATTAAATGAGGAATATGCTAGAAATAACTCCCTACTGTCCCACTCTCAATCTCTATCATCCTCGCCAAGCAAAATCAACCAGCCAGCATCAACAGTTAGTTGAGGCCACAATCAAAGCATAATCAATGACCACATAGTTCATATAACTCTGTACAAACAATCGACAATGAACCATCAGAAGATGGTGGCATAGTCCAGTGAAACATTCCATGGGAAAAATTGTGCATCCGAAACTAGAAATTTATATATATATATGTGTGATAAAAGTCCGACACAGAAGATCTAGTGGAGTGCATGTGCATTTGCAAATTGTGCATCCGAAATCAGAAATGATATATATATATGTGATATATATATGTGATAGAAGTCCGACACAGAAGAACTAGTGGAGTGCATGTGCCATTCTTTAGCATGAATAACTAATAATTAAATGAACTGTAAATGGACACTGCTTCACTGTAAAGAACTCACTGCGACTGTCAAAGCACTGCAACAGATCAATAATAATTTTGTTGTAATATTTGACCATAGCAGAGAATCTAAAAGTTTTTCCAGAGGTTTCATGGTTATTGCTCCATAGAGCTATAACGGGAAGTTTTAAATTCGTAGGGTGAAAAAGAATGCCAAATTGAACTACCCCTACTCTCAAATATCCTGAAGCAATATACCAGGATGAATTGCCTGACTTGTATGGTACGGACTACGGACCTGTTAACGACATATGGTTTCAAGACGAAGCTCTGAGTCATACCTCAGTGGCAATATATATATATCTTTAACTGATGTGACAGAGGAAACCGAAATCCATGATATACCATTTGAGGACATTCCTGTGAAGTCGCTAGATACTTTGGCCATGGATTTTTATGCATTTGGACTCTGCAAACAGCCTCTGGGTAAATGTCGATTGCAGACTGTTGAAGAATTGTGAACAGCTTGTAAAGAGGAATGTGGCTGATTAGATATGACAATGCTTTGTAGAAGCCTACTACAGTGGAAGGTATGCTCAAGGGCAGGGGCGGGAACCTTTTTTTTGGGTTAAGAGACAAAACGGCAAAAAAAAAGGTAAACGAACATATTTTGAAAGCCACAAATTATAATCTTTATTGGGGCAAGAGCCATAACAAGAAAAAAAAAGAAAAAAACTTCGCAGAACAAAAATGAAACTATAAACTATAATTTTAAAATTGGTGTATACAATAAAGATATTGACTTGAAATAATTTGCTGAAGAAATTTAATTTCGTCCCTAGTGAGATCCACGAACCCACGTCTACCAAAAGCATCTTACTCAGGACAAAATCATATTTTTTTAGCAAATTATTTCAGCTGATTCTTTTCAACAGGACATTTTCTGTGATACTTTATTATTGAATTATTTAAACGCTTATAGCGTGAATGACAAATATTACTTCCATCATGTAATTGGCATGCTTCTGGGAGATGAGCGTTCATATCCCATTCAGGACAAAGCAAAAAAAAATAGCAAAAAAAAATTCAGCAAATTATTCAAGTGTTGTCAACAGAACATTTCCTGTGATACTTTATTACTGAATAAAGCTATTGAAGAGACTTGTTAAAAAAAAAACTGCTATTCATCAGTGTGACTTTTGAGTTTGAGTCTTTTCGACCAGCTTAATCAAATTTGAAGTGTATTTTGAACATTTGAACTGCATCAGTGCTTTCAAACTATCGGCTGCCAACGCTTCTAGTACTTGTTTTTAATGAAAATCATTAAAAGAAATTCAGACTTGAGTTTTGAACCAAAAAGCGTTAAGAGCCATTTATTAGAGTGCTCGGAACTACATGCGGCTTCGATGCCGCTGTTTCCTGATCCCTCTCTAGAGCAATATTGCACAACATGAACACCAGATTGAGCATAATCGATGGTGACGTCAGATATGAGATATTCTACGAGCCTCTGAAGACAGAGCCATGTGATGTAATCAACCGCAGAAAATCACCTGCTTTGTCGATAGCTTTATTGATGAAACAGTTAAAAGAAGAAACAATGGATTTGTTTGTTCTTCAAGATACACAGAATAAAGCAACTCAAATTCTTAATTTTAACTGCTCCAACTATCAGCGAACAACGATACCTCTTCAATTCTCTCATCATTGAATTTTTGAAGGCTTCTAACTTCACATGATCTTGTTTACTAATGCCTTCATACCAGGAAAATCAGTCAAATTGTTTCGATCTGATAATAATCATAAAATTATAATTAGCTGGTCGAGGCAATAAAGCAACTGGCTTTCGTTCATTTGGGCAAAAATATGACTTGTAAATCAAAAATGGAAACTCGTGTTATTCTCATCAAACTACGTATCTTTTTTTTGCACTTTCCTAGGAAGTTCAAAATATACCGCACCGGTCTTTATTGGGATGGTGAAAAAATAATTTCAAACTGCGAAAAAAAAAAACGTTTTCGCTGTTTGCTAACTTGCTTGAATATTGCTGTTTATAATTTTCTTCGCGACACATGCACATTTTCCTAAGTCTGGATGTAAATACTCTGGTACTCTTTCTGCAATGGTGTGATTCCATTCGTAGGAATCTTTCGATGTGTGTCAGTATTGCCTGCTGGACCTCTATTTTTTACTTTATCGTACCTCTACTTTTTCAACAACGTCCGAATCTTTCCGTTTTGAAAAAACAGGGCTCACAATCTTTTCTGATAGATTTAACGTGATGAGGAACATAGTGTTACATACTTTTACTTCATTTCCTCCTTTTGGAAGACAATAATAATTTGTCTTTGATCTGCGGGAATTGTCTTTTGATATTTTATGTCTTCTGGTTTCTGTTTTGACACATCGCACAATGTAATCTATTTGGAGTTGAAGACTGCTTGTGTCGTAAAGAGCAGACAAGACAATTTTGCTTTTGCCTTTCTGTGTCAGTAATTGTGGTACAAAGTCTTTGAAGATTTTTTACACGCAGTTCCAATGCACTATGGATTAAGAGTATTTCTTACTAGAATTACATTTCCAGTCTTATGACCTTTATACATAATTCTTACCTTAGATTCGAGTTCATCAGCGAATATTTTATTTATTGCCATCTCTTGGTTCAATATTCTTGTATCTCTGAACACTCAACAACGAAACTTTTTGGCATGGCTGATGTTATTTGTTCATTTGTATTCTTTGTTGATTTCATTCATTTTGGTGGCCATTCATTTTTACGCTCTACTCGCACTATTTTGTGATCATTTTCGTATGGTCCAGTATCAGAAAAATATTTCCAGCATGACAAACTAGCGTAACGGGACTAAAAGCATTAAATACTTTTGGTTGCAGTCATTTAACTTCAAATCATTGTATATAGGATGCGTACGTCTGAGAAATTGTCTGACAAAGTATCATTTCGTTTGAATGCAATCGAAAGTTCCTTAGACAAATTGCTTTTCCCTCTATTTTTATGAACTGAAAATGGAATTTCATTTTCACTATCATATATTTTGTTCACTATTTTTTTGTAAGAGTGTGCTTCATCAGCACAATGATCATTTTCAATTGCTTTCCTAAACTACCACCTTTTTTTGTCGTTTCCAGTACATATTTATATCTTTTTGACAGGGGTGGGGTGGCTCAGTAAGTAGCGCAACAGCCTCGTAATCTGCAGTTCCCAGGTTCGAGTCCCAGCTAGGTCAGCATTGAGATTTATCTCCGCAAAATTTCCCGCCCTGCCCATCTTCAGTAGAGGACACCGATGGGCTTGGAAAGGCCGCCGTCGTCAGATGGGACATTAAGCCTTATCTCTGTGTGTGGGAGAGCCATATCCTATATGCGTTAAAGAACACGCTGGATGGCCTTGACGAGAGGCTACCATCTGTCTTCAAACAGCTGTTCCAGTGAGTCCCCTCCCCCAACATTCTCTGAGCCTTCGGGGGCACTTGTGACCTGGCCATTTAGCCCATGGTGTGCAAAAAAGTGCCGCTCAGCGGTAAAACAACCCAACTCAAATCTTTTTGACATCTGTGACTGGTTTTTCAACGCATTTAGTGTCTTTTGAAGAAACCATATTTTGGCTCCCATGTTTCCATTCGATAAGGACATCCATCAAGCAAAATCAGTCTACAAAAGGAGGAGCAGATCAGTAAGCTTAAAATTAAATATTTAAAATAAAAAGAAGGCCAACACTATCGATAGTAATAAGCTTTTCAATTGGTATGCGTTGTTTTCAGAGGATGTAACTGATCATTCGTCCATAGACAACAAGAGGAACAGGCATATTGCACGTCGTAAAGAGCAGACAATTAAGACAATTTTGCTTTTGCCTTTCTGTGTCAATAATTGTGGTACAAAGTCTTTGAAGATTTTTTACACGCAGTTCCAATGCACTATGGATTAAGAGTATTTCTTACTAGAATTACATTTCCAGTCTTATGACCTTTATACATAGTTCTTACCTTAGATTTAGGATTCAACTATATAAATATAGTTATTCATTTTCGTTTCTTTAGCGATGTCTTAAAATTAAATTCGCCTTCTGTCTAATTCATTATAACTATGTAATGTTAAGTCACTTCAATATGGATTATGTAGTACCTGTAGCGGGCATAACTGAATTTCGCCATTTTTTGTTACACCCCCTTATTTTTTTAGTGACGAATTTGAAGATTTTACTCAAATTCTTGAAATATCGATTTTTCCAACAATATACGTGTAATATTTAGAGTCCATGAGCATTTAACAGCAAACGTTGCTGTTATACTCTTCCTAAATCCTTCATTAACACTGATTAACTTACCTATATTTTAATTAAAAATTTTAAAAGTCCTTGACTCTAAATATCAAGCGAATATTGTTGAAAATCGAGATCTACTATATATTTCTAGTGATATTTTTTCCTCAAAAATCTTTGCAAAACTAAGGAGCTTTGAATGTGGCTATTCATTCATTCGCATAACATTAAGTGTCCCAATACATGTTAGAGGATAGAATATTAGGCATAACATAAGGTTAGTTAATTGTATCTATTTTCCTGAGTATTCAAACTGATCTCATCATTGGAAAAGAAAAATTGTTATACGAACTTACTTAAAATATTTTTATAGTTATGTATGTTGTACCATTAATATTATATTTCTTCTGATATTTTCAAAGACATATAAATTTTTGATTTTCTTTAAAATCAACTAATGTCATGTGCCTTTACAAGAATGAGGTTTTGATGGCTGTAAAATCGTTATTTTACTGTTGTAATTGCGAAAGGTAAAATGCAAATCTCATGTTCTGTTGCATTCAATTCCTTTTTAAGTGTATTAATTTTGATCACTCATGGAACTGAAAGTGAGATCAAAGGTGAAAATTTTCGAATACTGTAAAAATTATATGATTCTTTTGTGTTTAGTACTGTGTATGTGTGCGAACTGTCCCCAGAAATATTTACGTACTGAAGCAGCTGTAAATACTACGTATACTCATTTTATTTTATGCACTGTGTTCTTAGTACATAAACTGAATTCAGATGCTGTTTTTTGTGAATGTTTGCAAAATATTTCTTTAAAAAAAGCAGTATTTTGGCTAAATAAAAAATTTACTTCTGGTTTGTTGGTGTTATTTATTTCTTTATTGGGGAGATAAAAACAGAAAAACTGGCGAAAACAGAAAAGTTCTTTCAAATAACTCGGAGTTTAAGATTTGGAACAAGAAATTTTTATATTCATCGCAATATATTTTTTTTAATTGGAGATAGTTATTTTCGAATTTCAGACGTGATTTTACATAAAGAATCTGGGTTCCAAATATCAAAATGATTGAGACAACTCATTTAAAAGTCATCATGGAAAAAAAGTAAATCCCTTCAGCTTTTTAGTTAAACGTTGGTAAGTGGTAATAGCCATGAGATCATAGGTATCAGCGCATGAAGTTCCACCTAAGGATCGATGGTTTTACTGTGTCGAAGTGATTCAGGCAGAATCGGAAGAGGTGCTGAACAAGCAACATTAGAAAACAGGGAAAAAGTGCAAGCTCTGGCAAATTCAAATTAAAAAAAATACTTCCTCAAACAGCTGCTTGCCACGGAGGTCTGACAGGAGCCTGCCGGTTTAATACGCAAAGTAGTAGTTCTGTGAGGATGGCGGGATTTCAACAGAAAACAACACAAACATTGAACCAACGAGGTAATATTACTAGAGGTAGTACTGGCGACGGAAGCCATGAACATGTACAAAATCTTAAGCCTACTCCTCAGAGAGGCGTGTTTGGATAGCGTACACAAACCTTTCGCCATGCTCTTAGAATTACATGAATTGTGTACTAACTACTGAAAAGTACTATAAAAGTAGCAATTCGATATTTCTTAGGTTAGTAATTTACGAATATTGTGAAATGCTTTTAAATTGAAATTAAAGCAGAGAGGCCTAAAAATAAAGCATTTTGAACACCGTTCTGTCCTAGTATAATATCAAATGTAGTTCAAGATTTTTTTTCATAAATGAAACTAATAGACTGAAACAGCATGGAATTTATAGAATATTTTCGTAAATTTTGTTTCTAAAAGAAAAATTAGACTTTAATTTTATGATACTTCTGCTTTGCATTTTTTTTTTGTCAAAATAACACAAATTGTTTTGATTTTTCCTCAAACGAAACGGCTGAAATAGGGATTTTATAATTTTGCATGTGATAAATGCCTAAAAATTTGCTTTTCATATTTGATAAAATATTTTACGAATTGAAAGGCTTGTCAATTGTGAATGGTACTCTTAGAGTACCTCTCTAAACAATAGCTAGTACTATCTGTTCTCAGCATTTTACTGTTTTAAAAATAAAGCTGAAGCTTCAGAAAATGGCAGTAAGATTAATGATGCTGTACCAACTTTTTCACATTTGTAACAAATGCCTGTATTGAGAGACGCTTGTAGAAGATATGATAGAAATCGCAATGAGATGCCTATAAAAATGATCACTCAGAGGGAAGAGTCCTAGAAAATTTAAGAGAAAGTTGATGTCAATGCAAATGAGATCCAAAGCTTGAAGAAAGTGCAATGGTGATAGTATTGCAATGTGATTGTGCAAGTGCAATGGTGATAGTAGCTAAGAGCCAAGCAATCGGACTCTTCTTTAAAAGAAATATTAGATTTGTTTAAGGCTCAAAAACTTATATAGATGACATTGAGGCACCCAAGCCTGTGTTTCTAGATATAACTTGAAACCTGTTAAGAAATTTACAGCAAAAATGCTGAAAGAAGCCATGGCAAATTTTATTGCTAAGAGGTAAATAGGTTTACCATGACATTATATTTTCATTTTCCAAAAGGCTTATTAAAAATTGAGGTTCTATTTTTTATTTTCAAAAAGGTTTATGAATTGGGGCAGGGGTGGCTCAGTCGATAGCGCTCCAGGCTCATAACCTGTAGTTCCCAGCTGGGTCACCATTGAGATTTATCTCAAAATTCCTCGCCGTGCCCACAGTGAGTAGACCGATGGGCTTGGAAAGGCCGCCGTCCGTCGGATGGGACGTTAAGCCGTGGCCTCGTGCGGAAGAGCCATACCCTGTGCACGTTAAAGAACACACTGGATGGCCTTGATGGAGACTACCATCTGTCTCTAAACAGCTAATCCAGTGGGTCCCCTCCCCCAACCTTTTCTGAGCCTTCGGGGTCCATGTGACCTGGCCATTTAGCCCATGGTGTTCAAAAAAATGCTGCTCAGAGGTATAACCCAAGGCTTATGTATTTGTAAGAGAAAAACTTCCCCAATAGCTCCACGATTTTTTTTAACTTGGTGCAGATCTGTAGATGGCCTTCCTGGATTTATTGAAACTTTCTGCATGAAAAATTTTACTGAGAGTAAGCAGAAGCATATGATATTCACTTTATTATTTGATGAGAAATTATTTAGGAAACAAAGCTATTGTGGATTATGATAATAATGCTAATGATAAAAATTCATATATTGCTTCTGAAACTCTTAATTTGTATGTTTGTTCCAGTTTTATATAGCTGGAAAATCCCCATAGGTTATTTTTTTTAACAATTGAGTTTGTCTGGCTCAAAATATCTTTTTATTTACAAATTCAACCAGGACCATATTCAACTTTCTTTTTTCACCTATAAGAGCAAAAGAGGGAAACTATAATAACTTAATGATCATTAGTTCCAAAGTGCACACGTGCAGTTAATAATTAACCGGCTGATAATAAGAAAAATGGCAACTGTTTAACTTTCAATGAAATTAAAATCATTGGCAGCAGTCATGAAATGCCCAGTGACATTTTAGGTGTTTCTCACATGTGGGTAATATCACGCAATGAAGGTCATTGTTTCTCTTTTCTCTGAAATTAGAAAATGTCATTATAAGCTGTCTTTATAGCAAAAAAAATATGAAATATTTCCTGCATAAAATGTAAATTAAGCATTAATTGACTCTGACCTAATGCAGTCTTCTGTGTCTGCACTTATTAACCTTTACAGAGACAATTTTTTCCTTAAGAAATAACTTTTGAACCTTATGAAAAACTAATGAATGAAATAGTCCATATTACATATCACAAGAGAAAGCATTTAATTCTGGAAAAAATAATAAAAAGGAAGAAAATGGTAGAGAAGCACAAAAAAAAAGCATGTTGCAAGTTCTTTTGTAGGGATTTTTGGAAACTGATTAATCAGCTTCTATCACTTTACAGGTTAATATTGAAAATTGAGGTTTTCCCGCCCTTCTCACAGTATGTGTGCGCAATTGCAAAAATTAGTGAAGTGTCTTCCAGGAGAAAACTATTCTCAACAACAACCATTTCATACCTAATTAAAAAATTCAGGTTAATGTCCTACATAGGCTTCAATGTATGTTGGTGCTCAAATCACTAGATAGTCATATCAGTAATAGGGAATTGGATGTGGAAGTTGACAATTAGGCTTATAATATGAAAAAGAAACATTTCAAAAGAATATGTAAAATTAGACCACCATTTAGAGACATAAATGACAGAAAAATTAAAAGGCATCAATATCAGATCAAACATCTAAATTTGCACAAGACACAATGACAAAAATATACTTTGCAGTACTTCATTTCTTATATTCTGTGTGTGTGATATGAATTTCCTACTGCCTCAGCTGAAATGAAAATAGTTTGCATTTTTTTTATAGCATGAAATTTCACTTATGTCATTTGTGTGTGTGACCTTGGATTTCCTTCTGCCTTAGCTGATATGAAAGTTTACAATATTTGTTTTTTGTTGCATGAAATTTCAATCGTGTGTGTTTGGGAGGGGGGTAGGCTTGCCTTTCCTTGTGCCTTAGTTGAAATGAGAGAAATTAAATTATGTCATTTATTGGGGGGAGATTTGATTTCCTGCCTCAGCTGAATTAAAAAAAAGTTTACATTATTTGATTATTTCTTTTAATTTCTAATAAAAATTAATATTTTTTAATGAAAGAAGAAAATAAATGTGTTTTTACATGTTTTTTTAAATCAGACGCGGATTTTCACAATTAAGATCTATAAATTTTGCGGGCTTTTGCTTACGCTAAAAGATTTGATCATGCATTAGATTTTAAAATATGTTTACCACTGTCCCTGTTTTAAACGGGCTCAAATTAAAGTCTCCTAAGTTACAATCAATTTAGTTCAGCTTTAATCACATATTAAGAGCATATCAAATTTTTTCTAAATTTTCATACAAAACCTTAATTTGAAAGAGAAGCAGTTTCAGCGTCTTCGCTTTTCGTCCGATATAAATCAATAAATGTGTATTAATTAAATCTATTTTGTTTTAATTACTACACTGGAATAACCTCGTTGAAATAAAAAAAGCAACAAAGTTTTGCTTCATTTCAATCATTTGGTCATCGTTCATTCATCGTCGTATACCAGCCATTCGCAAGGCATCATGGGTATTCTTGCCTTCTTAAGCAATCTGCAAGCACACCCGCCTGTAATCATGGCTGCCAATGGTACGGGAATCGGAATCCCGACTGGTATTACTACCTCAATGCATTGAACTACTGATCAAAGGGGCCCAGGTCCCTTTCATCAGTAGTTCAATGTATACTAGTTGTGTACAATAATGTATACTAGTTGAATATAATTGTTGAATATACTAGTTGTATACAATAATACAAATAATGCATATTAGTTAGTCGTTCAAATCAACAACCAACTAGTATACATTATTTGTTGCAATATTAACCAACACTTATAGAGAGTGAACGAGTGTTCTCCAGTTCCACGGCTCTTTCTTCCAGAAAAGAATTGGTTTAAATGATAAGTTTTTAATTATTTTACTAGAGAAAAAAATGACATTTTCATCGTTTTCAACTAAGAGTTAATTTCAATAAATTTTATATTCTTTTCAAATAGCATTATAGAATTTCACGTTTAAAAAATGTAAAATATTATGGAGTTTCTAGTATCCCGGGATTGAAAGAATAATCGGGAAAAATGACCATCTAATAATAATCTTAAGAGCAATTTTAATGAAATTTGGAATATTTGATTTCTTTAGATTAGCCATTTATTTAAGTTTTTAATAATTTTTTTATTAGCTTGATTATCAACATCAGTTAAGTTTAAAGTCATTACAGATTTATTAGGTTAGCAAAATTATTGATAATAGTTTTCCTTGTACTTCTCTACGTTTCTTTTAAATTGTAATTCTTTTAAGCGTTTTAAGTGAAACTCTAGTTCTCCTTTGGGAACCCCAAGTTTAACATAACGGGTAGGAGCTGACTTTGATAGCTGATACGTAAAGTAAAATGCTCTGGCATTTTATCTGGTTCACTTTCACAAACGAAAATGATGAAAGTGACTTACATACTTCAGTCATATCTGAATAAGTCCTTGACTACAAACTTGGACATCCGTTTATCAGAGAAGAAGAAAAATAGGTCATGGCTTATATTAAAAGAATTATACACTGATATCCTCCTTACTTAAATTATCTATAAACTACTCTTACTTATCACTGCTTATCTAAGCGATAGTCATATGTGTCAGGGTGCTCAAAAGTGCAAAGTATTATGTTGATATGTGTTAGAATACTTATCATTTTGAATGGTCCATATAGACGTGGTGAGAAAATGCTTCTGATGCGTAAAAAATGTTCTAAATCGACTCCCGCTTAACACTGAAAGATAACCATAACTGAAAGTTTTTCCCTTGGATTTTTGGTTGGGTTGTTTTACCTCTGAGCGGCACTTTTTTGTACACAATGGGCTAAATGGCCAGGTCACAAGGACCCCGAAGGCTCAGAGAAGGTTGCAGGAGGGGACCCACTGGAACAGCTGTTGGGAGACATATAGTAGCCTCTCGTCAAGGCCATCCAGCGTGTTCTTTAACGTGCACAGGGTATGGCTCTCCCACACACGGGACCACGGCTTAACGTCCCATCCGACGTTAAGCCGTGGTCCCGTGTGTGTAGGACGGCGGCCTATTCCAAGCCCATCGGTGTCCCCTACTGACCGTGGGCAGGGCGGGGAATTTTGCGGAGATAAATCTGAACGCTGACCCAGCTGGGACTCGAACCTGGGAACTACAGATTGCAAGCCTGGCGCGCTACCGACTGAGCCACCCCCGCCCCTTTTTGGTTGTCGATTCAGAATTTTAGTATCGAAAACGGGGCAGTCCCGCACAAATCAGGACATCTCGCAATCTTATATTTATGCAATCGAGCCCCATGCCTATATTAATAAACAGTGTAAATCTAAATTCGTCTAAATCAAAACCCGGGAAGTCGAGAACTTCTGTTTATTAAACTGAAATGTATAAGTACCAGTGGCGAAACTAGATCTTCATGGTGCAAAATATTCCAGTGGGCCCTTAATTACTCGCTCTAATAATATGAGACATAAATCATTATAATTCAGCCTGGCCACTCGATATCCTCCCCAGCGCAGAGTCACCTCAATACCAAGTGTGTGTGGGGGGGAGATCCTCCTTGGTATCGAGCCCTTAGTCTTTAGTAAATGAATGGATCTTTACATTTATAATGATGTTACCCATGAACATTTAGTTTCTACTTGTCTTATTATATAATAGGCGTAATTTTGGACGTACTAACTAACGGGCTGACACGCATTTCTCCTACTTTTGCGGTGTGACGTCATTGGTGAGAGAAATTTTTGTTTCTCTGGTTCCACTGATACTTTAGCTATTAGCATCAAATTTACGGTGGTATTTCCACTTGGGTCAACTATTTTACGTTAGTTAAGAGATTAGTTATGTTAGGTTAAGAGATTGAGTTTGTAGCTGCTGTGGGTTTGGAATAACCATCCTGAAAGTCTCCAAACGTTCTGGAAGAGGTGTCATTGCTTACCGTATGAATGAAGCAGTACATTATCCATAGAGCGTTCTAAATGAAGTAATACTTTGTCGAATGGACTGACATTTTCGCGTCAAACATTTGGCGGGGTTTAACTAGTATTTCCAATATTTTTCGTTTCAAATAGCATTTTTTAATTTTGTTATAAGATGATTTTAATTCATAATATTAATGATATGCATTTCTGTATATATATTTATGTCCTCCAAATCGGGTTCAGACTCAACAATTATCGAAATGGTTCGGGCTCGAAAAATTGAGCCTGAACTCGTCTCATAATAAGTTCGTGAATAATCAAAAAGGTATGATGAGAGACAGGGGTTAATCAAAATAACGGAAACACGTACTATTTGTGGAAAACATTTTATTAATAAGCTGTAGGCCAATCTCGGACGTTCAGAACAGCCGCAATTCGACGTGGAATAGACTAATACAAGTCATGCACATACGGTAATGGAATATGGGACCATTCTTCCTGTAAAATATGGTCCAACTCTGCCAGTGATGCTGGAGGTGGAAAGTATGATCTGACCTTGCGCTCCAGATATTCCCACAAATGTTCAATACCATTGAGGTGGCCAGGTTTGCTGCTCTACTTCATTCTCATGCTCTGCAAACCACAACTTGACACGTTTCGCACAATGCACGGGTACTTATTCACTTGAAATCAGGGACGGTCATTGGGGAACAATGCCCGCAACATTGGGCGCAGGTGGTCTGGGAGAATGGATTCGTACATTGTGGATGTGACACGACCCTGCAGAATAACTAATGGCCCTAAGGAATGCAATGATATGGCACCACACAGCATCAGGCATTCACTTTCATGCTTCACAGTCGGGGTGGTACGCTTCTGCAGGTATCTTTGTGTAGCACAATAAATGTAAATCTTTGTGTAGCACGATTCATCAAACCAGATAACACATTGCCAGTCTTTAGCATCCCAGTTTTTAGGTGCTTTGCACCACCTTATACGTTTTGTTGCATTGATGTTGATAATCAGAGGTTTGGGAATTGCAGCACGGCCGTAAATACTGGCACAATGAAGTTCCTGACGAAGTGTTATGACAGAAACGGGATCATTCTGACTGGTGTTCAACTCTGTTGCTATTTGTGGTGACGTGGTCTTGTGCTTCCGTTGTACAATCCATGCCAACGTTCATCTATCCCTATCTGGCAACTTCATATGGCGTCCACAATTTGCATGTTTGGAGGCAAACCCCTGTCCTTTTTGATAGGTAGTTCCTTGTGTTACACCTACTATTTCCCCCCATTCTGGTTACTGAAGTTCCTGCAAGACGCGCATCAATGATCATGCCTCTTTTTTTTTTGGAGGTCGCTAAGATCTGACAATGTCGACAATTACACCACAACAGCTGTTTCGCCTGTGGCACTGCTACGTGATAACCAACATCGTAGTTCTCCCCTTTATACACCTCATATCGTAGGTGACGTCGTCTCTGTGTTATGCATATGACGCATTTCGTGTATTCTAGTCGCAGTTCCATTATTTTGATAAAACCCTGTAATAGAAATATATCTTAATTCTTACGCATGGGATGGCGTGTTCCACATATATACTGCTTGCTCTGCTTTTTACTGCCATCTCTTAGCAGTAAAAGAGAATTTCAGTCCAAACTACATGGAAATCCGATGATAATTGAAGCTTTTTAAGTGAACTATTACTTACAGAATAATTTATAGTTAAAACACCTGCTGTATTGCGTTAATTAGGCCTATTAATGAAATGTTCTGTAAAGAGCAATGTTAAAACTCCTCCAAACGTAGTGTTTGGCAGGATGTTTAAATTGATCCCTATCTGACAACTTCATATGGCGTTCACAATTTGCATGTTTGGAGGCAAACCCCTGTCCTTTATTTTGCATTTGCATGTTTGGATTTTGCAATTTGCATGTTTGGAGTGAACTTTTAAAGTGAATGAATTCCTGACTGTTTGGAGTGAACGTTTAAAGAACTTTTAAAGTTTGGAGTGAACTTTTTAAGTGAAGTCGCAAATGACGTAAAAGACATATTGCGTATCATCTCGTCTGGCAACCCTTAGCGTGTTCTCAGACAATTTTTCACCATTTAGGTGCAGTGCTGTAGCACCTTGAAATGATATGATTAATTAACATACCAGTTACAGAAAGTTTCTCCGTTTCCTTACATCCTCCTAGATGGAATGTTTTTCCTTAGTGCCTCGATGATACAATCTGAGGGAACGCTAAGCCTTGCCTCGTGTGCATGAGCGCCATATGTCCAGTGGGTCCAGTGGTTTTCTATTACAACTGTGAGCCCTTATGAAGTACCTAGCCCATTGTATGCAAAACAATGCCACTCAGTGGTAAAGAATCCAACCCTCGCTGGTGTTTTTAGTTTCTTTTTTCCCAAATACACAATTTTTATAAATAATTGATAAATTGTACGCTTGAATATATGAAGATTTTGGAGAACTTTCATTCATAAATGAAGAAAATTCCGAATTACTGCCAAGAAAAGCACTGACTCCAACAACGTAGATCGTATAATCATATTCGATGTACCGGGTAATAATTTTGCCCCTAACCATCTCCATCATAAAGATATGCCTATTTGGCATGAGTAAGAACAAAATATATAAGTAAATCACCCTTAGGTGGGTCCCTAAAGGCAAACATAAGAAAAGCTAAAAATAGCAGTAAAATTGTATAAGAAACCTAAAACGTGTAGGTCTCCTCAGAGAACGCTTCCGTTTTAGGCCTCTTGTACTTGTTCAAAACAGTATGATCGTAAAGAATCAGAGAAGAAATAATCTCATTGGGATTATTGCTTACAGCCTCAAAAAAACTTTTTGAGGTGCGTTTTATATGTGTATATATATATGGTCGATGCCCAGGTCTTTATGGAGTTGTCTGTTAGTGACAAACCAGGGGGCATCGACCGCAGATCTCAAAATCTTGTTCTGTAAGATCCGAATCATAAGAATATTTGTGGGTGTAGTATTCCCCCATATGGGTGAAGCATAAAGAATCACCGGTCTGATGATCATCATAGGGTAAAAATGGATCCTTAAAATGGAATTACTCCAACAACAAAAATTTAAAACTTATTCATATGTTTGAAAAATGATATATATAGCGGAAGGTTTTATTTAAGCAAAATTCATATATATAAAACGATTTCCTGAGAGCTTTGCGATTCTGTACTAATCAGAAATTATCTTTTATTCAGGCGTAAGATGGACTAAATTAAGAATCTATCCTACTGTCCAGTTTTAGTTGTTTTTAAAAAACGAGCTGTTGTTTTTGCTTTGTCCTCTGTCTACTCCTCTGTAGATATCAATTTTTTTTTCTTTTCGCTTTAAGAGACGAATTAAAAATATCTGAATTTGACAGTTATTGATGAAACATTACGATTGGTGATTTCCAAATCTGCAAATAGTTTAATTTCCACTGGTAGAAGGAGCTAAAGCTGGAAAATGCCAAAACGTTAAACTTACGAAATTCGTAATTTAAGTGGGAAAATATGAGGTTCAAAGGGTTTACAATGACAGTAAGGATATGTTCTTTACCCCAGGGAGATGTGTTCTTTACCCACTAGATGAACTGTGTGTGGAAGAGAATTATCATCCCCTGACACTTGTGAGAGTTCCTTCTGAGATCGAACAGATGTTTATTCGGCCATTGACAGTGCTTACTGACCACACCATCACACCATGATCTTCAAAACTATCTCTTTTTCCTGATACTACTGGGTTGGTTTGTTTTACCTCTAAGCGGTATATTTTGCGTACAATGGCCAAGTCAGTTGGACACCGAGGGCTCAGAGAAGGTTGAGGGAAGGTGTCCTTTACCCCAGGGATGCATCCTTCCAAGTCAGATGGACACCGAGGGCTCAGAGAAGGTTGAGGGAAGGTGTCCTTTACCCCAGGGATGCATCCTTCCAAGTCAGATGGACACCGAGGGCTCAGAGAAGGTTGAGGGAAGGTGTCCTTTACCCCAGGGATGCATCCTTCCTGTGATATTCGTAGGGTGGGCGGATACAGCTGGTAGGAGACAGATAGTAGCTTCCCATGAAGGCCATCCAGCATGTTCTTTAATGTTCATAAGGTTACTCTCCCGCATACAAAGTTATAGCTTAACATGCCATCCCTTGGACGGCAGCCTTTCCAAGCCCATCGGTGTCCCCTACTGACCGAGGGGTAGGATGAGGAGTTTTGTGGAGATAAATCTCAGTGGCGGCCCAAGTGGGAATCAGACCTGGGAACTACAGATTGCGAGCCTGGTGAGTATCGACTGAGCTGTTCACTGTAATGGAAGAGAGTTCATCTTTCTCTCAAGATGAATATTTGTCGAGAATTTATTTCACGACTCATCTGTGAAGAGGCTATTGGCCCCTGGGTGCAGTTGAAATGCATTGATACTATTTCAAATAAGGCCTCTTTATAAAGTGTTCAAGGGAAGATGATCAGCAGATCGTCATGCACAAAGACTCCTCCTATGAAACCTCCTCTAAACTGTATACTTTGATGCATCCTTCCTGTGAATACAGCAAGTTCTGAAGCAAGATAACATCTACAGAGTCTTTATTGTGCTTTGCAGTTAATGCCACATCATCATCATTATACTATTAGCTTATATTGAAGTTACTCCAGGACGCCTTTGAAGAGGTCTTCGAAAGTCATTTTGGCATATTTCAATGCCAGCTTTCAAACACTATGGCTCACATCAAGCACGTTCCCGAGATTTAGTTTCATTCGCGGAGAGGGAGGGGTAGAGAATTTAGATTCTGGTAGGGTTTGAGAATTTAGTTTCAGGCGGGGGCTGGGGGATGTCTGAGAATAAGACGAGTAGGGTTTTCCAATTACTAAAATTCTACCTGATAGTAAAGGTCAGAATAATACTCTATTCGGAATAAAATTTTATAGTTCTTTTTTAAATATATTTTTCGTGTGGGGCATAATTAGTAAAATTGTACCGCTGTTTTGGATTTGAAAGCAGATGGACAAGTTTAAAATTTCGTATAAGACGACCTGATATTCGTAGAGTGGGGGATGCAGGGCCACAGCGAGAGTAAATATGATACCAGGCAAAACGAAAT
Source organism: Ryuthela nishihirai (assembly GCA_038380435.1). Lineage (NCBI taxonomy): Eukaryota > Metazoa > Arthropoda > Arachnida > Araneae > Heptathelidae > Ryuthela > Ryuthela nishihirai. Next base: position 84,872,048 of record JAWZYU010000007.1, on the reverse strand, counting down.
TTCTCGTCCTCCTCCCTTCCCGAAACTTTTTTTAATTATAATAAATTTGATTGTTTATTATGATTACATACAATTCTTGTCTTTTATATTACATAAAGAAATTCTTTACAGAGTCTAGATTTACACCCCAAGCGCCCCTAGGCACAAAGAAAGGTAGAACGCAATAAGGCTTCTGGGAGATCTGGGTTCGAATCCCAATCGGGAAAACCAATTTTTTTCAAGTGTTCCTTGTCTACAGGACTTTTCCTGTGATAATTTATTACTGTATGTGGTATGCTTTTAATTCTCTGCTATGGAAAAACACGAGGAAAATTTTTTTTTTTTTTACGTATAGGAAATTCTAGATATTTTGTAACAGTTTTTTTTTTTACCAAATAATGAAAATTAGTAAAAAAAGTAATAAATATTATATATAGCATATAATTTAGTAGTCACTATGCAATTGCATTTAAAAATCAAATTATTAATATTCAAATATTTTCCTCACTTGCTTTCTTTTTGCTCTGAGAATGAACAAATTATACATAATTTTCGAACGTATTGTGGCACTTTCATGTGATGTGAAAGGAGAGCTAAATTGAAAGTTCCCTAACCATGAAATAATTTTTTTTTTCCAAAACGTTACAAGAAATTGAAAAATATTTACCAAATCCTATTTGAACAACATTTATGTACTATTTAAAGGGTCTGGGGGGCTGAAACCTTTAACAACAGTGTTGCTTCACGCAAGAATTTACCTTAAAAGTTATAATAAATCATTTGCTTAACCCTTTCACGACCAAGGGAAACATTTTTCCCATTTTAAAATTGGTGATTGTCGTATTTAATTATAACCTTATCTGCATTTTTTATACAGAATGTCAAAATAGAACGTATGCCGAACGCAATTACGTAAACGGGAACATTTAGAAAACGAAAACAGAACTGTCAGGACGCATAATATATGTACTATGTGCAATGTCCATCTTTGCCTCACTACCAAAAGAAATTGCTTAGCAGATTATCATTATTAGCACATCATTTTGTATAGTAATTTTATTTCATAATTTTGTATTATTTTAGTTAACATTTTGTTCTAATAAACCAATAAATAAAAGACATTGCATAATAAGCCTAACTATAATTTGTGTTACCTTTATAGTCCATTGGGAAAAATATTCCCCATAAAATTCCAAAAAAACTACACATTGTTATGTATTTTTCTTATGATTTTTATTTATTTTACGTCTAAACAAACTAAAATAAACAGTTACATACTAATATTTACTCTTAGAAACCTTATGGTCCTGAAAGGGTTAAATAAATGTACAGTCGAAGAACCCGCTTATAACGAATTTGAAGGGACAGCTGCAAAAACTTCGCTATATCCGTTACAAGAAATATCGACTGAAACGGTATTTAAAACAAAAACTATACCATGAATTTAAGCCGAACTAATAAAGACAAAAGTGTTAGTATAGTAAGACCACTTAAACGCAGATAATAAAGTGTACTTATTTATTTTTAGTAAGCCATGCATCTAAATGAACACTGCTTTTTCCTTTTACTTAATGTAGTGGATCAATTAGTGGTAAATTTTGAGTACTGACTCCTACGAAAAAACAGAAAAGAACTTCTTTAACGAACTTTAAAGACGTCCTAAGGTTGGGTTGGGTTGTTTTACCTCTGAGCGGCACTTTTTTACACACCATGGGCTAAATGGCCAGGTCACATGGACCCCGAAAGGCTCAGAGAAGGTTGGGGGAGGGGACCCACTGGAACAGCTGTTGGGAGACAGATGGTAGCCTCCCGTCAAGGCCATCCAGTGTGTTTTTTAACGTGCACAGGGTATGGCTCTCCCGCACACGGGACCACGGCTTAACGTTCCATCCGACGGACGGCGGCCTTTCCAAGTCCATCGGTGTCCCCTACTGACCGTGGGCAGGGCGGGGAAATTTGCGGAGAAAAATCTCAACGCTGACCCAGCTGGGACTCGAACCTGGGAACTACAGATTACGAGCCTGGCGCGCTACCGACTGAGCCACCCCCGCTCCGCGTCCTAAGGTAACTTCATGTCTGGTGGAACATGCGAGTATAAAACTGATATAATCTTTTTTTCTTGAAGCAGCTCCTGTTAATTTCTTGAGCTCCGCTAACATTTGTTCTTTATTTATTTCTTTAAATTATGGATAAAGAATTCCATACACCTTGGCAACGTCAGCTTTCTATTGCTTTTGCTCAAAATTTTTATGACTTCACCTCTGTATGCCAAATTAAGAATTTTACGTTTTGGGACTCTTAATTCAAAACTAAATAGAGGGGGCGGGGGTGGCTCAGTCGGTAGCGCACCAGGCTCGTAATCTGTAGTTCCCAGGTTCGAGTCCCAGCTGGGTCAGCGTCGAGATTTATCTCCGCAAAATTCCCTGCCCCGCCCACGGTCAGCAGGGGAAACCGATGGGCTTGGAAAGGCCGCCGTCCGTCGGATGGCACGTTATGCCGTGGCCCCGTGTGCGGGATAGCCATACCCTGTGCACGTTAAAGAACACGCTGGATGGCCTTGACGGGAGGCTACCATCTGTCTCCCAACAGCTGTTCCAGTGGGTCCCCTTCCCCAACCTTCTCTGAGCCTACGGGGTCCATGTGACCTGGCCATTTAGCCCATGGTGTGCAAAAAAGTGCCGCTCAGAGGTAAAACAACCCAACCCAACTAGATAGATTCTCACAATCAGATCATACACTTGGCGAAGAATGAAAAACAGAATTTGCAAAAGATGAACTGAACAAAAAATGACTTGTGATTAATTGTTTTTTTTTTCCCTGTCACTTCCACAGTAAAATTCCTAAACGAGTTTGCCCCTTTAGCTACATCACCAATCTTCCAGGAATTGAAATATCAATTCCTGATATTCACCAAGGAATGCTCCCTGGAGGTGTGACAATCAGAAGCCTGACAAATTTCGTGGTTTAATTGTCTCTGGTTGGCTTCAGTTTATTCCTTTTCATGGAATGTTTGTGTTAGTCTAGGACCTGCTGTGTTATGTAGATCTTCAGTGGTTCCGTTTGAAATTTTGATGACCCCTTTTTGGTCGGCAAACATATCTCTCCACCTAGAGAACGCGACAGGAACCCACAGAGATCAGTCGGCCTTGAAAAGTGCGGTTTCACGAAGTGTACGTTTGACAACCGTACACTTCGTGAAGAACGGAACTGGTCGTCTAAAGTGTGTTCAGTTCTGGTCTTTCTGGACCAACCGAGGTTGAAGGCATCGCCGACCGGTGATGTTGACGGTCGGATGGTAACGGTGTCTGAGACCTCACCTCTCAGGTGCTCTGGGTGAGCAGTTCGAGGGCTCTTCTGAAAAGATTTGTGCCCCAGTAGGTCGAGCCCTCACCAAAGTCTGGGCCTCACTAATAGTCTCCACCCCGGATGCCGAACGAACTTGGATTTATATATCCTTGTTCATGGCTAATCGGGGAACAGATTAAAGTTAGGTTTCTTCCGGTGGTTAGCTTACCTTCTACAGGACTGCTGCCATGTGAGGTCGGGGTTGAGGTGCGTCTATATGGCGTATTCCTTGCTCCCGGCTCTAGATAAGCACGGCTTTTCATAACTGGTAGTGTCGTAAGGCGGAATCGGGAATTGCCGTGGTTGCATAAGATCGCAACAGAAGAGAGGTGTGTCTTGTTCTGTATTTATACATCTCTTGTTTGGGTTGTTTTTTTCACCTACTCACATGTAAATTATCTTCGTGAGTATTACCATCAAAAACTTGTTATACATTTTTGCACAGTGTATGAAGGAAATAAATTAATATATATGTTGGTGCCCCTACGCAAGAACCCAACGTGTCTTATGGGAAATCCGACATTGCTTGTCTACTAGATATGTATTTATAATAAACGACATTCTTGTACATGGGTCCCCGGGTACGTCCCTGGTTCTCATAAACCACCTTGCTATTTGTTTGACTTCGGTCTGCATTCATTCCGTCTCTTGCTATCCATCTCAAAGAATCATCCAAATGGTTCCTTTGTGACAGCAGAAAGATGCATTGGCTATTTACGATTTGACATTTTAACCCTTTCAGGACCATAAGGTTTCTAAGAGTAAATATTAGTATGTAACTGTTTATTTTAGTTTGTTTAGACGTAAAATAAATAAAAATCATAAGAAAAATACATAACAACGTGTAGTTTTTTTGGAATTTTATGGGAAATATTTTTCCCAATGGACTATAAAGATAACACAAATTATAGTTAGGCTTATTATGCAATGTCTTTTATTTATTGGTTTATTAGAACAAAATGTTAACTAAAATAATACAAAATTATGAAATAAAATTACTATACAAAATGATGTGCTAATTATGATATTCTGCGAAGCAATTTCTTTTGGTAGTGAGGCAAAGATGGACATTGCACATTGTACATATATTATGCGTCCTGACAGTTCTGTTTTTGTTTTCTAAACGTTCCCGTTTACGTAGTTGCGTTCGGCATACGTTCTATTTTGACATTCTGTATAAAAAATGCAGATAAGGTTATAATTAAATACGACAATCACCAATTTTAAAATGGGAAAAATGTTTCCCTTGGTCGTGAAAGGGTTAAGCACCAAACACGAAACAAACAGAATTCCCAAGATAAATAAGTAAAATAAGAGAAATGTTTTATCTGATTTTTGACTTTCACGTTTGAAGAATTTTTTCGCAAATTTGTTAAAACATCAGGCAGAGCTTGTTTTGCAGTAAATGGAATCTTTAGATTCGACGTGTGCTTTGTAGATTTGCCATAAGCAAACATGCTATAGCTAGTACTCAGAGAATTATATAATGATGCAGATTTGGTTTAATAATTTTAAATCATTAAAATGTAACACAATTTTTATGTTTGATTTTTAACCTTAGAGCATCAATGAATATATCAACATTTTTATATCGAAATTAACATGTGGTGCAATATATGGAAAATCTTCTATGAACTAAGTGAACATCCTAGCCATCAGACCAAAGAAAGGGCTATCTTGGTTAAATGACAGGATGGTAAGTAGTGCACTCTGATTGTAATTCCTTTAAAAAAAAAATATATATATATTTTTTTTAAAGTACCTTTACAAAAGGAAGGATTCCCGCGGTCTAGTAGGGAAGAGATCGATCCCATCAAGTAGTCGAGCGATTTAAGTGGGATCTATTTCAGTACTAAAAGTTTCGAAAAGATGAGGAACAGCTTACGGTACAGTTTCGCCATTTTTGTCAGCAGCCTCCAACTGGCGCCATTTTCGAAATGGATTGCCGCATTTTGCCTTTCCTCCCCATATTGATTCTTTGTTTCATCTGCCTGGCCTGTTGCCATGGGAAACAACGAAGAGGAATTGAGCATAAGAAGACTTCTAGAAAGTTCCACAGCACCCCCATCAGCAACCCACAGCATCTGCATACGTATGCTGCGCTCGCCATGTGCATGGCAGGTGACACCTGCCAATCTGGAGGTCAAGATGTCATTGAAGACCCTTCGTTGTTTACGCACCCCACCAATGAGAACGAACTGGAAAACTCAGGTGAGAGCGCAAGCTCTCTCATTTCATGTCATTTGTTCCAAGTGCGGTATTGAAAAGAGGAGGGCGGGGGTGGCTCAGTCGGTAGCGCGCCAGGCTCGTAATCTGTAGTTCCCAGGTTCGAGTACCAGCTGGGTCAGCGTTGAGATTTATCTCCGCAAAATTTCCCCGCCCTGCCCACGGTCAGTAGGGGACACCGATGGGTTTGAAAAGGCCGCCGTCCGTCGGATGGGACGTTAAGCCGTGGCTCCGTGTGCGGGAGAGCCATACCCTGTGCACGTTAAAGAACACCCTGAATGGCCTTGACTGGAGGCTACCATCTGTCTCCCAACAGCTGTTCCAGTGAGTCCCCTCCCCCAACCTTCTCTGAGCCTTCGGGGTCCTTGTGGCCTGGCCATTTAGCCCATGGTGTGCAAAAAAGTGCCGCTCAGAGGTAAAACAATCCAATCCAATAGTAAAGAGGTTTTGTGAAGCGCCGCTTGCTAATTTCACCATGTTCTTTACAACACCCTGAACCTTTGCGGTTAGTCGCCATCCTGATGTGATTGATGCTAATCAGAACCAAGGGCGACTATAAGTCATAAGCCTGGAGAGGACCATTTAGGGATGTATGGAAGATTTGAAGTTCATAAATAACACTCTTAACTGTACTAATGGATTATTTAGCAATCGATATTCTTTTTAACAGCTTGTCATTTGGTCTCTTGAGATAATGAGGGTGTTAGGGTTTTCCTTCCTAGAAAATAAACTAGTGACCAAACCTTACATCCCTAATTCCTTCAGGAATGAAAAAAGTCTGAAAAAAACAACAAAACAAACAACACTCACAGACCTCTTGGAAGGGCCCATGGCCCCCTGGCACCCCTCCTTCTGACCGCCACTGACCAGAACGGTTAGTTAATCGCCCATCAATGGTTTCGGTTGCATAAATAGGAGCATTCCACAGAGCCCAGACATAGATAGGAACATTCCACAGAGCCCAGACATAGATAGGAGCATTCCACAGAGCCCATTCCACAGAGCTGAAGTGTCCGAGCGGCACATGGAAGGAGCAACAGGTTACAACCAGCAATTTCCTATTGCCTTCTCCCTGCCATCTCCTCCCCAAAAACACCTCGTTAGCATCCAAAGGTGCCGAGTTCTGTATCATTAGAGCTCTAATATTTTCATGCTAAATATTTTCGTCGTTTTGTGTTTCTTTGTGGTGCCGATATTGGCCAGAATTGAGCCCCTGAGTGGCTCTGGCTATATGAATGAAAGTGGGCCTGAAGTGACCATGAAATCAGTGTTGTGTTCTACCCAACAAAAAAGCATAATATTTTTGAGTCTTGGTTTGCTGGAGGTAAACTAGTGACCGAATCGAGTAATGAAACCTGCTAAAAGAAAAAGAAAAAAAACATTAAATCACGGCCATTAACGAGTATATTTTATTTCAAATCCACAACAGTTTCATTTTTAAAATGTTGAAGAGTTCTCCTCCTTTGTCCACCTCTCTCGGCATCGCTTAGAGCAGGGGGGGGGATACAACAACATATCTCTGTTTCAGGTCTTGATTTATCTCAGAAGTAAAAGACGAATCTTACTAAAAATAAATATATTCACTAGAGATGAATTTGGGCCCGAAATTTGTCGACCTCCGGCTCAAAATAGAACAGACAACTTCGGGATGTCATAATTATTTTTTTTTATTTTCCTCCTCATTGTAAAAAAAATGATAAAATCAAATGTACTTTTCTCGCAATGATTTCAAGCGTTTAATCAGTCTTTAGAAGTTGAGAAAAAAAATGAGCACCATTTAGCTTTTGATTATTGTTAGGTTATCATTCTCTTTTATTAATGAATCACTCAACCTTTATAATGATTACGCTCAAGAAATTTCAGTTTCTGCGAATTATTTCACTATTTTTATCGCTCAAAATAACATTAAGGTTTTAATTTGTTCTTCAATAATTACATTATTTTTAAATTTATAATAGCTTTTAATAATAAGTAGGGTTCAAAAGCGGTTTAACATATGCATTTCTGTGGAGGTTTAGGATGTATCAGAGAAATTTTTTGGGATCGGACGGGCTCAAACATTAAAGCCCTAAAGCATCTCTAATATACGCTACTTACTTATGAGTTCGTAACATATAATATTCCTCTAAAAGCCTATTAAATGGGAAACTCCTCTGTACACTCTTATTCAGAGTATTTAACAGAGGTAAGTAAAACATGCCGAAATTTTTCAAACAAATTAATATGTGAATAGTAAAAGCAAAACACAAAGAAATAGTGCAATAATAAATCGTCTTATAATATAGAAGAAGTACAAAGGAAAATATAGAATTTATATTTTAAATTATTTACTATTAATTCTGAAATGATTTTGATGAAAAACTAACATAGAAAGTAAGTTTAAGATCTGTAAAGATCAGTTGTTTTGCCTCTGATCAACACTTGTTTAAGCTCAGGGCTGGATCTAGGTATCGGGGTGGGAGGCTTTGAGAATGCAAATAAGGAAAATGAAGGCAAAAATGATTAAACTTGTGCATATTTCACACGTTTTCAAGAAAATTTTTGGAGACCCCTAAACTGAAGGGGAAAATGTTACACTGCAATGTTAATCCAGTTTCTTGCACCCTCCCTTTACTCTTTTGAGCCTCGATTGCTTCACATGCCCCCCTCCCTTTAATTTTTTGAGCCTCGATTGCTTCACAGCCCCCCTCCCTTTAATTTTTTGAGCCTCGATTGCTTCACATGCCCCCCTCCCTTTACTTTTTTGAGCCTCGATTGCTTCACATGCCCCCCTCCCTTTAATTTTTTGAGCCTCGATTGCTTCACATGCCCCCCTCCCTTTAATTTTTTGAGCCTCGATTGCTTCACATGCCCCCCTCCCTTTAATTTTTTGAACCTCGATTGCTTCACATGCCCCCCTCCCTTTAATTTTTTGAACCTCGATTGCTTCACATGCCCCCCTCCCTTTAATTTTTTGAGCCTCGATTGCTTCACATGCCCCCCTCCCTTTAATTTTTTGAGCCTCGATTGCTTCACATGCCCCCCTCCCTTTACTTTTTTGAACCTCGATTGCTTCACATGCCCCCCTCCCTTTAATTTTTTGAACCTCGATTGCTTCACATGCCCCCCTCCCCTTAATTTTTTGAACCTCGATTGCTTCACATGCCCCCCTCCCTTTACTCTTTTGAGCCTCGATTGCTTCACATGCCCCCCTCCCTTTAATTTTTTGAGCCTCGATTGCTTCACAGCCCCCCTCCCTTTAATTTTTTGAGCCTCGATTGCTTCACATGCCCCCCTCCCTTTAATTTTTTGAGCCTCGATTGCTTCACATGCCCCCCTCCCCTTAATTTTTTGAACCTCGATTGCTTCACATGCCCCCCTCCCTTTACTCTTTTGAGCCTCGATTGCTTCACATGCCCCCCTCCCTTTAATTTTTTGAGCCTCGATTGCTTCACAGCCCCCCTCCCTTTAATTTTTGAGCCTCGATTGCTTCACATGCCCCCCTCCCTTTAATTTTTTGAGCCTCGATTGCTTCACATGCCCCCCTCCCTTTAATTTTTTGAACCTCGATTGCTTCACATGCCCCCCTCCCTTTAATTTTTTGAACCTCGATTGCTTCACATGCCCCCCTCCCTTTAATTTTTTGAGCCTCGATTGCTTCACATGCCCCCCTCCCTTTAATTTTTTGAGCCTCGATTGCTTCACATGCCCCCCTCCCTTTACTTTTTTGAACCTCGATTGCTTCACATGCCCCCCTCCCTTTAATTTTTCCTAAATTCGCGAATGTTCGCTAAATGCGCTACATGGCCAAGTCGCAAGGATTTACGAAATAATAGAGCAAGAGGTTCCAGGCTTGTGATCTGATGGGCCTGGGTTCCTTTTAATCTGATGTTCCTAGGTTTTTCAAACTTAATAACATCAGGTTATTAGCCTGGAGTGCTTTCTGAAGCAACTCTTACCGATTAATGACTACATAATGCAATTTATTACATCACTATAGGGGCGGGGGTGGCTCAGTCGGTAGCGCGCCAGGCTCGTAATCTGTAGTTCCCAGGTTCGAGTCCCAGCTGGGTCAGCGTTGAGATTTATCTCCGCAAAATTCCCTGCCCTGCCCACGGTCAGTAGGGGACACCGATGGGCTTGGAAAGGCCGTCGTCCGTCGGATGGGACGTTAAGCCGTGGCCCCTTGTGCGGGAGAGCCATACCCTGTGCACGTTAAAGAACACGCTGGATGGCCTTGACGGGAGGCTACCATCTGTCTCCCAACAGCTGTTCCAGTGGGTCCCCTCCCCCAACCTTCTCTGAGCCTTCGGGGCCCATGTGACCTGGCCATTTAGCCCATGGTGTGCAAAAAAAGTGCCGCTCAGAGGTAAAACAACCCAACATCACTATATCTATCCCAAATAATTTTCTTCCTTCAGAATTGCATAAATTGAAAAATATCGTAGAATTAAAGAAATATACCGTGGAAACTTAAAGACGTTGAAAGTAGTTATCATGTCCCTCTAATTTATTTATTATTGTATTGATATCCCGTGGCCTGCCGTCCCGTGGCCGAGTGGTTAGCACGCTTGGCTACTGATCTAAGGGACCTGGGTTCGAGCCCCGGATTAGGCATGGATGTGTGTGTTGTTTTTCTGCTGAGGTCCTGCCATCCTCTCAGATCTCCTACTGTGGCATATAAACTGACAGGCTCCTGTCAGACCTCTGTGGCAAGCAGCTGCTTGAGGGGGTATTTATTATTTTTTTATTGATATTGCATACATCTAAAGTGCATTTTCTGAAGTGTCCGAAATGGGAATGTGGTTCATTAGTTGTCATTAGGGCCAAGCTAGCTGTGCTCCAAGTGCTCACAAAGCAAAAGCACTTTTAATAATACTCTGCCGTCACTAGCCGGAGGTCCTAGTGTGGGTGACAGAGAGGAGCGTGTAAACAATAAACGGCATCCTGAGCGTTGCTGGAAAAACAGGAAGTTCGTTTGAAACGCGTCAAGGAGAATGACTCTTTCTCAAAAAGGATCCTAAAGGACTAGAGTTTGGTTCTGGGTGAACCAAGGTATAGTTTTGTGTGAACCAGGAGGCTGTTCTGTGTGAACCAGGTGGTTTAGGCAAGGATTAAATATCCTGTCGCCGAATTTTGAGGACGGTAATGGGAAATCTGTAAAGTAGGGCTATCCACCTCATCATGTGAATAATTGCAGTAGCAAAGCAGCATTCGGATTAAAGAAAGCTGAGTGGAGTAAGTCTACCAGAACATCAGTAAAGCCATTTCATTCTGACCTTCAGCGCAGCTAAGGCCCACGGAATCCAGCATATTCCCATATGTAAATATACATGCGAATGTAAATAAACTGTGCCGTTTGTCCACTACTCTTGTGCATTAGTTTGTTTCATCTTTCTGCACGACAATTTAACATAGCCCGTCTGAGGTACACCTAAGCTTGGGCGTATTTACGCGCGAACTGTGGCTTCACCTAGGTTAAGGGTGAATATTAATAAAGTGGACTAACTGATCGCCCGCTACGAAGTGTGTGGAAAGAGTTACATCTCTCCTTCTTTGCGGCGGACGACAATAGTCCTTTAGTGTCTTAGATAACATAAATTGTACAGTCGCTCAAAAAAGTATCCGAACACTATGATTGATTACAGAATTCAGAAAAAATATCTGGCAAAGATTTTTTTTTAGAAATCAGCGATCTGGCAACCTTCGTGTCACGTGATTACAGAATTCAGGAAAAATATCTGGAGCGTGTACAGCAACTGTACACGCTCCAGTTACCATTCACAGCAAACTGGAGCGTGTGCAGTTTACTGGAGACAACTGGAGCGTGTGCAGTTAGTTCACACGCTCCAGTTTGCTGTGAACGGTAACTGCACACGCTCAATATTTCCGTGAGTGAGCCCACACGATCCAGGTCTTTATGAGCTCACACGATCCAATGTGCTGTGAACATTAATCGCAACCGCTCCAGTTTGCTGTGAACGGTAACTGCACACGCTCCATATTCATTGCATTATATATTCATACGCATTATATATATTAAAAAATATCCGAACACTATGGTTGATTACAGAATTCAGAAAAAATATCTGGCAACGACTTTTTTTAGAAATTAGTGATCTGGCAACCTTCGAGTCACGTGACACGAAGGTTGCCATATCACTAATTTCTAAATGAAATCGTTGACAGATATTTTTTCTGAATTCTGTAATCAACCATAGTGTTCGGATATTTTTTTGAGCGACTCTAGGTGGTCATATTATTTTGATACTAGATCGTGTGGGCTCACTCACGGAAATATTGAGCGTGTGCAGTTACCGTTCACAGCAACCTGGAGCGTGTGCAGTAACTGCAAACGCTCCAGTTTGCTGTGAACGGTAACTGGAGCGTGTACAGTTGCTATACACGCTCCAGATATTTTTCCTGAATTCTGTAATCACGTGACACGAAGGTTGCCAGATCACTAATTTCTAAAAAAATCGTTGCCGGATATTTTTTCTGAATTCTGTAATCAACCATAGTGTTCGGATACTTTTTTGAGCGACTGTACACTGTTGTAAAACGCATCAATTAGTTAACGGTGTTTAACACCTGGATATTCGTTTTCTTTTGAGAGCGATATCAAAAGTTTCTACAAAATCTCTGGATTGCAGATCTGACCAGTACTGTGTACCTAACCTACTTCATATATACTACTTCATATAACGTACTTCATACTTTATCTATCAGAGAAATGTTTTCTTCTAAAAGATAAAAACACTTTAGGGACAATGCCCTTGCTTCACCGAATCCCTATCAGGAAGAAACTAATCTGTAATCTTTCAGGAAGAAATATAATCGACACATTTCTAATAAGTGTTTTTTCCCCTTTTGTGAAGGCTACGAAGATAATATTATTATATGGGCCAAAGGTTTAGGTACCGTACAGTAAAAAATTAATGAATAGAATTTTTTACCGTGCTTTTATTATTCGAGTCATGTAAGGATACAGAGATTTGAATTAAATACAGATTAAATATGTGTCAATGATAATATAAATGCTAAAAGTTTTATTTTAGGGTTTTATTTTATTTATAAATTCCCTCTCAATTTAGCGATACTTGATTTACACCTCTTCAGTTTTTACACGGATTTGCTTTCTTATTCTTATGTATTTAGATATAATACTTATAAAGCAGCACTGGAATATCTTCAAGGGAAATTTTCTGAAGGTAAAATATCATTTATTTTAAAAATAAAAAGATGACAGTAAATTGCGTATTTTTATATTTTGCTAAAATTGCATTTTTGCCATTGCAATGCATTCTGTCTCACAACATCGTAATAAAATAAATCCTGTTTTGGATTAGGAGCAAAATATGATTTTTCCGGACTGAACTTTTCAGGATAGTAGCGCGCTTGGCTATTGATCTAAGGGACCTGGGTTCGAGCCCCAGGTAAGGCATGGATGTGTGTGTTGTTTTCCTGCTGAGGTTTTGCCATCCTCACAGACTTTCTACTACGGCATATAAACTGACATACTCCTGTCAGACCTCTGTGACAAGCAGCTGCTTGAGGGGGTATTTATTTTTTTTAAAAAAATCCTGTTTTTTTCACTTTTAGCAAAAAGTTTAACTATTATTTTCGCTAAATATAGTTGTTTTGTAACTACACTGTTTCGTAAAATATCACCTAACGCTTTATTTTGTAATATAAATTTTAAGCATTGGTTCAGATGCTTAATTTCTAATTTAAATTTAGTTCACTAACATAGTTCTCTCAAATTTGGTCTTAAAATTTGCTAATGTATGCCTACATTAACGATCCAAAACATTCCAAACAACTAGCTCGCTAATCACTGTGCCTTAATTGGCACATAGTTAGGGAGCTAGCTACTATTTCAGCAAACCGAACTTTGCTGTGATAGCTCTAATTGAGGCAATGGTAAGCAGTGACTTCGTTCTTAGTAGGGCATGTCCTTGTATGAGGAGGCCTGTAAAGGTTAGGAGCAGCTTCTAGGATTCTTCTCTGTCCTAAATGTTGCAATCGATCAAAATCAAAAGAAAAGTAATGGAAGAGAAATTAATGTAAGTTTATCTGAAATAGGTTGGGTTGTTTTACCTCTGAGCGGCACTTTTTTGCACACCATGGGCTAAATGGCCAGGTCACATGGACCCCGAAGGCTCAGAGAAGGTTGGGGGAGGGGACCCACTGGAACAGCTGTTGGAAGACAGATGGTAGCCTCCCGTCAAGGCCATCCAGCGTGTTCTTTAACGTGCACAGGGTATGGCTCTCGCGCACACGGGGCCACGGCTTAACGTCCCATCCGACGGACGGCGGTTTTTCCAAGCCCATCGGTATACTCACTGTGGGCACGGCGAGGAATTTTGAGGAGATAAATCTCAATGCTGACCCAGCTGGGACTCAAACCTGGGAACTACAGGTTATGAGCCTGGAGCGCTATCGACTGAGCCACCCCCGCCCCTTATCTGAAATAGTAAACACAAAATAATATTACGGTAATAAAACCGTGTTAATATAAACACTCTTAAGTAGTTTCACATCGATATCAAAATCAGAGGAAAAATTGTCTTGAGCCGGGTAGCAACCCATGATCTCCTGATAACCTGTCAAGTATTATGAACTATCAACCGTCGATCAACTTTTCCTCTATTTCATGATATGAATCTTCCTACCTGTAGTTCACTTATCTGTGTCTCTTGAAGGTAGTGTCTTCGCTGTTTACAAACAGGATCCTGAAGTACATGACAATGCATATCACGAGTATACTAGGTCAATAATGACAGGTGCTCTCACTCCAGAGCGCGGTTTCTAGCCTGCTCTTCTCAAGACATTTTTTTCTCTCAATTAGATATGGACGTAAAACTAAGAGTATTCGCATTGATTTGTGTTGTAAACTAACGTTGAGAAATAAATGATGTTACAGTATTGTTTATTATTACTGTTGTACTGAAATTTAGGATAAATAATCACATGATAGAAATTCCATCATATGAGGTAGTTTGGGTTGGGTTGTTTTACCTCTGAGCGGCACTTTTTTGCACACCATGGGCTAAATGGCCAGGTCACATGGACTCCGAAGGCTCAGAGAAGGTTGGGGGAGGGGACCCACTGGAATAGCTGTTGGGAGACATATGGTAGCCTCCCGTCAAGGCCATCCAGCGTGTTCTTTAACGTGCACAGGGTATGGCTCTCCCGCACACAGGGCCACGGCTTAACGTCCCATCCGACGGACGGTGGTCTTTCCAACCCCATCGGTGTCCCCTACTGACCGTGGGCAGGGCGGGGAATTTTGCGGAGATAAATCTCAACGCTGACCCAGCTGGGACTCGAACCTGGGAACTACAGATTACGAGCCTGGCGCGCTACCGACTGAGCCACCCCCGCCCCCATATGAGGTAACTTAGTAACCTAGTTCTCAGTTTCCCGACATAGATGCTGCCACGAACGAATAAAAAAATGCGGGAAGTACGTATATATATATGTCACATTAGCAAAAGAAAAAAAACGCTAGCCGTTTTTGGAGTAACGCTAGGCGTGGATGGCGTAGTGGTTAGCATACCTGGCAAGTTACTGGGAGACCTAGGTTCGAATTCCCCGCATGGCAAAAACCAATTTTTTTCAGCTTATTATTTCATGAGTTCCATGTCTACAAAACATCTCCTGTGATACTTTACTACTGATGTACAAATTTTTCTTCCTTAAGTTGTTGGTCTCCAATTGCACGGTTTTTCCGGAACCTCTCTAACAGTAAATCGAGAGGTGGTGTACTTAGCGGCCAGATTAAAGGCTCTTACGGGCAGCATTTGACCCACAGGCCATAGTTCGCCCATCATTGGTGTAAGAAAGCGTTCAATTTCCATTACATTTAGCAGTTCCTATGTTAAGCTGCACTCTACACGGAATTTCAGTACCTAGTTGGACTACTTCAGTATGCAGCTTTTTGTATTTTTATCTGTAATGTGCAAATCATTTGTTTTCTCTTTCCTAAAAAGACTTGATATTGCATCTTCTTTCCTTTACGAATTTGGCTGGGAAAAGCATTCATTTTTTCAGCCCGGATCTAACACAAAATAACGTGGTGGGGGAACGGCAAGTGACGGAATCGAGACGGAAAAAGAGAGCAAGAGACTGGATTTCCATTGCAGTATAAATACACTGAAAGCACAATTTATTACGCAAACTTTACCCATCCACAAACCTGCCCTACTCCACCATAATAATGCGACCAGATGACACCCCTTGAGGCTATAAATAAGTCAGATACGTACCTGTCGTATAGTGTACCTGAAATTGTTATGATGACACAGCGACCTGAGAAAGCTCGACGTGGGTAGGTAGTTGATGCGAGGAAGATGGAATGCGCCATATCTGCGATTGCAGAAGTCTGAGATTTCCTCGAGCGATGGTTGCAGTGTATACCATCAAAACCTGCAGTCACCAGGGAAGATGTGGCCGTATCCGAGTTATTGATTTCATCATGTAGCAAGATGTCTTCT
Source organism: Ryuthela nishihirai (assembly GCA_038380435.1). Taxonomy (NCBI): domain Eukaryota; kingdom Metazoa; phylum Arthropoda; class Arachnida; order Araneae; family Heptathelidae; genus Ryuthela; species Ryuthela nishihirai. The sequence goes on along the minus strand of JAWZYU010000007.1, from coordinate 84,856,020 downwards.
TTGAACAAGCAAAAGGATTGGTTGGAGGATCATTCCAATGAGTTCACAACCCTCGGATGGCTCTCTCGCTCTCTGGATTTAAACCCTGATGAACATATGCGGGAGAAAGTGGAGCGATGTATTCGAGCCACAAACCTAACATGGAAACTTTCACTTTACTGAAGTCTGCCCTGCAATCCTGGGCCATAACACAACCTGAACCTTTCCAACACCTGGTAGAGTCCATGCTGCGAGTAGCGGGGGTGGCTCAGTTGATAGTGTGCCAGGCTCGTAATCTGCAGTTCCTAGGTTCGAGTCCCAGCTGGATCAGCGTTGAGATTTATCTCCGCAAAACTCCTCACCCTGCCCACGGTCAGTAGGGGACACTGATGGGCTTGGAAAGACCGCCATCCGTCGTATGGGACGTTAAGCTGTGGCTCCATGTGTGGGAGAGCCATACCACGTTAAAGAACATGCTGGATGGCCTTGACGAGAGGCTACCATCTGTCTCCCAACAGCTGTTCCAGTGGGTCCCCTCCCGCAACCTTCTCTGAGCCTTCGGGGTCCTTGTGACCTGGCCATTTAGCCCATGGTGTGCAAAAAAGTGCCGCTCAGAGGTAAAGCAACCCAACCATGCTGCGATGTGTTGCTGTTGTTGTGATGATGAAAGGTGGACCTACACAGTATTAGGTGGATGTGTAAAATAAATTGTCCTTTCAGTGTATTTTTCGTCCATTTAAGAGGTGTGAAATTTTACTGAAAACTGCGTGAAATGTGCACAATTTAAAAACAATTCACTCCATTTTACACTGAAGTGCCATTGAATTAGAGAGAGGAGACTTTATCGAATTTCAGTACCGCAAGTCCCGCATTTTCGCGCATACGTGGCTGAAACTCTGGTCATATATAGCTGTCAGATTTGGCTCCCCCAAGCATTCGTCGTGAGAAGTGTAATGGGAAAGACGCGGAATTTAGATGCATTTTACAGAGGTTGATCGTAGCTGTATTTTACAGAGAGCAGATCGTAGGTGTCCGACGGATGGAACACTCGATTACCGAAATTGTCAACGAACATGGATTTTTTCGTACGACAGTTTCAAGAGTTTTCCAGCAATATGAAAATTCCGACAAAAAAAAAACAAGCACCTGGACAAACTGCAAAGAACAAATAAAATAAAATAAATAAATACCCCCTCAAGCAGCTTCTTGTCACAGAGGTCTGACAGAAGCCTGTCAGTTTATATGCCATAGTAGAAGATCTGAGAGGACGGCAGGACCTCAGCAGAAAACAACACAACCAGCCTTGAATGACCGTGGGCTTCGCCATCTGACCCGTATCATACAGACCGATAGGGCCTGGAGGGATGAATCCCGATTTAAACTTCATCACGCCGATGGGAGACTGAGGGTATGGCGCCAACCCCCTGAAGCCATGTATCCTACACGTCAAGTCGGAACAGTACAAGCTGGTGGTGGTTCAGTGATTGCCTGGGGTGTCTTCAGTTGGACGTCTGTGGGACCTTTGGTACGTGTACCGATGACTCTCAAAGCATCCCGGTACGTAGAACTCATGACTGACCATTTACACCCATTTATGGCCATCATGCATCTCGACTGTTCATCTCACAGATCCAGGTTGGCTACTGCATGGTTGCAGGAACATTCTGCTGACTTTGAAATAATGAATTGGCCACCTAGAAGCCCAGATTTAAATCCCATTGAAAATCTTTGGGATACCGTCAAGCAGAGTGTTCGGGCCCGTGTCCCATCAACCACAACCTTGAGAGAATTGTGGACAGCTCTGGAGGATGCATGGGTCGCCATACCTGTGGAACATTTACGCAAGGCATGTGGAGTCCTTGCCTCGTCGTGTGGCAGCCATTATAGGGGCCAGAGTGGTTCCAACACGTTACTAGGTTGCTATCCCTAATTCAATGAACCTTCAGTGTATTAGTATTCTCAAGGGGAGGAGGGGGGGGGGCGCATGGCTTCCTTGTCCTCACCCTATTTATAGCCATATTCATTCAGTTTATAACTAAACTATTAGATTTATCCTGCATTGCTCAGGATATTAACTGAATTAAACTGTAAAAATTACAGTAGATAACCGTTTTCATGTCACAAGCTTTTATATAATATGCAAATAATTACGATCAACCCCAATGAACTTTCCTCCTGCCTTTTTTTATCGGAGAAGGGAAGTGGGGCAGAAAGTATGATACAAAATTTGAGCAAGCTCACTTTAGAAACTTTTGTTTTTTCGAAATAGAACAAGTTACGCTCAGGGATCTTTGCGCAATTTAGCTTTTTGTTTGGGGGGGGGGGGGGGGAAAGAACGATTGTGGTGATAAAGCGTTAATTTCTTTTAAGTTATGACAAGAGGAAGCTGTTTGCCGAATTTGGTGCTTCTAATACTTGCAGTTTAAAGAGATATTTTTTTTCAAGTGTTAAGAAGAAAGGTTGTGTAACCAAACACTTACCATTCTTTAATTTATTATGAAAAAGCTGTATATCTAATTTGGTGATCCGAACTCTCACCGTTACGAGGAGTTCAAGATCAGACACATCCACACACGAAGTCCCTAAAATATGTTGAAGACTAGACAATGTACCCGACGTTGCTCGGGTCTTTAACTCAACTGAACTCTCTAAAATACTCTCTAATAACTCTCTAAAATATATAATAGTAGATGATAGTCTCCACGTTGGAAACTTTCATTTGACAAACAACTTGTTAAAATTTATCCCACGTAATTTCCTTTTCTGGCTTGGATAGCATTCCCATGATACGGTCCACTTCAAAATCTTTCCTTCTTGATACAAGGGGCCTAACACTCTAAAATATATAGTAAATGACACTCAGCACGTTGCAAGCTTTTATTTGTCACATAACTCCTTTCGATCCTCCCGTGAAATCCCCTCCTCCACTTTTTCTTTTGTGAGGCAGAAAGAAGTGTTCCCTCCTTTCTGCCTACTAAAAATGGAAGTAGTCCATCCTGAACCAATGCTTTCATTACCGTGCACAGGTACGGCTCTCCTGTACCCACTGGCGCCATATGTGTACGATAGTGCTGGGATTGCGGCCAAACTTCTTGGCCGCAATCCCAGCACTATCGTAAACATATGGCGCCAGTGGGTTCTTAAAGGATTCAGCACACGCCAACAAGGATCAGGAAGACGACATATGACCAAAGAGCGATAGGACCGCCATTTGCGACGCATGGCATTGCGTGACAGATTCGCGATTACAACACAACTGCAAAAAGACTGGCAGCAGGTAACACATCGAATCCCTTACCAGGCGGATACCAAACAACAGGCTTTTACAGTTTTCATTGCGACCCTATCTTCCAACACTGCATTTGCCCCTCATATCTGCCCTCATGCAAGAACGTCTTCAGTGGTGTCGCCTCAGACAGAACTGGAACGAACAAGAGTGCAGTACATTGGTGTTTAGCGACGAATCTCGTTTTTGTCTTGGTCATCCAGTTTTTGGTTGGTAGACAACGTGTTCTCCGCCATCCATGGGAAGGGAACGTCACCCAGTGCATGTGACATCGTCACACAGCTCCAGCACCTGGTGTCTTGGTGTGGGTGTCATAAGTCGGACATCTGGATCAGAACTGTTCATCATAAGGAGATCTCTAACTCCCCCAGCGTTATGTTACCAACATTTTGCAGCCATTGGCTGTCCTATTTGTTCAACAGCATGGAACCTTTTACCAGCAAGCCCGCATTAGTCTGCAGTATCTACACGAGCAAAACGTTCAGGTACTACCATGGCCAGTACGCTCACCGGACGTTTCACCTATTGAACACGTATGGGACATGATGGGCTGACAGCTCCAACAACACCTAAGAGGTGCGCCAACCACTGTCGCTGAAATGGAACAGCGACTTTCTATTCCTCAGGATGACATTATGAAGTTAAAGGCAGCAGGTAACACATGTGGGGCGGGGGGGGGGCTCAGTCGGTAGCGCGCCAGGCTCGTAATCTGTAGTTCCCAGGTTCGAGTCCCAGCTGGGACAGCGTTGAGATTTATCTCCGCAAAATTCCCCGCCCTGCCCACGGTCAGTAGGGGACACCGATGGGCTTGGAAAGGCCGCCGTCCGTCGGATGGGACGTTAAGCCGTGGCCCCGTGTGCGGGAGAGCCATACCCTGTGCACGTTAAAGAACACGCTGGATGGCCTTGACGGGAGGCTACCATCTGTCTCCCAACAGCTGTTCCAGTGGGTCCCCTCCCCCAACCTTCTCTGAGCCTTCGGGGTCCATGTGACCTGGCCATTTAGCCCATGGTGTGCAAAAAAGTGCCGCTCAGAGGTAAAACAACAACAACCCAACCAGTCTCCTGGAAATTGTCCAAGCCGTGATGGGTACTGCCGTAGCAACTGTTACAGTTCATCAAATGGTAGTTGTGGCTGTGATTGTGTCTTCTACCACTTGTCGACGAATCATGCAATTCACCAGTCACGTTGTGCATCGGACTGCGACTGACCTGCGGTATGACTCTGAGTCCCTACTTCAGACAAATGGATCCAACAACGCTCAAACAAACATGTGCTGCGATGCGATGGGTAGGTGAATTGGCTTCATAGAGCCTTATTCTTACAATCTGACCACACTGACACTCATCCAGCTGCTTTTATAGTTGGCAAAAGGGTCATCCTGGTATCTTCTATACTTCGTCCACAGTATCTGCTATCAACACTGTTTCGTAGCTTGCTGCAGATAACTACAGAGTCTGAAGCATTTGTTTTGCGATCTCCCACGTGTTTGCCATACAATTTGAATACCACTTGTTTGCCATGGAAACTTAATCATTTGCATATATCATTGCCTTGCAGTCACAATCTGTTTGCATGCAAATCCGTTCACTCCTTTTGATGTTTCCTGTCTCCTGGTTACTTGCAATTTCAAGTCTCCTGGTTTACAGCAATAGCCCTAATATGTAACACACCGTGTATACTAAAACTGTACCATCCTTCTGGATGGTACAATTTTAGAGTGTTACGTATTAGGACTATTGTTTCCCTTGGCAGTGTTTTTTGTTCTGAAATTTTCGAATAAACTCAAATTTATGCTGGATATGGATCTTCTGTAGTGTATTGGATATTCTCTGTGTATTACATTTAGATGAATTAGATAAGGATACCTCTACGACTTTTAGAACGTTGGCACGGTCTTAGAATTAGATTTTTATGATGATGACAGAGACCACTTCTTCGTTTTCATCACTGTATACTATTATTCAGTGTACGGTTTCTTATCTATCCTGACACAATTTGCAGAATTCTTCAGTTCCTTTGTTAATTCCTCTTTTGATTTTCCTTCTCCGTGTGGAAGAGTCGTAATCTGAAGTTCCCAGGTTCGAATCCCACCTGGGTCAGCGTTGAGATTTATCTCCGCAAAACTTTCCACCCTGCTCACGGTCAGTAGGGGGACACCGATGGGCTTGGAAAAGACCGCCTTCCGTAGGATGGAACGTTAAGCCGTGGTTCCGTGAGTGAGAGAGTCATACCCTGTGCACGTTAAATACGCTAGATGGCCTTGATGAGAGGCTACCATCTGTCTCCCAACAGCTGTTCCAATGGGTTCCCTCCCAAACCTTTTCTGAGCCTTCAGAGTGCTTGTGACCTGCCCATTTAGCGCATTGTTTGCAAGAAAAGTGCCGTTCAGAGGTAAAACAACCCAACCTTTGCTGTATGGTGTGAATCTCAGTTGAGCAATTGCCTGAACCTGGACCAGTTGTCAATAAAAGATTCATGGAGACTTTCTTCCGAATTTGCTAAAAGTCTGAGAAGATCCTTGTCATATTCCGAAAACAAACTTTTGTAAAAAAAAAGCATAAAAGTTCAAAATGGAATATATATATTAATTCTATTGCAATATTCTTTTATTTTGTATTGACTTATGATACAAATTCAAATGTGATTGATATGTTTAAGCAAATATTCCTTAAACACAAAAAACCATATCGGAAAGAAATGTCAAAAGATGTAATTTAATTGATGAAATTTGGTCTTGAAAGTGTTATCTGAGAAACTGCAGACTGTCACTGAAGGTCAGCCGATAATTTTGTCTCGCGCAGTTTGGACTTCGAACATATCCTCTTTCAGGAAATGGACGTAGACTCAACGATCTTATTTTCGCTGGTGAGTAAAAGTTTCGCTGGTGAGTCGCTTTCAGGAACGAGACTCAACGATCTTATTTTCGCTGGTGAGTAAAGAGACCGGTTGTCAGCCCGAGTGGAAATAGATAGGAAATTTGCTGAAAAGTTCCTGTGTAGTATAATCTCAGTAATGAGTTATGGTACCCATTAACAGAAATTTATTTCATGTAAGTTGAGTGTACTGTGTTGTTACTTCCTAAACTTGAGAATTAAAAATATAACCTCAGTAGCAGGCCCGGATGTAAAAAAAAATTGTAGGTGGGAAGGGGCCAATTAACTATCAAGCCTGAAAAAGTAAAGCCGAGAGACTAGAATTCTACTGCAGTACTACCTCACTTTTTTAGAGTATTTAAAAATTTATTCAAAAATGCATAAAATAAACATGAGGTTAATAATATTTTGCCCCCACTATTACCCTGACTAACAATATCAAAGGTGGTCAAGACCCTCTTGCCCTCCCTCTCTCTCCCTAGACCAGGCCCTGCTCAGTCATTACTTTAACATACGTACCATAGACCCATGTTATGACAATAAATCATCAGATTTAGAGCTTATTGGCTTCTTATAAAAGCTTTTTATGCAAAAATGCAATCGAAAATTAAAAATATAATCTACCAAATCTCAACTTACAGCAATATTTGTTTGAGGGTTTAACATTACGGAAGCTAAAACATTTAACAACCTGTAAATTCTTCAAAAATCGTTGAAAATTGGGGAAAATTTAAATATCAGTGCACAAACTGATAAAAATATGTTTATAGTACCTTTAAAGTTCGCTCTAACGCTTTGCTTTCTTTTTTATTTCTGTGAATTAACTTATCGATTACTTTGACTGGCATTGTTGCAATTAAATACATCCAATTCTGCTTTTACACGGTCCCGAAAAAAACGTGCAAAAAAAAAAACCTTTAAAAAAATACAGTGCATATGAAGAAATAGAAGATCGGTTCCAGACGTGAAAACCCAGTGAAAATAATAAGTTGATTTTTATTCATTTAAACACATTTTTTATTTTATAAACTTATAGAGATAATTATTTGCATATATATAAAATAAATTATCCTTCATAAAGAAAATAATATGTCACTAATTCAAGAATACAAAAGTGCAAAAAAGAATATGACTTACACATGCTTATTAACTAGATTTTATTCGTTGTTACTTTCTGACAAATAGACGCATTCGTTTGCGTAAGACTGGAATTAAATCACTTTCATCGCTTGAAACATTTTGGCCTTCGTGTTCATACTCCAATGGTGAAATGCTCTCTGTGGCATGGGGAACCAAATTATCACTTCTTTCCAGTGATTCTGAAGTTTGATTAGTTTTGACAACGAACTCTGTAATCAATCGTTGAGATCCTGCTTTGACTAGATCTTTGTATAATTCTTGATAACGCCGAATACATGATTTAAGTTCACGTTTAAACTGCTCAGCTCGTTCGACAATGGGATCATGTGGAAGAAAATGACTTTCCAATTTACTAGCCATTTGAAGCCCTTCTTTAATTAAGCCTGTAGTGAATGGAACCTCTTCATCACCATCACTTTTTGCTTTTTCGTTAGGAGTCTCAAGGACAACTTCTATTATTTCATCTTCGCTAAGAGCTTTGTCAACCAGCAATTCATCAATATCTGCAAACGATAAATCATCGAATCCTTCTTCACCAACTGCATGTTCTAAAGTGATGATATTAGGATATTCAGTCGCATTTGGGGGTACAGGATCTTTGCTTTTTACACATTCTGGCCAAATAGCTTTCCAGCATACGTTTAAAGTTGATAATTTTAATTTTGATAACGTCAATCCAGCATGTCTGATAAAATTTAAAATAGAAAATTTCTTCCACCCATCAATAACTGTTAGTATTTTATCCTTATCAAATTTATCCAAAAGGTATTGGAATGTTCGTCTTACGTAGTAAGTTTTAAATGTTGCAATTATATCCTGGTCTAGTGGTTGTATTAGGCGTTAGAAAATAAAACTGCACATTTGGGTGTTCCAAAAACAGGATGGCCAGGCGCATTGTCTATAATCAATAGAACTTCAAATTCGAGATTTTTTCCCTTCAAATGGCATTTAACTTCTGGAACAAAACATTTATGGGACCATTGATTAAAAATTTCTTTTGTAGCACAGGCTTTTTTGTTTGCCATTCAATACACTGACAATTTACTCAAATCTACACCTTTCATTGACCGTGGTCTTAGAGATCGATTCATGAGCAGCGGTTTTAACATACGATCTCCTTAAGCGTTTCTGCAAAATAGAAAGGTCACATGATCCTTAGCTGCTTTAAAGCCACAAACAATTTTTTTGTGATTTTGCTACGTAGGTTCTACTCGGCATTTTTTTCCAAAACCGACCAATTTCATCTGCATTCTAAACTTGATCAGGAGTGTATCCACCATCTTAAATGATTTGGGCCAATTTTGGACAAAATTCTTTAGCAGCCGGCTCATCTGCAGATGCAACTTCACCTTTTATCTTTACATTATGAAACGCATGTCTTTGAAGAAACCCTGCAAGCCAACCTGTACTTGCAGAAAATAAATAATTTTTGTTTAACTAAGCTGATGTGGTTGGTTCCATTTCTTGTATATGCTTATATATTCGTAATGCCATCTGTTTGATGGTATTTCCGTCTAGAGGTATTCTTTTTTACGAGTTATCTTCTATCCACATTACTAGTGCCTTTTCCATCTTCACTTTTACAATATCTCTCGTGTACGTTTAACGACTTAGCGCTCAGTTTTGCTATACAAAAAAATTTTACAGCGTTTTGTAAAAAAAAATCTACAGCGTATCCCACGTTGAGAACCCTATTGTAAAGGCATCGTGGGCATAGAGATCTTAATTATTAACGATGATTTTTGGTAATTTTTCCCCATATTTAAAAAGTCACGCTTTGGCACCTCTAATGAAGTAGAAGGATTGGGTTGTTTTACCTCTGAGTGACAATGGGGAAGGGGTAAAAGGTCAGTTCACAAGGACCCCAAAGGCTTAGAGAAGGTTGGCGAAGGGACACTGGACAGATGTTAGGTGACAGATGGATATTAAGCGACAGATGGTAGCCTTCGGTCACGGCCTTGAAGCGTGTTCTTTAACGAGCAGAGGGTCTGCGACTCTTGCACATGAAGCCACGGCTTAACGTCCCATCCGACCGAAGGCTACTTTATCAAAGCCATCAGTGTCCCTTTTCTCTCTGAGTGCTGGGTGAGGTTATCAGCGATAAATTCGAACCTGGGAACCGCAGATTACAAGCCTGGCACGCTACCGACTGTGTCAATCTCCGCCCCGTCTCAGTGAAGTACATGCAATCTTAGGGTTGGGTTGTTTTACCTCTGAACGGCACTTTTTTGCACACCATGGGCTAAATGGCCAGGTCACATGGACCCCGAAGGCTCAGAGAAGGTTGGGGGGAGGGGGACCCACTGGAACAACTGTTGGGAGACAGATGGTAGCCTCCCGTCAAGGCCATTCAGCGTGTTCTTTAACGTGCACAGGGTATGGCTCTCCCGCACACGGGGCCACGGTTTAACGTCCCATCTGACGGACGGCGGCCTTTCCAAGCCCATCGGTGTCCCCTACTGACCGTGGGCAGGGCGCGGAATTTTTTCGGAGATAAATCTCAACGCTGACCCAGCTGGGACTGGAACCTGGGAACTACAGATTACGAGCCTGGTGCGCTACCGACTGAGCTACCCCCGCCCCATGCAATCTTAGAATAGCCCAATTGGCCACAGGCGTCCGCAGAAATGTTTCAGCTGAGGGGAAAAACCAAATCAGTGTTCCAAGATAGAATATTCAGGTCGAGCAGTTCATTAAATGAGTGCAACTGCAAATGGAACAGTCATGCAACCATTCCATAAAGCAACTAAGGATGATCGAAAATAGAACGGAAAGAGAGGAAACATATTTAAAATCCATATAAAAGATGTTTTTTCATAATAATAAATAAAAATAAATAATATGCTCCCGAAAACAAAAGAAAACGTAAATGAAACAAAGATTTGCATTTCGTTAGGGTCAAACATTATTTTTGGTACACCTGATGTTATTCAACATAAATTAAGTTTTCGATAAATTTTTATAGGGGTTGGCAGATGTCCTTCTTGTTTCCTCTGCCGATGCTCATGCAGTTAGCTGGAAATGGGCTTTAGGAATTATATTCTACCACAGATAACATAGTTCCCGCTAACTTATATAAATAGTTTAAATAGTAGCTAGTAGGATTAAATAATTGTTTGTGAATTAAATTTAATTCTTAAATTTGAGTCTTTCATTTTTTTTTTTTGGGGGGGGGGGGGAGGGCTCAGTCGGTAGCGCGCCAGGCTCGTAATCTGTAGTTCCCAGGTTCGAGTCCCAGCTGGGTCAGCGTTGAGATTTATCTCCGCAAAAATTCCGCGCCCACGGTAAGTAGGGGACACCGATGGGTTTGGAAAGGCCGCCGTCCGTCAGATGGGACCGTGGCCCCGTGTGTGGGAGAGCCATACCTTGTGCACGTTAAAGAACACACTGGATGGCCTTGATGGGAGACTACCATCTGTCTCCCAACAGCTGTTCCAGTGGGTCCCCTCCCCCAACCTTCTGAGCCTTCGGGGTCCTTGTGACCTGGCCATTTAGCCCATGGTGTGCAAAAAAGTGCCGCTCAGAGGTAAAACAACCCAACCCAACCTTTCATTTTTTTAATATTGAAAAGAAATTCATGCAGTGAGGAGACTTTAATGTCCCAACTTACATAACTCTTAAATACGGAAGAAATAGGGGGGGGGGGGAAGCGAGGTTTAAAAAAGATTATATTCAGATTTTTAACTTATCTCCATTTACCCTTTCCACAAAAATCGTATGTTTAATGAAGGAGCTTCCAATATGGTTCTACAAAAGCAGATCTTGTCCCTTAACTGCAGAAGACAGATTAAATTTACCTCTTTAACAAGCAATTAAAACATAAAATTCGGTAGCATAAAAGTCTCTCTTTAAGATATCGGCTAACTTTTCCGTTTTCTTTCTGTGATATTTTGACAACCCATATGGTTTCAGTTTATCTGGATCAGCCGAAAGACATCTCTGAGAATGTTGCCTTCGAAACGAGACTGACATTCTTTCTGAGAAGTGAAAAATGTTATTATTTCGGAGTCAAAAGGAAAGAAATCTTTCTCTGCAAAATCCAATTTGCAAAGGCGAAAGCCGAATCTTGTTATTTAGATAGAAGTTGCCAATGCTGGAAAAAGAAAGTTTGAGAACAAGAGTTTTCCAGAACTTGTTTTTCTTTTCAATGAAGAAAACATCGATACCTGGAAATTTGTTTACATAGAACTACCAAAATATTTTGGATTTAATCTGATTATGTCGTTTTTCTGCTGAGGTCCTTCCATCCTCTCAGACCTTCTACTATGGCATATAAACTGACAGGCTCCTGTCAGACCTCTGTGGCAAGCAGCTGCTTGAGGGGGTATTTTTTTTATCGTAAGGTCTTCAAAATTTGATATTTCTGCATGGGGAAGTTTTATAACTCATACGACTCTTTCGAAAGAAAAGTGCTTTGATCCCAAAATCTGTTTTATAATAATAATAATGCCTCACAAAGTTTGAAATAAAAATAAATCTTTCTCAGGCATCTGATTTGCTACCAAGTCAAACAGCAACCTGTATATTAGGTCAAAGGCAAAAAATCTGTGATGAAGTCGAGAGAAGGATCATAAACTTTATTCTCTTTAAACGAGCATCAAAAAATATACTGGAGGCTACAAGTTACTCTTCTAGTTTTTCAATTGCATTTTGCATGGTAAAATGGATACGAAGAGCAGGAGTATCGTGTACAATGCTAAATGCAAATTAGGGAATAATGCTATGCCACGTTCAAAGCCTTTTAATCTGAAAATTAGCATTCTATGGAAAAATGAGAACGAATATAAGCCTTTTATTTAAATCTCTCTTTAAATCTTAATTTTAAACAATTTTTGTTTAATATTTAAAGAGTGATAAAAACTGGAACGTTATGCAATGATTTTAGAAACAGAATTTCTTGTAAAAATCGATGTAAACCGAATCATTACGTACGATGCAAAACTACACTTAACTTAATAAAATATTGGGTATAACCCAGTTTTTGATGAACATAACTTTTACTAAAAATTTGGCAGACTGTCAAGGACATTATTTAATTTTTCATCTTCCATAACTCTAAATATTTCACTGAATATTAAAATTTAGTCAGATTTGGTTGAGATTTCCAACATATCTCCAGTGGCATTTTCCATAAAAAAAATAGCCATTTTGTAAATAAAGACCTTTGAATCATATTCCATTGTAAACACACAGATTTAAAATTGTTATTCTTCTGAAGAATGTTTTGAAAAAAGGACTTTTAATCGATTGATAGGAATTGTAGGTGAACAAGTATTGGATCTCATGAAAACCCATATTTTTAAGTTCTTAAAATTGCAGTCATAAAACGTGAAGGTCCATAGTCCAAATGGACTAGCAAATTAAATTTGAAATTTATGATCATATTCCCCAATTTTCGAACTTCAAAGGTATTTTATTTCGTATTCCTTGCTTTGTAACATTTTTATTCCTCTTTGAAGACGCAGTAGCATTTTGTATGCTTTAAATATTTATTCCTTCAAAAAAAAAATAAAACGAACACATTTGTTTTAACAATGTACATGATTGTTCATAATGATTCATAAAATTTTACACATTCGACCCTACATACATACATACATTTGTCGTAGGGTACATTGTACCCTACGACAAACTATGCAGTGTAAAATTGTGCACATCATTTTTTTCTCTGCAACATAAAAAACAGCGACGTAGTATTTATCTTGATAATTACCCCTCCCGAGTGTAAATCTGTCGCTATATAATGAATACTTGAGAGAAAAAATTAACTTCCTCATTCTTCGTTTGTTAACAATAATAACTTTATGCAAAACAGAAAAAAAAGATGTATAAACATCAACGCCATTCGAGTAGAAATGTCAACAGTTGAAAGGCATTTTTTGCCATTCCAATACCTGTTAGAGATAAGTATCTAAAATAGAATACTACCAACTTACTAGTTCCTGAAATGAAGCAAAATAATAAAATATATATAATTTACTACAAAAATACTGTTAGATATAGAAACACTCCTTTATTCTATAAAATATTAATATATAAAGACTATATATTAATTGTAAAATATGTGCTATACGTCATTAGCATAAAGTGCTGCTGTAGGCATTAAAAATCCTTTGAAACGTAAACAATCCCATATTACCAAAAGGAGAATCAAATTCAAAGCTTCTAACTCTTAAATTTAAGCTTTTTGTCGATAACTGGAAATAAATATCTTAATCAAATAACTCTCTATATATCAATTTTGAATAATAATAATTCTTTACTTCAACTAACAATAGTCATTTAATCTGAAAACACTTATTCAAAATTGGCCAAAATTTAATTATAATCGCCCAAACTTCTAAAATACGCTTACATATTTGAGTAAACAGTTTATAATACAATAAATAACCTTGTCAGAAGTTAAAACGGTTAATTCGAAATTTTTCATACCTTAGTTCTTTCTGCCAGATTGTGCCTGAACTTGTATATTTTCAGAATTTTTTTAGGACATTTGTTTGAAAGATTGCCTAATTATTAGGAATATTTTCAGTGAGAAAGTTGTCGGAAAACTGTTTTTGTGAATGGATGTTTTGATGTTTTTAGTTGAAATATTGATTTTGCTTCTCACTTTTCCAGTTATACGAAGCTTTCGTCTTAATTAAATGCCAGCTGGGTCAGCGTTGAGATTTATCTCCGCAAAATTCTCCGCCTTGCCCATGGTCAGTAGGGGACACCGATGGGCTTGGAAAGGCCGCCGTCCGTCGGATGGAACGTTAAGCCGTGGCCCCGTGTGCGGGAGAGCCATACCCTGTGCACGTTAAAGAACACGCTGGATGGCCTTGACGGGAGACTACCATCTGTCTCCCAATAGCTGTTCCAGTGGGTCCCCTCCCCCAACCTTCTCTGAGCCTTCGGGGTCCATGTGACCTGGCCATTTAGCCCATGGTGTGCAAAAAAGTGCCGCTCAGAGGTAACCCAACCCAACTCTTAATTAAAATCTGATAATATTCGATTTGACAACCATAAGCGTTAATTCATAATTCCTTAAACTTTTAAACGAAAGAAAGTTGAAAATGTAGATTAAAAAAATGCAGTGGTTGAGAAATTTAAATGTTTTGACAAAATGTTCTCTTACAAGTTTATTTTCTATAATAGTAATAAATAACCCTTTGATCAGCTGCTTGCTACAGAGGTCTGACAGGAGCTTTTCAGTTTAATACGCAACAGAGCTGATATCGGCAAGAAAATGAGACCTCATTAGAAAGAGAAAAAAAAGTCTTACTCGGAGCTTTAAACACAGGTTCATTTAAATCGCAGCCAAGCGCGAGAAATATGTCTTTCTTTCCATTTTGAATGTTTATTATTTTGATACCGAAATTACATAGTAATGTTTTATGTCAATAAATATGTTTATATATAATTACCGGTACTTTAGCAAATAAGATATGTTTTGTAGCCTCACCTGAGAACATGTTACAGCCGCCATTAAAGTGAATTCAAATGAACACAGGGAAAAATGACCTAACAGATTACAATCAGTCAAAGATTTCAGTAGTCAAATATTGAAGAAGGGCCATTAATCCTGCCCCTGCCATAGTTGCAGCAAACCTGCAGAGTCCGGAGATTCCCCCTTTACCTTTCCTTTGCAATATCTCGAGAAAAGTAACGTAGAGCAGAGTACCCGTTGCTATGGAGTTGAGAGTGCCCACCACAACAGACGGCATCTTCTGCATGGTGGTGCCAGTGAAAATCGCGATCGCCATTCCCAGCGGCGACATGGTTGCAAACACTGACATGTAGGCGAGCACCAGAACGGCTCGACCGCCTTCGGCCATTACTTCCACTCCTACCACGAAGGCGATGACAAACTTGTGCACTGCGACGGCCAAAAAAAGAGTCCACGTTCCGACGATAGTGGGCTGGAAACCGATGGCGAACCCTTCGAAGATGGAATGGAAGGATAATGCAGCAACAGTGAGCAGACTGCTGATGGATATGGGATCAACGTCCTCAGCTTTTGGTGTGTTATCTGTAATTAAAGGAATGTTTTCTGCTGGAGTTTCTTCTGCGTGTATAGCAGAGCCAGTGGCTTTCAAACTGCCATAGTCTGGGAAGTGTTGAGCAGCTACTGAGGAAGTAAGGAGAGGTGCTGGTTGAACATGAACGTGGGAAATTAAATGTGGATCTTGTGTAGGTTTGTCCTTTCCTCCAGAAAAGAGACTTCTGTTTGGAAGTACATCTTTGTATGTCCTGCTACATTCTGTGTCTCTTTGGGCGCACGAACAGATACGCGCACGGATCTCTACACTATTTCCATTTCTATGGTAATGGACGAACAGGGCATGGATCACTTCTTCGATGAGGTATGTTGCAAAGAAACCGCAGAGGATGATGAATTCAGGCAAGGCAAATTTCTCTTGTTTGTTAATGGTTTCTTCTTTTGTCGAGGCGGTATCAGTAAGAATATTTACATTCTTCGCATTGGATAATTCAGTGGTGGAGATTTTCTGTAATGCGGCTGCAGAGGCAGAACTGGTGCGTTCTGGCTGGGAAAAGGATTCTCTTGATTCTGGAAGTAAGTGGAGGAAGCATGTAGACATGAGGACACCTCCTCCGAGGAAGATGAGGAAAGATGTCACCTTGTTGCCACCGTTGGCGTTATCGGAAGAGCTACTTCCGTTCGAGAAGCATTTGAATCGGAAGCAAAATATTGGTAAAGTTCCGCAGATGAAAGTTCCCAACAACATGAGGAACAGGGCAACCAGACGAACCACAAAAAGTGTCATGATTCAGCAGGTGTTGATTGATGACAGGAATTTTATTTCAACTACGGCACCCGCACTCCACTTTGGAGTGTGTTGGCGAACAGCAGAAACGTTACAAACTGATGATCTCCCAGCTTTCACACTGGAATATCCTTTTCTATACCACTCGCGCTTTCACACTGGAATGTGTTTTCGTCGAGAGAGTGAACTCGTTAGTAATGATGTATTCGCATTTCCTCTTTGGAGTGTGTTGGTTGCAGACAGCAAACTCGATGGAATCGTTACACTATGCTTTGAATTGTGCTTTTCTTGAAAAGAGGAACAATCTGTACAACCAGAACTCTCGCACTTTCATTCTGGAGTATTCTGTTCGACGACAACACACTGAAAACAACTGATGCTCTCACACTATGGTTGCTGATAGTGAACTTTTTAACAACTTAAAACAGAAAACTCGAAGTGACTGATGATCTCTCACTTCACTCTGAAGTGTTGCCTTCGTGGACACCAATTTAACAGATGGTGCCTTCCCACTTCTCTTCCACACTACAGTGCGATGTTCGTGTACGGCAAACTTGTTAAAACTGACACTAACACACTTTACCTTTCCTAACACTTCAGCGAGTTATTCGAACCAAATGATTCTTTTCGCACTTCACTCTGCACTGGACTCTATCGCGAATGGCACACCAGCTACATTTGAAGCTCTCGCGCTTCAATCCTTCCGCCAGCTGTAAGGAGGTCACGTGATGGATGAAGGTCAATTGTTATCTGCAGATAAGACGGTCCTTGGAATCTATCCCTGTAAACAGCTGCCGAAACACTTCGGACCTTTGTAAGTGACGAAATGTTTGTAAACAGATACCACGAACCAAAAAAACCCTCTTTTTCTCAGACGCCGACTTAAAAGCTTGGTTATATTTTCTATCTTTACTTTGAGTTTGATCTGTAATCTCGAACACAAGTTCTTATTATTTCCAAATTCAGTAAACAACTATACATTGACTGTTCATTTCTAGAATGTATAGAAAGCAAAAGTGTTTTATGCTTGATTCCAAATCAGCGCCAGAAAATCTTAATAAATTTTTACTTTAAAAAAGTCAGTAAAAATTTCTTCACTATTTCATACAAGAGTTGGGTTGTTTTACCTCTGAGCGCTATTTTTTCCACACCATGGGCTAAATGGCCAGGTCACAGGGACCGCGAAGGCTCAGAGAAGGTTGGGGGAGGGGACCCACTGGAACAGCTGTTGGGTGACAGATGGTAGCCCCCCGTCAAGGCCATCCAGCGTGTTCTTTAACGTGCACAGGGTATGGCTCTCCCGCACACGGGGCCACGGCTTAACGTCCCATCCGGCGGACGGTGGCCTTTCTAAGCCCATCGGTGTCCCCTACTGACTGTAGGCAGGGCGGGGAATTTTGTGGAGATAAATCTCAACGCTGACCCAGCTGGGACTCGAACCTGGGAACTGCAGATTACGAGCCTGGCGTTATTTCATACAAATCAGTAGTAAAAAATGTCTTTATGTTTGCATAGAAATCGATGAAAAAACTGTTTCCATAGTTGTATAAAAATCTGTAGCAGAAATCGCTTTACATGCATTTAAAAAACATTACATCCCAAATTTTGGATGAAAAACTACAAAAATAAAAAAATGAACATTGCTTATTATTAAACATATATATATATCTGTAAAATATAAAAGCATAGTTTGTTATTAATAAAAAATTATACTGCGTTCAAAAAGTTCTCGACATGCATCTGCAGAAGAAAAACCATTGCACTTACTTCAACAAAACCTTTACTCTCCTTCAAACTACTCTCCTCAAGTATCTAAGCAAAGTTGCAAACATCTGTGTCAATTCTGGAATTCTTGGTGGTACTGTTGGGGTTGATTTTTTTACTAAAAAAGTTATGGAAAATAAATAAAAAAATTACTCCGAAACTCTGAACGAACTCATTTTGCAAGGTCTGCACCCTTGAAAAAGACTTTCTAGCAAGTTCTTTAATTTTTGGAAGCAGACGAAAATCTCACAGTGGAAGATCGGGTGAATATGTCGGATGGCTTTTCCTGCTTCAGATAAGCCATATAACCTGCCGGGTTTTGTAAGTACTGGCATTGAAGAAGGAGAATCCTTTACACGCCTGTTGTGGGCCGCTTCTCCTTCAACTCCTTAACCATTTTGGGCAAAATAATGTTGGTATAGTATTGGCCACTTATTGTCATTTTTTTCAAGTGCCCACGGCTACCACTCCTAGAGGGTAGAAAAATTGTGAACATTTCTTTGAACTAAAGTCTTGTCGGAGGATTTGGGGACGCGGTTCATCTGACGCAAAGCAAATATAGTTGTCGATCTCTTTGAAAATTGTATAGTAATAAAACCACGTCTCATCACCTGTGACAATGTCTTTTAACAGTTTGGGGGAAACTAGGTTCAAACATTACCAGAATCTCCTTGCAGGAGTCAACTCTAGCCTTTTTTTTTTGCTGTTACGTCAATTTCTTAGGTACCCATTTAGCACAGATCTTTTGCAACTTTAAATGTTGATGAATAATTGTTTCCGCTCTGCCAATCGACACACTGACAGCAAAACTTATTACCTGAACGGTGATGTGTGGATTTTCCTTAATGAGTTCACGAACTTACTTAACGATGGTTCTCTCTTCACGGCCTCCTTTGGTCTTCCAGCACGAGGGAGGTATTCGAAGCTCTGCCGTCCTTCTCTAAATTTGAGAATCCATCCGGTAACAGTGCCATATGAAGAGGCATAATCCCCATATACTTTTGATAAATCGGCATGAATTTTTTTTTGCGTCGTCATCAAGCTGAATCCTTGTGAAACTAAAATCTTTCCCCTTCTTTAGTAGGTTCCACAGCAAGAACCCACAGATTACGCAGACTGAAGGTTACGGCCCAGCCAGCGAAGAGAGAAATGATGATACTGCCTTTGTTCTTAACATGTAATGACAAGTTTAGACAAGCTTTCATTACGTTTTTCAAACAAGTTGGAGCTCGTTAACTTCGTAGGAACGAGTGCAAATCTATAGACACGTGTCAAGAAGTTTTTGAACGTCATTCGTACCAAATCTTAATAACGGGTTTAACAAACCTGCCCACGTATTTAAAAATTACATACAACCAAATTAGTACGCAACATAGTTAAATTAAATAAAAATAAATACTGTTTAGTTACAGTGAACAAATATTCAGAATTATCCTCATCATATATATCAATTTTGAATATTCCATTAGTTTAGGTTTAAAGGTCTGTAAATGGTAGCTAGGTAGTCACTGGAATGAGAGCTTTGCACCAATCCCCTGTGATGATGCATAGAACCGGCGAGGCCTAGCACTTAATGTCCGACCCCGCCTTCTCGTGTTCCTTTCAAAATCGTTAGTACCTTTCAAAAGAGATACTCTCTTGTGGAAGTGAACGGAAGGGGAAGGCTGTCAGATTACTGTGGCCTACTGATCTGGACAACTATGGCTACTTTTCTTTTTTTTCTACCCTGCTGAGGAGTGGTCAACCACACAGGGTCCTGGTGCTGACCATATAAACCCACTGGACTGGACAGATATATGGCTCTGAGCTTGATCATGGATCCTGATTTTGCTGCACTGGTGGGCTTCTGTGGAGGGAATATCTTCCGCTGTGTTTTCTGTTTGTTTGTGGATTGACAGCCCCAAGTGAAAAGATTCACAGGATATGTTTATCAGCTGGTGGATAATCCTGAGCAGAGGTCATCGCAGGCACCTGAACTCTTTGCTTCTATTGGCATCGTCAAATTCTACATTGGAGGAAGTCTTCCAGTGTAGATAGCTTCAGCCTTTAGTGGTGGGGGACGGGTCTGCTTCTCAGCAGACACGCTAGTGATGCTCTTCTAGATATGAGTGCATTAATGAAAGGTTTCTTACAGCAAAATTTCACACAAGCGTTAAAGACTTGAATGTTATCTGCTGTTATGCCCCCACTGAGGATGCCGATGAGGATGAGAAGGATAGGTTTTATGGACAACTTCAGGATATTTTGAATTCTGTCAAGAAAGGAGATATTACCCTTGTTCTTGGTGACTTCAATGCCAAAGTTGGTACTGACTCTGATCTTTGGGGAGGGGTGATTGGCTCTTTTGGCATTGGTAGCTGCAATGGCAATGGGCAACGTCTCCTACAGGTAAGTAAACTCAATGGATTCAGAATAACCAACACTTATTACAAACACCGCGACATACATAAGTACACATGGGTTTCACCTGATGGGCTGCATAAGAATATGATTGATTATATATTAATTAACAGCAAATGGGCTAGTTCTGTTAGAAATACCAGGGCATATAGGGGAGCTGAAATTGGATCTGACCATTACCTTGTTAAAAGCGTCTTGCAAATTAAACTTAAAAAGTGTTGTGCTAGGGTTAAAAAATTTACTTTTAATACTGAAGCTCTGAAAGATCCAGTTATAGCCAAAGCTTACCATGATAGGTTACTTAGTCATTATGACAGTCATGGTTTGCTTACTACTGAAGTTGAGGAAGAATGGGATCATTTTAAACAGGCTTTTTTGGACACTAATAGTACTCTTTTAGGAAAAAAGGAGCAGAAGAGCCAGAATTATCTGAGTGATAAGGCACTTGAGCTTATTTCGGAAAGAAAGAACTGCAGGAATGTCCTTAATCAATACCCTACTAGTCCTAATAGAAAGCATTACAGAGAACTTAATAAACGTGTAAAAGATCAGTTAGCTACTGATAAGAATCTTTGGCTTGATGGTTTGGCTGACAAAGCCGAGGAAGCAGTTAGACAGCACAACAGCAGAGAGCTGTACCAGATAGTTAATGTTTTGTGTGGTAGAAAACGAACAGGTATACAGAGATTGAAGGATAAACAAGGTAAGGTTAGAGAAGGTGATGATTCTGCCATGGTTAGGTGGGCTGAGCATTTCAGTGATATTCTAAACAATGCGGTTAGTTCTATTCCCATTGTTTGCAATAATGATAGATGCATTGGTGGCTTTAATGTTGGCCCTATAACACAATCTGAAGTTATTTTGGCTGTTTCTAAACTTAAACTACATAAATCCCCAGGGGTAGATGAAATTACTACAGAAATGCTTAGAGCTGGGAATGTTTTGGTTACCACTTGGATAACTGAAATTTTGAATATTTTTTATGATAAAGGCATGGTTCCTAAGGATTTTACCAGAGCTATTGTTATCCCTATTTTCAAAAAAGGTGATCGCAGTTCTTGTGATAACTATAAGGGTATCAGCCTGCTCTCTGTTCCAGGTAAAGTTCTTCCATGATTGTGCTTAATAGAATTAAGAATCTGGTTGACAGTCAATTGCGTGATGAGCAATGTGGATTCAGAAGTGGTAGAGGATGTGTGGATCAGATATTTTCACTTAGGCAGATTCTTGATAAATGTTTAGAGTTTCAGAAACCTTTGGTTGCTAGCTTTGTTGATTTCAAAAAGGCTTTCGACTCTGTTGATCGTCATAATTTGTGGTTGATTGTGAGATCATATGGTATACCTGACAAGGTAGTTAACATAATGAAAGCTCTCTATAATAACACTGAGTCATGTGTGAGAGTTGGTAAGTCTTGTAGCAATTGGTTTAGCATTACTTCTGGTGTTCGACAAGGGTGCATTTTGTCTCCTTTTCTCTTTAGCTTGGTTATTGATTATGTTATGCGAAATTCACTTTAAGGGAAAGATTTTGGCCTTAAATGGACTGGAGATACAAATATTTCTGATTTGGATTATGCTGATGATTTAGCCCTTTTGGCAAATGATGTTGATGAGATGAGCTCTTTCATTCGAGCTGTTGATGAAACTGGTACTAGAGTAGGTTTGGTTATAAACAGAGAGAAAACTAAAGTGATGAAAATTGGTCAGGCAGGCTGTGATTCAGTTAATTTGAATGGTTGCAGTCTTGAGCAGGTATCACAGTTTAATTATCTTGGGAGGTATGTAACAGATAATGGTGATGTGCGGCATGAGATTAACAGACGAATAGGGATTGCTGCCGAGACTTTGAAGAATCTATGGAGAGTGTGGAGAAATAAGCGTATACATCGAAAGACTAAATTAGTTTATATAATAGTTTGATTCTTTCTAGGATTAGTTATGGTAGTGAAACTTAGACACTTCGTAAACAAGATAACAGGAAACTAGATGCTTTAGATTCTAGATGCTTACGCAGTATCTTGGGTATTAGGTGGTTTAACTTTGTAACTAATGATGAGGTTAGGCAAAGGAGTTTGCAACCTCCTTTAAACAGCATATTGTGCAGAGAGAGACTCCGTTGGTTTGGCCATGTTGCCCGTATGGATAATTATATAGATTGGCGAATAGGGTTATGAACATTGTGCCTAAAGGCTTCAAAAAGAGGGGGAGACCTAGGATGCGGTGGGCAGACAATGTCAAACAGGACCTTGTTAGAATTGGTGTGCAGTGGCCAGATGCAGCAGATGTAACTCAGGATAGACTTGCTTGGAGAACTAAATTGCACGGTCTGGTTGGACCTTCGTAGCCCATGGCTGCTTGACGACGACGACGATGATGATGATTAGGTTTAAATATGATCCGATTGTTTAAATTTTTGATATTATCATGTAATGAATTAAACATTTTTGGAACTTGGTGAAAAATTAGCATTTGACAGACATCTTTGTTAACCTTCGAAACAACAATTGTATCTGATTATCTAGAATAATATGACTTTATCATGAATTCAAAACATTCAAAACTTTCACCTGTTGAAAACACGTTTGTGCCGTGATGGGCCGACAGTTCCAACAACACCCAAGAGCTGCGCCAACCACTGTGCCTAAAATGGAACAGCTACTTCGCGCTATTTGGAGTTCTATCTCTCAGGATGGCATTATAGAGCTAAAGGATAGCCTTTCCCGCCGTGTTCATGAATGCATTGCTGCGCGGGGCGGTTCAACATCATAATAATTATACCACTTTACGGGGGTAGGTAAAGTAGTAATTTACCATATTTTTTTGTCAATGAAACAACCGCCTGCGTTTCAATAAAATGGCATTAATCCTTCCAGGTGTTTCTTTTTTTTTCCTGTAGTGTATTTTATTTTCCGATTTTTTATTTTGAACAACTAAATTATGAAATATATGTGAGTTTCCATAACTCTTTAAATAATGAATGACTATTTTTGAAAATCGAGATTCAGAGAGATTTTCATTCGAATCTTTAATTATGTTCCAGGTACATTTTCCCTTAAAAACCTCATTTAAGATGATGAGCTATCAATTTGACTGTATATTGACATAAATGAATCTATTTTCATCAAATGGCCAATGAAGTTTATAACTTTATAATAAGAGAAGTCATGTTTTTCCAATTCCCATTATTCTGTGAAGCACATGTGAATACTGATTTTTCCAGAAACTATGCTGAAATATGTTACGGCAGACTGCGAACAAACTTGCTTAAAACAAGTCTTCAACGTTCTAAGTTTTCACATTCAAACTTTCTAAGTTTGAAAATAAAAATTCCCCGCCTTGCCTACGTTCAGTAGGGGACACCGATGGGCTTGGAAAGGCCGCCATCCGTCGGATGGGACGTTAAGCCGTGGCCCCATGTGCGGGAGAGCCATACCCTGTGCACGTTAAAGAACACGCTGGATGGCCTTGACGGGGGGCTACCATCTGTCTCCCAACAGCTGTTCCAGTGGGTCCCCTCCCCCAACCTTCTCTGAGCCTTCGGGGTCCATGTGACCTGGCCAGTTAGCCCATAGTGTGCAAAAAAGTGCCGCTCAGAGGTAAAACAACCCAAAAGCCTAACTCGTTTATTGAAGAAAAGATAGGGGTATAATAAAGTTAAAACACATTTTTGTACAAACACTGTTTATTTACAAAGTATAACACAAACCTAAAAAGGGAAAAAAAATGGAAAAACTCGTTTGCAATGAAAAGAATATACAAAAAAAGGGTGAAAGGATGAGATTGTTTCTCCTGATGTTATTTTCAAAATCACGGACCATTTCAGACAGAGCTACATCTGTTTCTATCTCTACATTGAATTTTGGATCTAATTACTGCAGCACCAGAGAATCCAGCCCCACGTAGAAAATAATTAATTTTCTACGAATGTCACTGACGGAAACTCAGTTTCCAAATTGCTATCTGAGGAAAGATCAGTCAGCTGCTCTACCTCCGCTGCGTCTAGAAGATGCCGGAGATGTAACTCTAAAAGGGATTTCTGATACAACTGTAATCTCAGAAATCTCATGGAAATTATTTTCCAGAGTGTGACTGGTTGACGTGAAACATAATTGGAAACCACTGCTTTAAGTACGAAGCGAAGACTGTCGAAAATTGAAATTCAGAGACATTAACGAGATGTTGTAACATATTTCCGTAAAATGATTTTTGCGAAATTGTAAGCTTGCAATGGGGTCAATGAAACACATCGCATGAAAGTGTTCCAAGTGTTTTGAATAGTGTAGTATCATTTACAATTTCAAAACTCTCCCTTGTTAATTGTTTGCTGAATTTTCTCTATACGCAAACACAATGGCGTCAACAAAAGTGCAAAAAACAAAAAGGTTAATAAATATTTTCAACAATAGGTGGCGTTACCGTTCACTACTTATACTACATTTAGCTTTAACAATCGGTTCCCGAACAGGAGGAATTTTTGGCTCTATGTTTCCCAGCATGCAAGGTTTCTATCATTTCCTTTTCTAGTGTTCAAGGTACTGAGAATAGAGTTAAATAGTCTCGTGTTTTTTTTTTTGGGGGGGGGGTCGCTCAGAGTAAGACTTTAGTAGGGTCTCCCAACCTAATTGCTAAAATATTCCACGAACAGGAAATGTTAAAATTATATTCTATATGGAATAAGATTTTATATTAGAAAAAAAAAAAAATCTGTGTTTTAGTGTCGGACATAAAATATGAGACTAAAATAAAATTATGCAAAAGCAACTCTTTTGGATTTCAAAGAAGGTAGACATGTCTGAGAATTCATATAAGAAGACTGGATTTTCGGGATAGGGGTTTCTGAGACAACTGTGCTCTTAGAAAAGTGTACTCAGGGAGTTCCGGACCCCCCCCCCCTCCGGTACATTCCTGTTTCCCATGTTTATATTTTCAGAGTAAAGTTCCAGTTACCCGGAATTTAAGCAAACGGAAGTTTCATGCAACCAGAATAAATTGAAGAAAATTATTTAAAAAATACCTAAACGTATGAAAAAAAAATTAAAATTTCTACCCAACACGTAAGTTTTAACTTGGGATAAATGTCTTCACTAGTAATGCAGTTGCACATCATGCAGACCAACGTGTATTAATCAAGAGAAAGGCCATGCAACCCACAATGTACTCCTCTTAATCCTAAACTTATTCCACAAGCACTACTCATGATCCTATATCATCAACTGACCATGAAAATACACCTATCCCTCGATTTACACTGAAGATAGGTTCCGCACAAAACCGTGTAAATCGAAATCTTGGATTTTGCTATGTAAAACCGTGTAAAACGAAAAAAACACTAAAATGTGCATAATTCAGTTTCGATTTACACGGTTTTGATTTACACGGTTTTGTGCGGAACCTATCTTCAGTGTAAATCGAGGGATAGGTGTACTTCATTATCTTGGTGATCTATGATGGTCTTGATATCGATCTTCAGAATCCATCCAATAAACTCTCTGTCCAAACTTGAATTTCAAGCAACATTCAGTTTTAAGCAGGTTGACCAGATTTAGAGATAGAGATTAGGGACTTTTGAAAATTCAGTCTGAAATTTAATGCCTAAAAAGAAGAATTGAACAGATGTTTTTGGGAAACGGGGACGTCTGGTCACCCTTGTTTTAAGCGAATAGTTTCATACTAAATTAATCGTACGATGCATGCTCGGATCTAGGTATCAGGATCGACCAGGTCAGCTGGGACAACGTAATAATGCGTGACAATCCCGGTGTACCGCAGTTCGAGGACTGCATGCCACCATGAGGGAAATGCCATTAAAACCACAATGCACTAGTCGGGGTACTACCTATCATGATCAGCCTTCTTAGATCTGCCTTGCTGCGGGAGAAGACCTCGTGAAGAGAGAAACACTGCTTTTAGTAACAAGCCTCATTGAGGTGCAGTGAGAGTGGGATCTTTTGGAATTTTTGAATCATTGCCTAGGAATTTGTCCAATCACTCACTGGATTTTGTCCAAATACTTTGCCAAAATAATCAGATGGTATCTTTTGAATTTAGAGCCAAAATATTGTAAGAAGTCCTAACTTTTTGCATGGGGAAGCTAACATGATGGAGGATCCTCAGGCTCTCCCATCGATAAGTCACAATAGGGCTGCGCTCCCGTTCGGCATGTCCCTCGACTTCGTCCTCTCCGTCGGGACACGAACCGGTGGCCTCTCCAGCAATACCTCGAGCCGGACTTCGCTGCAGCCGAGCAGATAAACCCACATGACTGGGGACTCTAATCCCGCTCTGCAGGCCCCCACAAGGCCACTCCATCCCAACTCCATGACACCCCAGACTTCGCTGGGGCGATAAAAGGGCCCACTCAACTGGTGATCCTTCCAATCGGCAGGCCCTCAGTAAAGCCTCTCCATCGGGGCACCAAGACGACCTATGACTTCGCAGGGGCCGACCAATAAGTCCACTCGACTCGGGACTTCAGTCCCAGTCGGCAGACCCTCAGTCAGCCCCTCCATCGAGGCTGCAAGGCACGCCAGAAACACCAACGAGCCGGCACCCAGTTTCACAGAGGCACCTTCAAATCTTCCACCATGTATTATAAGTAACCTAACCTTGGTAGTCTAAAAAGTTACTGGAGACTCTTAGTTTGGCTTTTCCATCAATAAGCCCGCTGGCCGGGGTGACAGCCCCCCAGCCGTGAGCCTCCAACTTCGTCCTCTCCATTGTGAACGGGCCGAAGCCCCCTAATGAACAGTACTCCGACCACGATATCCACTGAGACCGCATCAAGAAGCCCACAGGACGAGTGCACGAAGAGAGTATGCAGCTCAGTCCGCGGTACTCCCCGAATACGACCCCTCAATCAAGGCTGCAACCCCTTGCTTCTCAGGGGAAAGTCAATGAGAACACTGAACCGGCCCCTCCCAAAACCAGTCCGCAGTCCCTAGACAGGCCCCGTCCACCGGGGGCCACAAGACATCTGAACTCCAGAGAGCCAGCGATCCGAACCCAACTTCTCAAAGGCACCGTAGGCCCCACCACCACAGCAAGGTGGTTCCCCTCGGGGGGGGGGGGGGTCAGCTAGGGCAGTATGCGACCTCCCTTTTCTTTCCGTACCTACAGGAGCAGAGAAGGTCATGCCCTAACTGTATTCCACAAGAATTAGCTGTACCATGCTGATTGCATAAGCAGAGCTGGGCAGGCCCGATAGCGAGGGCAGAATGGACAAAAGGGAAACCCTGGCTATGAAGAGTGGGAAATAGAACTTAAGTTTCAGTCTGCTGGGTCATCGTGCTCAGCGAGGTCAACGGGTCAGCTTTAGCGATCCTACATACGGGCACCAGGTATAATTGCAAAAAGTAGTAATTAGCGAGAAACCTGCGCAGAGAATGGTAATTTCTGGCAGGGTAATTTGTTGTGTAACTTGACAAAGGAAAATAAATCGTTTTTTTATTGTTAATTAAGTAAAGTGGTTTCGAGTCTGATTAAACCAAGGTACCAGAAAGGAGTAACATTTAGCCAAATTCGTGTAAAACGTGTATATGCTGCCCCATGTCCAGTACTGCATATCACTCGGTAGTTGAGTTTACGACACTAGGAAAAAAATTAAGGCGAGGGAGGTGGGCAAGAAACTCAAGCCGGAAAAAAGTAAAAGGAGGCAGGACACTGGATTTTTCTTTCGGTATACACTTGAGATGCTAGTTTATTTAGGTACACCTACCTAGTATCGTATTGCACCTCTTTGGCCTTCAGAACAGCCCAAATTCGTCGTGGCATGGAACATACAAGATGCTGGATGTGTTGACCATGCGGAAATGAATATGTCGCACAGATGCTGAAAATTGGACGGCGGCACAGTCTTGCAGTGAACAACCGTGCACAACATCCAAAAGGTACTCGATACGGTTTAGATCTGGGGACTGTACAGGCCAATGAAGCAAGGAAAACTGATCGGCATGTTCCTGGAACCATTCGATGACGATACGTGCTTTGTGAGTAGGTGCATTATCATACTGAACGTGTCCATAAGAGTGAGGATAAACTGTAGTCATGAAGGGACGAACTTGGTCAGCAACGTTGTTCAAATACGCCGTGGCTTTCAGATGTCCTTCGACAGGTATCAAGGGGCCTAATTTGTGCGAGGAAAATATTCCCCACACCATCACACCGCCCTGTACCGTTGACACAAGACAAGATGGCTTCATGGCCTCATGTTGCTTGCATCAGATTCTGATCCTTCCATCAGCATGATGCAAAGGAACCTTGATTCGTCTGAGCAGGCGACCTATTTCCCGTTCTCAGCGGTTCTTTTCGTATCATTCTTGATAAACCCTCGAAACAGTGTACGTGAAAAGCCTAGAAGACCCAGCCGTTTGGGAGATGCTAGAACTGGCACGCCTAGCACCAAGTCTCTCAAGTCGCTCGTTTTGCCTATTCTGACGTTCAATCCAACTATAATTAATGCTCGAAGAGCTGGTCTACCTGTTTATGCCGCATACGGCGGTCACGTGATGTATTACGTGTTGGAATGAACCATTTATATGACGAGGGGTGATGTACCTAATAAACTAACATCTCAGTGTAACATTTTCCCCTCCATTTTAGAGAACTTAAAAAATTTATTCAAAAACATTTTTGCTTCTATTATCCTTATCAGCATTCTCAAAGAGGAGGATGTGGAGCCAGAGGGATCTCAGAATTTACCTCCCATTCCTAGATACGGCTCTGATTCGATGTATTAACAGATTTTAATTCAAGGACAGATAACAATAATTAAAGACTCCAGTCTATGAAGATCTTCATGTGACCTAAGTATAGTGCATGCATTATTTCTTGCCTTATTTTTGTTTAATATGTTTGCGTATGTTAATTATTCTAACGAGTTTTCTTTGTAGTTTCTTTCACTAACATGAAAAGTAGTTATCAGTGTGTGCGAAAAATTTCTTTATATCTTACACACAGTGACGGCTCAGTGAGTTTCTAAATAGGTGGGACCATAAAGCCATATACAGAGAAACCAACTAGGTAGGTTCGGAGATGGCTCACATAATAATTTATTATACATTAATAATTAATAATTTATTATACGCTCATAATTTATTATACGTGTAATAAAAGGCTCACATATGTATTGTGACGTTTTTTTAATATAAATATTTGTTTATCTTTAGAAGCGGAAGAGACTACATATACCAAATGTTTTCTTTTCGTATATATGTGTGTGTTATTTATTCAGTTTTAATATTTATTTTATAATATTTTCATACTTATTGTATCCAAATTTCGCATTAAGTGAGGTTATGAAAATATTGTATTACTTTCGAATTTCTCACGCAGTTGTCCACCGGTGCATCCCGTGCTGTGTGCAAGTCTCTACCAATGTCAAAACCAGTTCGAATTTAAAAGCTATTTTTATTTTTACACTTGCTTAGTTGCAGGAGAGGAGGAGGTTTCTTCATGGCACATAGTGAACTTGAACTGTAAATTTCCAATTAATACCAGACTAGTGAATTTCTGCACAAGAGGGGTACTAAACCTGGATTAATCCTCCTTTGGTGATTCCACCAATTCGTTTTTTGTCGAAATCATTCTTATTGTTCTGAAAATAACTCAGTTTTTAAATATAACACTGAAATTTTAATAAATCGAACATACACTGCAAACACTTCGATGCTGCTTGGGATTTGAGTTAATGTATGCGTATGGATGTGATTTGTACAGTTTTGTGTAGTTATATATTTGGTTGAGTTAGTAATACTACTAATGAAAGTCTATGAATTTACATTGGTTGTCTGTAATGATTTAAACGTCATTTACTGGTTGCTATAAATTATTCTAGAAAATCGTTAATAAGTCCTCGATATAGAATTGTTTAGCCTAAATGGTTTTAAGTATGGAACGGAAACTGCTTTGGGATATCATCATATCAGAATAATCTAATCAGAGACAACTAGTCCAAACGATGGAAATTCGTAAACAGGACATTTCCTTTCGGCAGTTAAGAAAACTTTCGGGACTAAATAATCTAATCACTAAGCCTTATTAACGATTTTCTGGAATAAACTGTTTTAAAGAATAAATGTTCTCGTTATTACAGATAACGAACACAAATTTACAGAATATCATTAACAACATTATAACTCAAACAACTTTATTAGTGCGTAATGCTATATCATATTCACGCATCTACATCAATTCCCAAACAGCACACAGATCTATCGTATTCTATCGCGATAATGAATCCATTACAAAAATTTTCTTAATTTGATAACTAAACTCTTTGGCATAGATACTTGCATGTAAAAAAATAAACACCCCCTCAAGCAGCTGCTTGCCACAGAGGTCTGACAGGAGCCTGTCAGTTTATATGCCATAGTAGGAGATCTGAGAGGATGGCAGGACCTCAGCAGAAAAACGACACACACATCCATACCTAATCCGGGGCTCGAACCCAGGTCCCTTAGATCAGTAGCCAAGCGTGCTAACCACTCGGCCACGGGACTGCTAAATAAATACCTCCTCAAGCAGCTGCTTGCCACAGAGGTCTGACAGGAGCCTGTCAGTTTATATGCCATAGTAGGAGATCTGAGAGGATGGCAGGACCTCAGCAAAAAACGACACACACATCCATGCCTAATCCGGGGCTCGAACCCAGGTCCCTTAGATCAGCAGCCAAGTGTGCTAACCACTCGGCCAGTATAACAGAAGTAAAAGGTTATTAAATGATTTGCATTTTACTGACCTTTAGGACCCATTCCTGCTCAGTACCTTTCAATCCACTGCTTCACCTACAACTTGGGGCAATTTCGATTACATCCGCCCATTGGTTATCATAATTAACAGGACGCATAATTATAACGAATATATTTCACAGACCCAGAGCGACCAATGGTGTAAATACACTGGGGGGTCAAAAGTGAAATTACAGTCCCATTATATGTAAATAGGAAACTAATTTCAAAACTTTGTAAAAAATAAGTTTTTTTACGGTAATATGTGCCTGTAGTCTTTGTGGTGGCCAGGGAAGATGATGGAAGTCGCTGTCATGCTCGATGAACACATCAAAGATCTCGATCAAATCTATATAAATTTTTGATATTCAGCAATAATAGCTGGTATTTAAAAAGGTTATGGAAACTGTGAAACTATACAATACTGACGAATATTGAGAGAGCTACGCACACTGGCCACTGAATTAGAAACCTTAATTCAATACCGAGTTGAACCTCCTTTAGTCCGAATTAAGCACATATGCAGTGTAGCATACATTCCACAAGGTGTTGGAGTGCCTTTATATCTGCAGCATACCAGGCGTTCACCAGAGTCCTGTAACTGGCTCAGATTTGACGGAAGAGGACTTTGCTCCCGGTTCTGTTTCTCTAACATGTTTCATACAATCTCAATGGGATTCAGATCCGGGCTTTGTGGTGGCCAGGGAAGATGATGGATTTCGCTGTCATGCTCGCTGAACACATCTTGCGTGATGGACAGTTGCATTGTTGCCATGAAACAGCCGTCACCTGCTGGATAAAAAGTCAACATTGCAGGATGGACTTGCCCGCAAAATTCCCCGCCCTGCCTACGGTCAGTAGGGGACACCGATGGGCTTAGAAAGGCCGCCGTCCGTCAGATGGGACGTTAAGCCGTGGTCCCGTGTGCGGGAGAGCCATATCCTGTGCACGTTAAAGGACACGCTGGATGGCCTTGACGGGAGGCTACCATCTGTCTCCCAACAGCTGTTCCAGTGGGTCCCCTCCCCCAACCTTCTCTGAGCCTTCGGGGTCCATGTGACCTGGCCATTTAGCCCATGGTGTGCAAAAAAGTGCCGCTCAGAGGTAAAACAACCCAACCCAACTCTTAATTAAAATCTGATAATATTCGATTTGACGACCATAAGTGTTAATTCATAATTCCTTAAACTTTTAAACGAAAGAAAGTTGAAAATGTAGATTAAAAAAATGCAGTGGTTGAGAAATTTAAATGTTTTGACAAAATGTTCTCTTACAAGTTTATTTTCTATAATAAAAACGGAACGGCAAAATACGGATAATAAAATCTGAACGGCAAAAAAGTGCCGTTCAGAGGTAACTCAGAACAACCCAACAACCAACAGGATGGACTTGATCGGCAACAATGTTCAGATAATCCTTGGAGGACACCCGATCTTTCAGCAATATCAGGGGACACGTTCCTTCCCAACAGAACGTGCCCCAAACCATGACACCGCCTCCAGAACTTTGAGTTGTAAACACAACCAAGGCAAGTTGGCTCCATTGCTTCATGGGGCTTCCACGAAACTCTCTGGGTTGGGTTGTTTTACCTCTGAGCAGCACTTTTTTGCACACCATGGGCTAAATGGCCAGGTCACATGGACCCCGAAGGCTCAGAGAAAGTTGGGGAGGGGACCCACTGGAACAGCTGTTGGGAAACAGATGGTAGCCTCCCGTCAAGGCCATCCAGCGTGTTCTTTAACGTGCACAGGATATGGCTCTCCCGCACACGGGGCCACGGCTTAACGTCCCATCCGACGGACGGCGGCCTTTCCAAGCCCATCGGTGTCCGCTACTGACCGTGGGCAGGGTGGGGAATTTTGCGGAGATAAATCTCAACGCTGACCCAGCTGGGACTCGAACCTGGGAACTACAGATTACGAGCCTGGCGCGCTACCGACTGAGCCACCCCGAAAGAGAACGAGATTGATTTGGCCTGTGCGGTTAGTCTAAAGAAGAATCTTTATTGCTGTGAGGGCGTGAGATGTGAAAATCGTTTAATAAGTGATAAATAAAATCACAAATAAGGTGTTTGAAATAGTTGAACAGTTTGTTGTTCAGAAAAAAGTTTAGTTATTAGTTTCTGTTACATTCAAGTGTAGTTTCCATGAAGAAACCCAATTCAAGTGGATAGTAATATGTTCAAGAAGTCGTCTAGTAGAAAAGCAAGTGAGGATTAGTGTCAATGAGAAGTTTAAGGTAAAATATAAGAATTGGAAATGTAAACGATGGGTTTATTTTCAATGATGATTGTGTCGCTTATTGAACGTTAATTAAGATTCTTTTTATGCTTTGAATAGAATTTGTTTGAACTGTAGTACGACTGATTCAAGTGTGGTAAAGAATTGCTAAACATTCTTTTAGGTTTAATTTCATGACATACAGTTCTGATTGGTTTTATGTCTTGCAATAACTTATTACAGTGTAATTACATCCCAAACACTAACAACGATATTCTGGATCTTGTTTATCCTCATTCGGAAGTTATAAAGTTAATGTTAATCATGTTTCCGATGCTCTTTTGACTGAAGATGGTTGTCATCCAGCTCTGAAATTTTTTGTTCCTATAAACAATTCCATTATTAAATATCGCTGTCACGATGTTACTAAATATCATTGGGGCGGGGGTGGCTCAGTCGGTAGCGTGCCAGGCTCGTAATCTGTAGTTCCCAGGTTCGAGTCCCAGCTGGGTCAGCGTTGAGATTTATCTCCGCAAAATTCCCCGCCCTGCCCACGGTCAGTAGGGGACACCGATGGGCTTGAAAAGGCCGCCGTCCGTCGGATGGGACGTTAAGTCGTGGCCCCGTGTGCGGGAGACCCATACCCTGTGCACGTTAAAGAACACGCTGGATGGCCTTGACGGGAGGCTACCATCTGTCTCCCAACAGCTGTTACAGTGGGTCCCCCCCCCCAACCTTCTCGGAGCCTTCGGGGTCCATGTGACCTGGCCATTTAGCCCATGGTGTGCAAAAAAGTGCCGCTCAGAGGTAAAACAACCCAACCCAACCAACTAAATATCATTATAGTTGTTGGGTCGTCAGTAAGGGATGTGCTGATAGTTTTGTTTTCCCTTTTATCTTTCCTTTTTTTTTATTTGATTCGCACAATGGCGCCATCTATCCGAGAAGTGGACAACGATTGGGTTGTTTTACCTCTGAGCGGCACTTTTTTTGCACACCATGGGTTGAATGGCCAGGTCACATGGACCCCGAAGGCTCAGAGAAGGTTGGGGACCCACTGGAACAGCTGTTGGGAGACAGATGGTAGCCTCCCGTCAAGGCCATCCAGCGTGTTCTTTAACGTGCACAGGGTATGGCTCTCCCACACACGGGGCCACGGCTTAACGTCCCATCCGACGGACGGCGACCTTTCCAAGCCCATCGGTGTCCCCTACTGACCGTGGGCAAGGCGGGGAATTTTGCGGAGATAAATCTCAACGCTGACCCAGCTGGGACTCGAACCTGGGAACTACAATTGCGAGCCTGGCGCGCTATCGACTGAGCCACCACCGCCCTATTGTGGACAACGGTACAGATGGGATTTAATATTTGTCATTCACGCTGATGGCGTTAAATGAATAATTCAGTAATAAAGAATCACAGGATATGTCCTGTATACATGGAACTCATGAAATAATAAGCTGAAAAAAATTGGTTTGGCCGAGAATGCGACATATCCGGTGATTCTTTACTACTGAATTAAAAAAATTGGTTTTTTCCAAACCATCATGGTTTTTTGCCTAAACATTTGGCGATCACCAATCAACTATGTACTATGTCTTAGTAAAAACATTACAGACTCATTTGATTGTGATAGTCAGTTAGACGTTATTTACACTGACTTTTCAAAAGCGTTTGATGAAATTGATTTCGGATTATTGTTCAACAAGTTAGTTAAAATCGGTTTTAGTTGTAATCTAGTTGAATGGTTTTACTTCTTTTTATTTGAAAGACCACTTTATGTTTGCTTATGGTTCTGAGTTTCCCTACTCAGAACCATAATAAGTGTTTTTAGTTGCTGTGGGGTGCCTCAAGGCTCTACTCTGGGACCGTTGTTATTTATCATTTTCATTAATGATCAACCAATATACTTAGTTCTTGTAGTTGTATAATGTGTGCAGATGATGTAAAATTTTATAGACGGGTTGACTCAATTAACGATTGTCATTTACTACAGTCAGATTTGACTAAATTCCATAACTGGACTGTTCTGAATGGACTCCAATTGAATATTTCAAAATGCTCTGTTTAAAGCTATCCTTGCAAAAGGATTTTTGTTACGTATGATTATAACATCAACTCTTGTGTTACGGAATTGTTTTGTTCGTGATTTAGGTATCTTGTTTGACTCGCACTTTAATTTTAATATGCATATTCAAGAAATTGTGAAGAAAGCTAATAGAAATTTTGGTTTTATTGTTAGAAAATCAAAATACCTTACTAATACAAGGGCTGTAATCTATTTATTTAATTCATTAGTTCGTTCAAACCTAGAATATGGAAGCTTAATATGAGATTCTTACTATCAATATAATATTCATAATATTAAAAAAATAAAAAATAAATTGCTAAGATTGATTTACTACAAGGCCACTGGACTTTATCTTCGAGATGTTCCTACTGAGAAATATGTATAATGTTTTCTTTTTAAGTAATAGAAAAAAAGCTTTGTTTTTAACAAAGCTTTTATTTTTAGAAAAAAAGCTTTTATTTTTAATAAATTGTTAAACATGATAGAATTCACCGAACTACTGTTTTAATGAGTTTTGCGTTAAAGAAGCATCCCACGAGAAATACTCCATTTTTCAGAGTTCCATTCCATAAATCAAATACATTGCAAAAATTTTCCGTGCTTAGGTTTTTTAAACTTTTTAACTTGTGCAACAAAATCCTCGATTTGTTTACAATGCCTTTAAAATATTTCAAATCACATTGTATGATGTTACTTTGTTATTGATTTTATTTCTAATTATCTGTATTTATGTAAGTGTGTTGTTTACATTGCTTCAAAATGCTGTATATGTCCTTTTCACGTTTTTGTAATGATTTGTTTATGCATTTTTGTATGTACTAATGTTGAATTATTCTCTTTGTATTTGTCCACTGTTATTGAGACATTCATCTGTTGTGAGCACATTAAATAAATAAATATATAAATATATAAATAAATAAACTATATATAAATATATAAATAAATATCATCTTCTGTGCTAAGCAACAATGTTTTAAGTAATTCAAAACCCAGATGTGGACTGGCAAGAGGCTCTGGACCAACACGTGCTATTACAGAGGCCAGTGTTCAAAGTTTGTGACGTCACCATAGGTAGTCCTATTACATATCACTGCATAGAAAAATATGCTGTTGTTGTTTTTTTCTGGTAGGATTTTTGTAGCATATGCATTAGAAAAACCTCTTCACCACCGCCAAAATACGAGCAAAATCTCCCTGGCGGTTATAATTAGGAAATATTCCAAATGCTGTAGTCCGTTACTTAGACTTTTACCAATATCGGTAGGCAAGTATATTAAGTAGACACCGATGACAGTCCCAAATACACTGAAGTGTCATTGAATTAGGGATAGGAGACATTATCCAAATTCAGTACAGCAAGTTCGGCATTTGCGCGCATGCGTGGTTGAAACTCTGGTCATATATAGCTGTCAACTTTGACTTTCGCAAGCATTCGTCGTGAGAAGCGTAATGAGAAAGGCGCGGGATTTAGATGCATTTGACAGAGGGCAGATCGTATGTGCCCGACGGATGGGACACTCGATCTCCGAAATTGTCAACGAACTTGGATTTTCTCGTTCGACAGTTTCAAGAGTGTTCCGGGAATATGAAAATTTCGCCAAAAAAAAAAAAACAAGCACCCGGATAAATTGAGAAGGACAACCAGTCTTGAATGATCGTGGGCTTCGCCGTCTGACCCACATCGTACGGACCGATAGGGGTCAGAAGTTATCTGAAATCACCACCCATCTGAACGTGGGTACCAGCCGAGAACTCATTGCACAGATCGTGCAACGCTCACTTCATTGTCTCGGCTTTGGGAGCCTTTTAGAGCCGACCTACGAGAGTCCCACTTCTAATGGCACAACACTGGACTCAACGCCTTGCCTGGGCTAAAGAACATCGGAAATTGGCAACGGATAGGCTGGAATTATGAATCCTGATTTAAACTTCATCACGCCGATGGGGGACTGAGGATATGGCGCCAACCCCATGAAGCCCCATGGCTTCATGTCAGGTCGGAACAGTACAAGATGATCTGGGGTGTTTTCAGTTGGACGCTTGTGGGACCTTTGGTATGTGTACCAACGACTCTTAGTGCATCCCGGTATGTAGAACTCATGGCTGACCATTTACACCCATTTATGGCCATCATGCATCCCAATGGAGATGGTGTCTACCAGAAAGACAACTGTTCATCTCACGTATCCAGATTGGCTACTGCATAGTTGCAGGAGCATTCTGCTGACTTTGAAATAAGGAATTGACCACCTAGAAGCACAGATTTAAAATCCCATCGAAATTCTTTGGAATACCGTCGAGCAGAGTGTTCGAGGCCGTGTCCCATCAGCTACGCCATACTTGTGGAACATTTACACACGCTTGAGGAGTCCTTGGCTCCTCGTGTAGCGGCCGTTATCAGGGTCAGAGGGGGTCCAACAAGTTACTAGGTTGATATCCCTAATTCAATGGCACTTCAGTGTATTATCACAATGCTAATACAGATTGAGTATCCCAATCCGTAACTTCGCTATCACAGCAGGCAGCCCTTTTAGATAGGAATATGACTCATTGTTTGAGGCCGTCCATTAACCATATGGACTAATTTAGGCCATTTTGTGTCCCCTCCTCCGTGGTACATCGTGGTTTTTGAAACCACGTGGTCTCCCTAAGGCAAAAATATCCGCATCTTTCGTAAAAAAGTTAGTTTTACGTTTTTCGTAAAAAAGTTAGTTTACGTTAGTTAAAAAGGGAGATTCCCTATTGGAATTTCATAAGGGTGAATCGCATTTTTAATTTTACCCCTAGAAACGGTTTTAAAACAAAAACTTTCATAATGAGGCAAATGACACTACAGGAAATATTGAAAAAGGCAACCTTTTTTACAACACGATGTCTCTTCTTCGTCCCTGGAGAATCCTGTTCTTGGCCCATCAACCTCTTGCTTGTTCCTTCCCAAGATGGTAAATAAATGAATGCATTTACATTCTTTGTTTGTTGCATTTTTATTCACGTTCTTTTATGCCAAATAAAAAGATAATTTTCTGAAAGTCTGAATTTCTTCTCATTTCTCTTCAACTTCACCATATCATATATTCCAAAATCTGGAAAAATCCAAAATCCGAAACATTCTCGGTCATGGATATTCAACCTGTAATACAATAATTTCCCTTCTAAATAAAGTACTTTATATATAAATATCAGCATAATAGTTGACGAATAGTAATAATAAAAATAAAGACATAAGAAAAATATCCAGATTAGAAATAGGCAACTGGCTGCCCACCAGGCATCTTGGTCCAGCCAGCAGCCTATTTGACAAGGTCAAAAAGTACGCTGAATATTTCTAATCATTTAGTTTTCTAGTATTATAATCATATTATATATTATAAAATATTTAATATATGTTTGTATAATATAATAATAAAGAAATTATTTTGTGTCTGTGCATTTTTATTTATACGAGGATATACTTATAAAACTTGCCAGTCCCTAAATTTCGGAGAGTGGCTCTTATCAACTTTCAGTTGGCTATCCCTGATCTATATTATAGGACTACCGATGGTGACGTCTCAAATTGGTTCACTAGTCTTCTGTTATGGGAGGAAATATTTTATACTAATTAAAATAATTAATTCCGATTTCAATTTTATCAAATGTGTGCGATGATTTCGAATTAATTTTACTGAAAGTTAAAAAGATGAACAAAAGAACGTTACCTATAAGCTCTCATTAATGTGTATTAGAAGTCTGGTTGTAAATCACGTATTTAGAGGTCAATTGAGAAAGAGAGATATAGATCACCCATGTATTAAGAAAATATTCCTACCTCGAACGTGAATCTCGCGGTGTATTTATCCCAAATATAGACAGGATGTTTCCAAAAGGTCTAGTCAAACTTTGCAAACGTGTTCTTCAGTCATACTTTGCAAACGTGTTCTTCAGTCATACTTTTGCAAACGTGTTCTTCAGTCATACTTTGCAAACGTGTTCTTCAGTCATACTTTGCAAACGTGTTCTTCAGTCATACTTTGCAAACGTGTTCTTCAGTCATACTTTGCAAACGTGTTCTTCAGTCATACTTTGCAAACGTGTTCTTCAGTCATACTTTGCAAACGTGTTCTTCAGTCATACTTTGCAAACGTGTTCTTCAGTCTTTCAGTGCATACTGAAGAAAAAAGTTCCTATGAACATTGGGTCAGAAAAGCTTCCTTCTAAGATAGAGCACATTTTGAGAGTGCAAATAAGGAAGCCTGTCAAGTGGTACGATGCTAGGTAAATTTGCATCATTTGCATGTATGATGGTATAGTAGATGTATGCAAATGTTGGGCAAAATCCCACCACTCCTGGGTGATCTCAATCGTAAGTATCTTGCCCTTTGGATTGGTAGAGGTGGACCAACTGCATGGCCTGCACGCTCTCCCTATTTGAATACTCTGGATTTCTTCTTTTGGGGACACGTTAAGGCTGATGTTCGTGTCCTAATACACAAGCTCTCCGTGAAAGGATCGTGAGTGGTTGTCAAATAATTCCGGGACTTTTTGAACATGTTCGCCAGTCGATGAATAGACGATGTGAGGTATGTATTGCTGCTCAGAGAGGCCATTCCAAACACTTGGTCTGACGTAGATTTATAAAATTGTTCTCATAGATTACTTACAGTGTGCAGTAGTAACTGGAATAAAAACAAAATTCACAGGCTTTCTTGCACTCTTAAAATGTGCTATAACTCGGATGGGAAGCTTTTCTGGCCAAATGTTCATAGGAATGTTTTTCATCACTATTGACACGTTCTCAAAGTTTGACTACTTTTTGGAAACACCCTGTATTTATATCATTGTTTTGTCTCCGTTCTGGGAGCAGTCGATATAATTCCAGGCTCTACCTTAACGTTCCCAGATTCGAGTCCTCACCATGTGTCCATTGAGATTTTCTCCTCTAATTCCCACCCTGCTCTCAGTGATGATCTTGGAAAGATCAGCTTCACTCGGGTGGAGAAGTAAACCATAACCGTAATAAACTATAATAAGATTAACAACAGGTGAATCGAGAGTGCAACTCTGTTCATGCTGAATGGCTTTGACAGGAGTCTTTCATC
This sequence comes from Ryuthela nishihirai, assembly GCA_038380435.1. Lineage (NCBI taxonomy): Eukaryota > Metazoa > Arthropoda > Arachnida > Araneae > Heptathelidae > Ryuthela > Ryuthela nishihirai. Next base: position 84,815,713 of record JAWZYU010000007.1, on the reverse strand, counting down.
TGTTTGCTAATGTCTAGTAGAGACAATATATGGAAGGCTTTCATCTGTCCCCCATGTACAGCAGGGCCGTATATCGTGTGCACGGCAAAGAAAGAAAGCCATATTGTATGAATGCCGAATGGTTTTGACGGAAAGTTGCTGTCCATTGCATTCGATTAAGCAATTTAAGTAAGATTCTAGGTATCCTCTTTCTCTACGAACTATGAGTCTTCGGATGTTTGAGACCTGTTCATTTATCTCATTGTTCAAAGGAATGCCGCCCAAAGATAAAATGCATCCTTCCTTTTATTGAAATTATTTACTGACCTTGGATACGACCTTGGATAACTAAGCAATTACTTAAGTTCTTTATCTCATTTTCTCCATAGTTTTGTTTCGAGAATATTTCATTTCCCGTATTCTGCTTCCGTCGTCCGAATCCATTCGTCTGCAAGAAACATCAATGTGAACTTGATCTTGGTAAACACGTGTTTTGTTCCTAAGGTCAGCAAACGCTCATTTCGATGAGAACGAAATGTTTACTTCATCTGGAGACTTTGCACTTCGATATCCCAATCAGAGTTGGTTATCATTTCAAAGGAATGCTTCACTAAAGACTCGATGCAATTGAGCAAATCACTATAAGGTATTTTTGCTAACAGAGCAATTAAAAGTTCAAGGATATTGACTTGATTGCAAATGCGACTTAATCGCTCGCTTTTTGTTACCTTACATTTCGATTACGAAAGCTGACGGTTAGTCAAAATACTTGCCTGTCAGTAAAACACAAGTTTCGAAAAATTATGTAAGACCTATATTTTCAAATATCTTTAACATACATTGGAATACTTCAAAGAACATATAAACTCGCGACAAAACGGGTACACTGATTTCAAACACCTTATGTGGTCGAGTGGTGATCGCTCTTGGTTAATGATCAAAAGGACCTTGGTTCGAATCCCGGGTAAGGCATGGATGTTTGTGTTGTCTTTTTGCAGAGGTCTCGCCTTCCTCACAGATCTTCTTTATGGCAGTATTAAACTGACAGTCTCCTATTGGTCCTTTGTGACAAGCAGCTGTTTCAGGGAGTATTATTTTTATTATGCAAATTAAAGTTGCCTGACTTTAAGGTGAATTTACAGTCGACATAACTTGGAAATCGATCTTAAGATCAAATTCATGAAGCCTAAGGACTCAGAGCTAGGAAGAGGAGCAACAGTTAGGGTCTGTTGCCAGAAGACTTGGGGAAAGTTGATAATCCCAAGATCTAGGGACGACAAATATCTCCCTAGGGTGAAAAAGTTGGCAAAGTTTGGTGAAACGTGATGAAAGTTGAAAGTAAAGGTTGGTGAAGCGTGATGAAAGTTGATCAAGTGAAGACAGATATCTCCCACTTTCAAGAAGAAAAAATAAAGCGACAACATCATTTCGATTATGATATGACCTTATTGCATTCAAAGGAATATCTGTATAAGCAGAAGATTGCACGAGAATGGAATTTGTGCACGATGACCGATAGTGTGAAGCTAGTTATGGTCCCTCTTATTCGGGGCGCGTCAAGGGTATATGTTACCCGGGTGCAAACTTTTATCGGTGGCCCCTTAAAAAAATAACTAAATAATAAAATAATAAATAATAATAATAAATAAATATAAATAAAATAATAAATAAAATAACAATTTATGCAAACTAAAAGTTACATGTCTTATTTATTAAAAACACGGAATTCATAGTTTCGTATAGTTATTTTTAACATTTTTTTCAAAAACAAACAAAAAAAAGAACAACAATTATTTCTTAATATAAACAAATATTAATTGCACATGTCTTTATGTAAAATTTACTTGACGTGATTTTTTTGCAGCAGAATCATTTATTATATCCTCCATATCTAAATTAGTAGCAATTTGATGTTCTATGCTAATAAGACTTAAATTGTTGAGTCTATCCTGTGTCATTGTACTGCGGAGATAATTTTTTATGATTTTCAGCTTTGAAAAGGATCTTTCGTCGGTTGCAACAGTCACAGGTATTGTTAAATAAATTCTTAGTGCTATTGACAAATTGGGAAAAACACTAAGAAACTCACTAAGAAGAAGAGAAAATATATACTCAAGTACCGAAAATGCATTCATATTTGGATTAAGATAGATTAAAATATTTTCTATTTTCTCGCGTAATTCCAAGGAGTTTATATCAGAATCTTTACCATCTGTCAATTTCATCTCCAAATCTTTACAATATGTAAAAATATTTTAATTTTTTCTTTTTTCTCCATTGGTTTTAATAAATAAATGTCATTTAAAAATTCAAAAACATCATTATGTTCTTTCAATAATGTAAATCTTTCATCTAGTTTTGAAATAACTATATCAATTATAACTAAATAAAAATTGACTTCGAAATTTTGTTCTTGCGATTCAATAGCTTCATCTTCACTTTCATACGAGAATAATCTTTTTGTTTTCCGAGGTCTGACTATTGGCATACAAGGAAAAATTGGATCACAATCCACTGTATTTGCAATTTCTGTTTCTTCCCCTAACCTATTTTTGAATGCCTCATCTGTTCTACAATCCTTTAAATAATTTCTTAGCTCTATCAACGTTTTCACTATTGTAGACATAATTACGTCCGGTTTTTGCACATCAAATTACTTATGACATTAATTTTCGATAAGATTTGGTGCCATATAACAAGAGAACATATGAATTTGAAAGATTTAATTTTTAATAATAATGATTCAGCTTCGTTTCTTGTGTCGCTATCTCTTGATTTATCTTGATATAAAATGTACAAAGCATCGTATATTTTTTCTAAATTATACCTTAAAGCCTTTACAGCGTCTATGCGGTTTGACCATCTCGTATCACAAACTTTTTTTAACAGTATAACTTGGGCATTCCTCTTTTAAAATTTTCCAACGATAGACTGATTTAGAAAAAAAAAAGATATATTTCCTGAATCAATGAGAAACAAATTTGCTATTTCACGCGGAACACTTACAGCATCATTTACAACTAGATTAAGCGTATGAGCGGCACATGGTACGTAAAACGCTCTCGGGTTCATATCTAATATTATCTTTCGGAGACCCTGTTTTTTGCCCTTCATATTTGCTCCGTTATCATATGCTTGAGCACGTAAATCGTAAAGATTTATATTTTCTGATTGCAAAAAAATCTACAACAAATTTTGTTGAACCTTCGCCTGTTGAGTTAGTAATTGAATAAAATCCTAAAAAGTGTTCTCTGATTTCTATTTTCTTGTTGTCATTATCGAGGTAAACAAATCTTGTAACAATACTTAATTGATTTTCATGAGATGCCTCTGGAGTGGTGTCTAAAATGATAGCGTAATATTTATTTAATTGTAGCATTTTAACAATATTAGATTTTATTTTTTCGCCTATTATTCAAATTATTTCATTTTGAATTTTTTTCGCCTAAATAATGTGGCATATTGTTCTTATCGGTTTGTATTCGACTTATTATGATCTGCCATTACATTATCGAATTTTGCTATAGTTTCTATTAATTTTAAAAAAAATTCCGTTGCTATCTTCAAAAAGTTTATTACTGTTACCTCTGAAAGCTAAATTTGGTCCTGCTAAAAATTGAACTGTATAAATAATCCTTTCTATTACCGATTTCGAACGTTTTTTTTTCTTCTAGTTTTATCAATTGTTCATTTACCGCATCTATTGTATTATTATTTATAAATGACTTTTTGAAATCGATCCATGACTTGTAACATTTGATATGTGCTTCACTTTTTTCATGGCGCTCTAATGTTCTCGATAAATGTTGCCAATCGCAATAAAAAAATTGCATCATTGAACACATTAATTTTATCGTTTAAAAGTTTATAAGGAAAACAATATACTGAATTTTTGCATTTGGAATACAATAACCAATTTCTGTGTATCTTTTCGTTATTACTTAATCGTTTATAGTAATAATCTGCTGAAAATTATCTGTTTTCTTCATCTTTTGGAAATCCAATATTATATATTTGTTTTGGTCCAACATCTATTAGAATCATTTTGAGATTATCTGTTATTTTTAAAGGCCACCTTCCTGGATCATCAAAATCATGCTCAAGGATAGAATTCATAAGAGAGTTTTCGGTTGTTATACTTGTATTGCACACGCTTTTGTCACCTGTCTCTTCCGGTGAACCGAGTGAGCTGTTGAGAGTTTCAGAAGGGAAAGATGAATTTTCTAGGCATCGTTTTTTAGCAGCTATAGAATTTTCAGTTAAATGTATGGCAGAAGAAGAAGAATCGTGAAAATTTTCTCGAGCAACTGAGATTTGTCTGTACATGAAGATGTAGATGCAAAATAATTGGAAATAGGAGTCGTAAATTTTTTTACATTTTCTTCCTTCTGTGCTCTTCGTTTTCTATATTCTGCTCCAGAAAATCTTTTTCTTCCGTCTGACATCTAAAAATAAGGGTTATTAATATTATATTAGTTAAATTTTACGATGTAGGGTTGGGTTGTTTTACCTCTGAGCGGCACGTTTTTGCACACCATGGGCTAAATGGCCAGGTCACATGGACCCCGAAGGCTCAGAGAAGGTTGGGGGAGGGGACCCACTGGAACAGCTGTTGGGAGACAGATGGTAGCCTCCCAGTCAAGGCCATCCAGCGTGTTCTTTAACGTGCACAGGGTATGGCTCTCCCGCACACGGGGACACGGCTTAACGTCCCATCCAACGGACGGCGGCACTTTCAAGCCCATCGGTGTCCCCTACTGATCGTGGGCAGGGCGGGGAATTTTGCGGAGATAAATCTCAACACTGACCCAGCTGGGACTCGAACCTGGGAACTACAGATTACAAGCCTGGCGCACTACCGACTGAGCCACCCCTACGATGTAGGGAACCTGGGAACTACAGATTACAAGCCTGGCGGACTACCGACTGAGCCACCCCTACGATGTAGGGTATACAAAGAAATGAATATTATTACTATTAATGACTATACTACATTGTACTCTCAGTGCAGTTCTACAGTGCGCTCTACAGTGCAGTTCTACAGTGGGCTCTACAGTGCAGTTCAAGATTATCCTCTTCTGGAGAGACTTGGGTAATTCAGCTAATCGTTACAATTCTTTGAATAATTTAAACTTCTCCATTTCTTAAAATTCATTATTTTATGTAGATTTCTTTTACTGGCGCTTGAGAAGCCGTGCACCCTGGGGGCGAAGGAAGAACGGTTTTCACAGGCAAAATGCAGGAAAAGTCAAAGGGGAACTGGGAAATGAACCGAAGATGCGATTCTTGATTAATGCTTTGTCTCCAACCTAGGTGAAAGAAATTATCAGGGAGAAGCAGCTTTGTTTAGTAGAGAGAAAAATAGGTAGAATCAGCTTTGTTTAGCAGAGTGAAGAAATGGGAGTCCCTTTTGCAGAATATTCATTCAGACGAGATCATTTGTGCTGAAATGTAAAAAAGGGCAGAATCAAACTTGTCACAAAACAGATCATTCGAGAAGAGAATGCCAACTATTCAGTGTGCATAAAGTATTAGATCGCAGAAACAGAAATATTCCCAAAGTTTGTATATAGCTGTGAATGGGAATAATTATCAATGTTGTTCTCTACTCAGTGCAGCAGACATTTGCTTCTTCTCGTTGAGAATACCGAAGCACGCCTTAAAAACCCTTGAACTTCTGACAGAACCTCTAGTCATAGAAGAAATAACATCAACGCTTAGGAAACCATTTGGTAACACCATTCAGTCCGACACAGTCAAACTATTGATTAAAATTCATTATCTAATTTAGACCCCTCCACAGCAACAATTCAATCAGCAATTTCTATTCACCTTTGCTTAAAATTCACTTCTTTATTAGACTCGCCCAAAGGCAGAAATTCATTCATTTATTTAGACCCTTCTCACTGCTGAAATTCATTCTTTTTCATATACACTTCATCTGATTGAAATTCACTGTTTTCCCATATACACTTCATCTGATTGAAATTCACTGTTTTCCCCATATACACTTCATCTCGATGAAATTCATTCTTTTCCACATACACTTCATCTGATTGAAATTCATTCTTTTCCATATACACTTCATCTGATTGAAATTCATTCTTTTCCCATATACACTTCATCTGATTGAAATTCATTCTTTTGCATATACACTTCATCTGATTGAAATTCATTCTTTTCCATATACACTTCATCTGATTGAAATTCATTCTTTTCCCATATACACTTCATCTGATTGAAATTCACTGTTTTCCCCATATACACTTCATCTCGATGAAATTCATTCTTTTCCACATACACTTCATCTGATTGAAATTCATTCTTTTGCATATACACTTCATCTGATTGAAATTCATTCTTTTCCATATACACTTCATCTGATTGAAATTCATTCTTTTCCCATATACACTTCATCTGATTGAAATTCATTCTTTTCCATATACACTTCATCTGATTGAAATTCATTCTTTTGCATATACACTTCATCTGATTGAAATTCATTCTTTTCCATATACACTTCATCTGATTGAAATTCATTCTTTTGCATATACACTTCATCTGATTGAAATTCATTCTTTTCCATATACACTTCATCTGATTGAAATTCATTCTTTTCCATATACACTTCATCTCTATGAAATTCATTCTTTTCCGTATGCACTTCATCTCGATAAAACTCATTCTTTTCCAAACACATTTCATCTGATTGAAATTCATTCTTTTCCCTATATACATCATATGGCTGAAATTGAATCTTTTATTTAAACTCTCCCTCTAGCTACAATTCATTGAATAATTTGGTCACTTCCATCAAGCTATAATTCAATCCACATAGCCTTCTTCCATCAGTAGCAGAAATGCATTATTTTATTTCTATCACCCCCAGTGGCTTATAGTTCATTCTTTTATTTAGACTACACCAATTTGTTAAAGTTAAAATTTTCCTTTGATACCCCCTCGTCTGCTAAAATTAAATCTCTTATTTAGACTCCCTTATTTGCAAAAATTCGTTCGTTAATTTTTGCTTGCTTTTTGGTTATGGTTCTTTTCACATTTATACTCCCTCGATTGAACAAAGAATCTTTCGTTTCTTTAGAATCGCCGCGCTGGATGAAATTCATTTTTTTATTTGAAATCCATCCGCACTATTACTTAAAATTCAATTTCCTCTTCATTTTGTTTTCTTTACTGCATAAAATTTCATTTTATATCTGGGCATCCTTGCTGACTGATATTAATTTTCACCTGGTTTTTTTTTTGCTTCGATATACGCGCAAAAACTAACAAATGTTTTCACTATGTCGTCTGTCTGTCTGTTGGGTTGTTTTACCTCTGAGCGGCACTTTTTTGCACACCATGGGCTAAATGGCCAGGTCACATGGACCCCGAAGGCTCAGAGAAGGTTGGGGGAGGGGACCCACTGGAACAGCTGTTGGGCTGTTGGACAGATGGTAGCCTCCCGTCAAGGCCATCCAGCGTGTTCTTTAACGTGCACAGGGTATGGCTCTCCCGCACACGGGGTCGCGGCTTAACGTTCCATCCGACGGACGGCGGCCTTTCCAAGCCCATCGGTGTCCCCTACTGACCGTGGGAAGGGCGGGGAATTTTGCGGAGATTAATCTCAACGCTGACATAGCTGGGATTCGAACCTGGGAACTACAGATTACGAGCCTGGCGCGCTACCGACTGAGCCACCCTCATCCCTGTCTGTCTGTAGACATCGAACTTTTTTTTTTAGCGATAAATTAAAAATTCCTTTTTGGGTTGGATATTTATGATCAAATATTACAATTGCACCTTTGGAACCTCCCTATAGCTATAATTATGTCCTCTACTGGTGGAAAAGTTTGAAATTGCAAAATTTCGAATTGATATTCTGTTGATGATGTCTGTCAGTCCTTCTGTAGACATCAAACTTTTTTGTTTATAGAGATAAATTAAAAATTATTTTTGTGTTGGATACGTATTAATGAAATACTGTATTACGACATGCATCTTCCGAATCTCTCTTTAAAACTATAATTACACCCTCTAGCGGTGGAAGAAATTGAAAATCTCAAAATTTCAAACGAATATTGCAAACAATCTATTTATGCTAGAACTTTGAAATTTTGGTGGTGTAATGTTAAAGTCATGAAGTTTCTGTTGGAAATAATGAAAGCGAGTAGAAAACTATTTTAGTTGGATTGGTGCAAATGAAATATTACAATTCGCATTTTCAAATACTTAGGTAGTTTTAATATATCTTTACATATCACTAAATATGGAAACAGCAGTACAGTCAATGAGTTTACAAACAATATGTATAAGAGAGTAATTTGAAATTTCAATGACAGTTCTTTAAGAGTTATTCCATTGACAACAATAATTTACTCACTTTTCTGAGAGAAGTGTGGGAAACGCAACTTTTTAAATCTAAAAATTAAAAGACAAATACTTTTATATTTCATAATTATTAACAAAATAGTATTTGCATTTTTCCCATCATCCACTTGCTCAAATTAAAACTTTTAAGGAATGAAACAGTAGGTAAAGAAAAAACTTCTTTCTCTTTTAAAACGAGATTCTGATATTCTTCAGAGGCGATATGAGTTCTTTTAGTTTAGAGGTAAGTGAAAATTCCTTTGGGTTGGATAAGTATTGATAAACTCTTGTGTTCAAACTTTTATATCCCTCCAAAAGCTCTAATTGCATCCTCTGACGATGGGAATAATTGAAAATTTCAAAATTTTGGACGGTTATTGCAAACGTTTTATTTGGGCTAGAAATTTTATATTTTAGTTCTGGAGTGTTATGATCAAGGGGTTGACATAGGCAGCAATAATTTGTCCCTTCACACCCATGGTGGGTAGGGAAACGTGATTGTTTTTTTTTTTTGGAGGGAGGATTTTTATGAAAAAAATATTTTTGAATTAAATAGGTACGTTTGAGGTAGACCAAGACATTGGTGACATTACAAGTTTTAATTTGGACTTTTTTTTTTGGACTGGAAATATGGAGGGCGCCTTTAATGACTCATTAAAGGCGCCCCCCTCATTTTATCAGGGGGAAAAGTGGGGGGGGCGAAATTCCAAATAGTTTACGACCGTCATTATATGAGCTTTCATTTGACACCTAACTCGTAACTGTAGGTCCTGGCGTTCCGATGATATGGCAGAACGATTATTTCCCATTTTTTAGCGGGGAGGTGAGCAGAGGTGGTCATTTTTTAGCCTACGGCACCCCCCGCGTCATAAGCTTTCATTCGACACATAGCTCGTTACTTTCCGCACTCTCGTTCAGGAGATATAGAGGAGCAATCATTTTCACATTTTCCCCCCTTTTTTAGGCGGGATGATAGCACGGGGGTTCAAATTTTCATAGCCTACGACTTTCCCCGCGTTACTAACTTTCATTTGACGTATATCCTTCGGCATTCGCGTTCTGGAGATATAGCGAAACAATTGTTTCCCATTCCCCCCTTTTTTTTAGGGGAGAAGAAAGCACGGTGGGTCAATTTGTTTTATAGCCTATGACACACCCTGCGTCACAAGCTTTCATTTGTCCATAAATTATTAAGTTCTCCATCGTGATCGATAGTTATGATGGAACAATGTTCTGTCAAATCCACAAACAGACCAACCGACCAGCAGACAAATGTCAAAGCCAAAAGCAATAGGAAGATAAGTAAAAAAATATAAATATATTTGCCCTGTATTTACTATTATCATCAGTATATATATGGTATTCAATGTTATCCTTTTTCTTAAGTAGAGTCCTAGTGTATGAATCTCCTGCTTCCCATTCGATGGATGGCTGCTTTTCAAGGTCCATCGATGTTCACCGCATCTTGTGTTTTTCAAAGTATTCGCGGCAAACCATCCAATGGACTAAGAAGTCTTTTGAAGTAATTTGTAGTGCATTAAATTATTACTTTGAAATTTCGTATTGAAGTAAAATCACAACTAGAAGGACGCCTATCGCCTCTGGTGCATATGAGGATCTCGTTTTCAAAGAGAAAGAAGTTTTTCCTTTACCTACTGTTTTATTCTTTAAAAGTTTTAATTTGAGCCAGCAGATAATGGGGAAAATGCAAATAGTATTCCATTAGTAATTGTACAACATAAAAGTATTCGTCTTTTAATTCTTACATACAAAAAGTTACATTTCTCACACCTCCCTCAGAAAAGTGGGTACATTATTGCTGTCAGTGTCTTTTATAAGTTACCACCAATTTTTCAAATTCCAATTCTATACAGTATATGAAAAGTGGCCCAAACTGCGACTCCCGAGATAATATTGTGTTTCATTTCCAATTTTCCTAAAACTTTATATTAACCCTTTGAGATTCGGGAGAAGAAACGGTAGGCTTCCCGTACACCCGAGAGGTGTAAATTCAGAAGTATATCATTGAAATCGCCGTTTTCAATAGATTAAGAAGAAAACGAAAACATAACCAAAACTTGTTTTAAACAAGTACGGATGATGCAACTGGATTGGATTGTTTTACCTCTGAGCGGCACTTTTTTTGCACACCATGGGCTAAATGGCCAGGCCACAAGGACCCCGAAGGCTCAGAGAAGGTTGGGGGAGGGGACCCACTGGAACAGCTGTTGGGAGACAGATGGTAGCCTCCCGTCAAGGCCATCCAGCGTGTTCTTTAACGTACACAGGATATGGCTCTCCCGCACACGGCGCCACGGCTTAACGTCCCATCCGACCGGACGGCGGCTTTTCCAAGCCATCGGTGTCCCCTACTGACCGTGGGCAGGGCGGGGAATTTTGCGGAGATAAATCTCAACGCTGACCCAGCTGGGACTCGAACCTGGGAACTACAGATTACGAGCCTGGAGCGCTACCGACTGAGCCACCCCCCGCCCTGATGCAACTGGACTCTGCGTCATCACTCTTCATGCAGTACACGCAAGTTACGCTCTTGCGGCGGTAGCGGAACATAACTAGTCCAGTTAAGTGTAGGCAAGTACTTTTGTGATTAACAATCACTTAAGATTGTTTTTAGTTAAAGTTATAAAACCCTTGTTTAAAATGACTGAGCAACAAAAGAGTATAAAACGGAAATACGAACAAGGAAAGAGAGTGTTTAACCAACAATGGGAGGAGGATTTTGCTTTACTGTAAAAATAAAATAAATACCCCCTCAAGCAGCTGCTTGCCACAGAGGTCTGACAGGAGCCTGTCAGTTTATATGACATAGCAGAAGGTCTTAGAGGATGGCAGGCCCTCAGCAGAAAAACGACACAGACAGCCATGCCTTACCCGGGGCTCGAACCCAGGTCCTTTAGATCAGTAGCCAAGCGTGCTAGCCACTCATATCTGTTAATAAAAAGATTTTTTTTCATTTATTTCGAAATACAAACAATTATCTGCTAAAACAAAAAAAAATGTGTTTTCCCACCCACCCTGGGTCTAAGAGGTCAATTCATTCTTGCCAATGAAAACATCATGGCGTTCACATTTCACCACCTAAATTTTAAAGTTCTAACTTAAATACGTCGTTTACAATATTGTTTGAAATTTGGAATTTTAAAATTTTTCCACTGTTAGAGGGCGCAATTATAGTTTTCGGAAGATTAAAAAGTGCGAATCATAATATTTTATCAATTCTTATCTAGTCCAAACAGAATTTTTCATTTATTTCTAAAAACAAGCAAATATCTGCTAAAATTAAAAAGTTGTGTTTACCCACTCCTTTTGGGTTTAAGAGGTGAACTCATTGTTGACAATGGAAACAATGTGACCTTCACTCTACCATAAAAGTTTTGAATTTTTTGCATAAATATATCTTTGCAATATTCATTTCAAATTTTGGAATTTTCAAAAATTTCCACCGCTAGAGGGCGTAATTATAGCTTTAGAGAGATTCGGAAGGTGCATATCGTAATATTTCATCAATACGTATCCAACAAAAAAAATTTTTTAATTTATCTCTGTAAATAAAAAAGTTCGATGTCTACAGACAGACAGACAGACAGACGGCAAAGCGAAACTATTATCTTATTTTCTTTGAAAACGAGATGAAAAAAAAAATGGTTTCAAAAGCATTAATGCAGTAAATGAATAATTTCAAAGATCGATTAAATGAAAGTCGAAAAAAAAATAGAAGTTCCGTTTCTGTTTCTTTCCGAATGTTGAACTCTATGTTATTTTTATTTCTTGGCTTAGCCGTTCATCACTCTGCGTTTCGCTCTGAAATTAAATCTAATTACATTAAGTAATAAATAATATAAATTAAGTTCAACGAATGAATACTAAAATTTTATTTCATCTTTGGTGCATCTCTGTTGCCATTCTGAATGTTATCCATATAATCGCAGAATGTCCGGAATCATGAGGAAAGAAATCCGTTTAAAGAAAGTCGCAAATTTATTAATATTCAAAGAATTATTAATTTCAATACATAAAAAACATTAATATTCACTTTAAAGCATATTGAACCTAAATCCGATTAATTCAGCTACCCGAATATGGACCGAATTATTAAAATTCCTGAGAAGAACATCATTACTCCAGCAAAATTTAGTTTGTATCTTCACCCAAACCAAGAAAAACAAAACGAAATTTCAGTCCCCTCAGTTGCACTTGCGCCGTCTCGGACTAACAATACACCTCCAAAGTCAGGCAATCTCCAACTACCGGAAATCCTTAGGGCCCAAGCAGTCCTATGAAAAGGAAGCTTACACAAAACAATCAAAAACTATTACAGAAAAACCAACGATTGAAATAAATGACAAAGCCAAAATAAAGAAAAATTTTTGCCTATAAAAATATAGTAGTTTCGGAAAAAACAAGTATAACTGAAAGAGGGAAATTAACATGTAAAAATAAATAGCTATTTATTTCTCAACTTGAGAACACACAGCAGCCACCTTTACCTGCTGTCACTCCTCTGCAGACGCACCTGCATGCCTCAAGCTAGATAAGCTATTGATCCGAATGATCACATCCCTCCACCACTACAGAACAAGACTGCAGTTCAAAACAGCTCTCAGTAAGCAACTTTAACAAGAAGCTACATGGGTTATATTTCTTGTTATTATAGAACTTTCTTCAATGTTGCACTGAAAACTGTGATTTTTGTTATATTATTAAGGGTACTTATTTTTTTTACTATGTATTCTGTTAGAAACTTCAGTAAGCAATAATATAGGGTTCCCATTGGTGTACTTATTAATTTTCACTTGCCTACTGATATGTCTCAATGATAGACATTGGTTATCACAAACCATTTTTTAAATAGTTGAAGTGGGTTTCAAATATTTATTTGTCCTATAGTTACTATCATGAAATCTCAGTTGGGTTGGGTTGTTTTACCTCTGAGCGGCACTTTTTTGCACACCATGGGCTAAATGGCCAGGTCAAATGGACCCCGAAGGCTCAGAGAAGGTTGGGGGAGGGGATCCACTGGAACAGCTGTTGGGAAACAGATGGTAGCCTCCCGTCAAGGCCATTCAGCGTGTTCTTTAACGTGCACAGGGTATGGCTCTCCCGCACAAGGGGCCACGGCTTAACGTCCCATCCGACGGACGACGGCCTTTCCAAGCCCATCGGTGTCCCCTACTGACCGCGGGCAGGGCGGGGAATTTTGCGGAGATAAATCTCAACACTGATCCAGCTGGGATTCGAACCTGGGAACTACAGATTACGAGTCTGGCGCGCTAGCGACTGAGCCACCCCCGCCCCGAAATTGATGTGTCAGAAGTGGGATCCGAACCCCTTTAGATCAGTAGCCAAGTGCGCTAACCACTCGGCTAAGGGACGGCTTGAAATCTCAGTAAAAAGTAGTCAATATTACCATTCTTCTTAATAAGCTTATGGGTTATATTTCTTGTGATTATAAAAAACTCTTGGATGTTGCACTAAACTATGTAACTATTATTTTATATATCAATTTGTTATGGTATAAGCTTCAGAAACACAATAATATAGTGCTTATATATTTCTTTTATCGAAAATTTCCTGCTCCTAGTTGTTAGTAATCAATGACCGACACAAGTTACGCAAACTATTTTTTTAAAGCACACATCATGATTAAATAAAAATAATATATTTGATGTATATTTCAATTTTAAACTACAGTATAAGGTAACTATTTCTAACATTTTTCTTAATAATAAGCAGTATAGGTTATATTTTTTGTGATTATGAAAAATTCCTGGATGTGAATTTTGTAATTTTTTATATGACAATGTATTTATTTATGTATAAGCTTCAGTAAACAATGATACAGGGCTCATAAAAAAAAATACCCCCTCAAGCAGCTGCTTGCCACAGAGGTCTGACAGGAGCCTGTCAGTTTATATGCCATAGTAGAAGGTCTGAGAGGATGGCAGGACCTCAGTAGAAAAACGATACGTACATCCATGCCTTACCCGGGGCTCGAACCCAGGTCCCTTAGATCAGTAGCCAAGCGCGCTAACCACTCGGCCATGGGATGACTACAGGGCTCATATATTTCTTTTATTGAAATTTCCCTGCTCTTTAGTCTGCATCAAGATAAACACAGGTTGTCGCAAACTATTTTTTAAAAGCATACACTATGATGAATTTTATAATTTTTTTTTATATGCCAGTGTATTCTATGTAAGCTTCAGTGAGACATAATATACTGCTCATTCATTCTATTTCTTAAAATTTCATTGTTTTACCTAGTCACTGATAGACATTGGTTGTCACAAACTATTTTCTGAAGCATACAATATGATTGATATTACATTTTGTATATTTGATGTGGACTTCAAACATTTCTCTTGTTGGAGTATGTATAGTCAGTTGGAGTATGTATAGCAGTATTAATTTTATTTATTCTTTTAACAGTTTTTCAAATGATTGTCTTGAAGATTCATATTATTTATATGCCAATTTGAAATATATATATATATAAATTCAAATATTTTGTTTCTTTCTTTTTTATTTCTAAGCGTGTTCTTTAACGTGCACAGGGTATGGCTCTTCCGCACATGGGCCACGGCTTAACGTCCCATCCGACGGACGGCGGCCTTTCCAATCCCATCGGTGTCCCCTACTGACCGTGGGCAGGGCGGGGAATTTTGCGGAGATAAATCTCAACGCTGACCCAGCGGTGTCCCCAAGCAAAAATAAATTTTTCTGAGGTTTTCAATATATTAAGTTGCAAATATTTCAATGCAATCTTCACATTAATTTCTTCATGCCATCATGTTTGCTAATCAAGTCTTGTTTTAGTGTTTGTATTGGCGTTTATTTGAATTACGTGATACTGATGATTTTAATGTTAGTAAGGAGATAATTCCAGTCTTATTAATTAATAAAATAATTAAATTACACTGATCATTTCGTCAGCTGTGAATGAAATTCTGATCTCAGTAGCGTACTACTTATAACCTAAACTATGTGAGATTTAAAAGTTTTATATGGAATGTTACCATACTTTTAGTGAGAGACTATATGTGATATTTATGATGATTTGTTAAACCCTATCTGACGTTAGTATGAATATATTTTGCTAATCTGAGAATAAATAATTTATTTATAAAAATATTTATGGTAATGTTGCTCATGTATTACGTTTCAAAAAATTTTGATAAAAATAAAAAAAAATTGCTTTAAAATTCAGGTGTACTTCCTTTCTTAGAATACAGTTTACAATTAAATATAATTAATAAAAAAATTAAGTATTTCTAGATAATATGTTTATTAAATATTTTTGATATCGAGAAATAATTTTTTTTATGTCTGTGAAAATAAAATATTTCCTGCATGATTGAAATACTTGTACATATTTGCTATAATTTGCTTTATAATTGATATGTGAGTCAATTCCGTTGAAGAAATGAAATCCTTTGAAATACACCGAAGAGAAACAAATCAGTTCCACTGGCGGAAAGTTATGATCAGATGCACGGCACTCGCTACTAAAGTCATTAGCTGTGCGAGTCACGTGACATCAATTTGGGTTGTTTGGGCTGTTTTACCTGTGAGCGGCACTTTTTTGCATACCATGGGCTAAATGGCCAGGTCACATGGATGGTCACATTGGGGGAGGGGACCCACTGGAACAGCTGTTGGGAGATAGATGGTAGCCTCCCGTCAAGGCCATCCAGCGTGTTCTTTAACGTGCACAGGGTATGGCTCTCCCGCACACGGGGCCACGGCTTAACGTCCCATCCGACGGACGGCGGCCTTTCCAAGCCCATCGGTGTCCCCTACTGACCGTGGGCAGGGCGGAGAATTTTGCGCAGATAAATCTCAACGCTGACCCAGCTGGGACTTGAACCTGGGAACTACAGATTACGAGCCTGGCGTGCTACCGACTGAGCCACTCCCACCCCACGTGACATCAAGCTTTCCCCTTCAGACGGCTTTGGGCAGGCACACTCTAACTTGATTTCAATGTCAGTTGTAGCATAACAATTCATATTTTTGAACCAAAAAATTGAAGTTGACTAGTGAGCACTAATTTATACTTTTGTAGTCAAAATTATTTACAGATACTTGAATAATTTCAAATTTGATAAAAAATTTCAAATTTAATATTCATAATTTGTAAATTAAAAGCTTAGTTTAATAAAATGGATAAGGTTGTAACAATTAATGTAGTTTTTCTCTCTGAAGAAAGTTTCGCATTCACAGCACTATTTCCCGCTTAGCGCATGCGCACAATCCACAGGCAGATGAACGATTCATTTATGTTTATTGCACTCGCAGCACTATTCCATATTCAGCACTTGGGCAAAAGGGGCGGGGGTGGCTCAGTCGGTAGCGCGCCAGGCTCGTAATCTGTAGTTCACAGGTTCGAGTCCCAGCTGGGTCAGTGTTGAGATTTATCTCCGCAAAATTCCCCGTCCTGCCCACGGTCAGTAGGGGACACCGATGGGCTTGGAAAGGTCGCCGTCCGTCGGATGGGACGTTGTCCCGTGTGCGGGAGAGCCATACCCTGTGCACGTTAAAGAACACGTTGGATGGCCTTGACGGGAGGCTACCATCTGTCTCCCAACAGCTGTTCCAGTGGGTCCCCAACCTTCTCTTAGCCTTCGGGGTCCATGTGACCTGGCCATTTAGCCCATGGTGTGCAAAAAAGTGCCGCTCAGAGGTAAAACAACCCATCAACCGAACTTAGGCAGAATATGGAGGCAGATCCCTTTAGCGATCAGTTTAGCCTGGCAAAAATTCTCGCCATGCACAGTGAGAGGTAATCGTTCAAGTGCAAGACTCTTGTTTGACATATGTGTTGTAATAATTTTATATTTGATTAAAATTTAACTGGTTTTTATAAATTTAGTTCTTAATTTTAGAAGTTTCAATAACATTTCAACATAGCAATACGAAGTAAATATATTTCGTTTTATACGCACTGGATAATTTGTCTCGTAAACCTAGGAGATAACAAAATCCAATTTTTTAATTATAAGGAATAAAAGAGATATGCTTTTTGCGTGGTATAGGGCTAATAATATATTATTATATTCGTTTCCTAATTAAGTACGAATTACTACCGTTAAAGGGTGAAAATTTCGGAAAATGAAAAGCTTCATTTTCTCTGAAACGAGCATCCCATCCATATTCATTAGGAGCGACATGTCATCCTTCTAGTTTTGAATAGAATCTCTCCTTTCTTCCAATTCATTGCAATTCACACTTTTCTCTTCCCTGCGCTATAAAATCTATCCTTTTATTTAGACTCTTTTCTTCTTGACAGGACATCCTGACAGGGTTGGGTTGTTTTACCTCTGAGCGGCACTTTTTTTGCACACCATGGGCTAAATGACCAGGTCACATGGATCCCGAGATCTCAGAGAATGTTGGGGGAGGGGACCCACTGGAACAGCTGTTGGGAGACAGATGGTAGCCTCCCGTCAAGGCCATCCAGCGTGTTCTTTAACGTGTACAGGGTATGGCTCTCCCACACACGGGGCCACGGCTTAACGTCCCATCCGACGGACGGCTGCCTTTCCAAGCCCATCGGTGTCCCCTACTGACCGTGGGCAGGGCGGGGAATTTTGCGGAGATAAATCTCAACGCTGACACAGCTGGGACTCGAACCTAGGAACTAAAGATTACGAGCCTGGCGCGCTACCGACTGAGCCACCCCCGCCCCCATCCTGACAGGACTTTGAGAGATAAATGGGAAGCTTCCATCTGCTTCGCAATGTCCTGTCAAGACTGTTCCATCTTCAACAGATGTTCAATGGGATCTCTTCCCTATCTTTCTCTGAGCCCTTGGGATCCTTGTGACCTAGCCATTCAGTCCAATGTGTGCGCAAAAGCGCCGCTCAGAGGTAAAACAACCCAACCTTTGGCAAATAATTTTTTCCCACCTAGACTCAGTTTTACCAGACTCAGCCACCTAGACTTCCTTTAGCTCAGTTTGTAGCGCCCAAGGCTCGTCATCTGCAGCTATGAGGTTCGAGTCGCACTTGTGATAGCTTTGAAATTTATCTTTGCTACCCACACTGTCTTCGATAAGAGAAGGGACATCGTTAGGCCTGGAAAAGGCGACATCCGTCAGATAGGACTTAAAGACGGGGTCTAGTATTCCATAACTCGTGAGAGTTAAAGAATGTGCTAGATGGTCTTGAGGGAAGGTTCCACATGTCTCCTAGGATTTATTCAATAGATCTCCCTTCCCAAAACTTCTGTGAAACTTTGGAGTGTTTCTGACCTGGCCATTTCGTCCAGTGTGTCCACAAAAGTGCCACTCAGAGGTACAACAACCTAACGAACCAATCCCACCTGGGCTGAAATTCATTCTTTTATTTAGAATTCTTCAGCTAAAATCCTTTCTATTTTGTTCTTCTCGTTGGCTAAAAATCATTCGTGTCGACTCCTCCCACAATTTAAAAATCAATGTTGTTATTTCGACTCTCCCTCAAGCGAAAATTAATTATTTTAGTTAATCTCATTCTTTTTTATCATCCCATCGTTGAATGAAACTAATTTTTTTTTCTTGCTGTCAAACTCCTTTTATGCATTTGTCCTCTTTGTCTAAAGCTAAAATATGTTCTTGATCCTTTTAGATTCTCTACCCTTCTTAGATCAAACTATATTATTATACGTTCAAATTCCATCTCAGGAAAGGGGCGGGGGTGGCTCAGTCGGTAGCGCGCCAGGCTCATAATCTGTAGTTCCTAGGTTCGAGTCCCAGCTGGGTCAGCGTTGAGATTTATCTCCGCAAAATTTCCCGCCCTGCCCACGGTCAGTAGGGGACACCGATGGGCTTGGAAAGGCCGCCGTCCGTCGGATGGGACGTTAAGCCGTGGCCCCGTGTGTGGGAGAGCCATACCCTGTGCACGTTAAAGAACACGCTGGATGGTCTTGACGGGAAGCTACCATCTGTCTCCCAACAGCTGCTCTAGTGGGTCCCCTCCTCCAACCTTCTCTGAGCCTTCGGGGTCCATGTGACCTGGCTATTTATCCCATGGTGTGCAAAAAGTGCCGCTCAGAGGTAAAACAACCCAACCCACCTCAGGAAACACGCCGATATCAGAAGATATATTTTTTATAAATCAGAATTCTTTGTTTATTTTGACCTCTACCCTCTCAGGCCAAATATATTTCTTCTAATTTAATTTCCCACCTTCACTCGGCCAAAACTGATTTTATTGATTTTTTTTTTCCTCTTTCTCCCAAGGTAAAAAAAAACCTGCAGATGCCCATGCACTCAACGAGGAAGATTCAAGTTCGAGATCGAACAGTATTTGCGAAATTCGCCTTCGCCTTCGTCGCAATTTCTTCCGATTCCTTCTTTCAGAGACAGTTATTGCCTCTTCGTGGCGACTTTCCCGACCGGCAGACGTGTCGCAGACTAATTGACTTTGTTCTTCGTTTGCTTTGTCTCTCTTCGTGCGATTCGTGACTCCTTTCCCAAAGTCTGATCCTCACGCTAAGCCGCCAATTAGCCGAGGTCAGGTCATTAGGGAATTTAGAGAATTGGCTTCAGGAATAACTTTCTATTAGGGAGTCTTATTACAATGCATTCTCAAAGCTTGCTGGGAAATGGGGTACAATATCGATTGGGAAATACAGTATGCTATTGGACTGCCAGTAAAGCACTGTATTGTTTGGGCCAGAGGTTCTCATACTATGGGTCGCAAGCAGTTTGGAAGGGAGTCGCAAAGCTCTGATAGTGTTTGCTAGTATTTTTAATGAAATTGTTTTTGCAAATACCTAGGTCCTACACTAGAGGGAAAAGTGTCGCATAATTTTTTTATTACTATTCAGAATGTTGCATAAATTTATTACAAATCTAGGAGGTCGTAGTGTCAAAAAAGTTTGAGAACTATTGGCTTTAGTAATAGGATATAATGTAGGTTTCGAAACGGGCTTAAGATTGGAAACTGAGTATGGTATTCGTTAAAAAATAAGGTGTGATATTAGGTTTATTGGTTGAGGAATGGAGTACGATATTAGTTAGGAATGGAGTACGATATTAGTTAGGAATGGAGTACGATATTAGTTAGGAATGGAATACAATATTGGCTGGCAAATGGGATATGATATGCTCAAGAAATGGGAAAAAACAACACATAAAAACAAGACATTGACTGGGGTATGCTATATGATATTAGCTGAAAAAGTGAGCTATATGATATTAGCTGAAAAAGTGAGCTATATGATATTAACTGGAAAGTTACTGTATTGGTTCTGAAATATGATAAGGTATGAATTAGAAAATCGTTTACAATAAGTTTTCTGGAAAGGAAGTAATGTCTTGATTGAGAAATCGCATAGAGTATTGATTAGGAAATGGGCTAATAACATTGATTAGTGGATGGAGTCAGAGAGTGGATGGGAACTTTTGATAAAATAGTGTCTGAGAAGTTGGATAAGAAACTAGGTGAAAAATTAGGTATATTAGGGGCTTGGAAAAATGAATAAAATATTGATTTAGATTATTGGACAAGTTTGAATACTCAACCAGACACCGCGTATTGCGAGGGCGGGGGTGACTCAGTCGGTAGTGCGTCAGGCTCGTAATCTGTAGTTCCCAGGTTCGAGTCCCAGCTGGGTCAGCGTTGAGATTTATCTCCGCAAAATTCCCCGCCCTGCCCACGGTCAGTAGGGGACACCGATGGGCTTGGAAAGGCCGCCGTCCGTCGGATGGGACGTTAAGCCATGGCTCCGTGTGCGGGAGAGCCATACCCTGTGCACGTTAAAGAACACGCTGGATGGCCTTGACGGGAGGCTACCATCTGTCTCCCAACAGCTGTTCCAGTGGGTCCCCTCCCCCAACTTTCTCTGAGCCTTCGGGGTCCATGTGACCTGGCCATTTAGCCCATGGTGTGCAAAAAAGTGCCGCTCAGAGGTAAAACAACCCAACCCGTGTATTGCGATGCTTGATTAATGGTCATGTTAGCTTTATGCTGATCAGAGCACGATGGAAAATGGAAAGGGTCAGGTCTATAGCAAGACACAGTGGTGTCCTGTGCAAGTCTAAGTCCATTAGAAGAGTTCCCATTCGAAGTCCATTTATAGTAACACCCCCCCCCCCCTCCACACACACACACACGCAACCCTCTATAAAGTCGAAAGGTGTATTCTTTTAAAGCAGTTTATCTATCTTGAGGAAAAAAACACTCAAATTCAAATTGTGCTACATTTCATGTTTCTATAGATAGTAGTAGAGAGATCGTGGATGTAAATCAATGGGAGAAATAAAATCTAACATTTTTCAATTAAATATATTAGATACATACATCTTCTATCCTTGTTACAAAATGAACCTATGTAAAATCGGTTTTCATGAAGATGATTTCTTAAAGCTCCTAAAATTGGTTCTCCCAAGGCACAGCAAAATATCTAGCTGACTCTGGATACCAGTGGTGAGCCATGAATATTTGGGAAATGGATTCTCTATTTTCCCTTTTTCCTTTTTTTAATTTAGTTTCTTATTAAAATCAAGGAATGTTAACTTAAAATGGTTTATTTTCGTATAATTTTATCTAATTAAGTAACAATCAAGAAAACAAAAGTTATTGCAAATAAATTCCCTATTTAATGTATACTTCTTCATTACCATTCTTTACCCTTCTTCTTCTTCATTACCATTCTTTACCCTTCTTCTTCTTCATTACCATTCTTTACCCTTCTTCTTCTTCATTACCATTCTTTACCCTTCTTTTGCTTTCTTCAATGACTGAGTGATGATTGCGAAGGAAGGATTTTACGTAATGATCAGTGATCAAACTGAGACAACGATTTTCCACTCATATTAATTGTCATTAAACCTACAACATGTTTGACCGTCAATCAAACCTGTTCCTTTTACTCTAACGATATCGTTCATTACGCTGAACTCAAGCTCATAGCGGGGCGGGGGTGGCTCAGTCGGTAGCGCGCCAGTCTCGTAATCTGTATTTCCCAGGTTCGAGTCCCAGCTGGGTCAGCGTTGAGATTTATCTCCGCAAAATTCCCTGCCCACGGTCAGTAGGGGACACCGATGGGCTTGGAAAGGCCGCCGTCCGTCGGATGGGACGTTAAGCCGTGGCCCCGTGTGTGGGAGAGCCATACTCTCTGCACGTTAAAGAACACGCTGGATGGCCTTGACGGGGGCTACCATCTGTCTCCCAACAGCTGTTCCAGTGGGTCCCCTCCCCCAACCTTCTCTGAGCCTTCGGGGTCCATGTGACCTGGCCATTTAGCCCATGGTGTGCAAAAAAGTGCCGCTCAGAGGTAAAACAATCCAACCCACGCTCATTGCAATTGATCCAAAAATATTCCTAGCATTTTTACCAATGCCAGTCCTAAGAAATTACAAAACTGACGTACTGAAATATTAATTTCCACAAACTTCTAAAATATACACTTATTTTAAATAATTAAATCGTTTGAAAAAATAATACTTGTTAACTCTTAGGTCTGAGATAAATTCTTATGACTGCCATTGTTATTGTTAAATATTCAAACTTCCATAACTCGTTGAATACTGAACGAATGCTGCGGAAAATCGAGATGTTGATACTGTATATTTGATTCAGATCTTTATCCTCTATTACCAGTGTATTACGTGGTGTTCGTAACAGAGTTGTTGTTGTTTTACCTCTGAGCGGCACGTTTTTTGCACACCATGGGCTAAATGGCCAGGTCACATGGACCCCGAAGGCTCAGAGAAGGTTGGGGGAGGGGACCCACTGGAACAGCTGTTGGGAGACAGATGGTAGCCTCCCGTCAAGGCCATCCAGCGTGTTCTTTAACGTGCACAGGGTATGGCTCTCCCGCACACGGGGCCACGGCTTAACGTCCCATCCGACGGACGGCGGCCTTTCCAAGCCCATCGGTGTCCTCTACTGACCGTGGGCAGGGCGGGGAATTTTGCGGAGATAAATCTCCACGCTGACCCAGCTAGGACTCGAACCTGGGAATTACAGATTACGATCCTGGCGCGCTACCGACTGATCCCCCCCCCCCCCGCCCCTGTGTTCGTAACAGAACTAGGGCATTTGAGGATAATATGTAATCAATCATATTCCTAAGCAACTCAAGAGTAATATATGTTTTCATGGCAGAATTCAAAATATCCTGGCGTTGTTGTTAAAACCTTTGTCGTCATCATCAGAGATTTTGTTGGGGATATAGCATCATCATCATCAAGCAGCCATGGGATGTGGAGGTCCAAACAGATTGTGCAATTTAGTTCTCCAAGCATATCTGTCTTGAGCTACGTCTTCTGCATCTGGCCACTGTAGACCAATTCTAACAAGCTCTTGTTTGACATGTATATTTGCAAATATAGTTTTTCTGCCCACCACATCCTAGATCTCTCTCTCTTTCTGAGGCCTTTAGGTATACTGTTCATAACCCTATTCGCTAATCTATAATTATCCATACGGGCAACATGGCCAAACCAGCGGAGTCTCTCTCTGCACAATATGCTTCTCAAAGGAGGTTGCTGACTCCTTTGTCTAACCTCATCATTAGTTACAAAGTTGAACCACCTAATGTCCAAGATATTGCGTAAACATCTAGAATCAAAAGCATCGTTTCCTGTTATCTTATTTACAAAGGGTCCAAGTTTCACTACCATAACTAACCCTAGAAAGAACCAAACTATTATACAGTCTAATTTTAGTCTTTAGGTGTATACGCCTATTTCTCCACACTCTCTACAGATTCTTAAAAGTCCCGACAGCAATCCCTATCTGTCTGTTAATCTCATGCTCTGTTACATAACTGCCAAGATAATTAAACTGAGACACCTGCTCAAGAATGCAACCATTCAGATTAACTGAACCACAGCCTGCCTGAACAATTTGCAACATATAATATTAAAAGTTTAACCCCTGTTTCAAACCTAGTTGTAAGAAACCATTAATGAAATTTTAGAAGATCGTCACTGGCGTTTATGTTAAGTAGCAGAAATATGCCTTGCATATACTTTTTGTAATCTCGTCCTGAAAAAAGAAATTTAAAATTATTTTTCTCAAACGTTTTGATGCTGTAATTCCTCTGTATGGTTACAGAAAAAATAATTTCTCTTAAGAAGTATTATACTTAGCTGTGGAAAGAAATTGTCAGTGGAATTTTGAAAGAAACTAGGTTTATTGAGAGAAATAAGGACAACAATATCAAATAGTCATCAAATCGCCACCATGGGGTAAAGACCAACTTTCCCCCCCAGCTGAAGGATTAAATCATCAATACTAGTAGGAATTAAGACAACACCCATTTAAGTGAACTTTTTCAAGAACCAGAATCAAAGGAGCAATCGCCCTGCTTGAGAGAGATTACTCCAGTTTAGTGTCGGGGATGTTTTTAAAAGTAAGGTTTCAGGTATCTACAATTCCCTCTGATCAAGATTATCAGCCAGCTGATATAAAGATATCTTGTGCATCTGTTCACTTGGGGGCTGAAAAGCAAAAAATAGAAAATAAACTGGAAGTTTTCACTCAAAAGATACCCATTAGAGCAGCATTTCCACGATCCATAATCATGCTCAAATCCATTAGATAGTCCGATATGTTTAAATGTTCAGCACAAAGATTCCGTGAAAGGACCAAGATTCCTCAGCAGGGTAGAAATAAATAAATAAAAAGTGGTGGCTACAGATGACTAGATCAATAGGTGACACTACTCTGGCAGTTTTCAACTTTGGTTGTCCTCCAGAATAGAATATCTCCTTCGAAAAAGGTACCAACTACGTGCGCCAGGAAAATGCGGGATCGAACATTACGTGCTAGTGTCGCACGCTCCCCGCGGTTGGGTCACGTGGGACTTTAGGCCTGGGTGTGATCGAAAGTACATGGCGTTATGTAGTTCTATACCGCTCACCAAGAATTTATGGTTGCAGTTTAGATTGTGGCTAAAGCTCCTCCTTTCCAACACATAATAAAATACCCCAAGTTAAACTGGGCATCAATGGTAAAAATAAAATAAGTTGGCGTTTAGGAAATAAATGCCAAACTCTGAAAGTATGCTAATGCTGCTAAACTGGCACAGACTGCTAAACTGCACGAGATGCAAACAACACTCTCGTGTAATCTTGTGTCCTGAAGCTTGAGGGTTCTGTAGATAGGAGTTGAACCCAGAGGGAAAAGGAGGATTACGCAGGTATCCCTATCTTATGCGCATGACTGTCAAATAGTCTACTTTTGCTATCCTCAGTTATAACGCTTTTGAGTCTAATGACTGTCACTCTACACCATACATACATACTACACCATACAGTATACACTACACCATACAGTATACACTACACCATACAGAGAGACAGTCATTAGACCGGAACGCGTTAGAACTGAGGATAGCAAAAGTAGACTATTTGACAGTCATGTGCATCAGATAGGGATACCTGCGTAATCCTCCTTTTCCCTCTGGGTTCAACTCCTATCTACAGAACACTCAAGCTTCAGGAGGACACAAGATTACACGAGAGTGCTGTTTGCAGTCTAATTCCATCTCCCACCCTTCGTTTGGATAGCAAGTCACTTAGCTCTGGAGAAACCTCTTTCACTGAGTAGCAAATAAAAATGTACTCTAAAATAATTCCGTAAGTCTGGCAAGTAAGTTCAAAATGAATCGAATTTTTTGACGTGATCGAATTAATCGTAAATATGACGAATATTTTGAAACTTCAAAAAACAACAACAACAAGGGATTAAGCCCTTAATTTCAAATAATAACTCAAATGTAAATATAGTTCACCGTTGTTGTCCTTTAGATTATTGATGTTCATCTATACAGCCGAAAAGAAATACACGGAAATACACACACTTAGTTTTATGATAATTTCCACTTAGTTTGGTTTGGTTGTTTGGAGTATTATGGTGCATGGGCGAATAGTTCCATAATGCGCATAACAAAAGACAATATTAAAGATAAAAGACTTATATACCCGCAACCAAATTTTAAAATTAAAACACTACATTGTAAAATGGTAAAGCAACAAATAACAAGTCTATAAGTACAAAGTAAAACAACTTGAGAAATGCAAAATAAAATAATCCCAGTTGTAAGAGATCTGGGTTATATATACAAAATAAAATAATCCCAGATGTAAGCGATCTGGGTTATATATACAAAATAAAATAATTCCAGATGTAAGAGATCTGGGTTATATATACAAAATAAAATAATTCCAGATGTAAGAGATCTGGGTTAATTATACAAAATAAAATAATTCCAGATGTAAGAGATCTGGGTTATATATACAAAATAGACGGTAACTATACGATAAAATCAAAGTCTAGTAAAATAGCCACAATATTCTAAAAAGGAAAAAATCGGTGGTAAAATGCAACGATCAGATAAAAGGTGTCCGAGTGTAAGAGAATCGGACACAAAATTATGAAAGCTAAAATACAATTGCTGTTCGATATTATAACATGGACATTCGATTAAAATACGTTTAACAGATAAAATGGTGTCACAAAACAATTTCTATTTAAGGAAATTATATAATCACATGAAAATACACTCGTACTCAAGGCTAAATTCTCCTTAACGTATATAAATACCAGGGAGAGCAAGGCATTAGAGTTTTCATAAGGCTCTCCACTCTCCCCTTCCAATATCTGGACAGTTGTTCCTTCATGCTTATTTATGGACTCACTCTTCGTCTACTGATTAACACTTATACTGGTGCAACCAGCTCTTCGAGGTCACCCTATCCCGGCATTCTCGGGAATCTCCCAGGGCTCTCTTCTAACAAGGAGGGTGATCGAAAATTGTTCTGTTCTCTAATGTCACCTGTGCCAAAGAATATGGCACTGACACTTTACAAACTGAGTTTGAGATAAACTACTGTTCACGTTGAAATTGAGGCAATTTTTGGGTTGGGTTGTTTTACCTCGGAGCGGCACTTTTTTGCACACCATGGGCTAAATGGCCAGGTCACATGGACCTCGTAGGCTCAGAGAAGGTTGGGGGAGGGGACCCACTGGAACAGCTGTTGGGAGACAGATGGTAGCCTCCCATCAAGGCCATCCAGCGTGTTCTTTAACGTGCACAGGGTTATGACTCTCCCGCACACGGGGCCACGGCTTAACGTCCCATCCGACGGACGGCGGCCTTTTCAAGTCCATCGGTGTCCCCTACTGACCGTGGGCAGGGCGGGGAATTTTGCGGAGATAAATCTCAACGTTGACCCAGCTGGGACTCGAACCTGAGAACTGCAGATTACGAGCCTGGCGCGCTACCGACTGAGCCACCCCCGCCCCATTGAGGCAATAATCTGGTCTTCAAACGCTTTCTACTGTTACGGAGAGAGAAGGATAAGAGAGGAGGAGGGGATTCTAGGTGAGCACTAGCGCATCGGGAGCATGAGGACAAGTCCTGGTTGACCCTATAATGAGTTGAAAGCTCCTTAATCTTTAAGATTCTCCAAGCAATGATGGCAACTAAGGCATTATAATGAACTTCAATTTTTGAAAAGCTGAGAGTAATGTACTTAACTGAAGGTGGCCAAATAGGTCATAAAAGATGAAAGTACCTGACGTAATGAAGAGAGGGCATGCTCTTCAGAAGTTACCTGACCGTTGCAACTCTCCTAATGGTTTCTACACTACTCTACTATCCTAGAAATTCTGTGCTTCTGCATACCGGGGTTGACGGGTGACGTCATTCGTTTCTCCTGGCATTTATGCATATTGTGTGTACCCTCGGCCACTCTTAAAGGGCTGCTGTGTGCAACGCTTATTGTTCTGTCTTCTGTCGTGGCCCAGGCCATGAAAGTGCCTCTTCAGCTACTACACGACATTGGGACCACTCTGATGGTTATGTGCTTTCTAAACATCCATTGTTTCTTTGCTGTGCAAATTGATTTTTATGTTCTTATGACCATCGATGTCTCATATCACTGTCGTTTCATTAAAATGTTGCTATCCTCTTCATATCAATACCATCCGCTGGTAAAAATAAAAATAATAAATACCCCCTCAAGCAGCTGCTTGCCACAGAGGTCTGACAGGAGCCTGTCAGTTTATATGCCATAGTAGGAGATCTGAGAGGATGGCAGGACCTCAGCAGAAAAACGACACACACATCCATGCCTAATCCTGGGCTCGAACCCAGGTCCCTTAGATCAGTAGCCAAGCGTGCTAACCACTCGGCCACGGGACGGCTACCATTCGCTGGTACAGTCGCTTAAAAAAGTATCCGAACACTATGTTTGATTACAGAATTCAGAAAAAATATCTGGCAACGATTTATTTAGAGATTAGTGATCTGGCAACCTTCGTGTCACGTGACACGAAGGAATCAAACATAGTGTTCGGATACTTTTTTGAGCGACTGTACTTTCAAAACTTTCTATATCTCAGTTATGTTTGATTGGACTAAAAACAGCTTCATTGTTCCAATGTTGTCGACTTGCGCTGCAACTGCGTTCGATTGACGCTTTTTCCAAGGTCTATGTGACTCGACCAACTGTCAAAATGGCTACGGCTAAACAAAGAGGGTAAAGATGGCTACGATCGTTCCTTGGGAATTGTCTTCTGCACACAAGTTGCAAACTATGCAAATCAGTGTTTAACACTAACAATAAACTTTAAGCGCTAGACATCATCACAGAGGACTGGTAACTAGATCTCCTTCCAGTAGATGCCTGCAACCACGTTACTGAGAAACACAAAAACAGCGAATGTTCCCATATTACGAGAAACCACTGCGTCCGTCTGGTATACAGTATAGTATCCGATGTATTGGAATATTTTTACTTTTGTTGTCTGAAAAACCATATTCAGAGGCCTCTAATTTTGAAAATAAATTTTCTGCGAAAAAAACAACAACACTGCACGTAAATTAAAT
Organism: Ryuthela nishihirai; assembly: GCA_038380435.1. Lineage (NCBI taxonomy): Eukaryota > Metazoa > Arthropoda > Arachnida > Araneae > Heptathelidae > Ryuthela > Ryuthela nishihirai. Next base: position 84,786,514 of record JAWZYU010000007.1, on the reverse strand, counting down.
ATCTCAACCAAATATATCCAAATCTCTTATTTTTTAAACAATATTTTTATGATATTTTTAATTATTATTATTTGGCTATGATCGTCTGGAAAATTCATCATCATCATCATCATCATCCTCAAGCAGCCATGGGCTACGGAGGTCCAACCAGACCGCGCAGTTTAATTCTCCAAGCATATCTGTCCTGAGCTACATCTGCTGCATCTGGCCACTGTACACCAATTCTAACAAGGTCCTGTTTGACATTGTCTGCCCACCGCATCCTAGGTCTCCCCCTCCTTCTGAGGCCTCTAGGCACACTGTTCATAACCCTATTCGCCAATCTATAATTATCCATACGGGCAACATGGCCAAACCAGCGGAGTCTCTCTCTGCACAATATGCTGCTTAAAGGAGGTTGCAGACTCCTTTGCCTAACCTCATCATTAGTTACAAAGTTAAACCACCTAATACCCAAGATACTGCGTAAGCATCTAGAATCAAAAGCATCTAGTTTCCTGTTATCTTGCTTACACAGCGTCCAAGTTTCACTACCATAACTAACCCTAGAAAGAACCAAACTATTATACAGTCTAATTTTAGTCTTTAGGTGTATACGCCTATTTCTCCACAATCTCCATAGATTCTTAAAAGTCCCGGCAGCAATACCTATTCGTCTGTTAATCTCATGCCGCACATCACCAGTATCAGTTACGCAGCTCCCAAGGTAATTAAACTGTGACACCTGCTCAAGACTGCAACCATTCAGATTAACTGAATCACAACCTGCCTGACCAATTTTCATCACTTTAGTTTTCTCTCTGTTTATAACCAAACCTACTCTACTACCAGTCTCATCAACAGCTCGAATGAAAGAGTTCATCTCATCAACATCATTTGCCAAAAGGACTAAATCATCAGCATAATCTAAATCAGAAATTTTCCTATCTCCAGCCCATTTAAGGCCAAAAGCTTTCCCTTGAAGTGAATTTCGCATAACATAATCAACAACCAAACTAAAGAGAAAAGGAGACAAAATGCACCCTTGTCGAACACCAGAAGTAATGCTAAACCAATTGCTACAAGACTTACCAACCCTCACACATGACTCAGTGTTATTATAGAGAGCTTTCATTATGTTAACTAATTTGTCTGGTATACCATATGATCTCACAATCAACCACAAATTATGACGATCAACAGAGTCGAAAGCCTTTTTGAAATCAACAAAGCTAGCAACCAAAGGTTTCTGAAACTCTAAACATTTCTCAAGAATCTGCCTAAGTGAAAATATCTGATCTACACATCCCCTACCACTTCTGAATCCACATTGCTCATCACGCAATTGCCTGTCAAATAGATTCTTAATTCTATTAAGCACAATCATGGAAAGAACTTTACCTGGAACAGAGAGTAGGCTGATACCCCTATAGTTATCACAAGAACTGCGATCACCTTTTTTGAAAATAGGGATAATAATAGCTCTGGTAAAATCTTTAGGAACCATGCCTTTATCATAAAAGTTATTCAAAATTTCAGTCATCCAAGTGGTAACCAAAACATTCCCAGCTCTGAGCATTTCTGTAGTAATTTCATCCACCCCTGGGGATTTATGAAGTTTAAGTTTAGAAATAGCCAAACTAACTTCAGATTGTGTTATAGGGCCAACATTAAAGCCAACAATGCATCTATCATCATTGCAAACAATGGGAGTAGAACTAACCACATTGTTTAGAACATCACTGAAATGCTCAGCCCACCTAGCCATGACAGAATCCTCACCTTCTATAACCTAGCCTTGTTTATCCTTCAATCCCTGTATACCTGTTCGTTTTCTACCACACAAAACATTAACTATCTGGTACAGCTCTCTGCTGTTGTGCTGTCTAACTGCTTCCTCAGCTTTGTCAGCAAGGCCATCAAGCCAAAGATTCTTATCAGTAGCTAACTGACCCTTCACACGTTTATTAAGTTCTTTGTAATGCTTTCTATTAGGACTAGTAGGGTACTGATTAAGGACATTCCTGCAGTTCCTTCTTTCTGAAATAAGCTCAAGTGCCTTATCACTTAAATAATTCTGCCTCCTCTGCTCCTTTTTCCCTAAAAGAGTACTGTTAGTTTCCAAAAAAGCCTGTTTAAAATGGCCCCATTCTTCCTCAACTTCAGTATTAAGCAAACCATTACTGTCATAATGACTAAGTAACCTATCATGGTAAGCTTTAGCTATAACTGGGTCTTTCAGAGCTTCAGTATTAAAGGTAAATTTTTTAACCCTAGCACAACACTTTTTAAGTTTAAGTTGCAAGACACTTTTAACAAGGTAATGGTCAGATCCCATTTCAGCTCCCCTATATGCCCTGGTATTTCTACAGAACTAGCCCATTTGCTGTTAATTAATATATAATCAATCATATTCTTATGCAGCCCATCAGGTGAGACCCATGTGTATTTATGTATGTCGCGGTGTTTGTAATATGTGTTAGTTATTCTGAAACCATTTAGTTTACTTACCTGTAGGAGACGTTGCCCATTGCCATTGCAGCTACCAATACCAAAAGGGCCTATTACTCCTCCCCAAAGGTCAGAGTCGGTACCAACTTTGGCATTGAAGTCACCAAGAACAAGAGTAATATCTCCTTTCTTGACAGAATTCAAAATATCCTGAAGTTGTCTGTAAAACCTATCCTTCTCATCCTCATCAGAATCCTCAGTGGGGGCATAACAGCAGATAACATTCAAGTCTTTAATGCTTGTCTGAAATTTTGCTGTAAGAAACCTTTCATTAATGCACTCATATCGTAGAAGAGCATCACTAGCATGTCTGCTGAGCAGCAGACCCACGACTTGGTGATGCTTTCCATCCTCCCTCCCTGTAAAGAGAAATTTAAAGTTATTTTTAAGTATCTCACCTTTACCTGTCCATCTGGTCTCTTGCAAGCCTAGAATATCTAGGTTACAGCGCTGGAATTCCTGCATGAGGACATCAAGAGAATAATCTCTATGTAATGTCCTCACGTTCCACGTTCCTGCAGAGAGAAAATGATTAGTAGGATTTTGAAAGAAATTAGGTTTATTGAGATTGGTAGGGCCAACAATATCAAACAGCCCCCTAATCGCAGGCATGTGGCAAAGACCTGTTCCTCCTCCGCTAAAGGCTGAAGTCACCGATGCTGGTAGGAACGTCAGGCACCACCTTTTCAAGTGGACTTTTTCAAGAACCATATGGCCTGCCTGAGACACATTACTCCAGTTTAGGCTTGACGATGCCCAACTAGCAAAGTAAGGTTCAGGTACCTGCGATGGCCTCTGATTAGGATTATCCACCAGCTGATATAAGGTATCCCATGCCTCTGTTCACTTAGAGCTGGCAACCCAGAAGCAAACAGAAAACACAGCGGCAGACTCTCCCTCAACAGAGGCCCACCAGTGCAGCAAATCCAGGATCCATAATCAAGCTCAAATCCATAAACAAGTCCAGTCTAGTAGGTATAAATGGTCAGCACCAGGACCCTGTGAAGTTGACCACTCCTCAGCAGGGTTGAAAAAAAAGAAAAAAGTGGCCATAGATGACCAGATCAGTAGGCCATACTGAACTGGCAGCCCTCCCCTTCCGTTCCCTTCCAAAAGAGAATATCTCTTTTGAAAGGTACTTCGAAACATTTAAAACGCCGTTGCTGTCATAAGAATTTATTTCAAAAGTAAGATAAAGTTAATAATTAACATAAATCGATTAGTGAAATAAAAGCAATTTTACAATTTTGTGTCCATTCTTTCAGTTTTCCTCAGTTTTGAAGGAAAGTGTGTTTGATGACTGGTGAAAGACGTCACAAATACGAACAGTAAACAAATATTGCTGAAATTCGCGATTTAGTGAGTTTTGAGCGATATTATTAATTTACATCCAGCTATACGATTCTGTTAATAATTTATTTCGAATTTTAAGGAATTTTGAATGTGGTCTTCCTTTCATATTTAATTCGCAGCTCGAGTCCCAGCTGAGTCAACGTTGAGATTTATCACCGCAAATCACCTCGTCTTGCCCTCGGTCAGTAGGGAACACCAACGGGCTTGGAAAGACCGCCGTCCGTCAAATGGGACATTAAGCTGTTGCCCCATGTGCAGGAGAGGCATACCCTGCGCACGTTAAAGAACACGCTGGATTGCCTTGACGAGAGGCTACCGTCTATCTCACAAAAGCTATTCTAATGGGTCCCCTCGCCCAACCTTCTCTGAGCATTCGGGATCCTTGTGAACTGGCTATTTAGTCCATTGTGTGCAAAATAAGTGCCGCTAAGAAGTAAAAATACCCACCCCTTTTACATGAAAGTGTTCAAATACTTTTGGTCGTGTAGTTAAAGTCTTTTTGTTGCAGTTCTCTTAGTTCGCTTCATTGGCAGAAATGAAAATGAAGAAAGGAGCATAAAATAATAAATAAATACCCCCTCAAGCAGCTGCTTGCCACAGAGGTCTGACTAGGAGCCTGTCACAGTTTATATGCCAAAGTAGAAGATCTGAGAGGATGGCAGGATCTCAGCAGAAAAACAACACATACAACGATGCGGGCTCGAACCCAGGTCCCTTAGATCAGTAGCCAAGCGCGCTAACCACTCGGCCATAATGGTTTCATTTAATTGAACAGCACGAAATATTTCACACGTTACTTAAAAGTAGTCAACTGACATTTATACTCTAGGTATAATTTTAGTTGAAACACGATACTAAGAAGTAATTTTCAGAAAATTAAATAATCCAAAACTTTTTTCAAAATGCAATGAACAGGCGAATTTGAAAAGAAGTAGATTAAAATGGACCAATAGAAGCGGAATATTTTCTGCTAGGTTTTCTCTGCAGATCAGTTCTAGTTTAATTAACTACGCATAAAATTCCTGTGTTCAGTGGAAATGAAAATTCCTGTTGAGTTTAATAATCTCTTGGAAATGAAAAGAGAAAATTACGGTATAATTAGCAGTGACATGTAGGATAATTATGGTGGATATCAGCTTGGGTGAGGGAAAATTCTCGCATTTACCATGAAGAAACGAATTTTCCTGTTTTGGATTGCTAGTGTGGTTAACGGAAATAGAGAAAATATTACCATAACAGTTGCTGAACTTAGTTAGTAACATTAGTCTTCTGGTAGCAAAGTATAAATATAACATGTCTATTTATGATATATCATAATACCCCGTCTATTTATGACATTTCTGTGCAGTAAGACTCCTTCTGCATGCAGATGACATTTTTTGTGCATAAAGATGTCACGTGTGCCGAATGATATCATTTGCGTGCAGAAATAGGATATTTATCTGCGAAAGATGACGTTCGTTTCCAAATATCCGTGATACGTATCGATAGGTGGCATTTGCGTGCCGAAAGATATAAGTTGTGTGCATGGAAATGCCCACTTGTGATTTCTGCGCAGAAAGATCATGTCCGTGAATAGAAATATGCTTATGTGCAGAGAGATATCATCTGCTTGTAGAAAAATGACATTCGTTTTCCTAGAGATGTCATTTGCGTGCAGAAAGATGTAATCTGTGACTAGAAAAATGACGTTTCTGAGAAGAAAGTTTTTATGTGTCGAAATATTGTATTTGTGTGCAGAGGTTTCGTGCAAATCGAAAGGCAATACTTGTGTGCAGAAAGATGTCGCCTGGGTGCATGAAAATGTCATTTATTTCAACAAATATGCATGTCTATCGATTCAGACAGATATCATTAAGGTTTTAAAGGCAAAACTCTCTTCTGTTGAATATCGAGGTATTATAATACTGGAGTTAATTATTCATAATGTAGCTTGTTATCGCAGATAATGATTTAAAGGCAAACCTTAGTTTTGTTTTATAATCCGTTCAGCGAAGGTTTCGTTTATTTTTTGACACCTTAAACCATAGATTCCCAACGGGGGCGATAGCGCCCCCCAGTGGGCGCTAGAGCCTTCCATGGGGGCGGTAGCGGATCCAGAGGCAAATGGGGGGTGTTGAGGCAGTCAAGAGGGGCGGTCAAATAAATAAATAATTTTAATGGAATTTTCTGTGACAACCTTTTTATCTCTTCTATTCTGTGGTGTCTTCCTGGTGATTCTGGTCTTCCACTACCTCATCCGTCATGTACAGTTTTTCAACTGCAGCTTGGACAATAAGTTCCCTGCTACCGTCTACTAGCGTACTGGTACGTCTGAAGTCGACTGAGATGCTCTCAAAAGTTCTCTAAAAGATCACAGATTGGATATAAGCTTCAATATGTTTTCCCACTCCAAGTCGCTTTGAGTATGCTTTATGGTACGTAGTTACAATACCATCCCACGTCAGAACATAAGGTATAATATTAACATTACACTTGTGAATTAGGCTCAACTCATTAGCCAGCAGATCATACTTCCTCTTCTTTTCAACCTTTTTGCAGGTTATCCTGAGATGTTATTCCTACTTCAATAATTGTAATCTCATTCAATACCTTAACATGCACTACTATATCAGGCTTATTATGTTGGACATGTGTGTCCGTCCTGATAGGCAAATCAACCTTGATGCAATAATAATATAATAATAAATTTAGTATATTTAATATTTTTTTATAATTATTTTTTTAATATAATAAAATACTTTGAAAATACCTGTTTTCATGAATAAATATTTTATCTAGCTATGTAAATTATCTTATTGTTATCGCTTTAATAAGCATTTTTAAATTAGCATTAGGTATACCTCTGCCTATTTTGTTTTAGTTTAGAATAGATTGACGGTGACAAGTCCTTGCAAATTGGTAGGCAAACACGCGGTTCATGCAATTTAACCTGTTTCGACAAGAATATGGCAGCTTGAAATGACTTGTTTACGGAGCAAGTGCGCCGGCATCGCAAACATACAAGTTAATGCGTGCACAAAATCAAATCTATAAAAGCGATAGCTTTAGGAATGTTTTATTATTTTTATGTGCTTCGCCGTGATAAATAGTCGTGAGTGATAAGTCTTAGAAGTCATTATAAACATTATTTTTATAACTATCTATAAATCTGTTGAGAAGTTAATTTGTATTTGAAAATGTCTGAATCTACATCTAAAAAGAAATGCCGGCAGTACAGTATTGAGTATTTGAAATATGGATTTATGTACTCTCCTACAAACCAATCATTACCTATGTGTTTAATTTGCCGAAAAGTTTTTCAAATGAAGCTATGAAACCTTCTAGAGCATTTAAATAAAATGCATGCTGATAAGAAGAACAAAGATTTATCCTATTTTCAAGAACTGGAAAAGCAATATTTAAAACAGCCAACTATGTCAAACCTTTTTGCGTCGTCTTCTAAAGAAGATGATGATGGACTACGAGCCTCATATAACGTTTCATTGTTAATCGCAAAAGCAGGAAAACCACACACAATTGGCGAGGAATTCATTTTGCCGGCAGTCAAAGAGATATTAAAAACTGTTCTTCATCATAAGACACCGTCAGATATCATCAAAAAGATTCCTCTCAGTAATAATTCAGTGCAAAGAAGAATAGATGAAATGGCAAAAGACGTTGAAAAATCATTATGTGATTACTTAAAGACTTGCAAATTTTCCATTCAACTCGATGAATCAACTCTACCAAATAACGAAGCTCTACCCTTATCATACGTACGATTTATAAAAGAAGAAAAAATTAATGAAGAGTTATTATTTGCTAAAAATTTGGAATCTGATACAAAGGGAGAATCTATATTTAATACCATGCAAAAGTTTTTTCAAGAGAAAGAAATTCCTATTTGCAATATTTTGTCTGCTGCTACTGATGGTGCTCCAGCAATGACAGGGCGTCATAAGGGTTTCATAGCGCATTTGAAACAAGCAGTACCAAATGTACTCGCTGTACATTGTATTATTCATCGTCAGCATTTGGTTGCAAAAAATTTGAATGAACGTCTGCATACGTTGCTCCATTACGTTATTAAAGCAATCAATAAGATTAGAAGCAATTCATTGAATGACCGATTATTTGGTAAGCTTTGTAATGAAAATGATGAAGATTACAATCGCTTGCTGCTGCACACAGAAGTACGTTGGCTCTCTAAAGGTGTTTGTCTGAATCGTTTTTTCAATCTATTTGACTCAGTACTGGACTTTCTTGAAGACAGAGACGAAAAATTGCGCGAAAACCTGATTACGTCAAAAAATGACATCGCTAATTTGACAGACCTGTTTAAAATATTTAATCAAATTAATTAACAGTTGCAAGGTGATGAGTTGAATTTAATTAAAACAAAAAACGTCATAGCTGCTTTTGCGGGAAAACTTCTTCTATTCAAACGAAATCTAGGTAGAGGTGAATACAACCACTTTCCCACATTATCAGCAGTCTCTGCAAAACCGGAAGATTTACTTACTTACTGCCAACACTTGGAAGTTCTTCATGTTGATTTTACGGAGCGTTTCCAAGATATTTTAAACATGAATATACCGAGTTGGGTTTTAGATCCTTTCGCAAACACAGATACTGAAGAATCATCAAATTTGGAAGAGGAACTCTTAGAACTCACGACTAAAGAAAATTTTCAAAGTAAAATTCAAACATGGATACCAAGAGTTCTGGCTTCAAAAATCAATACTAGTTCTCTACCCTTGATTGTGGGCAATAGTACAGAAGTTTTTAATCGCATTTCCTTCGTCCTATATGACTGAGCGTGGATTCAGTGCAGTGGCTAATTTATTGTCAAAGAAAAGGAACAGACTACACATCACTGAACGTGGCGATCTGCTACTGATGTTATCGAAATTGGAACCCGACATTAACAAATTGTTAACACTCCACCAGCCTCAACCATCTCATTAATTTTTTTTATTTATTATTAATTTTGTGTTTATCTCATTATTTTTTATTTCTTATTGATTCTGTGTTTTTTTTTAAATTTTAATAAACAATTTTATTGTACATTTGGTTGTCGTTTTATTAATTTCTGCTTTATGATTTTTAATAGATAAATAAACAGATAAATTAGGTACAGATAATATGCAACAATATTTTAATATTTCATATAAAATTAACTATTATGGACTAGGGGGGCGTTGAAATTTTTGTTCTCTTCTAAAGGGGACGATGGTCCAGAAAAGGTTGGGAATCACTGCCTTAAACCAATCGCTGATGAAGTGTATTTTTTTTATTTCGACTTGCTTACAGAAATTTAATTTGTGATGATCTTTATTTTGGGAGGAGGTGTCAGATAATAAAAGTTGCAGCAGTCAGGAAACTGCACTGTTTAATATAAACTTATGAATAATGAATAAATAGGCTTAGTCGTATAAGGTTTAAAGCAGCGATTACCAAATAATTTTCTTAGCAGTCCATAATAAAAGAAAAGTCATCGTTGTCCATATTTCTTAGTAGCATATAACGAATAAAAAACATCAAATATGTGTTACATTTAAAGCAAATTTTTCATTCAATTTCATTACTACACCATTCACAGAAAACAGTTATAATGAAGTGATAAAACTGAAGCATTAATCGGGAAAAAGACACTTTTTTTTTCGACTATGGTTTTCCTGAAAATTCCGATCATCATTCGTTATTTGTAACAAGTTCCAAAATGTTGATCACTTAGCTGATATTTAAATTTGAGTTTAGGAAATTAATTCTGGAAAACACCGATTCATATTTGTGTGTTGACATTGTAGCATAGTTGAATGCATAGCTTCCATTATTCAGGACAATCTGACTGAAGCTCTTTGGCACGACCACAAAGAGCAAGGGGAAAAAATAGCAGAAAAGATTAATCCATAGAGAGGTAATCACTGGAACGGTGCATAGACTTTTCTCATTCCAAGCTCGGTCCGCTGTAAACTACGACGGATCCCGTCCGTTCTAACTCATGGGGGGGCAGCATTTCTAAAAAAAACAGCACCACTATTTAAAGATTATACAACAATAACAACTCATTTTCGATATTAATAAGTGACTCTATGAGAAGACCTTTCACTCTGGGGCCAGATTAAGTTAGGAGCCTAAGGACACTAAGCCCATGCCCCGGACCCCAAACCGAAGGTGGGAGAGGGTGAAAGGTGGGGGGGGGGGGCAGTGAAGTTGCTCCGACTTGTGGAATTTTAAATAGATATTAACTTTTTTTTTGCAAATTATGCAATCTTTGGAATTAGCAACAATGAAATCTCCGTTCAGAAAATAATAAGCGTAATGAGGGAAAAAATTTTAAACCTATGCACATTTCATGCATTTTTCAGGAATGTTTGAAAGATCTGTAAAACGGAGGAGGAAATGTTATTATCATCATGATCATCATCCTCAAGCAGCCATGGGCTACAGATGTCCAACAAGACCATGCAATTTAGTTTTCTCCAAGCATATCTGTCTTGAATTACATCTGCTGTATCTGGCAACTTCATACAAATTCTAACAAGGACAATGTTTGACATTGTCTGCTGTCATTGTCGTTGTCACACTGTTCAGAAACCTATTCGCAAATCTATAGTTATTCATACGGGCTGCATGGCCAAACCAACGCAGTCTCTCTCTGCACAACATGCTGCTCAAAGGAGGTTGCCGACTCCTTTGCCTTACCACATACTGGAATCGAAATTCAGTCTCTTTTGCCCGTTTGGTGCTTTATAGATCTAGTCGCGATTTCATATGCTTAATTTTTAAAGACTTTTCTGCGGTTTGTATGTTCCTGACTCTAGAGAGGGAATTTTGCATCTTCTTATAGTTATACCAAGTGCTGTTAAAGAAACGCGGCTCATTTAACGTAGAATTTACGGCTAGAATGGCTTTTAGACTTCATTTTTAATGGTTGGGTTGTTTTACCTCTGAACTACAATTTTTTGCCCAGAATGGGCTAAATGGCCAGGTCACAAGGACCTCTAAGACTCAGAGAAAGTTGGGGGAGAGGACCCACTGGAACAGCTGTTGGGAGACAGATGGTAGCCTTCCGTCAAGACCATCCAGCATGTTCTTTAACGTGCACAGGGTATGGCTCTCCCGCACACGGGGCTATGGCTTAACGTCCCATCCGACGGACGGCGGCCTTTCAAGCCCATCGGTTTCCCCTAGTGACCGTGGGCAGGGCGGGGAATTTTGCGGAGATAAATCTCAAGCTGACCCAGATGAGACTCGAACCTGGGAACTACAGATTACGAGCCTGGCGGGCCACTGACTGAGCCACCCCTGCCCCCATTTTTAAAGGAAAACAATTTTTTGAATTTCAGAAACCAAAAAAAAAATTTGATTTTGCGAAATTAAAGAAATAAATCGAACGCAAAAAAATCCTACAATAGGAAATTTTTATTGGTATTTATTACAAAGTGAACGGATTCAATGAGGATTTTAATTTTCTCAGAAGGAAAAACTTGTTTGGATTTAGCAATATGAGATTGAGCTTAAAAATTACTTGATGTGTCATCAATGTCAGTATCTTCAGGGATGGCGAGGAATTTATTCAGATTTGCAATGGACCTTGGAAGTTTAGAGAAAGTGTCTAAGGAGGTAGCACTCGTGGAAGCTCTAGTCCATACGCTGCTTAGTAAGCATAAATAATCCATGATACCCATCTTATACAGTATAGTCTGCTGATTCTCTTTATATTTATACACACCCTTTATATTATCTTTACATCGCTACACCTACTCTTTTGAGGGGGGGGGGGGGGTTGAGGGCCAGTTGGTCCCAACTGGGTCAGCGTTGAGATTTATTTCAGCAAAACTCCTCGCCGTGCCCGCTGGCAGTAGGGGATACAGGTGGGCTGGGAAAGGTCGCCGTCCATTGGATGGGATGTTAAGCTGTGACCCCCGTGTACGGGAGAGTCATACCCTATGCATGTTAAAGAACACGCTAGATGGCCTTGACCGGAGACTACCAGCTATGCCTTCCCAAACTTCTCTGAGCCTTCGGGGTCCTTGTAACCTAGCCATTTAGCCCATTGTGTGCAAACAAGAGTCACTCAGATATAAAACAACCGAACCCTATCTTTTGTCGCTTAAGACCTGATTGACCAGATAAAATACATAGATTTCACCATTTTAATGCTCGTTCTATTCGAGTCTTATTTTTCAATTAAGTTCATTTGGCTAATGACCCATTCCACTTCACCATTATTCCATTAAAGCACAAGAAGAGTTAGAACAAAGCTAGGAAGTTCTTTAAATGGATTAAGGCCTCAGGAATTTCGGTATAAGTTGATTTCATCTTCCATAACTGAATACAGTATACTGGCAGTCTTAATCCATTTTCCCAATGTAATGTTTGTACATTGAACATCATGCAAATATACTATTCACTAAATTTATGTAAAAAGATTGTGAATCCAATAGTGAATCTAAATATTACGCAGGGTTAGGTCCTAAAGTCGGCGAGTAGATCGAAAATTGTGTATAGTCCAAATTACCCTTGGAAATCTGTTAAATCTCCCAAAAAGCATAGTATACATGGTGTGTGACGATTTCATGTCGGCTCACTTTAATTTACGGTTGATTCTTGGTTCGTCTCTGATGTAATGTTGGTTCGTGTGCTCGGCAACGAAAGATTCCTACCTATTCCTGCTACCATAAACTAATAACCAACAATCCAGTAACTCAAACAATGATATTTATTTGCTAAAAAAAATCAAGTTCAGGAGTGGCAGCCAGTGGGCAATTGCGCTATTATTAAAATGACTTGTCACTAATATAGAACTTATTTTGTAGGGCAGATTGTTTACCTTATGTAGTATACCAAAGAAGAAAAGACAGAAATATCGATTCAGTGGCTCAAGACATTTCATCCCACAGCAGTCACAGGACTTCAAGCCGACAGAAATCATCTTCTCCTAGCCGGAGCTACGCCTTGCTTCCTCCAAGTTTTGTTCTTTTCTCTCTAACTGCCAAGTCGATTTTCGTCCTGGTACAGTCGCTCAAAAAAGTATCCGGACACTACGGTTGATTACAGAATTCAGAAAAAATATCTGGCAACGTTTTTTTAGAAAACAGTGATCTGGCAACCTTCGTGACCCACACAAGGTGAACTCACCACTCTCCGTTGGCTAACTCACCACTCTCCGTTGGCTACCTCGCCCCCTTTACAGGTAAGGAACACCTGTGCGAGGTGTCACATCAATGAAACTTCAAATCAGCGTGGCGCGACCCTTCTAGTGTTTATGAATTAAACCTTGATCACATGGACCACACAGAGACATCTGTTTCCTGTTGTTGATGACACAAATTAAAGTATTTGAACTAAGGTTCTGCTGCCAGATGCTGACACATGGTTTTGTGTACAGAATCCTGTACAGTAATATGTATAAATGTATAGTATATACGGTAATATACAGTATATAATACAGTGTTCATAGGCAAAACGTAATTACGCAGTATTTTTAATTACATAAAAAAAAGAGAAGCGGAAGAATGAAATTATAAATAAGAAAGTTTTATTAGGTTGAAGCAGCTCCTAAAACTGTTAAGCCAATATTCGTTGCTTTCAATACTGACTGATCAGAAGGTTATCCCTCTTCGGGGGAGGTTTGAACGATGAAAATAGATTTGAACGGCGCATAAAGACTAAGAGCCAGTTTTTACAACTTGTTGCCGTCTATAAGTAGACGTTTTCAGTTCACATGTCTTCCAGTAATAAGGAGGGGCGGGGGTGGCTCAATCTGTAGCGCGCCAGGCTCGTAATCTATAGTTCCCAGGTTCGAGTCCCAGCTGGGTCAGCGTTGAGATTTATCTCCGCAAAATTCCCCGCCTTGCCCACGGTCAGTAGGGGACACCGATGGGCTTGGAAAGGCCGCCGTCCGTCGGATAGGACGTTAAGCCGTGGCCCCGTGTGCGGGAGAGCCATACCCTGTGCACGTTAAAGAACACGCTGGATGGTCTTGACGGGAGGCTACCATCTGTCTCCCAACAGCTGTTCCAGTGGGTCCCCTCCCCCAATCCTTCTCTGAGCCTACGGGGTCCATGTGACCTGGCCATTTAGCCCATGGTGTGCAAAAAAGTGCCGCTCAGAGGTAAAACAACCCAACCCAAATCCAGCCATAAGTTTAATGCCTTTTCAGTCTTATCATACACTTGGCTTGTCACCTTAGAAGTTATTGGAGCACTTGATGCCATTGCTTGATAAAATTCTCTTTCTTGAATCTTATTAGCACGGATGCTAGATTCGTTGCTGCCATATTTACAAGACACGGTGAATACCGACTTGCATCTCAATAAGTCCAACACAGCTAGTTTTCCCTCCAGCACTGGAATAGATCGCTGTCTCCGCCTAAGCACCAGATTCGGTAATTGGCTTGCGTTTAGGGGAAATACGTATCTTAAAGCATTCTGTGTGGAGAGATGCTCACACTATGAGAGGCACGCCGGAACTGAGACTAGCTGAGAGAACAGCAGATTCACGTCTTTCATCTCACACTCACTCCGGGACCGATCATTACGTAGAATGGCGGGGGAACCGCCGGCACTATTTAAATTGATATATTTCTCTTTTATTTAGCGACCGCGTATAGTTGAAATCGCGTAAGCTGAGTTTTCGACACACAGTAGTGTAAGCCACTGTGTGTAACCATTATGTTCCACACAGTGGTGTAATTTTACTATTTACTAAATTTGCAATTGTTAAAAAAAATTGTAAAAAATGTTAAAAAAATTGCAATTGTTAAAAAGTTTATTATTAGTTGATGGCAATAGAAATAGGTAGGAATCTTTTGCTGCCTAGCACACGAACCAAAACTACATCAGAGACGAACCAAGAATCAACCGTAAATAAAAGTGAGCCGACAGGAATTCCTCACACACCATGCATACTATACTTTTTGGGAGATTTAACAGATTTCCAAGGGTAATTTGGACTATACGCGATTTTCGATCTACTCGCCGACTTTAGCACCTAACCCTGCGTAATATTTAGGTTCACTATCGGATTCACAATCTTTTTACATAAATTTAATGAATAGTATATTTGCATGATGTTCAATGCACAAACATTACATTGGAAAAATGGACTAAGGCTGACAGTATACTGTATTCAGTTATGGAAAATGAAATCAGCTTATACCGAGATTCCTGAGGCCTTAATCCATTTAAAGAACTTCCTAGCTTTGTTCTAACTCTTCTTGTGCTTTAGTGGATTGGGTTGGGTTGTTTTACCTCTGAGCGGCACTTTTTTGCACACCATGGGCTAAATGGCCAGGTCACAAGGACCCGGAAGGCTCAGAGAAGGTTGTGGGAGGGGACCCACTGGAACAGCTGTTGGGAGACAGTTGGTAGCCTCCCGTCAAGGCCATCCAGCGTGTTCTTTAACGTGCACATGGTATGGCTCTCCTGCACACGGGGCCACGGCTTAACGTCCCATCTGACGGACGGCGGCCTTTCCACGCCCATCGGTGTCCCCTACTGACCGTGGGCAGGGCGGGGAATTTTGCGGAGATAAATCTCAACGCTGACCCAGCTGGGACTCGAACCTGGGAACTACAGATTACGAGCCTGGCGCGCTACCGACTGAACCACCCCCGCCCGTATTACACGGGAATGAAACGCTGCATCTGTAAGAGACAGAGGCTGGATGACTGTTATAGAAATAGTTTAAAAAAAAGGGAAAAATGAAACGGAAAGCTAATTAAAAAGCTAATTTTAAGTTATAAGCCAATTGTAAATATTCTAAGCTAGACAGCTTCTTAAAAAGCTAGATACAGCTTGAAAAATCTGCTTTAGCAACACTGAACGTATTTCAACAAAAGAAGGGTAGTCTAACGCTTTACAACATTTTTAGAAAATGAGAAAAAATAAATAAACCCTTTGTTTTACTATTTCTTCTTCTCCCTTTCACCTATAATTTGTCAGTTTGCCAATTTATCAAAACAGTTTTTAATTATAGGATATATTATTTCCAACAAGGGAGGCAGATCGTTACGAGTTTACATATATTACAAAAGCAATGGGAGACTTTTGTTCTGCGAATTGAAAGTAGCATTCAAAGTTCTCTCACTTTGAAAAGATACTTTTTTGACCGAAAAATATCAGAGAAAATAAATATATCTCAGTTACAGTAGTGGAAGATCTTGTTACTTAGCGAACATCTTCATTTGACTGTGGCAGGCTCATTTAGACTAAACTTTCCTGATGTGTCTGAACTAGGTCGCAAAATTTTTATTTTGCCAAGGAAGCATACTTATGTATGAAGAATTTAAGAACAACATCAGATATGAAAACATAAAAAACCTTGACCATATAGCCCAGAAGAGAATGCTAATATTACATTTTAACATCAAAAAAGTTCTTGATACGTGTCTGTAGATCTGCATTCGTTCCTCTGAAGTTAACGAACTATCACTTGTTTGAAAGCGTGTCTAAACTTGTCATTATTTCTTAAAAACAATGTTGGCAAACGAAATGAAAAACGTTCCGTTACGTTTTTCGTTACAGCGAAAAATTTAGTATCGTTTTTGTTACTTTTTTCGTTACAGCGAAAAATTTAGTATCGTTTTTGTTACTTTTTTCGTTGTAGCAAAATTTAAATTTCGTTATAACGTACGTTAATTTTATTTCGAAATAATTTTAGTACAATTGCAAAATAATAAAATCTATGCTACCATTTTTATTAGATATTAATGCAGCAGCGTCGTCCAATGGATCGTAACAGTTCAATGAATTCACTTGCTAAAAAGCAGATAAAATAATTGGAAAAAGAAAATTATCAATATTAATAACAATTATTAATAACGAAATAAATGCATATATGTAAAAAACTTTTTGCAGTTAATTTTTCTACTATTGATTCTTAAAAATTGTTGTTTAAGAATAATAATGAATAATAATGAGTAAAGTATGGGGCTAAAATAAAAATTATGCAAAGACACCTGTTGTTTTAGATTTTAAAGTTAAGATTTCGCATAAGACGACCGGATTTTCGGGGGGGGGGGGGGGCGAACCTCCATCACATGGATACCTCCCTGACTGAAGAAATTTACACCAAATTTCTAGGAATTCTTCAGAATAAAATGGAGCATTATTAATAAAAATTTCTGAGCATAAGTATGCAATCGTAATTCTTAGTACTATAATGATTTTCCTGCACAAATTATTTTTAAAACAAGTTGCTAAAATGACTCGAGGAAATTAAAACAAAAAGTGAAATCCTCTTCAGAAATATTAACATCTAACGCAGAGTCGACAAAAATTTAAAGATAAAACGAAATTCAATAAATGTTATTCAACTATTTTATTCATCACTGTAAACAAAATGTTTCCTAATAATTTTCAATCCAAATTATTTCTTTTGTCAGAGAGCACTCTGTAGATATTTGAATTGCAGGTACTGCTAGAACAATTATTGCAAGTCTTTGCAATGTTTTGTTTTGATATTTCTAGTAGTGAAAAATATTTTCTTTTGCAAAAATTCTCTTTGCTCTCTGAAATTTATTTATAAAATTGAAATTTAATTTTTTTTTCGACTCCAGTTTTTCTCTTTCATCAAGACAGGTTTCCAGCAAATCATTTGTTGAGTCGTTTAATGACACTGAATTTTATCGATGCTTTCCTATTGGAGAGATTTGCTGTCTCTTTGAATGTACTCGTGCAAATTAATTAAATGAGTTTTCGCTGAAAAAGACTTCATATAGCATAAGAATAATCTAATGAATAAATATAAGTAAAGAAATTTAAAATATTACTTATTTATAACTTTATGCAGTCTGTTCTTAAAGGAGCTGCAGAGAAGTATAACACACCCTTCGTCACTGCTCGATTGAAACTTGAGAACTACCTTCATTTTTTCAACTTATGTACAAGAAGAAGTTGATTAAGATATTTGTAAACATACACAATGGAATGTTTCTGGGGTAGAGAGGGCATGAAGAGATGTCGAAGATTTGATTGGAAGACCGAAACCGAATGTCTCGACCGTTGTCAATGGCTTTTCCTCCAATTCTCTGTCCTACACACAAATTATCCCACCTACATAGTTTCTTCTCTAAACACTAAGTGTTTAAACGCACTACCGATATATATCAGAGATTTTCGCTCTGATGTAATTGCTGTTTTCCTTCTGCATAAATAGAGACTCATTCTTTCTTTTCCACTGCAGCTTTTATCTGGCTGTCGCAAAGCACTTTCTTTGAGCGCTAATTATCAGGAAGGTGGCTAAGAGAGATGCTTCCCAAATTCTTTTGTAATGTACCAATGAAGTACTCTCGCAAAGCACTTTCTTTTAGCACTAATTATGACGAAGGTGGCTAAGAGGGTTGCTTCCCAAATTCTTTTGTAATGTACCAATGGAGTACTCTCGCAAAGCACTTTCTTTTAGCACTAATTATGACGAAGGTGGCTAAGAGGGTTGCTTCCCAAATTCTTTTGTAATGTACCAATGGAGTACTCTCGCAAAGCACTTTCTTTTAGCACTAATTATGACGAAGGTGGCTAAGAGGGTTGCTTCCCAAATTCTTTTGTAATGTACCAATGAAGTACTCTCGCAAAGCACTTTCTTTGAGCACTAATTATGACGAAGGTGGCTAAGAGAGCTGTTTCCCAAATTCTTTTATAATGTACCAATGAAGTACTCTCGCAAAGCACTTTCTTTGAGCACTAATTATGACGAAGGTGGCTAAGAGGGTTGCTTCCCAAATTCTTTTGTAATGTACCAATGGAGTACTCTCGCAAAGCACTTTCTTTTAGCACTAATTATGACGAAGGTGGCTAAGAGGGTTGCTTCCCAAATTCTTTTGTAATGTACCAATGAAGTACTCTCGCAAAGCACTTTCTTTGAGCACTAATTATGACGAAGATGGCTAAGAGAGCTGCTTCCCAAATTCTTTTATAATGTACCAATGAAGTACTCTCGCAAAGCATTTTCTTTTAGCACTAATTATGACGAAGGTGGCTAAGAGGGTTGCTTCCCAAATTCTTTTGTAATGTACCAATGAAGTACTCTCGCAAAGCACTTTCTTTGAGCACTAATTATGACGAAGGTGGCTAAGAGAGCTGCTTCCCAAATTCTTTTATAATGTACCAATGAAGTACTCTCGCAAAGCACTTTCTTTGAGCACTAATTATGACGAAGGTGGCTAAGAGAGCTGCTTCCCAAATTCTTCTATAATGTACCAATGAAGTACTCTCGCAAAGCACTTTCTTTGAGCACTAATTATCACGAAGGTGGCTAAGAGGGCTGCTTCCCAAATTCTTTTGTAATGTACCAATGAAGTACTCTCGCAAAGCACTTTCTTTGAGCACTAATTATGACGAAGGTGGCTAAGAGGGTTGCTTCCCAAATTCTTTTGTAATGTACCAATGGAGTACTCTCGCAAAGCACTTTCTTTTAGCACTAATTATCACGAAGGTGGCTAAGAGAGCTGCTTCCCAAATTCTTTTGTAATGTACCAATGAAGTACTCTCGCAAAGCACTTTCTTTGAGCACTAATTATCACGAAGGTGGCTAAGAGGGCTGCTTCCCAAATTCTTTTGTAATGTACCAATGAAGTACTCTCGCAAAGCACTTTCTTTGAGCACTAATTATGACGAAGGTGGCTAAGAGAGCTGCTTCCCAAATTCTTTTATAATGTACCAATGAAGTACTCTCGCAAAGCACTTTCTTTTAGCACTAATTATGACGAAGGTGGCTAAGAGGATTGCTTCCCAAATTCTTTTGTAATGTACCAATGAAGTACTCTCGCAAAGCACTTTCTTTGAGCACTAATTATGACGAAGGTGGCTAAGAGAGCTGCTTCCCAAATTCTTTTATAATGTACCAATGAAGTACTCTCGCAAAGCACTTTCTTTGAGCACTAATTATGACGAAGGTGGCTAAGAGGGTTGCTTCCCAAATTCTTTTGTAATGTACCAATGAAGTACTCTCGCAAAGCACTTTCTTTTAGCACTAATTATGACGAAGGTGGCTAAGAGAGCTGCTTCCCAAATTCTTTTGTAATGTACCAATGAAGTACTCTCGCAAAGCACTTTCTTTGAACGCTAATTATGACGAAGGTGGCTAAGAGAGCTGCTTCCCAAATTCTTTCGTAATGTACCAATGAAGTACTCTCGCAAAGCACTTTCTTTGAGCACTAATTATGACGAAGGTGGCTAAGAGGGTTGCTTCCCAAATTCTTTTGTAATGTACCAATGAAGTACTCTCGCAAAGCACTGTCTTTGAACGCTAATTATGACGAAGGTGGCTAAGAGAGCTGCTTCCCAAATTCTTTTGTAAT
This sequence comes from Ryuthela nishihirai, assembly GCA_038380435.1. Classification (NCBI taxonomy): domain Eukaryota; kingdom Metazoa; phylum Arthropoda; class Arachnida; order Araneae; family Heptathelidae; genus Ryuthela; species Ryuthela nishihirai. The sequence continues at coordinate 84,766,380 of JAWZYU010000007.1, read as the reverse complement.
GTACCAATGAAGTACTCTCGCAAAGACTTTCTTTGAGCGCTAATTATGACGAAGGTGGCTAAGAGAGCTGCTTCCCAAATTCTTTTGTAATGTAGCAATGAAGTACTCTCGCAAAGCACTTCCTTTGAACGCTAATTATGACGAAGGTGGCTAAGAGGGTTGCTTCCCAAATTCTTTTGTAATGTACCAATGAAGTACTCTCGCAAAGCACTTTCTTTGAGCACTAATTATGACGAAGGTGGCTAAGAGAGCTGTTTCCCAAATTCTTTTATAATGTACCAATGAAGTACTCTCGCAAAGCACTTTCTTTGAGCACTAATTATGACGAAGGTGGCTAAGAGGGTTGCTTCCCAAATTCTTTTGTAATGTACCAATGGAGTACTCTCGCAAAGCACTTTCTTTTAGCACTAATTATGACGAAGGTGGCTAAGAGGGTTGCTTCCCAAATTCTTTTGTAATGTACCAATGAAGTACTCTCGCAAAGCACTTTCTTTGAGCACTAATTATGACGAAGATGGCTAAGAGAGCTGCTTCCCAAATTCTTTTATAATGTACCAATGAAGTACTCTCGCAAAGCATTTTCTTTTAGCACTAATTATGACGAAGGTGGCTAAGAGGGTTGCTTCCCAAATTCTTTTGTAATGTACCAATGAAGTACTCTCGCAAAGCACTTTCTTTGAGCACTAATTATGACGAAGGTGGCTAAGAGAGCTGCTTCCCAAATTCTTTTATAATGTACCAATGAAGTACTCTCGCAAAGCACTTTCTTTGAGCACTAATTATGACGAAGGTGGCTAAGAGAGCTGCTTCCCAAATTCTTCTATAATGTACCAATGAAGTACTCTCGCAAAGCACTTTCTTTGAGCACTAATTATCACGAAGGTGGCTAAGAGGGCTGCTTCCCAAATTCTTTTGTAATGTACCAATGAAGTACTCTCGCAAAGCACTTTCTTTGAGCACTAATTATGACGAAGGTGGCTAAGAGGGTTGCTTCCCAAATTCTTTTGTAATGTACCAATGGAGTACTCTCGCAAAGCACTTTCTTTTAGCACTAATTATCACGAAGGTGGCTAAGAGAGCTGCTTCCCAAATTCTTTTGTAATGTACCAATGAAGTACTCTCGCAAAGCACTTTCTTTGAGCACTAATTATCACGAAGGTGGCTAAGAGGGCTGCTTCCCAAATTCTTTTGTAATGTACCAATGAAGTACTCTCGCAAAGCACTTTCTTTGAGCACTAATTATGACGAAGGTGGCTAAGAGAGCTGCTTCCCAAATTCTTTTATAATGTACCAATGAAGTACTCTCGCAAAGCACTTTCTTTTAGCACTAATTATGACGAAGGTGGCTAAGAGGATTGCTTCCCAAATTCTTTTGTAATGTACCAATGAAGTACTCTCGCAAAGCACTTTCTTTGAGCACTAATTATGACGAAGGTGGCTAAGAGAGCTGCTTCCCAAATTCTTTTATAATGTACCAATGAAGTACTCTCGCAAAGCACTTTCTTTGAGCACTAATTATGACGAAGGTGGCTAAGAGGGTTGCTTCCCAAATTCTTTTGTAATGTACCAATGAAGTACTCTCGCAAAGCACTTTCTTTTAGCACTAATTATGACGAAGGTGGCTAAGAGAGCTGCTTCCCAAATTCTTTTGTAATGTACCAATGAAGTACTCTCGCAAAGCACTTTCTTTGAACGCTAATTATGACGAAGGTGGCTAAGAGAGCTGCTTCCCAAATTCTTTCGTAATGTACCAATGAAGTACTCTCGCAAAGCACTTTCTTTGAGCACTAATTATGACGAAGGTGGCTAAGAGGGTTGCTTCCCAAATTCTTTTGTAATGTACCAATGAAGTACTCTCGCAAAGCACTGTCTTTGAACGCTAATTATGACGAAGGTGGCTAAGAGAGCTGCTTCCCAAATTCTTTTGTAATGTACCAATGAAGTACTCTCGCAAAGACTTTCTTTGAGCGCTAATTATGACGAAGGTGGCTAAGAGAGCTGCTTCCCAAATTCTTTTGTAATGTAGCAATGAAGTACTCTCGCAAAGCACTTCCTTTGAACGCTAATTATGACGAAGGTGGCTAAGAGGGCTGCTTCCCAAATTCTTTTGTAATGTACCAATGAAGTGCTCTCGCAAAGCGCTTTCTTTGAGCGCTAATTATGACGAAGGTGGCTAAGAGGGCTGCTTCCCAAATTCTTTTGCAGTGTACCAATGAAGTACTCCGCTCGTTGATCATATGAGTAAAGTTTACATCTGTCTGTTTCACGAAATTATTTTTTCCGTTATTTGTTACGTTTTAACGTATAAACATTTTGAAATTTAGTTAAAGTTATTCATAACGTTATTCAAAAATCATTTCTTTATTACTTTACGTTACAATAACATTTTCCAACATTGATTAAAAACAAAGGTGGCTCCCTAACCAAAATGGTTAAAGAGATGAAGGAAGAAACCCATCTCCTTAACCAAAATGGTTAAAGAGACGAAAGGAAGAAACCCATCTCCTTAACCAAAATAGTTAAAGAGACGAAAGGAAGAAACCCATTTCCTTAACCAAAATGGTTAAAGAGACGAACAGAAGAAACCCATCTTCTTAACCAAAATGGTTAAAGAGACGAAGGAAGAAACCCATCTCCTTAACAAAAATCTTTAAGGAGTTGGGATTACCCCATCCTGCATATACACCTGAACTTGCAACATGCGATTTTTGGTTGTTTCCAAAAATTAAAAAGGAACTTGTTGGGAAGCCTTTTTCAAAGGTGCAAGACCTTGCAAAATGTGTTTTGTTGAGGTAAGTGAAATGGTTTTTTGTTCTGTAGATGCATGTCAAGAACGTTTCGAACTCCCATCGTTCTTCTCTTCTACATATGCTTTACGGTCATTTGTTTAAATTTTTGTGTAAATAAGATGAATATGAATAAAGATTTTTATTATTATTATTAAGTGAAGGATCATGCCATAAGAATTGTTACAGACTACATAGGAAAAATTGACTATTGGATATTACTGATTTTTTTAATGTGGCTTTTCAATGGCATAGCGCATGAAATGTTGTCTAATTGTTTTCAGCTCTGCTGTTTTCTGAAGTTCGCAGAAAAGTTAACAGTTGCTAAGCCTTTGCCTTTAATCACATTAGCTTGTGATTGACGTAATTCCTAATTGCTCCCTTGATAAAGAGGCACACATTTTCTCCTAAAATGGTAACAGAAAATGCAATAATGTCGTGGAAAGTGTGTCGAAGTTGCTCACATTAGTCCATTACCTGTTTTATTTGGTTAAACTATGACAACATATTTCATAACATCATCTGTGTACTTCGTCAGGACTGTAGTAACTGCTGTCTTCAGGAAGTAAGAAGACTGCATTTATTATAGTAAGAACTTAGTTCAGATTTAATTAAAAGTTGCAACGTTCTACACGGAACAAAACGACTTCTTAGGCTCCATGTACAATGCTAACCATTTTATATCCTATTTACAGAAATATTGCAAATAAAGTTTCAGTGTTAATAAAAGCATAGAAACGATGTTGAAACATTTTAACTTTCTCACTTACTATGTCCTCGCTAAATTCAGTTACAAAGTTAATTCATGCAGAGAATATTTGCAGAGACTACACCACAGTATTGGCCCTTAGTTCAGAGGTTTTAAAACTTTATTAACTCTTTAATTTGTTATGACTAACTAACAGGAATTATTTTAATACTAATTAAACTCTAGGGGCGGGGGTGGCTCAGTCGGTAGCGCGCCAGGCTCGTAATCTGTAGTTCCCAGGTTCGAGTCCCAGCTGGGTCAGCGTTGAGATTTATCTCCGCAAAATTCCCCGCCCTGCCCACGGTCAGTAGGGGACACCGATGGGCTTGGAAAGACCGCCGTCCGTCGGATGGGACGTTAAGCCATGGCCCCGTGTGCGGGAGAGCCATACCCTGTGCACGTTAAAGAACACGTTGGATGGTCTTGACGGGAGGCTACCACCTGTTTCCTAACAGTTGTTCCAGTGGGTCCCCTCCCCCAACCTTCTCTGAGCCTTCGGGGTCCACGTGACCTGGCCATTTAGCCCATGGTGTGCAAAAGAGTGCCGCTCAGAGGTAAAACAACCCAACTAACTAAACTCTGCAAAAAGGTTTGGAGCGAAACGTACATCCATTGATACTTTTCCTATCGGTAACTTACTATTTCATTCACAGCTTTCCACCGTTAAGTGCTACTCAGTTCATAACTGTTATTAATAACGTACTATTCTATTTACGTGATAAGCGACGGCAGCGCACCCAGAAATGTCGGACACATGGAGCGGGATTAACCTCGACTCACGGCAGCTAGGAACCCGATCTCTTAACCCAACACAGCTAGAATTAAGTGGGACCACCATATCAAATTTGGAACCGATCACTCAAGTATTCTTGGAACCACAGATGACCTTACACCATGGACGTAGAAGTTGTTGGGTTGTTTTACCTCTGAGCGGCACTTTTTTTGCACACCATGGGCTAAATGGCCAGGTCACATGGACCCCGAAGGCTCAGAGAAGGTTGGGAGAGGGGACCCACTGGAACAGCTGTTGGGAGACAGATGGTAGCCTCCCGTCCAGGCCATCCAGCGTGTTCTTTAACGTGCACAGGGTATGGCTCTGCCGCACACGGGGCCACGGCTTAACGTCCCATCCGACGGACGGCGGCCTTTCTAAACCCATCGGTGTCCTCTAATGACCGTGGGCAGGACGGGGAAATTTGCGGAGATAAATCTCAACGCTGACCCAGCTGGGACTCGAACCTGGGAACTACAGATTACGAGCCTGGCGCGCTACCGACTGAGCCACCCTCGCCCCTGGACGTAGAAGAAACGTTTGTCCATTCTTTCGTTCGTCGGCAGCCCAGAATAACGGCTATTATGCAATGAGATGTTTAAAGTGTGAAACAAATATTTTATTTTATTATAACTGTGGCCTATTCTGCGACACCACTACTGAAGTGTTGTGCTGAGGTTAAAATATTTACCTTTAATTCTGAAGCTCTGAAAGACCCAGTTACAGCTAAAACTTATTTTGATAGGTTACTTACTTATTATGACAGTCATAGTTTGCCTGCTACTGAAGCGGAGGAAAAATGGGACCATTTTAACAGGCTTTTTTGGAAACTAACAGTACTCTTTTGGGTAAAAAGGAACAGAGGAGGCAAATTTATTTGAATGATAAGGAAATAGAGCATAGTTTTAAAAGAAAAAAACTACAGAAATGTCCTTAATCAATACCCTACTAGTCCTAACAAAAAGCATTACAGAGAGCTTAATAAACGTGTAAAGGATCAGTTAGCTGCTGATAAGAATCTTTGGCTTGATGGTTTGGCTGACAAAGCCGAGGAGACAGTTAGACAGCACAACAGCAGAGTGCTGTACCAGATAGTTAATGTTTTGTATGGTAGAAAACGGACAGCTATACAGGGATTGAAGGATAAACAAGATAAGGTTATAGAAGGTGAGGATTCTGTCATGGCTAGGTAAGCTGAGCATTTCAGTGATGTTCTAAACAATGTGGTTAGGTCTACTCCCATTGTATGTAATGATGATAGATGCATTAATTGCTTTAATGTTTACTTTATAACACAGACTGAAGCTACTTTGGCTATTTCTAAACTTAAACTATATAAATCCCCAGGGGTAGATGAAATTTCTACTAAATGCTTAGCACTGGAAATGTTTCTGTTATCACATGTTACATGACTGAAATTTAAATATCTTTTATGATAAAGACATTGTTCCTAAGGATTTTTTCAGAGCTATTATTATATGTATTTTTAAAAAAGGGTGATCACAATTCTTGTGATAACGATAGGGATATCAGCCTACTCTCTGTTTCAGGTAAAGTTCTTTGCATGATTGTGCTAAATAGAATTAAGAATCTGGTTGATGGACAGTGTGGATTCATAAGTGGTAGGGAATTTGTAGATCAGATTTTTTCACTTAGGCAGATTTTTGAGAAATGTTTAGAGTTTCAGAAATAATTTAATGATTTCGGTTATTATCTTTGTTGATTTCAAAATGGAATTTGACTCTGTTGACCTTCATAATTCGTGGTTGATTGTGAGATCGTATTGCATACTAGACAAGTCAGTTAACATAAGGACAGCTTTTTGTAATAACACTGAGTTGAGTGTGAGAGTTGTAAGGCTTGAAGCAACTAGTTTAGCGTTGCTTCTAGTGTTCGATAAGGGTACATTTTGTTGCCTTTTCTTCTTAATATGGCTATTGTTATGTTATGCGGAATTAACTGCAAGAGGGAAAATTTGGGCTTAAATGGTCTAGAGATCTGAAAATTTCTGATTTAGATTATGCTGATGGTTTAGCCTTTTGGCAAGTGATGTTGATGCAATGAACTCTTTTATTAGAGCTGTTAATGAGGCTGGTAGTAGAGTTGGTTTGCTGATAAACAGAGAAAAAACTAAAGTGATGAAAATTGGTCAAGCAGGCTGTGATTCAGTTAATCTGAATGGTTACAGTCTTGAGCAGGTGTCTTGAGCAGGTGTAAGCACAGTCTTGAGCAGGTGTAATTATCTTAGGAGCTATGTAACAGATAATGGTGATGTGCGGCATAAGATTAACAGACGAATAGGGATTGCTGCCGGGACTTTTAAAAATCTATGGAGAGTGTGGAGAAATAGGCGTATACACCTAAAGACTAAAATTAGACTGTATAACAGTTTGGTTCTTTCTAGGGTTAGTTATGGTAGTGAAACTTGGACACTTTGTAAACAAAGATAACAGGAAACTAGATGCTTTTGATTCCAGATGCTTACGCAGCATCTTGGGCATTAGGTGGTTCAACTTTGTAACTAATGATGAGGTTAGGCAAAGGAGTTTGCAACCTCCTTTAAGCAGCATATTGTGCAGAGAGAGACTCAGTTGGTTTGGCAATGTTGCTCGTATGGGTAATTATAGATTGGCGAACTAACAGTGTGCCCAAAGTCCTCAAGAAAGAGGGGGAGACCTAGGATGCGGTGAACAAGCAATGTCAACAGGACCTTGATAGAATTTGTCTGCAGTGGCCAGATGCAGCAGATGTAACTCAGGACAGACGTGTTTGGAGAACTAAATTGCACACTCTGGTTGGACTTCATAGCTTATGTTTTCTTGAGGATTATGATGATTATGATGATGACTCATGAAAAAATAAAATGTAGTTAACAAAGTCAAAAAAATTATAGAACATCCTTCCCATTACTGATATATAGGAAATATACTTTTCCATTCGGCCTGATGCCAAAAAAGGTTTGTATACCTTTGTTTTAAAGTAACAAATTTCCCGTTAAATTTAAATGATCCTTATGTCAACCGATAAATGAGTTGGAAAAATGAAAATATTTTTATATTATGCTTCGGGTTCTGTCGTATGTAGAGATTTGAATACGTGCGTCACAGCGTGGACTGGCAAGGGGAAAACCCAAATGGCAGATTTGAGAACTTATGAATAGTGGATAAACGTGAAATTTAATTTCCAAAGGACAAAATATCGAAGATATTTAAACGGTAGCTAGCCATTTATGCTATCAAAGGTATATAATTGATAGCGGGATGAAGAACTGTGTATCTCGTGATGATTCACAAAACCTACAAGGTCTAGTACCAAAAATCTGAACTCGTCTTCTCGTGGTGCAAGCTATTCATAATCATCATCTTCCTCAAGCAGCCATTGGCTATGGTGGTCCAACCAGGCCATGCAATTTAGTTCTCCAAGCATATCAGTCCTGAGCTATATCTGCTGGATCTGGCCACTGCACATCAATTCTAACATGGTCTTGTTTGACGGTGTCTGCTCACCGCATCCTAGATCTCCCCCTCTTTCTGAGGCCTTTAGGCACACTGTTCATAACCCTATCAACTAATCTATAGTTATGCATACGGGTAACATGACCAAACCAACGGAGTCTCTATTCTGAACAATATGCTGCTTAAAGGAGGATGCCGACTCTTTTACCTAACCTCATCATTACAAAGTTGAACCACCTAACGGCCAACACACTGCGTAAACATCTAAAATCAAAAGCATCGTTTCTTGTTATCTTGTTTACACAGCGTCCAAGTTTCACTACGATAACTAACCCTTGAATAAACCAAACTATTGTTACGAATTAAACTGGATAAGCACTGAGCATGAGTTGAAGTAAATATTTTGCAATGTTAATATCAAAATAATGTTATTTATTACAAAAGCATGGATGCAATTCTTTTTAAACAAACTAAATACTATCGTACATAATAATCTTTTACTACAGAACAGTTCTTTTGGCTCTTTTGGGGCGGGGATGGCTCAGTCGGTAGCGCGCCAGGCTCGTAATGTAGTTCCCAGGTTCGAGTCCCAGCTGGGTCAGCGTTGAGATTTATCTCCGCAAAATTCTCCGCACTGCCCACGGTCAGTAGGGGACACCGATGGGCCTTGGAAAGGCCGCCATCCGTCAGATGGGACGTTAAGCCGTGGCCCCGTGTGCGGGAGAGCCATACCCTGTGCACGTTAAAGAACACGCTGGATGGCCTTGACGGGAGGCGACCATCTGTCTCCCAACAGCTGTTCCTGTGGGTCCCCTCCCCCAACCTTCTCTGAGCCTTCGGGGTCCTTGTGACCTGGCCATTTAGCCCATGGTGTGCAAAAAAGTGCCGCTCAGAGGTAAAACAACCCAATCCCTTACATAACTGTGTCCTTTCACTTCAAGCGTAAACCACTCTTTTTTTTTTATTAATTCTCTAACAGAATTTGCACTAATAAAACTAAATAAACTTCTGCGCACTCACCATATAAAATATTTCTTCTTTTGAAACACTTATCGTGTATATACTGAGACTAACTATGTCCCTTTCACATATCCACAACTCCAACATAACAATTCCATCTTTCTTATTCTTCAGTTGGGTTATTCGTCCCAATTCGTTGGTTATGTATTTTTTACGCAGAAGCATACGCGAGAGTTCATGACAAGTTTATCATAAATTCACTGTATCACGTTCATCTGTCGTAACACTATATACAGTCTAATTTTAGTCTTTAGATGAATACGCCTATTTCTCCACAATCTCCATAGATTCTTAAAAGTTCCAGCAGCAATCCTATTTGTCTGTTAATCTCATGCCGCATATCACTGGTATCAGGTTACATATATCTCAAGATAGTTAATCTGTGACACCTGCTCAAGACTTCAACCATTCATATTAACTGAATCATACATAGCCTGCCTAACCAATTTTCATCACTTTCATTTTCTCTCTGTGTATAACCAAACCTACTCTACTACCAGTTTCATCAACAGCTCGAATGAAATAATTCATCTCATTAACACTAAATGAAAAAAAAGGGCTAAATCATCAGCATAATCTAAATCAGAAATTTTCATATCTCCAGACTATTTCAGGCCAAAATCTTTCCCTTGCAGTGAATTTTTCATAACATAATAACCAAATTGAAGAGAAAAGGAGATAAAATGCACCCTTGTCAAACATTAGAAGCAATGCTAAACCAATTGCTACAAGTCTTACTTACTCTCACACACGACTCAGTGTTATTATAAAGAGCTCTCATTATGTTAACTAACTTGTCTGGTATTCAATATGATATCACAATGAACCACATGACGATCAACAGAGTCAAAAGCCTTTTTGAAATCAACAAAGCTAGTAACCAAGGTTTCTGAAACTATAAACATTTCTCAAGAATCTGCTTGAGTGAAACTATTTGAATTACACATCACTTACCACTTCTGAACCTACATTGCTCATCACGAAATTGCCTGTCAACCAGATTGTAATTCTTTTAAGGACAATCATGCAAAAAAACCTTACCTGGAACAGAAAGTAGGCTGATACCCCTATAGTTATCACAAGAACTGCGATCACCTTTTTTGAAAATAGGAATAATAATAGCTCTGGTAAAATCCTTAGGAACCATGCCTTCATCATTAAAGGTATTCAAAATTTCAGTCATCCATGTGATACCCGAAGCATTCCCAGCACTAAGCATTTCAGTAGTAATTTCATCTACCCCTGGAGATTTATGAATTTAAGTTTAGAAATAGCCAAAATAACTTAAGACTGTGTTATAGGGCCAACATTAAAGCACCAATGCATCTATCATCATTGCAAACAATGGGAGTAGAACTAACCACATTGTTTAGAACATCACTGAAATGCTCAGCCCACCTAGCCATGACAGAATCCTCACCTTCCATTACCTTACCTTGTTTATCCTTCAATCCTTCAAATCCCTGTCCTTTTCTACCACACAAAACATTAACTATCTGGTACAGGTCTCTGCTGTTGTGTTGTCTAACTGCTTCCTCAGCTTTCCTCGGCTAACTGCTTCCTCAGCCAAACCATCAAGCCAAAGATTCTTATCAGCAGCTAACTGATCCTTTACACGTTTTCTGCAATGCTTTTTATTAGGACTAGTAGGGTATTGATTAAGATATTCTTGCAGTTCTCTTTTTCTGAAATAAACTCAAGCATCTTATCACTGAAATAATTTTGCCTCCTGTGCTCCTTTTTTCTTAAAAGAGTACTCTTAGTTTCCAAAAAAGCCAGTTTAAAACGATCCCATTATATATCTTGATTACGAATCCTGTATTTCCTACATTGCTAGGCTTCTGCTGGGGTAATATCTACCGCTTAGTTTAATGTTTGCCTGTGAATGAACAGAATTTAATGAATTCATACCCATCACACCTTATATCAACGTGGATGATACTGATCAGAGACCATCGTAGGTACTTGAACCATTGATTCTAGGAGGTTCATTAAATCTACACTAGAGGAGGTTCCTACCAGCATGGGTGACTCAAGTCTTTAGCTTTGGGAGGAAACAGGTCTTTGCCCATGCCTTCAATTAGAAATCTGTTTGATATTGTTGCACTTCCTCTCTCAATAAAAGTAGTTTCTTTTAAGATACCACTAAGTATTTTCTTTCTACAGGTATAGTCGCTCAAAAAAGTATCCGAACACTATGGTTGATTACAGAATTCAGAAAAAATGTCTGGCAACGATTTTTTTAGAAATTAGTGATCTGGCACCTTCGTGTCACGTGACACGAAGGTGCCAGATCACTAATTTCTAAAAAAATCGTTGCCAGACATTTTTTCTGAATTCTGTAATCAACCATAGTGTTCGGATACTTTTTTAAGCGACTGTACCTGAAATGTGAAAAGTCTGAACAAAGATTATTCTCTCGATGTCCTCACAGAGGAATACCGGCATTATAACCTGCATATATTGTAAACATAAATTACCAGGCTAAACGTAGACCATTATAGGAAAAGATTTCAGCACCATTGCTTTACATGAAAGAATTCTTGAAAAAAAATTGAAAGATTATGAACGTGCAACAACGAAAGCGTGACCGCTTACTGCGAGACACACGAGATATCGCAACATAAATGTAATTACGACATAAACTGATTGGAACACGACGCATTTTAAAAGGAAGAAAATTCAGTAAAGAGAGAGGTTTTGATTTGTGAAAGAAAAGGCGTTTTCGTTTTGCGTTGCGCGCGGTGACAAACTATCGACATTTGGAGTGGTAAGACTTAATATCTTTAGTATAACAGTGTGTCTTTATTTTTCGTAGAATAGGTAATTCTCTCATAAGTGATGTTTAACTAGTGAAATATAATTAGTAAGATTTATGTCTATGCCTTGATTTGCAATTCGGTTTCCCAATGAGATTTTTTTTCATCCATTGGTACTTCAAGTAACTAATTGAGATTTTTTTCATCCATTGGTACTTCAAGTAACTAATTGAAATTTTTTTCATCCATTGGTATTTCAAGTGACTAATTGAAATTTTATTCTTATTGATATAAGTTTATTGCATTAGTTATTAAATCAATTGATATACTATCTGTCTGTTTATTACGAATTCGCACTCGGTTGTAAAATATAAAAAATATAACTTAAGAAGAACAAATGTAATAATATTTTAGAAGCTTAGGCTATTGACTCTCAAACTCTAAAGCTGCAAGATTATTGAATACGTGCATTCCAATTTAGATATATTTCAAGTTAGGTACAAATATATACCATTTCGATATTCACCAATGAAACTTAAAACTAAGACTATGTAGGTTGTTAATTAATATTTCTTTCTATACATTTAATCATACATACACACTCAAATATTTTTTTTTTGTTGGGTATAATATAGAAACTAAGGCACTGTATTTACTAAATGCTGAATAATTGAACTGGAAAAAAAACTGAATATATCATTAAAGCTTCGATGTGTTGCCGCTGCAATGTGATGAACCAGAAGTGAAATCAGTTGCTTCAAATTTCTAAGGGACTAGAACTGCTGAATTCACTGCATAACTCACGTCTTTTTTTTTTTAAAGGCCGGTTACAATTCTTTTCACCCAATTCCTTCATGTGTTCGAAACGATAAGATATTTTACATTTGACGATTCTTTCTGCCGACATTTAAAATGCGAATTCCTTTGATGATTTTCATTTTCATTTTTCGATCTCCAGAGATGGTTTACCCGTCTTTTCCTCCCTTGAGAATTTTCATCCATGCATTACGAAGTAGCCCGTCTTTTCCTCCTTTGGGAATTTTCATCCATGTAGTGTAAAAATCCTCTTCTCATTGGAACCAAAAAAAAACTGTGTTGCTTGATAAGAAATTTCGTTTTCCAAGTCCACGAACAGAGTGGTATAGCAATAAATGCCAAATATCATAGAAATTCTTTGACGAAGCTGCGGAACGGAATTTCAGAAGCTTTATGATAAAAATATGTACATAACGCTCTTTTGTAATGGGATAAAAGATGTTTCGAGTCATATGAAATGATGTGTAGTTTAGCGTATAAACAGACAACACAAGGAACATAATGTAAATGACCTACAAAATAATGCAGCAATATTCTGTCGCAGGATAAGAGAATTTTTTGCAATCAGTGAGCTGTAACTAAGTTTCCAGATATGCTGCGAAATTCTTTAAAAGAAGATTTCTGTTGTTTTACCTCTGAACGGCACTTTTTGTGCACATAATGGGCTAAAAGGTGAGGTTCTAAAGGCCCCAAGGACTAGCAGAAGATAGGATATGGGATGGGTTGTTTTACCTCTGAGTGGCACTTTTTTGCACACCATGGGCTAAATGGCCAGGTCACATGGACCCCGAAGGCTCAGAGAAGGTTGGGGGAGGGGATCCACTGGAACAGCTGTTGGGAGACAGATGGTAGCCTCCCGTCAAGGCCATCCAGCGTGTTCTTTAACGTGCACAATGTATGGCTCTCCCGCACACGGGGTCACGGCTTAACGTCCCATCCGACGGACGGCGGTCTTTCCAAGCCCATCGGTGTCCCCTACTGACCGTGGGCAGGGCGGGGAATTTTGCGGAGATAAATCTCAACGCTGACCTAGCTGGGACTCGAACCTGGGAACTACAGATTACGAGCCTGGCGCGCTACCGACTGAGCCACCCCCGCCCCCAAAGGCCCCAAGGACTCACAGAAGATAGGATATGGGATCCAATCACAGCTACTAGGAGACAGATGGAAATCTCCCTTTAGTGAAGAAAATTTTAAACGCACGTCCAGTTGGGACTCGAACCAGGAAACACCAGATTGCTAGTCTAGGGTGCTACCGACCGAGCCAAATCCGCGCCCCTTTTAAGGAAGGGACAAAGAAAGTTCTTTCCAAAAAAAAAAACCTCATTACAACAGGTAACGCATTGTTTTAACTCTTCATAAAATGTTCTTCTTTCATTTTCATTGAGTTTCGGCAGAAACGATTTTGCTTCTTTTCGACCCATAATATAATGGATGTAGTCCGCCAAGGAAGTAAAAGAAAAACGCAGTCTATATAGAAAATAAAGTTAAAAAGTACTTATTTTAGCAGTGTCCTGGGCCGCTCTCCATGTTTTCAGGTCGTTGTTTGTTTCCATAGGTCTAAGGGAACGGGAAAATGCTGCTCATGCTACCCGTCGATGTCCGTATGCTTTACGTGGACCTCAACATGTTAGCTAATGATCTTCTCCTGAGGACGAAGCAACGTGCTTCGAAACATGTTAGGTTAACGTAAGCATACGGACATCGACGGGTATCAAGTGCGGCATTTTCCGCTTACCCCCAGCCTATGGAAACGAACAACGACCTGAAGATATGGGGAACGGCCCACGGCGGTGCTAAAATAAGTACTTTTTAAATTTATTTTCAACATAGGCTACGTTTTTCATTAAGTTCCTCGGCGGACTACTCCCATTAATAAGGTCGGGTAATTATATTTTTAAACATAATTTTGCGATAAATCTGAAAGGACAAAATATTGCAAAAATACGACTTAGATTTGAAGAGAGAATTCGCAGAATGGTTTTGAAGGGAGGCTTCCATCTAACACTTAACAAGCTGCCCAGTATGCAGCTGTGAAGACTCAGCAGCTGCCCAGTATGCAGCTACTAAGACTACCCAGCAGCTGCCTAGTATGCAGCTGCTAAGACTACCCAGCAGCTGCCCAGTAGTATGCAGCTGTTAAGACTACCCAGCAGCTGCCCATTATGCATCTGCTAAGACTACCCAGCAGCTGCCCAGTAGTATGCAGCTGTTAAGACTACCCAGCAGTTGCCCAGTATGCAGCTGCTAAGACTACCCAGTAGCTGCCCAGTGGGACCAGGTTATTTAGATAATTGTATGTATAAAAATACTCCTCAGAGGTAAAACAACGCCGCTCCTCATGGAGTCCTAATTTGTAGGCTTCAGAATTGTTTAGTCACCTGATTCATTTGGAATATTAAATATATCTGCTGTTGTAGGGTTTTTCAGTTGCTGATAAATTAGAAAAAAAAACTATTTTAATTCAAATTATCCCATTTGGACGCTAGACTAATTTAATTTAAAATATCGACCTCATGATTACCTTGTATATTTTATAGAGCTGGTATGATTGTCTATGTGTCTGTTTGATGGAAAACTCCTCTTAAATGATCCCACCAAATTCAGCGAACAGTTTCGTCTTATCCTAACTTGAAGCGATGTAAAAGTTTGCACGAGTCACCTTTCCACCCTATGAAAAGGACCCTACCGAGGGAAAAGGAAAAGATAAGTAAACGATTGCGGAGGAGCGTAACGAGTAGTATTAAAATGGAAGCTTCTGATTTCGAGAATGTCATGTCTTCCTCATAAAATGTCCCTTTGTTTCTGCTTCTCCCCCAAACAAGACGAGCGAAACGACTTTTATGTGAAATGAAAGCTTGTGAAGCGGAAATTCATCTGCTACATTTTAGACATTTTAATTCAGTTAAAGATCCGAGCAAAGCCGCATAAATTTCCTTATTATATACAGGCAGGACGGGGAAAGAGACGATTTTAAAAACTCAGCAATTAAATAAAGAAAATTACTTTTTCCTGAATTTGATTTTTCAAATTTCACAAAGCCGTTTTAAAGTACATAGCATGCTGTTTATTTCTCAAAGATCATATCCTCGAGGTAATCTCCATTTCTGCGCAGGAATTCTTCTAATCTTCAACGCATGTCCCCCATGACGTAGTATCTCCAAAGCGACGTAGCGACGTAGCATCTCCAAAGAAATTCCGGGCATCTTCTTCACAAATTCTTTCTTTCAGTTCTTCGATATTGTGTCGGCGATGAGAGTACACTTTGTTTTTAAGTGCACCCATAAAAAGAAATCCCATGCTTACAGCTCTGGGGACCTGTCAGCTTAAGCTCAAAGTGAACGCGACATAAACGTCGAGCGGTCTCGTAACTGCTGTCGGTTTCGTAAAATGCCTTGACGGCGAAAGTGCGTTGTGCACTACTACTCCACTGTTCCATGGTTCCTAAATTACATGATGTGGACAAGAGGATATCGGGTGACTGAATCCTTCCCATCATGGGCGTCTGCAGAGGGGGGAAAACGGGGCACTTGCCCCCCTGGGATCGAGTAAAATATTCCACAAATTATAATCGTAACAATTTAAACGCAATTAATTTATATACATTATGTACGTGTTTTTGTATCAATGCAATACTGTATTCTATAATCTACTTGTAAAAAAAAATCCCTAAAAAATAAATAATTAAATAATAATTTATTGATGTAATTATTTGTCTCCAAGCTTTGGCCCCCCCCCCCCCCTGAAAAATTTTCTGCAGACGCCCATGCTTCCCATCACACTGGTAATTAAAAAAAGCGGTTTTTGAAATTTCCCGTTTTCCTATCCTTCCGTCTTTTACGTTAGTGTAATTTAGTGTTCTCAAGTCTGAATTCAAAGTGAGGAGAAAAAAAAAAATCTAGAGCTTGGGAAGGCTGCTGTCCATTGGATGGAATGTTATGCCGTGACTGTGTGCAGGAAATGTATGCTCCTGCACGTTAAAGAACACACTGGATGACCTTCACGGGAAGCTCCCATCTGCCTCCTAATACCTTTCTAGTGTATTTCGTTCCCCATCTTTCTCTGACCTCTGGGGTCCATGTGACCTGGCCATTTAATCCATTGTGTGCGAAAATATGTCGCTCAGTGGTAAACCAACCAACAGCAATTCATTTGACATCACGACAAAAAAAAAACCCTCTTAATTTACGCCACCCCTTTTTGCATGCATGTTGCCGTAGTATAGGAAATTATCAAGCGCAGTGTTAAAAGACTAAGTCCAAATCTGATCAATATCTACATTGCTGATATACTAAAGCTGAATAGACTCCTAACTCTGCATATGCAGATGTACCTTTCCTTATACCTATCGGGGCGGGGGTGGCTCAGTCGGTAGCGCGCCAGGCTCGTAATCTGTAGTTCCCAGGTTCGAGTCGCAGCTGGGTCAGCGTTGAGATTTATCTCCGCAAAATTCCCCGCCCTGCCCACGGTCAGTAGGGGACACCGATGGGCTTGGAAAGGCCGCCGTCCGTCGAATGGGACGTTAAGCCGTGACCCCGTGTGCGGGAGAGCCATACCCTGTGCACGTTAAAGAACACGCTGGATGGCCTTGACGGGAGACTATCATCTGTCTCCCAACAGTTGTTCCAGTGGGTCCCCTCTCCCAACCTTCTCTGAGCCTTCGGGGTCCATGTGACCTGGCCATTTAGCCCATGGTGTGCAAAAAAGTGCCGCTCAGAGGTAAAACAACCCAAAACAACGTTATACCTATCACCACAAACTACACGTAACTGAATGCAAAATATGTTAGACACATTGGATATATGATGCATTAATTGGCGCATCAAGATCAACATCAGCAAGTGCACATCAGTGCTTTGTGTCAAACCATTTGAAGGTTTGAACCATTTGAAGCTTGTTACCTGAAGAGCACGGCTAATGACGTCAGAAGCGAACGCTGATGTTTGCAGATTTCTGTCAGCCGTTTTGAATTTCTCATTTCGAAACGCGTCTTTTTCAACGATTTAATTTTCTCTACTGAATGAAATCTCAATTACAATGCAAATTATAACAAATGCGGAGAAGCATTTAATTCTTGCATGATGTGTTTTGTTTTCTTATACATAAAAAACTTATTGCTTGATATGTTATTAATCCATAAACATTTAGTTCACTAATGGTTAAATATATTTATTTTTTCTTTAATCAGTGCAATTGTAAATGATGCTTTGCAAAAATCGAATGCAAATGAATTTTGAAATAAAATCTTTATTGACGTTTTTTCTGAACTTTGCGGCAATTCTTTGAAATAAAACAAATGAAGGCTACATTATAATATCACGAATAACTGTATACATAATTAAATTGTTCACTCCAAAAATATAATTTTCTGCAACTCCGAATCAATTTTAAAACAGTTTGAATACTGAAGTTTGAGATGTAGCATTTCTAACAATATGCACTGCACTTTCTTAACCCTGTTTCTTATATCAAATTGGACTTTTCTTAAAGTTTCATTTCTTTTTATAGAAGAATCTTTCAAAAGTGTGAGGTATATTTTACATTGCATACATGCATACATGCATGCATACATGCATACATACATACATACAAAATCCTCATGCAGCCATGGACTACAAACCAGATTGTACCCATTTGTTTCCCAGACATGTTTGTCCTGAGCTACAGATGCTACCTTTGGCCACTGTTGAACAATTCTAGCAAGAAACTGAGACACTTGCACAAGAGTGCACACTTTGAAAGCAACTAAAGCACCATTTGCGTAGCCAATTTTTTATTACTTTAGTTCCCATTCTGTTTATCGGCAAACCTATTTTACTACCAGTCTACATTCTACTACTTTACTACCAATCTACAGCCAATATTAAAACCAATAATGCATCTATCCTCAATACATACAATAAGAGTAGAAATAACCACATTGTTCAGAACATATCGGAAATGCTCAGTCTATCTAACCATCACAGAATCCTTACCTTCATCAACCTCACCATGTTTATCCCTCAATCTTATATGCCAGCTGGATTAACAGCCACACAAAACATTAACCATCTGGTACATCTCCATGTTCTTCTGTTGTCTAGCTGCTTCCTCTGTATTGTCAGCGAAGCTATCAAACTAAAGATTCTTATCAGCTGTTTACTGACACGTTTATTAAGCTCTTTGTAACGCTGTACATTAGGACCAGTAAGGTAGTTGATTCATATTTTTCCTACACTTTCTTCTATCAGAAATACGTTCCACAACCTGATCACTCAAATCACCTTGTCTCCTGTTCTTTTTTTACACAAAATAATACTGTTAGTTTCAAGAAATCCTGTTTAAACTAATCCCATTCTTTCTCAACTCCAGCAGAAAGCAAGCCGCATTTGTCATAATGACTGAGTACATTAATTCGTCGTTGTAACGCGGTTCGCTGAGCGCGAATTCGCTATAAAGTTGTTATATTATAAACTACAAAACCAATCGGTGCTTTGGCACGTCTTAATTTCCAACCCGTCACACCAACCCCATTTGACCTCGAATGCAACCCCAGATGTAATCACTGTCCCGTGGCCGAGTGGTTAGCGCGCTTGGCTACTGATCTAAGGGACCTGCGTTCGAGCCCCGGGTAAGGCATGGATGTATGTGTCGTTTTTCTGCTGAGGTCCTGCCATCCTCTCAGACCTTCTACTATGGCATATAAACTGACAGGCTCCTGTCAGACCTCTGTGGCAAGCAGCTGCTTGAGGGGGTATTTATTTATTATTATTTACTAATATTTATGAGTTTTTGTTCAACAACGTGTAGCTATCTAGTAACCTTATAGTAAACTTTGTTCTTTGACCTCGAGAGGCCCATTGCATCCATAAGTTTGCAGCATTTCCGAATCTACGAAGCAAAGTAACCGAGAGAACAATTGTTATGTCTCTAGTACCGGTAGACCTAAATATGACATTTGACCTCGAAGGACCCAACGAATCCGAAACTTTGTAAAATTTCTGAGATCTCGAACTCGAAAGACACCTAGACACCAATTTCCACGTTTCTAGCATTCGTTGATCAAGGTTTCACCTCTATGCG
The DNA here is from genome assembly GCA_038380435.1 of Ryuthela nishihirai. Taxonomy (NCBI): domain Eukaryota; kingdom Metazoa; phylum Arthropoda; class Arachnida; order Araneae; family Heptathelidae; genus Ryuthela; species Ryuthela nishihirai. The sequence continues at coordinate 84,746,962 of JAWZYU010000007.1, read as the reverse complement.
GCCTCTGTTTGATCCTAAGGATTTTGGAGTATTTTTCCCGAGATCTACGACCTGGATTTTCCCTAAGAGCAAAGTTTTAGAGCTCTACCATTTCTGCATCATAGTTACAATTAGCGTCAGAATTCCTGTCAACCATCAGTCCATCACTCTAAATCCTTTATATATATGTATTATACTAGAAATAAATCAGTCCCTTCGGCACCTCTTAATTTCTAGCCCATCACTTCGACCCCTATTTGACCTTGAATGCGACATCGGATATGAAAATTCCTCTCATTTCTGCGTACTACTGCCTGAAACAGTGCTATTCACAAATATTTTGCCCTTCAGAACCAATGTATTAAAAATTGACCTTGACCTAAAAAGAACCACTGCATTCAAAAATTGGCATAATTTCTCTGATCTACGACTCAAATTACCCCCAGACATCAATTTTTCGCTCTTCAGAACAGGTACACCGAAATCTGACCTTTGACCTTGACGGATCGAGCGCTTTAAAAATTTGACAAAAATACTGAGCTGAATGACTTAAAATGCTCCCAGGCACCAATTTTTAGCCCTCTAACACAGGTAGATCGATATTTTTAGGCACCTTTGACCTCAAAGAACCCATAACTATCAAAATCCCGCAACATTTTCGAAACCCCAACATTCCCTAGGAACCAATTTTCAGCTCTCTATTATCGAAAGATCTAAATTTGACCTTTGCCCTCAAAGGACTCTTCATATCCGAAATTTCGTAACGTTTCCGACATCTACAGCTGGAGACATCCCCAGGCAACAATTTTTACATTTCTAGCATTCGTAGATGAAAGCTTGACCTCTACACGACCTCCGATTGATCTTGAAAGACACGTCTGAGGTCACATTTCGAATTTCTCCTGACGTTTACGATCCGGATCACCCTTAGCTACAAATTTTCTGAGCTTTACCATTTTTGCATCATAGTTAGAATTAGCGTGATCTCAACCGTCAATCACTTCACAATCATAAATATACCTCAGGATAGCACTCTCTCAACTCTCTAAAATGTTGTTTTAACTCCCTCACGACATATTAACAAAATAATAATTGCTATGGATCGGGCAACGTAACTGAAGCTTCCTAATTTCATAAAAACGGATCTGGCAAGCACTGCTTCGCATGTAACTTTTTTGTCCCTTTTCTCTAACATAATTAGTAGTTAGTACAGTAGCTCAAAAAGTATCCGAACACTATGGCTGATTACAGAATTTAGAAAAAATATCTGGCAACGATTTTTTTAGAAATTAGTGATCTGGCAACCTTCGTGTCACGTGATTACAGAATTCAGGAAAAATATCTGGAGTGTGTACAGCAACGTACACGCTCCAGTTACCGTTCATAGCAAACTGGAGCGTGTGCAGTTACTGCACACGCTCCAGTTTGCTCTGAACGGTAACTGCACACGTTCAATATTTCCGTGAGTGAGCCCACACGATCTAGTATCAAAATATTATGACCATTTACAGTCACTCAAAAAAATATCCGAACACTATGGTTGATTAAAGAATTCAGAAAAAATATCTGGCAACGATTTTTTTAGAAATTAGTGATCTGGCAATTTTCGTGTCACGTGACACGAAGGTTGCCAGATCACTAATTTCTAAAAAAAATCGTTGCCAGATATTTTTTCTAAATTCTGTAATCAACCATAGTGTTCGGACACTTTTTTGAGCGACTGTACGTTTTTCAAGTTGTGACAATGGGTGTATACGCCTATTTCTCCGCACTCTCCATAATTTTTTTAAGTCGCAGCAGCAATTCCTATTCATCTGTTAATCTGATGCCTCATATCATCAGTATCTGTTACATAGCTCCCAAAACAATTAAACTGAGACACTTAATGAAAGGTGCGATCATTCAGATTAACTGAACTACAGCCTGCCTGACCAATTTTATCACTTTCGTTTTTTCTCTGTTTATTACCAAACCTACCCTACTACCAATCTAACTTAAAGAAAAATTAAAAATATTAAACTTTTTTTAAAGCTTCTCAGTTGTTATACACTGGTTTCCATAAATTAAGGAAAATCACTATGTTAAAAGTCAGTGGGAAGCTAACGTCAAAGCTCTATAACTTCTAAAACAAGTTTCTTTTGTTTTGAAAAATGTAATTGCAGATAAAGATCTCAATGAAATAAATCAATATCACGATTTTCAACATTATTCGTTCAGTATTAAATGAGTTACGAAGTTTGAATCTTTAGCGATAACAATGCCAGTCACAAAAATTGGCTTCAGAAGTTAATTAAAACTAATTAAGTAATAAGTATTGTATCAAAGTGTTTAATAAAATAAGTTTGTATTTTAGAACTTTGTGTAAAGAATTCTTTCACTATTCTTCAGTTTTGTATAAGTTTCTTAAGACTGGCATTGTTATCGCTAAATATTCAAACTTCCGTAACTCATTAAATACTGAAAGAATGTGGTTGGAAAATCGAGATATTGATTTATTTGATTGAGATCTTTATCTGAAATCACATTTTTCAAAACAAAAGAAACTTATTCTAGAAGTTATAGAGCTATGACGTTAGCTTCCCATTGTCTTAAAATAGGGATTTTCCTTAATTTGTGGAAACCAGTGTATATAATGCTATTAACCACAGGTTTCTGAAACTATAAACATTTCTCAAGAATCTGCTTAAGTGAAAATCATCCCCTATCACTTCATCCACACTGTTAATCACTCAGTTGTCCATCAACCAAATTCCTAAATCTATTAAGTTTAATAATTCAAAGAACTTTATCTGGAACAGAAAGTAAATTAATTTTTCTATTATTATCAAAAGAACTGCGATCATCTATTTTATAAATCGGAATAATAATAGCACTAGTAAAATCTTTAGAAACAACACGTTTATCATAAAAATATTCAAAATTTTAGACAGCCATGTGGCAATACAAGTATTCCCAACTCTAAGCATTTCAGTTGTGATTTCATCCACCTCTGAATATTTATGCAGTTTTAACGTAGAGATAGCAAAAGCATATAATTTGAGAAACCACTTCAGCTCTGAATTCGTTATTTTGATTAACTACAATATATCATTAATTTTTCTGCTTTGAGTAGCCATTTCAGCTCTCTTGTCATCATTTTGAGCCTCTAGTTTGGCTTTACGTCATCATTTTGAGCCTCTAGTTTGGCTTTACGTCATCATTTTGAGACGCTAGTTTGGCTTTCAAGTCATCACTTTGAACAACTATTTCAGTTTTCATATCATCATTTACTACTTTGAGTAGCAATTTCACTTGTTTGAGCAGCTATTTCACTTCTTACACCAGTTATAAGTTTTACTAACTCATCCATACTTCTAGTGAAAGGCATTCAATATATTGTAGCGTTCCTGACACCAATTGTTGTGAATTTTAATAGTAAAAACTGAGCTTGAGTTCAAAATATGCTTACCAAACATAAATATAAGTGAAGTAATTTATTACAAGGGTACAAAACCATACAAATAAACCGCCCTGCTCATAAGTCAGTAGGGAACACCGATGGGCTAGGAAAGGCCGACGTCCGTCGGATGGGACGTTAAGCCGTGGCCCCGTGTGCGGGAGAGCCATACCATGTGCACGTTAAAGAACACACTGGATGGCCTTGACGGGAGGCTACCATCTGTCTCCTAACAGCTATTCCAGTTGGTCCCTCCCCCCAACCTTCTCTGAGCCTTCGGGGTCCATGTGACTTGCCATTTAGCCCATGGTGTGCAAAAAAGTGCCGCTCAGAGGTAAAACAACCCAACCCATATAAATAAAACAATCTTATCTAAACACAAGTTTTTGTCTTCATCAGTATGAAGTTAAACCATAAAAAGAATGATTTATTATGCTTAACTAATTTTCTCATGTTTACACTACAAGGTTTTAATTACTCTAAGCACAAAAGATAACCCTTTATTTCACCACATTTAACGAACAATGTATATTTATGTTGAAATTACTTTGTGTTACCTTGGTTACCTTAACAATTTTTCACACATTAATAATGCGACGCATCAGACGATGATCTTTCCTTAAAGAGGAACTAAGGCCGGCTCTTCTAGTTCGATTAACATATTGCTATTGCGGCCTGATTGCCATGTCTCGCGAATAACGTTCACTTCAGTATAAATAATAAATAAGCAAACTTCTCATTTACATTGCTAAAACACTATCCAATAACATCAACATAATACATTCTTTTTACTTCTAACAAAAACTTCCCCGTTCTTCTCTTTAATTCTTTTTATTCAAAGCATCTATCTGTTTTAATAAGTTGATGACGTAATTGTCAGCTGAAACATACGCGAACGTCAATGACACGTCGATCATGGTTTCAATGTAGCACGTTCATCTGTTGTAACAATATATCTTTTTTTCATGATCCTCTGAAGTACGATAGACAAATACATTCAATTAATTCTTCAAAACAATGGAGCATATTCTGGTGAATAAAGCCAAATAAATGACAGAAACAAGTCTCTAAATCCTACTAAACCAACATCAAATACATACACCATTTCAAATTTTCTTGCTTTATTTCCAGTAACCATAAGTGAGCTTGGCAAAAAGCAATTGGTAAGACAAAGTCTTTACGATGGGATGGCTTTTCAGAAGGGAATTTTAGAACCATATATCCATTTGTAAAGCCGTCCCATAGCCGAGTGGTTAGCGCGCTTGGCTACTGATCTAAAGGGACCTGGGTTCGAGCCCCGGGTAAGGGATGGATGTTCATGTTGTTTTCCTGCTGAGGTCCTGCCATCCTCTCTAGACCTTCTACTCTGTCATATAAATTGACAGGCTCCTGTCAGACCTCTTTGGCAAGCAGCTGCTTGAGGGGGTATTTATTTTTATTTTTTATTTATCCATTTGTAAAAGAAGTCTTGTTTGATTTATTTAATTTTTCTTTGGAAAAAGGTCTGTTTTTCTGGAGTTTTGAAATGTTGAAAAGTCCACACAATTATTAAAAGAGGAAGTCGTAAAAATATCAACAATTGTGTCGCTCAGAATAAAAATGGTATAAGTCAACGAAACCAAGTTTTCCAAAACAAATAGTTTTGTGTTTACTGCTTTTAAAGAGCTGCTTTTTGGAGAACAAAGTGCTGCTCTCAAGCGAAATCTGGTTGAAACTGACTGATGCTACTTTGTCACATAAAAGATACCAAGAAAAAATAAAAAAAAAAAACATAAAAGATACCATCAAGAGCTGTACATATCGTTGTATAAGTCAAAACACGATTTTCGCTGACTTATGCCACTTTCATTCTGAGCGACACAATTATAGACCCATATATTCGGAACTTTAAATGTCGAATAATTCTTTCCACACTCCAATCAATACAATGACATTAAGCTTATTACCTGAATGGTGATGACCTGAATGTTGGTTTTCCCTTAATGAGTTAACGAACAGCTGCGTTGGTTCTCTCAATAATGGCCTCCTTAGCCGTCCCACGGCCGAGTGGTTAGCGCGCTTGGCTACTGATCTAAGGGACCTGGGTTCGAGCCCCGGATAAGGCATGGATGTGTGTATCGTTTTTCTGTTGAGGTCTTGCCATCCTGTCAGATCTTCTACTGTGGCATATAAACTGACAGGCTCCTGTCAGACCTCTGTGGCAAGCAGCTGCTTTAGGAGGTATTTATTTACCCGTCCCGTGGCCGGGTGGTTAGCACGCTTGGCTATTGATCTAAGGGACCGGGTTCGAGCCCCGGGTAAGGCATGGATGTGTGTGTCGTTTTTCTGCTGAGGTCCTGCCATCCTCACCGATCTTCTACTATGGCATATAAACTGACAGGTTTCTGTCAGACCTCTGTGGCAAGCAGCTGCTTGAGGGGGTATTTATTTTATTTATCTTTAGGTCTTCCTGCACGAGGGAGGTCTTCGAAGCTCTCTCGTCCTTCTCTGAACTTACGCATCTATCCCGTAACAGTGCCATATGAAGAGGCATTATCCCCATATACTTGTGATAAATCGGCATGAATTTTTTTTTTTTGCATTGTCCCCAAGCTGCATCCTGATGAAAATGTAGAATCGTTCCCTGTCTTTAGTAGGCGCCATAGCAACAAAGCACAGTTTTCGTAGACTGAACTTTACACGCCGCCAGCGAAAGAGAAATAATGATATGACCTTTGTTTTTAACACGTAGCGACAACCTTAGACAAGCTTTTTAAACAAGTACGGTTAACTTTGGAAGAACGAGTGCAAATATTTAGACTCGTTTCAAGAACTCTTTGAACACCCTCCGTATTGTATCAAAATATAGGCTTTGAGAACCATATTGGATATTCCAAGTAAATGATTTTTCTGTCGTTTTTGCCTATATCCGCATATAATATATGGAATTAGAATATGGGGTGGAGCTGCAAAGAATGTACTTCGCTGATTAATAGTATAGCAAAATTATCCACTATTAATGATTGCCTAAAGGACATCCAGCTCAGTACTCATCTTCAAACTTCTACAAATACTGCGGGGGCGGGGGTGACTCAGTCGGTAGCGCGCCAGGCTCGTAATCTCTAATTCCCAGGTTCGAGTCCCAGCTGGATCAGCGTTGAGATTTATCTCCGCAAAATTCCCCGCCCTGCCCACGGTCAGTAGGGGACACCGATGGGCTTGGAAAGGTCGCCGTCCGTCGGATGGGACGTTAAGCCGTGGCTCCGTGTGCGGGTGAGCCATACCCTGTGCACGTTAAAGAACACGCTGGATGGCCTTGACGGGAGGCTACCATCTGTCTCCCAACAGCTGTTCCTGTGGGTCCCTCCCCCAACCTTCTCTGAGCCTTCGGGGTCCATGTGACCTGGCCATTTAGCCCATGGTGTGCAAAAAAGTGCCGCTCAGAGGTAAAACAACCCAACCTACAAATACTGCCTGTGATATAGCAGACATTTAAGATAATAGAATACGTCCATAAAAATGTTCATTTATTTACAATGAAAAATCTTTTTTTTTTCAAATTAAAATTTCGCATAGAATCAATTTCTATACGAAATACAAATTACATAGGTCCAAGACTTTACAATGAACTTTCTGATGAAGTGGAAAGGATTCGTCCTTTGCACACATTTAAAAGAAAACTCTCTCATTCAGTTTCTGAGAATGATAAATAAAGTTGTTATTATTATTTAATTAAATTCTGATATATGAATAACAAATTTCTGTACAGGAAATGTTCACACAACTAAATTTTCAAAACTACAAATATTTTAAAACCTTCTCTAAAATGTATTTTTCTTTTGCAAAATGTAATGGATTTTTAACACATGACTAGTTTGTGTTGCGAGGTGAGATTTAGTTTTGATCTGGGTTCGAGCCCCGGGTAAGGCATGGATGTATGTGTCCTTTTTCTGTTGAGGTCCTGCCATCCTCTCAGACCTTCTACTATGGCATATAAACTGACAGGCTCCTGTCAGACCTCTGTGGCAAGCAGCTACTTGAGGGGGTAATTATTTATTTTTTTTAATACAGATCACGTTTATAGTTCTTGATGCAAGAAAAATATTAGATACCAATTTCAAATGATTTCAGATTGATAACTTTTAACTTAGTTATGCGAAATGCGTTTCTTTCCTTGATAGCCAGTCCAATTAAGTTCAATTCAACAGAAAAAAAAACAACAGAAATTTAAATTAAAAGTATAAGATATCAGCTAGCGTTATTAGCTTCCTTCAGGTTAAAAAAAACAAAACGCAATATAAATCAAAAATTGGTGATATGTTAAAAGTAATACGAAGGATTTTAATAATCGGTTACACCGTGAAACACCGATAACACTCTGCAAAAAAAAAAATATCTTTTTTCCCTTCCCTTCCAAAATTTTGTCTGATTTTTATGTTATTGACAGTGCTGAATCCGAATCTGACAGTCGATTTGTTCTATAACCGACAGTTTTCTAGAGATATGGGTTTAATTTAAAAAAAATTCTATTTTACTCAGAGAAGATAAATATATTTTACCAAATATTTATTTACACTATAAAAAGTTAAAGCTGACACTAATTAATCCTGATACAGTCGCTCAAAAAAGTATCCGAACGCTACGGTTGATTGCAGAATTCAGAAAAAATATATGGCAAGGAATTTTTTAGAAATTAGTGACTGGCAACCTTCGTGTCACGTGACACGAAGGTTGCCAGTCACTAATTTCTAAAAATATTAGATAAATTAGCTTCCTTCAGGATATTAGATAAATATTAGATAGCAATCAACCGTAGCGTTCAGATACTTTTTTGAGCAACTGTACATGTAAATGTTTACACAAAAAATTATTTTGTTGTCTTCTGTCGCTTATATTTTATCTCTGCAGCCTCTCGTTGCAGAATCCAACAGTAGTCCGCCGACATACTCTCGTTCCATTTGCTGCTATATCTTTTTTTTGTTTCGGATATATCTTGATGGAACCTTTCTCCATGCTCATCCGAGACCGCTCCCATCAATTGTGGAAAAAAAAATCTGGTGTGAATGTAAGAAATGCAGCATCCTAAAACTCTATATGCCCTCCCACGAAAATAGTGCCTGATATAAACATTTCGATGCCAGATTCGGATTCAACACCTTCAAATCTATAAAATACATCCTTTTTTTTTTTCGAGGGAGGATTTTCATGCAGACCAGTGTAATTTTAGTTAACAAGGCATGTTCACTTTGGCTTGAGAGATGGTGTTGGATAGTCACACTAAATATCACGCAGAGAGCTTCTCATTAAAAGTAATAAATACCCCCTCAAGCAGCTGCTTGCCACAGAGGTCTGACAGGAGCCTGTCAGTTTATATGCCACAGTAGAAGATCTGAGAGGATGGCAGGACCTCAGCAGAAAAACGTCACACACATCCATGCCTAATCCGGGGCTCGAACCCAGGTCCCTTAGATCAGTAGCCAAGCGTGCTAACCACTCGGCCACGGGACGGCTTTAAAAGTATGATCACATTAAATACAATATGATGAGGCTTAATTTGCTAATACATACCACAAATATAGTTCTTGTACAGGTTCGAGTCTTAGCTTAGCCAACATTGAGATTTATCTCCGCAAAACTCCCCCGTCATGCTCTTACTCAGTATGGGACACAGATGGGTTTAGAAAGGCAGCCATCCGTCGGTAAGGAAGAAAAGGCGTGGTCCTGTATGCAGGAGAGCCATACTCTGTGCACATTAAAGAACATGCTGGATGGCCTTGCCGGAAATCCGGGGCTCGAACCCAGGTCCCTTAGATCAGTAGCCAAGCGTGCTAACCACTCGGCCACGGGACGGCTTTAAAAGTATGATCACATTAAATACAATATGATGAGGCTTAATTTGCTAATACATACCACAAATATAGTTCTTGTACAGGTTCGAGTCTTAGCTTAGCCAACATTGAGATTTATCTCCGCAAAACTCCCCCGTCATGCTCTTACTCAGTATGGGACACAGATGGGTTTAGAAAGGCAGCCATCCGTCGGTAAGGAAGAAAAGGCGTGGTCCTGTATGCAGGAGAGCCATACTCTGTGCACATTAAAGAACATGCTGGATGGCCTTGCCGGAAATCCGGGGCTCGAACCCAGGTCCCTTAGATCAGTAGCCAAGCGTGCTAACCACTCGGCCACGGGACGGCTTTAAAAGTATGATCACATTAAATACAATATGATGAGGCTTAATTTGCTACTACATACCACAAATATAGTTCTTGTACAGGTTCGAGTCTTAGCTTAGCCAACATTGAGATTTATCTCCGCAAAACTCCCCCGTCCTGCTCTTACTCAGTATGGGACACAGATGGGTTTAGAAAGGCAGCCATCCGTCGGTAAGGAAGAAAAGGCGTGGTCCTGTATGCAGGAGAGCCATACTCTGTGCACATTAAAGAACATGCTGGATGGCCTTGCCGGAAGCTAACAGCTGTCTTCTAAATTTGTCCAGAGGGTCCCCTCCCCACAACCTTCTCTGAGCCCTCAAGATCTTTGTGATGTTGCCGTTTAGCCATTGTGTGCAGAAAAAAAAGTGCCTCTAGAGGTAAAACGAAGCAAACCATACCCTGGACAACACTGTCTGTTGTTAGCAACAGACACCGTTTGCTGGAAACGTTTCACAAATCTGGCTATCATCGACTTCTGAGGGACTGCAGAAGCCGGATTTCTTTTCACAAAACTCCTCGGCAACACATGTGTATGAATAACTTCTAAAATAATGTTTCAAAATGAAAGCTTATTGCACTTGGGAAAAATGCATTACGATTCCTCTATGAACAAAGCTACATTGCCGGCATCCTGTACCTGCTGCACTGCAGTCAGTATCTCCGACAGTATTCTTTAGTCTTATGGCGCCATCTAGTGGGAGGGAGAACAGTTACAACTATTTTGAAACAATTTATATAAATTTGAACTGTGAGGTGCGTGATTTTTTGATCACCCTGTGTGGAGGGTGTATCTATATACCCTGCTGTTTGTACTATATTAAAGTTAACGAAGCAACCTGTAGCTTAATAAAATAAATAATTTAATATGATTTGTTTTAAGATTTGCATATCTTAGAGCTGTCACGACTAAGCAGTGCCTGAGAGATTCCATTCATTTAAAACAAGGCAAGAAAATTCAGAAGGAGGAAAATTATTTTTTATCTCCCTTTGTTCCCCATTCCTTTTGTCTTCTCCGAACTGCCGCGGTATTGCTCGAGATACGAGAAACTGATCGTTATTTCTTCGCCCTTCAGATGTTTATGGTTCTTTTTTTACCATCTTGATCACTTTCGTCTGCGAATTCGACTTTTCGTTCCGAGGGAAAACGATTGCTGAACAGATAACAGAAATTGGCTGCAGGGAAAGCTTTCAACCCTGCACGTGGGCGAAGTTAAGTGAGAGGTAGTTGGGGAGCAAATTCCTCAATACTGGAGTTTTAATAACCCAAAAGAAAAATAAATCTAAAACACTAAAACTGAAGGGAAAAACATATATTGCAGTATCCAGCAAGAATATCTGATTTAAAGAAATACACTGTTTGCCAAAAGTTTAGTATGGATCCATAAAATGCTCATATCTCGAAATATATTTGGTCAAATTCAATCAAATTTCGTAGAAAGATACACAGACAGATAGCATTTCGATTGGATTGGATTGGATTGTTTTACCTCTGAGCGGCACTTTTTTGCACACCATAGACTAAATGGCCAGGCCACAAGGACCCCGAAGGCTAAGAGAAGGTTGGGAGAGGGGACCCACTGGAACAGCTGTTGGGAGACAGATGGTAGCCTCCCGTCAATGCCATCCAGCGTGTTCTTTAACGTGCACAGGGTAAGCATTTCGATAAATCATGAAAATTTTGTCCTGAATGATTTATATATACCCTAAAAACGAATAAAGAAAAGTACGTGAAAAAGGGGTTGGAGGATGGTTTTGAATGCAAAATAGGGTTGGGTTGGGTTGTTTTACCTCTGAGCGGCACTTTTTTGCACACCATGGGCTAAATGGCCAGGTCACATGGACCCCGAAGGCTCAGAGAAGGTTGGGGGAAGGGACCCACTGGAACAGCTGTTGGGAGACAGATGGTAGCCTCCTGTCAAGGCCATCCAGCGTGTTCCTTAACGTGCACAGGGTATGACTCTCCCGCACACGGGGCCACGGCTTAACGTCCCATCCGACGGACGGCGGTCTTTACAAGCCCATGCAAAATAGGGATATAGGACTGATGTCTGTGTCAGGTGCTAGAGTCCTCAACAAGATAATCCCTAATCTATTTATACATCAGTATGAAATGGCAGTGTATTACAGTCCACTGAGTAATAGGAGCGGTCCTGAGATCTTGGAGAGTTTGGGAAGGGTTAAGGAAAGCAATACGTCTCCCTAGAGCATCACATTCGTTGATGCCCCAGGGAGATCTGGAGAAATGGAGTTGAGACCTGGAAACAAACGTTTTCTTTGAAGTATCATGAAGTAATCCGCTATTGCAGAATGACAATGTAGCGTTTCAATTTTAAATAATTGATGCAAGTAATTATTCGCAGAACCTCCATCAAACAACACATAGAGTCACCCAATGAAAATTTGGCGAATGCAATTAGACCTTCACCACCAATGCACTTCTTTGAACGATGCATGTGCTGGTTATGGTTTTCATGCTTTCCCCAGATCAGCACACGTGCTCTGTACGATTTTAGAGAAAATCTCGATTCGTCTGCGAACACGACTCTTGGGTCGATGCTGCATGATCGCGAGACCATTTCAAAAACCTCTCTCTGTCTGGAACAGGGTTTCTAAAATGATTATATCCATAACCGGTATCCACGAATAATAGGGCTCATATCCGTATTCACTATTCGGAAGAGGATTTTCAAGTATCCTTCTTCCTGATTTGCATGTAAACTTCAACGATTTTTATGAAAATTATAAGCCGCATACGCTCTCTAAGCGAAAAATAAATACACATAGATCATGTATTATTTATTTGAGAACCCATTGCCCGATAAAATTAGGCGGGTTGGAAAATAATTTCTCCTTCGCCAGCATAAGAAATACAAAATATAAAATAAATTACCCCTCCTGTAGCTGCTTGCCACAGAGGTCTAGGTTGGGATGTTTTACCTCTGAGCGGCACTTTTTTGCACACCATGGGCTAAATGGCCAGGTCACATGGACCCCGAAGGCTCAGAGAAGGATTTGGGGAGGGGACCCAGTGGAACAGCTGTTGGGAGACAGATGGTCGCCTCCCGTCAAGGCCATCCAGCGTGTTCTTTGACATGCACAGGGTATGGCTCTCCCGCACACGGGGCCACGGCTTAACGTCCTATCCGACGGACGGCGGCCTTTCCAAGCCCATCGGTGTCCCCTACTGACCGTGGGCAGGGCGGGGAATTTTTGCGGAGATAAATCTCAACTCTGACCCAGCTGGGACTCGAACCTGGGAACTACAGATTATGAACCTGGCGCGCTACCGACTGAGCCACCCCCGCCCCACCCCACCACAGAGGTCTGATAGGAGCCTGTTAGTTTAGCCATGGACAACATCTACGTGGAAGGAGAGACCTCAGCTGACAAACATCCATGCCTTACCTAAGGCTCGAAAGCAGGTCCTCTGATCAAATGTCAAGTGCACTAATCACTCGGCCATAATGCAGTCTTAAACTGCATATTGTTCTGTTATAGATAAAGACTCGAATTTTTAACTGAACATGAAAGACACGGGGGAATCCTGCTGGAGAAATTTGGGACATGGGACCAAGTATTTGGGTATTTACGAGGCACCAACCAATTAGATTAAGGAAAAGAAATCTGCAAAAACATAAGAACAGTAAAACGAACGACTTGTGAAATTTTATCTCCAATTCTATTGTTGATAAAGTCTTGATTTTCGAATACAATTTGGATGGCCCAAGGACACTAGTAAAAAACTTTCGGACAGATCGGACAGTTTTCTGATCAATTTCCGTATGTTAGAGAGTTAAAAAAAAACATGTTGCAATTTATCTAAGAATATTTTGAATGGCACTGGTGTTGCGACCACCTAAACCGAATAAATAAAATACTTTTATTGGATTGTTCGTGGATTCAACACATTTTTTTTCTGAATCCATTTTACTCAGTTGCTAACCGATAACCGTAAGATTTCAAAAACTCCTAACGATAACGGCAGTTATAAAAAAAACCCCCGGATATTTGGAAAGCTTTGTCTGGAGGTTAAAGTGATGGATACAATGGGTTGACTGGAAATTAGTAAGCGCGGGTAATCTAAAGACGTAGTAAGTATACGTGCATTCGACAGGCAAGTTTTGTAATCGGGCTGATTGGAATTATAATCCGGTGTTGTAAATTTTCTGGTTATAGTTGAGTAACATATCTTCCCTCTTGTGGCTGTAATGAGGTTTGGAGGTAAAGATGATGTTCTCCTATTCCGCCAGATCAAATAGTCCAACATAGCGATCATTTTGACCTTATAAAGACCTTCAAATGGTCTTTTGATAACTGATTTATGTTGTTTGGAATTGCTGCAATAGCCCTATGATAATAGAATGGTGGATACTACACTGAAGTGCCATTGAATTAGAGATAACAACCTAGTAACGTGTTGGACCCCCCCCCTTGCCCTGATAACAGCCGCCACACTATGGGACAAGGACTCCACAAGCTTGCGTAAATGTTCCACAGGTATAGCGACCCATGCAGCCTCCAGAACTATCCACAATATCTCAAGGTCGTCGCTGATGGGACACGGCCTCGAACACTCTGCTCGACGGTATCCCAAAAGGTTCTCAATGGGATTTAAATCTGGACTTCTAGGTGGCCAATTCATTATTTTAAAGTCAGCAGAATGCTCTTGCAACCATGCAGTAGCCAACCTGGACCTGTGAGATGAATAGTTGTCTTGCTGGTAGATGCCGTCTCCATTGGGATGCACGATGGCCATAAATGGGTGTAAATGGTCAGCCATGAGTTCTACGTACCAGGATGCATTGAGAGTCGTCGGTACATGTACCAATGGTCCGACAGACGTCCAAGTGAAGACACCCCAGGCAATCACTGAGCCACCACCAGCTTGTACTGTTCCAACCTGACATGCAGGATCCATGGTTTCATAGGGTTGGCGCCATACCCTCAGTCTCCCATTGGCGTGATGAAGTTGAAATCGGGATTCGTAACTCCAGCCTATCCGTTGCCAATTTTCGATGATCCAGTTTCGATGTTCTTTAGTCCAGGCAAGGCATTGAGCTCAGTGTCATATTGTTAGAAGTGGGACTCTCGTAGGTCGGCAGCTCCCGACGCCCAGCTGATGAAGTGAGCATTGCATGGTCCATGCACTGACTTCCTGGATGGTACCCATGTTCAGATGGGAGGTGATTTCAGATAATGTATGGCCCCTATTTGTCTGTACGATGCAGGTCAGACGGCGAAGCCCACGATCATTCAAGGCTGGTTGTCCTTTGCTGTTTGTCCGGATGCTTGTTTTTGGGCGTAATTTTCATATTCCCAGAACACTCTTGAAACTTCTGTACGAGAAAATCCAAGTTCGTTGACAATTTCGGAGATTGAGTGTCCCATCAGTCGGGCACCTACGATCTGCCATCTGTCAAATGCATCTAAATTCCTCGCCTTTCCCATTACGCTTTTCACGAGGAATGCTTGGGGAAGCCAGATCTGACAGCTATATATGACCAGAGTTTCAGCCACGCATGCACGCAAATGCGGGACTTGTGGTACTGAATTTGGATAACGTCTCCTATCCGTAATTCAATGGCACTTCAGTGTATAGAAGATAATCATCTCCGTGATTGTTGGCCATCCTCCAAACTTCCTATCTTTCGTTTTAGTCGTCTAAACGTTTTCAGAATTTATGAAGCAGTTGCTATTCCACATTAACAACATAGCGTTTCACTCTGCAACGATCGAGAGTCATGTTTTGGGTGGGTGGATGGGGTTTGATGGGACATATAGTCAGTTATGTTTCTTGTCGCAAAGTGAGAACATGAGATTTTTGGACAAAGAGAGAACACGCGACTTTTGGACAAAGAGAGTTTTTAATAAGTGTATTATGAGGGATAAAGACAATACACGTGACAGAAGAAACGACAATGCCATTCTGGGACTAGAACCGATTTTCTGGTAGTGACAATGTCACTGCGAGTCATGGTGTACAATAGCAAACCTTTCATACGGTGTTTGTTTAGCATATTCCATGATATTATAGAAGAATTTTATGTTGACTTTTTTTTACATACATATTTCCTAGGTACAATAAAAACCTCTGTAATTATTATTTCTAATTCCCATTTTGGTGATACGTGCTTACTTTTGACGAGCTGTAATATATCGGAAACGGCGGTGTCATTCGCCACTCTTCTCCTGCCATACTTTTTTTCAACCTTCGGGACTTCTGTGTTGGGTTGGGTTGGGTTGTTTTACCTCTGAGCGGCACTTTTTTGCACACCATGGGCTAAATGGCCAGGTCACATGGACCCCGAAGGCTCAGAGAAGGATTTGGGGAGAGGACCCACTGGAACAGCTGTTGGGAGACAGATGGTAGCCCCCCGTCAAGGCCATCCAGCGTGTTCTTTAACGTGCACAGGGTATGGCTCTCCCGCACACGGAGCCACGGCTTAACGTCCCATCCGACGGACGGCGGCCTTTCCAAGCCCATCGGTGTCCCCTACTGACTGTGGGTAGGGAATTTTACGGAGATAACTCTCAACGCTGACCCAGCTTGGACTCGAACCTGGGAACTACAGATTGCGAGCCTGGCGCGCTACCGACTGAGCCACCCCCGCCCCACTTCTGTGTCTTTTAAATCATATACAATAATGAAAATGATTATCAAATTGTTTCATGGGCATGCATAGACTCTACTCTGTGTGGTACATAATTTAAATATCTAGCAGATTTATCCCGTGATGCTCTGCTTCTTAACCCAAACTCTCTGAACTACACTGATTTCCATAAATTAAGGAACAATCCGGAAACCAGTGGATCTACAGCATGTAAATCACAAAATGGGTGTATATAAATACTGTGCGTAAGAATAACAGTTGAAATGCAGAATAACACTTTTAATTCCCAACATTATACACAAATAAAAACAAATGGTAAAATGACGAAGAACAGCTGAAATAACAAAGTGTTCAATATGGAGTGTGGTCACTATTACCGATATGTAGACCTCGCAGAGATATCTCATGCTCTTGATAAGACTTTCCAGCAGCATTTGCAAAGCATGTCGAAATGTCTGCAGGCTTTCAGGATCGGATTTAAGTTGGGAGAACGGGCTGATTAGTCCATATCAGTATCCAAATAGCAATCAACAAAACGACAACGATGGCAGACAACATATGGCCATTAAAATGGGTCCAAGATTTTATCCTTGTACCTTGACTGGTGACATAACTTGTTGAAACTGCATATAGATGTATGCTGCAGCAAATAGATATATCACCCCACACCATGACCACTGTACATGTCCTCTTCATGGATATTTATGACAAGATAATGTGTTCCTGGTTCCATCCATATCAACTGGACGTGAATAACTGTGTAAGGCAAATCTCATTCATTCACAAAGAACATGGATTGCCACTGCTCCTGGGTCCAGTTGACATGATGTCTGCATCAGTTTTGATGGTCACTGCTGTGGCAGGTCACGCGCATGCACATTACCATCTGCATAGCATACAAGCAAACCTCGTAAAGTCTTTGGCGTATGGTGGTAACGAATATCGCCGTTCCATTCACTGCTGTGAGGTCCAATCACAGTTGATGTAGTGTTCACATCCTGCCCCTCTGGGTACTTAACACCAGACCGAGTCTCCCTGGGGGTTACCGAGTCTCCCTGGGGGTTGTTGCCCGTTGTCGTCCACTACTGAAATGTCTGGATGCATTCTGTCTTAGCTGAAATTTCCGTCAAAGTGTATACACCACTTAAAGACACATTTCGCCTTGTGGCAACATCTGCTTTACTTGACTTGTCTCGAGCCCAACCTATTGCTCACCACCGCACTTCTGATAAATTATGTCTAGTAAACATACCCAAAAACTCTCCTCTCTTGATAGATTACAACTGCACTTGCACTTCGCGGAAGAAAAACTTCGAAACACAATCTTTTATTGCTCGATGCATTTGCATATACCACTGCCAGCGCCATTCATTTGCATACCATACTTCAATCCATAATCGTATTTAACATACAATACGTGACAACCGTGCATAATGTACGTGACTTCCGACGATGTCACGTATAGTTAACATACTATACGTGACATCGTCGGGATTTTACGATATCGTCTTTTTTTTTTGTTTGTTTCTTAATATTATGGAAACCTATATACACAGTCGAATCAGAATAATATGACCACCCACGGAAATACAGTGTACCCACCCAGGCGCATCACAGAGTGCACATGACAAGGTCGACCACATGGAGATATAAGTGGCTGGCCAGGACAGATGAGTTGTAGTGCGTAACATGAGCACAATGGTGATTGACAGATGTTCAGAAATAGAATGATCATCAGCTACTGCGCCAAGGGTGTTAGCATCTTGGAAACAGCAGATTTCATGGGCTGTTCACGAGATGCTGTAGTAAGGGTGTACCAAGAATGGACCGCTGGCACAGATGAGTTGTAGTGCGTAACATGAGCACAATGGTGATTGACAGATGTTCAGAAATAGAATGATCATCAGCTACTGCGCCAAGGGTGTTAGCATCTTGGAAACAGCAGATTTCATGGGCTGTTCACGAGATGCTGTAGTAAGGGTGTACCAAGAATGGACCGCTGGCACAGATGAGTTGTAGTGCGTAACATGAGCACAATGGTGATTGACAGATGTTCAGAAATAGAATGATCATCAGCTACTGCGCCAAGGGTGTTAGCATCTTGGAAACAGCAGATTTCATGGGCTGTTCACGAGATGCTGTAGTAAGGGTGTACCAAGAATGGACCGCTGGCACACCTAGTATCTCCTGATGTCATAACTGTAGAACACCAAAGGCCATCGACCCCAGAGGAGAACGTTGCCTTCGTCGACTGGTGGCAATGGACGTGCAACAGTGCAGCAATTGACCATTCAATGAACACTGGGGTACCCAGGAACGATTCCCCAATATCAGTAGAGCGAACCCTGTTATGCATGGGTCTCCAGAGTCGACGTTGTGTAAAGGCGCCAATGTTAACCAAGGTCCATCGGTAACGACGCCTGCAGTTCGCATGGGACTACCATCATTGGACAGTGGAAGAGTGGGAAAAGGTTGCCTTCTCTGAAGAATCGAGGTTTCTACTGCACAGAAGTGACGTGCAGTGGCGGATACAGCGTCAGGCACAAGAAAACCAAAACCCCACACGCTTGTCGGTCAAGTACAGGCTGGTGGTGGTAGTGTGCATGTCTAGGAGATGTTTTCCTGGACCGCTGGACAGTCTGGGAGATATGACCTGGGACCGCTGGTACCACTGGATGGGTCCCTTTATGACAATTGCTACCTGTCCATCGTCGCTGACCACAGGCATCCCTTTATGTTGGACGTTTACATGGTGTATACCAACAGGACAATGTGCCCTTCCATGTCGTTAAGGTGATACGTGACTGGTTCCAGGAACATGACAGCGATATCTCCATTCTACCTTAGCCAGCGTAATCGCCCGACCTCAATCCCATAGAGCCCTTGTGGGACCATTTGGATCGACAGGATCAGCGTGCAGACCCACAACCAAGTCATCTCCGGAACCGCCATGCTCTGCTGGACTCTGAATGGGAAAATGTGCCGCTGGCAACATTCCAGGTCCTCGTTGCATCCATGCCACGCCGTCTCGCTGCTGTCATTCCGGCCAAGGGTGGTTATTCCCATTATTAGGTAGGTGGTCATATTATTCTGATACTACTGTGTATATACAGAGTGATTCAAAACTCTTGGGCCAAACTTTAAGGGGTGATAGAACACACCTAAACAAGCACTTTTCGTCATACAATGCATGGTCGGAACTCAAGCGGTGAAGCGCTAGGGGTTAGCAGTTACTGTGTCAGGAAATGTAGAAACACAAGAATGACAGAAGAGATTTGAAACAATTGCAGAAATTACAGAACAGAAAGTACAGAATTTTATTGAACAAATTACAGAAACTGCTCAAAAGAGCGACCGCCAACATTAATGCAGGCTTCACACCTTCAACATAGTGATCAGCGTACATGGGCGAAAACACCAGGCATTTCTCGTACAGCGGCAGCGGCAATAGAAATCCTGGCAACAAGGTTCTCATTGGAATCGATGGGGCTATCATAGATGAGGCTTTTCATATGGCCCCATAGGAAAAAGTCCAGACATGAGAGATCGGGCGATCATGGTGGCCAAGCGATGGCCCCGACCAATCCATCGTCCTGGAAATGTTGCATCCAAGGTGTTCCGCATATCCACGCTGAAATGGTGTGGTGCTCTGTCATGTTGGAACCACATACGTGTTTGAATGCTTGCTGGAACAAGGTTCAGTAATTCTGGCAAGATTTCTTGTAAAAATACGGGGTACGTTCTCCCTTTCAGTCGGGCTGGCAGAAGGTATGGGCCAATCAAATTGTCATGGAGGATTCCAGCCCAAACATTTGTGGAGAAACGCCGCTGGTACCAATGTGGACGTATGGCATGCGGATTACTGGTGGCCCACACATGTGAATTTTGCACAGCGGTTGCACTGCAGTCTGCTGCAAGAACCACTGTGCAAATCATGATAATCTGCAAGTGTCAAGGCGTGCACCCATGTGCAAGGTAGTTCGTTTCGTAGAACTCGCCACACCATCGATTGGGGCACACTTACGGCATGGAAAATTGCTCACGTGCTACATTCGGGACGATCTCCAACCCTACGTAGAATTTCCTCTCTAACACGTGGCGTCCTCACACTCCTTGCACGCTCTGTATCCTGCAAGCTGCTGACAAAGGAACCCGTTTTGCATAGATACTGGTGCAATTGCTGAAAGGTTTTACGATTAGGCATGTGTCTGGTCGGAAAGTGCTCCCAGTACAGTCTTTGAGCTTCCTTCGCATTCTCGTCCACAGCTCCGTACGTGAAATGCATGTCCGCCTTCTCCTGATTCATAAAAAAGTCCATCCATTCTGCAATCCACGGTAGAAATGACGACGAGTGCGAAAACCAGCGCTTATAAGTGTTCACTGGAAAGCGCCCCTTAGTGCTTCACTACTTGAGTTCTGATCATGCATTGTATGACGAAAAATGCTTGTTTAGATGTGTTCTATCACTCCTTAAAGTTTGGTCCAAGAGTTTTGAATCACCGTGTAGTATATTTGACAGAGTCGCACATTTTATTTCACATGAGTATCGTTGTGATTCACCTTAAAATAGATTTTTTTGTGGAAGTCTGGCCATAACTTTTGAGATAGGCCACGATCATATTCACAATAAATAACTAACTTTTACTGTCTGGTAATGTAGAATCACTAGTAATATTGCAATATTACATACCACTACTTTTATGTTCATTCACTATAACGACAAACAAATAGGCGAAACGGCCCTTACATTGCTTTACATTAGGATCAAATTAAGATCTATACCGAATTTTGTGATCTTACCATTTAGAAGAAGTACTTGATGAAGCTTTCAGAACGTCCACCAGTAATCCGCATGCCATACGTCCACCTTCGTACCAGCGGCGTTTCTCCACAAATGTTTGGGCTGGAATCCTCCATGACCATTTGATTGGCCCATACCTTCTGCCATCCCGACTGAAAGGGAGAACGTACCTCGTATTTTTACAAGACGTCTTGCCAGAATTACTGAACCTTGTTCCAGCAAGCATTCAAACACGTATGTGGTTCCAACATGACAGAGCACCACCCCATTTCAGCGTGGATATGCGGAACACCTTGGATGCAACATTTCCAGGATGACAAATTATCTAAAATGTATTCGAGATTATTTGAAATAAATTAAATATTCGAATTCGATTATTTGAAATAAATTAAATATTCTCTAGAAGCGAATTATCGCTTCTAGAGAGTATAAAAATGCTCGTCATCAAAAAAAAATTTATTCTATGACTTTATCACCTTCTAACATGTAAAGTCGAACTAATTGCTATAATCAGAAAATGCAATGTATCCAACTGAATTCTACGACAAAAAGTAAACGAGCGAAAAGCACCTAGAATGCCTTCCGATGGTCCGAAAGTAAAGAGACACTATAAGGGTGTTTCATTTATCGCATATTTTATATATAATGTGAATCGTACTTTTTTTTATTAACCCTTTCACGACTAAGGAAACATTTTTCCCATTTTAAAATTGGTGATTGTCGTATTTAATTATAACCTTATCTGCATTTTTTATACAGAATGTCAAAATAGAACGTATGCCGAACGCAATTACGTAAACGGAAACGTTTAGAAAACGAAAACAGAACTGTCAGGACGCATAATATACGTACTATGTGCAATGTCCATCTTTGCCTCACTACCAAAAGAAATTGCTTCGCCGAATATCATAATTAGCACATCATTTTGTATAGTAATTTTATTTCATAATTTTGTATTATTTTAGTTAACATTTTGTTCCAATAATCCAATAAATAAAAGACATTGCATAATAAGCCTAACTATAATTTGTGTTACCTTTATAGTCCATTGGGAAAAATATTTCCCATAAAATTCCAAAAAAACTACACATTGTTATGTATTTTTCTTATGATTTTTATTTATTTTACGTCTAAACAAACTAAAATAAACAATTACATACTAATATTTACTCTTAGAAACCTTATGGTCCTGAAAGGGTTAATATAATATTGTTGCGAAATTTAAAATGGATAGCCACTGAGCGTGAGTAGTAATAACTATATTTTCAAGCCAATTACAATACAATGCAAATTGTTACAAAAATATGGATGAAGTATTTTATAAGCAATTAACTACTATCATATATAAGTCATTAACCTTTTTGTACAGAGCATACAATATCAGCTCTGTCTGTTGTACTAAAATACTACTTCTTCACTTTGTTTACCGTATCACTTGAATACCTTCAGACGTAAACAATCTCTCGTCCTGTGCTAGTTCACTAAACTTTTGTTACTAACAACAGAAAACAAACACCCGCGCGCACACTAATAAATATACTAATTATTTTCACTTAACGGACACTGAATCAGGTCATCTGAACGTCCTTTCAGATCTCACAACTTTAACACACTGCACTGCTATCGTTTTCATTCTTCCGAATCGTTGTAAGTTCCATTTCGTGGGCTAAATTGAATCTCACGTAGAAGCACGCACGAGTATTCAAGTCACGTTAAGTCATGAAGTCATTGTTGCTCGTTCATCTGTCGTAAAAATATTTTGCTCTAAAATCTGTCATAAAGCCACAGATTAGAAAATGATCCATGGCCAATAATGCTCATTGCAGCAATAATTCCACAACATTTATTTAGAAAATTGCCTCTCGTTGTAAAGCACATTTTCTTCCGGTCTTTCAAATGAAAGATTAAGTGAGATTAAAATAGGATAAATTGAACTTTTTCTGTGATTCCTTCTGTTGTGTAGCATTGTAATAATGATCTCTAGGCAAAAGTTTTCACCGCAGAAAAAAGTGGTTACCAGTAGCTACTTCAAACATTCCCATAGAAAAGACTTGCTGACAAAGAGAGTAAAATCGAAAGAAGCTGAATATTTTTGCGCAATAATAGGGTGAAACTGTGCGTCATTTTAACTGTTATCTGTATCTACTAATGCATCAGAATTCTCAACATTCTCAACTGAGATATTCAACTGAGTTTTTTCCCATATGTGGGCATTGGACTTTTTTTGTAAAAACGATATCTACTGAAAAGTACTTTTTACAAAAAGAATTCCTCACCAGAGACATCCTTCTAGAGAAGCATGATTTTTCTCCAAAATTTCCTACCAATAAGACTAAATAACAGAGGATAAGTCGATGAATTTTACAAAATATTTTCTTCTGATTTGTGGCATTAAAATGATTGATACCTAATGAGTAATACTTCCTGAAATATGAATTTCTCATCTTAGGCATCCTCTTAGAAACGCCCTTTGCCGACCTATGTTCTTGATGATATCAAGATGAAGTAAGTGGTATGGACGATAAGGTGAATACTTTTGTGTTGGCTGAGTGGTCCTGTGAGGTCGCCTGGCTGGCGATGAAAACGGTCTCTTGTCATCCATTCCTTGTTCAGCCACCCGTTTGTGATGTCACGTCTTGTCCACTCACTTCCACATTCATCATTTCCGGTTCCCTAGTGCAAAATTAGGCGCTCAGCAGATGCTTTTTCAGCTGTCTCTTTTTACTAGCTTCGAGGAAGCTGACTTTTTCATGCTTCATTAAATAACGTTACTGACTCATAAATGATGTCGTACATAGTTCAAGTGCGCTCAGAGAGGATTATATTTCAATAATAACATTGGAGAATTGGGGAAGAGTATTTAATTGATGCTGGGAGTAATGTAACAAAACAGAAAATACGAAAATTCAGTTCAAACGGACAGTTTTCATGGAGGACTATTGAATAGGGTTCATTTCGTTTGTCGTTATAACAAATAAACGTTCAAAGGGTAAATCCATTTGTAACAGGAAATTGTCGATTTTTACTCAGTCCACATTAAATAAGGTAGTCCAATACTAAAAACGAATAAAATAATCGCTAAGGACGAAAAAAAAACAACTAATATAATGAAAAATAAAATAAACAAAAACGAACTATAATGATATACATCCATCCCTCGTTTTACACTCTAGATAGAATCCGGGAAATCACCGTGTAAATTGAACCCGTGTAAATCGAAACTAACAATCTATGGAAAACAAGGAGGATAGGTTCTGAAAAAAATCCTTGTTATGAATGAAACGCACATCGGAAGTTTCATTTATGCATACTCATCTCAAATTTCAATTCAGCTGTAACAACATGCATTAATGTAACGTTATTCTGTACTTTATTTGCTCTAATTAAACTAAGCTTAGATTAATTTCTCTTACGTTTCTATTTGGTCACGAAAAATACTCATAGTTAATGTAGATGTAAGTCGCTCAAAAAAGTATCCGAACGCTATGGTTGATTACATAATTCAGAAAAAATATCTGGCAACGATTTTTTTAGAAATTAGTGATCTGGCAACCTTCGTGTCACGTGATACGAAAGTTGCCAGATCACTAATTTCTAAAAAAATCGTTGCCAGATCACTAATTTCTAAAAAATCGTTGCCAGATATTTTTTCTGAATTCTGTAATCAACCATAGTGTTCGGATATTATTTTGAGCGACTGTACACTATTGAATTTGAAGACGAAATTTGAAAAAACGATATTTATGAACTGAATGTAAATTAGAAATAAAGCATTTGTACCAAGATTTGTTGTTTTACTTTGTAAAATCGGTATTTATATGATATTTTATGAAACAGTGTACTTACGAATCAGATGTATTCAGCTTATATAATAGTCTACAAAGTTTAGCTTGTTGCTAAAATGAGAAAAAAACACAGTTTTCACTAAATTTGAAAAATTCAGTCCTGAAAAGTCATATCTCACTGCCGATTCGAAACAGGCGTTATTTCATTAAGATGTCGCGAGGCAGATTACTTTACAATGGCAAGAATATAAATTCAGCGAAAGAATATAAATATAACTTGTTACAGATGACGATTTTATTAGTATAGGAATTTATTATTATCTATTTATTCTTGAAAATAAATGATATGAATTAAAAACATTAAGTTTATTTTGACTTTGGGATGACAGTCTAAAAATAGCCCTTGACGTTATTCCACTGCTACCTCAGAATATGCATTATATATACATATATTAAAAAAACCGAATGTGTACCGTGTAAACCAGAGTCTATAATCATGTAAAACGAAACTTGTTGCATTTTCTAGACCATGTAGAACCGAGTCTATCGCTGTGTAAATCGAAATTAGTTGTATTTTTTGACCGTGTAAAATCGGAACCGTATAAAGAGAGTACCAGGTAAACCGACGGAAAAACTAACTGATAATGAACGTAGTTTTCATCTTTCTGCACAGGCTCTGATCTAGAAAAAAAATCTAGGGGGGGGGGGACAGTAAACACAATCGAACTGAATTCCCAGTCTATTGCTCCCCCTTTTAAGCCTCCCTTGAGTTTTTCAACATAATTTAAAAAAAGTTCTGAAAAGTGCATTAAATAAATAAATTTGATAATTTTTTGCCTCTTTTACCATTATTAGCATTCTGAAAAATTCTGAATTTTACCATTATTAGCTTCTGATTTCATGCCCCCCCCCCCTCCTTCCGAGATCCGGCCGTGATCTGTATTATTTTGGGATTCGGAACTAAAAATTCAGCCTACTATTCCCTTTGTAACATTGAAAGCCCCCCCCCCCCCCCCGAGAGGGAACCACCTTGTCGTGTTGGGGTGGGGGTGGGGGGGGGGCTGAGGGCCCGTGTGAAGTTGAGGGCTCCGTTGACTGGTATTGGGGAGTATCTGGTCGGACGGAGACCCGATTGAACGGCTGGGCCTCAGTGACGTTGAGGGCCCTGCTAACTGGTGTTGGGGGACACCTAGGTTGGACGGGGCCCCTGCGGAGGGGCCTGGTAAGACCTGACTAAGAGTTCCCACCACGGAAGCCGAGGCAACTTGGATCTATATATCCTTGTTTGTGGCTAACCGGGGCGCAGATTAAATTTAGGTTTTGACCGATGGATGAACTATACTTCTATAGGACTGTTCGCCATAGGTAGTCGTGGAGCGAGCTGCATCCTTATGGTGTTGTCTTCCCTCGACGTAGGTAGTGGAGATTCTGGCACTATCCCTATAGATGTAGTGCAGTTCATGTATTGCGGAACATCTGGGTTTTGCCTTCATTACTAATTTCCTGTAACATTGAGGGCTACTTTGAGGAAATTAGAGATGGAAATTAGGACCGGATCTAGCTTACAGTTGGAGGACAGGGGGGGGGGGGGGCATGTCCCCACCTCTTGTGAATGCTAGAATGCTAGAACCTCTGAAAACGGAAGGAAAAATGTTATACTGTAAGAAAAATCCAGTCTTTTGAATCTTTTACTTTTTCGGCTCGATTGCATCACTCCACCATTCCCTTTGCCTTTTTTTTTCTAGATACGATCCTTTACTTAACCATAGGTAGAAGGCATCATAGTTTGGGTAGACGCATCGAAATCGTGTACCTTTCCAACCAATCGAAATGTAAATTTTCATTATATATGATCTTTTAATAAAATACCTGTCAGGCACAATTGAACAATACCCTAATAATTGCTAATGTGCCGTCATTTGGAGTAATTTGGAACAGGTTTCAAATTTGTTAGTTGGATTAATAAAACATTACAGTTTCAGCATTACAGCATTTGCAGTTTCAGTTAAATCTGGTTTTCGATTGCAAATTTTGGGTACTACTCATAAAATACATATTAATATTAAAAAAAGGTTATTAAAGTTTTTATTAGAATTTTAATTTATTCCATCAGCTTGGGTAACTCGGAACACCAATAAAATAATGAGTGGTCTAAGTTACCCCAGTAGTTGTTGGGATGATATATATCGTAATACTCAACATCCATCGTAATCAGCTCAGCTGTCTGGTGTAAACACTTGCAACAGCTGCAATGATTCTTTTCTTTAAATGCTGTAATTAAGAATTTTTTTCGGAATAATTTTTTTAATAAATATGCCCCCAAAAATTCAATGGTTCAATGGTGTTGGGATTTCTCAGGAGACATAAGCACCATCCAGTTTTACCAGTCCAGTCATTTGGAAATTTTGCAGTTAATACATTACATGACAATTTGGATATGCAATTACTTTGTTACTTAATTATTTAAGAAAAAATAACACTTTAAAGAATGTGTTTTTTAGAATGACTCGATATATCTGTATACGAATGTTGTTCATCACATCTTGGGGTGATCAGACTATTTAGCCCATTGTTTGCAAAAAAAGTTGTCTCCCAGATTTAAACCAACTTATTTCGTTACATCCTAATATTGGACATATTTTATATTTACATCGTCATATCTGATTAAATCTGCATAGAAATTTCGTTAGTCGCATTTAATTATATCTGAACACAAATGATCATTGGCTCATCTGAATACTTCTACACTCGTGTGTTAAGTAAACGATAAGTTAATGGTAACTATAATGCATATGATATGCCATTGGTAAGGGAGGAATTCGAAGATTCATGATTTCGTAAATATATTTTCTATATAAAACTGTTACTGAAATTAAGTTTCAGATATCGATGAAAGCTATCTAATTTCGATTTAATTTAAAGGTAAGATTTGGGTTGTTTTACCTCTGAGCGATACTTTTTTGCACCCCATGGCCAAATGGCAAGGTCTCAAGGACCCCGAAGGCTCAGAGAAGGTTGGAGGAGGGGACCCACTGGAACAGCTGTTGGGAGACAGATGGTAGCCTACCGTCAAGGCCATCCAGTGTGTTCTTTAACGTGCACAGGGTATGGCTCTCCCGCACACGGGGCAACGGCTTAACGTCCCATCCGACGGACGGCGGCCTTTCCAAGCCCATCGGTGTCCCCTACTGACCGTGGGCAGGGCGGGGAATTTTGCGAAGATAAATCTCAACGCTGACCCAGCTGGGACTCGAACCTGGGAAGTACAGATTACGAGCCTGGCGCGCTACCGACTGAGCCACCCCCGCCCCATTTAAAGGTAAGAGTCGATTGATATTTAAACACTCGTGGAAATTGTGACATTAAGCAGTGGCCCTGCCAGTTATAAGATTTTACGCCAGAACCTAATTAAAACATAAACAATTACTCTTGTACCCAAATTTTAAATACATTTAGTGTATTTTTGAGTGTCGTGAATCTAGTGGGAGGTGAACCAACAACTTTCTGATAACATATGAGGGGATCTGCCAGGTCACGACTTCGTATTCCATTGCACTCGACAATTTTTTGTCTGCTCCTAAATTTGATCTCCACCGACCAACTACTAATTGTGATTTCTTAGTATCAAACGCAGGCAGGATGGGGTTTGACTTGATTAAGCCCCTGATTCGCAGGAATTTCTTAGAAATATACGTCATTCAAACCCCTCAGGGAAGGGGGGGAGGGTTATAGCTTCAACTGCATCCTCGTGACCTGGGTCCAGTGTGTGAAAAAACGTCTCGCTGAGAGGTAAACCGTCCCAAACCGTGAGACCTCGTCATTTAACTCAATGTGCACAAAACTGAGCAAACTTAAGACAAACCAACAGATTCTTTCTTTTAAAGGTTCCGGATAGCTCATTCGGTAGCGCGCCATGCTCATAATATGTTGTTACTAGGTTCGAGTCACAGCTGGGTCAGCGTTGGGATTTATCTCAACAAAACTTGTCAGCCTGCCCTTGATCAGTAGGGGACACCGTTGGGCTTGGAAAGACCGTCGCCCGTCGGATGGGACGTTAAACCGTCGTACCCGTATGCAGGAGAGCCATACCTTGTGCACGCTAAAGAACACACTGAATGTCCTTCATCATCAGCTCACTTCACAGGAGACTTCAATCTGTCTCCTAAAAGCTTCTCACCTAACAACTCTGTCCCCTAACAGTTTCTTTCCTAACAGCTTCTCTCCTAAAAATTCTGTCTCCTAACAGTTTCTTTCCTAACAGCTTCCCTCCTAACAACAAACTTTCCTAACAGTTCCTTTCCTAAAAGCTTCCCTCCTAACAAATCTGTCTCCTAACAGTTTCTTTCCTAACAGCTTCTCTCCTAACAGTTTCTTTCCTAACAGCTTCTCTCCTAACAAATCTGTTTCCTAACAGTTTCTTTCCTAACAGCTTCTCTCCTAACAAATCTGTCTCCTAACAGTTTCTTTCCTAACAGCTTCTCTCCTAACAACTCTGTCTCCTAACAGCTTCTCTCCTAACAACTCTGTCCTTTAACAGTTTCTTTCCTAACAGCTTCTCTCCTAACAACTCTGTCTCCTAACAGTTTCTTTCCTAACAGCTTCTCTCCTAACAACTCTGTCTACTAACAGTTTCTTTCCTAACATCTTCTCTCCTAACAACTGTCTCCTAACAGTTTCTTTCCTAACAGCTTCTCTCCTAAAAACTCTGTCTCCTAACAGTTTCTTTCCTAACAGCTTCCCTTCTAACAACAACCTTTCCTAACAGTTCCTTTCCTAAAAGCTTCCCTCCTAACAAATCTGTCTCCTAACAGTTTCTTTCCTAACAGCTTCTCTCCTAACAGTTTCTGTCCTAACAGCTTCTCTCCTAACAAATCTGTTTCCTAACAGTTTCTTTTCTAACAGCTTCCCTCCTAACAACTCCCTTTCCTAACATTTCTTTCCTAAAAGCTTCCCTCCTAACAACTCTGTCTCCTAACAGTTTCTTTCCTAACAGCTTCTCTCCTAACAGTTTCTTTCCTAACAGCTTCTCTCCTAACAAATCTGTCTCCTAACAGTTTCTTTCCTAACAGCTTCTCTCCTAACAACTGTCTCCTAACAGTTTCTTTCCTAACAGCTTCTCTCCTAACAACTCTGTCTCCTAACAGCTTCTCTCCTAACAACTCTGTCTCCTAACAGCTTCTCTCCTAACAACTCTGTCCTTTAACAGTTTCTTTCCTAACAGCTTCTCTCCGAACAACTCTGTCCTTTAACAGTTTCTTTCCTAACAGCTTCTCTCCTAACAACTCTGTCTCCTAACAGTTTCTTTCCTAAAAGCTTCCCTCCTAACAACTCTGTCTCCTAACAGTTTCTTTCCTAACAGCTTCTCTCCTAACAGTTTCTTTCCTAACAGCTTCTCTCCTAAAAATCTGTCTCCTAACAGTTTCTTTCCTAACAGCTTCTCTGCTAACAACTATCTCCTAACAGTTTCTTTCCTAACAGCTTCTCTCCTAACAACTCTGTCCTTTAACAGTTTCTTTTCTAACAGCTTCTCTCCTAACAAATCTGTCTCCTAACAGTTTCTTTCCTAACAGCTTCTCTCCTAACAACTCTGTCTCCTAACAGTTTCTTTCCTAAAAGCTTCCCTCCTAACAACTCTGTCTCCTAACAGTTTCTTTCCTAACAGCTTCTCTCCTAACAGTTTCTTTCCTAACAGCTTCTCTCCTAAAAATCTGACTCCTAACAGTTTCTTTCCTAACAGCTTCTCTCCTAACAACTCTGTCTCCTAACAGCTTCTCTCCTAACAACTCTGTCTCCTAACAGTTTCTTTCCTAACAGCTTCTCTCCTAACAACTGTCTCCTAACAGTTTCTTTCCTAACAGCTTCTCTCCTAACAACTCTGTCTCCTAACAGCTTCTCTCCTAACAACTCTGTCCTTTAACAGTTTCTTTCCTAACAGCTTCTCTCCTAACAAATCTGTCTCCTAACAGTTTCTTTCCTAACAGCTTCTTTCCTAACAACTCTGTCCTTTAACAGTTTCTTTTCTAACAGCTTCTCTCCTAACAACTCTGTCTCCTAACAGTTTCTTTCCTAACAGCTTCTCTCCTAACAACTCTGTCTCGTAACAGTTTCTTTCCTAACAGCTTCTCTCCTAACAACTCTGTCTCCTAACAGCTTCTCTCCTAACAACTCTGTCCTTTAACAGTTTCTTTCCTAACAGCTTCTCTCCTAACAAATCTGTCTCCTAACAGTTTCTTTCCTAACAACTTCTCTCCTAACAACTCTGTCTACTAACAGTTTCTTTCCTAACAGCTTCTTTCCTAACAACTCTGTCCTTTAACAGTTTCTTTCCTAACAGCTTCTCTCCTAACAACTCTGTCTCCTAACAGTTTCTTTCCTAACAGCTTCTCTCCTAACAACTGTCTCCTAACAGTTTCTTTCCTAACAGCTTCTCTCCTAACAACTCTGTCTCCTAACAGCTTCTCTCCTAACAACTCTGTCCTTTAATAGTTTCTTTCCTAACAGCTTCTCTCCTAACAAATCTGTCTCCTAACAGTTTCTTTCCTAACAGCTTCTCTCCTAACAACTGTCTCCTAACAGTTTCTTTCCTAACAGCTTCTCTCCTAACAACTCTGTCTCCTAACAGCTTCTCTCCTAACAACTCTGTCCTTTAACAGTTTCCTTCCTAACAGCTTCTCTCCTAACAAATCTGTCTCCTAACAGTTTCTTTCCTAACAGCTTCATTCCTAACAACTCTGTCCTTTAACAGTTTCTTTCCTAACAGCTTCTCTCCTAACAACTCTGTCTCCTAACAGTTTCTTTCCTAACAGCTTCTCTCCTAACAACTCTGTCTACTAACAGTTTCTTCCCTAACAGCTTCTTTCCTAACAACTCTGTCCTTTAACAGTTTCTTTCCTAACAGCTTCTCTCCTAACAGCTTCTCTCCTAACAACTCTGTCCTTTAACAGTTTCTTTCCTAACAGCTTCTCTCCTAACAACTCTGTCCCTAACAGTTTCGTTCCTAGCAGCTTCTCTCCTAACAACTCTGTCTACTAACAGTTTCTTTCCTAACAGCTTCTCTCCTAACAACTGTCTCCTAACAGTTTCTTTCCTAACAGCTTCTCTCCTAACAACTCTGTCTCCTAACAGTTTCTTTCCTAACAGCTTCTCTCCTAACAACTCTGTCTACTAACAGTTTCTTTCCTAACAGCTTCTCTCCTGACAACTCTGTCTCCTAACAGCTTCTCTCCTAACAACTCTGTCCTTTAATAGTTTTTTTCCTAACAGCTTCTCTCCTAACAACTGTCTCCTAACAGTTTCTTTCCTAACAGCTTCTCTCCTGACAACTCTGTCATTTAACAGTTTTTTTCCTAACAGCTTCTCTCCTAACAACTCTGTCTACTAACAGTTTCTTAACTAACAGCTTCTTTCCTAACAGCTTCTCTCCTAACAACTCTGTCTCCTAACAGTTTCTTTCCTAACAGCTTCTCTCCTAACAACTCTGTCTCCTAACAGTTTCTTTCCTAACAGCTTCTATCCTAAAAATTCTGTCTCCTAACAGTTTCTTTCCTAACAGCTTCCCTCCTAACAACACTGTCTCCTAACAGTGGGTCCCCTCCCCCAACCTCCTCTGAGCCCTCGTTGTCCTTGTCAACTGGCCATTTAGCCCATTGTGCGCAAAAACAGTTCCACTCGTAAGTAAAACAACTCTTTCTTTTGAGAATTGTATGAAGAAGACGAAGTTTACTAACCTTACTAACAGCTACACTGCCCTTCCAAAATATTAGATAATATTCATGTTACATCAGTGGGGATCAAATTTAATTCTAAAATATGTATTTAATGGAAAGTTATGATTGACGATAACTTAAAAACTTACAATCAAATCTATTTAAATCTCGATTTTCAACAACATTCATTCAGGATTCCAAGAGTTATGGAAACTAAAACATTTCACAACAGTGATACATCATAAGTTAAAACTTAAATAATAAGTATTGTTTCCAATCCTTTAATAAAATAAATAAATATTTTCGAAGTTTGTGTATTGATTATTTCAATATTAGAGAATTATGAATGATTTTTAGAAAACAAAATGTTTTATTTTTAAATATTCTAATTTAGATCTTTAAATTCTGAACGAAATTGTTAAAAAAAACGAGGTTTAAAAAGATTTGACTGAGATCTTCAATTTATCTCCAGCGATTCAGTCATATTTTTCCCTTAAATGAATATTTTTGGAGTTACAGAGCTTCAAAATTAGATTTTCATTGACAGAAGGCTAATTTGTCTCAACACCAACAATCGAAGAGAGAAAGAATTTTTTTCGTCATCGTGAAAGAGAGCAGAGAGAAAATTTCCTCCTCCAGCTGATACACCAATCATAATTCTAGTAAAGGCCATTTGCTAATTAGCCTATAATCTTCTCTATTTTTATTTAAGAGAGATTAATTTTGCTGTGACGAAGTAGTGCTACGAGAGTTTCATTTCCACCACATAGAAATTTGCAACTGAATAAACTAACAGAGTCGAAACCTCTGGCGAATGAATCACCAGAGAGCGAGTGGTGTCCCTCGAAGTCATTTTACATCTCCCAAAGAGGCGGGGGTGGCTCAGTCGGTAGCGCACCAGGCTCGTAATCTGTAGTTCCCAGGTTCGAGTCCCAGCTGTGTCAGCGTTGAAATTATCTCCGCAAAATTCCCTGCCCTGCTCACGGTCAGTAGGGGACACCGATGGGCTTGGAAAGGCCGCCGTCCGTCGGATGGGACGTTAAGCCGTGTCCCCGTGTGCGGGAGAGAGCCATACCCTGTGCACGTTAAAGAACACGCTGGATGGCCTTGACGAGAGGCTACCATCTGTCTCACAACAGCTGTTCCAGTGGGTCCCCTCCCCCAACCTTCTCTGAGCCTACGGGGTCCATGTGACCTGGCCATTTAGCCCATGGTGTGCAAAAAAGTGCCGCTCAGAGGTAAAACAACCCAACCCAACCCAAAGAGTCAATGAAAACTAAGAGTTTTTATTAAAATTACATCAATATTATTCTTAACATTGCTATCATAACTAATAACTCTAAGCCATACGAAGTTTTTGCTTAGCATAGAAAACGTGAATGGTAAGAAAAATTCGATCTGGATATTTTTGATTATGAACATGTTTCAGGAATCGCTGAAACGGAAAATGGGATAATTGCAATGGCTTCTGTTTCGGACTCTGCATGTCAGTCTGTCTTCATGCCTGGCTTATAACTCTGTTTTAGCTATTCCGAGTAATGTTTCTGCCTATCTATTCAGATACTCGAATTATTCTTTTCTAACTGTCTGCTCAGATATTCGAATTATTCTGTCTGTTCACACTATATAGCACACTATCTGTTCGACTACTATGACCAGTCTGACTGTCGATTTTGATTATTGTATCCTTCTCTTATTATTAAATAATTCTCTCTGTACTCCTCAATGGAGAATTGCTCAGACAATGAGCCATAGTGTTACAGACAGTCATACTTATATTGGGAACAGCATCAGTCATGCTTCCTCCAGCTTCTCCTTCTCCCTCTTTGGAAACTACGCGGCGGGTTCTCACTTTGTGAGAATTGCAGTGTGAGAATTACAGTCCATCCTTCTCTGTTTTCCGAGGGTTTCAATCTATTATACTAAAATTCTATACTTGATCAAATTTCCATCCATACCGATGTCATAGTGAATCCGGCCTTATGACACCATGTAAAGGTTATTATTTGTCATGCAATAATTTCATAAAATGGCGATTTTCACTAAAATGGATCTAACGATTTTTTCACAAATTTGAACTGTTTATAAGGAATATTAGTGGTGGACCCAAAGAGCGGAGGGGTTATAATCCTCTATTAGATGTTTCTGATTCCTCTATTAGAAACTTCTAATAGATGGGTAAGAAAAATATAGGTAAGAACAGTAAATATGGGTAAGAAAATATAGGTAAGAACAGTAAATATGGGTAAGAAAAATATAGGTAAGAACAGTAAATATGGGTAAGAAAATATAGGTAAGAACAGTAAATATGGGTAAGAAAATATAGGTAAGAACAGTAAATATGGGTAAGAAATATATGGGTAAGAACAGTAAATATGGGTAAGAAAATATAGGTAAGAATAATAAATATGGGTAAGAAAAATATAGGTAAGAACAGTAAATATGGGTAAGAAAATATAGGTAAGAACAGTAAATATGGGTAAGAAAAGAATATCATCTTAAGTGATTTAATTAAGTGTCCTTGAAGTAAATTTTTAGAATCTGTGTATTCAGCCGTTAGAGATTCCCATGTCTGAAATTTTTTTATGAAATTTGAGATATGGGATTATAATTTTATATAATCCCATATCTGAAATTTCACAAATCTTTCAGACAAGGGAATCTCTAATGGCTGAATACACAGATTCTAAAAATTTACTTCAAGGACACTTAATTACACCGGCTGGCAAAATTCTTGAAAATTTAAAAACGGCTCTCGAGATCCAGTGCGAGCTTGCTCCAGCATACCACTGGGTGGAAAGATGGCTTGGCCCCATCTTAGATCCGGCGCTCCCTATAACACGACTAGAATTCTAGTCTAAAACCACTTTTATTTTTCCGTTATGTAAAATCTAAGGTGGGGCCAAGGGGGCCTAGCCCCCACCCCACCCAGTGGTATGCTGGAGCAGGTTCGCACTGGATCACGAGAGCCGATTTTTAAATTTTTTCAAGAATTTTGCGAGTCGGTTGTTGATTTGACAACGGCTATAAACTGTCCGCAATGGCTAGCGTCATTTCGGCGATAAACTTGCATATGACGATATGGAAAATGCAGTCGGAGTGCGCTATTTCGGCACTCTACGCGACAGCCTGGTAGGGATTATCTAAGAAAAAGCAGCCCAGCAAAATTAAGCGGATGTTTGCTGATAATGGAATTTGTTTATAATTTCATGGGGTTGTAATTCTCACAAAAGGGAGAATCCGCATCGTAGTTTCTGAAAAGGTGGGGCAGGGGGAAGGAAGTATGACTGTTGTCATTGAAATCAAGTTGTCATTGAAAGAAATAGATAATCTACCCTTCCCAGATTGTTGGAACGAAGAAACACAAGCAAGTGTGTTAGCAGTACAAATGATTTGGGTTGGGTTCTCTGAGCGGCACTTTTTTGCACACCATGGGCTAAATGGCCAGGTCACATGGACCCCGAAGGCTCAGAGAAGGTTGGGGGAGGGGAGCCACTGGAACAGCTGTTGGGAGACAGATGGTAGCCTCCCGTCAAGGCCATCCAGCGTGTTCTTTAACGTGCACAGGGTATGGCTCTCCCGCACACGGGGCCACGGCTTAACGTTTCATCCGACGGACGGCGGCCTTTCCAAGCCCATCGGTGTCCCCTACTGACCGTGGGCAGGGCGGGGAATTTTGCGGAGATAAATCTCGACGCTGACCCAGCTGGGACTCGAACCTGGGAACTACAAATGATTTGAAATAAAAGAAAGTATATTAGGATGAAAGAATTATTCAAAAGTTAAGCATTTAAGAGTAACATCAGAAAAACATGACCATATATCCAAGGAATGGTGCGAATGTTTAATAACTCCAAATGACAGTAATAAAAATACTCTCAAGGTACTCAAGGTACTCAAAATACTTCTCAAGGAGAGGCAAGGTTCTCTACGAAAAAAAAATAATGAGCACGATGTTTAAAAACTCATATTAAAATTCAAGATTTGTTAAAAGAATCGGCTAATGACTCAATTTCTAATTTAGTACACAAATTAAGTAATAAAAATACTGATGCTACCGTAAAAGTTTTAAATACTGTTTACAGTTTGATAAAACGTAACAGGCCTTTATCCGATATCGAGGCGACATTAGAATTACGGAAAAATTGGCGTATATATAGGTAATTGTTTGCATACACGATACAGTGCAACAAGAATAACGGAACATATCACAAAAGAAACTGAAATGAAGATATTTGAGAATATTATAGAAGAAAATGCCAAAATCTGTATCACACATAATTGACGAAGTATCCACAATTTCGTACGAAAAGGAGCAGCCTAGTAATTTATCTGCAGTGCGCAATTCAATCTGCTCCGGCACCAGTTGTTTGGGTTGTTTTACCTCTGAGCGGCACTTTTTTGCACACCACGGACTAAATGGCCAGGTCACTTGGACCCCGAAGGCTCAGAGAAGGTTGGGGATAGGGACCCACTGGAAATAGTTGTTTGGAGACAGATGGTAGCTTCCCGTCAAGGCCATCCAGTATGTTCTTTAACGTGCACAGGGTATGGCTCTCCCGCACACGGAGCCACGGCTTAACGTCCCATCCAACGGACGGCGGACTTTTCAAGCTCAACGGTGTCCCCTACAGACCGTGGGCAGGGCGGTCTGTAGTTATACTGTAATGTTCTGTTTTGCACCTGTAATGTTATTTGTCGCTTTGAAAGAATTAATATCTACTACACCAGAGTGCATCATTAATACATTAGTGTCTACTTTAAATTATTGTGGCTTTAATAGCGAATAGGGGCGGGGGTGGCTCAGTCGGTAGCGCGCCAGGCCCGTAATCTGTAATTCCCAGGTTCGAGTCCCAGCTGGGTCAGCGTTGAGATTTATCTCCGCAAAATTGCCCGTCCTGCCCACGGTCAGTAGGGGACACCGATGGGCTTGGAAAGGCCGCCGTCCATCGGATGGGACGTTAAGCCGTGGCCACGTGTGCGCGTGGCCTCCTGTGCACGTTAAAGAACACGCTGGATGGCCTTGACGGGGGGCTACCATCTGTCTCCCAACAGCTGTTCCAGTGGGTCCCCTCCCCCAACCTTCTCTGAGCCTTCGGGGTCCATGTGACCTGGCCATTTAGTCCATGGTGTGCAAAAAAAGTGCCGCTCAGAGGTAAAACAACCTAATCCAACTTAATAGCGAATATTTGAAAGCGAATTTAACAGCATTTGGTTCTGGTGATGCTAACACAATGTTGGGAAGAAAGTCTGGAGTAGCAACTAAACTGTTAGAAAATTTTCCTAAAATCATCATTTGGCGCTGTTTAAATTATCGATTCAAATATTACTCAACGATGCAAAATCTGAAATACAACAAGTTAATCATTTTAAAATATTTTATTCTACTTATCACCAATCTAACAAAATCGAACCGAGTTAGAAACTGTAGCTGAAAAACTTGAAATTGAAATTATTATAATTGGTCGACTACTGAGACCACGATGGGTGACAAGTAGATTAAGAACTGCTACTGCTCTAGGGCGTGCATATCCTGGGTTAAAATTGCATTTTTCAAGTTCTTCTTATTCGGTCTGGCAAAGAGATTAGTTAATATTAATTTTTTTGCAATACCTAGTTTTAATGATAGAATCCTTGAATATTTTTTCATTGCTTTCAATTGCATTTCAGTCAACATCAATTAACAATATTCTGAAAGCGTCAAAATTAAACAAACGCACAATAAGAACTTTGGAAAATTTAAAGATTGATCCTGGAAAACACGAATCTGAAGTTGAATATTTGATTAAAGCACATAAGTTTAAAGATATTCTATTTAATAAAAATCATAAATTCATTGCTCTTCCTTAGGATTACGTTAGTAGAAAATATAATTCAACACATAAACTTAAGTTTTTTATCTGTTAGAAATAATGATCAAAGTATTTTAAATTATTTCGATTTATTAGAATCATCTACCTGACCTTATGAAGAACTAATTTCGTCATGGATAGCTGGTGAAAAATAATTGTGTTATTCATGTCAAATTTTAAAATATAAAATAGATTTGAACGATTTTGAGAATTTGTAATAATAATGTAGAATCGAAAATGTTTCAATCCCTGTAAGTATTCAAAAAGCTAAAAAGATAGTACTATTGCAATCAGTAGTGCTTAAATTGAAAGAGGTTTCAGTTTATGAACATAAGTTGTACGAGGGTGAGAAATAGTTTAACACTAGATCACATATCGGATTTAATGACGATAAATTTATTAGGAAAAGAGTTAGCGGATTGGGATGCAACTCCATTTGTCAAATCGTGGTCGAATGACAACTACAGATTGGCTGCAGATGCAAGAGCTCGGCAAAAGTCAACGAAAACATTTCGTGAGAATCAGTTGGCTATATGAAAATTACAATAAAAAAATTAACATTTTATTGTTGTTTGAATTTTTTTTATTCCACATTGTTGTAAATCAGTAAAACTTACAATAAATAAAGGGTGTCCCTGAATTCATGGCCCAAACGTGAGGGGATGGTCGTACACACCGAACCCACCAATATTCGTCATAGAATATGCGGCTGTAAACGCAGCCCGGTGCCAGTAGGGGGCGCAGACGAGGCGGCACGGCTTAAAAGCGCTGGATAGGCCAAACCCCAGCATTCTCAGCGTCGACCGGACACGAGATGGAGCAGTTTACGATCGGAGAGAAAGCCGATATGAACCTGATGTATGACGTAGCCGAGGGCAATGGTAGAGAGGCGCAAAGACTCTACCGTGAGCGATATCCTATGCGCCGTGTGCCCGATCATAAAATGTTTGCGCGACTGCACCGCCAACTGTCTGAGGCAGGCACCTTCCACGTCAGTCGATATGATGCCGGACGAGCACGGACGGTCAGAACGCCAGCTGTGAGCGAGGACATCTTGCATATGGTGACAGATAACCCAGGTACAAGCACGCGATCTGCCGTCCGGAGCTTGGGTGTGCATCGCGACAGCGTATGGCGAGTACTGCATGAAGAAGGGCTACACCCCTATCACTTGCAGCGAGTTCAGGCATTGACAGCTGTTGATTATCTCCTGTGCATGGATTTTGCCAAATGGTTCCTGCAGCAAAGTGCCGCACATCCCGATTTCCCCGCGCATGTGCTCTTTACGGATGAATCAACATTCTCACGTGAAGGCGTAGTGAATGTCCATAATGCGCATTTGTGGGCAGCCCAGAACCCCCATGGTACACGTCCAAATTCGAACCAGCAACGGTTCGCCA
Source organism: Ryuthela nishihirai (assembly GCA_038380435.1). Taxonomy (NCBI): domain Eukaryota; kingdom Metazoa; phylum Arthropoda; class Arachnida; order Araneae; family Heptathelidae; genus Ryuthela; species Ryuthela nishihirai. Next base: position 84,707,201 of record JAWZYU010000007.1, on the reverse strand, counting down.
TCAATTTCGGGGATCGTGCATGACTACTTAATTGGACCCTACCTACTGCCGGACCGCCTCGATGAGCGAACGTACCGTATTTTTCTGCAACAGATTTTGCCGGAATTGCTTCAGGATGTTCCAGCCACAATCCGCGCCCGTATGTGGTTCCAGCACGATGGGGTATCGGCCCACTTCAGCATGGACGTGCATCAACATCTTCATACCACATTTTGGGAACCGATGGATTGGGCGCGGTGGTTACATTCCGTGGCCTCCCAGATCGCCCGATCTTTCTCGTATCGATTACTTTCTGTGGGGACATTTGAAGAGTGTTGTGTATGAGACGCCCGTGCAGTCCACGGAGTATCTGGTTGACCGACTCTCCGTCGCAGCCGCCGATTTGCGCCACAAGCCTGGTGTTTACGAGCAGGTACGCCGATCACTACTCCGCCGTTGAGCAGCCTGTATCAACGTTAGTGTGCGGACGTTTGAGCATTTGTTGTAATGATCTCCAATAAACATCACCCTGGAAACCTCTGTGTCTGTCCTTCATTTCCGACTCCTCACTACGTTTGCAGCCGTATATTCTATGACGAATATTGTTGGGTTCGGTGTGTACTACCATCCCCCTCACATTTGGGCCATGAATTTAGGGACACCCTGTATATACACATTTATTCCTGGTCTTATTTTTTTAGCGAGTCGGTTCTTAAAAATTTACTAGCATATCACTGCACCCCACCTTTGAGGATGTTAGTTATTATTAAACTTATGCGTATTTGATTCACATTTCAAGATATTTTAAAAGACCCCTAAAAAGGAGGGGAAAATGTTACCTTGCATAGGAAATCCAGTCTCTTCTCCTCCACTTTTTCTCTGACTCTATTGCAGTGTCTCGCAAACTGTGTGCCGCGAGAGATTTCCAAATTGACACTAGATATCCTGATAACCTCAATATCCTGAATTGAGTACAAAAGCTCTTCGAGCCTTACCTTTCGGCTCGTCTTATCTTTGTGAACTTGGATTCTCAAAAATAAAAAATACCCCCTCAAGCAGCTGCTTGTCCCAGAAGTCTGACAGAAGCCTGTCAGTTTATATGCCATAGTAGAAGGTCTGAGAGGATGGCAGGACCTCAGCAGAAAAACAACACAAACGTCCATACCTTATCCGGGGCTCTCATTGACTGAAATTAAATCTAAGAAGCGTGAGCGGCTTCAGATGATTGATGAAAAGATGCGAGCGTGTTTATCTAACTTTGAGACAAGAATAATGCAAATTTGTTCGCAGAAGCAAGCTCATACATTCCATTGAAATATGTTTATATCTAAATTTTAAATAAAATGCATTTAACGAAACTTCAATTTTCCTCTTTTTACGTAACCATCAAAAATTCTTTTTTAGGTGTGCCGCGGGGAAAAAAATTAGATTCAGTGTGCCGCGGAAAAAAATTAGATTCAGTGTGCCGCGGAAAAAAATTAGATTCAGTGTGCCGCGGAAAAAAAAATAGATTCAGTGTGCCGCAGAGTAAAAAAGTTTGCGAGACACTGCTCTATTGCGTCATTTGACTCCCCCCCCCTTTTTTTTTTGTCTAGATCCGTGTCTGTACAGGCTATCTCTGTTCTGAGCGCCGTAGCGGAGAAGTATATGTAGATATATATACTTCTTCAGTATACATGGATACGTCCACTGTAATTTTCTTTACGATTTCTTTCAGGAATTTTTAAGAATATGAAGATAAAAATATTACCCAGTCCTCTAGCCCCAGTGCTATTAATTCTTCCTAATTACGGGTACGGACTTGAATTTTTAGCGTAATACGGGAATGCTCGAGGGATTCTTGTAAATGAAATTTAAAATTAGACGGGTAAGTTATTCGGGAAATTAGTGATTAGAAACACTGCTAAAAACGAAATTTAATCTTTTCCCAGTTAAAAGTAGTAAAGGGTTTCTTCACAGCGAAAAATCCAAAACCTCTGGAATTTAGCTTAAAAGTAAGTAACATCCGTTTAGAAAAGGGTTAAAAAACTATTGAAATAATAAATTTGTGAATATCGCTGATTTGAATTTTGGCCAATTTCTACACATGTAATGAGATCATTTCATCAACAGTATAGAAAAAAAAAGAGATTTGAAAATTAAGAAAATTTATAAAAATAGGTTTCTTCTATATAAAATGGTCGACTCTGCACAGTGCAAATATAAATGTGGAATTTGGATTGCTTTACTTCTGAGCGGCACTTTTTTGCACACAATGGGCTAAATGGCCATGTCATAAGGTCCCAGAGGGCTCAGAGAAGGGCACCCACTGGACAGCTGGTAGGAGACAGGTTGTGGCCTCGCGTCAAGGCCATCCACGTGCGCAAGATATGATTCTCCCGCACCCGGTTTAACGCCCCATCTGACGGACGATGGCCTTCCAAGCCCATCGGTGTCCCCTAATGACAGTGGGCAGTTTGGCGGAGATAAATCTCAATGCTGACCCAGCTGGGACTGGGAACTGCAGATTATGAGGCTGGCGTGCTGCCGACTGAGCTACCTCCGTCCCATTAAATGTGGGATACGTAGGCCTGGAAATTATAAAAAAATTGCTAGCACCCTCAAAAACGTTAAATTTTATCCTACAGATCCCTTGGATAATACGAATTTTTGGTTCTAGCACTTCTTTGCCAAGAAACTGGAGAGAAAAGTTTAGGTTTCGAATCGATACCGAATACAAGAAATATGTACCAAAAACCAGGAAAAGATCATCCTAATTGATTGAATAATAAAGTATGATGTGTGCAATAAAATAAAAGTCCAGATAATCTTTTGAGAAAATTTTATCCTTTTTTTATTTTTTTTATTCAGTTTATCACTAAAAAATTTCGCTCTCAAAATTTTATTGCGTATTTGAAGCAGTGTTGGAGAGGCACATGTGCCCAATGAATTATACCTGTTGCCCAAGATCCACTATTTCTTTAAAGCGACCCTAAGAACACAACGCAAAGTTTGAATCTTTAATTTAAAAAAAAAATATTTAGCTCAAATGATTTAAAGTGGCAGTAAGGGAGAGAAATTATAGTATTCGAGAGGAGAGAATTTAAAATTTCCAGAGGAGAGAAATTAAGGGAGAGAATTATAAATTCCAGAGGTTTGGAGAGAAATTGTAGTACCTTTGAAATCATGATTTTTGCAAAGTTATCAAAGGTCAGTTTCAGTTATATAATGCAGGTATATTACAGATTTCAGAAAACCTTCACGTTGTAGTTGGAGTAAAGGTCATTTTGAATTTTAACATTTAAGTACACGAGAGGAATAAGGTATTTAGTACAGGAATGTCATCTACATGAGAATTTCTATATCCTTATGATAGAGGATTTCTCAAAAGCACTCATATCTTAGCAAATTCTACATCAACTTTGAAGAGAAACTCGATATTTATTACATATAAACAGACCACGTAAATTTTGACACGCAGGATGTTTTCAGTTGTGTTAGTGTAAGCAAATTATTATTGAGAAGAAAATAGATTCACTTTTAAAATGGTTTCTGTCTTGAGAAATGAGTTTTCCTCAAAATGAAACACCTGCTTCGTTGTTTAAGTAAATATATCGAGAGTGTAAGACAGGAGTTTGCCGAAAGATTCCAGAAACGTTTTTTAATTTGTTGTTAAGGTTCACGTGAATAGTGACTATTGGAACTTACTCTATACACTAAATAAAAATGCTGATTGTTAAGAGATCACCCATTCTTCTTTAATAAAATTTTGAGATCTGTTAGCAGTCCCGGATCTAGAAACAAATAGAGAGGTTGTGTTGGGTTGTTTTACCTCTGAGCGGCACTTTTTTGCACACCATGGGCTAAATGGCCAGGTCACATGGACCCCGAAGGCTCAGAGAAGGTTGCGGGAGGGGACCCACTGGAACAGCTGTTGGGAGACAGATGGTAGCCTCCCGTCAAGGCCATCCAGCGTGTTCTTTAACGTGCACAGGGTATGTCTCTCCCGCACACGGGGCCACGGCTTAACGTCCCATCCGACGGACGGCGGCCTTTCCAAGCCCATCGGTGTCCCCTACTGACCGTGGGCAGGGCGGGGAATTTTGCGAAGATAAATCTCAACGCTGACCCAGCTGGGACTCGAACCTCAAATAGAGAGGAGGGAGGGGGGAGAGACTGGGGTTTTCATTGTAGTGTAACACTTTCCATTCTTCATTTTACATGTTTTTGAAAAACGTCATAAAAAACACATATAATATGCATAAGTTTAATAATTTTTTGCATCCATTACCCTTGTTAGCATTCTCAAAGGGGCGGAGGTGGTGTTATAGAGCCCTTTGCACTCCCCAAGATCTGATCCTGTCTGTTAATATAAAACATTAACATGGATTGAGATACTTCACTAATATATACACTAACTAGCCACTAGATTAAAAACTTCCGCATGATGCAGGGCTGGGGTTGCCTCTCAGCAGAGCAGCAGGTTTCAATCATAACTGCGCCAGAGTTGAGATCTGTCTCCGATATTTCCTGTTCTATCCTCTGTGACGAAGATAACACATGGGATTGTGAAGGGTTGGGTTGGGTTGTTTTACCTCTGAGCGGCACTTTTTTGCACACCATGGGCTAAATGGCCAGGTCACATGGACCCCGAAGGCTCAGAGAAGGTTGGGGGAGGGGACCCACTGGAACAGCTGTTGGGAGACAGATGGCAGCCCCCCCCCGTCAAGGCCATCCAGCGTGTTCTTTAACGTGCACAGGGTATGGCTCTCCCGCACAAGGTGCACGGCTTAACGTCCCATCCGACGGACGGTGGCTTTTCCAAGCCCATCGGTGTCCCCTACTGACAGTGGGCAGGGCGGGGAATTTTGCGGAGATAAATCTCAACGCTGATCCAGCTGGGACTCGAACCTGGGAACTACAGATTTCGAGCCTGGCGCGCTACCGACTGAGCCACCCCAGCCCCCTGGATTGTGAAGGCCGCCGTCCGTGAAATGAAACGTTAAGTCAATTAAAGAGGGCTCGTAGCATTTCGTGTTATGCTTATCAGTGAGATATGAATATAACTTTATTTGCTGTCGTTTAAACAAGCGATGAACAAAATGAAGGTTGTTTTCTTAAATGAATTGTCAAATGATAATGAATTATTGATAATGGAAAGTACATTCGATTAGACAATGTCTGGTTCCTGATTGGCTGAAAAAGATTATCAAAAAGGAATGAGTAATACATTAGAATAAGATTCCGTTTTACAAACTAGAAAACAATATTTAAAATTTTTTGTGTTTAGGATCTTTTAATGATTAATCTGTTTTTTCTTGTAAAATAATGCTTTCCTGATATCCTTTCTGCCCCCCTGTGCATGAGAGAATATCCTGTGCACGTTAAAGAACACACTGGACGAACTTGAAGGTAGGTTTCTATCGGTCTCCTAACAACAGTTCAGTGTGACCACTTCCCAACCTATCTCTGAGACCTTGGGGTCCTTGTGACCTGGCCGTTTATCCCTTGTGTGTACGAAAGTGCTGTTTAGAGGTAAAAATAACCAAAATCTCATGTTATTTCATGAGGAATCAGATAAGAACTCAGTAACATTTCAAATAAGCATTATATGGAAAAATACGACTAAAGATGAATTTGTTATTTAAATCTATTTAAATATTGATTTTTCAACAATATTGATTCAGTTTTTAATAGTTATCTAAAATTTAACCACTTCACGTTTAGCAGAAACATTCATAATTGTCGAAAATTGAAATAATATTTACTCAAAATGGCGAAAAATGTTCATCTGCTTTTATCTGTAGTTTAGCGTAACAATTGTTGCGTCTTTTTATTCATTTTGTTCATCGCTTATTTAAATGAGAGAAAATAAGCCGTGTTATGCTTATTAATGAAATATGAATGAATCATTTGATGATGGAAAGTAGATTCTATTCGAAATTTCTGCTTTCCTGATGTGGCTGAAAAAGAATATGAAAATGCATTATGATGTGTGTGTGTTTGAATTAAGCTCCAAATCATTTAGAGGCGGGGGTGGCTCAGTCGGTAGCGCGCAAATCTCGTAATCTGCAGTTCCCAGGTTCGAGTTCCAGCTGGGTCAGCGTTGAGATTTATCTCCGCAAATTTCCCCGCCCTGCTCACGGTCAGTAGAGGACACCGATGGGTTTAGAAAGACCACCGTCCGTCGGATGGGACGTTAAGCCGTGGCCCCGGTGCGGGAGAGCTGCACATACCCTGTGCACGTTAAAGAACACGCTGGATGGCCTTGACGGGAGGCTACCATCTGTCTCCCAACAGCTGTTCCAGTGGGTCCTCTCCCCCAACCTTCTCTGAGCCTTCGGGGTCCATGTGACCTGGCCATTTAGCCTATGGTGTGCAAAAAATTGCCGCTCAGAGGTAAAACAATTCAACGTTAAAGAACACGCTGGATGGCCTTGACGGGAGGCTACCATCTGTCTCCCAACAGCTGTTCCAGTGGGTCCCCAACCTCCTCTGAGCCTTCGGGGTCCATGTGATCTGGCCATTTGGCCCATGGTGTGCAAAAAAGTGCCGCTCAGAGGTAAAACAACCCAACCCAGATCATTTACTTCAATTGGCATTAAATATTCTTGAAGAGGTAATCTTTAAGAAGCTCACCAATACGGTTGAAAATTGATTTTCATATCTATTCAGTTGAGTTAATGAATTTAACGTTATTTACATTCTTTCATAAAACACTCACTTAATTTGTTGCCGATATCTGAACCTGATTCCCCATTAACATTAGCTTGGTGATCTTCACAATAAAGTAATCACCGATCGTTGTTATTCACGCATTATAATACTTCATGCTATCAGAAAAATTCCTTTTAGCTGCAGTTATTTCATTCCACCTGTTAGAATTAATTATCTTCCTTGCAGCTTCGTTTCGTTTCTAGAGGCCATTAATACTTACTAATAAAGGAATGCATGCTAATGCTGAAATAAATATTAATTGCTATTTATTGAGATCATATAACTCAAGGTTGCATACAAAATACTCCAGCAGCTAAACCAGCAGAGGTAATATCACTCTAGTGGATACCCTTCTAAACAAAGCCTTCATTATTTTGTATAATTGAACGATGCTTTCGCATTTCGGGTTCCACACATCAATAACAATTAGTCTCACAGTCACTACAAACGAGACGAGCACGCTCTAGTCATTAATAAAGCAAGGCGTAATGTTTGTCGTCTCAATGCAATGTCTAAAGAGGCTCCTAGGATTTCGTGTTATGCTTATTAATGAAATATGAATATAACTTTATTTTCTCTCATTTAAACAAGCGATGAACAAAATGAAGGCAGCTTTCTTAATTGAATTGTCAAATGATAATGAATCATTTGATGATGGAAAAGTAGATTCTATTAGAAATTTCTGGTTCCTGATGTGGCTGAAAAAGATTATGAAAATGGAATGAGTAATGCATTAGAATAAGATTCCGTTTCACAAACTAGAAAATAATATTTCAAATTTTTTTGTGTTTAGGATCATTTAATGATTGATACTTTTTTTTTATTTTAAAATAATGCTCTCCTAATATCCTTTCTTCTACTTATTCTTTTCCTAATGGTCGATTATCATCGATAACGAAATAAATCTGAACTAAAATCCGAAAGAATAGACTATACTCTTTAAAAGACAGCAACATTTGGAGTGAGAATATACAAACCATTTAAAAAAAAAGGAAACCTACGTAAATTAGAGTATAACTACTGAGAGGATGGTTTTCGTAGGAACTGAATTCAGAGTGGATGTTCTCTTTTTAAGAGAAGAGGTGAGAGGGTGCTTGGTGAGAGGTGAGAGGTGGCAGAATGGGGGTTTAAAAAGGATTAAACTGACACTAAAGCAGATACCTTGTCGAGTATTGAGATCTGTGTTCAGACAGGGGATATGACCTACAGTCTCTATGAAATGGGATGGACCATGACCTACGACTCCTGATTCCATGACCTACAACACCTACTACTACTACTCCTACAACATGACCCATTCCATACAATCCGTATGAAAGGGAATGACCAATCCTACATCTCTGTGGAATTTAATGGCCCATCCCTAAACTCTATGGGTTTGGGTAGCCGATGCCCTTACACACCTATTAAATTATATGAACTGTGATCTATATTCGTTATGGCAGTGGTTCCAAACTTTTATGCTTCACGTACCCCCTGGAAATGTGTATGTAACTGGCGTACCCCTTGTATAGATAGATAAAACTATAGTTACAGTATAACAATAGAAATATATACATTAAATTTTGTATTCATAAATTAAATATATCGATAAACATAAAAAATTTAACAAATCTTATAAAATTATAAACATTTTACTTGGTAATCAGATCTAGCGACTTTTGAGCTCTCACGGCTTACCCCAAAATATTTTACCGCGTAGTCCACGTTGTGAACCCCTACGTTATGGGATGGTATGGTATATTTATTAACATCTTCCCCCTCCCCATGGTTATACATTATTGGACATGAGCCAATGATTGGCCCACGTCCTACCCTCTATTAAATGATATTGGGCATATCGTAAACACCTAGGGAATGCGAGACATACGTCTTAAATTCCAAAGGAATAGAATATCCCGTGTTCGGCTTACTTAGGGAATGGGATGTCCCATTTACATAAAGATTCGAAATCATGGAATGTGAAAGATTATTCACATATGCAATGGGAAGATCTGAGACCTACACCCCTAAGGAATGGGATGGCCATGGAAAAAACTTTTAAGAATAATATCTCCCATGCCCTACACACAATCGAGTGGAATGGCCCATGTCCTACACTTCACATGGAATGACCGATGCATTGCACGTGCTTATAAATAAAAAGGTTTACATCGTGGATATAATGCATAACTTCTTGGTTCGCGGTTATAGTAAAAAATATTCCTGCTGTGTTTAAAATTAAAAAAAATAATGTTCCATTGTTATGCAAAGAATTTCTTCTTCCTTGCTTAAAATAAACCATTGTTTGCTTCATGATTAAAAAAAAACGAGGGTTTTAATCCACAGTTGCAATTGGATATCGTGATGCGATAGAACTGAGTACCGGGTATTTTCAACTGATAACTTCATCCATCATTAATTCACTCACTATTGGGACTAGAAGGAAATTTTTGTTGTATCATGAATGGCAATTGGCTAAACTTACATACATATGTGTGGGCACAAAGGATTCGAATGATTATAATCAGAGATTACCTATTTCATCTGATGTATTGCCTACGTAGGGGAAATCAACGTGGGGTACGCGGTAAAATTTTTTGGGGTGCGCCGTGAGAGCTCAAAAGTCGATTATCCAGTAAAATGTTTCTAATTTTATAAGCTTAGTTAAATTGTTTATGTCATTTTTTGTGTTTATCGATATATGTAATTTATGAATACGAAAGTTAATGTGTGTATATATATAAGTTTTATTTTTTTCCCATTGTTATACTATAACTATAGTTTTATCTATTTATACAAGGGGTGCGCCACACATTTCCATTTTTTCCACACGGCACTTTTTTGCACACCATGGGCTAAATGGCCAGGTCACATGGACCCCGAAGGCTCAGAGAAGGTTGGGGACCCACTGGAACAGCTGTTGGGAGACAGATGGTAGCCTCCCGTCAAGGCCATCCAGCGTGTTCTTTAACGTGCACAGGGTAGGGCTCTCCCGCACACGGGGCCACGGCTTAACGTCCCATCCGACGGACGGCGGCCTTTCCAAGCCCATCGGTGTCCCCTACTGACCGTGGGCAGGGCGGGTAATTTTGCGGGGATAAATCTCAACGCTGACCCAGCTGGAATTCGAACCTGGGAATTACAGATTACGAGCCTGACGCGCTACCGACTGAGCCACCCCCGCTCCAATGTGAAAGGTTCTCAATGATTTTATCAGCGGTACACTAGTGGACAAAAGTAAAGTTGGAAAATCAAAGTTAACATAACGACTTTAAAGACTTTTATGAAATTCAAGTGAGAGGTAAATGAGAACATGACAAAGAATATGTGCAAACATGTAATGCATAGAAATGGATGGCCAGGAATAATGCAGATGCATAAAAAAAAGTTTTTCATTGGTGGTAAAAAAAAAGAAATGTATTCTGGTGATCAATAAGGAGTATGATCACTGCTGATGACCATGAGCATCGCACAATAAATGCAGTTGACAAGATGACGTATGAGGTCAGAAAGCAATAAACGCCATTGTTCTTTGGGTTCAATTGTTTTACCTCTGAGCGGCACTTTTTTGCACACCATGGGCTAAATGGCCAGGTCACATGGACCCCGAAGGCTCAGAGAAGGTTGGGGGAGGGGACCCACTGGAACAGCTGTTGGGAGACAGATGGTAGCCTCCCTTCAAGGCCATCCAGCGTGTTCTTTAACATGCACAGGGTATGGCTCTCCCGCACACGGGGCCACGGCTTAACGTCCCATCCGACGGACGGCGGCCTTTCCAAGCCCATCGGTGTCCCCTACTGACCGTGGGCAGGGCGGGGAATTTTGTGGAGATAAATATCAACGCTGACCCAGCTGGGACTCGAACCTGGGAACTACAGATTACGAGCCTGGCGCGCTACCGACTGAGCCACCTCCGCCCCCGCCCCCGCCATTGTTCTGTTAGGACAGATCGCAGAACTAGAAGGTTTCTAGGAAGGGGTTAAGAACACCAATGTGTCTCTCCACATGATCCCAGACATGCTCAATAGGATTAGGATCTGGAGATCTGGCTGCCACTACATTCTGTGGTTATCCCTACTTTCCAGGTAATTGTCGACCAGTAGAACCCTAATAGGACAAGAATTATAATTCATCAAAATGAACTTGGGGACAAGAGCAGCCCTGAAAAGACAATCGAATTTTAATGGAACAGAATGATCTCTTCTATGTACCTTCCAGCATGCATTGTGTCACCGTCAAACACACGGAGTGTCATATGTATATTCAGCATTACACCTCCCCATATTAAACCTTCTCCTCCACAGTGATCTTGTTCCCGGATGCAGCACGAATGGTTCCACTTTTCGCGTTCTCCCCATAGGAACTCACATCGGGAATTCGTAGTCACACTGAAATGGTGGAAGAACAGAAGATATCGAAGAACTTGGTGTAGGCAGCACCAAGTTCTTCGACATCTTCTCTGATAGGTGGTTAGGAGGCGCGACGGGATTAAGAGGTGGCAAACCGTAGGTCTCCTAGAATAAAGATCCCTGTGCCCCGGATAAGGCATGGATGTATGTGTCGTTTTTCTGCTGAGGTCCTGCCATCCTCTCAGACCTTCTACTGTGGCATATAAACTGACAGGCTCCTGTCAGACCTCTGTGGCAAGCAGCTGCTTGAGGGGGTATTTATTTCATTATTATTTTTATTTAACACACAACAACTGGGACTGCATCCCACGTACTGCTTAATTGTCCCCGCTACAACGCTGACCGAGAAGTTTTCTTTCATGAGCTTAATGTCATCTGAATTTCAGATTACTACATTACATTCATTCTAGGTACTTACCAGAACAAGAAGCTGCAGTGAATGCGCTTTCGTCTATTAACTGAATTCTTTCAAAATGTCGGTCACTTCTGCAAAATGTAATGAATTTCTTTCTGACATACTTTTTTCTATTTACAGGCCTTAGTGGAATAGCAGAGAAGCAACTACTACTGCCTGTGCTATCTCCAACTTCTGTTATGACTGGTGTAGGGAGTTCCTTATTGGAGCTAATTTCATCACATTTTGCGTTGCCTTAAACGTTGATCAAGGTCATGGTCTCATGTACCTCTCTACAGAATTTTATTAAATTCTATCCAGTCGTTATGTTGATGTACCATCTATTATTTTTGTAACTTAGCTTTCGTCTACCAATGTATTTTTATCATCACTGTATTAAACACTTTGAATTACATTAACGCCTCTGAGATGTGTGAGAGGAAATAAAGATAATATATACATAAACGTCTTCGAGACGTTCGATCAGCTATAATTATATTTTCGTATCTTCTCTTCTCTGTCAATAGATGGCGTGAGGTATAACGTACTTTTCAGCAGGTAATAACATTGCAGAGTGCTTGCAGGGATTATTTTACGAATCAGTTGCAATTATCAGATGCAATTGCGTTATAAAAATCGGTAAAATGCGCCAGCAAGACTGCAGTGGGCCCATTTTACAAGATTTGTACCTCCCTCCAAAAGGAAAAAGAAAAATATTCTTTCCCAAGACTGTGTACCAAGCAAGAAAAAACAACAACAAAAACACTCGAGAATTTCTACGAATTAAAGAAGCGCTCCGTTTCCTTCCATTCTAAGTACATATTTCAAGGTATTCCACCACGGAAAATTTTCAAATACCACAAGAAACCTTTTATCATTTCAACATATTCCAAGTAAAAATTTAACTTTTTTTTATTCAACAGTTTATTTTGTTTTTGCATAAAATTAGATACAGAAATAACGTGAAAAGTCGTGTTTTAAAAATTTGGTGGAACTGGAGATTTTAAAAATCAGGTGAAATTTCTTATTATACATAAAAGGATAAATTCCACTTTGTAGAATAGTAATTCTGGGCTAGTTTGGTTAAAAAATATTTGTAAGCCAATGGGTTAAAAAAAGCGATCACAGGTCTTGTGGTAATTGCAATTTTAAAATAAATAATTCTACTTTCTGTTCCAGGAAAGGTTGTTCGAAGTATTTGTTGAAGAAATGAAGCTTTTAATTGGTGACCAAGTTCAGAGTGAACAACAATATACTTAAGAAGTGATGGGTGCTACAATAGACCAATATTTTCACTTAAGTCTTGAGAAATGATTCGACTTATAAAAGGCTCTGAAATTTTTAATTAAATAAATAAGTAAAACGACTGTGTTTCTAGGTGTACCGTAAAAAGAAAAGAATAACGATAAAATACTATGGTTTGCTACGTTAGATGGCGCTGATTTCAGATGCAAATGTACCTCACTGACGAATAAATTGTTAGAACGGTATATATGGCTCAATCGTTATAATAACACCATTTTATGAGAACGTTGTTGGGTTGTTTTACCTCTGAGCGGCACTTTATTGCACACCATGGGTTAAATGGCCAGGTCGCATGGACCCCGAAGGCTCAGAGAAGGTTGGGGGAGGAGACCCACTGGAACAGCTGTTGGGAGACAGATAGTAGCCTCCCATCAAGGCCATCCAGCGTGTTCTTTAACGTGCACAGGGTATGTCTCTCCCACACACGGAGCCACGGCTTAACGTCCCATCCGACGGACGGCGGTCTTTCCAAGCCCATCGGTGTCCCGTACTGACCGTGGGCAGGGCGGGGAATTTTGCGGAGATAAAATCTCAACGCTGACCCAGCTGGGACTCGCACCTGGGAACTACAGATTACGAGCTTGGCGCGCTACCGACTGAGCCACCCCTGTTAGAACGGTATATATGGCTCAATCGTTATAATAACACCATTTTACGAGAACGAACCTTACGATATGGCACCAAGGATTGATCGGTTTTCGGTAGGATTCATCATTACGCTTTACGATGCCCAATATCCCAACTCACAAATTATAAACATGTTCAACGCCACAGGATTTAGCACTTCTCGAAAGGACATATGGTGAAACAATGCATAGGAGATACTCTCGACAAAGATGGCGGCAGAGGTGGCTCGGTCAGTAGCGCACCAGGCTCGTAATCTGCAGTTCCCAAGTTCGAGTCTAGTTGGGTCAGCGTTGAGATTTATCTTCGCACAACTCGATAGGCTGGGACATTAACGGATGAGACGTTAAGTCATGGCTTCCTGTGCAGGAGAGCCATACTCTGTGCACATTAAAGAGCACGCCTGATGGGATCAGTGGTTCCTCTCCTTCAACCTTATTTGAGCCTTCGGGGTCCTTGTAATCTGGATGTTTAGTCCGTTGTGTGGAAAAAAGTGCCGCTCAGAGGTAAAACGGCCCAACCAACCAGTAAGATGTTGCAGGCAGGGGCGTAGTTATGGGGAGGTTGGGGAGAGGCTCCCCCCAAAGTAACTCAGAGTTGGCAAAATTCGGAGTGACTTGGCAAAATCGTGGGGAGTTGGCAAAATTCGGAGTGACTTGACAAAATCGTGGGGAGTTGGCAAAATTCAGGTGAGTTATAAAAATTGGGATTTTTTTCTGCAAAATTATGGCGAGTTGGAAAAATCTAGGAGAGTTGGCAAAATGTAGGGAGTTGGCAAAATCTAGGGGCAGTTGGCAAAATTCGGAGTGACTTGACAAAATCGTGGAGAGTTTGCAAAATTCAGGTGAGATGTAAAAATTGAAATCTTTTTTTCTGTAAAATTATGGCGTGTTAGCAAAATCGAGGCAACTTCGCAATATCTAGGAGAGTTGGCAAAATTCAGAATGATTTTATAAAAATTAGGGGAGATGTAAAAATTGGGATTTTTTTCTGTAAAATTGTGGCAAGTTGGTAAAATCGAGGAAACTTGACAAAATCTAGTCAGTTGACAAAATTCGAATCCACTTGGTAAAATACGGGAGAGTTGTGAAAATTGGGATTGCTTTTGTGAAATTAAAGAGAGTTGACAAAATCGAGAAAACTTGGCAATTTTTGGGGAGTTTGAAAAATTTGAAGTGACTTAACAAATTCAGGAGAGATGTAAAAATTGGGATTGTTTTGCGAAATTAAGGAGAGGTGGTAAAATCGAGGCAACTTGGCAAAATCTAGGGAAATTGGCAAAACTGGAAACCACTTGGTAAAGTACAAGCGAGTTGTAAAAATTGGGACTGGTTTTGTGAAATTAAGGAGATTTGGAAAAACCGCGAACTCTTGGCAAAATTTGAAGCCACTTGGTAAAATACAGTGGAGTTGTGAAAATTGTGCCTTTCTCTTGCAATGAAGAAGAGTTGATAAAATTCGAAGTGACTTGGTAAATTCAGGGAAGATGTAAAAATTCCGATTTTTTCTGTAAAATTAATGAGAGTTGGCCAAATCAAGGGGAGTTCGAAAAATTTACACTGACTTGCTACAATTCAGACGAAATGCAAATAAATATTGGGATTATATCTGTGAAATTATTGCCAAAATATGATCAAGTGGCAAAATGCAGGATAGTTATGAAAATTGCCTCCCCCCCACTTACGTCTTTCAAGGTCAAAGATCAAATATTAATCTACTTGTGTTAGAGGGCTAAAAATTGGTGCTCGAGGGTATTTTGAGTTCTACATCTCAGAATTTATACCAAACCTTAGATTTTGCAAAGCCTTCGAGGTCAAAGGTCAAATTCGATATACTATTGTAGGGTATTCTATAATATATACTATATACTATTAGTATATAGTATATATATATATACTATTGTAAAGCTCATTCAACATCATTATGAAAAAAAGTTTGTAGCTCTCCAGCAGGAGAGCTACAAATTGGAGAAGAGGGCTATTTCGGACAGTAGAACTCAGAAATAAGTGGAATTTTAAGATCCGGTGTCCCATTCCAGGTCAAATAGCGGTCGAAGTGACCAGCTAGACATAAGAGGTGTCGGAGGCACTGATTGATTTCTGGATGAGATATAACTCATAAACGTCGCCCGTATTTTTCCTTCTCCCTTTACTTGGAGTCGTGTTTGAGTAGCTCATGACATTGCAGACATCACAAGCTTTAATTTTAAATATACCTCATTAATGTCGACCCCTGTAAATTTCCGCACCTTTCTTGGGGGAAGAAAGAAAGCTGGAGGGAATAATTCTAAATTTTTCGTAAAATTTTCATAATGATGTTGAATGTGCATTTTTATGATGTTCAGGATGTTTGTGCTCGCATATTTTCAAAGGATGGCAGAGGAAACTGCAATCTGCACTTTATCATTCAAGGATATTCATGTGAAATCATTGGATGCTTTGCCTGTGGACTTTTGTTCATTTGGACTCTTGAAACGGACTCTGGGTTAATGTAAACTATGGGTTGGGTGGTTTTACCTCTGAGCGGCACTTTTTTGCACACCATGGGCTAAATGGCCAGGTCACATGGACCCCGAAGGCTCAGAGAATGTTGGGGGAGGGGACCCACTGGAACAGCTGTTCGGAGACAGATGGTAGCCTCCCGTCAAGGCCAACCAGCGTGTTCTTTAACGTGCACAGGGTATGGCTCTCCCACACACAGGGCCGCGGCTTAACGTCCCATCCGACGGACGGCGGCCTTTCCAAGCCCATCGGTGTCCCCTACTGACCGTGGGCAGGGATTTTTGAGGAGATAAATCTCAACGCTGACCAGCTGGGACTCGAACTGGGAACTACAGATTACGAGCCTGGCGCGCTACCAACTGAGCCACCCCCGCCCCTTGTCAACTATGGACTATTGATCGATTAATCAAAGTTGGTAAAATGGAATGGGACCGATTAGAATGACTTTGCTTTGCAGAAGCCTACTACAATGGAAGGTACACAATGAGGCAACAGTTACACAATGGAAACACAAAATCGGAAATGATCGATGGTGGCATAAATGTATGCGATATTCTACTGGCCTCTGATAACAGCACCGTGTAATGTAATCAACTTCAGAATGTCAATTATTCAATTACCTAACGAATTCATATTAATTTCAAAATAGGTCGCCATCAATTCTCGAAATCCGTTTCGGTGTCCTATCTTCCCTTGCAGTAATATGATTTCAGTAAGCGATTTCATCATTGGAATATTTCTCTGTTATTTTGCACCCTTTAGATTTCACTCAATTCTTTCAGCTTTTGCTGACATCACTTCGAGTTTTTTGTGTCAAAGTAAAGAATGTTTTTTTAGGGGAAAAATGAAATGGGCTATAGGTGAAATCGAAAAAACCGGAAACCAAAATGGAGTAGGGTTGGGTTGTTTTACCTCTGAGCGGCACTTTTTTGCACACCATGGGCTAAATGGCCAGGTCACATGGAACCCGAAGGCTCAGAGAAGGTTGGGGGAGGGGACCCACTGGAACAGCTGTTGGGAGACAGATGGTAGCCTCCCATCAAGGCCATCCAGCGTGTTCTTTAACGTGCACAGGGTATGGCTCTCACACACACGGAGTCACGGCATAACGTCCCATCTGACAGACGGCGGCCTTTCCAAGCCCATCTCTGTCCTCTACTGACCGTGGGCAGGGCGGGGAATTTTGTGGAGATAAATCTCAACGCTGACGCAGCTGGGACTCGAACCTGGACACTACAGACTACGAGCCTGGTGCGCTACCGACTGAGCCACCGCAGCCCCAATATGGAGTAGAAAGCATTAACTTCGAAAGAAGATATGGCCCAAAAAAATTTCTCTTACCAATGAAAGAAAAATTTGTTACCGCTCCCAATCTCTTTTGTTCTTTATATGAATTCAGCAAATGATAGATTAATTGCCATGTTTACGTTTATATTTTAATTTTTAGGTCAGGCATAAAAAGATACTGTAGAAAATTTTAAATATTTCCAGATTTTCGTTTGAGTTTGGTTACGTGAATTTCATTGTAGGAGGGAGAGATTGGGGCTTTTGATGGAGCAGTTCATTGATTCGATAACATACTAATGGGATAAAGTTATTTTAAGGATACTTATGTGTCTCAAGTCTGTGTCACTAAAAATAAAAAGGAAAAAAAAACAAAAAAATAAGCTCCCTTACGACTCAAAGACAATTAAAGAAAAGTCTTGAAATATGATTTCAGTGAGGGCGATGTAAATATATATAAAGCTAGAATTTGCAAAACAATTATTTATTACTATTATTAGGTGTTATTATAATTTTTGAAAAATTTTTTCTCTTATTTTTGCTTCATTAATTTTTATTACTTAAACGCATGAAATTCGGTTTGCTTTGACAAATAAGCCCATTTCATTGGGTGTCGCAGCAAATAAATTCAGCACCGGGTGTGTTGACCATGAACTGATTTTAGCCTAAGGTGTGCTGCGGCAAAGGAAATCCAGCACCGGGTGTGTTGCCCATGAACTGATTTTAGCCTAAGGTGTGCTGCTTGAAAGGAAATCCAGCACCGGGTGTATCATGAGGGAACAATGGTTAAGAACCATTGGTCCAAACTTTTTTCAATGATTTTGACAACTGATGTTTCAGGGCTCATTCATTAGGGCCAGGACCGGATCTAGGGGGGATGCCCCCCTTTCAAAATGCAAAAGTAAAGGAGAGAAAAATTATTATACTTATTTCCATATAATGAATTTTTCAAGAAATTTTTTAAAAACCTATAAAACGGAGAGAGAAGTGTTATACTGCATTAGAAATCCAGTCTCCCCCCTTTTTACATTTTTTCGCCTCGATGTGTTTCTTGTCTCCCTCCTCCCTCGTTTTTTTCTACATCAGGGCCTGATTACGGCTATTGATGAATCATGCGATAGGAAGGTTTCGTGAAAAATGGAGAGAAAAGTAGGATGATAAAAATGGAGTGATGCTTCAGTTGTTTTAGTTGGCTGTAATCCTGAACAAAGTTCTCGATTTTATTGTCTAGTACATGCTGCTGTTTCATGGAAAGGTGCGATATGAGATAACATTGGACAACACACAAAAAGGCTTTGAAATGAAAATAGCCAATCTTTACTAATTTCAAGGTGCTGAACACGAAAATGACAATAAAATTTGTCGATTGGCTCTTGTTTAGGAGAGACATAGTTGGTCTTGTATAAACGACTCAGTCCGCATTGAGTACATAAGTAACCATTTCGCAACGCTGTATTTTAAACTCCAGATTGCAAAATATTGCATTGTATTACATCAGCCCGCCATACACACAACCCCCGGAGGTATTGCATCATTGTCTGATGCAATGTAGTTGAGTCATGACATCGCGGCTTTACAATCGCGGACAAAAGATGATGTAGTCGTTAATTGTAAGCGACGTCTCGTAGGGTGAGCAAGTCTTTTGAGCGACTCCCATTTACCCCCTAGTCATAAGTACAACTCAAGTGATCCTTGCAGTTTTAATCCAGCAGTAGTGATGCCTCGTAACTGTGTTAATAGTGCAAATACATTTTGGGGCATTTGCGGAGAGATGACATTTGCAAGCCAGAAAACGGCCATCACTCCAAATAGTGAAAGTGACGTATGAGTTTTATTTTGGATGCAAGATCGGGGACTAGGACAAGGCGGGCCCCATACATATGCTGCAGTACATGTACAAGAAATCTTTCGAAGTGGCTGAAAGGCGAAACAGTGGTGATACAACTTGCTGTTCCTATGGTTTGGAGAGAGCCAAGCAATTACGCAAATGACTGCTACTTCTGCATGGTTCCACTTGTTTCAGGAGGCATCACAAGGAAAAAGAAGTGGAGTAGCATACCCGAATATACAATCTGCTCTCTGACCAGTTGCTCACAGCAAAGGCCTTCCTGTTCCCAAAACTCCAAAAGAATTTTTCCATCGATTCAAATGATGAGAAGGGAGGCGAACTGACATCGGGTTCTCCGTAGCCTTCGGTGTCTAATGATGATCCATAGGTCTGTCACGGTGCATCATCTGCGCCACTCATTCTCGCCGAAGAAGAAATGAACGATCTTGTTCGTGATCTGGAGCTGTCCAAGGCCAAAGAGACGATCAATTGGTCAATTGGATTCAATTTGCATTGGATCAAGATTTAATGGAATCTTCTCAAGGAAAATGTCCAAGTGACTTCGTTTCGAACTCATCGTGAGCAGTTTGAGCCTTACTTCAGAAAGGAAGATGACCTTGTGTTCTGCTCTGATGTAAATGGCCTGATGAATGCCCTCGGAATCAAACATGACCCTCAAAAATGGAGATTATTCATAGACTCCTCGAAATTGAGTCTCAAGGCAACCGTCTTCCATTCCGGTCGGACACGCTGTCTACATGAAAGAAACCTACGACAACCTAAAACAACTGTTGAACTGTCTTCAATACCGCAAGTATGGCTGGCATCTATGTTGTGACTTAAAGGTAGTGGCTCTGTTGATGGGTCTGAAACTGGGATATATGAAATACGGCTGTTTCTTATGTGAATGGGACAGCCGAGCAAAGACTTTGCACTATGTGAAGAGATACTGGCCTCAGAGGAAATCTCTGAAGGTCGGAGAGAAGAATGTGGAACACTCAGTACTGGCAGAAACGCACGAAATCCTGCTACCGACCCTACACATCAAACTCGGTGTGATGAAAATCTTCGTAAAAGTCATGGACCGTACTGCATCAACGTTCAAGTACTTGGCTGACAAATTCCCCCGACTCAGCGAAGCGAAAATTAAAGAGGGAATTTTTGCGAGTCCTCAGATCGGCGAGCTGTTCAGAGAAAAGATATTCGTCAACTTGCTTCAGGGTGACGAGAACAAGGCTTGGGACGCATTTCGTTTAGTGTCAACAAAATTCCTCGGGAATGTCAGGGCAGACAACTACAAGAAACTAGTTAGGGACATGTTGTCTCTCTATCACAAACTTGGCTGCAATATGTCCTTAACCCTTTCACGACTAAGGGAAACATTTTTCCCATTTTAAAATTGGTGATTGTCGTATTTAATTATAACCTTATCTGCATTTTTTATACAGAATGTCAAAATAGAACGTATGCCGAACGCAATTACGTAAACGGGAACGTTTAGAAAGCAAAAACAGAACTGTCAGGACGCATAATATATGTACTATGTGCAATGTCCATCTTTGCCTCACTACCAAAAGAAATTGCTTCGCAGAATATCATAATTAGCACATCATTTTGTATAGTAATTTTATTTCATAATTTTGTATTATTTTAGTTAACATTTTGTTCTAATAAACCAATAAATAAAAGACATTGCATAATAAGCCTAACTATAATTTGTGTTACCTTTATAGTCCATTGGGAAAAATATTTCCCATAAAATTCCAAAAAAACTACATATTGTTTTTTTTTTCTTATGATTTTTATTTATTTTACGTCTAAACAAACTAAAATAAACAGTTACTTACTAATATTTACTCTTAGAAACCTTATGGTCCTGAAAGGGTTCAAGATCCACTTTCTCCATTGCCATTAGATTTCTTCCCCGAAAACTGCGTTGATTATTGTTATTAGTTAGTGATGAGCAAGGTGAACGTTTTCACCAGGACATTGCAACGATGGAGAAAAGATACCAGGGAAACTGGTCCATTTCAATGTTGGCTGACTACTGTTGGACACTCGCCAGAGATGATCTGAGCAGCTGTACAAGCGACGGGCAAAGCGACGTCGGAAGTAGAAGCGGAGTTTTACGAATACATGTCATACGTATTACTCTATTATATAAGAAACTATTGCGGATTTCTCAGAAATCGTAGCCAATTTTGCATTTTCATTTCCGTATTCGTGTTCAGCACCTTGAAATTTTTAAGAAATGGCTACTTTTATCTCAGAGACATGACTTTTATGAAAAATTGTTACCCAGTTGATAGGCAATCTGTTAGGTTTGTGAGAAAATAAGAGTTTAAAAACCTAAATTAATTATATATAAGTTTGGTACTCTTCGAAATTTGATATGGTAGTGAAACTTGACCTTATGTAAGAAGTATAAGAGGGAACTGTTATCGTTCTTGCAACATGACTCTTGATTCTTGCGCAGTAACTTTGGCGTCATATGGTTTGATTATGCAATTAAGGGCGAATTTAGACGAAAGTATTATCAGCTACAATTGAGCAGCATATTGTGTAGGGGACTGTATTGATTTGGCTATGTTGCCTGTATATTAGAACTTCAGATTAGTGAATAGAGTTTGATCACACTAGGAAAAAAGAGTTCACTCAAATTGTGGGGATCCTCAAAACTGCCAACTGTCTACAGACGACCACTAGCTATAACAGTTATTTATTAACATGAGTTTACAGTATATCTCAACCTGATGTGCACCATATAAAATGACAATGAGATGAATGAATTAAGTGTGTCCAAAAAAGTTTAGAATACTATGCTTAAAAGCTCATAAAAAAATAAGGAGACTCAGAATGATGAACGTCAAACAGGATCTTATTAGAATTGACTTGCACTTGCCTTGGATAATAAGAGTAGCTCAGGATAGACGTGTATTGAGAATGAGGTCCTGCTCCTAAAAGAAACTGGCTCGTCGAAGCCTGAAAAAAAAATAAAAGTGGGAGTCAAGAGACTAGATTTTCCCCTACTTTTTTAGAAAACTTTAAAAAATTCCTCGAAAAAAATGCATAAAAAATTCATGGGTTTAATAATTTTTTGCCTGTGTTACCCTTACCGTCATCCTGGAGAGAGGAGGGGGGCATAATCCTTTTGATCCCCCACACCCGATGATTCTGCCCTGTTCAGGACTAACTGGTACATTCTGATGGGGGTTGGGGTGGCTCAATCGATAGCGTGCCAGGATCGTAAACTGCACTTCCCAGATTCGAGTCCTTGCTGGACGAGCATTGAGATTTATCTCCGGAAAACTTGCCATGCCCACGGTCAGTAAGAGACACCGATGGTCTTGGAAAGGCAGCCGTCCGTCGGATGGGAGTTAAGCCATGGTCCCGCGTGCGGGAGAGCCATATCCTGCTCACATTAAAGAACACATTGATAACCTTGACGGGAGGCTACCATCTGTTCCCTAACAGCTGTTTTAGTGCGTCCCCTCCCCCAATCTTCTCTGAGCCTTCGGGATCCTTATTACCTGGCCATTTAACCCATTTTGTTCAATAAAATGCCGCTCAGAGGCAAAACAACACAATTCACATTCTGGTTGAACTGCTGTATCCCATGTTTGTTTGAGGATTATGCATGTATGCCAAACAATTTTTAAATTCCATGGCTGTAAGAAACAATAGTTTGTGAAACGTTTATAACAAACAATTCTTTGTTTTGCGGTTAAAAACGAAACACATATTTTGTGGTTTATAACGAAGATTTTTTCTTGCACGTTTGTAGCAAACGTTTCATGGTTAGTGAACAATTATTTAAAAAAAAAAAAATCTGAAGTGTTTTTGTTCTATTTAGCCAAACAACAATCAACACTGACCAAAAAAAAAACATTTATACATTGTAATGAAGACGTCCCGTGGCCGAGTGGTTAGCGCGCTTGGTTACTGATCTAAGGGACCTGGGTTCGAGCCCCGGATAAGGCATGGACGTTTGTGTTGTTTTTCTGCTGAGGTCCTGCCATCCTCTCAGACTTCTACTATGGCATATAAACCGTCAGACCTCTGTGGCAAGCAGCTGCTTGAGGGTGTATTTATTATTTTATTTATTTTTAATGAAAACAAAATTGTTTTCTGGTTTAAATACATCTTTTATTTCCAATTAAATGCGACCATTTATTATAACAACGCAATATTTCTGCTTTTAAAAACAAGAATGCGATGCATTTCATGAAATTCAACGCAGTTTCTGACCTTCTGCTTCGTCAAACCAATTCGTCTTCCAATTAGTGGATGCTAACATCGTTGAAGCATCCGCCTTGCAAGCATCGCCGGTCTTATCAGCAAGAACAGGAAGAGAGCAACAGCTTCCATTTAATTCTGGGGACAGCGCGAAGAGGCGAAGTCGGCGACGTTAGATGTCTGTCGTCGCAAATTGATTTTTGTGCTCTGCTTACCTCATCAGACTCCTTTGATGAAATCTAAAAAAGTCTTTTTCTCTTTTAGTCCAGAAGTTATCCTTTAGTTGGAATAAACATAAGTTAAAATGAAACATGGTTGCCTTCCTATATTTACCAAGTTTCAATGCATATATAAAATAGTAATTTGTTTCTGCAGTTGTATTTATTAAGTGTCGAGAAGCAGTTTTCAACTCCAACGCATTTAATTAGTTTGTTTTATATCTAGTCCAAGTTATTGCTGGCACAGGAATGACGCATGAAAATCTAATTGAATAATTAATCGATTATTTACACTGATTTGCATAGCCTAAGGAAGTTCGCTTTTTTTTTACGTTTCTCGCTTTAAATGCTTTTAAAAAATGCTCCAACCCATTTTATAAGGTACTTTTAAAGAACTCTGTTTAAATGTGCTGAAATATTTTGCGTAGAATATATGTAACGTGCTGTAATCATACCCCTTCAAACGGGCTTCAAAAGCAACCTACAGTTTGACATCTGCTAATCTTTAAAACTTATCTAATGCAATTTTTAACAGGTATAAGTAACAGGGCAATGAGACACCATCTGGATGATTGTGCAAGAAGAACATAGAAAGGTAGGAGAGGATGGAGAGGATCCAGTCACATGTGAAGTGGTAGGAGAAGATGGAGAGGATCCAGTCACATGTGAAGTAGTAGGAGAGGATGGAGAGGATTCAGTCACATGTGAAGTGGTAGGAGAGGATGGAGAGGATCCAGTCACATGTAAAATGGTAGGAGAGGATGGTGGAAAGGATGGAGAAGATCCAGTCACATGTGGAGGAAGACAGGTGTTTTCAGTGTGTTCGAAAGTGTCATTTTAAGACACTGCAAATAATTCTAATAGACGGGAACATGTCACTAAAGAAACACTGTAGGACCTCCTATGGCAACATCATAAGAGCCGACCAATATTTTGCCCTAGAGATAAAGTGCAAAGAAACAAATCACGTATCACTCCCTTTCGAATTCTCAGCAATTACAGGTTTGTTGTCTATATGTGTGTGAAAAGATATACATATGTGTATGTCAAGATATAAGTGTCACATTACTGTGCTCGGTGGTATTGCGTTGATTCGCTGTGACACTGCATTGCTGGTCCAGAGATGGCATGGTTCTTTGTCGTGTCATGCATGACCTGCGAATACGCGACTAACTTTGTGGGTCTGATCACAAATTGAAATTGATCTGAAAGCTCACGAACACAAAGAGGAAGGCATTTATGTCAAGAAACCTGTAATTTCTATTACAATAATACCTTCTCGCAAGAGAGTTCGTTTCCCATGGAGCAGAGAACATTTTGATTAGGACAACGATGAAGGGAGTCGAGTTCTGTTCTCAGATAAGCCAAGATACAGCTTGATCTGTGTTTAACGACTGTGTAACATCTGGAAAGAACGTGGGACACGATCTCATCCCTCCAACATATTGAATAAAGACAGTTTTCGAGGGGATAGAAATTATTGCGTGGGCTGTCATTGTGATGGATAGATGAGACCTTGACTGCCTAACAATGCAGTGATAAGATCTTATAGCACATGTGAGTTTTTTCCAGTGGGGAGTCAGTCCCAATTACATTTCCTCATCTGGTTTGGTTGGTTGCTTATTTTCTAGACAACGAGTGCCTAGTGCACTGCTATGCATCTGGTGATGGAAGAATATGCAGGGAGTAGTGGTGGCTGCTCGCCGGTTCCGAGAGCTCTATCCATGTCGATGTACATCTGATCACTGGGCAATCCTTCAGGTTGACCATTGGTTATGGGAACATGGATGCCTTGGACCAATGGTGTCATCGTATGATGCAAATCACCTAAATGGAAGATGCTATCTTGAACATCGAGCGCATTGATACAATAACGAACACCAGGAGTGTAACAGCTTTGTTGGGATCATCACAAAACCTAGTTTCGGAAACGCTACATGAGAACAGACTGCACCCATATCACATCTAACGAGTGCCTGAGTTGTCACCAGTGGACGGAGCTTAATGACATGCTTTCTGTGAGTGGTTATTACTTGGACGCAACTACGACCCCATGTTCCCACAAAACACCTGACAGACAATGCGACTTTCGACAGGAATGGAACCATGAATTACCAAAACCTGCATACCTGGACAGAGGACAACCCACTGTATGGAGCATCAACATCATTTTACCATCAACGTGTGGGCCGGCATCATGGGAGACATGCTCGTTGGTCATATCTGCTGCCTGCACAAACCCCCAAAAGATCCAGATTACCTACACTTCCTTGATACTATTTTACACAGGTTGCTGGACAATGTACTTTTGGACTTAGGTTGCAGCATCTGATTTGAGCACAATGACCCACTGCAATACTTCAGTGGGTGTGTGTGACAGTGTCACCAGGACCACTATTTGCCATGATAGATCGGTCAAGGTCCCCAGGGTCCTGTACACTGGCTTGATTGATTTTCGGACCTGAATCCACTGAACGTTTTATCTGTGGAGTCAAGTCAAAACAATCATTTATGCCTTCCTCTGAACAGTGTAGAAGAGTTGTAACATGACCTGCAAGATGCAACAGAGGTGTGTCCAAAATACCTCTGGAGTGTTCTCACATTCGATAGTCCTTTATGTCACCGGTGCCGATGCCTGTATGTGCGTCAAAGAAAGAACCGTAGAACATCTGTTGTAATGCACCCCATTAAAAAACCAGACATTTTGGTTTTCATGTCTCATTTCGCTTTTGTGTCTAGTTCATTTTATATTTTCATGTTTAACTGTCTGTTGTATACATTTTGCATTAGGACATGATATCTCTCGGGCCTCCCTACCTACGGGATTTGCATTGGGCTCATGTCGCGCATGTCTGTGTGGGAAGTCCCCCTCACAGGATGCGTAATTTGAAAGAGCTGTATCTCCGTAACGACGCATTTTAAGCATCATGTGTTCTTGTCCTTTTTGACACAGTTTCTTGCTCTGACACCATTCCTTGATTTATGACATAACTTTGCAGGTCACCCGTGTAGTAGATGACACACGGCACATCTGAAGTTTTCATTTGACATAAAACTCGTTAGGATCAACGCCGTGAAATTCTCCTCCCCCTTTTTCTGTGGGACACGGCAGGAAGGAGGGGACATCATTTGCGTTATCCCTTGATACTCCCCAGGTTCAGATGTTTCCATTTGAGATATTATTGTTTTTCAAATTTTTTTTTGATAGTGGTGGTATTTTGTAAGTGTCATATTTCATGTTTCTTTAAGTTATAGAAAGAGAAAATTGTATACAAAATTTGATGATCTTAACTCTTTCCATTTAGGAGGAATTCATTCCCTTTTATTTAAGGTTTTTTTTTCCTTTTCGGATGAAATATTATGATGTATGAATAAATTTACTTTGCTTTAAACTAAAAGGAAGATGTATATCGAATTTCTTGGTTCTAGCTCCTACGGTTTAAAGGAAATTTTTCTCAACGTTTTCGGGGTGGAAGAGTGGATATGAATGGCAAACGTAACATAAAGGCAATAAGCGCTGGCTTATATTGGTTAGAGTAGGGATTCTCAACGAGGGGTACGCCGTGAGAGCTCAAAAGTCGATTACCCAGTAAAATGTTTATAATTTTATATGATTTGTTAAATTGTTTATGTCATTTTTTGTGTTTATCGATATATGTATATTATGAATACAAAATTTAATGTGTGTATATA
The DNA here is from genome assembly GCA_038380435.1 of Ryuthela nishihirai. NCBI lineage: Eukaryota > Metazoa > Arthropoda > Arachnida > Araneae > Heptathelidae > Ryuthela > Ryuthela nishihirai. The sequence goes on along the minus strand of JAWZYU010000007.1, from coordinate 84,680,052 downwards.
TATATAATGTTTCATTTTATTCCCATTGTTATATTATCACCATAGTTTTATCCATCTATACAAGGGGTACGGTAGTTACATACACATTTTCAGGGGGCACGTGAAGCAAAAAAGGTTGAGAACCACTTCGTTAGAGTAATCGTGATAGACTTAAAAGAGAGAAAGTTCTGTCATTTTGCACGCTCTAATGCTAGAAATTTAAACTAATGGAAGATTCGAAAAATTATAATAGAAGTATTTAATTTGTACGTATCCAACATAGGGAAAATTTATTACTTTCCTCTAAATGCAAAAAAATTACGTTTAATTCCTCCTAGGTAGGGGATAAAAAAGGAAGTTTAAACTCTAAATATAAACCCCTTACTGTGGCATATAAATCTGACTGGCTCCTGTCAGACCTCTGTGGCAAGCAGCTGCTTGAGGGGGTATTTATTTTTATTTATTCATACTGCCAGTTTAACTGTTCGAAGATTCAGAAAGTTCGAAAAGTAATATTTTATTAACAGTTCTCCAACCCAAAAAAAATTTTTCGTTTATCTATTACAAGGAAAAAAAAAAACTGAATGCCACTAGACGGAGAGCCAGATACACTGAAATATTTAAATACTGTTTGGTTTCTTTTTTAACTGAGAATAAAACGAAAACGTAAATCATATGCTAGCCTCATATATATAAGGCTCATATATATATATAGCACAGAAGATATTCGCTGGTGCTCAAAATTCAAGGAAAATGAACAAAAGTGCACATAACGCAAAATAGTTTTCAGCAAATACAGTTAAATGTCATATGGAAAACTATTTTGACTGAGTAAGAGCAAGTGGGATAATGACGAAATCGTGCATTACACTTGAGTGCTGCATATGTAAACATGAGTTCCCATGAGGAGATCCTGGAATAATGGAGGATAGTAAATGTTAATAAGGCTTATGATCACTCATAACAGCCATACAACTCATACAAAGAGCTCTCATACAGTTGACGAGGCTTTTGATGAGGTCTTATATCAGTAAAGCTTATTAGTCTGCAAGAGCAAATCTGAGCTCATGAAGGTTTCTGGTAGTTCTGGTAACTTGCGTTCGCCTCCTCAGGATGTCCCCACACACTCATTTGAATTCAGGTATGGGCAGGGCTGGATTAACCATTAAGCAAAGTAAGCACGTGCTTAGGGCACTAAGAGAAGGGGGAATACTCTGTGGTGCCCCCCTTCTCTTGGTGCCCTATTACGTTATCTCGAAAACATACTTTTAATTTTTGAAAATCCTCTTTCTACAGAAATCGATGTTGGTGAGCAATTTTTAAGAAAGATATTCTAATGGAGAAATATCATTATTTGTACGAAACAAAACATCTTTTATTCTATTTCTTTCTAACCTTGAAGATACATATCATTTTAGCATCTATCATCAAAAGATACAAATAATGCTACTTATAATTTCAGCAATTATTGAGTCTTAATGTCTTGTCAGTTAAGCAATGGAAGGGCCGAGGGGGCACCATTGTTGGGCTGTGCTTAGGGCATCAGTTGGCTTTAATCCAGCCCTGGGTATGGAGATTTGCCTGGCCACTACATCCTACTATTCCCTTTTCAAGCAAATCGCCGACCACAAGAGCTTTAAGGATATGGACATTATAGTCCATAAAGGTGAAATCACGACCAAGAGATATCCTGAAAAGCTTCACATAGACCGCAAGAATTGCATCTCTTCATTGCTGAGAAATCTGAGCACTTCTCTGAAGTATGTCAGCTCTATGCGACCAGTCATCATGATGACAGAACAGACCATCACACTACTGTTTCAAAATGGTCTCTCTCTCTGAGGTTACAACAGTTGTGGAGTGTTCCTTGTTCTCTTTATCATACGACGAGAATCGGTCCTCAAACTGAATTGTACTCATTTGTGAAGAGCATATTTGCCCATTGATCTGAGGTCAAATAAATAATGTCTACACCACGATAAACAAGCTCTTTTGTTCTAGGATGTGATAGGGTCAAAAACCATTGGTCTCCTTGCATACAGACCCGTTCATGTGGGCGAGAGGGGATGGCTCAAGTCAGTAGCACGCCAGGCTTGTTGTCTGCAGTTCCCAGGTTCGAGTCCCAGCTGGGTCAGCATTGAGATTTATCTCCGCAAAATTCTCCACCCAGCTCACTGTCAGTAGGAGACAAAACTGGGCTTGTAAAGACAGCCATCCGTCTGATTGAACGTTAAGCCGTGGTCCCATATGCGAAAGAGAGTCATATCCTGTGCACATTAAAGAACATTCTGAATGACCTTGACGGGAAGCTGCCATCTGTCTCCCAAAAGCTGTTCCAGTATGTCCCCTCCCCTAACCTTCTGTTAGCCTTCGGGTCCTCGCGACCTGGCCATTTAGCCCATTGTGTGCCAAAAAGTGACGCTCAGAGCTAAAACAACACAACCCTGTGGGCGAGGATTAGTGCAGTCGGCAGCGTACCAGACTTCTAATCTGCAGTTCCTAAGATCGAGCCTAAACTGTGCCATCATTGAGTTTATCTCCACAAACTCCCATCCTGCCCTCAGTGGGAAGGAGAACACTGGTGGGTTGGAAAGCTTGCCTTCCGTCAGATGGGACGTTAAGCCATTGCCCCATGTGCAGGAGAGTCATAGCCTTTCACGTTAAAAGACATAATCGACGGTCTTGATGGGATATTTCTGTCTTAACTCTTGATTGGGTATCATTAAACAATTTTAGTTTGTTTTATGTTTACACAATATTAAGTCGTTTAAACTCTTCTTAAAGGATAAGATTATTATTCCTTTTACACTAAACCCTAAATAAGCTTTCAGTTAATGTTCATTTAAATGCAGTGCTTCAATATTCTTTGCTATAGGAGATAACGAAGAAAAAGAGAATATTTACTTAATAAAGTACCAGAATTGTTTTCAGAGCTTCATAGTTAGATGCACGTGTTCTCGTTCTTAAGTAAAACTTCAAGAATGTTTGTTGTTCGAATAGCAACGGGGGATTACATCATTGTCCTTATAATCGTTTCCAAGAAATGCTTTCGACATTGAACAATGAAGTATCTTAAAAGGTTAAAACTCTTGAAAACAAGACGTCATTATCGAAACTGAAGCAACTTAAGAGATTAAAGTTATTGTGGTAGCATGCCAGATATTCGTAGATGCGGTTTCGACATAGCCAGCCTTTTGATGTCTTACTAAAGCCATATGAATAAAAGTAACAGAAGCCTTTTAATCTCACTGAAAGTTGTTAGCTTAAGATGGATTAATTAAAGAAAATGTCGTGTTTTGAAAGATATATAAGGAATTACTAGATGTAAATTAGGTAGTGCAGAAGTAGAAAATACGTGTACATTTAACCGAAGTGACCACGAGCATGCAAATTAGGTTTGCTGAGAAAGAGCACGTGGCAGCTGTTTTCCTCCATTTCCAATGAGTATGGTATTAAGAGACTATGTATGGATGATTTGGTGCACTGGAAAGCGATAGGTAGGTTTGACTCGAACACCAACCCCAGGTCCCTAAATGTACCAAAAATTAGCGACAAGAAATATGGAAGGTTAAATCCATAGACCAGGTCAAGTTCTAAAGGCGAGTATCGGGGAGACAGCGAAATAAGACCTTAATGGAGTTCTGAGCTAGTACGGGATCAATGTTAATCCTATGGAATCCGCCAACCACATATTTCAAAATATGGGTGGCGGATCTTATAAGATTAACATTGGCTCAGAACCCCCATTCCACATACTCCAGAAGAGAAGAATTATTTATTCCTTTTACACTAAACCCTAAATATTCAATCAAGCCACGGGCGGGGATGGCTCAGTCGGTAGCGCGCCAGGCTCGTAATCTGTAGTTCCCAGGTTCGAGTCCTAGCTGGGTCAGCGTTGAGATTTATCTCCGCAAAATTCCCCGCCCTGCCCACTGTCAGTAGGGGACACCGATGGGCTTGGAAAGGCCGCCGTCCGTCGGATGGGACGTTAAGCCGTCGTCCCGTGTGCGGGAGAGCCATACCCTGTGCACGTTAAAGAACACGCTGGATGGCCTTGACGGGAGGCTACCATCTGTCTCCCAACAGCTGTTCCAGTGGGTCCCCTCCCCCAACCTTCTCTGAGCCTTCGGGGTCCATGTGACCTGGCCATTTAGCCCATGGTGTGCAAAAAAGTGCCTCTCAGAGGTAAAACAACCCAACCCAATTCAATCTAGCCCATTCACCTCCTACTCAGCAAAACACACAAGGAATTGACAGCTAAGCAATTACCTCGCGAATTATCAATGGCCACAGTAACGGCACTTTGAAAACGTACTGAGTACAATAGGCTGTCTGAGCGAGGTGGTTGCTTTGTTTTACCTCTAACAGTTGTACACACGATGGGCTAAGCGTGTACATTTAATGACTTGATGGGTAATAATCACTTAATGGGCTACATCAAGGATTTGAATAGGTGTCCAGTGGATACCCTCGCCCGACCTTCTCGAATTTGTTTAAAAAATATTCCAAATATAAGTTGCAAATATATAAAAATCTCAATGAAATCTATCCAAACGCAATTTTCAACAATATTCTTTCGCTAATTACTGCTATGGAAGCTGAGACATTTAACAACTTAGATCATTCTGCAAAAGTCAGCCAAAATTGTTAAAAATTATAATCATTGAACAAATTGCTATAAACATGCTTATGCATACATTTATAACATTATTGCTTTCGTTTCAAACTTTTTGAATTAACTTTTTAAATAAATTATTTCAAATGGCATTGCTGCTGTAAAATATTCTAGAAATAATATATATCTCTTAAAATACCGAATATTGCTGATGGATTTCGAGTCTAGATGTCGATATATTTGAATCTAGATCTTTATCTTCAGCCAGAATGTCTCATTAAAAACATATAAAATCAATTAAATCTACTTATTCAGTTGAAAATACAACTACACAGCAGAATGTTAGACGCTAATACAAGAGTAGTACGCGTTTTGTGGGACAACAAAATGCAGGGATTTTCAACTGTCTCTTTTTGATAATTCACACGAAATCTGTTACGGTTTATTCACACGATATATTTCGAATTCTGTATTTACCCAGTATGCTTGTTAATAACATATTGCGGTGCTGCAGTTTAAAATTAGTGCAGCTTGTGGCAATGGGAGCTACTTAAGTTAATTATATATGCATCTGACTCCTTATTGGCATAATATGGATCTCTTCTTAATCAAGTAGCCACTCGGTTTATGTCCTCCAAAATGCTCAGACATCGCATTTAAATATGAATAATGTGCTTAACTTCGCCCCCCCCCCCATCAAGTTAGAATGACGCTCCTTGAATAGGTCTTTTCATTATTACGAAATAACGTGTTTCCCAAAAGGCTAATTGGAGGAATTTATTACGACATACAAGGTCGATGCTTAGGCTGCAATTTCAAGTCATTGTCATGAATCATCTCATTAAAACCGATGCTCAGATCCTATTCTGCTAATGCTTAACCGAAGTTTAAGGAGCCTGTTAGCTTTAATTAGCCTGATGACTAAGAAGTCGATGATGACTGCATTACCACATTCAATATAATTAAGTATTAAATTTTCTTCGAAATAAGATTTCAGTAGTTGTTGTGATTGCAATAATAAACCTTTAGAAAGTGATTGGGATAACAGAGTTTTACTTATATGTTCTGTATATTATTAAATATGTGAATTCTGATATTTTCAAGATACAGAGTTAATCATCATCTACAGGTTACTCTAATGGGAAGTCACATTCGAAGTTCCGCATCTTCGAAATTCATCTTCCTGTGGAAATATACAAGAATAGGCCCTGATCTAAAAAAAATTAATGGGGTTGAAGTGTGGGGGCAATAAATTCAATCGAGACGGGAAAAGGTAAAGGGGAGAGAGGGGTGACAAGATACTGGTTTCCATTACAGTGTAATATTTCCCCCGCTGTTTCAGAGGTATTTAAAACTTCCCAGAAAAATACCCTTACTCTCATTCTCAGTAAAGAAAGGGCAGCAAAGCCTCTCTTCCACCAAATTCCACCAAAAAAATACACTCTTCCACCAAATCTATGTTTCAGGTGTTGCAAATTTGGACATGCAATTTCCACATGCACCGGGAAAATTAGATGCAAATGTTGTGGGTGGAAAACATTATCATCGATAGTGTACTGCAAACAGTTTTGCTGTCCTAAGTGTTCCGGCCGACATCCTGATGGCGGGATGTATTGTAAGAATTGTCGCTTGAAATGCAAGAATTATCCAAATGGAAGAAAGATATCATGGCAACAGGCCTTTACCAAAGCTAAAGCTAATACTACAGTTAACAAAAATGCTTTTTGTAATTAATTATATAATATACACAAAGAAAACACGAAAAAAAGACGAACTTGACAATCACAGGATCCAAACACAAGTTCCTGAGGACCCAGGAGAAAGCTCATTCGCAAATAAGAATTCGGACCTGGAAGAGACCATCAAGAGATTTTCCATCAACAATAAAGTCAACTAAGGCTTCAAAAATTACCTGACTACGCTGGAATGGTAAAAAAAGAATCTAACTGGGGGAAAAAAGCTCTAGTTTAAAGAATATAAATGGAAATCAACAACAAGAAAAAAATGAATAATCCTACAGGAAAAATATAAGCAGACCTAACTTGAATTCTGACTCAAAAAGCCAGATCATCGGACTTTTAATTAAACTACTGGACTATTTACTACCAAACAGTCCTGAACTCAATCTGATAAAAGACATCCTGCTATCTTTTGTATATGGCGAACCATGGAGAGAAGATCCATGATTTTTCAATGGAATTGTCGAGGGATTCAATACAAACAACATATAATCAAACACCTAATTAATAAAAAAATATTCAGGTTATCTGCATCCAGGAGACCCAGTCAAGTAAGGTACCAATATTAAATAACTTTATAGCATATCAACAAAATATAATGATAAAACTAGAGGAATAGTAACTTATATTGATAAAAGATTACCACAAAGAAGAATTTTTATAAAGGAAATACATGGAAAATTAGAAATTATTATAGTACAAACTAATATTAACAAATTACTACTAATATAATAAATGTATATAATCCGGATGTTTGCACTACATATAATCAATACTTAAAATTCATTAATAACTTAACAGGATAGTTAATTATATGTGGAGACTTCAATACTCATAGTAAAATGTGGTATTCACATAAAAATGGACATAAAAGTAACCACTTAGAAAAATTTATCGAAAATCAAAATTTAATAATTTTAAATGAGAAAACATCACCATGTATAAATAGATTAAATGTCAACTCGATCATTGTTCGGATAAGATGGTAAAAGACCTACAGTTGACAATTGCTATAGATAACTATGAAAGTGATCATCTTCCTATTTTAATATATATTACTCAAATCAACAGAAATTTAAAACAAGTATAAAAATTATTAATTGGGAAAAATTTAAAGAAGACATTAATTCAAATGACACTTTAGAAAAATAACCTGAATATATAGATATAATAGAATTTTTAAATAGTAATAAAAATAAAAATACAAGTAAAATTGTGAAAAAAATATCCAAAAACAATATTCAATCAATATTCATAAACAAATTAATAGCAATATGCAGGAAAGTGGGAAGGACAATGTATAACAAAAAACTTTCACAGACTGTCAAAATTCTAAAAAATTAGATACAGTAATTTAAAAAACAAGTAAAAAAAAATTAAAAAACCTACAAAAACTAAATTGGAAAATACTAACGGAAGAATTATTACCACAAACAACTACATGAAATTTATGGAAAATATTTAAAAAATTATATAGTGAAACAATATCAGTTAATCCTACTCCAAATTATACAATAAAAAATAACAAAACTTTACAAGATACAACAGAAGATTTAGCAAACATTTCTGAGAATTTACATTACAAACCTAATAATCGTATAGACAAAAAATTAAAAAATTCGAATATATTTCACAAAATATTTTATTGCAATAAAATAAACAATTTAAATATTCCTTTTCTCTATTTGAATTAAAAACTGCAATAAAAAGGCTAAAAAAACACAACTCCTTGTGTAGATGGTATTACAAATAAATTATTACAAAACTTACCACTAAATTGGATAAAAAAAATTATTAGATCCATTCAACACATTCTGGAAATCAAGAATTAAACCGGAATCGTGGCTTCAAAATTTCATGATTTTTATTAAAAAAGAAAATTAACAAATTACACAGTGGACAATTGCTACAAATAACTATGAAAGTGATCATCTTCCTATTTTAATATATATTACTCAAATCAACAGAAACTTAAAACAAGTATAAAAATTATTAATTAATTAATTATAATTAATTATCTATTAATTAATTCAAATGACACTTTAGAAAAATAACCTGAATATATAGATATAATAGAATTATTTATTATTTATATTTAAGCTCAAGCAGATTGGGCGGTATGATTTTAAATCATACCGCCCAATCTGCTTGAGCTTAAATATGTTAAAATTATTTGAGCGATTAATCTTCAATAGACTAAATTGGCACCTGAAAAAATCATAATAATATATTTTCACAAAAATAAAAAAATTAACAAATGAGTTGGAAATAAAACTAAACAATAAAAGCATCAAAATAGTAGATAACTAAAATTTTTAGGACTACATCTTGATTCAAAATTATCACGGAATGTTTACATAAAAATGCAAATGACAAATAAAATAAACTCTTCAACTACATGAGATACTTAGGCAATTCTAGATGGGGCTTCTCTCAAAAGAATTTAATATTAATATATAACTCTAATATTTTACCTAAATGTACTTACGGAATAGAACTCTTGAACAATATATCTAAAACAAAATTAAAAAGTCTGGAAATCATTCAAACAAAGATATTAAAATATTGTCTTGGTCTAATGCAAAATACAAATAACATGAATATTTATGCTGAAACTTCCACACTAACTATTGAAATAAAAAAAAAACTCTTATTATCAAATATTATTTTTAGATTTATATCAAAAAACGAACACTATCCAATTATTGATAAAATAATAAACAACTTCCAAGACATTGCACTAAACAATTTTTTGAGTAAAAAAATAATAGATTTAATCAAAAAGAAAGACAGTGGAGATTATACAACCAATTTCCCAATTTGGATATCAACTCTTCCCATAATTAATGATAAAATTCAGGGAATTAACACTAAAATTGTTTTGGATAAATCTACTTTAAAATTATTATCTGAAATTCATATCAACAAAAAATATAAAAATTCTATTCAAGTTTATACTGATGGTTCTCTCACCTCTGATGGGGGCGGGGGTGGCTCAGTCGGTAGCGCGCCAGGCTCGTAATCTGTAGTTCCCAGGTTCGAGTCCCAGCTGGGTCAGCGTTGAGATTTATCTCCGCAAAATTCCCCGCCCTGCCAACGGTCACTAGGGGACACCGAAGGCCGCCGTCCGTCGGATGGGAGGTTCCTCCTGCCTAGTAGGCACGAGCTGTCCAAAAAGTCTGGGTCCTACTAAGAGTCTCCACCCCGGGTGCCGATCGAGCTTGGATCTTTATATCCTTGCACATTTGCAAACCGGGGAATAGATTAAAGTTAGGTTTCTTCCGGTGGTTAGCTTTCCTTCTATAGGACTGCTGCCATGTGAGGCCGGGGTTGAGGTGCGCCTATAGGGCGTATTCCTTGCCCCCGGCTCTAGATAGTCATGGCTTTTCTTAAACCAGGTAGTGCTGTCAGGCGGAACCGGGAATTGCCGTGGTTGCACAAGATCGCAACATAGAGATCAAGCCGTGGCCCCGTGTGCGGGAGAGCCATACCCTGTGCACGTTAAAGAACACGCTGGATGGCCTTGACGGGGGGCTACCATCTGTCTCCCAACAGCTGTTCCAGTGGGTCCCCTCCCCCCAACCTTCTCTGAGTCTTTGGGGTCCTTGTGACCTGGCCATTTAGCCCATGGTGTGAAAAAAAGTGCCGCTCAGAGGTAAAACAACCCAAACAACCCAACTCACCTCTGATACAACCATAACTTCTGGGGCATATTATTGCCCTTCTAATAGCTTCGAATACCAATTCAAATTTAACTATCCTAAACCAGTCTTCATTGCTGAATTGACTGCCATTATTTTAGCAATTAATTAGGCATTAAAATACACAAATCAATACATAGTTATTATAACTGACAGTAAAACATCACTTGACATCTTACAAGAGAATCCTTACAAGAGCAATTTTCCCATTTTTATCAATGACATCTGCACCCTCACTTTCAAACATATTCAACAAAAAATATTTTACGACTTCAATGGATACTCTCACATGTAAACTTAAAATTTAATGGAATGGTCGCTACACTAGGAAAAAATGCCAAAGACTTAAACACTTGAATAGACTCTCCCTTTCACTCCTTATTATGTAAAAAATTAAAAAAGATCAAAATTATGGCAGAACGTTAAAATTGGTACAATACTCATGCAAATAGCACACACAAATATATGATTTCTCCTAAAATTATTAAATTTAATAATTATGGATTAGAAAAAAAGAAATAAGCATCATATTAAGAATAAAATCTAATCTAGCCTTAACTAGATCCACACTTTATATAATGAAAAAATTAAACTCTCCAAACTGTATAAGCTGTAACACTCTACACACAGTTGAACATATTATATTCCATTGTAAAATCCATACTAAAGAACGACTTCTATACTTCCAAAATTACAAAAGTTCAACATAAGCTAATATAATTTTAAATATATACTTGAACCATCAGGAAAACTACTTAAACCTGTATGTTACAAATTATTCATCTCCTTTCTAAAAAAATACAAATATAACTGATTCTTAAAAGAAAAAGAAAAGAAATTGATCAAAAAAATATGTCTGAATGAGTCTACATAAAAACGGAAGTCAATTATGTAGGAATATCCATTTGTTGATTTGAAGATGATGATGAGTACAACTGCTGATTCAGTTGTGAACCACAATAGAAATTAAACTTATCCAGTTTTAAACATAATGGTGAAAGTGAAGAGAAATGAAAACAGAGAAATAATATTGGTGGAAAAATGAAATGGGTTGTATACAAAGATTATAGAGTAAAACGATATTGCTCGCCACAAAGAACTAAATTTAGAAGAGCACAGAAGAGAAATAATAGCCTTATGAACCTATTTGACAGCCCAAAAGGCATCAGTGTTTTATGGCTTGAGAAAATGAGCCCTTCCCTTGCAGGTCAGAGCTTATAGTAACAATGCTCTGTACCCTTCCCTCTTTCAATATTGGATGAGGGAGTGCGCATACAGGACAGGTGCATGCAATAACCCTTGTCCTCATGCTCCTGATATATTACTCATCTAATTAAACAACCCAAGCAGAAAGGCATAGAGATAGCCATCGTTAGTGTGAAGTCGTGTTGATGATCGTCCACAATTTCGAGTCTGATATGGTAGCTCCTTAACTATCGGGTAGCTCTTAACGAACAGTCAACCCTTGAATTAGAATTCCTTCTCTACGCCAGGGAAGGCCCTTTTCATGAAGTATTTGGCCACAGTAAGCGAACAAAGCCACCTTCAAACTTTGTAATTTTGAAATCTTTAGTATTGCATCAGTTACAGATGTTTTTTGAAGAATACTGAGATTTGTAGAACTTTAATTAATCACTGGGTCTGTCTGGGACTTGTCCCTTTTTATGGCAACTCATCACCATCATCATCATCCTCTACGGAGGTCCAACCAGACAATGCAGTTTAATTCTCCAAGCATATCTGTCCTGAGTTACATCTACTGCATCTGGCCACTGCACACCAATTCTAACAAGGTCCTGTTTGACATTGTCTGCCCACCGCATCCTAGGTCTCCCCTTCTTTCTGAGGCCTTTAGGCACACTGTTCATAACCCTATTAGCCAATCTATAATTATCCATACGGGCAACATGTTCAAACCAACGGAGTCTCTCTCTGCACAATATGCTGCTTAAAGGCGGTTGCAAACTCCTTTGCCTAACCTCATCATCAGTTACAAAGTTGAACCACCTAATGCCCAAGATACTGCGTAAGCATCTAGAATCAAAAGCATCTAGTTTCCTGTTATCTTGTTTACAAAGTGTTCAAGTTTCACTGCCACAACTACCCCTAGAAAGAACCAAACTATTATACAATCTAATTTTAGTTTTCAGGTGTATATGCCTATTTCTCCACACTCTCCATAGATTCTTAAAAGTCCTGGCAGCAATCCCTATTCGTCTGTTAATCTCATGCCGCACATCACCAGTATCTGTTACATAGCTCCCAAGGTAATTAAACTGTGATTATGGCAACTGCTTATGGCATATTTCTCCCCCAGATGCGGTAGCTCTAGCCAAGAAGAGTCATCATATCAGTGCTACGATTTTGGCCAGACAACTTCTCACTCGTCCAGTTTGCAAACGCCCTGCTCCCGCTATTGAGCATGATGAAGACATAATAATGGAAAGGTCCCGTTTCCTCACCCTCTATAGAGACTTGAACCACCCTACCATTAGGAACCATATAGGCTAAACTCGAAATAGCAGCGTCTCTAAATGTGTTTTATTAAGTAAACAGTGACTAGTGAGAACCATTGCCTTGAGATCTGAGGAAGAATAAGATGTGCCTTTCATGGTGATTCGTTCTCCACGGAAGTGGATAGTTGATCAGCACCATTTGTTCTCTAATGCCTCTTGCTCTCCTCAGTCTGTAAATTATCTAGACTTAAGTTTGAGTACATTAGAATGTAGTAGTTTTTACATATTATAAAGTAGGAGTATATTTTTGTGTCAGTTTTCCTATCCCAGTAAAATCAGTACAATATAGGATAGGAGTGTATTTCTATGTCATTCTTTTCTGTTGTACAGGTGATCTCATCAATCGTCTATAAGATGAAAACTGTTACATTAATTTGCAGTTGCACATTTATTTATGGTATGTCTACAAGTCTGTGCATGTTTTGCTCTGTTATCAGATTCCTTAGCCTGAATGAAGTTATCGTTTGTTATTTTTGTTAGTCAGGGTTGGGCTGTTTTACTTCTGAGCGCCACTTTTTTACACACAATGGGGTAAATGGCCAGGTCACAAGGACACGAAGGCTCAGAGAAGGTTGAGGGGGGAGGAGGGGACCCACTTGTTGGAAAACAGATGGTGACCGCTCGTCAAGATCATCCATCGTGTTCTTTAACGTAGGTATGGCCCTCATCCACATAGGGCTCTCCTCCGTAGGTATGGCTATCCTACTTAAGGTAAGGCTCTCCTGTACACAAGGCCACGGCTTTAAGTACCATCCGACGGACGGCGGTCTTTCCAAGCCGCTTACTGACTGGTAGCAAAGCGGGGAGTTTTGCGGAGACGAAGCTCAACGTTGGCCTAAATAGGACTCGAACCTGGGAACTACAGATACGAGCTTGGCGCGCTACCGACTGAGCCACCCCCGCCCTTTATTAGTCAGAAAATTATTATTTGCTCTTTTCTTAAATACTTAAATTTTAGCAACCATAAATATAAATGACTCCTTCTCACTCTATATTCAATAACAAGGCACTTAAACTTAAACAGTTTTTCACGAGTTTCTGAAAATCGGGAGGTGTTAACGATATTCTGGTATCAGATTCGTTTTTGGTGATGAAAAGCATATTGGAATCATGTATTACACATTCGGAAACAAAATTTATGTTTAGAATTGTAATCAGACGGAGGCATCAATATTCACAGTCATATCAGAATAATATGACCACCTGCCATAGTATATGTATGATAGGTGGTGATATTATTCTGATACGACTGTCTATTTCGCATATATTCAGGAATATTTTTTTCAGAAAACCAATAGAACGAAGGGGAAATTATTGTACATTTTTGCAAGAATAATTTAAGGAAAAGAATTACAGTAGGAAATCCTGTTTAATCCAATCCCCTTTCTGCTTCTTCCTATTTTTCTTCATAGTTTGTTTTTGTAGATAAGGGTCAGATTGTAAATAGATTGCAAAAATGTTAACAGCATTGTTCGACTAGATCAGACACCTCAGCCACTTCCCAAAATCGACAGTATGTTAGCAAACTGAATTTCTGGAATCAAATATCAAGAGTGAGGAGAGAAAAAACTGCAAATTGTGTGTCTCACTATTTTGTGTAGCTCCATATTCTCTACGTCCGCTTTTTGTATTTTTCGTTGTTAGCGAAATATGACCCCAGAGAGTACCTCCGAGAAAGGATCCAATTTTTCATACCAAATCCGGACACCCCATATGTCTCAGGCTGTACTGGACTGGAAATGGTAAAAGAGGGTGTTCTTTTATTTTCCAAAATTCTTACGCGTGACAAGCGACTGTTTGTCATAAGAAAAAAAAAGTACATTGCTCATATATCTTGTCGACAGCTGAAGGAAATGAAGCTTTCGTTCACAGAAAGAGAACTTTCCTTAGTGCAGGCGAAGTGATTTGTCTTGCGGATGGATGAACAAAGTAAATATTAGTGTCAAAACATCAAGAGGGTTTTCTGATAAATTGGGATTCATATGTGGAAAAGCGTACGATAAAAACCAATTTCGCTTTGGCGAGTAATAAGCATTTTATGCTCTGACTTGTTCGATATATTTTTTCATCATAGCTTGCTGCAGCTCCGTAATGCTCGTAATGTGACCGAGTCTCGCGATCATCAGCAGCAGTGAAATTTCTGTTGCCATACAGGAAAGGTAATAATCTTCCAAACGGTCGTTTAAAGCAAGCAATTGTTTCTAAACAGACGCCGAAGTGGACTAGTGGTTTGCCCATTAAAACGAAGTACTCATGGGTTATTATATTCGAAGTTATAAGGTTTATTTTGTCTCTGTCCTTTTTATGTAGCCTTTATAGTTCTCGTTTATATTTTCACTGGATTTTGGTAGTTATATCAACTCCGTTGCAATTGGCTACCTGGAAATGTTTAGCTTTCCGGAATGCTCAAATTCTCCTGAATATTTGGAATATAATTACTAACGATTTTTTTCCTATCTCTGCAGCAAAAAAGATGCAGGCAGTATAATTTAAAATTATGGTTTATGAAATATACTTAAATATAATTATCTTGCATTAGCTGCAGTACTAAAGCAAATATTGTAAGACGTTTTCGTAGCAATATGCTGCATTCTTCTTGAAGTTAAGAAATTACTTTCTCATTTTGCAAACAAATAAAATTACGTTAAACTGATAGTAAGACATCAATTTTTTTGAAATTTTTTGACTATCATTGTCGAAATGAAAGCCCTGCTGGAAATTATTTTTTTTTGGACCCTGGAAATTACAGTAACTTTCCTGATAATTTAAGAAAAATTTGTTCTTATTTCACTTTCAAAAAGCGAGTGAAAGATTATGTGGTTGTATTAAATGATATTGAGTTATGTTTCAGGTATTTAAAGCAAAAACTAAATAACAAATAATTTTGTTGATAAACTGAAAATATCCATCGACGTTTCTATTCAATTATCAGGGACATATTCACTCTTAGTTTACAGTCGACATCAATTTTAGAGGAAAAATGTTGTACAGTCGCTCAAAAAAGTATCCGAACACTATGGTTGATTACCGAATTCAGAAAACACATCTGGCAACGATTTTTTAAGAAATTAGTGATCTGGCAACCTACGTGTCACGTGACACGAAGGTTGCCAGATCACTAATTTCTTAAAAAATCGTTGCCAGATGTTTTTTCTGAATTCTGTAATCAACCATAATGTTCGGATGCTTTTTTGAGCGACTGTACAAAAAGAATATTTCACCGGCTTAAGATACTATGTTGATTTTCGACTTTGCGATTACTCTGTAGAATTTAAATTGAAATTGGTTATTATATTTACTTATTATTGCTGCTTTTATATGTACTTATTATTGTTGCTTTTATATGTACCTAATAGTAACTGAATTAAGAATTATGAGAATAGATTTTATATTATTCTTAAAAAAAATAAAAATAAAAAAGTAGTCCGCCCCCTCAAGCAGCTGCTTGCAACAGAATTCTGACAGGAACCTGTTACTTTTATACGCCAAAGTAGGTCTGTGAGAATGGCCGGACCTCAGTAGAAAAACACCACAAACATCCCTGCTTTATCCAGTACTCGAACCATTATCCAGTACAGCCTTTGATCAGTAGTCAAGTAATTGTGAAAAAACTGTTTTAATACAAAACAGCCTTTATCATTGAATTGATATATACGTTTAATAAGATTACGATATTAATTACATCGCCAGATGCTAACTTTTTTCTTTCTTTTTTTGCAAATTAATTTGTTAATATTTGAATTGCATTTATTCTTAATGTATGACATTGCACAGTTGCCAGTATAGTTTCGACCCTTGGCTATGCAGAAATCTTTTCTCTTATAAAAATTCCTTGTTATTCTTCCTGTTCGCTTTATTTCCAGAACAATTCACTTTATATATATTACCATGAACAGTTAAGATATATATATAAATTTTCACTAATGTTTTATGGTTAATAAAAATTATGTTTATTATTATTATTATTTTTATCATGCATGTATCTTATTTTGGAGGCCACTAAGGTGCAATTACTGCTTACTAACTGACTGCACTTGATAAACGCAGTTGAATGAATTATGGACGAATCTCAATTAAACAATATATTTTCTTCATGTTGTATGAATATTCCACCGATTTAACGCTGCCATGAGGAAGTCCCTTGGAAAATAATCCTAAATCTTTCTTTTAATTCTTTGCAAACCATTTTTAGCTCTCAAATTGCTGCTAAAAATATTTAGAGATCAGTGTCGAGATGTGAGCATCCAAACAATTATTCGCATTTCATGTTTTACTCATTAACAAGCACTGAATTAATTTGTAGGGTTAATTTTACGAAATTAATTGAGAAAGCCAATTTTTTTATTCTTTTTTTTTGAAATGGAAAAAAATCTAAACTTTTGTATTTACAGGATGAAAATTAATTGGTAATGAATTTATGAGAAAATCAAATTCTATTTCGAATTAAATGAACAGAAGAAGGACACACTGTAAATCTTTTCCCATCATATTTTCCGCTTAAATACGGAAAACTAAGAACGTGTCATTAACGTTTCGTTTACAATGCTTAATGCATGTAATGCTTTAACAAGAGCGAAAATAAAGCTGTCGAAAATAATTCAATAATGTATCCTTATAGATGTAACAGTTTTATTTCTAACAAGCATTTGAATTAAAAAAAAACGCATTATCTGCTTTTAGTTACATATATATATTCGGATGACTACAAACTATGAATATTTCTTTAAGAATTTTACAATTGTTTTGTGGAAACAGTAAGGTTTCATATTTCTAATACTTATGTATTGTTTTGTTATTTGTAATAATAATAATAATAATAATAATAATAATAATAATAATAATAATAATAATAATAATAATAATAATAATAATAATAATAATAATAATAATAATAATAATAATAATAATTTATTTCATGGGGGGGTTACAGTAAAGCCAAGGTTTAGGCAATTTTGGATATTAATTTAAACGTTCAAGTGGCTCGATGCCCCAGTACATTTCAGAAATTAAAAAGGAATATTGATAACACAAAAATACAAACATAGTTACAGGAATAGCATAATTATTTGATTCATATAAACAAAATGACAAGTTGCGCAGACGAAGACGAACATATAATATGAAATATGATAAAAAAATAGTAAAATTACTGGGAAGAAAAGGAAGGTTTAAGACAACAGAGAGTAATATTAAATGAATGAACAGGGAAAAAAAGGATTGCGGATAATCCAGACAAAGGGCAAAGATGGGGAGTGGAAATAGGGGTGAGGAGATGTTGTTGGTCAACGTTCTAATAGGAATGGAATAATGTAGTTTTTGAATTTTGTTTTGAAATTTAGAGAAGTGATATCGCTCGGTAGAGAGTTCCAAGTTGAGGTTGCTTGAAAAGCAAAAGAAATTTACTTAGCTTTGAAAATCTTGTGAGCAGAAAACATTTTATTATCAGAGCGAAGGATGTGGCGATGTCTTAATCGAATATAGGGTGTAAGAATCGAATGAAGGGGATGAGACTTGTTATAAATAGTGTCGTGAATAAGGGTAATAAACCGCAGCTTTCTTCTAGATTCAAGAGTGGGAATTTGGTAGTTGGAACGAATATCAGTAAGTGTTATAGATTCTCGTTTGTTGAAATAGATTTTGTTGATGATTTTGAGAGCTTCATTCTGAACCTTTTTCTAATTGATAACAGTTCCTTTTATTAATACCAAAAAGAGTGGAAGCACAATATTCGAGTTTCGATCGGATGTAAATTTTGTAGAACATTGGGGCATAGGAGGATATATAGTTTCGAATGTACCTCAATGTATAAATTCTTTTAGAAGCTGAAGCGACGGTTTTATTAATGTGGATTACAAAGTCAAGATTATTATCTATCGTCATACCTAAGAACTTCATGGAAGTGGAAACTGTAATATGGGTGTTATTGATTTTAATTGTTTGTGTCAGGCGCGGGAGAATTTGAAGTTGAAAGAAAAACAATATTGGTTTTCCTGATATTGACAGTGAATCCATTTTTAGTATGTTAATGAAGCACATCATGAATATTATTTTCTATTTCTTGTTTTAGAGATGTAAAAGAACTTGTGGTAACTAGTTGGTGGAGGTAATGTTAAGAACTACTTGGTGGAGGATTCTAGAATAAGGGTTCTCAACGTGGGGTACGCGGTAAAAGTTTTGGGGGTAGGTGGTGAGATCAAAAGTCGATTATCCAGTAAAATGTTTGTAATTTTATAAGATTTGTTAAATTGTTTATGTCATTTTTTGTTTTATCGATATATGTAATTTATGAATACAAAATTTAATGTGTGTGTGTGTATATATATATATATGTTTCATTTTGTTCCCATTGTTATACTATCACTATAATTGTATTTATCTATACAAGGGGTACGCCAGTTACATACACATTAATGGATCTACCATTAGAAAGTTGGCAGGTTCCATGAATCTTGCTGTTTACAAGAACCTTGTAAAATTGCCAGTCAGTCCGACTAAACTCACCAGTCACAAGATGCATGGAAAGGTGTAAAGTCAGACAGATCGGCAAATGATCAGAGTTGAGTTGGTTGACGACACTAAGATTATAGTTTGGCAAGAAGTTGCCAAAAATGGACAGATCAAGGACATCAGGTTTATGCATAGTATTGAAGGGGTAAAACGTCGGCTCACAGGAAGCGTCGACAATGAATCCCTTGTCAGTAGTATATTGGAGTAAAATACCTCCATTTTTGTTGCAGGCTCTTGAAAGCCAAGCAGTATTTTTGGCATTAAGGTCACCTGCAAGCACTGTAGGAAGATTGGAATCAAAAATGGAGTTCAGATCATCATTCATAAGCGTAGCATTTGGTGGCTTATATGCAGCAACTAGGTGTACAGTTCCTATGTTGGTATCTAAAATAGCCAAGGCTGTGGCTTCAAGAGTTATGAGGTCTAAAGTGATGGTGAATTGACCTCTTGATCATAACAACTGTGCCTCCTCCACTATTATGCAAACGGTCTGTACGATAGACCTCATAGTTAGGCATTTTAAAGATATCTGAGGCACGAAGATGCGTCTCACCAAGTAAGACAATGTCTGCCTGGGTATCTGTCAAACATGAACAGAACTCAGGCAGATCTCTAAGAATTCCGTGGCAATTCCAGAAATAAATCTGAAGGTGATCCCTTTTACATTTATCTGCCATCTGAGACAAAAGTTGAGAGTATAGTATCAAAAGCTTTCATGCCAATTGCAAGTTTGGCCATCAGGCCATTGCCTTTCTGATAGTCAGCCATAAAAGACTTGACAGTAAATAGTATCTTTGGAATATTAAAACTCTTGAATAAAAGGAAAATGTCTTTAAGATCATTGAAAATGTTGGCGTCGAACTGATCACCTGTGGGTATTTGTTCATCGGAAGATTTGGTCGCCTTAGAAGTAAACTTAGTTGTAGCTGTTGACTTTTCTGCGTTCACTTTTTTGGATGCAGCAGCTGCCTAGGATAGATTTGGAGTTACCGTAGAGCTGGTAACTTTCTTCTAGTGGACATTAGTTGGTTTGACATTATTATTTGTCACCACTTTCTTCTTTGGGAAATGGACACACCCTTTATAGTTAGCAGTGTGTCCAAACCCGCAGTTAGCACATTTAGGGGGACTATTCTCTTTCTTTCTAAGACAGTCCCTAGTTAAATGATTACTTGCGCATTTCACGCAGCGAGGTAAATTGTAACAACCACTCTGAGCGTGCCCATATCGTTGGCACTGGTAGCATTTAGTAGGGCTCTTTTTGGTCCTGTAGTTTTCGACGTGGATCTTTAGATGAAAGAGATCAGTGATGTCATAAATCTTGTTAGCAGCGTCTTTTGGTAATTCAGCCAAAAAGACAGGAATAGTTCTATCATTCCCTCTCTGTAATTGTTAATTATAATTATGGCAAATCCTTGGTCCACAAGAGCACCCCCCCCCCCGAAGGGAACCACCTTGCCGTGGTGTGTGTGTGTGTGTGGGGGGGGGGGGGGCTTGCGTGCCTTAATGAAGTCGAGGGCTATGCCGACCAGAGTTACTCATGTCGGACAGGCCGAGATGGAAAGGCCAGACTAAGAGTTCCCAAGTAAGGACTGAGATGAATAGAAGTGAGTGAGTAGAGATGGAGGAGAGGAAAGGAGGGACCCCACAGGAGAACACCAAGGTGTGTGGTGGTCGGTTGGCAAGGCCAACAATGTTTGTGACTTGAGCACAGCTGGAGGTGGGCTGTAAAAGAGGACAAGAGGATTGGAGGGAAGTGGTATGGAGTGAAGTTAACCAATGAGTGATGGAACAGTGCAGAGGGCAGCACATAAGATTGGGTGCATGATTGGAATGGTGGTGTGAAATTATGTTGATGAGACAGACGAAAAAGTTGAGGAAAAATTTTAATTACTGTAGTCAAGGTTCTCAGAATGACTGCAGTAACAGTTTAGGAAATGGAAAGTGTGGATGGTGAACACACTATAAAGGTAAAGGCGTACAGACGCCTGTGGCTATGGGGAAAGCCGAAATTACAGGTCTGTTGTTAAAGGGGAGAGGTGGCCTGTGTCGAAAGGCACAGGTTCCTCTCCAACCCGTTTTTATTTTCTTTTTAGGTTCACTGGTCTCAAAATCATATCATTCGTAGAGATTAGGCTGAGGTCGTTTCATTAACACGGGGAGGATGGGAGTCCTGGTCCTTTGGACAGGGGACTCCTGTCCTTCCCCATTTTTACGCCTCTGATTTTTCCATTTCCGGGTGGAGGTTAGGATGGACTCTACCCGGAATGCGCGTCTCAAGACGTCCCTGGGGTGCGGGCCTACTTCCTAGTTGGACTCAAGAGAGGAGACTGGCCGAGATTGTTCAAATTGAACAATTTATCTAATAGGGAAATGGTGGCCAGTGATTAGGTTTGGATTGAGCCCTGATGGGCGAGGTGGGGAGATTGTATCATGGTCGCCACACCTATGAGTGGCCCACCTGTTTACCGTGGGTGGAGACCCGTAACGTGGAAAGGAGGGTCCTGGCAGTTGAGGGACAGGCAAGCTGGTATCCCAATACACTGTCCTTGGCCTCTGCTTCAATAAAACGGGAGGTCTGAGCTGGCACTCTCGGATCAATCGGTACGTGAGGCATCCCCTGTCCCGCCCCTTGACCAGGGTGGGTCAGGGGCGGTTGCGGTGTCAACCGGGTGGAGGTGATTCTTGACTATAGGGGCTGGGTCCGGACCGGGACCCGGACTAGTACCGGGCCTCGGCCCTGATCATGCTCTGGTCCGAGGGGAGATCCGAAGTCTGGGTATAACCTGGGAGCATCTCTGAGGTATCTCGAGCGACGAATTTAACTCTGAGGCCTCCCCTTGTAGGACTCCGTTGTGGGTGGAGACCGTCTGGGTTGAAAATTTTTAAACTCACCATGAAGTCTAAAAAGGCAATGATGGTGACAGGAGATAGTGAGAAGAGGACAGGAAAACAAGACAGCAAGCCCAAGGAGGCTGCTGATCTTGAGGTTGTGGTGGAGGAAGTCCCGGAGAATCCCCCTCCCACCACAAACAGTATTAAAGAAGTAGAAGGGCCTCCAAAGGATGGAGAGGACCCAGGTCACGGCGGGGATGAAGGGTGCTTAGCCAAGGAGGTAGCCCCGGATAGTAAGAAAGAGCCCAGCAGTAAGGAGAAGGGCTCAGGAAGGCTGGCAAATGCGGCTGGCCTTCTGGAGGAGCTTGCGGTGGAGATGTTCCGCCAAAGAGTTGATAGTGAGTTAAGGGACGCAGTTATGGGTGTAGCTCGTAAGCTACACGCCATAGTCTGCGAGCAAGAACTAGAACTTGCAACCATGAGAGGACAAATCTTAGAGCGGGCTGCACGTCCACCAGAGAGGAAGAAGAGGCCACCAACTTACACAAAGGCTGTTGGTGGGCAGGGACAGGGAAAGGGCGGTTCGGTGGTAGCTAAAAAGCCCACTCCCCCTGAAAAAAGGCAGAGACATACCCTGCTGATCTTTTCTAAAGATAAAGAGAAGTCAGCATTAGAGGTGAGGGATAGTCTCAAAGGAAATATCAACCCCACAGACCTAAACCTGGGGGTCATGACCGTTAAGCCGATGAGGGCTAATGGAGTCATTGTGGAGTGCAGCTCAGAGAGTGACCGGGCTAGCCTAAAAAGTGCAATTGAAAGCCACGAGTCACTCAAGGGAATTTTAGAGGCTAAATCGGCCGTAAGGCTGAAGCCTAAAATCATGGTTTGCAGCGTGGATAAGGACATCCCTTGCGAGGACTTCCAGAGGGTCATACGCAGCCAGAATAGGCTGAATGATGAAGAAGGAGACTTAACACCTATGTTCTCGATGAAAGCCCGAGTGGACAATACGGTCCACTGGGTTTTAGAGGCTAGTAGTGCCTCTCATAGAAAGTTACTAGAGGTAGGTAAGATTAACGTAGGCTGGTCACGGTGCTACATAAAAGATTATATTAGAGTCCTGCGGTGCTACAAATGCTATGCATTTGGGCATAAGCAGAGCGAGTGTGAGCTAAAGACACAACGGTGTTCACAGTGTGCGGGTAAGCACTCATACAAGGAGTGCACGAAGCCCAAACCGAAGTGCATCGTATGCAATAAGGCAAATAAGGAGCACGGTGCCAAATATGATATTGGCCACAGTGCGATGGACGTGAAATGTCCGTCGTACTGTCGCGAGATAAAGTTGTTGCGTAGACGCACCGACTATGGGAAGTAGGTTTCCTGGTGGTCCGTGGGCGAGTCTGAAATTTCTCCAGATTAATTTAAACGGGGCAAGGGCTGCTATGGCCCAACTCAGCCAGGAGATAAAGGAAGAAGGAGTCGACATTGCTCTTGTGCAAGAACCTTACTGCACAGAGAATGTCATTAGGGGGCTCCCTCTGACCAGTAGGCTATTTTGTATAAAAGGTACCAAGCCTAAGGCTGGAGTTGTCGTTCTGAACCCCAAGGCGAATGCCATTCTGGCATATCACACAGATACTATTGTAGTAGTGGAGATCGGCTATGGACGATTATTAGTACACGCCATCTCCATCTACTGTCCTCCAAATAACAACATTGAGGACTTATTAACCGAGTTGCAAAACGTCCTAACTCGTGTTAATTCTAAGAGCATTATAATAGGCGGGGACTTCAATGCGAAGCATCCCTTGTGGGGTTCAAACCGACAAGATGTCAGAGGTGATATGACTCTGGACTTTATCAACTCTGCTGATCTATTATTACTAAATGATATAGATACGCCAGCTACTTTTATCGGCCCAAGAGGTCGCAGCTGGATAGACTTGACCCTAGTTACACCTAGGTTGAATCCTATGATCCGGAATTGGTGTGCCAGCGATAAGGTCAGTAACAGCGACCACCACTATATAGTGTTCCAGGTGGGTGGAACAACATCTCCCCCACAATATGCACGACGGTTTGCGGTGGGTAGAGCTCCTGACTGGTGCAAGCTCTTACACTGTGTGTCACCGGGACTGGCGAAGATCGGCCAGAGTGTCTGCAATACTGGAGATTGCGAATCACTAAATAACATCATTAGTGAGGTGACGAGGACTTTAAGTGCTGGTTGCGAGGCAACCTTCGGGTACAAGAAGCAGCCCAGAGCAGGAAGAAAATCAGTGCCCTGGTGGACACCCGAGCTCAGCATTACAAGGAAAAGGGTGAGAGCTCTTAGAAGGAGATTTCAAAGATGCAGGACTGGGGAGAGAAGTACCAGAGAGGAGGTGTACAGGAGGGAGCAGGCAAAATATAAGCTCGCAATACGTCAGGCGCAGCTGACCTCCTGGCAGAAATTCTGCAGTGATGTCTCTGCACAAAACCCTTTTACTTTACAGTATAAGCTAGCCACGGATAGGGATTTTAAACCCCTGGATATTGCATATGTTCGCAAGGAAGATGGATCCAAGACCTCTTCCTTTTGCGAAACTATCCAGGTGCTCTTGGACAATTTGTTTCCCACTGACGACGGGAGTTCTGATGATGCAGAACATCGGCTCCTAAGGGAAAATTGCAGGATTCCGCCGGACACGCCGGACGACGTTCCGTTTACGGAAGAGGAGGTGAGAGAGGTAATCAGAGAAATGGCCCGGTGCAAGGCCCCGGGTAACGATGGTCTGACAGTGGAGATTGTTTCTCAGGTGTTTAATGAACATAAAGAACTGTTCACCCAGCTCTTCAACAAATGCTTGAATCTGGGAGCCTTCCCAACCGCCTGGAAACAGGCTGACCTTGTCCTCTTAAACAAGGCAGGTAGAGATCCGGCTGACGCGTGATCATACAGACCGATATGTCTGCTGCCGGTGTTGGGAAAGGTGCTGGATAAACTCCTGACCAACAAGATGTACCACCACTGCCACAAGAACGGATTCCTGAATCCCAAGCAATTTGGGTTCAGGACGGACCAGTCCACCACCGCTGCTATCAAACAGGTGGTGGACATCGCTCAGGTAAATAAAGTGCACAAGTTTCACACCTCTCTCATTGCTTTGGATGTGACGGGAGCGTTCGACAATGTCTGGTGGCCTGCGATTCTGACAAAATTGAAGGAGAGTTCCTGCCCTAGGAACATCTTCACGCTTGTGGCCAATTACCTCCAAGAGAGGGTGGTCACATATTCGCATGCTAGCGGAACAGCCTCAAGAAACTTGGAAAGAGGCTGCCCACAAGGGTCGTGCAGCGGACCATTCCTCTGGAACTTAGTCGCTAATACTGCTCTGGAGTTGACTATGCCCGAGGGAGTCTGGCTCCAGGCTTACGCGGACGACTTGCTGCTTGTCATATCAGCGTCCTCACGAGCAAATCTTGAGGTCGCTGGCAATGCAGCCATTAAAACACTAGAAGGTTGGTGTCATCGCAACAAGCTTGGGTTCAGCGTTGCGAAGACAACTTCAATGACAATTGCAAAAAAGGGTGTCCTCAAGAAGAGGTATACCATTTTCAAATTAAATGGCGCAAACATCCGCCACATGACGACTTTAAAATACTTGGGGATCACTCTGGATGAGAGGATGAGCTGGATCCCACACCTGCAGGACTTGAAAGCTAAATGCACCAACGTTATGTGTAAGCTGGGGCGTATGGCTCGCGTCTCATGGGGACTCAGAAGTGAGGTCCTCAAAGAAATCTATCTAAGGGGAACGGAGAGGATCCTGACATATGGTGCGGGTGCCTGGTGGCGCCCGACGAACCACGCCATAATGTGAAGAAAGCTGCTCGCCGCCCAAAGACCGGCTTTACTGCGAATCACCAGGGTTTATAGGACAACATCTACGGATGCCCTCCTGGTGCTCGCAGGGATCCCTCCGCTATTTTTGACGGTCGGTAAAGAAGCGACCATATTCAGAGTCACGCAGGCTAAGGAGAAAGCAACATTCCTCGGAGTCCAGTATGACCCTGAGGAATATGAGACAAATACCGCTAAGTGGGATCTACATCCCACAAGGAGACTATGTGTGCCCTGGTCCACGGAGTTACCATCAGGTACAGATATTGAAATATACACCGACGGTTCCAAGAGCGAGGAGGGTGTGGGTATAGCCTTCACTGTCTTCAATCAAGGGGCCTAAGTGTATGATTTTCAGAGGAAGGTTTCAAATAATGGCTCAGCCTTCCAAGCATAGCTGCTCGCTATCAAAGAGGCCCTTCACTGGGCCCTCAATGACGGCGGTCTAGACAACGACATAAGGCTGTACACGGACAGCCAGGCGGCTCTGCATGCACTTGAAGATGCAACCAACAGGCATCAGATAGTGAATGAGATCAAGTGCATCCTGGGTACTCAGAGCATGCCCAGGGTATCCTCAGGGCCGTGCGGTAGATTTTCTCATTATGATGCAAGTCTTCGAAATGCCGCCCCTTAAAGGTTTTTTCTTTAAAATAACCTTCGATTGTGATTTTAAAAAAAACTGCACAAAATGTACGAATACTATTTTTAATTTGAAAATATAAACTACTTTAAAAAATGATATCAACTACAAAAATCTACTAGAGTTTTACCCTTCTAACTTTAGCAAATTCGTTAATTAGGGATGTCTAGTCTAGAGTGGCAGCCAATGTAGATTCAATAGAAATTAATGACAGATTTCTAAGTTTTGTTTGGCTTATTGAACTTTTTAAGTAGTGTTTTATTAATTTTAATTTGGAATAACTTCTTTCCCCACTAGCTACAGAGACAGGGAGTGTTAATAAAATTCTCAGAGCTACAACAGTATTCGGATAGAAAGTAATTAAGTTATTTTGGCACAAATAATTTAAAACATCCAAAGGTTTCATAGAATATGGTAGCATTCGGGATACATCACGCAATTCTTCTTGAAGATCATTTGCATTTATATCTGATTCATTTTCGACCGAAAGTATTGACTGGAGACTGGTACAATAATTTTCTAGCATTTTGTCATCTATATCATTGAGTTTTAAAATGTCATATAAAAACTGAAAATTTTTGCTATGGGTTTCCAGAAGCGTGAATCGTTCATTCAGAGAATTAAGGCTAAAGTCCAGAATATAATTGAAAAAGTTTATTACAGATTTATTCTCCTCTGTTAACCCTTTCACGACTAAGGCAAACATTTTTCCCATTTTAAAATTGGTGATTGTCGTATTTAATTATAACCTTATCTGCATTTTTTTATACAGAATGTCAAAATAGAACGTATGCCGAACGCAATTACGTAAACGGGAACGTTTAGAAAACAAAAACAAAACTGTCAGGACGCATAATATATGTACTATGTGCAAAGTCCATCTTTGCCTCACTACCAAAAGAAATTGCTTCGCAGAATATCATAATTATCACATCATTTTGTATAGTAATTTTATTTCATAATTTTGTATTATTTTAGTTAACATAATTTGTGTTACCTTTATAGTCCATTGGGAAAAATATTTCCCATAAAATTCCAAAAAAAACTACACATTGTTATGTATTTTTCTTATGATTTTTATTTATTTTACGTCTAAACAAACTAAAATAAACAGTTACATATTAATATTTACTCTTAAAAACCTTATGGTCCTGAAAGGGTTAAGGGTAGATCGACAGCTTCTTCATAGTCAAATTGATGCTTGTTCCTTCTGGCTCTAACTTCAGTTTCGGCAGGAAATTCTGCACTGCATTCAAGATTCTCTGCAATCTCATTAGCAGCAATTTTCATCTGATCATATCCAGATTGTCTATAACTTTTCACTTTTTGTATGGTTTCTGATAACATCCTTACACAATCTGACAAATTTATAGTTACAGATTGCAATAGCTTCGAGACTGAATTTATTTCAAATAAAATATCATACCAAAGAATTACACCGCATATAAACTTGTAATTTTTAATATTTTTTTGCTAACTCTCTTGCTTTAACTTTAGTTTCTGATCTCTGTTGATGTCTTCTATTATTTGGAATAATGCATCATAGATTTCGCAAAGTTGAAATCGTAAAGGCTTTAACGCATCTACTGTGCTTGACCACCTAGTAGTACTCAATGGTTTTAGAGTTAATTGTGAAACATATTTTTTTAGCACTTCCCAACGCTTTGTAGAACCAGTAAAAAAAGTGTAAAGTTCTTGAACAATAGAAAAAAAAGTTGTTTCTGTAGAAGTAGACGTTGCATCATTCACAACTAGGTTTAAAGAATGACATGCGCAAGGCACATAAAACGCCCTTGGATATTTTTCAAGAATTCTATTTTGTACACCCTTTCTTACTTCTTTCATATTAGCTCCGTTGTCATAGCCTTGTATTTTGCTGCCGTTGTATTAGCTCCGTTGTCTAAGCCACTTTAACTCAAAACCTAACTTTTCCAAATGTGTCAGAATAAGTTCTGTCAAAAAAAAAGCTAGTAAGATTTGTAGGTAACAGAACATAATAAATAGATAATGAATATCTGTCAAATTGACAGCTAGCAGCTGTTTTGACATATGCATTTCTTTAACTTGTTATTGTATTGTCTCCACTTCAACGTATATGAATTTGGTAAAAATAGAGCAATAAATAACGAACGCAAAAGTAGGCAAATGCAAATATTTCCTAAGCAACTCACTCTCTATCACACACAGAAAGCAAAAGTAGTCCAATATTACCGAAATAACTCTCTATCTATCACATAGAGGCAGACGTTCCGCACCTGAGATATACCCAGTCCATGCAAATACTACTTTTTAATTCGAGTCCCAATTGTCATAACATAATCATTTTCAATGATAATAAGTAACTACAATTGCTGTAAAAAACAATAATTCTCTTACCTGATCTACTTTTTAAACACAAAAACTGAATTAATATAAATGCACAAATATTATACTG
Source organism: Ryuthela nishihirai (assembly GCA_038380435.1). Taxonomy (NCBI): domain Eukaryota; kingdom Metazoa; phylum Arthropoda; class Arachnida; order Araneae; family Heptathelidae; genus Ryuthela; species Ryuthela nishihirai. The sequence goes on along the minus strand of JAWZYU010000007.1, from coordinate 84,651,197 downwards.
ATACAGATATATTACATATCTGATTTACTGATTTAAATACAGCACAGCCGCTTGCCACGTCTCATGACAAACTAACATTAAAATCAAATATTGTCAATAATTGCAAGTTCAAAGCAGAACTATCAACGCGTAACACTTGTTGTCTTTTGTGATAATTGCCGCCTCAGCAATTGTCTTTTGTGATAATTGCCGCCTCAGCTTTTAGGAGCGGCCGCTGTCAGATCAAAAGTCTTTCGGCGAGCGCTCGCCAACGATGCACCTGCACCAGAAACCGAGATCAAAGGATACCGAAAGCGCTTAGGCAGAGGCGTACGATAAATCATAAATCGTATACATCAATATCGGAATAACATAGACCAATATAGAAAAGCGTTGCGTAAAGATTATTAATTATTGAATGGTTCAAATTGTATTTTGATTTCGCTGCTTATGCCGCCCCCTTACGGTGCCGCCTGATGCGGCCGCCTCTCTGTATCATAGCACGGCACGGCCCTGCTGATCGCTGTCGTCTATCCAAGTTTTCTACCGCTCCAAGGCGAGCTAATGATTCTTTCGGAATGAACTGTTCAATTTGGCGAAAGCCTCTTAGTTCCGGTCCCCTTTTTTCCCCCATACTATAATTTAGGGAAGAATTGCCGGTTGGTGTCCCCCTTCGACTATATGCTCACTCATAGTAGAATTTTTTATGATTACAGCTCTCATTGCAACATTTATCTGCTGGATGGTTTAGTGAAAAGCTCTGACGCCACGTCAAGGCACCATCCATGTCAGAGTGTTTTGCTCTAACCCAGGAGAAAACCCCTCCACACACAGGCAGCTAATGTGGAAGAAAAAGAGGGTGCCGGCTCCATTAAATGTCATTACTGATATGTCAGAGTGTTTTGCTCTAACCCAGGAGAAAACCCTCGACACATAGGCAGCTAATGTGGAAGGAAAAAGAGGGATCCGGTTCCATTAAATGTCATTACTGATACGTCAGAGTGTTTTGCTCTAACCCAGGAGAAAACCCCTCCACACATAGGCAGCTAATGTGGAAGGAAAAAGAGGGATCCGGCTCCATTAAATGTCATTACTGATATGTCAGAGTGTTTTGCTCTAACCCAGGAGAAAACCCCTCCACACATAGGCAGCTAATGTGAAAGGAAAAAGAGGGATCCGGCTCCATTAAATGTCATTACTGATATGTCAGAGTGTTTTGCTCTAACCCAGGAGAAAACCCCTCCACACATAGGCAGCTAATGTGGAAGGAAAAAGAGGGATCCGGCTCCATTAAATGTCATTACTGATATGTCAGAGTGTTTTGCTCTAACCCAGGAGAAAACCCCTCCACACATAGGCAGCTAATGTGGAAGGAAAAAGAGGGATCCGGCTCCATTAAATGTCATTACTGATATGTCAGAGTGTTTTGCTCTAACCCAGGAGAAAACCCCTCCACACATAGGCAGCTAATGTGGAAGGAAAAAGAGGGATCATAAATAAGCTTCCTTAACAGTTTTCTTTCCTTTCTCCATCCCATTTATTCGATGTCTTCATCATGGAGTCAACCGCCTTAACTGGAGCAAAGAGAGTTTCCTTCTTTTTTAATCTAGGAACCTGCTGGGACTTTCCTTTCAAGGGCACTGGGACGAATATCGACTTATAGAGTGCATTATAGTCCATTTCACTCATCTTACTTGGCCGTTTGACCTGTCCTCTAGTATAATTGTCTGAACTTTCCTGTCCTTTTCCCTACATATTCATAATTTTCTCCTTGGCACTCATTCTGCTGTATTCTGGGGTAGGAACTTCTATCATACCAGAAGGTACCTTTGGGAACTGTTGTGGAGGCGATTTAATAGGTCTCTTCGCAGAAGGGATTTCTTGGCAATGTTTCTCCGCTCCAGCTCTTTAAGATCTTCTCCTTGGCACTCATTCCTTTGTTATCACAGGCAGGAACTTTTATCGTACCAGGATACACTTTTCCAAGCTTTGGAGTAGGCTGTTTAAGAACTCTCTTAGTAGAAGGATCTGTTGACAATATCTCACTTTTCCAACTCTTCATAATCTTATCTTTTTCACTGTTTACACTGTTCTATGTTTCAGGACTTTGAATCCTACCAAGATGTCCTATTTCCAAATGTGGTGGTTTAAGAAATGTCTTGGTAGAAGGATCTGGCGACAATTGCTGTAATCTCCAAGTGTTCATTATATTCTTCTTCTTGTTTGAGTTTTCAAAAGGGCGGTGTTGGAAAGGTTCGATAGTGAGGCGCCATTAGCCACCCGCCTACACAAATTCACAAGCTGTCAGCAAACGGCGAATGAGAGTGTCCGGGAGTATGCTGCCCGCATTCGGACCTGGGCCTATCAGTTTTTGGGAACAGCAGGAAGAAACATGGACAGCGAGGATCAGGGAACCGGCGATCAGATGCGCCTTGCCCAGTTTTTCGCGGGCCTGGCCCCGCGGCTCAAGCGGATCGTACTGTCTCATAACCCCCGCACATTTGAGGAGGCTTTAGCAAAAGCTACACTGGAGGAGAGAAATGAGCGTGCCTCCGGACGAACGCCAGCCATACGAGCACTTGACGAGGAAACCCCTACTAGGAACACAGAGTCGAACCCTCTGCCCCAGCTACAGGATCTGTTGGCAGCCTTTCCGCTGTGCCAGATCCAGGCAGATCTAGTACGAGTGGGGGAGCCCCTCCACCAGATTGAGGGACAGCGAGAGAGGAGCCATACCAGTCAGCCCCAGCAACAGCGGCACCCCTGGGCGGATCGCCAGGGTGTCACGTGCTTTGCGTGCGGTGCAGTGGGCCATTACGCCTGTCAGTGTGCGTCGCCCCAGACCCTACGCCCACGTGACCCGCAATACCAAACAGGACGAAACCGGCAGCAAAATCGAGACTGAGCAACTCCACGGATTCCAACCTCGGACTTCAAGATAGTCAGACGTGTTCGCTAGTGCTCTCTGTTTTCCACGTGTTTGTGAATTCAGCTAACAATGGATAGCAATAAGGACTCCAGATTAAATCGTTGTTTCAAGTTTTTACATCGTGATCTCAGCAATGAGACTTTCGTGACTATATTGGCCAACAATAAGGACCCAGCTGCTATTGAAGTCGCACAAAGTATTTCCAAAGATATCACCATTATTACTTTTGCCTCTGAAGACGCTGCGGATGATTTTGACGCTGATCCGAACCTGGTGTTTCCCACGGACCAGCCCATCGCATTCAAGCGCCTAGGATATCCCCAGAAAAAAGTTTTCATCTCTAAACTACCATTCTTCATTCCTAACTGTGACATCGTGGACGCCCTCAAGCCATATGGCATTGTAAAAAGCATTGCAGAAGAGTTCCTGAACCTCCCGGGATTGGAATCCATCCGGACGGGTACGAGGGTAGTCCACATGGAGATGAAGAAAATGGTACCCAATTTCCTCCACATCTCTACCTTTTCGGCTACAATTAATTACTCTGGCATGATCCGGCTTTGCAAGTGGTGCAGGCTCCCAGGCCACATCATAAAGGACTGCGAAGCCTTCGCCAAGAAGAACCTGCCACCTCCCGCATCAAAATCGGTCATAATTTCGGACTCTATCTCGACCACCAACTCTTCGCAACTGCTGGCACCAACCTCCATTCAAAGAGAAGAAGTTCAGGATGCTCCAAAAGAAATTCCCGCTCCTGGAGAGTCAGCTCCTTCTACTCCCCTTCAACAAAAAAGAAAGCACCTTCCCTCTCCATCAGATTCACCTTCTGCCTCTGAGTCTACTGCCCATCAGAAGAAAAAACAGCCAGCTCCTGACTCGCCTTCCTCATTAATAGGTAATATTCAAAATTTCATCATAGATCGATCCACCTCCCTCTCTATTACTCTAAATTCTGACCCCCCTGATTTTCTTGAAACCTTTGAGGACCTCCTTGATTTTCTAAAATTTCTTATTAACCCTAAATTAGCCTCCTCCGAATGGGAAATCCCCCCCCCCCCACCTTAAAGCTCTTAAAAAAACGCTATCCAAGGAAGGTTGCATTTTGCCGAAGTATCGAGACCTTTACCTCTCTGCTTTAGGCAAATGCCCGCAGAGAGAGTGCTTTTCTATTTGGGACTTCCTCCAATTAATAAAGAATCTCCTCCCTCTTTATAAATAATTCACTATTCTTCCGTTTTTAAATTATTTTCCGTTCAAAATTAGCCCTTTTCCATCTTTTTTACTCATTTAGCGATCAAAATTCTGCCTCCTCTCCATTCCTCACTCTCAGCCAATCCCAAAATTCCTTTATCCTCATTGACTGAGACCCCTCTTGCCCACTCGTCTCCGTTAGCGTCAAACCTAACCAACTTCCAGCTCCCGCTCTCAGCCAATGCCAAAATTCCTTCAATCCCATTGGCTGTGACGTCAGCGATCGATTTCCATCATCTCGCTGCTCTGACGCTACTTTTGGCTTTATTTCTCCCCCCCCCCCTTCAAATTATTGCTCCCCCGTCCACAATTTTAATGTTTAGCCTACTTAACACTAAATTATCACTAAATTATACCCTTCTCCCCCTTTTTTTTCTCTCATTCCACGATTTTCGCGACACTTACCAACTTTGGAGCAAAATAAGATCTGTGCAAACTTTCGGCCTTTCCTTCCATCCTTGATTCTAAAAATTAAAATTCCAATTTTTAACATCTTCTCCCTCACTCTATCACCCACAGAAGACATTGGCTCGTGGTCCTGATGATAAGCAGGCCGAGGCTTGCTTTACAAATAGGATCAGCATTTAGAGGGATGTGAAAGAAGAAGAGCAACTCCACGGAGTACCCGCTGGACGAGAGAGAATGGATTACCCTTTACCCCCCTCAGCGAACTCGAGATCAGGGTAGAGAAGAGTTACGACAAGCCAACCACCATACGGCTCCTTTAAGCTAGAACGGGAGGGAAGCCCCGGATGCACTTCTCAGAGTCCCCTCGAAGCGTCAGCCGTCCGCATTGCCCCGTGTGCCATACTATGCAGTGATGAAAATTCACCTATTGTGTCTGGCCGCATGAAGGACACGGAGGTGTCGGCCCTTGTCAATACCGGCGCCACTCTGTCCGTCATGAATAGCCAGTGTTTTCAGCGCTTGAGAGGCCGAATCCTGCACAAAACGGTCCCCCTCCAACAAAACTGTAGATGGCCACCCCCTTCCAGTGATAGGCAGATACATGGTGATCCTCACATTTGACGCGCTAACGCTACCGCGTTAAATATATAATTGAAATCCAAAGTGAATGCACAGTATTCCCTGTTAAGAAACAATAATTAATAGATTCTGAAAAAAATTCATCGCCGCCACGGCGGGAATCGAACCCGCATCTCTCCAGATTCATGCCAGAGCGTGCTAACCATTTGCACCACGCGTCGGACAACGAATATTTTCAGAATTTGACCTTTTAAGTTTTTCTTCTTGAGACGTGACTGAGACAGCGTGTTTCCGGGGGCTTCAATTTCCGACTGGCGTAAGCTACCGGATGACGGAAACCGTCGTCCGTCTCCTGCTCGAGTACGCCGGCTACCGCAATATCCGACGCATCGGTTGACAGGAAAAATTTCCGTCCAAAGTCGGGGTACAGGAGAAGGGGCTCGGTCATTAATTTCCTCTTCAGTACTTCGAACGCTTCCTCCGCTTCTGGAGACCATCTAAAAGGGGTGTCCTTCTTCACTAAATGGACCAAGGGGGCTGTAAGATCGGCGTAGCGATCGATAAAACGCCGGTAGTAGCCGGTTAGGCCTAGGAAGGCTCGAACGTTCCGGACACTACGGGGGCGAGGAAATTCTTCAATGGCCTGGACGTTCCACGGGTCCGGCTGGACCCCTTCTGCGGAAATAAAATGTCCCAAGTAAGTGAGGGATTCCTTCGTGAATTGGCACTTTGCTGGCTTCAACTTTAAATTGTAGGCCCTTAGGCGGTCAAATACCCTCTGTAACCGTTCTGTGTGTTGTTCAAATGTCTGGGAGGCCACCATTATGTCGTCGAGGTAGACGAGAACTTGCTCTTGTCGCATTCCCATTAATACGTGGTCCAATAAATGCTGGAACGTAGCGGGACTGTTCTTCAGTCCAAATGGTAAGTAGTTAAATTCAAATAACCCTTTCCTGCTGATGAACGCAGTTTTCTCCACGTCACGTGGGTGAACGGGAACCTGCCAATAACCGGATACCATATCCAGTGAGCTAAAATAATTCGCGTGAGCTAGTTGGTCGATAACTTCGTTTATGAGGGGGAGGGGGTACGAATCTGGGACTGTTTTCACATTTAGGGCCCTATAGTCGACGCAGAATCTGTAGGTGGAGTCTTTTTTCTTCACTAAGACGATGGGTGATGCAAAAGGAGAGGCGCTTTCTCTTATTATTCCTTGCTCTAACAACTCATCCACTTGTCGGTCCAATTCGCACTGCAGCGCGAACGGCACCCTGTATGCCCGCTGCCTCGTCCTTTTTCCTGTGCAGTGTGCCTGAATGACAATCTATGATGAATCGGTGCTTTTTGAGGATATCGTGTCCCATTATCATGTCGTATCGTGGAGTGTCTATGTCAAGGGCTACTATGGGGTGTTCAAATCTAATCCCGTCAAATGTGAGGGTTACCATGTATCTGCCTATCACTGGAAGGGGGTGGCCATTTACAGTTTTCAAATTATGTTGGAGGGGGACCGTTTTGTGCAAGATTCGGCCTCTCAAGTGCTGAAAACACTGGCTATTCATGACGGACAGAGTGGCGCCGGTATCGACAAGGGCCGACACAATAGGTGAATTTTCATCACTGCATAGTATGGCACACGGGGCAATGCGGACGGCTGACGCTTCGAGGGGACTCTGGGAAGTGCATCCGGGGCTTCCCTCCCGTTCTAGTTTAAAGGAGCCGTATGGTGGTTGGCTTGCCGTAACTCTTCTCTACCCTGATCCATTCCTTACTGGACAACATCTTTTCCGCCAATGTTTGATAAAATCCCAGGTTTCTCTAATAAAAAAATCACATGACTCCACAATTATAAAAGAAATTTCCTTACTACACATTAATTATCAATTTAATAATTATATCAAAATTTATACAGATGGGTCTTCCAACCCAAACACTAAAAGTTATTCTGGTGCTATTTTTTGCCCAGAATTTAATTTCTCTTCAAAATTTAAATTTAATACTTCCTTTTTGAACATAGCTACTGAACTTTACTCCATTATAGAAGCCACAAAATGGGCCACAAAATTTTACAATTCTAAAATAGTTATTTTTACAGATTGCAAATCTGCACTTTTTAGCCTTTTCCAAAATCCCCTTAAAACTAACTTTAATGTATTCACAAATGATCTTTTATTTCATACTTTTAAACATTTATCACATAACAATATCTTAATAATTCAATGGATACCTGCCCATGTGGGCATTCCTGATAATGAAACTGTAGATAGGATGGCTAAAGAAGCTTTAAATCACAACTCACATATTCCAACCCCATCATTTATTTATCAAATCAAATTAACAAATAAAAAATTACTAATAGAAGAATTGCAATCTTGGTATAATAATAATAGATCTCAATCCCACCGCTATAAAATTAATCCCAAAATTCAAAAATTCCATGACTTTAATTTGAAAAAAAACGAAATAAATGCCATTCTTCGAATTAAAACCAATACAGCACTAACTAACTTAGACTCTTTCAATATAAAATTATTGATTCTCCTAATTGTCCAAACTGCAATACTTTTCACACATTAGAACATATTATTTTCAATTGCAAAAGTTATGATTATAAAAGAAGACAATATTTCTCAAAACTTTCAAAACTTAATATTTTATCTTATGACTTTCAAAGCATCTTATTTTCTTCAAACTCAAAGCTAATACCTGTTCTGTATAACTATCTCATTCAATTTCTGAAGAACTCAAAAATTCTTGATATTTTATAAAAAAAAAATTACAAATACTATCATCATCATCATCCTCAAGCAGCCATGGGCTACGGAGGTCCAACCAGACCACGCAGTTTAATTCTCCAAGCATATCTGTCCTGAGCTACATCTGCTGCATCCGGCCACTGCACACCAATTCTAACAAGGTCCTGTTTGACATTGTCTGCCCACCGCATCCTAGGTCTCCCCCTCCTTCTGAGGCCTCTAGGCACACTGTTCGTAACCCTATTCGCCAATCTATAATTATCCATACGGGCAACATGGCCAAACCAGCGGAGTCTCTCTCTGCACAATATGCTGCTTAAAGGAGGTTGCAGACTCCTTTGCCTAACCTCATCGTTAGTTACAAAGTTAAACCACCTAATGCCCAAGATACTGCATAAGCATCTAGAATCAAAAGCATCTAGTTTCCTGTTGTTTACAAAGTGTCCAAGTTTCATTACCATAACTAACCCTAGAAAGAACCAAACTATTATACAGTCTAATTTTAGTCTTTAGGTGTATACGCCTATTTCTCCACAATCTCCACAGATTCTTAAAAGTCCCGGCAGCAATACCTATTCGTCTGTTAATCTCATGCCGCACATCACCAGTATCAGTTACATAGCTCCCAAGGTAATTAAACTGTGACACCTGCTCAAGACTGCAACCATTCAGATTAACTGAATCACAACCTGCCTGACCAATTTTCATCACTTTAGTTTTTTCTCTGTTTATAACCAAACCTACTCTACTACCAGTCTCATCAACAGCTCGAATGAAAGAGTTCATCTCATCAACATCATTTGCCAAAAGGGCTAAATCATCAGCATAATCTAAATCAGAAATTTTCGTATCTCCAGCCCATTTAAGGCCAAAATCTTTTCTTCGAAGCGAATTTCGCATAACATAATCAATAACCAAACTAAAGAGAAAAGGAGACAAAATGCACCCTTGTCGAACACCAGACGTAATGCTAAACCAATTGCTACAAGACTTACCAACTCTCACACATGACTCATTGTTATTATAGAGAGCTTTCATTATGTTAACTAACTTGTCTGGTATACCATATGATCTCACAATCAACCACAAATTATGACGATCAACAGAGTCGAAAGCCTTTTTGAAATCAACAAAGCTAGCAACCAAAGGTTTCTGAAACTCTAAACATTTCTCAAGAATCTGCCTAAGGGAAAATATCTGATCTACACATCCCCTACCACTTCTGAATCCACATTGCTCATCACGCAATTGCCTGTCAATCAGATTCTTAATTCTATTAAGCACAATCATGGAAAGAACTTTACCTGGAACAGAGAGTAAGCTGATACCCCTATAGTTATCACAAGAACTGCGATCACCTTTTTTGAAAATAGGGATAATAATAGCTCTGGTAAAATCTTTAGGAACCATGCCTTTATCATAAAAGTTATTCAAAATTTCAGTCATCCAAGTGGTAACCGAAACATTCCCAGCTCTGAGCATTTCTGTAGTAATTTCATCTACCCCTGGGGATTTATGAAGTTTAAGTTTAGAGATAGCCAAACTAACTTCAGATTGTGTTATAGGGCCAACATTAAAGCTGCCAATGCATCTATCATCATTACAAACAATGGGAGTAGAACTAACCACATTGTTTAGAACATCACTGAAATGCAAACAGAAAACACAGCGGCAGATTCTCCCTCAACAGAGGCCCACCAGTGCAGCAAGCCCAGGATCCATAATCAAACTCAAATCCATAAACAAGTCCAGTCTGGTAGGTATAAATGGTCAGCACCAGGACCCTGTGAAGTTGACCACACCTCAGCAGGGTACTATACCATCATTAATACTATACCATCTATTTAACTTAATTCAGATTCAAAAAGCCTCTGAATGAGTTTGCTTTTATAAAGCAAGAATATTCAATTTATGTTATGTGTTCTACTACTACTACCCTGATCTCGAGTTTCGCTGAGGGGGTGTAAAGGGGAATCCATTCTCTCTCGTCCAGCGGGTCCTCCGTGGAGTTGCTCGGTCTCGATTTTGCTGCCGGTTTCGTCCTGTTTGGTATCGCGGGTCACGTGGGCGTAGGGTCGTTGGCGACGCACACTGACGGGCGTAATGGCCCACTCCACCGCACGCAAAGCACGAGACACCCTGGTGATCCGCCAAGGGGTGCCGCTGTTGCTGGGGCTGACTGGTATGGCTCCTCTCTCGCTGTCCCTCAATCTGATGGAGGCGCTCCCCCAAACGTACTAGATCTGCCTGGATCTGGCACAGCGGAAAGGCTGCCAACAGATCCTGTAGCTGGGGCAGAGGGTTCGACTCTGTGTTCCTAGGGGGTTTCCTCGTCAAGTGCTCGTATGGCTGGCGTTCGTCCAGAGGCACGCTCATTGCTCTCCTCCAGTGTAGCTTTTGCTAAAGCCTTCTCCTCTACATCTCTTCCCGTTCTTATCTTTGGCACTGCTTTCCCTGCTTTCTGGGCCAGGAGCTTGTATCTGCACTTCTTCCTTCACTCGATCTTTCTGTATACTCAACATGGCTTTTCGCTTTTGCAATCTGTCGCTCTGCTCTTTCCTCTCATCGTTAGGAATGTAACGCCTAGTTAGTTCAGGATAATAGAACTTAATTTCAGGTGGGATAAACCTACCCAATATCCTTTTCACATCGTCATCGGTGTAGGAAGTGGGGATCATTTTTTTCCGTGGAGGTCCAAAAAGGTACTCTCCATGGACGTCTTCTAAGGGTTCATTGCTCCCATTGGCTGTGCATCTGTAAGGTAGAAGCATTTTGTTAAGTCTCAAGTTCAAGCAAGTATTAGACTTTTGTTTTAATTTCATTTTAAGTAAAATTCAAAGCAATCGTATATTTAAATAATTAATAATTTCCAGAATTAGTTTTTGTTTTTATTATACTAATAAATTAATATATATATATATTATTTTATAAAACGAAAGATGCTTATCACTGCCGACAATTACTGATCGAAAGCGATTTCAGATTTTTTCTTTTAAAGATATTTAGTTTAATCAACTCCTATGTCATTCTCACTGCAAAATGAGATTTCTTTCAATCGACCAAAAGAGAATGCTTTGTCAAACAATTATTTCTTAAACATTTGTCATCTTCGCTAATTTTAGAGTATGAGCTATTTCAGATTATGTTTCCTTTAAAGAATTCCTGTTAAAAATGTAAAACTTCAGATAATCCTATTTCTAATATTGTTCAGAGTTCATTATCCCCATTTAACTGTGTTTTGCCTCTAATAGAAACTCAGACGATTAATAACTAATTCAATATCAGCAAACGAATGAAGTATGTCAACTTACTGCTTTCCGCGACAGCGCAGTCTCCGAGATCTGATAGACCCTTCTATATTTGGAAAGAAATCCGTTGTTCCTACCCCTTCAGGAGCGCCTGGTAAGTTGTCGATGTCTTGCTCCATCATAACGTCCTCACGCCAACGTGGTGGGCAAGTCCTTTTCGCCCCGGACTGCTCGAGGTATTCGTGCTGCTTCTTCACATCATACCTACATAAAACAGAGAAAGAGAATGAAATGTTGCTCAATCTGTCAGAATTTAATAGTAAATAATAATGAGTCTCACATTCGGCGACAACTGAATATAAATCGCAAACAGAACTAATAAGATTATAATTGCTTGCCGTATGTTACTAATTAAAGAAAAATCATTCATCATAAGATATAAACTTTAAAAGAAGACATGATACACGAGAAGAAATCTCAAGTATTTCCTCAAACGAACACCAGGGTTATTTTTGAAATAATTATTTTTCCTAAAATGTAAACATAGAAATGTTCGATTTTTTTTACCTCCTAAAGACACTTTTTCTCCTACAATGTGTTAAATGAACAGAGACCTAAAGGACACAAAAGACCTAAAGGATTCAGAGAAGGTTGGTGAAAGAGATCCTTTGGACAGCTCTTAAGAAATAGATGGAAGTCTCCCTGTTCTTCAACGTGCACAGAATATTGTTCTCCTGCATACGGGACCTCGCATTAACGTCCTATCTGATGGATGACAGTCTTTCTAGTCTCATAAGCATCATCATTATTTTCGGGAATAATCATTGTAGTTTCGATAGATGTCGATGATTTGTAACAAATATCTAATCTCGGCTATCCCTTGCAAAACATCCCCGATCTGTTAAAAATATTTTTTAAAAAGTCGAATCGATGAAGCAAGTGTAAACCAATCTGACTTATAAGTGTCATTTGAATACACAATGTGTATTCAAATGACACTTACCTAGTCATGCACACAACCCCTAGTACGAAAACATTTATTCAAATAATTAATATCCCATTAAAGCATCAGGAGAAAGACCCATCCTGGCTCTGTGATCACGCTTTTTCAAGCGAAGGGTTGAATCGTTTGCATATCTCTTACAATAGGTAAAGATAATTAATGTGATTTTGTAAGCAATGTGATGATTCTGCAGATAGATTATGAGGACGAAAGAGATGCAATGACCACCAATGATATCATTCTAATATTATTGCACAAAATCTTTTCTACTGAGCCCACATTTAAATATTGTAAGAGAAGAAATGATTTCGCCATCTCCAAAGTGAATGAAGTTCTCGCCGTGGATTTACCGTAAAGAGCTCACTTAGATAAGGAACTAGGCAACCGTTTGCAGTGGGCTGCGAATTTCTTTAGTAAATTGCTTTAAATCCCTTCAAGTGACCAATTGATTGCATGCAGCGTTGTTAATTCAGCCATTATCACTTCTCATTTCAAATTCTCATAATGGAAAAAAAATCTCATAAAGAACGTCCAAAGTGTGTTGCAGATGAAGTGAAGCATCGCTCGGATTGTTTCAATCCCAAACCTCTGGCTGACGGTAGGGATATTATAGCATGGGAAGTTTCTATTGGAATCCATTGTATCTGTGGACAAAATGGCAGTTATTAAGGACTGAGATCGACGTGGTTCCCTTTCAAATGGTAGTCATGATCACGTCCATATTTCAACTGGTCATGAGTGATTTCGGGAGCATCCCAGTGATCTGCTGTATCTATCTTGGCAGTTTCAATCCTTGATTCCAGTCTTATGGAATATATTTCAGATTGTTCTGAAGAAATTTAACCTACACAGAATGCCATTCCTATCAACCCTTGTGGATCTGTAAGTGATAATTGTAAAACGAAAACAGGTAACTCATCCGAAGATATAAATTCTAAGATTTTAATGTCTCCATATAGTAACGTGTTGGTAAAGTACGCAAGGATTAAGATACAAGTTGTAATCTCTATTACACACTTAAATATATACTTAATGTATATTAAGAGAAGTATTTATGGAATATGGTAGCTCCTAGTCGCCAAAGTATCAAAACCCCTCAACTTTCCTTACATGAGAAGATGTTGAGTACGCACTGCAGCGTATATCGTGAGGTAAACTAACTTGTTATTAAACGCATTCTCTAAAAATTAATCACATGGAATTTGTATATTAAATCATAGTTGAAAATCATCTTAACACTGTATTGTACTAAAGCTGTTAAAGTTTGCACGCAATAAAAAGTAAATAAAAATAACGTATCCTTTATGTGAACCACAAAGGCAGTTTGCATGATAACTTGGAATTGCACCGTGTTCTCGTATTGCAACGAAATGGCCAGCTCCATGTCTTTCGAAATATATCTTTTACACTTGAGAATGACCATCTTCGGGAACTGCCAAAACATATCGCCATGTTTTATCTGAGTTACGTCATTATTCATTATTTATCAGGTGTTAATGGGTTTTTAATTGGTAACCTGGTACTTGATGTTACTTTTTTTGTCTCTTATAACTACTAAGCTATATAAATACTGCTTTGAATTTTATCATGTAATTTTCATAAATCTCGGTACCCTGTAGGTAAAAAGAGTAAAGTCATAGCACTGCGATCAGCTTAAAGATCATCAGTGTATTCGCTGACATTCGATGTCAATTTAACCAAACTCAGCTCAAGGAGCGATCTAGAGAGTTTAAACTCTCAAAATGAAAGACAATTTCGGTGTGTTGAATGGGCCAATCAGAGAGCAGATAACGCTGATTATCTAGCTAACCCGATTGAAGGGAACAAGCTATTTTGAAGTCTCCTGAACAGAAGCATAAACTGAAACTTTGGTACCTGAGGTAGCCACCATGTCTTGCCTGAATCATAATCACCAGCACCAGACTAGTAATGCGATATTCCCAATTTCGAGTTCCCACTGTATCAGCGTTGAGATTTATCTCCCATAAGCTCCACCCTACTCTCGGTGTGAAAGGGAACACCGATGAGATTACAAAGGTCGCGGTCATTCTGATGGGTTGTTGAGCCCTGACCATGTATGAAGGAGAGCCATACCCTGTGCACGTTACAGAACATGCTGGAAGGCCTAGACAGAAAGCTCTCATCTGTCTGCCAAGTGTAATCCAGTGGGTCCCCTTCCCCAACCTCCTCTGAACCTTTGTGGTCCTTATGACCTGGCGGTTTAGCCCATTGAATGCACAAAAGTGTCACTTAGAGGTAAACAACCCAAACCACAACAAAATTCAGCTTCAGTTAATTCTTTCAGTCTCTCTGTCAGCGAGGTAAAACTCTGGCTGGACTTTAAGGCTATTCATTTTTTTCACCTAATTGACGGGAAAAAAATTAATACTGTAGTCTTGTCCCTAATAGCAGTTGAACATTAGACCGAATGACTCCAGCACATATCGATTACCGTCACTAATAAGATCATTTCAGTGAAAATGAAACGATGTAAATTAAAGCCTTTTGAAGGGTTTGAAAAATATGAATCATCATATTTCGTTAGTACCTGTTCAACTCAAAAAGAACTTTCATTAATCTCTTAAAACAAAACGTTTCATCACTCCCTGCACCCCCCCCCCCTCCCGAAGTGAAGGGACAAATCGTTGCTGCACGTGTTAAGTCCTTGATTGTGATATTTTATCAGTAAAACATCATATCTTTAGCAATATATGTTAAATGTTTGAAATTTTGGAATTATTCCACCGTCAGAGATTGCAATTAAAACTTTTGGGAGATTCAAAAACTATGAATCATAATAGTTTATCAAACACCTATTCAACGAAAAAATAATTCTTTGCTTTTGGAAATAAATATTATCACTAAAAACAAGAAAAATTGTGCTTGTGCTGATGGTGAAATGTTACCATTAATATTAAAAATTTCTAATATAATTACATCGATTACAATATTGAAATGTTTGCCATTTTCAACTTTTTTCACTGTTTGATGGCGCAATTAGTTGCATGGAGATTTCGCAAGTACGAATCGTACTATTTCACAATACCTAACCAACACAAAAGAATTTTTGATCCGTTTCTAAAAACAAAGAATTTGACAGACTGACGACAAAGTGAAGCATTCGCTCTTTTGTTTCTGAAAAGGAACAAAAAATGTCTCCCAGAGGAAGCCTTTCGCTTATGACTCTGTCAAAAGCAAATTATCCTTTGGACGCTACTATAACCTTTCAGTCTGGGCCAGATGACTCTTACTTGAGACCCAAAGCTAGGATATCTTTAGGTCCTCTGACTTATTTATATATAACCTTTTGTTTATTGTAGAACTTCACATTTTCGTGCATTATGATTAACAAGCAAATTTATCTTCTGTTGCTCGGGTTTTTCTCTTTCTTTAAAGCAGTGATACTCAAACTTTTTTTTTGCTCACGGCACATCGTATATTTCGCCGTGAATACTGATGGCACTAAAAATTTGGTGGTAATACTACGGGAAATTCGCACATGCGCAATTTGTCTTCAATAATAGCCATTTTTGTGGAGTCGTTTGTAAACGCAGAGAACTTTTTTTTAAGTTCTGACGTGTATTAAGGTTAGTACTACGCTGTGTGTATTAACGGTATGCTTTGTGTAAGGCCTGTATCTAGAAAAAAATCGAGGCAGGCCCCAAGAAACAAAATCGAGTCAAAAAAAGAAATGTCAAAGGGGAGGCCAAGAGACTTCATTTCCAATGCACTCTAAACATTTCATCCTCTACTTGAAGGTTTTTAAAAAAAATCTTCAAAAATGCATAAAATATAAATAAATTTAATAAGTTTTCCCTCTTTTACCCTTATTGTATTCTGAAAGGAAGGGGGGGGGTTGGTCCCTTTGCACCCCCTAGATCCGTCCCCGCTTTGTGCCCTGCATGTTATCCCATTTTCATATGGATAAGATTTTTATTAAACGGAAAAAAGTTAAATGAAGAATCAGTTTCAGGAAGGAGCAACAAAATGGTTTCTAAATTTCCTTTTATCTACAATTCCATCCCAAATTTCTCGGCACATCCTTTGAGAACCACTGCTCTAAAGTATATGGGATTTCACTCTCCACGTCGCAAGCTTTCATTTCGCATAAAACGCTTACGATTGATTCTCCTCTACTAATAAAATTTTGCCTCCCCTCTTTTTGGGGAGGGAAGAAGTGGATGCATTTTGGGATTCCGAACATAGTCTCCACGTCAGAAGTTTCTAAACCCGAAAAAACAATATTGTCTCATTCACAAAATGGAATTTTTCAAATAATTTCGTATTTCAATTCAAGTTCCAGCACTTGGATACAATTTGTCAGTCATAGAAAATTCTATAACGAAATAAAATTAAATATGGGCAAATTGTGCTATGGTGGGTTTAAGTTGTGCAGAAAATTTGTACGTACTCGACCGCTGTGGCAAGCAGCTGCTTGAGGGGGTATTTATTATTTATTATATTTAATAATGTAATATACAATGAAAAGGAAAAGCATTATTTACAGGTTAATGCAATTTTATTAATATTAATGTAAATATTATTAATACTAATATAATTAATGCAATTGTTATTAATGTAATTTGCCATAATTGAATATATTTCGAAACATTTGGTAAAAAATAATTGGGCATTTTTATCTGTTGTTAAATGATAAAGAACAGAAAGATGTTTAAAATAATTGAAACCCGATTTCCAGACCAGATGTAATGAAATATCGATTTCTGTGAATGGAAGGTATAAATCAGATCCACCTGGGTTACTACAAATCGACCCGAATATATTTACTTACTATTTAGTATATTGAACGTCTTGTTAACCGGCTAAACGAAGGTTGGATTACCAAGGGTGTAAGCCTTGCACGTCTCCGTCTACTCGGTTAACACATAGATATAACATGTAACTGAACACATAACAAATAACTCCTGAGCTAAAGTATACTTAAACAATAACAGAAATCTTATTCCCCATTTAACTCCCAATATATTACCATTTCTTACCACCGCGATTTTACAGACGTCCGCACTTAATGCGGTGCAACCAATCTTCTGAGCGTCCAACGCTCGACAAACAGCAAGGATATTGGCTAAAAGAAATACAACAAGTATGCACTAACATAAATTCACTACTGCATAAACACATAAGTTCCCTAACTAGATAAATGGTATATTGAAGTTCAGACCTACTTTGATTAGATGAGGATGCGAAGGAGAACGACCTCGACGACGAGGAGTTGTAGGCAATTCTAACAGAGAGACATGGCCTCTTCTCCAACGTTAACGTATTTTTCATTGTTTCGTAATGAATTATTCTGTTGCGTACAACACTATTCTACGACTTGGTTTGTTACGTATAACAATAGTGAAGTCAACGCAATTGATGTCTTAGTTATTTACAAAGTCTTATCTGCGTTGCCAAAGGTATACTCAGAAACTTTCAATGAGAGTTAACATGTTTTGGTCTATTTGTAATTTCTTTTATTGTATGCTTGAGTGTTTCATTTCTGGAGACTCCATTAAAAAACGTATGATACTCAGATCCACAACCTTAACACCCCCAACATAAGCACACTTGGGTACGCCTAGTGTTGCCAACTGTCCCGCATCATCAATATTTATCCTGCTTGTCGTACCAAAGCCATATGGGACACCGCATTGACTGATCCGAGAATACTGTCGATCACATGACGTGCATTAGATCTAATATGAGAAATGAGCTTTAGGGACAGTTCAAACTCCACTTATCTGTGCAACCCCACTCTTTAAATAGCTGAGACTCTCTCGAAATTCAGATGAAGAATCATCTAACTAATTTTGGTCAACTGCTCAAAGAGTGATTTTTGCTGTTTATTCATAAGTAGCATGTGCCGACGCAAACTTTTCATCACAAAGATACGATATTCTGACCTGGAAATTATAATTGATATATTGAATTTGAATGGAAAAATTGAATGATAAGCCATTTGTGGAATGTTGCATTTTTGAGAACAATATTCAACATACTATTGATATGGATTGGAAAATATTAATGGAAAATGAAGGTCTTTGCTATTTTTTGAAATTTGTGGTAAAAATATGTTCTAAACCATTTTACATTATTATTATTTTATATTAAGTATACCGGGCCCCAGGCCGGATCTATGGGACGGCGGAGGAGGGAGGGGAGAGATGTATAGTCCAACCAGGCAGGTGCGCAAGATTAAGTTTCGGTAGGGGGGTCCGAGAATTCAGTTTGGGGGAGACTCCGGGAATTTAACTTCAGTGGAACAGAAATGTTTAGATTAAAGTTTATGGTTAAATTCTACCTTAACTGTGTATTACCGTATTTCTTAGATTCTAAGACGCCATCGATTCTAAGACGCACTTTAATTTCTGCACCACCAACAGACAAAAAAGTTTTGATTCTAAGAAATAAAAAATAAATAAATTGCTAAAATATATCTAACAAATATTTTTATTATAATAGAATTCAATTTACTAACAACAATAGTACTTATTTATCAGTAAGTATTCTATTCATCACTTCCTTCTGAATCAATATCAGAGTCTGATTCTTCTGAGCCGTCTTTTCTGCGATTCTAAGACGCCATCGATTCTAAGACGCACCCCGTTTTTAGAGACGTTTATGTGGGAAAAAAGTGCGTCTTAGAATCGAAGAAATACGGTACTCTCTTGGGATAGGAGGAGCATATCGAAATAACATAAAGCCTTTGATATTGTTACAAAGTCATATAATTAAACGAATTAATAAAAACAAAAACATGCACGTGTAATAAGCAAATGTCATGATGCAAATATTTTGCCTATAAGGAATTAAAAAATTAATTGCTTATAATGTACCTATGACGTAAGCGGATGTGTGACGTCATAGGGGCAAAGCACTGTCTGTGGGGGGTATTATCCTGCGAATACAACTATTAGCTTATTGGCAAATTTGCAGCACGGTGAGGTAGCTTTGATCCTGGACCTTTCAGTTCTAACTTCATCTGGTATGACTCAGATGTTTGCGCTAAACGAAAAGGAAATGAAGAATAGATAACACGAACGTATTTTGGAGATTGGAGCTTCTGCAGCAGTTAAAAATTCTTTGATATAATATTAGAGTTGAGTTAAAATTTTTATATTTGATTTTATTGTTTGAGATGGCTTTCGTTAAAGTACCTACTTCCTACATACGCTCAAAACATACAAAATAAACCTAAAGAATATTGATGTAATCAGTCATTGAATTCGCATTTACTACAATGTGAGATAACGCGCCAATTTACCTACTCAACAAGAGTAATTCCAAAGAAGTACCTAGAAACCCACGCTCCTGAAAAGTTCGTCCCCCCTCCCTTCGAACTTCCAGCTGTCATACTAAATCTCAAACTTCATTACCGCTTTGAAATCCAAAACACTTGTCTTTACATAATTTTATTTCAGTCTTTAATTTCATGTCCGGCACCAAAATATTAAATTTAAAAAAATATAAAATCTCATACTATTTAGTTTGGCAAATGAGAAATCATACACAAGTGAGATTTCCCAAAACTGAATTTTCGGACTCCTCTCAAAACAAAAATCTCGGACCTCCCGAAAACAATCTCCCTCCCACTGAAACGAAATTCTTGGATCGTCCTGAAGCTAAATCCGGCCTTGCGGGCTAACTATCTTCTTTTGAAGGGAATACGAACTCAGTGACTGATTGCACAATCCATGTATTTCAGGTTTATTGTCTAAGTTTTAAGGTGTATATAGGTAGGCCAGGTTTTTAAATTTATTTTTTATTTTTATTATACCACAAAAAGATGCAGAAAACAAATCCTGCCCACAAAAGTTTTATTTTATTTTACTCCATTGTAAACAGCGGAAAGAAAGAAATTTCAAATATTCATAAAATAATTTCACATAAAGTCTCTGCAAGATTAATTTCATACATTTGATATAAATGTATGAAATTAATCTTGCAAAGACTTTTACTCTTAAAAACCTTAATGTTTCAATAATCCAGCTTTAGGAAAAAAAATGAGGCTCATATTGTTTTCAAAAAAATATAGCACTCGATTTTAAACTTTTGCCCAATATTTTTCTCTTTTGCGTTTGTCTTTGGATTAGAAAAAGTTGATAACTACTTATCTATTCCATGGTATTATGATTTTTCCCAAATGTCAGAGAAATTTGCAAGTGGATTAAATATTTTGTTTAAATGTTGACCAAAAATTAAGCTGTCTAAAAAATTAATAACTTACTAGATTGAAATTTTATGGGGAGAAAAAAGGGAAAAATGTCTTTTTTTATATTATATATTATACTAATCGAAAATAGTGTACGACAAGTAACGTTTAAAAAGCTTTTAAAATATTAATTTCTAAAGATATAATTTGCCCATTACTTTATGTTAATAGGAGCGTTACTAAATATTTTACTTCCTTATTTCCTTTTCCCACTACCACACTCATTTGGAAAATTTGTGAAGTTCTCTATCGCCATGAAGTTAAAACATATAATTCTTAAAATTATCACATTTTTAAATTAAAAAAAAATGTTAAAAATATTTTAAGAGAAAAAAAATAATGTTACGAAAATATGAATGCCATTTCTCTTCTGATAAAGATATAGTAAGCGTTAAAACAATAATCTGGAAATCGTAAAGATCAACAATCCACTAGCAGAAATATTTCGCAGTGTTAGACCCAACTTTCCTACAAGCTTCGCTCTTACTCTCCTACCCAGCTTTGCCTCTGGTGGAAATTACTACCGAACTCATACTGTACAACGGGATGCAAGCGAATATTGTCAGTGACACTTTACAGCACCCCCGAGGGAATGGTTGACGACGCCCCTTTTGCCTACCTCGTTAATCCCTCATTTGCATTCTCATTGCTAATCGTTCAGAGAGGGAAAGCAATATTGAAAACTCTCGGCCGGTAAGCTGGATCGTGGCGATAGGAGTATTCAGACAGCTTGGTATCCAAAGGATTAATGGTAGATTATGATGGGCAAAGGGATATACAATGTGGGAGTTGTCGCCTTTTAACTCTGGGGAAGTTGGGAAGCACAACTTTTTTTTGTTTTAGGAAATAAATACGTACGTGTTCTGGACACGTTTTGTATTAATTCTGGTTTTTGCTAAAATAATTGAATTTTTATAGATTAAAAAAAAATAAAAAATAAATACCCCCTCAAGCAGCTGCTTGCCACAGAGGTCTGACAGGAGCCTGTCAGTTTATATGCCACAGTAGGAGATCTGAGAGGATGGCAGGACCTCAGCAGAAAAACGACACACACATCCATGCCTTACCCGGGGCTCGAACCCAGGTCCCTTAGATCAGTAGCCAAGCGCGCTAACCACTCGGCCAAGAAGCAATAATTTGTAATATTGCATAAAGTTCCAGGATGATTGATTTTTCTCTTGACTATTCAAATTCTTCAAATAGCATGCATTGAAATACATGATATATGAATTTTGGACATTCAAATTATCTTTGGTGTCATTTTTCGAAAAAAAATATTTTACAAATGAAGGACATTCAGTATTTCGCTTTGAAAGCTCTCTAAAGAATTATATATTTTTTCTGAAAAAACATGTTTTGCCCTGAGTGAAACTCGAACCCACGTCTTCTGTATATTTACATGCCAACAACGTTCCCTCTACGATGCGAAGACACTGCCAAGATGGGCCTCGCGCAGATCCATCATTCTCCGTGTACGAAAGTTCGCAAAAGATGAACCCAACAGCCCGGCGCACGAAGAATTTCTTCTGCGGGCACTATCTCCAAAAATGAGAGAGAACGTTGAATGCCAGGTGTTCTAACCACTCAGTTATCAGCAGCTTCTTCATTTCTCTCACAATGGTGCCTATAAATCATTACAATTTTTCGCGCTCTTGACGCCATCTATGATCGAGAACGATAAACATTTCTATATTTGCCCCAAGGGAAAAAATTGTTGCAATGTTCAAATGTTTCACGTTCCAAATCACAGATGGCGCTACGAACAGCGACAAAATGGGATAATCTATAGTCATAGTTGTCCGGAAATAAACTAGCTGTTGATGGTATAGTGGTTAGAACACCTGGAATGTATTCAGGAGATGTGGGTTTGAATATCGCTCAGGGGGAAACTTATGTTTTGAGATTGGGGTGGGAGTGGCTCAGTTGGCAGCATGCCAGGCTTGTAATCTTCAGTTCCCAGATTAGGGGATAGCGATGGGCTTGGAAAGGTCGCTTCCATCAGATGGGATGTTAAGCCGTGGGCCCATGTGTGGGAGAGCCATACCCTGTGCACGTTAAAGAACATGCTGGATGGCCGTTATGAGAGGTTACCATCTGTCTCCTAACAGCTGTCCTGTGGGCCCAACCTTCTCTGAGCCCTCTTGAACATCGTAACCTGGCCATTTAGCCTATTGTGTGCACAAAAGTGCAACTCAGAGATAAAACAACCCAAACAACTCAACCCATGTTTTGAGTAAAAATATTTCTTTAATTCTATACTTAGAAGTAATCTGTATCTCTTTACTCTTGAGCTTTATAATGATTTGATACGGCTGTATAGCAAGGTCAAATCTGATAGTGGTAGTGGGAGAAGTCAAGGGGTCATGCCCCTCCCCATTTTAAAACTTCCCCATTTTAATATAAGCAAAAAAATTTTAAAACGCTAGTAAAGATATAGGCAAAAATCATTAAACTTATGCATATTTCATGCATTTTTCAAGAAATGTTTTAAAGAGCTCTAAAAAGGAGGGAAATGGTTAGACTACAATCGAAATACAGTCTCTTGCCCCCCCCCCCCACTTTATTTTTTACGGGCTCGTTTGCATCACTTGGCCCATTTTGTTGCATGTTATTAGAAAAGCGGAAACAAAGTAAGCAAGCTACAAAACCAGTCACCTTCTGTGAGGTAAGAACTTGAATGGAAAGCACAAGGAGAGGAAGCTGTTGCCTTTGGAGGAGTCTGATCTCGAAGGATGGTGGTGGTGGAGGAGGAGGAGGGGGAGACTGGAACAGAAGGAACAGAAGTTGGAATGCTGGAAGAGCCACTTGGAAGAGAACTGGATGCAAGGGGATCTACTTCACTTTTGGTGACGTGAAAAAATTATCTCGCTGGAAATCTAGTAAGGAAAAAAATGATAATTAATTCTCTATTCATTAAAATGTAATTTTTTAATTTATTATTACCAATTGTTTATATTAACTTCGGATATAGGTAGAAGCGTAGTAGGAAGATAGAGAATAAAGGAATTCAGTGACTTCTTTGTTTATGGATCTTGAAAACTTATTTTCTGGCCATTCACGTGATGACTTCTGAACAATGAAAAGAGCAGGATGAAAAACGAGTTAAAAAGTTTTAATACACCACTAAAAATTACTTTCATTGGAGCTGTTGATGAGACTGGTAAGGTGTTGGTGACAGAGAGAAACTAAAGTGATGAAAATTGGTCAGGCAGGTGGCACTTTAATTCGTTTCACCCTTGAGCAAGTGTTCCGATTTAATTATCACTGGATTAACACTGGACTCAATATTAATTATCACTTGACTGAACATAATATATATATAGCACATTTCCATCATAGTATAAGGATCAATATCCATTACACTGTAGGAAAATGCTGGTCACACCTGGTCTTGGGTGATCCATGTTTCAAACCAATAGTCCTCCGGTTGGCTTATTTACATGGTGTAAATTTTCCTACCACAGAGAATTTTAGGGGACTAAACAATTATAAAAGCATTATTTAAGAAGAATCGTCTGTTTATAAAAGAAAAATAAATCTTAACCGTTGCTTCTTTTATACAAACACTTACATGACATAGAATGCCCTGATAAAATAAAGTCAACATAGAGAATAGACAAATATTAGCACTCGCCTCTGAAGTCTGAGACCACGAAGTGTTCCAGGTAACTAGTTTGCAATCGCTGCAATGCTTGGATTTCCAAACTCAGTTCTTCATGGAGAACACTTTCTAATTCGCATTTCTTCCCCAATTCCCGCACTTTGGACTGGAAGGAATAGGAAACATTTCTGAAAAGTACTTTAAAGAACCTTAAGTAGCGAAAACGAATAAAAATAAACTTTATTTCAACATTTCTTAGATTGAGGATTTTTGGTATTTTTCCTAAAATGGTTTCTTAAGTAAAGTTCCTAAAGTAATCCTTAATAACACTGGTTTACAAGGATTTTATAACTGCCTTTAACTGTTTTTCAAGTGCTGATGTCAGATCTGGCCTTAAAAAATGGCTAGCACGCCACGTTTTTATGTTATTGGTAATTTTGAGTCGTGTTAGAATCTTCCTATACTTAACACTTCCAGGCAACTGGGAGGATACTGGATATTTTACTTTTTGTGGCTAGAAACACTGATTGCGAAGTGGGAGAAAACATGTAACAGTAATCTAACCTCAGACCGCCATTTGTTGTTTTCATTATAGGAGGAACATGTGCTGTACCTTGAAGAGTGAATTTTGGCATTTAAATGGCACAAAGTCAGCATCGTAAATGTGTTATTGTGCCAGATAAATTTTGTTATGTGTGTGGAAATTATATTTTAAAATCCCAGGGTCGTTCTCTGACAAATATTGCCTATAACTTGTATTTTGGATGTCATGTTGGAGATCAGGACAAAACATGGGCTCCACATGTGTGCTGCATTTCGTGCATTGTTGCTTTGAGTGAATAGTTGAGAAAGGTAAGATAAAATCCATGCTCTTTGCAGTTCCAATGATTTGGAATTAGCCAACTAGTCATTTGCATGATTTCTATTTTTGTTTAACTAAAGTGTCGTGCTTTTCAAAAAAGAACAAAAGCAAAATACAATATCAAAATGTGCTTTCAGTCATAAGGCCAGTTCCTCATGTAGAAGATATTCCTATACCAACACCTCCAACTAACTGGGAGGAGATGGATTCCCATTCATCAGAGGAAGACTTTGAGGCACATACAGATTCCGATCCTACATACACCCCTAAAAAGTTAGATGAGTCTCATCTGATTCAGCAAATGAACTAAATGATCTTGTTCGAAACCTAGGACTTTTTGCATGAAAATCAAATATCAAAATATCAAATATAAAAAAAAAATCAAATATCAGTGTTGCTTTTCTTCATAAGGGAAAAATTCGTTTTCACCGGTGTCACTGAACAGTAGTAAATATCCAAAACGTATTGCTGAGGTTTGTACTTTTAAATTATTCCTGCAAATTTTTAGTTAGGCGGATTTTTATGTTACCGAATCGAAGAAGCTTTCTCATGTAGCTTGTTCCATAGATATACTGATATAATCGCTGAAGTATTTGCTAAATTTTAACGATCACTCCAGCTGCAAATAAAATTTCTATGGATTAGCTCAGGTAAGTTGAGAGTTGTTATCAGTATATCGATCGAGTGAGACTTATTAAGTGTATTATTTTTATAGTAGCTTAGTGTATGAGTGTATTTCATACTATTTGTTAAAACTAATATCCCCTACACCATTAACATTCATTCATGTTGGACTTGGATGTAGAACCAAAGTTAGATGTTTTACGCACCGTAAGCAGAAACGCAAGGGTATCAAGGTAATTAGGAATGCTAAATTTAGAAAACAATTCATACGTTGAGGATACTCAACGTATGAATTGTTTTCTAAATTTAGCATTCCTTACTTTCTATAGCATTCTGCCGCGTACAAAATTCATTACAGAATTATTTTTACCCAATGAAAACAACTGACCTTGTAAAGAGTAATGCACACACGTGTACTAGGTCGCAACGCGAAATAAACGTGATTCATAGGATTCACAACGTGAGTCATAGGATCACACGTTCGCTGGTAAATTGAGGAAAAGACGATTTATAAAAACTGTGAGAGCGTTTAGAATTGCAGATTTTAAACAAAAATGATATCTTACTTTCAAACAATTAGCTGATTTTTCTTCCGAGGAAGAAATAATATTTTGTTATAGATTGCTACTGCGTAACATTACTTCGTAGGAAAGAATATTTTGCATCTTGTGGTAAGGATGCAGCGGTAATAAGTATTAGGAATAAAAAGTTTTAAACTTGTGACCCAGTCGCGTAACGGATATACGGAAATTAAAAAAGTTAGTTTTATTGATTATTCTTTTGCAATCACTATGTCTTTGAAGTGACTTAGTAGAGGAATTGGGAGATGATTGAAATTTGTAAGGAAGAGGGAACTTTTTATCTGTGATTCGATGAAAATGCGGAGAATAATAAATTGAGACTCGGCAGAAATAAGAATTTAACGTAAAATCACTTTTATCATTCCGAAACAAGTCCTGACGCGGAAAGTGCAGTTCAGAATATGTGTGAACACAGATATCTGATGGCAACATCCTTCAACCCAATGGAGATTAATTTTAATAAGAGAGGCACAACACTTGGAGGTTTAGGGGCGTGAAGGGAAATTTCAAAATGGTTTGTCTTCTTCCGATGAGGTACATTGTTTATTTACAAAATAGCTGACCAATCATAAAGGGAAGATGGGATGTTTCGATAAGAGGATTGAAAATTATTTCCAAAACATTGTTTCCCTACCGTATCTCCTGTGATGGCCTGAAACAAAGGGGGGTAGAAATAGGGGTGACAATGCGGTTTAGTCAGAACGGCTGTCAATGAGTGACATCTCTGGACTTAGTTTTCGGACCCATCTCGAAATTTTTCGACGATCAAGAGTGCCAGTGGGTTTTAATGTTGTAACACATCACGTCTGATATGGAAAGAAAGGGAGGTCGACAGCATGGCAGGTAACGTAATCCAAGATGACCGTTGCTAGAAATTTCGAGAAGGATTAACCTTTCAACACTACCACCCAGGATGTGAGGGGGTGGAACTTTTGCCGAGTTTTAATTAATGAAGGTTTTCTTAATAAATGGGAAATGGGAGGACTTTTTGATGAATAACGGATTTATCGAAAATGACCGCCAAAGGGATGAGAGAGATACCTTGAACTTTGCCACCGAAAGTTCAGTTGGACTTGGTAAATTTCAGATGAGGGTAGAAACCAAGGAACTTATTCGGGAGTTTGTGATCGGTGAGGGGTGTTTAATATAGGGGGCGGAACTTTTCATAAGGGTTTTTTTAATGAGGGGGGGGATTAAATAATACAGGTCGGTCAACTAGGGAGTCTTTAAAGTCGGGGGATTAGAAAATACTGGTTGGTCAACCGGGGCAGTTTTGATAGGGTTTTTAATAAAGGGGGTGGAACATTTGATAAGGGATTTTCTTAACGAGGGGAAGTCAAAAAATTGGAAAAATTATGGCTGAAATAGAGGGCTTTTCTAAAGGTATAGTACTCATGATATACACTAAATGGCGCCACGGGTTTTAATAAAGTTAAAATAAAGGGGAGCAGAACTTTTGATAAGGAGGGTTTTTTTAATGAGGGGGAATTAAAAAATACAGGTCAACCAAGGGGGTCTTTATTAATTATTGATTATGAAATATGAATTATTAATTATGAATTACTAATATTAATAAGATGACGTGGTCAGTTATAAGTATTAATAAGGGGGCGTGGCCGGTGACGTCATAGGGGGAAGCACTGTGCAAAAGGGGTACCGTATAATGGGACTCTACTACTGACATTCACTCCATTTTACCAGATGATCGCGACAAATTTAATGATGCAATTTTGGAAAGATTTTATATTGAGAAAGACATCAATGAGCTTGTATATACTGAACATTGCTCTTCTCAAATCAACGGTTTGGAAGCCATTCAGGATTTAACCTCTGCCCCAAAACATGGATTAGATTTAATTCATAGTATTTCTGATACTGTCAAAAAACCCAAAGGGAAGGGTAATGACAAAAAATCTAAAAAAGGGAGGAACAAAGTACAATAAAATAACTTTAGTTAATCAGTTTTTTTAAATCAGTTGTAACGCAAAGAAAAATTCGCTTGCGATCTCAAAATAATTTTTTTAGGAATGAGGACAAAAGTAAATTCGCTTTTCGGTGGCAAATGTTTTGACCCGGCATTGCATTCAGTGCCGGGCCAATGCATTTGCAACCGAAATTTATTGCCATAAACCCATTATGTTATTCTTATAACCAGTTTAATTTAAAAAAAAATGATTTGCATTTGTTTTGTTATTTGAATTAAATTTTCTGCACTTATTGATAACTCACATTAATGGAAAGCTTTAATTCCTAAATCAGCTGCTAAAATTTCGAAATAACTGGAAATATTTCTAAACTTCCTCGCAAAGACGACTTGCATTAATAGATTTAAAATTTTATCTTTTTTACTTTTACATAAAGATCGGCGAACTGGATCCCTTAGCAAAGCTCTTTTATTAAATCTCTTCTCGGCATTATTATGGCAATTTACAGCTGAACAACAGCAAGCAGGGAAGGGTTGTTTTACCTCTGAGCGGCACTTTTTTGCACACCATGCGCTAAATGGCCAGGTCACATGGACCCCGAAGGCTCAGAGAAGGTTGGGGAGGGGACCCACTAGAACAGCTGTTGGGAGACAGATGGTAGCCTCCCGTCAAGGCCATCCAGCGTGTTCTTTAACGTGCACAGGGTATGGTTCTCCCGCACACGGGGCCACGGCTTAACGTCCCATCCGAAGGACGGCGGCCTTTCCAAGCCCATCGGAGTCCCCTACTGACCGTGGGCAGGGCGGGGAATTTAGCGGAGATAAATCTCAACGCTGACCCAGCTGGGACTCGAACCTGGGAACTACAGATTACGAGCCTGGCGCGCTACCGACTGAGCCACCCCCGCCCCAAGCAAGCAGGGCCGGACTTACACATAAGCTAACTAAGCTACAACTTAAGGCCTCACGATATGAGGGACCTCATTGAAATGTATATCAAGTTTCACTGCGTTACGAAAATTTCTTTAATATTTATTCTTCTGTGCAAACGCTGTTCATTTTTGCTTAACAATGCTACAATAATGTTTTCATCACATCATTTTCATGTGTATTTTTTAATGTCCCCCTCAATCAGAATAGATAGATATATTTCGACTTTCGAATTTTTGGGGGCTCATAAATTTGAATAGCTTAGAGCCTCTTCAATATACCTTAGTTTAGGGCCTCAGACAGTCAAAGTCCGGCCCTGACAGCAAGGCATTTTGTTCAAAGTACAATAAAATAACTTTAGCGTATAATGCTAAATTTCAAATCTTAGACTTTTAGCTCAAGTTGTCGAATATATTCCAGCAGAAATAAGGAATTGATTATAATGTTAAAGCAGGCACAAAAAAAGTTCAAAATAACACATCTTTATTGATGCCAAATATTGCGGAATTATCATCTTGGTTAAAGTAAGCTAACAAAGCATCTATTTCAAACTAAAAAGAGAATCTAATTAACACTGGATGCAAAAGATCCGTTTTATACGTTCATTTTCAATGCACATCGTTTGAAGACAGCACTATTTGGCAATAACATGGCTGACTTTGGGATTGACCAATCAGGTTGAATCACCCGTATGGCCACTCTCTTCTAATAAAGAATCTCTAGAACAGCACTGCTTGCAGCGCTACTTTTGTCAGCCGGTCGTAATTTTTATTTTCCCACCAAGTTTCCAAGTGTGTGGACAGCTTGCTTTTCAGTTCCGTATCTATTATTTGTTTTCTTTATTGCCTTTCAAAAAAATATGAAGTAGAAAAATTCAGTTATTAAGATGATATAAAAATAATATAGAATAATGTGAAATGAACTACTCGCTTTAAAAAAAAAATTAGGTGTAATTTTAAAATTGCAATTATATACTACACTGCTCGACATTGAAAGTGCCCCATCCAGAAGGATATATCGTACAAACATTGAAATAGAAGGGTGGGTGTGCGCAGTTGAGATATGCAAATGATGATAATCCGGAGCCAATGACGTGTGTGGCTCAAGAGATAAAAGATGCAGTAGGAACGGGGATGGTATTGCGTTTATGCAAGTGGAAGTCCTACGATTGGTTGAGATTAGGTAGTTCCGCTTGGAAATTGTTCAGCGAAGGCCGAATATGCCTGGCACACGCCGTTGGCAGGTTTATCATCATTTGGATGTTTCTGAGAGAGGAAGAATTATAGGCCTATGTGAAGCTGGATGGTCTACACGTCGTGTCGTTGCCCATATTCATCGGGATGCAAGAACTGTTGGACGCTGTTGGCAACAATGACAAAATGAAGGTTCTAGGGTGCGTCACAGAGGGAGTGGTGTCGTCCGACAGACATCAGCACGGCTTGATAGATACATTGTTCGACATGCTCGTTCGTCACTACAGAGCATTGCAGGCGATATTCGACGGCTGTGTCAGCAGACATGGACATCCCCATAACGACCCGAACCGTAAACCGAAGGTTGCATGAGTCTCACATGGGCTCTAGGCAACCGTTACATTGACTGTCATTGACTGCAAACCATCGCAGCGCTCGTCTGGATTGGTGCCGAAGTCGTGCGAACTGGGGTCACGAATAGAACAGTGTTGTGTTTAGTGATGAATCCCGTTTCTGTCTGGGTGCTGACAATCGACGGGTCTGTTTATGGTGACAACCTGGTGAGAGGACAGATCGAACTTTTGTTCACAAACGGCACACCGCCCATCAGCTAGGCATAATGTATGGGGTGCTATTGGATATGACAGCAAGTTACCTCTTGTTCGCATCACGGGAACACTGACAGTTGCACGATATATTAACGCGGCTCTGCAGTCCGTTTTGTT
The DNA here is from genome assembly GCA_038380435.1 of Ryuthela nishihirai. Lineage (NCBI taxonomy): Eukaryota > Metazoa > Arthropoda > Arachnida > Araneae > Heptathelidae > Ryuthela > Ryuthela nishihirai. The sequence continues at coordinate 84,620,389 of JAWZYU010000007.1, read as the reverse complement.
ACCGTTCCTGGGAGGCATGCAGCAGCCCATTTTCCAGCATGACAATGCCCGTGTACACACTACTAGGGTTTTCAGACAATGTTTGTAACATGTTCAAGTATTGCGATGAGCAGCAGGATCTCCAGATTTATCCCCAATAGAAAATCTGTGGGACCACATTGGACGACGTGTGCAATCCTCTCACCCGCCAGTGCGGAATCTCGATGAATTATGGGAGCAAGTCAACTGTTTGGTGTGCAATTTCTCAGGACCATATCCGTCGACTGTATGACTCCATGCCACGCCTTATTACTGCCTGTATTGCCGTTCACGGCAATGCAACCACCTACTGAGGCAGTCATATTGCGCTGCATTATCTCATCTTCTAACCGCTGTAGATGACCGCAAATTAAATCATGGTATGCCAATATGTATTGCTATGTGTATGCTACATTTCACCCCTATCCCCTCACTACTTCTGGATGGGGCAATTTCAATGTCGTGCAGTGTATTATTGGAACAGGACTAGTTTGGGGGCTGCCGGGCAGGAGTGATGGCATCTTTTTGTACCTCAATGGACATATATGGAGGTCGTCTATCTGTGCTAACTATTTAATCTGTGATAACGACATGCTTAAATCGGTATAAACTTATATCGACGTCATTTTACATTGATAATGGTTTGATATCGACGACATTTTATATTGATAAAGGTTTATTATCGACGGCATTTTATATTGATAAAGGTTTATTATTAAAGTAACTTTATATTGATCAAAGTTTAATATCGACGGCATTTTACATTGGTAAAGTTTAATATCGGCATCCTCTTATATTGATTAAAGTTTAATATCGACATCATTTTATAGTCATAAAGATTTAATATCGACGGCATTTTATATTGATAAAGATTTAATATATACATCATATAATATTGATTAAAGTTGATATCAACGACATTTTGTATTGTTGAATATAGCAGACAGGATAAGGTTTCGATATCAAAGCCCTTTTATATTGATTAAAGTTTAGCATCGACGGCATTTTATACTGATAAGGATTTATTATCGATGCATTTTATATTGGTTATAGTTTAATATCTATAGTATTTAATATCTATAGTAATTTATATTGATAAAGATTTTAATATCTACGTCATTTTATACTGATTAAAGTTTAATATCAACTGCATTTTATATTGATAAAGTTTTGATATCGTAGCCATTTCACAGTGATAAAGAGTTAATATCGACGTCATTTTATATTGGCTAAAGCTTAGTATCGACAGTATTTGCATTGACATATAAATATGTATTATAGACTTTATTTTGCATTGATTAAAATTTAGTATCGACGCCCTTCATATTGTTGAACATTTATATTTATGCACTTTTATGTCGAAAACTTTTTATATTGATATCTCTCAATATCTAAAGTTTTGTGTTCTTTTATTCAACATAACATTCCAACCAGCATTTTGCATTTGCCTTGGAACCTAATAAAGTTGTTATGTCAGTTTCTTTTGTTTAAATTTAATTATTAGCGTTATCTTGCTAGCCGTGATGTTAATATTCGTTCGCCTATAACGTGAGCGACCTGTTTCCTAGTTTAATTTTCGAATTTATGCAAAGAACAAGCTATATTGCATGTAAAAATTCTGTTTTTGCTTTCAATTGGGGAAATAACTGAATCATTAATTTATATAATAAAGATGCTAGAAATATTTTTCTTAATTACCTCCAGTTTAGGGAGTTATTCTAGGCACTGAAAATTAATTTCGTTATCTCGAAACACGATTTTTTGATTAAAGTGTTTCTTTCTTTTTTTGTTAAAATTATAGCTCACGGCAATTGGCCGAGCGTATCACGAGTCATTAAGACTTCGAAAAGAAAAGATTCCCGCAACATTTACCAGATGGTGCGAACAAAAAGTGTTCAGAAGTCTCCGTAAAAGTAGACTGCATGCGATCCCAAGTGCTCTCCGAAGTTAAGCAGCTGCTTCCTTCAGAAGTGACACGTTGAGCGTCAGGAACACGAAGATATCAACGTTATCAATGTGCACCAAATCGTCTCAACTATAAGCTAAGAGAAATTCAAATTTTTCGCAACTATTTGATTACCATTCGTATTGGGGATAATTAACAATTGATTACCATTCGTATTGGGAAATGAAGATCATTCTACACTGTGTGGTTTAGCCAAATAATTAGTCATAATAAACTACTTGCCAGACATCGCATTAAATAACTTCCACGAGAAACAAAAAGTAGCAGAAATAATGAACAAAAATACCAGTGGAGACTTTTTAACCAACTTTCCAATATGGATATCAACCCTTCCAGTATTATCTAAGAATATTCCTGGAATTCATTCAAAAAATCCCTCAGATAAATCAACGCTTAAACTTCTATCAGAAACCCACATAGAACATAACTACAAAAACTACATATAAATTTATACTGATTGATCTCAGAATTTTGAAAAAACAATAACATCTGGGGAATTTTACTGTCCAAGAAACAACTTTGAATTCAATTTAAATTTGATTTTCCTACTCCCGTCTTCATTGCTGCTGAATTGACAGCTATCATACTAGCAATAAACTGGGCTCTCCAATTCTCCAACAAAAATAGTGTAATCTTGACTGATAGCAAGATCTCTTTAGGTATTTTAAAAGATAATCCATTTAAAAGTAATTATAATATTTTCATAAATGACACTTACACATTAATGTACAACCATATACAACAACACAATATATTGCATATACAATGGATACCCTCACACATTAATCTAAAATACAATGACATTGCAGGCACTTTAGCAAAAAGTGCAAAAAACCTGAACCATTCTATGAATTCCCCATATCATTTTCTCCTACTTAAAAACTTAAATAAAAAACACATGAACAGTACACTTCAAAATTGGTATTCCACATATGTAAGTCACACACACAGATACTTAATTTCACATAAAATTAATAAATTCAACAATTATGGATTACAAAAAAATTAGCATAATATTAAGAATCAAAGCCCAGTCTAGCAATGACAAAAACCATGCTCTTTGAAATGAATAAAATAAATTCACCAAATTGTCTAAAATGTAATGAACCACAAACAATAGAACACATAATTTTTCAATGTAAAGAATTTACAGACGAAAGAAATAAATACTTCCAAAAACTCAGAAAACATAAAACTAATCAATTTAACTTTCAATCAATCCTTGAACCAAAGAAAAAGCACTTAAACCCATATACTATAATCTACTAATTATTTTTCTAAAGAACATAGACTGTTTAAATTCCTTATAAAAATTTAAAAAAATTAATATAAATATTAATATAAAAATAAAAATAAAAACTATCAAAAGTTCTTGAATGAGTCTTCGCGGAAACGAGAGTTCTCCTTGAAGGAATATTCAATTGTTGATGTGTGACATGTACGTATGCAATAAACAGTTACATATGAAATGTTATCAGTCGTCCCAAGTTAGAGTTCTACCTCTGGAAGAGTTGATATTCCACTAATCTGCACCCTACCCTCACGAGAAAGGGGACATTGATGGACTCGGATAGTGCGTTAGGACGTGGTTCCGTGCAGAGGAGAGTAATGTCTTATGCACGACAAAGAATAATCTAGATGATGTTCTTCCATCTTCATCTAACAGCTCTCCATTAGAATCTCAACCATACATGAGCAATATAAAAAGGTTCTTGCAACCTGGACCTTTCAGCCCACTGAGTGCAGAAAAGTGACGCACAGAGATAAAAAAATATAGCACAATCTTTCTTCACTCAGCATTTTATTTGTTTATAAAGTGAAAAGAAAAATTCTTAAACCAGAGTATCTTTCTTAGTTTCAGTTCCTGAAGAAGACACTGCCAACAATCCAACAATTCAACAATTCTGAAAAGCACCCAACAATTCTGAAACGACATATTTCTAGAAAATTCAGGCATTAGTATATAATTTTGAATTTCATTAGTTAAAAAGCGTTCACCTTACACTAAAAAAATTCCGACAAAGGTAAATATCTTTTTTTTTTAATGACCGAAAGGCAGGTTATGTAGATTTTCTTTCTGCCGATCTTTCTGGATTTAACAGGACATAATGCAAATTTCTTGGTGACTTGAATTTTGCATTTTGTTTTCTATGTAATCATCATTTAAATAGAAAACAAAAAGTGAACGAATCGGTAAGTAAATAAAATTTATCTTTCATTAGTTAATTTAGATTCTTCCCAATTTTTACTCTCCCGTCAGCACTTGTAGATATAAATTACCTCTTTAAACTGCTTACTTTATAGAATCATTTCTTCATACAATTTCTTTCTAAACGTTCATACGTTATGAGGTTCATCTTTGTTGCAATAATTTCAAACAGCGTTAGAAGCTATCACCTATTCTCCTTCCTTACAAGAGCAGGATACAGGGAAGAAGACTCATGGAAAATTTCAATTGTAGGAGGAGTAAACAAATAATATTACCCGTAATATTACTAGAATATTTAAAAAAATCCGCTAGGAATGGAAGATCTAAAATGCAAATTGTAATATTTGACGTAAATAATTTTCGAAAACAAAATTAAAATTATTGAGACACCTTTCTGGTCCATTTCGTATAATTCTGTGACTTACTTTCCTACAGAAAAAATTTATTTTTTTTACTCCCGTGACCACCTGCTGTTCTTTGAATTTTCAGACGCTTTGTTTCATACACTGCATTTTATTATATAAAGCCTCAAAATCGTTAACAAATAGCAAACCAATAGAAAGTAAAAATACAAACTGAATATCCTCAAGAATAAAATTTTTCTGGGAATTATACTGATGGCAAATTGCATATTTGAATGAAATATATCTAAATCTTAAATTTCAACATTATCCGTTCAGTATTGAAAATACCGTAAATGTTCTAATAATACCACGGGCTGCAATTTACAATTTCTTGCTTGGGTTGAGTTGTTTTACCTCTGAGAGGCACATTTTTTGCACTCAATGGGCTAAATGGGCAGGCCGCAAAAGGACTACAAGTGTTCAGAGAAGGTTAGGGGAAGGGGATCCACTATTCTCAGGAGACAGTTGGGAGCCTCATTTCGAAGTCATCCAGCGTTTTCTTTAATGTGCAAAATATATGGATCTCCTGCATAAGGAACCACGGATTTACGTCCCATCCTAGACGGCGGTTTTTCGAAGCTCATCAATGTCCCTTTTCTGACCGAGGCAGCGGTGATAAATGTGAACTCTGGAACAAGTGAGATTCGAACCCTGAAACTGCAGACAGCGAGCCCATATATCTGAATATAATAGGGGGCTAAAATAAAATTTTATAAAGAACCTGTTTTGGATTTAGAAGCAGGTGAACAAGTTTAAGATTTCGTATAAGACGACCAGATTTCTTTTTTTTTGGAGGGGAAAGGCTGTTCCCCTGGTCCCCTGGGTACGTCCCTGATTCTTATCTCACTATAACTAGTATTTCGAATTGTTTTTTGTTTTTTTGTTGGTTTTTTTCGGTTTATGCGAAGTGCCACGATTATTTGATTACTGCATCATAGTAGTATACCTAAAGTTTCTTTAATTTATGATAAATTAATATTAAAATGAATAGTATACATCAGATTAAATTTTTGACTGATTATTTTTCGCTACTACAAGTCAATAATTTTGAGCGAAATTAGATAAATTGAACTGTATGTTTTACAATATTGTTTTGTTCTTTTATTTATTTATATATATTGCTCACAAAAATTAGGGGATATTTCAAAATGAATATGAAGCGATAAAAAAAGAAGCATTTGAATTTTTTTTTATTAAACAAGACCATCAGAAAAGCAAACGACAAGTCAAAGAAAGTTGTTCGATTATGCAAATGAGATGCAAAGTCAATTGTCGTGATTGAGTAGCAAGTGACATATTGGTGGGTGTGAATAGAAGCATGTCAAACTGGACGAGAGTGCCACTCATTGATTGTTCAGTAGGGTGTGTGGTCACCCAAGACTGCCAAAACACATTGACAGCGATGGGGCATGGACAGGATCAGAATGTCCAGCAGTTCTTGTGGGATCCTCTGCCACTCTTGCTCCAGGGCAACTTCCAGCTCAAGAAGTGTTGTGGGAGACATTGCACGGTTTGCCAGACGTCTTCCCAGTGCATCCCAAGCATGTTCAATGATTTAATTTACTGATGTAGTAAAATTAATTAATGACTTTAATTATTATTTCATTCATATTAATAATTATAATAATGACACAACTATTAACTTTCATAATTATCCCTCTGTCTTAAATAACGAAAATTCCATGTTTTTAAAAATCACAGATTAAGCTGAATTGAATAATATTATAAACAATTTAGATGAAAATAAGGCTTATGGATTTGATAATATAAGTCCAAAAATATTAAAATCAGTAATAAATACCATGCAACATTTTTAACACAAATCATAAATATATCGTTTAATTTTGGCATTTTTATAAACCAATTGAAAACTGCTATTGTAAAGCCTACATACAAAAAAGGAGATAAAATATTTTAAATAATTATAGACCAATCTATGTATTACCTATTTTTTCAAAAGTTATGAAACAATAATGAAAAATAGACTTATAGAATTTTTGAATAATTCATCATTTTTTTTATAAATCGCAATTTGGGTTTAGAGAACATAAGAGTACAGATAATGCAGTACTGGAAACGACCAATACTGTTTTACATGGTATAAATAATTCTCAAAAAACTATGGTAATTTTTTTGGCATTCAAAAGCATTTGATACTGTAAATCATGATACCTTATTGCAGAAACTTAATTACATTGGTGTTAGAGGAAATACGCTAAAATGGTTTAAGTCATATATTACAGATAGAAAACAAATTGTAGACATAAAAAGTATAAAAAGTTCACCCTTATTGCCTGCTAAAGGAGTGCCTCTAGGCTCAGTTTTAGGACCTATTTTATTCCTGATTTATTTCAATGATTTCTTTTTTAATAACTTAAAAGGATATCCTATATCCTATGCTGATGATACTGCTATAGTATATAGAAGTAATAATTCTGAAGAATTGAAATCGACTATATCTCATGATTTAAAAAAAAAATCAGTTATGGTTTCATCAAAATCATCTTACATTAAATATCGGAAAATCGTATTCAATGTATTTCAGTCTCACTAACAAGAGTTATCTCAAAGATAAAATCATATATCATAGATTTACTTGTGATAATAATATTGTATGTACATGTGCAGAAATTAAACAAATTAAAACATACAAATATTTGGGGATTACTATTGATAATAATTTGAAGTGGAATAGTCATACAAATATAATTGCAAAACGTTTAAAATATTTCCTAATTAAAATATATCATCTAAAGAAAATTGTAGGTACTTCCTTTCTAATAACTCTTTATTATTCATGGATTCAATCTACTTTACAATACTGTTTAATTAGTTGGGGAAGAACATATCTTAATTCTTTAAATAAATTAATAACATTACAAAACAGAATTCTGAAGGTTATTATGAATAACAAAATTACGATTTTAAAAAATATGATTATTGAAAATGAAATTTTGAATTTAGGACAATTATATATTTATAAAATTATTATGTTTGTGTTTAAAAACCAAGATTTCTTAAAATTACAACATATAAAAATAAATCTTAGAAATAAAGAACTTTATTATGTACCTTTTTCAAGAAAAGAAATTATCCATAAACATTTCATGATTCTAGCTTCACAAAATTTAAAAAAATTACCGAAAAATATAAGGGAAGAAAGAAATAAAAATATATTTAAAATAAAAATTAAGCGAAGATTATTGCATATACACAATATTGAGTCTTTATTTCATTGTTAAGTTACTTACCACATTTCATGTCATTAATGAATAAATCAAAAATTATTAACTTTTCCACTCTTAAACCTTTAATTCTGTATTATAAATGCATATCGTTAATAACTAATAATTTAATTTGACAACCTGTAAGAGCATAAAGCTCATTGGTTGTTCTTATATGGCTTCTATTTTATTGCTTTTCTTTTCACAATAAACATTTTACATTACATGGATTTATTTATATCAGTTCAATTGTTCATACCGAATTGTGATTTTATTTTAACTCATTATGTTGTTATGTTGTATAAACATTATTTATTTATTATTAAGTGTATTATATGTTTATATAGTCAATAAACATTATTATTATTATTTATTAAACATTCAGGTCTGGAGAACGTCCATGCATACGATTCCTACCTCCTGAAGCATGTTGTTGACGAGATGCGCACGGTGGGGCCTTGAATTATCGTCCATGAAAAGAAAGTTGTTTCCAACTGCTCCAGCATAGGGTACCACTATAGGGTGCAGGACCTCATCTCGATATCTGACAGCAGTCAGAGATCCGTTTCTGATGACGTGGAGGTCGGTACGACCACCAATGCTGATGCCAGCCCACACCATGATTCCACCACCACCGAAGGAGTCCCTTTCTCGCATGAAAAGTGGATCCTCCCGTGTTCCTCGTTCACACCAGATCAGGACACGATGATTGTCAGGCTGCAGACTGAACCATGACATATCAGAGAAGAAGATCGTTGACCACTCATCACAGGTCTAATGACGATGCTCATCAGCCCACCTTCTACGAGTTCTACGGTGTTCAGCAGATAAAGGAATCAGGGCCGTGCGGTAGATTTTCTCATTATGATGCAAGTCTTCGAAATGCCGCCCCTTAAAGGTTTTTTCTTTAAAATAACCTTCGATTGTGATTTAAAAAAAAACTGCACAAAATGTACGAATACTATTTTTAATTTGAAAATATAAACTACTTTAAAAAATGATATCAACTACAAAAATCTACTAGAGTTTTACCCTTCTAACTTTAGCAAATTCGTTAATTAGGGATGTCTAGTCTAGAGTGGCAGCCAATGTAGATTCAATAGAAATTAATGACAGATTTCTAAGTTTTGTTTGGCTTATTGAACTTTTTAAGTAGTGTTTTATTAATTTTAATTTGGAATAACTTCTTTCCCCACTAGCTACAGAGACAGGGAGTGTTAATAAAATTCTCAGAGCTACAACAGTATTCGGATAGAAAGTAATTAAGTTATTTTGGCACAAATAATTTAAAACATTCAAAGGTTTCATAGAATATGGTAGCATTCGGGATACATCACGTAATTCTTCTTGAAGATCATTTGCATTTATATCTGATTCATTTTCGACCGAAAGTATTGACTGGAGACTGGTACAATAATTTTCTAGCATTTTGTCATCTATATCATTGAGTTTTAAAATGTCATATAAAAACTGAAAATTTTTGCTATGGGTTTCCAGAAGCGTGAATCGTTCATTCAGAGAATTAAGGCTAATGTCCAGAATATAATTGGAAAAGTTTATTACAAATTTATTCTCCTCTGTTAACCCTTTCACGACTAAGGGAAACATTTTTCCCATTTTAAAATTGGTGATTGTCGTATTTAATTATAACCTTATCTGCATTTTTTATACAGAATGTCAAAATAGAACGTATGCCGAACGCAATTACGTAAACGGGAACGTTTAGAAAACAAAAACAGAACTGTCAGGACGCATAATATATGTACTATGTGCAATGTCCATCTTTGCCTCACTACCAAAAGAAATTGCTTCGCAGAATATCATAATTATCACATCATTTTGTATAGTAATTTTATTTCATAATTTTGTATTATTTTAGTTAACATTTTGTTCTAATAAACCAATAAATAAAAGACATTGCATAATAAGCCTATCTATAATTTGTGTTACCTTTATAGTCCATTGGGAAAAATATTTCCCATAAAATTCCAAAAAAACTACACATTGTTATGTATTTTTCTTATGATTTTTATTTATTTTACGTCTAAACAAACTAAAATAAACAGTTACATATTAATATTTACTCTTAAAAACCTTATGGTCCTGAAAGGGTTAAGGGTAGATCGACAGCTTCTTCATAGTCAAATTGATGCTTGTTCCTTCTGGCTCTAACTTCAGTTTCGGCAGGAAATTCTGCACTGCATTCAAGATTCTCTACAATCTCATTAGCAGCAATTTTCATCTGATCATATCCAGATTGTCTATAACTTTTCACTTTTTGTATGGTTTCTGATAACATCCTTACACAATCTGACAAATTTATAGTTACAGATTGCAATAGCTTCGAGACTGAATTTATTTCAAATAAAATATCATACCAAAGAATTACACCGCATATAAACTTGTAATTTTTAATATTTTTTGCTAACCCTCTTGCTTTAACTTTAGTTTCTGATCTCTGTTGATGTCTTCTATTATTTGGAATAATGCATCATAGATTTCGCAAAGTTGAAATCGTAAAGGCTTTAACGCATCTACTGTGCTTGACCACCTAGTAGCACTCAATGGTTTTAGAGTTAATTGTGAAACATATTTTTTTAGCACTTCCCAACGCTTTGTAGAACCAGAAAAAAAAGTGTAAAGTTCTTGAACAATAGAAAAAAAAGTTGTTTCTGTAGAAGTAGACGTTGCATCATTCACAACTAGGTTTAAAGAATGACATGCGCAGGGCACATAAAACGCCCTTGGATATTTTTCAAGAATTCTATTTTGTACACCCTTTCTTACTTCTTTCATATTAGCTCCGTTGTCATAGCCTTGTATTTTGCTGCCGTTGTATTAGCTCCGTTGTCTAAGCCACTTTAACTCAAAACCTAACTTTTCCAAATGTGTCAGAATAAGTTCTGTCAAAAAAAAAAGCTAGTAAGATTTGTAGGTAACAGAACATAATAAATAGATAATGAATATCTGTCAAATTGACAGCTAGCAGCTGTTTTGACATATGCATTTCTTTAACTTGTTATTGTATTGTCTCCACTTCAACGTATATGAATTTGGTAAAAATAGAGCAATAAATAACGAACGCAAAAGTAGGCAAATGCAAATATTTCCTAAGCAACTCACTCTCTATCACACACAGAAAGCAAAAGTAGCCCAATATTACCTAAATAACTCTCTATCTATCACACAGAGGCAGACGTTCCGCATCTGAGATATACCCAGTCCATGCAAATACTACTTTTTAATTCGAGTCCCAATTGTCATAACATAATCATTTTCAATGATAATAAGTAACTACAATTTCTGTAAAAAACAATAATTCTCTTACCTGATCTACTTTTTAAACACAAAAACTGAATTAGTATAAATGCACAAATATTATACTGATACAGATATATTACATATCTGATTTACTGATTTAAATACAGCACAGCCGCTTGCCACGTCTCATGACAAACTAACATTAAAATCAAATATTGTCAATAATTGTAAGTTCAAAGCAGAACTATCAACGCGTAACACTTGTTGTCTTTTGTGATAATTGCCCCTCAGCAATTGTCTTTTGTGATAATTGCCGCCTCAGCTTTTAGGAGCGGCCGCTGTCAGATCAAAAGTCTTTCGGCGAGCGCTCGCCAACGATGCACCTGCACCAGAAACCGAGATCAAAGGATACCGAAAGCGCTTAGGCAGAGGCGTACGATAAATCATAAATCGTATACATCAATATCGGAATAACATAGACCAATATAGAAAAGCGTTGCGTAAAGATTTTTAATTATTGAATGGTTCAAATTGTATTTTGATTTCGCTGCTTATGCCGCCCCCTTACGGTGCCGCCTGATGCGGCCGCCTCTCTGTATCATAGCACGGCACGGCCCTGGGTATCCTTCTCCTGGATCAGGGCACATGTAGGGCATGAAGGAAATGAGCGGGCCGACCAACTGGCCCGTTCCGCAGGTAATAACACTCAACCTGTGATAGCGGTAAAGACTTCAAAAACTACCCTGAAGTCTATAATTGGCCAAGGTACCATTCAGGAGTGGCAGAGGCTCTGGGATACGACTGAGAATGGTCTTCAAACAAAGACATTCTTGAAAAGGGTCAGTCTATCCCTGATGTCCTCTGACCACTATTTGACGCAGGTCCTAACAGGACATGGGAGTTTTCCCAAATACCTGGAGAGGTTTAAAATCTCTACCCACAGTTACTGCGGCTGTGGGGCTCCAGACGCAGATGTTGGGTACTATATCCTCAGGTGCCCATTCACAGAAGGGTTCGCTAACGAACTCAGGGACTCCCAAGCGATCAATGAGGTAGCAGGCGAACTGGTCTCAGTGTCCATTGAGAGTGCCCGTGTCAGGGCACACTTGAGGGACATAGGCTGGCTTGTCTGCCAGCTCCGGGACTCTCTACTTTGAGCCCCGTGGCTGCTGTCTCTCTTGGACTTATTTTCCTACCTTCTTCCCGGGCTGCACTCAGCACCCCCTTTAACACTACCCACACTGCATGTCCCTACTGGTCTCCCCTGAGACAAACTTCACCTTCTTTTTTCCAAGCCTCTAGTTGCTATGCACGTGTAGTGTCGTGAGACGGAGCACGTGCTTTCCCCATGGGGAGTGGGTCCTTCGGGACCCACTCCCCACCCCGTATTAACCAGAGGTCCACAAGAGCAGTGTGAACGTCTTCGGAATTGATGTCAGAAGGGAGGTTTTTGAGAACAATCCGTAAGTTCTTTTCATTCTTTAGATTATAGGTATGAAACTGTAACTTGGATGTCTCAAAATATTTAATAAAGGACCTGTAGTCATCTGAACACTTCGTCTGAAGACGGACTGTGTCTCCAGAAGTCTTAGCTGTGAATGACTGCACAGCAATCTTAATAAGGTCTCTGTATAACAATCCAATTTTTGGGTGACCTAAAAATGATAGGTGGAATTTTCCCATCTTTGACTTTTGAAGGAGCACCACTAGTTTCCATTTCCGAGACCTGTGGGTCAAGGAATTCCTCCTCCAAAACGGAAGAACGCGTTTTGGAGGCACATGTAGATTCCACAGTAGGTGAAAGGGAACGCTTTTGTCCTTTCTTCGTCTTGTTTTTGCTAATGCCCTTTCCCTTGGGCTTTTTAGCAACTTCGGGGGAAACGGATTTTGAATAAATATCCATTCCGTGAATATGATCTGAAGATCTGTCTTGGACAACCTCCAAATCAATGGTGTGATTAGAACATTTTTCCGAGCAGACATGCTCGTTTATGTCCTTCTCGAGATAAAACTTCTGAAAAATTGCATCATTAAAGCTGATGCGAACTTCTGGCAACAAGCCAGGAGCCAGCCTTCATAGAAGGTAAATCAATCAGGTTAGAATTTACTTCAAAAAGAAGTTTGTTTTTGTCGGATAAGAATGCGCAAAATTGCGTGTTTTAGCTGGTATCAACACTGACTAAAAATTAGAGGTCTCTGTGCGGTCCGGAAGAAAATTTCCGGAACAGCTCTCTGAGCGGGCCGCGACAGAGAAATCAATAATGTCAGAACTAGACATATTGTATCAATCGAGGTGAAGTTTTAAATACAAAAATCAGATAATAAAAGTGGAAAACAATGATGATAAGATACTAAGCAAGTAAACACTCTAGAATCTTATAAATATTAAGTGAATTATTAAAAATTTCAAAATTTCAAAATTTGAAAAATCGAAGTGCGCAGTTAGTAACGAAAAAAAACGGTTCAATACGGAATTGAAAAAAATTGATTTCTGTAAAGTACCAGAAATCAATCAAAAACATCGGGAAATAGAAAACTGAGAATGAAATAAACGAATTCAATACGTAAAGGATAAATATTTAATAAGAATAAAACTAAAAACAGTAAGAATAGCGATAAACTAGTAATAAAAATTCCAGTAACGACTGGAAGGAAATACTAAACTTTTAAATTAGAATACCTCAACTGAAGATTTTGAGCTTACTTGGAGAGTAGAAATTATATATAAATTTCCAAACCAATAACGGCCAACTCTAGGTCGGCTATTGGCTTGTACTTATACTAATTGAAGGATATGTTGAATATCCAAAGGTGTCTAAGCTTTATTAGAACTGAATTTTGAAATTTAATAATTTAATCTGAAAAACCCTAACTGAAAACTTATCAGTTTAAGGTATAAAATTAGCAAGACCTAACTAACCTTCCCGCCAAAGGCTACACCGGGGTTTTCACCCGATCTCGCCTAAGGCTAATGGGAAATTTAAGTAAAATACTAGCTAATCAAGTTTACTAAAATAATCCAGGACAATCTATTGATAGTAGAGATCCGTGATTTCAAGACAGAAGTGAGAGAATTAAAACGAAGTGTAGAATTTTTTTCTAGCAAGTATGACGAACTGATGCAACAAGTAATAAATTACGAAAAAAATCAAAAGGATTTAACTACAAAAATCTATGATGCCGAAAATTTAAACACAGAAATGAGAGAAGAGATTAAGGAGCGGAAACAAAATCTTAATGACGTGGAACAATATGGACGCAATAAAAATATAGAAATTCATGGTGTTCCCATAATTGAAGGGGAGGATGAAACAGAGCTTAAAATAAAGTTGTATAAAATTTCACAGTCATTAAACAAAGTCAACTACACAGACAATATGATTGAAAAAGTTCACAGACTTCCAGAAAGAAATAAAAGCAAAACCCCAAAGATAATTGTTCAATTCGTTACACGGAAAGATAGAGACATTTGGATACAAAACAGGGAAAAAAAATTACAACCACTATTGCAGACCTTAATGATAAAGGAACACCAATATATATTAATGAAAACATGACTATGATTAACAGAGAACTTTTCTGGAGAGCTAGGATGTGTGCAAAAGAAAAAAATTATAAGTATGTTTGGTTCAAAAATGGAAAAATTCTAATGAGGAAATCAAATGGTGAAAGAATTATCAATGTTGATATGTTCACCAACTTTGATGTTTTTTGAACTTTTAGATATGTCCGATAAATCTTGCTTTTTTTCTTTTTTTTTGCGCTTTACTTTTGCTTTTTTAATGAATATTCTTGTTAGCTATGTCTAATTTGAATTTTGAAGGTCTTGATAGCAACTATGATGTTGCTTATGTAACTACAGGTTTAGAAGTGGAGGCTTGGTTCGTAAATAATTATAGTAAATTTATTCACAAAAATAAATTAGGAATTGCTCATGTTAATATAAGAAGTCAAAGAAAACATTGGGATTTATTAAAATTAAGTATTAACAATTACATGAAACACATTGATTTGCTTGTTTTAACTGAAACAAATGTAAATAAATATGAAAATTATTTATATAATATTGATAAATTTAATAAAATCACAATTGATAATATAAATAAAAATATTAGGGGGATTTCAGTATACTAAAAGAAAATCTAGATATTGAAATTATTTCACAACAAACACTTCCAGCGGAAACTATATATATAAAAGTAAAAAAAAATAATATGATGTATCATGTTTTAGCACTATACAGATCGCCTAGTACATATGTGAACTCTTTTCTGTTGAATTTCCGAAACTGGATGGAAAATACAGAAAAAGATCAAAATCAGATTTTAATAGGTGATTTTAATATCGATACAATGAATACCAAAAAACATGGCACAGAAAAATATATCACACTATTGGCTGAAATGAATTTTGAAAGATTAATAAGGGAAGCTACAAGAGAAGAAATAGTAAAAAATAAAATTACCAAAACCTGTATAGACCATATTAATATTAAACTGATAAAAATATGTCAGCAAATTCAATAATTCAAACAAGCAAAATAGCAGATCACTATATGATTTTAGCACTGTTTAGCAACACCAATAACAATTTGAATAATACTAATTATAGTGAAACAGACCAGGAAAATAAGAATTGGTCATTTGACCATAACAATATAAACAAAGCTATTTTTGAAATGAATTGGAATTTAGAAAATTATGGAGACAACTCAATGGATGAATTAAAGCTATATAAATTATTTAAAGACATTTATGATAGAATTTTAGGAAAAATTAGAATATATATGAGGAGAGTTGGAAAGGTAAAAAGAAATCATAGCAAAAACTGGATAACACCGAACTTGATAGAATTAATTGAAGAAAGAGATAATGCTTGGATTAAATTTAAATACAATGATAAAAGTGATGCTTATAAAAATAACTATAAAAAATTAAGGAATATGGTTAATATTCAGATTAGAAATCAGAAATAACTTTATTATAGAAATAAACTTATAATGAAAAAAAATGATATGAAGGCTACCTGGCAATTAATATATGAAATATTAGAAGGAAAACAGAAAAAATCATCTAACGATGAACATAATTGACAATATGTCCAAAAAGAAATTATCTGTGGAAGAAATAGCAAATAATTACAATGACATTTATAATACACTAATTTTACAGATAAGAAATACAAATCACCAAGACGATATAAATTATGTTCCAACCATAATGCAAAGAGTTTTGAAATCTATCTATATACATGAAATCACTGAAAAACAAACTGATGAAATAATTACTTCATTAGAACCAATAAATCACCTGGTTACGACAATGTTTGCATTAAACATATAAAATTTAATAAAGAGACACTACTTAATATTATATCAAAAATTATAAATCAGATTATATTTACTGGGAACATACCTACTGAACTCAAAACAGGTATTTTAAGACCTATTTTTAAAGGTGGTATTAAGGAGGATTTTTCTAACTGTCGACCAATAACAATTCTGCCTATTTTTTCGAAAATAATGGAAAAATATATTTATAATACTATTTTTAACTTTTTACTTAAACACTACATAATTTATGAAAATCAATTTTGCTTTCAAAAAGGAAAAAACACAATTCCACTAATTTCCAAAATTGCAAATAATATTAATAAATCATTGAATAATAGGGAAAAAATTGCAACTATGTTATTAGATTTAAAGAAAGCCTTCGATACAATAGATCATAGCATTTTAGTAAATAAATTGGAAAATTACGGTATTCGCAGTATATTGTTAGATTGGTTTAGAAATTATTTATCAGACAGATACACAATTACTAAAATAAAAAACTGCTCCAGCAGAAAAGTAATTACACGATATGGAATTCCCCAAGGCTCAATTTTAGGTCCTTTACTATTCTTAGTATACATAAATGATTTGTTCAATACAAAATTAAATAGTGCTATTTATCTATATGCTGACGACATTGTTTTAATAAAAACAGTCAGAAATATTTAAATGATAGCATTTCAGAGGGTCAAACAGATTACAATAATATTATTAGATGGTTAAATCATAATAAAATCTATTTAAATGAGAAAAAAACAAAATTGATGATTATTCATTCACCAGGATTTCATATTCATCAAAACCTCTTTATCAAAACTCATAAAATAAATTGCAGAAAAAAGGATGCTTCAAATTATGAATCATTATGTAGTTGCCCACTTGTTGAGCAAGTAAATAAAATAAATTACTTAGGAATCATTTTTGATGAATATTTTAGGTGGAATGCCCATATATCCCACATATGTGAAAGTTTGAGAATATCGGCGGTAAAAATTCAAAAATTGAAATACGTATTAAATATGGAAACCTGTGTAATATTTTATAAAGCAATATGCGAATCTATTTTAAATTATGGAATAATTGTGCATGGAACAACTAACTTAACTAACATAAATAAAATAGAAAAACTGCAGTCTATAATAGCCAAAAATTTAAATTTACAAAACTTCCGCCGATAGATTAAAATTTTTAAATCTTTTATCCTACAGCAATTTATATAAATATAATGTAATAATTAAAAATTCTTTTGAACCAAGGTTATTACAAATTGCCAAATTTTCGAAATAATTACGGGAAACATACCTCCGATTACCAAGTACCACTAATATTTAATGATATTCCAAAAGAATTACTAAATATAGATTCTTTTAGAAGACTTAAAATGGAATTAAAAAATTATTTGTTTTTTTCTATTTAGCTGATTTTTATGTGTTATGTTTTGTGGATTTATTTGATGTACATCATTTTTGTGGCTGAATGACCGATGTTTAATATAATTTATTCATTTTCCTGCAGATAAACTATTTAGCTTTGTGGGTCAAATGGTAAATGTATTTGTATTCTTTACTCTTATGAATATAAATTATATTCTTTAAAAAAAAAAATTGGTAAATTTTTTTAGGGCGCCGTGAAAAATTCTTTATACACTAAGGGCGGCGTGAAAAAATTTTTATACACTAATGGCGGCGTGAAAAAATCTTCATACACTAAGGGCGCCGTGAAAAAATCTTTATACACTAAGGGCGCCGTGAAAAATTCTTCATACACTAAGGGCGCCGTGAAAAAATCTTCATACACTAAGGGCGCCATGAAAAAATCTTCATACACTAAGGGCGCCGTGAAAAAATCTTTATACACTAAGGACGCCATGAAAAAATCTTTATACACTAAGGACGCCATGAAAAAATCTTTATACACTAAGGGCGCCATGAAAAAAATTTTGTACACTAAGGGCGCCGTGAAAACATTTTTCATACACTAAGGGCGCCGTGAAAAAAACTTCATACACTAAGGGCGCCGTGAAAAAATCTTTATACACTAAGGGCGCCGTGAAAAAATCTTCATACACTAAGGGCGCCGTGAAAAAATCTTTATACACTAAGGGCGCCATGAAAAAATCTTTATACACTAAGGGCGCCGTGAAAACATTTTTCATACACTAAGGGCGCCGTGAAAAAATCTTCATACAATAAGGGCGCCGCGAAAAAAATCTTCATACAATAAGGGCGCCGCGAAAAAATCTTTATATAACTAAGGGCGCCGTGAAAAAATCTTTATACACTAAGGGCGCCGTGAAAAAATCTTTATACACTAAGGACGCCGTGAAACGAAAAATTTGAAAACCACTGGCCTAAGTGATTTTGTATTAGTGCAATGCTGAAGATAGCTTGTGGGACAAAAGATGAATTCATTTTTCTGATTAAGTTATTTAAAAAAATGGAAACAAGTGTGTAGTTTTGACATCTCTTATGGTGGTTTATTATAGGTTAGAATTCTCTTCTTAGAAGCAAAAATGTAGTGCATATTTTCATCAAAGTTCATGAGAAGTATAATCTATTCCCATTTCCATTCAAATTGTAGCAAACATTATGTAAGAAGCTATACAATATTTATGATCTTTAACAGTGTTTTCAAAGTTATAATGTAAGCATGTAGTTATACGAATGCTAAAATGTAAAAGTTTGCTTTGGTTGTATTTTATGTGGCATATAACACAACAGAGGGACATTATAAAAATACGGATTCCCCCCCCCCCCATGTATTTTACATCTAGTGAGGTCTCACAGCTCTCTGGAGTAACATAAAGGTAACCTATTGTCAAAACTGTCTGGAAGCTTGCTTGAGGATTTGTTTCGTATTTTTATTGCAATTTGATATCAGTCAGAAGGCTCTTTAAGTCTCAAAGTTTTTTACACTTTAAGCTAGCGCAAATTGAAGTCTTTATGACAGACATTTAGTAAGTAACCCTGCTAATAAACATAGTTCTTTTTTTTTTAAAAAAAAGGTAAGTAGTTCCATTTACATTAAAATGAACTTTGATTTAAGTTTTTACTCAGCGATGAAAGTTGAAGGAAACGAATATTCACATAAGAATATTAAACTTACCCATCCTATATATACACATATCGACCACTGAATTTGACCTTTATTCAATACCGAGTTGGAACTTTTTTAACCCGAATTACAGCACGTATGCAGTTTGGCATAGATTCCACAAGGTGTTAGAGTGCTTTACATCTCCAGTATACCAGGCATTCACCAGACAGTCCTTTAGCTGGGTCAGATTTGACGGAAGAGGACTTTTCTCCCGGATCTGTTTTTCTCACATGTCACATACATTCTCAATGGGGTTGTATCCGTGCTTTGTGGTGGCCAGGGAAGATGGTGGAAGTCGATGTCATGCTCGCTGAACCACTCCTGAACGCATCTTGCGTGATGATCGTCCATGAAACAGCCGTCATCTGCTGTATAAAAAGTCAACATTGCAGGACAGACTTGATCGGTAACAATGTTCAGATAATCCTTGGAGGACACCCGACCTTCCAGCAATATCAGGGGGTCCGTTCCGTACCAACAGAACGTGCCTCACACCATGACACCGCCTCCAGAATCTTGAGTTGTTTACAAGGCAACTGTCCATTGCTTCATGGGACTCCCGCCAAACTCTCTGTCTATTTTCGGTCATTTTCTACAAAACAAGGTGTACAGCAACTCGTCGGACCACATGACGTTTTTCCAGTCCTCCAGTGTCCAGTCACGGTGTTCCTGACACCACTGTAGAAGAACTTTCCGGTTCTTCGCAGAAATCAGTGGTTTCCGTATAGGCATGCGACTGCTAATACTGATCCTCTTCAATTCTCTGTGCATAGTTCGCTGAGATGTGGGTCGGGAAGAGCCTTCATTGAATGTTTCGGTCAATTGCTGAATACAGGAAGTCCTGTTTCTCTGTGCAAGCCTTCTCAGACGACGGCGATCTCGTTTCTGAGAGATTGTTGTCGCGCCACACTTAGCCTCTTAGACAAGCAATGTGGGTTCTTTTTCCACTGATTAAAAACCCGAGATATCTCACCTTTTGAGAAACCAGTCAGCTCGGCTGCTTTTAAAATCGTCGCTCCAGCCAGACGGACACCCACAATAAGCCCTTTATCGAACCCTAAAAGATCCTTTGTGTTTTCCATTGTGATCAATACTACTGCGATTACTGACGAGCACAAATCTTAAATAGTTACCTAGATCACGTGGTGATGCACGTGATCACGTACTTTGCATATATGCTGCGCAAGTGACGTTTACGTACATCTGCATAAAGGTTTGTGATTCAGTGGGCGGTGTGTATAGTTTCGCTGCCACCGTAATACTACTACTACTGCTTTTATTACCAATCTTCCAATCATTTTTCGCTCATCCTTTGTCGGTTTGTGAATTTGTCGAAAGTGTTTTTCTCCATATCCTTCGAAAGCGATGGAGAAACCTAATGATTTATGTGTCAGGCGAATGCTTGCGACTCGGGACGTGTCATAGGCTAAAAAAACTTGACTCCCCAAGCTTTCTTCCCTCCTAAAAAAGGGGAAATATGAAAACGACTCTTCGCTCTATCTTCGGAACACGAGAGCCGGAAGTAAAATGCTATGCATCAAATAAAAGCGAATGTCACAAGCTACAAAAATAAATCATTGAAATAATTTGAAAAATACTTTTTATATGCTCTCTAAAGAGCAGAAAAAAAAAGACATATCGGTGGTGCAATCAGTCACTGAAATACGAATCAAAGGAAGATAAGGCATCCGCAATCTTGTTTAGTAAGTAAATCGGCGACCTATCTTCCTTTGAAGTTAATAATTTGCATATTATTCTTGAAATTCCTAACAGCAATGGTTATTCTTCTGTTTATCTAACGTTTCACATCACTGGTATTTATTATACATTCCACAGATAATTAAACCAAGAAACTTCCTCAAGAGCTTGCCCATTCAAAAGAATAGTATCACTATCTGAGTGACCAATTTTCTTCACTTTAGTTTTCTCTCTGTTAATCATCAATCTTATTTTATTAGCAGTCTCACCACAACCCTAATGAAAGTGTTCAACTCATCGAGATCATCTGCACAAGGAAAAGAATCAGGTGCATAATCTAAATCAGAAAGTTTGAAATCTGTGAACCGTATAAAGCTCACTCTCCCCATCGCAATGATTTAGCCTAACATAATCGGTAACCAAAACGAAAAGAAGACAAACTGCAGCCTTGCCGAACTCTAATAGTAAACTATCACTTCAAGCTTTTCGAAATTTCAAATACGACTTATTCTTATTATAGAACTGGGGCGGGGGTGGCTCAGTCGGTAGCGCGCCAGGCTCGTAATCTGTAGTTCCCAGGTTCGAGTCCCAGCTGGGTCAGCGTTGAGATTTATCTCCGCAAAATTCCCCGCCCTGCCCACGGTCAGTAGGGGACACCGATGGGCTTGGAAAGGCCGCCGTCCGTCGGATGGAACGTTAAGCCGTGGTCCCGTGTGCGGGAGAGACATACCCTGTGCACGTTAAAGAACACGCTGGATGGCCTTGACGGGAGGCTACAATCTGTCTCCCAACAGCTGTTCCAGTGGGTCCCCTCCCCCAACCTTCTCTGAGCCTTCGGGGTCCATGTGACCTGGCCATTTAGCCCATGGTGTGCAAAAAAGTGTCGCTCAGAGGTAAAACAACCCAACCCTTATTATAGAAAATCATCATTATGTTTAGTAACTTATCCGATAGGTTAAACGACCTCATAATTAACTACAAATTAGAATGTTTTTCAAATGACCAAGTAACCAATCACATTAAGCTTTTGGCTCTTACTGGCACTTTCAGAACTTCAATGATTGACGTAATTCTCTTAATCTCAGTATTTCTTTTTAGTTTTTCAGTTGCAAGACACTTTTAACAATGTAATGGTCACGCCCGATTTCGACCTAATTAAATATCCTGATGTCCATAACCGAGCTAGCATGCTTGCTGATAATTAATACATACTTCATTGAAATTTAATAGGAATTTTCTAGTATTGTGGCTGTAGTTCCCACGTTCGAATTCCACTAGCGACTAAAACTCTGCACAGCTCCCACCTTCCACTCGGTCACAAAGGGGACACAGATGGGCTTGGAAAGGCCACCGTCCATCTGATAGAACATACCCTGTGCACGTTAAATAACACGCTGGATGGCCTTGACGAGAGACTTCCATCTGTCTCCTAACAGTAGCTCAGTAGGTCTCCTTTCCCCAACTTTCTCTGAGCCCTTGGGGTCCTAGAGGTAGAACAACCCAACCGAAACCTAATATTTCTGAAAATTTCAAAATACCGTCGATAAAATACAACCAGAATATTCTGCAATAGGTATGTATATAATTAAAAAATACCCCCTCAAGCAGCTGCTTGCCACAGAGGTCTGACAGGAGCCTGTCAGTTTATATGACATAGTAGAAGGTCTGAGAGGGTGGCAGGACCTCAGCAGAAAAACTACATCCATGCCTTACCCGGGGCTCGAACCCAGGTCCCTTAGATCAGTAGCCAAGGGTAACTGATCTCAAAACTTACTCATGTTAATTGTCCCGTGGCCGAATGGTTAACACCCTTCGTTAGTGATCTTAGGGTGATTATATGTATCTATATGCATAAAAAAACTTAATCCATATGATAAAAAAGTTTAATCATGTAAATCGAAACTGGTTGATTTTTTTTGACCATGTAAATCCTAAACCGTGTAAACTGAGTACCGTGTAAATCGAGGGATAGGTTTATACAAATATTACGTAAACATAGGGTGATTCTGATTCAAAAAGATTTGACACTTTCAAAAATTTATGACTCAGTAACTAGGCGACTCACGTTATGCGACTTCTTGTGAAGAACGCCAACAACCTCGTGTTTGTACCATCTCTTCCTCGAAACCTTAAAGAAATGAAGGAACGCATCGTGGTTGCCATTTCAACCACGATGAGTCTCCTTCATTTACTAAACGTCGGTGATATGTTACAAAAGGGTCTGGGATGAATTAGACTACAGCAGGGGTGGGCAATTGTTTTCGTATCTACACTGCGCATGCGTATTGACGTGTCCGTCCTAGTGGAAAATACGAGACGAATCTTCGGTCGCGCACGGGAAGGAAATCTCGGTTCAAGGCGGATTTTTCTGACTGTCTTGGCGGGCCACAAAAAAACTCTTAGCGGGCCGAATGTGGCCCGCGGGCCGCTATTTGCCCACCCCTGGACTACAGGATTGATGTGTGCCGTGTGACAGAAGGGTTGCACATTGAGCATTTGTAAGATTATAAAAATAACTGTGATAGTTCCTTTACAAATTGATTTTTACTACATGTTCATATATAACCAATTACTGAGTAATAAACTTTTGAAAGTGCTCAATTCTTTTTGAATCATCCTGTATATTAAGGACTCACCACCATACCAGAAACCGATTGCTATAAAGAAATTTTCATTCTTATATATTTACATCGTATATTACTAAATATTTTCTTGAATCGGTGGTTTGCTTCTATAATTAATATATTATTTAATCTCTATATCCATTACGTTTGAAGACTTCACTATATTTCGCACGGCTGACGTCCGACGAATTGGTTATTAAACCGTGGTTGTATTATATCACGGCTATTCAGCTGTAATTCTATTCAGCTGTAATTGAGAAAAAGTTCATCGTCCTAATCAAGAAAAAACGCTGAATGATAAACTTATGAATATTGAAATAAATTAATGAATTATCGGCAGGATATAGAGAATAGAGAAGCATGTTACTTATGGATTTTGCAATCTTTTTGCAAAATATCACGGAATGTTCTTCACAAATTCCTCCCATTTTTCTTCTTCTTCTGTCAACTTCCAATCACACATTGAATATATTAATATTTTTAGTTTGTTATCCACCATCCTAAGATCTGTTCCAGTTGCTGGTGATCCTGGATGCATCACATAAGAAAAAAATAACTTTAAAGCAGAAACAGTAGGCGGTAAAATAACAACCCTTTTTGACGAACACTTAACGCTTTCCTTAGCAAACAAATTACTTACTATAAGATGGTTATTCATCTTATGTTCCTATATAGTTCATAAGTTCCTATAGGCATCTCCAACCAAGAACAACTGTGAAGAGAGTAAAATCCATAAAATTCAGACTTTAGAAAACAAGATCATGCGACGGATTTTCAACATATGATGCTTGGAACGAAATTCCATCAACAGACACTTTTATATCCTAATACTGGCGACTACGATAGAGACACTTCAACAAAGTTTTTTGAAAGCAGGATAGAATATCAGAAATTTCTCATTGCAGGGGGCTTCTGCCAATAAAAATATGAGAAAAAAATCCCCCAGAACGCTAATCAAATTTAGACACTTTTTTTTGTTAGTTGACTTTGAAAAGCAAGAAATATCTCTAGGGATCTGATTCTTTTTAATTTATACACCCTGCTAATGTTAAATTCAGTTCCCCAGGAAACGTAAGGTGGAACAGATAAGGTCTTGCAAAAGTCACAGATAATTAAATATAACGAAATAGGGGGCGCCTATTTCGTCCATTTATGATTTCTGCTTGGAGTTCGATATTTTCGGTCATTTTCTACCACAGTTAATAGTTTCTCTTCTAACTCAACTATATCGTTGGTCAGTATGAAAAAGGAAAACGGAAAACAAACAACAATAAAAATTCTGCTAAACCGGAGATTCTTACAGGTGCACCAACTCCCTCTTCTTACCGGTGTCCTCTTCTTACAGGTGCACCAACTCCCTCTTCTTACAGGTGTCCTCTTCTTACAGGTGCACCAACTCCCTCTTCTTACAGGTGTTCTCTTCTTACAGGTGCACCAACTCCCTCTTCTTACAGGTGTCCTCTTCTTACAGGTGCACCAACTCCCTCTTCTTACAGGTGTCCTCTTCTTACAGGTGTACCAACTCCCTCTTCTTACAGGTGTCCTCTTCTTACAGGTGCACCAACTCCCTCTTCTTACAGGTGTCCTCTTCTTACAGGTACACCAACTCCCTCTTCTTACAGGTGTCCTCTTCTTACAGGTACACCAACTCCCTCTTCTTACAGGTGTCCTCTTCTTACAGGTGCACCAACTCCTTCTTCTTACAGGTGACCTCTTCTTACAGGTGCACCAACTCCCTCTTCTTACAGGTGTCCTCTTCTTACAGGTGCACCAACTCCCTCTTCTTACAGGTGTCCTCTTCTTACAGGTACACCAACTCCCTCTTCTTACAGGTGCACCAACTCCCTCTTCTTACAGGTGTCCTCTTCTTACAGGTGCACCAACTCCCCCAACTCTCCGACTTGTCTGCAGTCGAGCATGTCTGGGACTGGATCGGACAAAGACACTTCCGCGGATCGCGGCAGCAGCGACCATCGCTGAATTACGTGTCCAAGTTGAAAGCGCATGGAATGTTATCCCCCAGCGTGATATCCAGCATTTGTGCGACCGATTGCATGCCACGTTGGAAGCTTGTATTGCTGCTCGAGGAGGTTCAACACCTTTTTAAAATGTGTCTTCTGTAAAATGCAATACTCATTAAAAGGCAAAATAAATATGAAATAAACGCGTGATCACTGTCCTTTCTCAACAACTTGTTTCTACTAAATAAATCTCATAGCTTTCATTTTTTCATTTTTTGCCTAGCCGAGTGGTTAGCGCGCTTGGCTACTGATCTACGGGATCTGGGTTCGAGCCCCGGGTAAGGCATGACTGTTCGTGCTGTTTTTCTGCTGAGGTCCTGCCATCCTCTCAGACCTTCTACTCTGGCATATAAACTGAGAGGCTCCTGTCAGACCCCTGTGGCAAACAGCTGCTTGAGGGGGTATTTATTTTTATTTTTATTTTTTTACAAATTATAGAACCCACTGGACAGCATGAGAGTATATCTTTATCTGTTCAGTGGGATCCGCTTTCAATACCCAACTCTGAGATCTTTGGGTCTTTGTGACGTAGCCATTTAGTTTTTTGTTTGCTAGGAAGTGTCACTCAGAGAAAGCAACAACAGAAATTGTG
Source organism: Ryuthela nishihirai (assembly GCA_038380435.1). Classification (NCBI taxonomy): domain Eukaryota; kingdom Metazoa; phylum Arthropoda; class Arachnida; order Araneae; family Heptathelidae; genus Ryuthela; species Ryuthela nishihirai. The sequence continues at coordinate 84,593,944 of JAWZYU010000007.1, read as the reverse complement.
CAATTAATATTCAAATGCAATTATACGCAATTAGCACAATTTTAAATTTTTGTTAAATATAAATATTAATATTTCATTTTAATGAGGTTTTAAATATCGCCTGTGATTTACTCAGCAAAAAATTGTGTAATACGATCTGTTATTCCTTACATAAATGGCTCCTTGATATAAATTCTCAGCCAAATTAATTTTTCCCACACCGTTGCAAAGCTTTCATTTAAATTGCACTTTATTACATTTAATCACCGTCAGCACATTCCCATTCAATGACGCAAGAGAGAGAGTGAAATTCCCGGCAGACATAAAAGAAGATAAAGCGAAGGAAGATTACTTTGGTGAGCTTCTAACTTTTCACTAGGGAACCGGAAATGATGAATGAGGAAATGTATAGAGTAGGTAGTGACGTCACGATCACCACGAGCGGCTGAGCGATAAGAGCAGAGAATTTTCGTCTTCCAGCACTCACCCTCTTGTGATCAGCCTTCCAGAAACAAAAGCGTCCAATTTATTATCCTCCTCTCTCGCCACAAGGACTGGATTGCTGAAAGTGCTCTTCTGCAGTTGAGGATGAAAGCTCAGGGACTCTTGTCTCTACTGAATAGAGGACAATAAGCCCTCAGTAAAATGAGGAATATCAGATGAGAATTCCACTCGTACACAAGACTTGTTTATTACTTTAACATTAACATTTGCCATCTATATCTGTAAATCTTTCCAAGCAGAGCTTTTCGGCATACTTACAAGAAGTTCTTCTGAATACACTAGTACATTATGCTACAAACGTTTTCGGTACTTTCATCTTATGCAAATGGAAAGACATATTCAAAGCACTCTAATATTTCAAAAACGTGTTTACAGGAAAATATCACTTCATATGGACTTGTTCTCCATCCAATTTGTCCAAATCTCGATTTTCAAAGATTTCCGTTAAATATTTGAAAGTAGTAAACTGAAACATTTAACACAAGTGTTGCTAGTCAGAATTACCATAAAAGTCAGTTTAAGCACACATAATATATTATATAAATAATATGAACAAAATCATTTAATGAAATATGTGCAATTTCAGAAGTTTGTGTAATGATTCATTCAGTTTTCATAACGGTGAAAGGTTTGGGATGAGTGCTTTTAAATGCTCCAGCTTCAATAACTGTTTTAAAATTTAAAGACTACTGTTGAAAATCGAGATTTATTGATATTTGAGTGAAGTCTTCAGCTTCACACATAAATATATTATATACTATATATTTATGTATATAATATATTTATGTGTGAAGCTGAAGTGATATGTGTGAGCTATATATATAAATATATTATATACCCGGTGACTTTTGTTTAGTAAAACGATTAACTTCAAAATCAGGGAGCTTTGAATGTGGCTTTTCGGTCACATAATATCAAAGTGTCTCAATATATACTGAAGGCTACCAAAAATTGAAATCAAGCAGCATGTTAAAAGTACAGTAGGGGCAAAAGTGTTGAATATAAATGCGTTTTTTGCATGTTCCTCTTGTTCATAACGATTTATAGTCAAGTAATTATTAAATATGTATTAAGTATGTAACATTTATTTTTTAAGCAGATTTCATTTTTTTAATTTTTTTGTTATCTAAAACAGTTTTTGAGATGCAATTACCGGAAAACAATCAAATGTAAATTGTAATATGCTATGGCATGCATATGAATTAAGAGAAACTTAAATTTTGGGATATATTTCATTATGTATGATATTTAATAATATTTAATTTTGTACTTGGTTTAATCCTAACAGTTGTTACACGCGTTATTGAGAATATTAAACGTATTAAAATTATTGTTTCATGGGTCAAATCTTTGCTTTAATGACAGATTTACACTGTTTTTGCAAGGAATGCAATGATTTTAGAAGCAGTTCTTCTGTAATAATATGATTAAGAGAAAATGGCACCTCTGAGATGCACTTTTCTTGAACACAATGGGCTAAATGGCCAGGTCACAAGGACCCCGAGCGCTCAGAGAAGGTTGTAGGTGGTGACCCACTGGACATTTCTTTGCAAACATATGATAGCCTCCCGTCAAGGCCATCCAGCGTGATCTTTAATATGCATAGGGTATGACACTCCTAACCACAGGGTCACAGGTTCTTTTAATCCTTTGGTCACACTATTCTATGTAGTTCTATGTTGGCAATATGATCAAACCATTGCAATATCTCCTTATAAGATGTTACTTAAAGGCTTTTGGGTTGGGTTGTTTTACCTCTGAGCGGCACTTTTTTTGCACACCATGGGCTAAATGGCCAGGTCACATGGACCCCGAAGGCTCAGAGAAGGTTGGGGGAGGGGACCCACTGGAACAGCTGTTGGGAGATACAGCTGCGTGTCCCACCATCCAGCGTGTCTATCCAGCTCCCGTCAAGGCCATCCATCATTCGTCATTTTTGGTAGTCTCCCGTCAAGGCCATCCAGCGTGCTCTTTAACGTGCACAGGGTATGGCTCTCCCACACACGGGGCCACGTCCCATCCGACGAACGGCGGCCTTTCCAAGCCCATCGGTGTCTCCTACTGACCGTGGGCAGGGCGGGGAATTTTGCGGAGATAAATCTCAACGCTGACCCAGCTGGGACTCGAACCTGGAAACAACAGATTACGAGCCTGGCGCGCTACCGACTGAGCCACCCCCGCCCCTACTTAAAGTCAGTTGATACTTATGCCTCTTCAGTATTTAGGTAATGGAAGTTTCAGTTCTCACAATCAGATAAAACTTTAGAGCGAACGAAACAATTACTAGTCTAATCTTTGTTATTAGTAAATATGCCTGTTTTTCTACAATTTCGGCAGACAGTTTCAATATCGGTATAAATGCAGATCAGTTTTAACTTCCATGAAATAGCTTCAAAATATGAACGCTCAAACGCAATAAAAAATTACTTTAGATACTTGATAAATAAATTCTATCGTTATTAAAACAAAAATCTCCTTTGAAACCTCCTCAGATGCACAGTGTGTTGCAGTTGGTTAAATGTCTCTTGTGTAACAAACTGAGCCCGATCTATATTCTCTCCATCACTCATTTCTTAACTATTCATTCTGAAGAAATGCAGAAATAATCGATTCGGAAGGCGTCGATTTAATAGATTATCTAAACCACAAGAATTTCCCATGGTGGCAAGAGATTATCGCTCAGTTGATGGAAGTGAAAAAAGGAGAATTTCAAGGAAGTGAGATGTGTGGGACTCTAGAGGAAGATCTTTGCTGCCAGCTCTTCTCCGTTAACACTTCAAAAGTCGAATCACGTCATGAGGAAGCAGCCAATAAGGGAGAGTGAGGCCGTGTCTACAATGAAAGACCACTTCACTATGCAGCGGTGTAATTCAACACATCAAATGTCCAGATGCTGCCCAAAAAAAAAACATTTGCAGTAAAGGTTTTGGGGAAAACATTTTCCTTTTCCAGCCAGTTAGACGAAGATTGTTCTCCTAAATTTCACCACAGTTTGTACATGCTAGTGGTTGTGAATAAAAATTCATCACACAGTGTTATTTAATTAAGTAAATACTAAAACTTTGAAAAACAAATTTAGAAGTCTGTTTGCAAAAATGAAGTAAGGAGAATATTTTCAGCAGTTATTTGTCATTAACATTAGGGTTCATCATTTATTTTTACTCTCTTTAGAGCAGCAACACCGAGGTTGTAATTCCAGATTCCTACGCTTATTTTACACTTAAATTCTTGAGAATATAAACGTTTGGTAAATATTGAACGTCGCTTCACTGTTCTTATCAATAAATTGCTGTAACTACAGATACTACTGTAAAAGATTTCAAATGCTAGCACACATCGTTATTTACCTAATGAAACCATCTGATTTAATTTTAGCATTTAAAAAGAAAGTCACGTCATGAGAACGTATAGTAGTTGATAGATGGTGACCAAGCAGTCAGAGGAATGGCTACATCACTTTGTGGAATGCAATCTATCATTTTTGTTATCAAAGTGGTATCCAAATAAAAAATACTTCCGGTGTAGATTTGGGATAGATGCTCTTCTGGACCTAACCATTCATCATACAGATTTCGCGCATTTCATCATAGCTTGATTTAATAATAGGACTCAATCAGTGGCTTTACCTGTTTTTCATTTCTCTTTGGTCCAAACGCAGTGTAGCAGATCCTGAGGCTTCAGCGTCAATATCTAGCGGATTGTTCTTTACTTTTTGCGACTGAGCCAATTTTTATACTTTCCCATCTTTTCTTATTTCCAGCCCACACGATTCTTTTTACAGAATTCCAATTTCAACAGATGCTACGAAAAGAAGCACCAAACTAATTCTTTAGAATCTAGTGAAAACTTTATTTCAGCTTCTTCAAGGATACGAAATTTGTCAGGTGGTTAAAATACGTTTCGCATGCTGAGACCGTGGCTGCTAACTGTTTCCTGGTTCTGAGGCACCACTCTACTTCCACTCTGTAGAGAGCAACAAATTTAGTATTTTACTTGATTTTCATCAACAACCAAATTCGTTACTAAATATTCTTTCTAAGTCTCCCCTTCAAGATTAACGGACCCTTGTCTGATCACTTTCTGCTGTCTACAGTGCTTCCTGTCTACGCGGGGCGGGGGTGGCTCAGTCGGTAGCATGCCAGGCTCGTAATCTGTAGTTCCCAGGTTCGAGTCCCAGATGGGTCAGCGTTGAGATTTATCTCCGAAAAATTCCCCGCCCTGCCCACGGTCAGTAGGGGACACCGATGGGCTTGGAAAGGCCGCCGTCCGTTGGATGGGACGTTAAGCCGTGGCCCCGTGTGTGGGAGAGCCATACCCTGTGCACGTTAAAGAACACTGGATGGCCTTGACAGGAGGCTACCATCTGTCTCCCAACAGCTGTTCCAGTGGGTCCCCTCCCCCAACCTTCTCTGAGCCTTCGGGGTCCATGTGACCTGGCCATTTAGCCCATGGTGTGCAAAAAAGTGCCGCTCAGAGGTAAAACAACCCAACCCAACAATCCTGCCTACGCCTTCACTTTGGCGCCCCCGGCAACTCCACATGCTGCAAAAATAGGTATATACCTCAGGGCGTGGTCCGCTTGTGCTATCTCGCACCTCTCAACCTTTCACTTCAAAATCTCCAGTTGAACACCTCTTTGTCTCGAGATTTCTTCTCGCCTCTTGTTCCTTTGTCCATAGGTTTATAATCCGACTTGCTCCTTAATGGTTTTATGGCTTCAGCTTCGGTGCTATCTCTGCGAAACCCAAGCCAGAGCTTCTTCCTAGAAGCAGGCGCCTGCAGGTAGACATACTTCCGCTCAGCGGCGGTCAAGTCTCAAGCCTGGAGGGGGCCGTGAATTAAACTGTCATTTCTGGACTACAAAATACTTTATATGCTTTATATACTATATAAATATATATATAATAATATATATATATATTTATATACTATATAAATATACTATATAAATATATAGCCCTTCACCTTACTGTGAATCTCGAATCTCAGGAATATTACATCTTTGCCCACTGATTAAATTCCGTATCCCAACAAATACATGTTTCTACATGCAATACAATACATCCAAACAAATGCATGTTTCTACATGCAAATGCATAAATCTGTAGTGGGTGGGACATTACACACAGTGTATCTGTGTTTTTGTAATATTATTAGAGTGAAAGTGGAATTGAATATCCCACTTAAGTACAGAAGAAAATTTCACACCATGCACAATTACATCAGAGTTAGAGCTTGAAGAAATAATTGTATTGTAAATTTTATATTTCTGTGAAATTTATGAGGCGATGTAGACACTAAGTTTTCATTTTACCACTTTTTCAACGTTAAAAGTTTTAAAATTGGAAACTTAGTGAAACTTAATGCGAGCTCTATTTCACCTTGAAGACACGACAGGATATTATATCAGTTATTTAGTTTTTTAGATCTACGAAGTGGATTTTCCACAAATACTTAGCAGCACATTTCTAGCATATTTGCGTTATCATTAGACCGAAATGTGACCTTTATTTGACTTTTAAGAAAAATAATATCTTACATCAATTACACGTTTTTAGATCTATCATGCCGATTATTCACAGATTACAAGTTTCACATTTATAGCATATTTGATTGACAATTAGATCGAAATGTAACCTCAATTTGACGTTGAAAAAGTTTCAGGATCTGATAAATGTTTCATTTTCTTGGACCTGAGCTGTGGATTATATTCCATTCTGGCAACACCTTTCATAATTTTAGGACATTTATAGAAGAATTAGTTTGAAAATACGAATTTTATTTGATCTTGAAAAAAAAAAAAAATCAGGATTCTCTATTTGTAGGTTTTTTGAAGCAAGTGATGTGGTATCAAAAGTTTTTCAATCATATTTTCACACAGAAAAAGATTGTGACGTGAATTTCATCATAGCTTGATTTCACTATTTAGTATAGACCTAGAATTTTTATTTTCGTATACTTCTTATTTTAGTATCTCTCCTAGAACAAATTACAGGATCATATATTATTTGCACTTCTTTGAGTTCCACGATGGGGATAGATTATTTTGAGTTGCCCTAGTTTACCCAGTTTTCCAAGTTCAAAGTTAAAATAATCTTCCCTTAATTATTTAGTCTTTAAAGTCGATAACTATCTTTCTACTTTAAGAGCAATTTAATCTTAAACCTTAGATAGAATTATTGAAATGTTCCACCATAATACACAAAATACAAACTATATTACCAAAAGTATGGAAGCACTTCCACTTTATATGAATGGATAGCCAGAGTCAATGTTCCTTAACTTTTGAAATAAGCTTTTTACGAGAAAAACATCCCTAAATTTTAAAGATTTCAAAATTCCTCGTAAATCTCTTTAAATCTCTATTTTAAACAATTTCAGCTTAATATTTGAATTAAGATCTAGGCAAAATTAAGGTGGTTATCTAAGGGGCCAATGCCTCTAGCCCTAAATAAGAAAAGTCCAGCGACTCCTAATACAGAGAAGTATTTTAAAGACAAATTAACTCCTCTTCTAATTTATGTAAATTTTATATTAGAGATAACAATGAATTATTACATATTGTTAATTCTCAACCAGCTACCGATTATAAAGCTTATCCCTCATTGTTTCCTCTGTCTCTGCTTTCAAAAAGTTCTTGACACGTGTTTGCATATTTGCACTTGTTCCTCCGATGCTAAGGAACTACTTCTTGTTTGGAAGCTTGTTTAAATTTGTCCTTATGTGTTAAAAACAAAGGACATATCATCATTTCTCTGTTCGATCGCGGCGCGTGAAGTTCGGTCTGCAAACTATTTGCATCGTTGCTATAGAGCCTACTAAAGACGGGGGAAATATTTTATATTTTCACAAGGATGGAACTAGGGAATGACGGGAAAAAATTCATATCGATTTATCATAAATACACGGGATCATACCTGTTCATATGGCACTGTTACAGGATGGATGTGCAAATTCAGAGAAGGACGGCAGAGCTTCTAAAACCTTCCTCTGTAGGAAGACCGAAGGAAGCAGTGAACGTGAGAATCTTTGCTGCTGTTCGTGAATCATTACGGAAATCCCATTACATCACCGTTCGCGCAATACATTTAGATGTTAGTGTATCCATTAGCAATGTGGAAACAATTCATCAACATCTAAAGTACCGAAAGATCGTGCCCAATCCCCACAAACTAACAGAACTGCAAAAAAGGGTTAGAGTCGACTCGTGCAAGGAAATGCTGATAATGTGTGAACTTAGTGACCCAGAGTTAACAGACATTGTCAGAGGTGATGAGACGTGGTTTTACTACTATATAACTCCCAGAAAGATCGACAACTACGTTTGGGTTGCGGAAGATGAACTGCGGACCCAAATCCTACGAAAAGACTTTCATTCAAGGAAAAAAATATTCATGATTTTTTTTCAAATCCCAAGGAGTGGTAGCGTAGACACCTTACTTGAAAATGACTCTAAATGACCAATACTACACCAACATTGTTTTGCCCAAAATGGTTAAGCAGAGAAGGAGCAGCGTCCAACAATAGACGTGTCAGGGGTTCTCCTTCTTCATCACAATGCCAGTGCTCACAAAACCCTGAAAGTTACGGAATATCTGGAGCAGGAAAAAATCAAGCAGTTACCAACATCCTGCATATTCACCGAACTTGCATCAAGCGGAATTTTGGCTATTTCCAAAAATTTAAAAGGAACTTGCTTGGGAACCTTTTTTCAAGGGTGAAACATCTTGCAAAATGCGTTCATTTAGAATTGTGGAGTACTCAATCAATCAGTCAACCAATCATTTATTTCCATAGATATGAATACACGGTAACATATATACCCCTGAAATAGTACCTTTTATTTTTTTGTTGGAAAAATAAGTGCACCACAAGACTAAAGGTCGCTCGTGGTGTTAGTAAACTAAAAGTTTATACATTAGTTAAACGTTAGCAACAGTAATGTGAACCCGATAAAAACTGTGATACAATGATTTAAATGAAAATAATCGTTTTTATAATGATTATTTCTTCATAACATGGTTTCAACATTTTCTATTTCATCAAGATATTTGTAAAAATAGTTTGAATATTTGTAAATGCATTTTTCGTTTTCAATAGCAACTGGCAATGAGTTGAAAATTTTTGGCGCCAAATGAATATACTATTTTTTGATTATAGTTTTCCTAGTTATTATAACATAAATAGTAGGACTTTCACTTTACCTTGTATTGTAGTTTCTTATTGATAATATTTGATCAGACCACTTTTTATTAAAATTCATCAGGATGCTAAACAAATAGAATTTTCTTATTGGAAGAATGTTCAACACTTTATAAAAAATTTCGAAGATATAATTTTTTTTCTCATATCGCATCTTATTACATGATTCTGTGTTACTATAAGGTCTTTACATTAGTAAAATACACACCTCCCCATGATACAATTCCATATTTCAAGTAGGACTTTACCCAACAGTTATATAAAAATTTTAATAATAAAACGTTGAGAAAGTTTCGAACATAATACAATTTTGGATTATAATATTAATCTTTTTTATTATGTAGTATATGATATATGGTATATCCATTTCAATTTATAATCCAAATAGACTCTTAAATATTTAAAACTTTCAGCTCCATCTATTGGAAGGCATTTGCAATCCTGAATATTACAATACATATCATGATAGATAACTTTATTTTGCAATAAATCTTATTCTCCCTTAAGCCTAAAGAATAAATATTTATTTTTCAGAAATCAATCTCTAATTTTATTCAAATCGGAATTTACTGCTCTAATTAAAGACTCCACACACGGAGCAGTAATCACTAGTGCAGTATCATCTACAAAAGTAATTATGTTCCCATTTAACTTCAGATTACCTAGATCATTTATAAAAACTAAAAATAAAACAGGTCCTAGCACTGAACCTTGAGGTATAGCGAAACACATCTTATTTTCAATACTTATACAATCAATAATTTTTACTCTCTGTAATCTGTCATTTAAGTAGCTTTTACACCAATTAAAAAGTGGACCTCTTAGATCACAGCTATAGTTTAAAAAGATCATGTGTAACTGAATCAAACGGCTTATGTATATCAAGGAAAATTACAGACACTTTCAAATTTATATTTATTCCTTTATGTACTATTGATGTCAATCTCAAAATCGCATCCTATCTACTTGCTCCCTAAATCATACTGATTTATAGAAAAGAGTTTGGTGTCATATAAAAATTTTACAATTCTTTTCTTCAACATTCCAGTAATCTTTGAAACATTTGATAAAATGGAAACTGGCCTGTAGTTTCCAGGATTGGCCTGTATTTCTATCTCCCCCTTTATGCATTGGAATGACATTTGCAACTTTCAGGCTTTTTGAAAAACATCCTGTTTTAAATGAATTGTTTATTAATTTACACAAAATTCCTTTAATATATGGGTATAGCATTTTTTTAACATATGGTGTAAAACCATCTCCTAATGCTTTTCCATTCCTTAAACATCAGATTTCATCCATTACATCATGTTCTGTAGTTATAACCTAGGAAAAATATTTGCACAATTGTGTTAATTTTCGAATGACTATCAGTTCCTACTTTAAATATCTGACTACTAATTAAATCCGTAATTACCCCAGTGAAATAATCGTTTATTTACAAAGACTAAGGAATCTTCTTCAAAATGATACATATTGTCATTATATATTATTTCAGTTGGAAAAATCTGACTTCTTACTATTATCTGAAAGCTTATTTATTATCTTCCATTGTTTCTTCATATTTCCTAAAATTTTTTAAATTTTATCTGAATAATAATTGCAATTTGCTTGTTCTGATTAAATTAAGCAGAACATTTCGGTATCTTTTCAACTTTTCTTTTAAGGCTGTATTGAAAGGCTGTTCTCTGCATAAGTTATGTATTCCGTCTCCTATACATTTTATCTGTCGTAGAGTAATCCAAGGTTTAATCCTCTTTTTATCATCCTTAAACTCTCAACTTTACTCGAGTCTTTAATCATTTATTGTAATTGTCTTGTAAAGGATTCAAATTGCACATTTACCTCATCATTATTTAAGATATCACTCCACACTTCTCCTCCATTAATTTCACCAATCGTTCTACAGTATATCAAGTTTTCTAACATTTTTGTCAGTTTTTAAATTTTGAATAAATATAATTTGGAGATTTAGACCTACAAAGTAATGGTCAGTAATGTTTAATTTGGATGACGTACGTGTTTAAAATATCTGGATTTGGAACACGTGCAAGCACGTGATCCAAGCAAGTTTGCAATTCCTCTTTGTTAATAAGATATAAAAACCTGACCAATCGCAAATATCGTGCATTTAAATTGTCTCTAGATCTAATGTTAAAATTCAAACGTCCCATCATTTAAGTAAAACTGTTATTTAATGTATGTAATTTATTTTCTAATTCATCCAGAAATTTCCCTGTTGTATAAATATGAGGCCTGTAACACGGCAACAGTGTTTTTCTTCACACTCCTGATATTTCCTGCAATTATTTTCAAACCCTGTCTCCATTTATAACATATTTTATCATATAATTTTCTCCAGGAATAATTTGAACCTTACCATTAGCTTTACAAGAAAAGTACACAATAATATTGTAAAAATCCAGATTTTGAGAATCTATACACTCTAATATACAAATCACCCATTTATACAGTTCAACGAAAACAAATAATTACACTAGACAACAAATTGAAACTTTTTTATAACATTGCTCAAATATATACGATGTTTTTAAGTAATTTTGGGGTGCTGAATTCAAATATGGCTGTGAAAAATCTGCAGCACGTACAGTTTTTTTAAAATTACGAATTGATGTACAGTATTTCAGATTTCAATGAATACTTATATCTAAGAAATGAAAATAAATATGATTATTTTATTAAATTGCAATTTAAAACTCATTAATTAATTACATGATTACAGTGAAAAAAAATAGAAACGTCAGAGTTATAGACCACTGAACATAAAGTAACAAATAAAATAATATTGAAACTCAAAATAAGAAAACATGGATAATGATCTTTTAAACTTACAAGAAGTTCATTTTTGTCTTTTATGTGCTGAGGTATCTTCCTTCTGCAAGAACCAGCAGTAGTCACCCATCGTTGCTGGGTCCCACCTGCCTTGGTATCTCTCCTCCATGGTTCGGATATACTGGTAAAATATTTCCCCTTGCTCATCACTGACACAGCTCTTAAGTTTTTGGGAAAGAAGTCGAGATACGGATGCAAGAAATGAATCTTCAAAGACATTCGGCAGCCAAGATTTTCATAGTTTTTGAGAAGATATTCAATGAATGATAGTAATTTTCCTCTTTGTGATTCCTCAGAAAACCCTGGACCACAGACGTGAAGGATTTCCATGCAGCACGCTCCTTCATATTCAGTTTTTCTTTGAAGAGAGTATCATTCAGTAGCTTCCCGATATGAGGATTCCAACAAAGATCCCTTCTTTGAGTTTGGCATCACTTAGTTTTGGTAATTTTCCTTCAAGTGAAAAAACGTTTTACCAGTTTTGTGCACAGCCTTTACAAAGTATTTCATAAGTCTCAGTTTGATGTATAGTGGTGGGAACAGAACATTAGAGGGGTCAACTAGAGGCTTATCCTCACATTACTCTTTCTAGGAATAAAAACTTCTCTTCTGGGCCAGTCATTTGTAGTGTTTTTTCTGGCCTTATTCTTCCGCAAACACAGAAAACAGCAAAATTTTGTGAAGCTTCCTTGAAGCCCAAACGAGAGAGATATGGCTTTTAAATCATCACAAATTGTTTACTTAAACTGGGCATATTTTATAGCAGTCAGTATTTTTTCCATGGTTTCATAAGTTTCCTTTATTTTTACAGTCTGTGTCACTGGAATGGAAGATATTTGGTTTCCTTTATGCAAAAGGACAGCTTTTAAGCTGAGTTTTGACGAATCTATAAATAGACACATTCCTTAGGGTCATGAATTGTTCAAATTTCTTCCATCAGCCCTGAAATATCTGTGCAGAAACACAAACATCTTGCACCTCGTAATAAGCAGATAAAGCCAAATTTCTGTTTCTGAACAGAGAAACTCTGGTACCTTTGGCCAGAAGGTCTTGAAGTCTTGTACCTAAAAACTCAGTTTGTTGTTTGGAAAGACCTAGGTCTTGAACAAGATCATTTATTTTATTTTGCTGAATCAGATGAGGCTCGTCTAACTTTTTAGGGGTATATATATTTTAGGTGTATAAATTTCATTTAAAGAACATTTCCTTCCCACCGCATTATCTTTAAGATTCCGCCTTCAAATCTTCCTTGTTAAAGAAAAGAAAAATACCGAGGATGAAGACTAAGAGAATAGATAGAGACGATATGCACACTTGAACGTATCGCTAAAGCAAGACATAGAAGAGGCAGGACTATGGCCTTGTGGGATCTTGTTACTGTTCCTTGTGGATAAAGAGAAATAAGGTGGACTAAGTTTCTATCAGTCCTTGTGATGCGGAAGAGGTTCTAGAGTCAACAGAAAGGAAAGGAAATTAACTGCTCAAGGCAAAGAGTTAAAGAAGGAAATACAACAATCTCAAGGGCTTGAGAGGGAAAGGGAAGTAAAAACTGGATTTTTTGGGTAAATACATGTTGTTGCATTTTGCTGAACCCAAATAGAGAAAAATTAATTCTAAGAAATTAGAAATATATCTTAGTTGCATGCTGTCATGTCGAAGTTTATCGGTAGTTATAACTTAGTTTAGACACTGCATCATAGACTGCATCATAGTGTTAGACATTACACATAGTGCATTAGACACTGCATCATAGTGTTAGACATTACACATAGTGCATTAGACACTGCATCATAGTGTTTAGACACTGCATCATTCTGCCAAATATGATATTGGTCCTCCACGTGCAGCCAAAATAGCTCTTTCCCGGCGAGGCATATGGGCGCTACAAGATTTCAAAAGGTGTCTTGTGGTATCTGGTACCAACAAGTTACCAACAGACCCTTTAACTATTGTAAGTTACATGGTTGAGCTGCCGTAGGTCGGATATGCTCTTCTAACACAAACCACAGATGCTCGATTAATGGATTGATGTTTGGGGAATGTGGAGACGAGGGCAATACCTGGAAGTGTTCCTCATGTTCCGCGAACTATTCTCGAATAATCCGGGCAGTGTGGCATAGCGCATTATCCTGCTGAAAGAAGACACTACTATAGGGATATACCGTTGCCATGAAAGGATGTACCTGGTCTGCAATTGTTTAAGTAGGTGGTCGACATCATAGTTTCCTGAACATGAATGACTGGATCCAGGGTTTCCAAGCAGAACATTGCCCAAAGCATTACACTTCCTTAACCGACTTGTTTTTGTCCCATGGTGCATTCTAGTGCCAACACATCCCCAGGTAAATGACGCACACGTACCCTACTGCCCCCATGGTGCAACAGGAAACGAGATTAATCGAACCAAACGACCTTCTTCCAATCATCAAGGTCCAGTTTTGATGCTCACATGCCCATTGTAGGCACTTTCAAGAATGAACCGAGGTTAGCATGAACACTCGGAGTGGCCTGCTGCTACGCAACCCAATTTTCAGTAGGGTTCGATGTACTGTGTGTTGTGACACATTACTCCTATCACCAGCACTCAAATTACGGGCCAGTTACACTACAGTATCCCTGCTGTTGGCTTGTATCATACAGGGAAGCCTTCGCTCAACTCTAGCATCGCTTCAAAGCCGCACAGTGCTCTCTTTAACATGCACAGGATATGGCTCCTCCGCACAAGGAGTCATGGATTAAAGGTCCATTGGATGGACGGTGGTCTTTCCAAGCCCATCGGTGTTAACCCTGGAGAGGAGCTTTTCGGAGATAAATCTTAACCCTGTCCCAGGTGGGCTCGGACCTGGAAACTTCAGACTGCGAACCTGGAGTGCTACTGACTGAGCCACCCCGCCCCCATTTATTATAATGAGCAAGTATCTAACAGCGTTAAGAAAAAGGAGGAGACTTTAAAAAAAGATACGTGCATAATTGAAATCAGACCTTGATAGAACTGTCATACAGCAGTAAAATGCAACAACTGCTGTTCAAGACAGATTATTAAAAGAATTAAGTTATAATCTGATCTCCGAAGCCTGTGTGCGTGTGTGCGGGCGCGCGTGTATGTATGTTATGCATGTATGTGTGTGTGTGTATGTAGGTATGTATGTATGTAGGGTCGGATATGGGGGATAAAAGTAGCTTTTAGAATTCTAGTAAGGGCAATGGACTTGGAAATAATTAAACTCGTACATATTCTCGCATTTTTTTTAAATTTAAGATCTCCAAAATGGATTGAAAATATTTTACAGCAAAAGAAATCCAATTTCTTGCCCCCTCCCCATTAATCTTTTGTAGATCCGGGCCTGTGTGTACGTCATAGGCACGTGCATACACACACAACTATAGATCGATGTACTACATACAGATTATACGTGCGTGCATGTAAAATCTGAAGGTACTCTGCTTTTTTCTGAATTGCTCTGACTTTTTTTCTGTCTCGCCGCAATGTTGTGAAAGAATTAGGAAAAGTAATGCAATTTATAATGAATTCATTCTTTTTAACGTTGTTTAAAAGGAGTCCCCAAACCGATGCAAAAACTTGACTCTTTACACCATCGATAAAGGTGGGTTGCTATCCTATCTGTGGATATTCTATCTTTGTACTATTCTTGCCTAATTCCGTGATCGCCATTTTGATTTCTTGCACTGCAGATCAGTCTGACTGGTTTCAGTCTTTGTTCCTAAAAGGAAGGAGACAAAATACCAGATGAATTCATTAGCTGCCCTTCTTGATTATCCTTCGTCTAAAAAACATATTTCAGAATTCTTAGTTGTTTTAGAGTTTTCTTATTTCTTAAATTTTCATGTACCTCCTGATCCATTCGGGGCGGGGGTGGCTCAGTCGGTAGCGCGCCAGGCTCGTAATCTGTAGTTCTCAGGTTCGAGTCCCAGCTGGGTCAGCGTTGAGATTTATCTCCGCAAAAATTCCCCGCCCTGCCCACGGTCAGTAGGGGACACCGATGGGCTTGGAAAGGCTGCCGTCCGTCGGATGGGACGTTAAGCCGTGGCCCCGTGTGCGGGAGAGTCATACCCTGTGCACGTTAAAGAACACGCTGGATGGCCTTGACGGGAGGCTACCATCTGTCTCCCAACAGCTGTTCCAGTGGGTCCCCTCCCCCAACCTTCTCTGAGCCTTCGGGGTCCATGTGACCTGGCCATTTAGCCCATGGTGTGCAAAAAAGTGCCGCTCAGAGGTAAAACAACCCAACCCAACCTGATCCATTCGGATTTCGTTAATTGTATAAAATTTCTGGATACCTTGATTCTCCTCCGATCACTGGTCATCAAGACATTGGTAAAAAAATAGGGTCCTGAGTAAATTGTCTTCAATATCAATTTAAAATTGCTACTGAAAGTCTCATCAAATATAACAATTTCCAAAATATTTTTTTTCTGGAAATATAAAATGCAAATCTTAATGAGATATTGTATCTAATTTTAAAGCCCATATATTACGTATTTGCAGGCTTTATTTACATATATTGAAGAATGTCAGTAAAAAGCAGTTTTACACATATAAATACACCGAGAATACTAAGGCTGTAAAAAGAAACACGCAAGAAATATACGAAGAAATGTGCGAATACATAAATTTATACTTCCGAAAACTATGCAACTTGTATTTACATAATTTGCCGATATGTCTATGCAAATAACAGAGCAAAGAGCTTACATGGGCGTCGTCAGGAATTTTTTCAGAAGGGGGGGGACAAATAAATGTTTCATCAAATAATGCTCAATGTTTCACCAAATCATCCTCAATGTTTCATCAAATAATGTTCAATGTTTCACCGAATCATCCTCAATGTTTCATCAAATAATGTTCAATGTTTCATCAAATCATCCTCAATGTTTCATCAAATAATGTTCAATGTTTCACCGAATCATCCTCAATGTTTCATCAAATAATGTTCAATGTTTCACCGAATCATCCTCAATGTTTCATCAAATAATGTTCAATGTTTCACCGAATCATCCTCAATGTTTCATCAAATAATGTTCAATGTTTAACCAAATCATCCTCAATGTTTCGTTAAATAATGTTCAATGTTTCACCGAATTATCCTCAACGTTTCATCAAAAAATGTTCAATGTGTCACCGTATCATGTTCAACGATTCATAAAATCACGCTCAATGTATGTATACAAATCATGATCAATGTTTTCACAAAAAATTTCAATGTTTGCCAAATCGTGCTCAGTGTTTCACCAAAACATTCTACAATGCTTCGTCAAATCATGCTCAATGCTTCGTCAAATCGTGCTCCGATGAGCTGCACTAAGGTTAGCAACATTTCACGAGTCAATGTTGCATCATATTAGAGAAAAATCACTAGTAGTATCAAAAAATCATAAAGTAGTGTCACTAACTTTTCCTATTTTTTTTTGCTGACTTTCCCAATTTAAGAATTTCATCGGTAAAATTTAAAATTCTGTTTATTTGCGCAATTTTGGCCTTGATTACCGTACCCTTGAACATGTTCTAAAATGTTTTTTAATGGACGAAAAAATTTCGAAGAATATTTCTACTTGAATATTTTACCACGATCTTCTGGTTCTGGGAAGAACTTTGGCAGCAGACTGCTTCGGAAGTAATTTGCAAGTCGTCAACCTTCTCCATTCATAAGTTGCGAAATGCTCTTATATAGGAGTGGGATTTTCTGCCCTCTTATATTGTTGGAAAACCTTGTTCGAAGAATTATGAACAGCAGTATAGTTGGGCTGAAGAAGAAATTGGAAAAGATAAATTTTATAGAAGATCCGCTGTTGTGATAAATGTATTAGAAGAATCCCATTTGATCCGCTGCAATTTGTTAAAAGAACTTGGGACTCGTAAAAAATCATTAATGAAATCAGATTGGCTCATTTTTTCCAATTTTTTGATTAAACATTTCAGGTACATGACTAAGTGATTTTCCAATTCATAGTATTCATTAAAAGTACATAATTTTTGCAACCAATTTCAGTAACGTAATTAACCTTTGGTCATTACGTTATGAACCTTTGGTTTATTACGTTACTAAGAGTACTAGATTACTAAGATATACATACACTTCTCGACATTGAAAGTGCCCCACCCAGGAGAACATGTCATACACACATGCAAATAGAAAGGTGGGTGTGCGCAGTTGAGAAACAAATAATGATAATCCGGAGACAATGACGTGTGAGGCTCAAGAGATAAAAGGTACAAGAAGGAACAGGGATAGTATTGTGTTTATGCAGGTGGAAGTCAAGCGAAAGGTTGGGATTAAGTGGTTCCGCCTTGGGAATTATTCAGCGAAGACCGAAAATGCCTGGTACACGACTTCGGCAGGTTTATCGCCATTTGGATGCTTTTGAGAGAGGAAGAATTATAGGCTTATGTGAAGCTGGATGGACTACACGTCGTGTCACTGCCCATGTTTATCGGGATGCACGAACTGTTGGACGCTGTTGGCGACAATGTCAAAATAAAGGTTTTAGCGTGTGTCGCAGAGGGAGTGATGGCATCCGACAAACATCAGCAACGCTTGATAGGCGCATTGTTCGATTTGTTCGTTCGTCACCACAGAGCACTGCAGGAGATATTCTAAGGGCTGTGTCAGCAGCTATGGACGTCTCCATAATGATTATAATGGTAAACCAAAGGTTGCATGAGGCACACCTGTGCTCTAGGCAACCGTTACGTCGACTGCCATTGACTGCAAACCATCGCAGCTCTCGTCTGGCTTGGTGCTGAAGTCGTGCGAACTGGAGTCACGAATGGAACGCTATTGTATTTAGTGATGAATCCCGTTTCTCTCTGGAAGCTGACGATCGACGGGTCCGTGTATGGTGACAACCTGGTGAGAGAACGGATCCAGCTTTTTTTTGCGACCGGCACACTGTCTGTCAGCCAGGCATAATGGTATGGGGTGTTATTGGATATGAAAGCAGGTCACCTCTTGTCTGTATCACGGGAACACTGACAGTTGCACGATACACGATATATTAGCGCAGTTCTGCAGCCCATTTTGTTAACATCCTGGGAGGCATGCAACAGCCCATTTTCTAACATAACAACGCCCGTGTACACACTGCTAGGGTCTCCATACAAAGTTTGCAACATGTTCAAATATTACCATGGTCAGCACGATCTCCAGATTTATCTTCAATAGAGAATCTGTGGGACCATATAGGACGACGTGTGCAATCTCTCACCGGCCGGCGGGGAATCTCGATGAATTATGGGAGCAAGTTAACACTCCTTGGTGTGCAATTCCTCAGGACCATAGCCGTCGACTGTATGAGTCCATGCCATGCCGTATTGCTGCCTGTATTGCCGTTCACGGCAGTGCAACCACCTACTGAGCCAGTCATATTGTTCTGAATTATCTCGTCTTCCAACTGCTGTAAGTGGCTGCAAATTAAATCATGGTATGCCAATAAGTATTACCATGAGTGTGCTACATTTCACCTCTATCCTCTCACACCTTCTGGGTGGGGCAATTTCAATGTCGTGCAGTGTATATATCACAGTATTTAATTTACTGGACCCAGCGACTTGGACAAATGATGTAATAATTCTGCATGATTAAAAGGAAGGAAAGCAAAACATGAGAATTTAAAAAAACGTTTTAAGGATAAATTATTATTTATTATGAAATGCCTTCAAATTGCAAGGTTTTACCATTACTGAAAAAGATTTATTGAAGGTCTGTTTAATAAGTGTTCTTATGCTCAATTTATTTATTGTGTCAATATTTCTATTAAAATGCAAAAAAAATTAATATAAAATTTTAATAGTTTGCAAAGTAATATGAGTTTCTCTATAAATAACGTTTCACATTTCTCAATGAAAAATTGTCTTTAAATACAAAAATCTGAAATGTAAGTTGTAGGGAATACTGCCCTCCCCGATAGGGGACCACCCTGACGTGGTGGGGGATCTGAATGGTGCCTCCGTAAAGTAGGGTCACGGCTCGTTGTTTCCTTATTTGCACGATGGGATGTAACCTTTGGTGGCAAAGCTGGTTGGGGGCCTGTGGACTGGTAAAAGAACCTCAGGCTTGTGGGCTTACTGACTTGACTCAGGGAAGCTTTAGGTAGCAGCCCCGGGAACAGATTAAACAAGTACGAACAGATTAACAAGTACGGTTACATAGCTAAAAAGGCGGCCGGCCAAAGGTTGCATGGAAACCTAACAAGTCTGAAGATAGTAGGGCTAGTAAAGAAATCCCCCCGACAACAGCTAACGCGCCACAAGCATTGAGAAAAACATGCAGCGTGGAACGGGTCAAGATGGGAAAAACAACCTTACCAGTTTTACCACAAAGCACCAAGTCAAAATGGGAAAAACACCTTTGTAAGCACTGTACATATTTTGCTTTTTAAATGACCGGTAAATTATGAATAGAAATATATTCCCCATATGGGTAAATGTATTCAGTTTTTATTTATCAGTTTTTATTTAGCTTTTATTTAGAATCAGTTTTTATTTAGTTTTTATTTAGAATCAGTTTTTATTTAGTCGCCGATCACTGCATTGCATTATTCGTGCCGTGAATATGACTTTATGTTTAACGCCACAATCTGGGTAATTTTTAACAAACATCAAATTATGATTAGGAATATGTAAGGCTCAAATACATAATTCCACTTCCATGTATTTGAAACCGTAAATGTTGTGCGTATTTAATATCGATACCCATAGCAAACGGCGTAAATATATTTCGCTTACCCGTAAATGTATAATTCCACCTCCTTGTATATAATGCCCCATTGTGTTTAAAATTATATTCTAGTATTTAACATTCTTCGACTCCCCACAAACTGATGTTTAAAATCGAATTAAAAAACTGTTGGCTTTTTAAGTTAGTTTGTTCACGTGTTTCTGTCTGCATCCGAACAGGTCACGGCCTTTCCCGTCTAGCCCGCTTCTCATCGCAGTCAGCATCGAAGAGCGTCAGCATTCATCGGTCTCGATCAGAGTTACTGTGACTTCATGGTCGTTGCTCTACGTACTCCGATAAGTAACGGAAGAGACTCTCCATCCTCACGGTCTTTCGTTCTAATAATGATTCTACGAATTTCGGTATTTTGCTGACTTTCTCCAAACCTTTTGGTTTACGGTTTCTTTCTAACCTAGATTTTTATTTTCCCATCTTCACCCGTTCCCCGCTGCATGTTTTTCGCAATGCTTGTGGCGTATTAGCTTTGTTGACGGGGTTTCTTTACCAGCCCTCTGTCTTCAGACTTATTAGGCTTCCATGTAACCTTTGACCCGTCAACTGCTCTGCTACCTTTTTTTTTGCCGTGCAACTATACTTGTTTTTCACTTTAGTCCTTAACTGTATGTTTTTCGCAATGCTGGTCGGGGCTTTGTTGACAGTTTACTGCTGTTTCGGACTTCTAAAATTCCCAAGTATCCATTGACTCATCAACCATTTCTTTGGATATGAGGTTGACAGTCGTCAGCCGCAGTTCCTATTCTATACTTTATTTCGCGGTTGCTTTACTGACGTTAGCTTAAGAGTTATGGCATTTTTCTGACGCTGCGATTAGAGAATACTTGGACTGATTCGCGCAGCTATCTTAATGCCTATTCTGTAATCCTTTGCATTCCCTTTCAATATTGACAAGAGCTTAAGAGTTGTGGCATTTTTCGGATGCTGCGTTTAGAGAATACAGGGGATCATTTACCTTTCTTTCTATGTCTCAGAGTCTTTTGTCTAAGGAGAATGCGGTTCAGGCCGTTGAATAACCGGTCACAGGCTCGACACCTGGACAAACCTTACTGGAGTAGAACAATCTATTTTTTCTGCCCCCCCCCACCAAGTCCAGCGAACCACCGACAACGAAGGGGGAAAAACAGCCAAAAGAAATTTGAAGCCCACCCCATGCTCTATCCTAGATCGTCAATGGTAGTGCATGGGGGAAGAAATGGGGGTCGCAGTCACGTAAACAACGAACCAGAAAAATATCCGTAACCACGCCCCCCATTTCAAAGACACCGATCTAAGTTTCCAACATCCACGCAGGGGGAGGGGGGGAATAGATTTGGAGGAACCTAACTTTTTCCCAGTATTCCCTACTACTAATGTATATTTATAATAAATTAACAAATGTTTCTTAAATCATATTTGCTTCAATTACTTATAGTAAGCTAAACGTTTTAAACCCTCCCCCCCTAAGGGCCGCGATACACGTAACAGAATTTCTGAGGTGGTTTAAGAAAATTCGCAGCAATACTATAGGTCGAAACATACTGTAGCGGAAATTCCTGTGGGTAAGATTAAAAAAGTGCGAAGTGTTCAGGAATCTCTGTAAACATCTGAAACTGTTGTTGTCATCGGGGCGCGACACATTTAGCGGAAATTCCGTACGGAATAGCAGTCATTCGTCGTGCTTCTCAGTCGTTCCCAAGGGAAGTACGAGACTTCAGTATTTTTACTATTTTATTCTTAATATCGATTGACGGAATGGAATTTCGAATAACCATGTCGCTGCATCCTTTGGCGAATAAACAAATCATTTCCGAATTTCAGCAAAATTGTGTGGCAGGCTTAAGTAATGGAAAAGCGATATTTTATATTATTCGTTGAAACAGTACAGTTTAAATTGCACCTTTCTATAATAATAATCTTTAGAGATTACTTAAATTTTATTTTTAATTAAAATGTCACAGCCTCCTGATTAGTAATCACTAAAACAAACAGTTAAACTGAAAAGTTTTAATTTCCATTAAGGCTAATTTTACTTTTATGTAATTTAAACACCTCAGGGAAACAAACAAGAAAACAGAAAAAAAAGTCCTGAACAATTTAGGCTGGAATTTGTTTATTTATTTGTTTGAAAGCGGCTTAAATCTCAAAAACATGATTAAAAAAAATTCAAAACTTTTCATATAATATAATTACATTTGAACTGAAATTACAGCGAAAAATGTCATTTCTAATCTGAATTTACACGTTTTAATTTTAATAAATTAGGAACGTCTAAATACTCAGGAAGAAAAATATTAATTAATGATATTTTCTGATACCTAATAACCTAACACAAATAATCAAACGTCTAAAAAGAGTTTAATTCAACTACACAAGTCAGGTAAGACACTAATCTGAAAACGTGGATTTGGCCTAACTACAAGTATACTGTGTATAAAATAATCGTACTATAACTTTGTAACAGAATGAGTTGAAACAGCCACACCATCACTGTATGATGTCACAAGGCTGATGAGTTCTGTGTGAAAATTGACAAAAGGCACAGCAACTTAGAAGAAAAAGGAGACTCCTGTGTCTATCGTGGAGCGGCATGGTGTTGTGTCGATCTCACAATGACACCATCATCGTTTCATTCACGATTCGTACACTTTTACACACGATCATCTCGTTCAAATTGCACAAAATTGTACTTTGCATTAAAATTTGTCATTAGAGTTTAATTTTTATTAATATAGTGATGATAATGACGACGATGCTGATGACGATGCTCTTGCTAATGATGATCATGATCAGTAGTTTACAATAAGTTTTTTCTTCAAATAAGTAATATTTTTGCAATCGGTTTTAATGCTTTTATTTTTAAATCTTTCTAAATCTGAACAATATTTGCTATTTTTGCAACTCCATTTTTTCCCTGGCCGAGTGGTTAGCGCGCTTGGCTACTGATCTAAGGGACCTGGGTTTGAGCCCCGAATAAGGCATGGATGTGTGTGTCGCTTTTCTGCTGAGGTCCTGTCATCCTCTCAGACCTTCTACTATGACATATAAACTGACAGGCTCCTGTCAGACCTCTGTGGCAAGCAGCTACTTGAGGGGGTATTTATTATTTATTTTTATTATTCTCATTATTAAAACTCTAAAATCTACTGGGATGATCTTTTTTTCCCTTCCCTCTATTATCACGTTCTGATTATTTTGGCTTTTTCTCAGCAACTTACTTGAGTTTGGAATAAATAAATTAAAAAAATACACCCTCAAGCAGCTGCTTGCCACAGAGGTCTGACAGGAGCCTGTCAGTTTATATGCCATAGCAGAAGGTCTGAGAGGATGGCAAGACCTCAAGAGAAAAACAATACATACATCCATGCCTTACCCGGGGCTCGAACCCAGATCCCTTAGATCAGTAGCCAAGTGCGCTAACCACTCGGCCACGGAACAGAAATTACGCAGTTTTGAATTTAGTGTCCCAGTGACATAACATGGGGGTTCGTAAAATTTGGGCATCGTTTACATTTTTCGATCTGCAGAGCTATTTTCGGAAACGAATTGTTAATGTTCAGAGAATAATATGAAGGTTCATAAAGTCTCCCCATCCTCTTGCTATTATAGTACTGAGTGTTTTACTTTCTGTATTCCTCTCCATCGTACCAATGAAAGCATATTTATGTTTCCCTTATGTCAGCAGAATGTACAGGTAGAATATTTAGTATAATCAATCTTAAATGCATAATCTGAAATCTAGAAATATTTAATTAAAATTTTTTGTTATCTATATAATCTTACACTGAGCAAATAATGAGAAATAATGATGACGGAGAAAGGTACCGATCGATTTTTTTTTTCTTTTAGAGAGAAAAATGGCAAAAACCAAGATGTTAGATTTTTGCATTTTTTTTCCTTTCATCAAGACTGATGAGTTCCTTTCAATGTCACAATCATATATCACGTCGACGTTCTTCTTATACGGAAGATTATACTGATGGTGATTACGTAATGTCGTAATTTTTTTATAGCATTTTTGTAGCGTGGCATTGTGATTGATGGCGTTTAAGTTGCGATGGCCTTTTTGGTTGACAGCGTTTTTGCTGACAGCATTATTATGCTACGACGTCTTTATTGATGCCATTATGTTGAAACGACGTATTAGTTTCTTCTTCACGGCGTTATGTCATCGCAACGGAATTTTTCTGTCATCGTTATATCTGCTGATGTGTTTCCGCTGCCAACGAATTATACATTCGACATTCTTGTGGCGGTATTTCTACATCGAAGTTTTTCTCGCAACTTTTGCATCGTGATATCGTCCAGTGAGCAAACATTACAAAAGTTCTCTAAGCTACTGGCATCTTTGTGATTTACACATTGAGTTCATTGTATGCAGAAAAAATGCCGCTTAAAGGAAAATAAAGGAATTGAAACATCGAAATAGAAAGAGATATGAGAGACATTCATTTCCCAAAAGTTTAGTATCTTAATACCTAGCCCTCTTTTGAATTATTAAGGAATTAGGCACTATTACTCTTTGTGTAATGATGTGAAAGTTCATGCAGCATTGATTCCGCCTGAGAAGACTTTCAGATTCCTCGAAGTCCTCTCAGGCGGGAACACTGCGCAATGTTCGCTCGTGTGCTACGTCGTGTGTAGCAAATAGCAAGAGTCGTGTTAGCATCGCTTCTACCCTAACATTTCGAAGCAGATAAGAAGGAGAAGCACTTGAAAAATTCATCTTCCCATCCCTGTAAGAGACAAACTCTCGTACTACCTCTGGTCGAGGGGCGTTATTCCCCTTTTAGAATCGAACTCGTACATTCGCAATATACTTCGCATTGTCTCTAAGCCGTCCTGAAGTTTAGTTTTGCCACTCCGTTCGAGCATTCAGTCATTTCACTCTCTGGCGAGTTCCTCCTACTTTGTCTTCCCCTAATAATTCTGAGCCCCAACCTACTTCCATGCTCTTCTCATGTAATGATGATTGAAGTAATTAGTGAGTGCTGTAATCAGAAGAATTACCATTTTTCGCGGTGGGCGGGGGGTGGCTCAGTCGGTAGCGCGCCAGGCTCGTAATCTGTAGTTCCCAGGTTCGAGTCTCAGCTGGGTCAGCGTTGAGATTTATCTCCGCAAAATTCTCCGCCCTGCCCACGGTCAGTAGGGGACACCGATGGGCTTGGAAAGGCCGCCGTCCGTCGGATGAGACGTTAAGCCGTGGCCCCGTGTGTGGGAGAGCCATACCCTGTGCACGTTAAAGAACACTCTGGGTGGCCTCGACGGGAGGCTACCATCTGTCTCCCAACAGCTGTTGCAGTGGGTCCCCTCCCCCAACCTTCTCTGAGCCTACGGGGTCCATGTGACCTGGCCATTTAGCCCATGGTGTGCAAAAAAGTGCCGCTCAGAGGTAAAACAACCCAACCCAAACAACCATTTTTCGCACTCGCTACGAGATATAGTACGACATGACACACTAAACACAATAACATAAGCATGAATAAACTCACAACAAAGAAAACGTGCCTTTTTTCCGATGCACTCTTCATGGCTTCTGTAGTTCACACAAACAAAAGTAATTCCACCCTTTTCGCACCTTCCTCAGGGACCCACACTGCAGACACTCCATTCTATAATCCATCTCCATCATCATTCTCTGTGACATGCAAAACCTGGGCGCTGAACACTCCCTCCCTGTTAATCAATACCAAAATATCATAAAAATATTACTAAAGCAAAAATATGTGTATGAAAGTGATTGCTCTTAAGAGGAAACTAAAAAAGCTTTTAGCATAATGAATATTTTTATCTTAATGGAAATTTATGTTATTAACAAAAAAAAAATGCTTTATTCGTTTAGAACATTTTACATTCAGTGACAGTCTCGCTCTGTTAAAACTTACTTTCCATTGTGAAGCAACACTGTTGAATCAAGCCTACGACAGAAACGTCACACTGTTGATGACACAAGAATTAAAAAGAAAGGTCTCCAAGAATTTTCTCAGACTTAAACAGTTATTTTAATAATACAGTTTATAACGTATTTGCCAGTCAGTCGAAATCGCTTTCCATTATTTTTAGTTGTAAAATCTGTTACAGTTCAGGTCAGACTGCCAAAACTGTTCCCAGAATAAAAAGATCTGATGGAAGCAAAAATTTTCTGCATATTTTTCCTTCCATAAAGTTTTAGAAAACATTTCAGGGTAATTTCATTGAGTACAGAGGAAAGACTATCTTGATCAGTGTGGAATGCGAAACCACCACCGCCTGATATAATATATCAGGTGCTCTGACTGCTGAGCTACCTGCCGCCCTATCAGAATCTATTCTCTTGGTGGCTTTAATCATTATACCATGGAGGCGGTCGTTGGCATCTACAGGTGATGGACAAAAAAAACCCGGAAACAGTAACGTAAAATCACTCATACAGTGTTGGGCTGCCAGCTGAGTCTAGTACAGCCTATATGCATCGTGGCATAGAGTCTACCAGTGTCTGAAAGTGTGCTGGTGCGATTCAACACTATTCATCCACAAGAAACGTGATCAAATTCTTCTTGTTCGATGGAGCTGGAACGCTTGCCTGAGATGTCGTTCCAGAAGTTTCCATAGATTCTCCAATAGGTTGGTATCAGGCGACTGCGGTGGTCATGGTATGTGAAAGAGTGCAATCTCATGCTCATCAAACCACTAGATGACCACATGTCTCTATGATGATGGGAGCATTGTCATCCTGAAAGATCTTTCTTTATGAAAGAAATGCTGTGCCATTGTTTGATAGTGTTCATTCAGGATTGTCAAATAGTGATGTGCATTAATCTTGCTTTCTAACGGAATGAGTGCACCCAAAACAAGCCACGAGAAAGCACCACACACCATTCAGAACCACCAGAACCATTAACAGTAGGAAACAAGCAATAAAATTTGTAAGTTTATCTCGGATTATCCATTTGTGTGGAAAAAATGTAGGATGATTCATCAGACCGTATCATATTTCTCCAATGCTTGTGCTCTTTGCACCACTGGACACGACGACATGGATTGATAGGTGTGATGAGTTGTTGTGAAGTGCAACTCAACGGTCATATTCAGCTCTATGGAGTTTCCGGAGTACTGTTTTTGACTAAACTGGCCTCTCGCGTCCTACTTTGAAATTCGTACACAACTGATGAGCTGTAGCTCGCCGGCTACGTTTTGCACATGACAGTAACACTTGAAGGTCCTGACTCTGGAGTATGCGCTATCGCCCACTATTGCCTTTTACAGATGATGCCTTCCCTTTAGATTCCCATGCAGACACGACCTTGGAAACTGTTCTTCGTGAACCATTAGTGAATTCAGCTGTCTTAGTGACCGACGCTTCTGCCAAGCTCACTCCAACAGTCATACCCCTTTCGATATCGCTTAGCTCTTCTCTTTACGACATGGTACCAATAAACACATGCCGTTATGCCAGGTTTGACTTTATAGATATGACGCTAAGCATGCTTGGAGTCATTTGTATATTTCATGACATCGTCAGTGGCACGTAGACGCCACTGTTTAACACAAACTGAAGGCTTTGCGCACACCTTGGTGTTTTCCTTTTTTTATCCGTTAGCTGTATCTTGACTGTAATTGAAAACTCTGGTCAGTAAAAACACTTTCCAGGTTTGTGCACAGCCTATCACATCTCAAGTCTCAAGATACATGCTAATTTTTAGCCAACACTCTTTAATGAAACGTAAGGATGCTACGTTTAATAATAGGCAATCACAGGAAAGAATTTGAAGAGTATGTATATTCATTGGGTATAGAGAAAAAATTGTCTTGATCCAGATGAGATGCATACTTTGGACCTCTTAATCACATATACAGTATTCTTCTTTATCGATTTAATACACATTGCCCAATAGAGTATACAATAAATAAACCCAAAAAGTACCAATAGAATATACTGTACAATTGTCTATTACTAAATCTAAGAGTACAAAAATCAAAGGCGAACTTACTGAAGGTTTTCAAATTTAACTAAGCAAACTTTAAAATAGTGAAATTTCCTAACTGATTTTAATTTACCCTATGGGGTTTGAAACAACGATTCGTGACATGCTTGGAATCGAGCGCAATTCAGCAGAGCACAAAATGCTACCACGTATATCTGCTGAAAATTTAAGTCAAGTGATTTTTGGTCCGTTAAACAGAGAGTCGGATAATAGAATGTCGGCGAATTGATATTTTACTATACTAAAACTAAAAATTACAATTCAAAAGAACTTGTCTTAAGGGAATTAAGGTATCGCACTGGTAATCCATAGTTTCTTATAAAAAATTAAAACATGAATGGTAAAACGGCTTTTAAAAACTGAATTAAGGAATTAAAATTAACACTTACTAACAAACTATTCACTGTTGAAGTTGAATCTAAAAAATCACAATGCGAAAAGAAATAATATAAATATATTAAGAATGGGAAAATTTGGTTTCAAAAAGGAAAGCAATATTTAAAGTTGAGGCTTCAACTAGAATAATATAATATTGCAACATCTGTATTAAGAAAGCTGATGAAAACAGAAAAACTGTTAAATGTTATGTTAATGTATTAATATTTCTCAAGTAGAAAAACCGTTAGCTTTGCATTTTTATAATTGATTTAATAATAAGTAATATACGTAAAATAAGAAGTTCTACTTTCATTTTACTTGCGCGAATTTAAAAGCCTCGAAAAGCCCACAATAAAATGCACAGCCAGTTGAACTACCTTTAAGAACACATTTAGAGAAATAGCCTCCTTATTGCATTTACAGAAAATGGTCCCCCTTTTTCACATTTATGGGAAACAACCTCTTTATCACATTTGCAAACTAACCATACCATGCTTCACTTTAAGAAAAACGTGACCAAAAGTACATTTCGAACTATATATTTATGTTTCATTTTTTTTAGTTCGGCTATTTCGGATGAGATCATTTTGTATTCTGCTCAACCTCTAGCACCAACCTCCTTCCATAGCAACAAATCTGCTTTCTACGATGGTTTTCCTCACATAATCAAGGCAGCTGATTTGATCTGGAGAGTTGAAAACTACTTGAAAGAAAATATTGTGCGCGGTGCATGACAAATAATCTTTACTTGAATGATGGGAACCATGTCCCTTATAAAAATAAAATCTAATCGCAGTTTCCAGGCTTCTTTCGCACCTGATCGTAAATACTCTCTCTTGCATGAGATTCAAACGTTTCATTTTTTTTTCAGTCATTGGTGTGTGCTATGATAGACAGTATATTCGGACTTAAAGAAATATTTAGCATAATCTTTAATTGTTAATGCAGACTTCTAAATTTTGGTTTAAAAGTTTTTGGCTTCTATTTCCTTTACTTGATATTCAAAGGTGTAATCAAAAAAAATAAAAACAAACTTATCGCAAATGACTTTCTTTTTCTTCTAACGAGAACTCTTTACAAGTAAGTAATATGAATGACACACCCAGAAGTTTCGCAATTCAGAGACTGCAGGCCATCTCTAAGTAGTGTGCCACGTTACCACTATCTACGTCGGGGACAAGTCATTACCATTTAGGTAAAGCTCAGCCCCAACATCCTAGGGTAAAAAATTCTATAGAAGTAAAGTTCTTTCCTCGGTCAAAACCTAAATTTAATCTGTGTCCCGGATCGCCACAAACAAGGATATAAAGATCCAAGTTGCCTCGGCTCCCGTGACGGGTCTTTACAGGGACAGTGCCACTTGAGGGAATTAAGAGATTCAGTTGTGACTTCGCCAACCTCTTGATTTGTAGTTTTAAACTTCGACTCCTGATGCAAATATCGGTTGGCCAATGTAGCCAACCTCCATCCAACAGCTGCCAAATATTGTTTACCAAAGTCTGGAGTAAAATAGGGTGAACCAATGCTTTGTCAATGATTGGATCAATATAATACCAACAGTTGGTCAATGGAATGTTTATCCAACCATTAAAAGTTTTGACCCAACGTTTATCCAGGAGCTTAGGGAAGAGACAATGGTTGGGGAACGAAACCATGGAGGACGAAACAAACAATGTGAGAGAATGAAAGATTTCTTCAACTCGGAAATCAAATTTTGCCAACTCAGAAAATAGTACTTTACATGTGCCTTCATTTGTATGCCTGTCAGGAATGTATCCAGAATTTCGCTCCGTGGTGCGTCCCCGTCAAGGAGAGAACTCGTGATTTTCGGGGAGCAGCTACCCTGTGATTTTGCCAAGTGTATAGATTCTGTCAACTCTCCTTATTTTCAAAAAAAAACAGTCCGAATTTTAACAATTCATTTGCGTTTCACCACGTGGCTTCGAAATTTGCCAATTCCCCTTCACATTGCCTAGTTACCTAGATTTCGCCACCTCGTCATAATTTTACAGAAAAAATTCCTTATTTTTATATCTCTTCTGGATTTGTCAAGTCACTTCGAATTTTGCCAACCCCCCTCGATTTCGCCATCTTTCTTTAATTGCACAAAAACAATCCCAAATTTCACAACTAGTCTGTATTTTACCGAGTGATTTGGAATTTTGCCAAATATCCTAGATTTTTCCAATTTGTCATACTTTAACAGAAAAAAAATCCAAATTTTTACATCTAATATGATTTTTACCAAGTTACTTCGAGTTTGACCAAATTCCCTAGATTTTGCCAACTCTCCTAAATTTAGCAAAACCAATCCCAATTTTCACAACTTGCCTATATTTTATTAATTGGCTTCATATTTTTCCATCTGCTCTAGATTTTGACAACTCGCCATAATTTTACAGAAAAAAAATCCGAATTTTTACATTTCACCTGAATTTTTTCAACTCCCCAAGATTTCGCCAATTTTTCTTGATTTTTCCAACTCTCCTTAATTTTACAAAAATAAATCCTAATTTTCTCAACTCACGTGTATTTCACTAAGTGGCTTCGAATTTTGCCAACTGCTCTAGATTTTGCCAAGTTCTCTCGATTTTGACATTCCCCATTTTTTATAAAAAAAAAACAAAAACGAAACAACAACCCAGTTTTCACAACTCACCTGGATTTTACAATGTTGATTCGAATTTTGCCAACTCCGATTAACACTGGGGGGAGCCATCCCCAAAAGTTAATCGTGCGTTTATATAATCATCTACAGTAAACTCTATTTAAATCATCTGCAGTAAACTCTAGTTAAATAATCTACAGTAAACTCTAGGTAAATCATCTACAGTAAACTCTAGTTAAATCATCTACAGTAAACTCTAGTTAAATCATCTACAGTAAACTCTAGTTAAATCATCTACAGTAAACTCTAGTTAAATCATCTACAGTAAACTCTAGTTAAATCATCTATAGTAAACTCTAGTTAAATTATCTACAGTAAACTCTAGTTAAATCATCTACACTAAACTCTAGTTAAATCATCTACAGTAAACTCTAGTTAAATCATCTACAGTAAACTCTAGTTAAATCATCTAGAGTAAACTCTAGTTAAATCATCTACAGTAAACTCTAGTTAAATCATCTACAGTAAACTCTAGTTAAATCATCTACAGTAAACTCTAGTTAAATCATCTACAGTAAACTCTAGTTAAATCATCTATAGTAAACTCTAGTTAAATCATCTACAGTAAACTCTAGTTAAATCATCTATAGTAAACTCTAGTTAAATTATCTACAGTAAACTCTAGTTAAATTATCTACAGTAAACTCTAGTTAAATCATCTACAGTAAACTCTAGTTAAATCATCTATAGTAAACTCTAGTTAAATCATCTACAGTAAACTCTAGTTAAATCATCTATAGTAAACTCTAGTTAAATTATCTACCGTAAACTCTAGTTAAATCATCTATAGTAAACTCTAGTTAAATTATCTACAGTAAACTCTAGTTAAATTATCTACAGTAAACTCTAGTTAAATCATCTACAGTAAACTCTAGTTAAATCATCTACAGTAAACTCTAGTTAAATCATCTACAGTAAACTCTAGTTAAATCATCTACAGTAAACTCTAGTTAAATCATCTACAGTAAACTCTAGTTAAATCATCTACAGTAAACTCTAGTTAAATCATCTATAGTAAACTCTAGTTAAATTATCTACAGTAAACTCTAGTTAAATTATCTACAGTAAACTCTAGTTAAATCATCTACAGTAAACTCTAGTTAAATCATCTACAGTAAACTCTAGTTAAATCATCTATAGTAAACTGTAGTTAAATCATCTACAGTAAACTCTAGTTAAATCATCTACAGTAAACTCTAGTTAAATCATCTATAGTAAACTCTAGTTAAATCATCTATAGTAAACTCTAGTTAAATTATCTACAGTAAACTCTAGTTAAATCATCTACAGTAAACTCTAGTTAAATCATCTATAATAAACTCTAGTTAAATCATCTACAGTAAACTCTAGTTAAATCATCTACAGTAAACTCTAGTTAAATCATCTACAGTAAACTCTAGTTAAATCATCTACAGTAAACTCTAGTTAAATCATCTACAGTAAACTCTAGTTAAATCATCTACAGTAAACTCTAGTTAAATCATCTAGAGTAAACTCTAGTTAAATCATCTATAGTAAACTCTAGTTAAATTATCTACAGTAAACTCTAGTTAAATCATCTACAGTAAACTCTAGTTAAATCATCTATAGTAAACTCTAGTTAAATTATCTACAGTAAACTCTAGTTAAATCATCTACAGTAAACTCTAGTTAAGTCGAAGCTCAAAGGAAACAAAAACAAAATCGAGTTATGGAATCTGTGCTTAAAATGGAGATAAGAAGTTCAAAAACTAGTTGCAGAATCCGCAATAGATAACCACATACTGGAATGTTTCAGTTTCTGCATTGAGTTCCATTTAGCAACTTTACAGATCAACATCAGGAAATTCTACAAGCCTCATTCTTTTTCTTTTTCCTTTATCGCAATCTAGATGTTTCAATACCATATATTTGCTCTATAAAATGGTTGACATAATATTTGCTAGGAAACCCCAATATTTTTTGGCAATGTCTTTTTTTCTACTTTCCCCTAATTTTAGCATCAGCGATCATTTTTACTTTATGTCTTAATGCCAATGCATTCAACATGCGCTTTGATGTCATAGTAATACAGTTGTATTTGTACCAAGACAAAAAAGCGCTAAACTAAAATTGGCACTTTCTATAAGAAATGGGATTTCTTTTTCACATAAATAGTTGGGAATCATATAAATAATAGGGAATTGAGGGCCTTATCGACCCTCTATTCATGTCGAATTGAGTGTGAAAAAATAAGGGTAAGGAAAAAGAAAAGATTTTAAAGTGATAGAATATTTTTTCAGCTTTTGTTCGTATGGTTTGCTTGTGCTTTTTATTTTTATATTTGATTTATTTCGTTATTCATGCAAGTAGTCCAGTGTTTTAAGTTATTTTTTTTGTGTTCTCTTTAGGTATATCTTCTTACACATTTTTTCTTATTAACATTTTGTATTATTATTTTTTCTTTATAATTTTATTGTGTCCATCTTTGCTGCAAAATTTCCTTCTAATTTATATTTCTTTTTCTTGCGTTTTAACAATTTTTGAGCTGGTTCGGAAATTTTTTTGCATTTTGCATTTGGAGACCGGCACATGGTCTCCAAAGTGAAGGGCGCATTTTCAAGTGACAATGTCGCTTCTTCTTTGTGGTAGGTTGGATGCAGTTGGATTGGATTGGATAGTTTTACCTCTGAGCGGCACTTTTTTGCACACCATGGGCTAAATGGCCAGGCCACAAGGACCCCGAAGGCTCAGAGAAGGTTGGGGGAGGGGACCCACTGGAACAGCTGTTGGGAGACAGATGGTAGCCTCCCGTCAAGGCCATCCAGCGTGTTCTTTAACGTGCACAGGGTATGTCTCTCCCGCACACGGGGCCACGGCATAACTTCCCATCCGACGGACGGCGGCCTTTTCAAGCCCATCGGTGTCCCCTACTGATCGTGGGCAGGGCGGGGAAATTTTGCGGAGATAAATCTCAACGCTGACCCAGCTGGGTTGGATGCAGTGACACTGGTGCTATAAACAAGGAATTATTTTCCATTGTGCGTGGTTTTAATCGACAGCTTGTTACAGGAATGCAGTTGCTTTGCTGTTCTCTTATCTGTGCTTGCTGCTGAGTTCTGATTGCTTTTATGGCAGTTTCTAGTTGTTTTCGACGTGTCTGTGTTGGGGAGGGCAATATGTCTGCCTCATTTTAAATTTTGTAAACTTTTTCCGTTTCTTTAAGGAATTCAATGGTTATTTTCTCTGCATCTTTTGTTTTGAACATGAAGTACAGTTTGTAATGTTTTGTCCATGACGTTTATTTTTTTTATCTTGGTGAAAAATTTCACTTTTTCTTCTTCATAGGTCTTGCATTTTAAAAGAATATGTTCAACATTTTCAGTGCTTTGGCATGCATGACAATTTGGAGTTTCCGCCTTCTTTCTTTTAAATAAAATGTTATTTAGTATGTCCGATTATTAATCTTATGATGGCTGCTTGCTGTTCTCTTTTTGAGTGTGTCCAGTTCTTTTTTTGAATGATTGTAATTTTGTATTTATATTTTATTGTAATTTTCTTTCTGTTCTGTTTGTTTGTCAGAAAATAGTTGCAAGTTATTTTTTGTTGTTTCCTTGTTTTATCTTTTTAAAAAATTCTTTTTCCAATGGGAACCTTTTTTTCATGTTCATTTTTGCATGCTTCTTTGGCTGCGTGATCTGCCATTTCATTGCCTTTGATTCCAAAGTGCCCTAATATCCAAAGTAGTGTAATTCTGTTTTTTTCCTTTTATATTTTTATTGATTTCGTCAAATATGATTGACACTAGCCGTTGTTTGTTAATTTTTCAGCCTTTTTCCAAGCTTTGTAGTGCAGCTTTACTCTCTGTGAATATTATAAAAGAAGTTTTGCTGTATTTTTGCACCATTTTATTGCATGAGGGATAGCCCCAAGTTCTGCTTCCATAATGTTGCATTCATTATTAAGTTTTAAAATTCTTTGATGTTAGTTGAAGGAATTGTAATTTGTTTTTCTGCGTTTTTGGATCCATCTGTGTATACGATGATATTCACTTTTTGGAGTTTGAAATAATTTCATTGAAGATGTGTCGATTTATAATACTTGTGGTTCCTTTTTATTGATTCAAGGCTCTATGCTTATGAAAATTTCGGGTTTTTCCTTTATCCAGCTTGGATTTCTCTCTATGAAGTGTGTTTTTATAATACTCTATTATATTTGGATAGATTTGATGTCTTTTTTCATCTCTTGCAATTTGAGATTTCCCTGGGGCATTGATGATTTTTTTTCTACTAGATATATAACTATATGTAATATATATATATATAACTATCTTCGAAGTTGGCCGCTAGGCCTATTATGTTGTTCATTAGATAGTGCTTTCTCCATATGTCTAAAGGTGGTATAGCAGCTTCAGTTTGAACTGAAATAATGGGGACAGATTGCGGTTGTCCGATGCAAATTCGTAGTGCTTGATTTTGAATTTTCTCAAATTTATTTTGGTCACTTTTAGATACGGTTGAAATTTCTATATTTCCATAGTCGAGTCGTGTTCCAATTAGGCTATTGTAGAGGCTGATAATTTGCCTATGTTGAGACCCCCAATTTTGTGCTTTGATGCGTCTTCAGATAATTATTTTTTTGACATAAGTTTTTGATGTGTTTTTACCATTTATTTTTGAGTCAATTGTGACTCGTAAAAAGGTATGTTTAAACACTGTATCTAAAACTTCATAACTTAATTTTATGTTTATTTTTGGATTTTATTTCTTTAGTATAGGGAGCATTTTCGTTTTTTCATTTGATTTTTAAACTCTATAACTGTATATTTCTCAGAATTTTGTTACGTCATTTACTGCTTTTTGCGTTCTCTAGCTGATGATGTGAAGAATTTTCCTTTTGTCCAAATCGCCAGGTCGTCCGCAAACTTTGAAATTTTGATTTTTTTTTTATCTTTTTTTATCTTTAATAGCCGTCCCGTGGCCGAGTGGTTAGCACGCTTGACTACTGATCTAAGGGACCTGGGTTCGAGCCCCGGATTAGGCATGGATGTATGTGTGTCGTTTTTCTGCTGAGGTCCTGCCATCCTCTCAGATCTCCTACTGTGGCATATAAACTGACAGGCTCCTGTCAGACCTCTGTGGCAAGCAGCTGCTTGAGGGGGTATTTATTTTTATTTATTTATCTTTAATATATTCTTTGACAAATCTGCAGTAACAAGTTAAATAACAGCGGCGAAAATATATAACTCTGAGGCAAACCATGGTCCATTATTTTCTCTTCTGCTGTTATATTTCCCAGTTTTGTTTTGATTTTTCCATTTTTAATTAGGTTTTCAATGAATTTTTAACATGTTTCCATTTATTTCTTTTCTTTGCAATTTATATATGAGTCCTTTGTGCCAGATGGAATCAAAGGCTTGTTTTAGATCGAAAGAGATGATGATTCTTGTATGGCCATATCCTATGGCACATTGAACGTCAATTAAAAGGTCTGTTACGCTATCCGTTGATCCTCTGTGCCTCCTGAAGCTGTCTGTGACAGATGTAATTTTTTTTAGTTTCGCAGAACTACTCTAATTAGTCAATAATTTTTTTCTGCAAGTTCAGCTTGCAGAAAAAAAGTGTTTATTTTCCGTATTATGATTTTTTCGTTTTTTCTACAGTGGATTTTTTTTTTGCATTTTTATTTAGTTTAGGCATGGATATATTAAATGTTTCTTTCAAAGTTGGTGGAAGGTTTTGATTTATCCAGTGAAAATTTATCAATTTTTGTAATTTTTTATGCCTCTATCAGGTAGGTTTGGAACATTTTAGTTGATTAGTTTTGACTTTTTTTTATTGCAAATTTTGTTTTTTGTAGCGTAATTTCTGCGTTTATATCCGGTATGTTTTTTCTTTTTGATAAGTGAATAATTGTTGCTGACAGTTGTCAATTTCAATTTATATGATGTGTTGGTCTTCGTGCATCGGAAAGTGTCCAATTGAAGCAAAAAAAACTATCCCCTCAAACAGCTGCTTGCCACAGAGGTCTGACAGGAGCCTGTCAGTTTAATACGCCACAGTATAAATTCTGTTAGGATGGCGGGTCTTCAGCAGAAATACAAGAACAAACATCCATGCTGTCATGTCCCTCTAATTTATTTATTTTTATTTGTTGTTACATTTTATTGTATTTTTGTTATTGTAAATATATTTATGTATTAAGTGTGTTCTTGGAAGTGCTATTATGGGGATGTGACCCATAGATGTTGTTTTCGGGTCTGAGCTGGCTGCCTGCATGGGTTGACATGTCTGAGAAGCCTTTTATGGCCTTTTTACAACTAGCCTAGGGGAGCGAGTGTCAGCGCAGGAGAGGAGCCGAGCAATAAGGAAAGAACAGTCTTGAGCGTAGCTGTCAAAGGGGAAGGTTTGTTTGTTTGTTTGTTTTACCTCTGAGCGGCACTTTTTTGCACACCATGGGCTAAATGGCCAGGTCACACGTACCCCGAAGGCTCAGAGAAGGTTGGAGGAGGGGACCCACTGGAACAGCTGTTGGGAGACAGATGGTAGCCTCCCGTCAAGGCCATCGAGCGTGTTCTTTAACGTGCACAGGGTATGTCTCTCCCGCA
This sequence comes from Ryuthela nishihirai, assembly GCA_038380435.1. Classification (NCBI taxonomy): domain Eukaryota; kingdom Metazoa; phylum Arthropoda; class Arachnida; order Araneae; family Heptathelidae; genus Ryuthela; species Ryuthela nishihirai. The sequence goes on along the minus strand of JAWZYU010000007.1, from coordinate 84,556,102 downwards.
CACGGGGCCACGGCTTAACGTCCCATCCGACGGACGGCGGCGTTTCCAAGCCCATCGGTGTCCCCTACTGACCGTGGGCAGGGCAGGGAAATTTTGCGGAGAATCAAAGGGGAAGGACTTTTGGGCACGCGTCAAGAGACGCCGCTCTTACTCAAACGAAACCTGTAAGGAGAGGGTTCGATTCTAGGTGAGAATCAAAGTCTTGAGCGTCGCGGTCAAATGCGAAGGACGTTTAAACACCCGTCAAGGGATGCCGCTCTTACTCAAAGAAAATCCCGTAGGGAAAGGGTTCGATTCTATGTGAGAATCAAGTTTCTTGGTGAATCAAATACAGTTCTGTGCGAACCACAGAGTAGGCAAAGATTAGATATCCTTTCGCCGAGTTTGAGGTCGGTAAAGCGAGAATCTACAAAGTGCTGTTCTCCACCTCATTGAATAAATGTTGGGAGCAGCGAAGGCCTCCGGAGTCGAGCGCATCCCCAGCACGTTATTGTATATAGTGTGAACAAACTGTGTCTCCCTATACAACTCCCGTGCGTGAATTGCTGGACATATTTCTGTACATCACTTGGTGCAGCAAATCTGAGGCATACGTCGGTACGAGTGTAACAACCGTGAACCTCTGATTTCACGAAATTAGTGTGAAGGTAATCAAAGGACAAGGGACTCATTCATCGTCCTCCACTGACGTGCGGTTAATCGTTGCATCTTTGGACATACCACCAGATCACGAGACGATCAAAGAGACCAGGGTTCGAACCCAGGTCTCTTTGATCGTAGCCAAGCACGCTAACCACCCTGTGTTAGTTATAGTTGCGTGATATTACTTTTGAGGCAAATATTTTTTCAGGGTTGTCTTTGATTAACTGGCTTTCCGATGATGTTAATTAATTGACAGGCTCTCGATGTGTTGGTGAAAATATTTCGTCGGTTGCAGATCTGTTGCCATTCTAATTTTTTTGCTTCTTTTAGTTTCTTTTTTGTAAGGGGACTAGTGATATGTAATTTCATGATAAGTAATGTCCGTGAAGTTTTTAGTTCTCCTGGCTTTTCTCTCTGCTCTGAGCCGGATAGTGATTAATTTTCTAATATAAATAACTGAACTATTGATGCAGTTGTGCTTTTTTAATCTCTAGTTCGATGTTTTGTTTTGTCGTAGAGAGAATGTTTAGGAAACTTTTGATAGATTCTGCATATGTTGTTGAATCTTCAAAGTCCGCTTTCTCAATATTTTTAGCGAATGCTTTCTAGTTAGTGATTTTGCTGCTACGTTTTCCAGCGCCGTAGAGTGGGAGTAGGCCAGTTCTCCAGATTGGATGGTGATCACTACCAAGAAGGTCTCCATGCAATTCCCATAAAAACAGATCTGCAATATCTGAAGAAACGCGATCGTTAAATCAACTGCTTTGGGTGTAATGTTGTGTCTGAAATAAATGGGTCGTCCGTCGTTGAGAATTGTTAAGTCGAGGTCTTGTATTATTTCTTCTGTGACTTTTCCTCTTTGGTCGGTTGTTTTTCTGCCCCATGTTGGATTATGGGCGTTAAACTCTGCACAAATCAAGACTATTTTTAGGCAAGTTTCTGTAATTGTTTTACATATTTGTTTATTTATGTTTTCTCCTGGATTATACATGTTTATTATTGTTACATTTTGCTGTTTAATTTGAATTTGGATTGCTATGCTTTCAAGTTTGGTATTATTTTCCGGTAGTTTTATTTTCATTTGTGGAATAGATTTATGAATGAAGACGCCAACTCCTTTGCTGTTGTTTCTTTTTTTGTTCTGTTAGGTTATGTAATTTGGGTTTTTATACTTTTTGCTTTTTAGACCGCTATCTATTTCTTGCATTGCTAGGAATGGTTTGCTATTTATCAGCCATGCAGGAAGGGGAAGCAGTCTGTTCACCTGTAAAAATTGGGGACAATGTATAGTCAATGAGAATTGCTTTGTCCACCTGGCAAAAATTTGAGCAGTTTACAACGCCAGTAACAAAACAAGATTTCATGTAAAAAAAAGCTTATCAAAATGAGATTTTGTTTCAAATATTCTGCATTAAATTTAGATTTATCGATGTGATTATGAAAAAATAGTTTGAATTAAAGAGAGAGGAAATACAATAAATGTATAAGGATTCGATTGAGAGTTTAAAAAAAAATAGTTAATTCCACGTACTGGAATGCTTTAGTTCATACATTGAATACTATTTTAAAAGTTTACGGTCAACATTAGGAAATTCCTTCGAAAGAATATTCATTGGAAAGATTTTCGAGATTCCAGTTAACGAGAGCTGACTATACCAATTTCGATCAAATATTAATCCGATTATTAACCAGAATGGAAATAATTTACGCACCATCATGAACCTCAACGCGTTCCAGCAATTCACACGAGGGGGTGGGGAGGGGCATGCCCTCCATCCCATCCATCTACATTAGGCCTTGGTCTAGGGTAACATCATCCCTCATCGTTTGCCATTAAGCGTTGCAACTTCAATAAATCTTTAATATTAAAGGATTAATTTTGAAAAACGAGATTTAGAAAATTGGCGCAAGTTCTTTAACATATCTCTAATCATATTTTTCGGTAAAAACATTTTAAAAGTTAGGGAGCTTTTCGCTCATAACATCGAAAGGTTCAAATACTTTTAGGAACATAGTGTACAGATGGTTAAAGAAGAAAATAACAACTGCAGACGCACAGCTGGGTCAGCGTTGAGATTTATCTCCACAAAATTCTCCGCCCTGCCCACGGTCAGTATGGGACACCGATGGGCTTGGAATGCCGTTGTCCGTTGAATGGGACGTTAAGCCGTGGCCCCGTGTGCGGGAGAGCCATACCCTGTGCACGTTAAAGAACACGCTGCATGGCCTTGACGGGAGGCTACCATCTGTCTCCCAACAGCTGTTCCAGTGGGTCCCCTTCCCCAACCTTCTCTGAGCCTTCGGGGTCCTTGTGACCTGGCCATTTAGCCCATGGTGTGCAAAAAAGTGCCGCTCAGAGGAAAAACAACCCAACCCAACTGCAGACGTACACTAAAACAAAGGTAATATATAACCGAAATGTATTCATATGAGCCACATCGTTTCAGTCTTATGGAACACTTCTCAGATGGGGAAACTAATCTGATTTTCCTGGAATGCTTTAGTTTTTCCACAATAAGAAATTTTTAAATTAATCTTATGCGTCATTTTTGGGCACGCCCCAAAATTAAAAAAAATATATATATTTGAAATGTTTAAACCCTATGTGGCAAAGGAATTTTATTTTCTCTTATAACAAAAGATGTTGAATGCCTATAGATTGGAGAAAAGACAAAATGAAAACAAATAGCTTTATTTGGGATTTTGTAAAAACAAGTGAAAGCTGGCAAATTTAATGCTGAGATGAAAATTTTTAAAGATATAAATCGGTTGGAGTAAAAGTTTCACTGCGGCGGCTTGTCAGATGCGAAGCCGATTTACTACAAATATATTTCAATTTCTATTCTCAAATACCGTATATTTTCAGAAATTTATAATACATCTCTTTGCAAGATTAAACTGTCTGATTCAATCATTCAAGATCCTAACAGATTTACTCGAAGTTGCTGGGTCTGAAGAATCTCTAAAATATAGAGTAGCTGGCACTCCCTATATAGCAAACTTTTATTTGGCATAAAACACATTTACGATAGGGGCGGGGGTGGCTCAGTCGGTAGCGCGCCAGGCTCGTAATCTGTAGTTCCCAGGTTCGAGTCCCAGCTGGGTCAGAGTTGAGATTTGTCTCCGCAAAATTTCTCGCCCTGCCCACGGTCAGTAGGGGACACCGATGGGCTTGGAAAGGCCGCCGTCCGTCGGAAGGGACGTTAAGCTGTGGCCCCGTGTGCGGGAGAGCCATACCCTGTGCACGTTAAAGAACACACTGGATGGCCTTGACGGGAGGCTACCATCTGTCTCCCAACAGCTGTTCCAGTGGGTCCCCTCCCCCAACTTTCTCTGAGCCTACGGGCTCCATGTGACCTGGCCATTTAGCCCATGGTGTGCAAAAAAGTGCCGCTCAGAGGTAAAACAACCCAACCCATTTACGATAGATCTCTACCCCCGTAATATGTTTCTACCCCTATTCTAGGCGAGGAAAGAAGTAGACACATTTCGAGAATGATACTCCCTAGGTCAGAAGTTTTTTGTTTTTTGAAGTTTCTTCGAAAAACAGAATTGCCCTGCTTAATAATCAAATATTTCAAATCATTTTGTACCCACCAGAGTTGCTCGGATAGAATTTGCCTATGTGTAATGTTTTAGCAAAAGAAAATTAAATATGTTCTAAGTTGTACAAAAATGTATAGATATTAGGAATATAACGTACAATGAAAAAGGAAAACATTATTTAATATTTAATATATATTATTCAAAACGTTTATTAACATTCATGAGACGTGCAGTCGCTAAAATAATATCCGAAAACTACGGTTGATTATAGAATTCAGAAAAATATCTGGCAACGATTTTTTTAGAAATTAGTGTTCTGGCAACCTTCGTGTCACGTGACACGAAGGTTGCCAGATCACTAATCTGTCAACAAACTGGAGCGTGTCACTCAATCTGGCAACAAACTGGAGCTTCACAGCAAACTGGAGCGTGTGCAGTAATTGCACACGCTCCAGTTTGCTGTGAACGGTAACTGGAGCGTGTACAGTTGCTGTACACGCTCCAGATATTTTTCCTGAATTCTGTAATCACGTGACACGAAGGTTGCCAGATCACTAATTTCTAAAAAAATCGTTGCCAGATATTTTTTCTGAATTCTGTAATCAACCATAGTGTTCGGATATTTTTTTGAGCGACTGCACGTTTATTATCATTTACATATTTTTTAAATTAAGTTAATTATTTTAACATCGGATAAGACTACTTAGTTTTCGAAGCTTTAATTTTAATAAAAGAATCTCGTGTCCCGCTAATGCTTTAATAGAACTTCAATTTTCATAGAAACCGCTCGTGCTCTTTACCCACTTTTCAAATAATGTCTTTACACGCGAAAGCACAAAACAATCAATTAATACAGTCCTCCTTTTAAGTTCATTAATGGCTAAAGTTATTCCGATTATCTATATATTCCGTATATCTATGAGAAACACTAGTTTTAAGCCGTTAATGCTAAGTCTATGGAGATTTGTAGAAATTCAAACCAGTCTACACATATAAGTGTGTTGGTTGACCCCAGCTGGTTTGCACACAACCTACACTCTTCCCCTGGGGGCGGGGGTGGCTCAGTCGATAGCGCGCCAGGCTCGTAATCTGTAGTTCCCAGGTTTGAGTCCCAGCTGCGTCAGCGTTGAGATTTATCTCCGCAAAATTCCCCGCTCTGCCCACGGTCAGTAGGGGACACCGATGGGCTTGGAAAGGCCGCCGTCCGTCGGATGGGACGTTAAGCCGTGGCCCCGTGTGCGGGAGAGACATACCCTGTGCACGTTAAAGAACACGCTGGATGGCCTTGACGGGAGGCTACAATCTGTCTCCCAACAGCTGTTCCAGTGGGTCCCCTCCCCCAACCTTCTCTGAGCCTTCGGGGTCCATGTGATCTGGCCATTTAGCCCATGGTGTGCAAAAAAGTGCCGCTCAGAGGTAAAACAACCCAATCCAACTCTTCCCCTGGGTGAAAAGATAGTTCACACAAAGTTTGGTGCCTCTACCTCTTTTGGAGTGGATAAGCGGATAGACACCGAAACAAACACGCAAACTCACAGACAGAGACTCTTCTCTCTATATTTGATTTTCACTGGGAATTTTATTCGGAAATTGTTTACAAAGATTTTTGTTTTAAATATTTTTCGGGGTTAATCGGATTTGTTTCTGAGAAGCTTATTTATCGTTATAACGAAAGTTTTTGTATGATTCAATCCATTCTTTCAGAAAACTCAATTTGACTGAAAACGTTTCTGTAACATCTTTCGAAGTAGAAATTTGAACATCCCCAAAAGGGCTTAGTATGGATTGTAATAACGCATTTTGCTCTGGTACAGAAATCAGAAAATCTTTATCACCTTATGTCTTTTGTGGCGCTGTTGCAAAATGTTATTTTACGCTGCACCACAGTAAATGGATGAGATTTCCCAGAGGATCTAGAGGGAAGGAATATCTCGGGAAAGTCATCTACGACGCCAAGTAAAAAAAAAACAGTGCAAGTCCCGTGTGTGCTCAGGGGCCTTTTTATTAGGTAAAGAGTCATATTTTGTCAGTAGGATTTAGGTTCAGATATCAGTAACATCTTACATATGCTGCTTATGAATAAAATATGATCAAAATAAATTATGTATCTCACTAAAATCAATTTAATTCCCGTTTTTCTACCATATTAGTTTGGTATTTTTAAACAGATATAGAAGTTTAAACTCTTAACAGAGGTAATTAAAATGGATTAGAAAAAGTCATTTACACAATTAAAACCAGTAGTGAAGCGTCAAGGTTCAATGAGACTGATTTCTCCAAGAAAATAATTAGGGCACATAATTAATTTTTCGTCTGAATATCATTATGTCAAATTATCTTTTCAGGAATAACATATGATCTCGAGAAGAGCATAAAATTGGGGTAGTCAATAGTCATAAACGTTTTGAAAGCTACAAAACTGCATAGTATTCACAGGTTTTCGAAACTTCATGTTTCTCAAGAATATGCCGGATCCAGGGCGAAAGGAAAGGGGCCATGTCTCCTCCTTCAGAATGCTAGTAAGGGTAATAGAGGACAAAAACATATTAACCTTCTTTATATTTCATCCATTTTTAAAGAAATTTTTAAAGACTGGAACGTAGGGGGAAATGATATCCTGCATTGGAAATCCAGCCTGTTGTTCGCACAAACTCCCCGCCCTTCCTTCGGCCAGTAGAGGCCACCGATGAGCTTGGAAAGGCAGCCGTCCGTCTCATGGGGCGTTAAACTGCCGTCTGTTTCATGGGGCATTAAGCTTTAGGCCATGGTCTCCTAACAGCTGTCCAGTGGGTCTGGGGCGGGGGTGGCTTAGTCCGTAGCGCGCCAGGCTCGTAATCTGTAGTTCCCAGGTTCGAGTCCCAGCTGGGTCAGCGTTGAGATTTATCTCTGCAAAATTCCTCGCCCTGCCCACGGTCTGGGGACACCGATGGGCTTGGAAAGGCCGCCGTCCGTCGGATGAGACGTTAAGCCGTGGCCCCGTGTGCGGGAGAGCCATACCCTGTCACGTTAAAGAACACGCTGGATAGCCTTGACGGGAGGCTACCATCTGTCTCCCAACAGCTGCTCCAGTGGGTCCCCTCCCCCAACCTTCTCTGAGCCTTCGGGGTCCATGTGACCTGGCCATTTAGCCCATGGTGTGCAAAAAAGTGCCGCTCAGAGGTAAAACAACCCAACCCAGTGGGTCTCTTCCCCCAACTTTCTCTGAGCCCTCGATGCCTTTGTGGACCTGGACCTGGGCTCAGTGGCAGAGATCTTGGTCTGAACAGGTTGCTAACAAGCTTTTCGAGATCAAGCCCATTGTCAAACCGTGGCAGTCTTTTGCTCGGCTCCGCTTATGTCATTCGTTTCTAACCCACTCTTTTCTTCTTAAGGCGGACGACGAACCCAAGTGCGAGTTTTGTGATACCATTTTAATTGTTAAGCACATTTAAATCTCATGTCCCACTTTTAACTTTGAACGTCGACCGTATTTTAACTTTCACGATTTTACATTCGAGTCACTTGCACTCGGACAACTTTTATCCAATGAAACTTTTTTAACACCTGTCTTTGAATTTTCACGTTTTACTGGATATTTTACACGTTTATGAACTTTTTTACTTTGTTAACTAGATTTTACACTTGTTTCTGATTTTTAATGGGTCCTACACACCCATTTTCATTCTAGATTTATACACTTGTTGATTCTTTTTATTCGTCCTTTTTATACTCATCTTTATTGTGCTGTTTTCGTTTCTGTGTATTTTAAAATTGGTTGTGGGTTAAATGACTTTTATCTGTTTATGTCTCTTTGTTTGGCGCAATACAGACTTAGTTGCTCTTGCGCCAAAAAACCCCAAACAACCAAACCAAACCAACTGAACCAAACTTTGTGAACCTGGCCATTTAGCCCATTGTGATCCAAAAACGAAGGTAAAACAACCAACCCAGTCTCTTGCATCCCTCCCCTCCTCTTTCAAATTTTTTTGGCTCGACTGTGTTTCTTCCCCCCCCCCTTGATTGTTTTCTAGATAACGGCCTGTATTTGGTACAGTCGCTCAAAAAAGTATCCGAACGCTATGGTTGATTGCAGAATTCAGAAAGAATATCTGGCAACGATTTTTTTATAAATTAGTGATCTGGCAACCTTCGTGTCACGTGATTACAGTTTGCTGTGAACGGTAACTGGAGCGTGTACAGTTGGAGTACAAACGTGCGTGTACAAACTGGAGCGTGTGCAGTTACTGCACACGCTCCAGTTTGCTGTGAACGTTAGCTGCACACGCTCAATATTTGCGTGAGTGAGCCCACACGATCTAGTATCAAAATAATATGACCACCTACAGTCGCTCAAAAAAGTATCTTAACACTATGGTTAATTACAGAATTCAGAAAAAATATCTGGCAACGATTTTTTAGAAATTAGTGATCTGGCAACCTTCGTGTCACGTGACACGAAGGTTGCCAGATCACTAATTTCTAAAAAATCGTTGCCAGATATTTTTTCTGAATTCTGTAATCACGTGACACGAACGTTGCCAGATCACTAATTTCTAAAAAATCGTTGCCAGATATTTTTTCTGAATTCTGCAATCAACCATAGCGTTCGGATACTTTTATGAGCGACTGTACATATACCACCTACCACTTCTGAATCCATAGTTTTCACCCGAAAATATCCATCAACCAATTGTTTAATTCTGTCGAGCAAAATAATTTAAAGAACTCTATCCGGAATAGTTCTTTGATTCTGATTGAGCGAACTGATTCCATTTTGATTGCAATATGGAAAGAAATGCGATCACCTTTCTTGAAATAAGTGTTATTAACACTTCTAGTAAAATCTTCAGAAACAACCTTTTTATCGTAGAAAATATTCAGCACCATAGTCATCTACGTGATAACAAAATCATCCTTAGCTCTTAGCATTTTAGAAGAAATTTCGTCTACTATCTCTAAGGGGATTCTTTCTAGTGGTCGAACGATTTAAGGAAGTGTCCACCCAAGTGGCAGTGTGAAATTAAAATGGATTTCTTCTAATTATAGAATGTTTTAAAGGAAGAAAAAGTCTATTTCGGTATCAATCTTCTATTTTCTTTGAAAATGAAAGTCGGATATTAACTCTGACTACATACTCCATTTTCTTATATGTACAGAAATTATAATATTCGCCTAAAAGCCTATTAAACATGCAATCCAGACTAATATAAAAACTTTTTGATATGAAAATGCTGATTAACATACTTTGAAATTAAGAAACTACGATGCGTATAGTGAAGATAGAAAATTAAGTTGTTTCATAATGGGAAATAATTCTTCCAGTAGTGGCTCGTCATTAGGGGCTAGAGGGGCAGCCCCCCACCAATAGTTCTGTAATATATATTTATATGTATATATATACTGAAACATTAAACTCTGAATTGGAAAAGCAATTAAAATAATATTTCACATGGATATTTTCTCTCTGAAATATCTTGCCCCTTCTATTTCATTTCAATAAAGCATTTAGTGAAGTAAAACACTCGAAGCTGTCTTGCGCGCCTTAATTACCAGCCCGAAATATTATATATCTCGAACCCCACTCTGAAACTAAATCCGGGGTTAAGTACCTGACATAAGCCACAATATATATATATATATATAGGGGCGGGGGTGGCTCAGTCGGTAGCGCTCCAGCCTCGTAATATGTAGTTCCCAGGTTCGAGTCCCAGCTGGGTAAGCGTTGAGATTTATCTCCGCAAAATTCCCCGCCCTGCCCACGGTCAGTAGTGGACACCGATGGGCTTGGAAAGACCGCCGTCCGTTGGATGGGACGTTAAGCCGTGTCCCCGTGTGAGGGAGAGCCATACCCTGTGCACGTTAAAGAACACGCTGGATGGCCTTGACGGCAGGCTACCATCTGTCTCCCAACAGCTGTTCCAGTGGGTCCCCTCCCCCAACCTTCTCTGAGCCTTCGGGGTACATGTGACCTGGCCATTTAGCCCATGGTGTGCAAAAAAGTGCCGCTCAGAGGTAAAACAACACAACACAATATATATATATATGCACCGAAGAGTCAAAACATTATGACCACCTGCCTAATATGATGTTGGTACAGTCGGTCAAAAAAGTATCCGAACACTGTGGATGATTACAGAATTCAGAAAAAATATCTGGGAACGATTTTTTTTAGAAATTAGTGATCTGGCAACCTTTGTGTCACGCGACACGAAGGTTGCCAGATCACTAATTTCTAAAAAAATCGTTGCCAGATATTTTTTCTGAATTCTGTAATCAACCATAGTGTTCGGATACTTTTTTGAGCGACCGTACTACACATGCCACCAAAACAGTTCTTACACGGCGAGGCATGGACGCTACCAGATTTCTAAAGGTGTCTTGTGGTATCTGGTACCAACATGTTACCAGCAGATCCTTAACTCTTGTAAGTTACATGGTTGAACTGCCGTAAATCGGATAGGCTGTTCCAACAAAAACCACATATTCTCAATTGTTGGATTGATGTCTGGGGAATTTGGAGGTGAGGGCAATACCTGGAAGTGTTCCTCAAGTTCCACGAACCATTCTCGAACAATCCGGGCAGTGTGGCATGACGCATTATTCTGCTGAAAGAAGGCAATATTAGAGGGGTATACTATTGACATGAAAGGATGTACCTGGTCTGCAATGATGTTTAGGTAGGTGGTAAACATCATAGTTTCCTGCACATGAATTACTGGACCTAGAGTTTCCTATTAGAACATTTCCCAAAGCATTACACTTCATCCACCGGTTTGTTTTCGTTCCACGGTACATCCTGCTGCCAACATTTCCGCAGGTAAACGACGCACACGTACCCGACCGTCCACATCGTGCAACAGGAAACGAGATTTATCGAACTAGACGACCTTCTTCCAATCATTCAAGGTCCAGTTTTGATGCTCGCGTGCCCGTTAAAGGCGCTTTCGACAGTGAACAGAGGTTAGCATGGGCACTCGGATCGGCCTGCGGCTCGCAGCCCATTTTCAGCAGGGTTCGATGTATTGTGTGCTGTGACACATTATTCCTGTCACCAGCATTCAAATTATTGGCGAGTTGCGGCACAGTATCCCTTCTGCTGGCTCGTACCATACGGGATAGCCTTCGCTCACCTCTAGCATCGATGAGACATGGTCGGCCCACACCTTGCCGGCTGTTCTTGGTTTTTTCCCTCCTCAAAGCACTTTTTAAAGGTACTAACCACATCTGACCGTGAGCACCCTGCAAGCTTTGCCGTCTGGGAAATGCTCTGACCCAGTACTCTGGCCATTACAATTTGGCCTTTGTCAAACTCACTTAAGTCCGCTGCTTTTCCAATCTGGAGGACAAAAATAACACTGATTAACAGAGCTCAGTATCAGATGTTATTTATACCGTCTCATGACCTTCACACGCGCCGTCGTTTACCTGCAATTGCTTCGATTTGCATAAATACGTGCTGGTCATAATGTTTGGCTCTTCGGTATATGTGGAAATTTTATTATACGTACACATATAAGTTCTTTTCTACTTCAATCGATGTTTCTTTTTTCACCGAGAGCGGATTGGCGTTAGCTTCGAAAATCGTAGATGTTGCGCACTACCATCTGAGCCATCACCGTCCATCCCCAGTTTCTTTCTCTCTACAGAATATTATGCTGGCCTCTCCTATTTAGAAACTCATGATTCTTCACTGAATTCTTCGTATACGAAAATACTTTGAGATGAAGGAGGAAGGTAAATACTCCATAAACATGGTTATATATAAGGGGTTCCAGTCGGTCCAAACCCCCATAACCAAATCTGTTTTAGAATATGAAGACAATTTCCTATTATGCAACAAAGTAATTGTTTCCTTTCTATATTTTAATGCTATTTTCTAATTTTGGGCATGTGCTAAATAATACTGGAGATCATTATGAATGTAATGTGCACTTTAACTGTGCTTTTCCGCTGAATGCTGCCAAGTTGAATTGATTTTTTCGATGAAAAAAAATTTAATACCTTAATGAGTTTTTCATCAAAGTCAAAAATCAATTCTCCTGTTGTTTACAAAAATAAAAAATTCCCCCTCAAGCAGCTACTTGCCACAGAGGTCTGACAGAAGCCTGCCAGTTTATACGCTGCAGTAGAAGGTCTGAGAGGATGGCTGGACATCAGCAGAAAAACAATACAAACGTCCATGCCTTACCCGGGGCTCGAACCCAGTCCCTTAGATCAGCAGCCAAACGCTATAACCACTTGGCAAAATGTGGAAAAAAAAGTGCATATTTAGAATAGGCTCTTGTTTTTTTAATGAAAAAATAAACAAATTAGTTTCACATAATAATCATATACAGTATATACTTGTGTTCTTGGAGGTGACTTTTGATGCATTACTTTTTGAAAGATTTGGGGGAAGAGCTCTAGATTTAGCAGGGATATTTCGAGGTGACGAGAAGACGAAAGAGATGCTTATGGTGGAAAAGATGCGAATGTCTTTCGACATGTCAGTCGTTATTTCTCAGGATTTTAAAAATATTTTAGTAAGTCCTCCTCCAAGTGGCGTACCGAAAAATGTCTTGCCCCATCCCCCAGCAAGAATTGTCTCGGGGGCCTTTTTGTTTCATTTAGTATGCAACGTCATACACTTGAAGTTTGACTTTCTGAAATCTTGCATAATCAAATTTGGCATATATTTCGGATTTCGTAGTTCATAATTCGACGTTTTGGAATAAATCGGGTCATAAATATTATTACAGGGGAGAGGCTACTAAAGGTAAGAGGGGAGGAGGGAAGAGCAACACCCCCTTGAGAATGCGAGTATATGTAATGGAGGTCAAAATATATTAACTGTGGTATATGTGAAGCATTTTTCATGAAGTAAACAAAAAATAACTCGAATCTGAAACGAAGGAGAAAATTTTATATTACAATAGAAATCCAGTCTCTTGCCCTCCCCTTACCTTTTTCTGGCTCGATTGCGTCGCTTATTTCTAACGTTTTTAAAATATTTTAATATGTCCCCCTCCCAGTGGCGTACCGGAAAATCTCTTGCACCCATCCCCCCCGCAAGAATTGTCTCGGGGACCTTTTTGATATTCCCCCCCCCCTCTCCACACGTCCCTTTAATTTTTTTTATAGATCCTTTAATCCTAGATTCTTGAATTCATACCTGGAATGAATAATTTTTACAACTTTCTTCAAAATATTGCTTCATTTGTTTTCAAACGGGCACAAACAAAATTTGTATTAAAATGCTTACATAGTTTCAACTAATTTTTTTTCGATATGATTCATTTTCTCTTCTATTGAGTTGGGTTGGGTTGTTTTACCTCTGAGCAGCACTTTTTTGCACACCATGGGCTGGGAGAGAAGGTTGGGGGAGGGGACCCACTGGAACAGCTGTTGGGAGACAGATGGTAGTATCCCGTCAAGGCCATCCAGCGTGTTCTTTAACGCGCACAGGGTATGGCTCTCCCGCACACGGGGCCACGGCTTAACGTCCCATCCGACGGACGGCGGCCTTTCTAAGCCCATCGGTGTCCCCTACTGACCGTGGGCAGGGCGGGGAATTTTGCGGAGATAAATCTCAACGCTGACCCAGCTAGGACTCGAACCTGGGAACTACAGATTACGAGCATGGCGCGCTACCGACTGAGCCACCCCCGCCCCCTCTTCTATCGAAAAAATAGAAGGAAAACTTATCACCTCTAGCGAATATGGGATGCTCGTTTTCAGAGAAAATGAACTTTTTCATTTTCCGAATTTTGTACCCTTTAACAGTAGTAATTCTTATTAATGGGTGAGTGGAAATGCAAATGATAATATATTATTACGCCAAAAGCATATCTCATTTATCCCTTAAAAATGAAAAAAAGTTGGGTTAAGGGGTAAATCATCCAGTGTGTATAAAATACAATTATTTATTCCTACTATATTGAAACATTATTAAAAATTTTAAAATCAAGTACTAAATTGATAAAAATATGAAGCAAACGATCGAATTTTAGTTAATTTGAATTAAAATTATTATGACTCAATTTCCATCTTTTATCAACAAATTATATCAAAAGAAATTCTAGGATATGTAGACTGCTGTATATATACATAAGTTTGCACTGTTACTTCAAGTTTTACATTTTTCTGAATTTATCGCCCTCTAACGATTTGGAGGATTCGAAAACTATGACTCATCATATTTGGTCAGAAACTTTTCGACTAAAAGAGAATTTTTCATAAATCTCTCTCAAAAAAAAAAAGGTTGCGTTTTGCCACTCATCTTGATGGCGAAGGATCCAATTGTTGCCTCCAATGTCAATTCCTTGTTAATTACACTTCACCACTAAAATATCAGATTTCTAGCCCAATAGATCGTCATCAAATTCGTAATTTTGAAATTTTCTAAATTTCTCACTCTCAGAGGGCGTAATTAAAGCTTTTGAGCGATTCTAAGAATGTGAATTATAATAATAGTTTATCAATTAAACTGAAGAGATTTTACGACGTATTTGTTCAATTTTGAAGGAAGATATCACTCTGAAAACGCCGATGAATTTTATTGACGTTTTCAGAGTGATATCTTCCTTCTGAACTGAACAAATACGGTGAAAAATCTCTTCAATTAAATCAATTGTATACTCAGAATATACTTGCTATCTTCATGGCATACTTGTCATTGTTTCTTGAGGCTGAGAACATCTGGGACAATACCTTCATGAGACACCGAGATTTGTGTACTGTTGGTAGCAGTGGCGCACTCAGGATTTAATCTTGAGGTGGGGGGGGGGGCGCTGGACAGGCTAGGGCAAACGAAGTAGCGCTCGGTCCGTCCGATTCGTTCGCCTTGTGTTCACAGCGGCCGTGATTCCCGAGAGCTATAGGTTATTCCCACCATATGTGACCGCTAATTCATAAGTAGTATAGAAATAGAAGACACGACATAACATAAATATAAAAAATGAATTTTAATTAGGAAAAGATTTTTGGAAAATTTTCTAGTGTTTTTTTTTTTCCTTTTTCTTTGGCGGGTGCCAGGGCCCCTTAGCCCCACCCCCCACCCCCCTCTGGGGGCACCACTGGTTGGATGTGTTGTATTCTAAAAAATATAATTTGTGTGACTACTTCTGCTAGTACAAATGAAAAGTTGTATAACGAAGTAGCGCTCGGTCCGCCCGATTCGTTCGGCTTGTGTTCACAGCGGCCGTGATTCCCGAGAGCTATAGGGTATTCCCACCTTATGTGACCACTAATTCATAAGTAGTATAGAAATAGAAGACACGACACAACATAAATATAAAAAATGAATTTTAATTAGGAAAAGATTTTTGGAAAAATTTCTAGTGTTTTGTTTTCCCTTTTTTTGGGTGGGGATGCCAAGGCCCCTTGGCCCCCCTCTGGCTGCGCCACTGGTTGGTAGAGAGTTTATTGCATCAGTTAGAGGAGATCTTGATCGGCGGCCGGTAGATCAGTGGTCCAGAGCACCTGACATGTTATCAGGCGATTGTAACTTCGTATCCCACCCAGCTGAAGACAATTTGCCTTTAAAATTGATCGACGTTAACTTCAGAGTGATATCTTCCTTACATTCATTAAATAGGTCGAAAAATATATCTTCAGTTTAAACTTTACTGTTACTTTTCGTTCACCAATGGAACTAGTCTTCATCTTGATCCAAATAAAAGCAACCTTTTTACTTAGCATACACAACACTAATTCAACAAAATATGTCCTTCTTTTAGAGAGATATCTTCCTTCATAATTTATCAATACCTATCCACCCCAAAAAGAATTTTCAGTTTATCTCTAAACAAAATTGTCGTAAAAAACACAACAATTCGTTTTCCCACTCCCTCTTGGGGTAAAGTAGATAATCATGGTTGTCAATACAAACTTCATGATGTACACATTTCTCAACCAAAATTTGAAATTTCTAACGTAATTTCATCGTTTGCAATGCTACTTTGAAATTTCGCAAATTTTAAAATTTTTCCACTGTTAGAGGGAGCAATTTTAGCTTTTGGGAGATTCCGAAAGTGCGAATCAATTGTAATATTTCGTCAACAGCTAACGAACCCAAAAACATTTCTTAATTTATTTCTAAAAACAAAAGAATTCGATGTGTACATGTTCTGCGTGAACTTGCATAGTTCGTGCAGAACGTTATTCAAATTCCAGACTGCAGTTTCCTTTCCATCGGCGCGGCGCCATACGAGGGATTATCACAAAGAACCACTCCATTGATGCACCACCTAGCTAAGCCGACCACTTACTTGTCAGCAGCCAGCGTATTCCCAGGCAAGCGTTACAAAGGGAAGCGTCCATGCCTCAGCGATACTCCTTTGAAGGAAAGGAGTCTGGCGCCAGAACTGCTCCTGTTTGACTGCCGTGAGAGAGAATTCCCCCTGCTCACGGCACAACAGACTTGTGAAGGACAGTCACGTGGTTGTGGCCAAGGACACGGACTCTGGAAGTTTCTAATTTTCGTCCGGCACCCTATCCCACCCCCTAGCGGATAGTTGAGAGAGCAAATGAGAATTCTCCACGATAGCGATCCTTGGTGACTATGAGGTGAGAGATAGGAGAGTTCTTCCGGTGGTGACAACGAGAGAGCACAGAGAGGTTGGACGGATGGTTTACGATGGACTCGTAAAAGTTTAGCTTAGTAGAGAAGTGGGCAGTTGAAGTAAAACGATGTGATCACGACAGTCTACTGAATCTGTAAGTTCTGTTGAGCATGTTTATGGAATTGAAATAATTGATTGTGGAATTTCGTTGTGGATTGTGAAATAATCGAATTTGTGGAATTGAATCAGTGATGTTTAATTTGTAAATAAATGTCTTTTACTGCCTTTGCAAACTCCTTTTGCCTGGGGAGGATGACTTTGTTTCCCAGTGGGATACTGGGCCATTAATTAATTAATTAATACTATACGATCACGGTAAAAACCAAATAGGGGGCTAAGAAAATCCTTAATGTTAAGAGATATGTTTATCCTATGTTATATCCTTATAACAGTTGGTATCGTAAGCCAGGATTTTTCGCGGCAACCCTTTAAGGGTTGCCGCGAAAAATCTGCTTGCTCTTTGCTCTCTATGTTGCCGCTTTGCTCTCTATCTGTAGTGTTTTAAACACTACAGATAGAGAGCAAAGCGGAATCATTAGCTCGTTTTTTTCTTTCTGAAAACGAGCTAAAAATAATATAAGAACAGAAAGGAAACAAGGGAAATTCAACAAAAATAGTGATAATATCGGAAATATTTCTTGTCTTAGGAATTTAACAAGAAGCTTAACTTATTGCGAGAAATCGCTAGTCGGAAGGGAAAAATGACGTCACACACGACTGTCGTGATGTTACATTAACGAAGTTCACGACCAAGCTCAGGCTTTGAAATAGAGTTCTGACCAATAAGAAAATGGGAGAATAATTTCTAAATAGGGAAAACGAAACTGATTGTGCACATTCTGTTGTTATTCGTTTAAAGCTATAAAAAAAAAATCCGAGCTGTTCGTTTAAATAGTTGTATACCAAATTTTACCATAAATTTTGCATTTTTTTTTCAAGAGGGCCCACCTTACCTTGGGGACCCTCCCGCATCGCGGGGTACTATCAGTACGTCTCTGCCTCCTCTCATCAGCCATTGTACATCTAGTATCCCCTCCACCTATTCTTGAACCAATTCACCTCTGGAATGTTCGCCTCTCTTCCTTAAGACACTCCACCTCTGGTGTGGGACCATCGCATTAAAGAAATTCTATGAGAGTTCCAGCCTAAACCTTCATTTTCTTCAGAACACGATATCCTTAACTAATGAATCTGCAAAATTCTAATGCCTTTTTATTATAATTCAAAATGCCTTAATAATTGCCCAGGTTATATTTTATTTGCATAAATACTCAATTCTTCCAGAAGATTTTCAGCCTTGATTGTTTCATTCGAAATTGTTAAAGCGCATTTCCGTCCCTAGAAGTATTTTAAAATAATATTACCTATTATCATTTAAACTTCTGAAGAGAGCTCTTAAATTAATTCTGAATCCGCATGGCTACCACAACGTCGTTTCTTAATTTTCTGGTAGTTTTTGCCTTTTTTTTAAGAATGAACAGTATTCATAAACGTTTTTAACCTTGAACGCTAACTAAACCATTTTTTGTTTTTTAAATATCATTACCAAGCATAAAATGCGACGCATTTGGTTACAACTGTAATTGTATTCGAGGTTTAACGTCATTAGTCTGACTAGAGCAGAAGACGGAAACAAAACCTCTGGAATAATCACCAACCTTTGCTATTGGCAAACAAAATTAACCTCTGCGCACTTTTCCGTTCTCATTCTTTGTTATTCTGTAATTACAGCAGGCGCACTGCTATCCTAGTAATTAGCAATCCTGTCTGCAGAGGGCGCTCGCATATGATTGATCACCGAGCAGAGCGCCGCTGCCAGATTCGGAAGCATTATGTTTCGTTTTAAATGCCTCTGCGTTCGAGCGATGGGAACTGACTCATTCGTGCTCTCAGTGGGGGGAGACACGGAAATACGAAACGGTAATTTAAGCAAACACTTGGATAGACGCACACGGTTTAAACGTTAACTCTTCTGCTTGCTACTTGCAGATAGTTTATATTAATTTATGTCGGTTACAGAATTCTTGTTTCTTCTCCATATTGGAAAATGAATTTTTCCAAGTGAAGAAGTTTTGTTTGCGAAAGTAAAATATAAAAAAATTAAAATATATTAAATGAAGCTTTCATGTTATTAATTCTTCTTATTTTAAGGTATAGTTGGAAAACGAATTAATTCTGTCTATAAACTCTAAGTTTCGAACAATATTCAGTAGTAAGAAATGGAGAAAACAAGCAGTATTAAAATGTGTATGTAATATAAATAATAAATCTCATAAGTAATGTTAGAGTTAGTATCAGATGAATGGAACAAAAACTTAATGTAATTCCTTTTATTAGGATTCACTGTTAGATAATAAATAAGGTGATTTTTTTAATTGCCTGTTTATTTTCAATGAGATTTACTTTGCGCTAATGGATTTAATAATTTTTTCTCCAATTTCTTTGATGTTTTCTTTTACAATACTTTAACTTTCTTATAATTCTTAAGCACTATTTACCTAAAGAGTTGATTTACCTCTGAACGATACATTTTTCTCCATAATGGACTAAATAATTTAAGTCAAAAAAAGTACAAGAACTCAGAGATGGGTAGAAAAAGGGATCACTGTACAGATGTTAATATACATATTCCTTTTCTCATCACCTGCGGAAGCCCATCGGTGTACCTACCACTTCAGAATGGTAGTTAGTGAAGAGAATCAATAGTGGGGAATGAAACCTGAGAAGTGAAGTTTACAAGCCTGGAGTACTACTGACTGACCTAGTCTTCCCATTTACCAATAGAGAGATTAGCTTTCTTAAGAGTAAAGGATAGCGAAGATTATTCATAAAAATATATTGAAATGTATCGTTAAAAGTGATGTGGTCTCACCTCACTCAAAACTCTTTGTCTTGCCCAATTACACTAACAAGCTTCCGTTAAAACTCATTGGGAAAAAAGATACATCGTAGCCAGATTAAGATCAACCCTGTCTCCAAGAGTGGACTCATCCCACAGCACGAAGCAGTGACGTCACCGACTGGCGTGGAATATATGTAGACAGCACAGTAGGGTGTGTTAGTTTGTTAGTACAAAGCCCATGCAATAGGGAAAGAAGACTTTTCGTAGTTTGAAGGGGAAATGATTATCGGAACGAGGGTGGAGAGGGCCAGCATCTCATCCACTGTTGGCTGTTTGAGGGCCTCTATGGTGAAGATGCGGTGGGAATAGTCCAAAGAAGGGCACACATCCACCCAGCATGCCGGAAAAGGGAGATTACCACTTGTTGACAATCGAGGTGAATGCTGGTTGACACATGCTGCCCAGAACGACAGGTGCCTCAAGATCTCTCAATTAAAGGCAGACTACAACTAGAAAAACAAAGAAACCTTTCAGAGCACACAATCCAGTGGATGCTCTTGGGAATGGGTCTAAAGAGTCGGCAGCCCCTTCATGTGCCCACGTTGACGATCATCAACAGCTCCTCCTACAGTGGGCACGGGGCCACTGTGACTGGACTGATGAGTACAGGTTTTGTTTGCCTCCTCGAGATATGCACTCATGAGCCGTAACATTATGACCATTTGCCTAAAAGTCACCATGCCGACGGAAGGATCTCTATTAGAAACCGCAAAGGTGAACAGCTGTAACCAGACTACACAGTTGGACAAAGGGGAACAGCTATAACCAGACTACACAGTTGGACAGAGACAGGCTGGCGACTGTAGTATCATTGCATGGGGATTGTACACGTGGACATCACTGGATCCTTTCATCTCACTGAACACACCCTCATCTCCAGATCCTACTTTTTTTTGATTTGCGACATATAGGACAGAGAAGATTCCTGGAAGCTACTCCTAGCTTAATACAGGCCTTCTCATACAAGGACATGCCCTACTAAGACAGAAGTCACTGCTGACCACTGCCTTAGTTAGAGCTAACACAACACACAAAGTTTGCCTTGCTGGAACAGTCGCTAGCTGCCTAACCACTATGCCAGTTAAGGCAAACTACTGGAAAATAATACCAAACTTGAAAGCATAGCAATCTAAATTCAAATTAAACAGCAAAATGTAACAATACTAAACATGTATAATCCAGGAAAAAAAAAATAAATAAACAAATATGTAAAACAATTACAGAAATTTTACTAAAAATAATCACTGGAAAATTAATTAGTTGGGTTTCAAAAAGTGTTTATCAGCGATCACTAAAAAATAAATAAAAATAATAAATACCCCTTCAAGCAGCTGCTTGCCACAGAGGTCTGACAAGAGCCGATCAGTTTAATACGCCACAGTAGAAGGTCTGTGAGGATGGCGACACCTGAGCAGAAAAGCAGCACACCCATCCATGCCTTACCCGGGGCTCGAACCTAGGTCCTTTAGATTACTAGCCAAGCGTGCTAACCACTCGGCCAAAGCGGTTTCGTTAAATCATCTCACTTGAGACTGTCTGTGTTTATTCAATAGCATCCTGTACTTGCTTCGTGTTTGCCATTTGATCTGATTTTAAGCAACTGGATTGGGTTGTTTTACCTCTGAGTGGCACTTTTTTGCACACCATGGGCTAAATGGCCAGGTCGCATGGACTCCGAAGGCTCAGAGAAGGTTTGGGGAGGGGACCCACTGGAACAGCTGTTGGGAGACAGATGGTAGCCTCCGGTCAAGGCCATCCAGCGTATTCTTTAACGTGCACAGGGTATGGCTCTCCCGCACACGGAGCCACGGCTTAACGTCCCATCCGACGGACGGCGGCCTTTCCAAGCCCATCGGTAAGCAACTGGAGATGAACTTTAGCCAGCAAATAGGAATTTCGAGATAAATATGTGCCATGATATTTTCGAAATTTTTGACGGTTTCATTAGAGGTATCGTGAAAGTTTTAAAGGTAAGTGTTTCAATTATTCTTTCTTTATCAACTTTTTTTAACCTACTAATTGAATCTGGTGAAATGAAAACTGGTATGTGACGTGCAAAGATTGTATTACTGGGAAAAAAAACCCGATGGTAGTAATATTTCTGTCAATGATTGGAGACCTATTTCTGTATTAAATAGTGGCAATAAAATTTTTGCGAAGGTTGTTATGATCAGAATGAGTAACCCTTTCGAACCTTATTGAGACTATGCAGCTTCTGTTGGGGAGCAAAATTTCTCAGAATATGAGTACTATTTGTGATGGAACTATGCTAATTTAAAACGTAGCAAATGCTGCTAACTCTCTGTTTATCAAAATAAGGTTTTCGATACAGTGTCGCACACCTTTTTGTGGCACCTATTTAAAACCAATAACTTTGGTAGCAATATTATAAACACTTGGGCTCGAAATTATGTGCTCTGAGCAGAGATATTAGATTTAAACACTGATTATTAGCATTTCTAAACTAGCACTTTTTTATATTTGTTTTCAGTTCAATGTTTTGTAAATGGTATTGCCTTCTTTACGTGCATATCAGAGATTCGATAATTTCCAAAAGCATAAGTGTGAATTCCATTGACATGTCGTTCTGTGTATTCTTTAGATAAAGCAATTTTTTTAATCTTGCATACGTGTATATCATGTTGCTCCGATCGAAATTCTGTTTGTTGCGAACATAAGATTTTTTCATCAAATAGACATTGCGGATAATCTGTGATTAAATTCGTTTTTTACTGCTTTAGCTGATTTTTTAGGAATTGGAGCATCTATAGAATATAATTTTGTACGTAAAACAACAACCTCTTTGATTGGAGGACTTTTTAATTCGTCTTTAAATTTTCCTGGGACCATTTTATTTGATTCACTGTATAATGCATGGTGTGTGGGGTTTATTTGAGAAATCAAAGTAGTCTGATTTAAATTTCTGATATATGTCATCTGTCTGGATGTCGACGCAGAAGGAATCAGTATCGGGTAAATAACAATTCTGCATTGAATTTTGGTTTCAGAAAATTGTAGAAGTAATTATACATGTGTAATTTACTCAACTCCAAAATAGTTACACCAACGTAATATGATTTATCTTCTATAATATTCTTCTTTTTCATATGGAGAATTACGAAATTTTCTGTAAGTTCAAACACAAGAAACGTACCTAGGATTTGCAATTAATTTTTTTAAGCTTTTCTTCAGTGTTTACAATGTGACACTTTATTCTCTTTCTCTTATTTTCTAAACATTTACCATATATAGCATTGTTCATCAGTTTGAAAAAGTCTTTTTCAAAATTATTTATGGCATTATTTATTTTAGTTGTATTAAAATCTATGTAAGGTTTCAGCCATGGTTTTGATCAAATTCCAAGATTCTATGCACCTGTTTCACCTTAAGTCCCAGTTCCACATAGAGTTTAAGTAACCTATAAAGAACAACATAGTTTTGCTTGTCGAACAGATTTGGAATCAAGAATGACACATTACTATCACAGAGTTTCAGATTTTCAGGAGCCAAGGGGAAATCATTGTGCAAATCGTGTAGATGTGCCGGATATTCTAGATCAACTTCGAAGAAATAACCCTTTTTGCTGTCGTCTGGAATATTAAACAAGCCAATATCATTTAACCATTTGATATTTACCAGTTGGAAGAGGTTGAGACATTGCCCAGCCATATAAATTGTTTGCATCAAAGTACATGATATAGTTTTGTGATTTACTTCTCTCATACGGATCTACTAAAGGATTGTTGGCCTGTGCAAATCTCTTAGACACTAAAGATATTCCTCCTCGCAGAGCTCTTTTTATGAAAAAATACATATCATCTTTTATAAGTTCCATCTCAATTTCTGTCATTTTTAAACAGGCAGCGTAGGATAAGACAGGAGAGCTAAAATAATGACAAGGATCGAGTAGTTATTCACACACGAATTCCTGTAATTTTCAAATATATCACCTAGCAGTAATACATCAGTGATCATGTACAGATCGTGATATTCCCCGAAGGTAGCAATAGAAATGGCTTTCCACAAAATTTCAGCTCTTTCGTATTGTTCATTGTTTTGAAAATTTCCTTTGGATGGAAGCGACGTTTGCAAAAACTGAGCACTATGTTGCAAGTATTCATATGAAAAACTTCTTTTGCCTTTCAAAAGTTCTTTCTGTGAGTGATTCAGATTATGTTGTCTACAGTATTGACTTAGGATGTAGAAATTTTCCACATTTTTCGACAGCGAATCCAGTGAAGAACTGAGGAACATGATTGAATCAATAAATTTAATTTGACCGAATTTAATGCATATATATTTTTCTGCAGTTTGTGGAATACAAGAAATTTTCTTCTTATCTTTAAATTTCCACAAATCTTTTACTATAAAGTAACCATCAAATCCTTTGAGATTATGAAACGACACTGGTATTTCAAGTGAGAATTTGTATTGAAGATTACATTTGCTGTGAACAGCACCTCTGTATTTTCCAGTTAAGTGATCGTTGTCCCTTACTCTATCAGATCCTAGAATTTTCCCACAGATATTACAATATTTTGCTCCAGTAAAAATTTGCAAATCAGAATCAGTCATCTTAACATTTCTTTTCTTCAAATCATTGATCAAATTTTCGGCTTCGATCATTTCATTCAAAAATTATTCTGTTACATTTTTCCTTCTGTATATTCTGGTTTTGATCAGTTTACCTTCCGGTCCTACTATAATACATGCAAATCCTGACGGTACTAAATACTTAGTTCGCATCCTACATGGATTATTCTCAATTCTTCTACATTTCGAAAAGCATTCGAAGTCTGCATAAATCACATATATCAAACCGTTTTTAATTGTATGGAATTTCGTACTATTCGCTTCGGGAAACTTGATAGTTTGTAAAGTGTTTGATTTGCATTTATCTACGTGATTCTTGAATAAATCGTCGAGAGTGAAATTATGAACACAGTATGGGCAGAGATAGAATTTACCATTATGTCTTGAAAGGTATGCTGTAACCCTACTAATATTTTTAATCCAACAATAGTGAGAATTTTTGCGTCTTTTAAAAGTAAAAGTTGTATGGGTTCTTTAACAGGATTCTGTGAAATATATAACGTATGCAAACCATCTTTCTTAGAATTTAAAACATTTATAAAAAGATTATTTAAAAGCTCGAACTTCAAATGTTCTGGTAAATCTACGAAAGCAGATGCTCCAACTGCATTATATTGAAACATTTGAATTTCCATAGATATTATTTTGTTAAACACCCATCCACTTCCCTTTTGTAAAAAACTTTCAAAGTCGTTATCAATTTTTATCATAAGCATTTTTTAGTAATTCATTCAGATAAGTAGTCAAACTTATTATTTCGTTACATGTCGAAATATGTGCATATATTTCTTTCTCTCGTTCAGGATCCGTTTGCTTTTTAAATTTTATTTGTAATATGAATCTAACTTTTAGAGACTGACTGAGTTTCTTGCGAATTATATGTTTCCATGTATTGTTATTTTTCTCCAGGAAACTTTTTATGTCTTCTCTGACATTTATGTTAACAATTTTATATGTGCGAAACGTTTTCCGAAATGCACTGCTTTTATTTATATGATATTGATTCAGACACTGATTGTAATTGTCTTTTCTGTTAATAAAGCTGGAATTGTAAAATTCGCATTTTTCAAATATGTGAGAAGTGCATGCAGTTTTCATATGATGGTTCTTATTGGACTTGCGAATAGATATCCCACAGTTGGTATATTGAATAGTTTCGCTCATCTTTGAGTTAGCAGTTATACCCTCTTTATTATATATAGCAGCTAAAAATCATGGTTCGATTATGCAAAAAATTCCGATTTTTTGCATAATCGGAAGTTGAAATAGATATGACTATAGTGTGTGTCCAAGAGTAAATTACTGAACAATACCGATGTTATTGAACATAATCGTATGTTCCTTTTTGTCAATAATATCGTTTTTTAGCAAAATATCCAAATTTTCAAAAAATTCATTTATTACTTCTGTACTGCTGTTTCAAGCTCGTTTACTGGCAACGAAAATTAATAATTTTTCGCATTTGTCATCGAAACTCCTGTATAGTCCAGAATCAAACGGCTGACTTTCTATTACAATGAGCATCATTTTAATCGCCTTTAAATATTTTCTAAGTGCCTCAAAGTGATTATCGATAATTCAATATTTCTCAGTAGTTCTACCAGAGCGTTTGGTTTCTGTAGATACCCAACTGTTTGGTAAATCATTTTTTCCAGCTCAGGAATGGGATTTCTCTCCTGTAAGATTTCACTCAGAAGTTTTAGTTTATGTTGGTTTAATATTTCATCTTGCAAGTTGGAATCTGGATTATAAACGAACGTTTTTTCTGTCATCTCAGTGGGCTCTTCTGGCTCTAAAGTTTTCACTACATCTTGTATGTTTTTCATGGTTTCTTCATGCATAGTTTCCAGATCTTTTAACCGTTCCATCACTGATTTGTGAAATTCTTCGAGCGTTTCCTTAACTTGTTCCTCTCCTAAAATAGTGTCTTCAATTTTCGATTTTGTAGCAGCTCGCGATTTCAAGATTTCATCTATAATACTGTGTAATTGCTTAAGATCCTTCATCTTTATTCATATACAATAAAGATATATACCCAATGATGAAAGTCTCAAACAAGACCTCCAGGTACCTTTCTTCTTTCCTTTGGATCTGGGCAGTGTCTAGCAAGTGAAACACTAATCTTGCTGCCCTTGTCAAATTTCTTGTTTACTGGAATAGCAGAAAAAAAACTGCTGAAGTTGTGGTCTTACTACTTCAATGAAGTTTTGATCGTCCAAGTTGATACTATAATTTATATTAAAAGAGGAATTTGTTGTGCAGCAGATTACCTTGCTTATATATCCATTAGAAATGCATAGATGGTAATTATCTTTGAAAATAGATGGCGTTAGTAGGTCGAATTTTGTGTTTATCTGTATATTTGAATGAGACTGCAATATGTCTTCTTTCACTTCTTTATCATCATAGGGGGGGGGGGGGGGGGCTCAGTCGGTAGAGCGCCAGGCTCGTAATCTGTAGTTCCCAGGTTCGAGTCTCAGCTGGGTCAGCGTTGAGATTTAACTCCGCAAAATTCCCTGCCCTGCCCACGGTCAGTAGGGAACACCGATGGGCTTGGAAAGACCGCCGTCCGTCGGATGGGACGTTAAGCCGTGGTCCCGTGTGCGGGAGAGCCATACTCTGTGCACGTTAAAGAACACGCTGGATGGCCTTGACGGGAGGCTACCATCTGTCTCCCAACAGCTGTTCCAGTGGGTCCCCTCCCCCAACCTTCTCTGAGCCTTCGGGGTCCATGTGACCTGGCCATTTAGCCCATGGTGTGCAAAAAAGTGCCGCTCAGAGGTTAAACAACCCAAAACAACCCAATCACCATAGGAAAGGCAAATTGCAGTATTTTTATCAACGTATAGTTTTGTAGCAGCATCATAGTTTGGAATTAGGGTGTCAACATTCGCAATTCGTCTTCCATTTGCATCGCCATTGAAACTGCTCCTACTTGAGGCAAAAAGTCCATTTTCATTTCTCAATAAGGCATTGGATGGGTTAGGATCTAACTTTGTCAAGCCATCAACATAACTTTTTGTTGTCGCATTTCTATTGTGCCTCGGTACCCCGAGATTTCCTATTCTCTTATTGTTCGCATTAAAGACATCATCGCCTGTTAATGCGTTTTTTCCCCAAATATCCCTTAGTTCCAGCAGCAGAATCCGACTCGGGATCGGCAATATCAAGGATTTGTTTTTTTTCTGCATTGAAACTATGCCCGTCGAATGCAATGCTTCGTGGAACGTAAAGCCCATTTTTATTTCTCACCAATGTATTCATTGCACTATTTTGAATAGTGGTCAAGTTGTCGACGTAGTGTTTCTTAGTGGCATTGGATGAATCAGTCGGTTCTGCAAGATTTTTAATGCGTTTATTGCTTGCATCATAATTGTCATCATCATTTCAAAGTGATCTTTTTTCCAAATATCTTTTTGTAACTACTCCAGAATCTGCAACCGGTTCAGTAACATTGATTATTTGTTTGTTTCGTGCATCGTAGCGATTGTTCCGAAAAATTAAAGAAGTATTATTAACGTACTGAATGGTAGCAGCATCTCCATTTTCTGTAGATCTGCCTATATCTGATATTCTTTTACTACTTGCATCATAATTTCCTGTGCGATTTAGTGTTATAGATTCTTGTTGTAGATATTATTTTGTCAGAATCCGAACTGTCTTCGGGATTGACTACATTTCTCAATTTTTTATTACTCATGTCGTAGTCCCCATCGTGTGTCAATTTAAAACCGATACTTGGAATTCCCGCTGGTCCTCTTTCGGAACCGGTCTCCTAACTGATGACGTCAAACTTTGCCAAGTAATTCATCTTTATTTTCCAAAGTTCTTCCTGTATTTGAGAGGTATGTGCTTCGTTTTTTTATCGATTAATAAGAAATCGTGTGGTTTTGAAACAGCATATGCATAAAACTGCATAAAAATATCTTTCCTGATTTCTGTTGCATGATCCATTTGTATCTGCAATATTTCTCTCTTGTTCAGCATATTAAAGAATATAAAGTAATTACACTGTAGTCGAATGTATTTTGGAGTCGAAAAATAACTCTGTGTCAGGTAAATCAACGATACGTTTTTTTTTTCTTCCTCTGACGAATAATTCTTCGATGAGTTTTTGATCTCTTTCGGTTACGAAATCGTCGAAAACAATTAAATTTTGCATTTCAGGATCCAGTTCGTTGACCTTGACGATATCATTTTTACTGGAAGAGAAAGTTGGAACTGGAATTTTTTCGCCAAAAGTTTTCTCAAGAATTTTGTGCAAATCGTCGAATATTTCTTGCATAAACTGATATTTCGACTCAGTTAAGTCTTTGGCATATAAAAATATTTTATTATAGTAGAGATGGTTAGCAGTCCCGTGGCCGAGTGGTTAGCGCGCTTGGCTACTGATCTACGGGACCTGGGATCGAGCCCTGGGTAAGGCATGGATGTTCGTGTTGTTTTTCTGCTGAGGTCCTGTCATCCTCTCAGATCTTCTACTGTGGCATATAAAAACTGACAGGCTCCTGTCAGACCTCTGTGGCAAGCAGCTGCTTGAGGGGGTATTTATTTATTTATTATATAGAGATGGTTAAATATTAAGTTCAACAAAAGATCTGTCTTCCCTGAACCCAATGAACCACAGATTAAAAGTCTAAACGGCCAGAGTGGTGCTAATACGTTTCTGTTTCAGAAATTCTTGTCTTCTTCAAAGTCGAAATTTTCATTTCTTTATCTTTAAAAGAGATCTTCTTTTATCCAGGAATTAAACGTGGTATCGTAACCAAACCATTTAACGTAATACTCTTTTTTATTCTTTCTCACTCTAGTTTTCAGAATGGTTTCTACTTTGTAAATATTGCCTGGTTTTTCGTGTTTTACCATTTCTTGGGTGTAAAAACTGCCGACGATAGGCTCCCCTTTCAAATAAATCTTATAAGTTATGGGATCTGTGTTTAGTATTTGAGCAATTTCAAAAATTTCTTTTGTGAAATTAGGCAGATATTCCTCTCTGAAAGTTGTCTTGTACTTGGCGATTTATATATTTTGTCTTGTACTCTGTCGCCGATTTTAAATTTCGGTTTCGTAAGAAATTTAATTTTTTTAAAAAACAGATTTAAATGCACGATATTTTTTTTAAACTTGCTTCTTCTGGAGTCAATTTTATTGATTTGTGATAAGAATTATTGTAATTCTTAACAATTTTGGGAAGAACATCGATCCATTTCTTCGTATTATTGGCAGTGAAATATTTCCACATTTTTGTCTTTAGAGTCCTATTGAAATGTTCAACTATCTGAGCTTTGGTTACATTTCCGGTGGCGAACCATTTCACGCGGCGTTGGCTAAACAGCTCTTGCGTTTCTCTATTAATTAACTCAGTTCCCTTATCTGTTTGCAACTTGGATGGCTTGCGCTGTTGAAATATTTTGACGAATGCCTTTGTAATCTCGTTACTAGTTTTCTTTTTAACAGGCATTGCCCAAGCGAATTTATTAAAAATGTCAATCACTGTTAAAATGTAATTCGTGTTATTATTATGTAATTTAAAATTTTGCATATCGATTAAATCACTCTGCCACTGGTCATCCACATCAGAGACGTAAACCAGTCTTGTTTTGAATTTCGTGTAGATGGGTTTATGTAACGTGTACACATCTTGTTGTTAGAGAAATCTTTTTACTTTTTTCCTTCAATCCAGTTTTGCGCATTAGATCTTTTATACCGGAAAATCCATTTAATGGATCACAGTAAACGGAAGAAAGCATCTTATTTCTTGTGTCCTAAGCCGAACCGTTTCTTTGTTTTAATTCTTGAAATTCTTTCTCTTAAAGTTGGATTCTGAATTTCATCCCAATCATTTAATAATTCTTGGTCGGTTTCGTGTATTTTTTTAGTTTCTGTAGATCTGCTGTAAGAAATGTCGTGTTTTTTGCAGGCTTTGTCCACACGTGTAATACCAGAATCTCTTCGCAAACCTTTTCTCCAGTTTCGTAAATGATCCACAATACTGGTAACCTGGAATGTGCATTTCAGGTGGATTAAACTTTTCTTGAATCCAGCTTACTGTTATCTCCACCTTTTACAAATTTTCCTTTCTGTTTCACAAATTTATACTTCATTTTTCCACACGTTCGGCATCTACCTCTCATCATCACTCTTTTATTCTTCGATGTGACATATTCGACCTTATCCGTTAAAGTTTTCATTTTACACTTTACACAATACATGTTTATTTTTTATATATAAAATATAAGTATGTGATACTTATAAAATAAAGTATAATGTATCACAGTTATCTAACTAATTTAACGCCTGGACAAAAGCAAAACTTGAAGAGTGCATTTGTAAATAAGAATCCTAGATTGATCCACTGAAGAAAGTTAACGATACTTTGAAACTGACAAAGAGACAAATCGTTAAATAGAAAGAATCTAAACCGCCATTCGACTTCGTTTCAGTAAAACACAGCTAGGTGGATTTCTACCGTTCTTAATACTTGCAGTCGTATCATTGGGAAAAGCAGCTGCAGTTGGAGCTGCGGGATATGCTGGTACTAAGCTTGCACAAAAAGTTCTAGTAAAAAGGTTATACATTCCTAGAAAGCAAAGAGCAGCTGGCTGATCTAAAAATAAAAGAAAGGGAAAAGGTTTGTACATTC
Organism: Ryuthela nishihirai; assembly: GCA_038380435.1. NCBI lineage: Eukaryota > Metazoa > Arthropoda > Arachnida > Araneae > Heptathelidae > Ryuthela > Ryuthela nishihirai. The sequence goes on along the minus strand of JAWZYU010000007.1, from coordinate 84,525,195 downwards.
CAGGAAAACAAATAGCTCAGGGATTTAAAAACAAGAGCCATTAAGTAGCTTAGATATCGAAAAAATAATGAAAAAGGAAAAAGGATCCGTGGTATATACTCTATCGATTCTTTGCCATTAAAAATATTCAAGAACGAAAATGGTATAGTGAACTTTGATGTCTCCCGTGGTTCAGAAACTCATTGGTAGCTTATTTCAATGATGCGAAGTTACCTTACGTCGAGTACTTTGATTCATTCGGTTTATCGCCACCAGAAGAAATAAAACACTATTTACTTATTTATATCTTCAAAGCCGATCATGTATAACTCATTACTCTATAAAATGCGGTTAATATTGCATCTATTACATTAAACGAAGGAATAATAACATAAGCTCATATGATGTTATTGTATCAGTTTGAACAAACTCCTAACGATCGGAATGAATTATTGGTAACAACTAACATATGAGTACTACTTAGTACTACACCACATTAATAAAGATGGTAACTCATAACTATCAATTTCTCTACTATTACGGCATACAACCCCGAAAATTTGGAAATTAATTATGAAACGCCGATTGCACTCAATGGTGAATACGAGATAGCACTGATCGGTAGCAATATGTGGTATTCCTGGCGCAACATCAGTGATAAATATAACAATAACACTTTGAAATCTTCAATGGAAGGCAATGGAATAAAATAACTTTCCTGATATAGACGGCTTTAATGATGCTTTGAAAAATGTCTTTGGGGATCCTAGCCCTATAATACTAGAAAGCAACTTCCCCACATTAGGATTTGTTATTCGTTTGGCAAGAGGATATAAAATAGATTTTTCCGATAGAAAGTTGCGAGAAATAATAGGGTTCGAATCGAAAATTATCGATGCAGCAAAAAACGAAGGAAAGTTCCCACCCAACATAACGAGAGGAATCGATCGCATTCTGATTCACTGTTCAATTGTCGAATCTTCCTATCTCAATAACTAGAAGAGCGACATGTTTTACAGTTTCGTGCTTCAAACACCGCCAGGCAGTTCAATCGACACATATCCATTCTTACCCATATATTTACCTCTGAATAAAATTGGTTTCATTTACAACATTAGAATGAAAGTAACCGATCAGAATAATAAAGTAATTGACTTGAACAAGGAAAACGTGATTTATATGTTACATATCAGACTCAAATAAAAATGAAGATATTGAGAAAGCGAATTAAAATATTTTATACAGTTCCGTCGCCTATCGTTGGAAAAAACGAGAAATATCCCTAAAAGCAGAAATATTCTTAATCAGTTAATTTACGAAAATGGCCTAAAAATCATAAAGTCAAAATAAGTATAAGGATGGACGTTGAGGCTTCTTACAGAAATTTGTTCGAAGACGCAATAGACGACAATTCAACGACAAGATACGAATACAGTGGACCTTCGTTATAGCGCTGCTCGCTATACCGCGCACTCGGTTATAGCGCGGGCGATGTTCGCGATAAGTTCAAACATGTTTATACAGGTCCGTGCGGCGTTAGTGAGTATCGCATTTTATTGTTACTGCGCATTGAGTAATTGTGTATGTATTGAGTTCCTGCATGTATTTTGAATAGTGTTTAATTATTGTATGCATGATGAGTAAAAGAAAAGCTTACAGTGTGAAATTTATTGTGTCACCACCGCGCCGCTCGTTATAACGCGGTTCACCTTATAACGCGGGTGTTGTTTCCCGCCCGACATGCGCGTTATATCGGGGGTCCACTGTACTTGGAATATCGAGAAACCAATGTGAATGTTAAAAATCTCGAAAAATATGAAATATTTACCAAAGACATGGATGTTTTATTACATCCGCACAACAGTTACATACACGTCAGAGGCAAAATACTGAAATCAGATGGGTCTGATATCGGCGGCAGTGATGTAGTTACGATGGTCAATAACGGGTACAACATTTTTAAGAGAGCTCAATATTATATCGAAAACAGAGAATTGGAAGATATTGAATTGCCAGGAGTGACGACCACAATTCACAATTTAATTGATTTTACCAAAGGCTTTTCACACAGTGCTGCCACAAGTGTGATGTGTTTCAAAGATACCACAGACAGTTCGAAAATTAATAAATATTTGTACGAGAGGAGAAGATAAACTGGACACTAATATAAGATAAAAGATTTTGCATAAGCGTTGAAGAGAAATCCTGAAGTCAATCAACGATTCTCGGACAGATATGAAATTACAAAAAATAGTCAAAATGTAAGTTTATTCTTACCACTTAATCGGCTGTTTGGATTCTGTAGAGACGTGGATACAGTGCTTCACGGTGTAAAACATATATAAAACTAGAAAAAAAAAATGACGACAAGGACATTATTCAGAGAGTTTGGCTACATTGTATAAATTTGAAATATCTAACGTATCTTGGTTTATTCCAAAAGTGGAACCATCACTACAAGTACTTGCAAAACTAGAATCTCAGTTAGCAAGCGGCAATCCACGTGAGATCTTTTGGGAATCGTGAAAATTATACAAATCTGATACTCGAATTGACTCTCATGTCAGTTGGCAGGTTATTACAACTCAAAATAAACCCGTCCATCTTTATGTCATCTTGCAAAATTCTAACTTAATAAGTAGTCAAACAAGAAATAATATGGTGTTTGATCACATGTTACTAGAACGGATTCAGATCAGAGTGAATAGCAAACAGTTTCCCCAAACAAGAATTCAAGTGCAACTTTAAACCCAACACTATTAGACTATGCATGAGTTTACAATAGCTTTTCAGATGCAAAAAATATGGATATCGACTTGGGAACACAAGTCAATCATATATTATATATCAATATTTTATGAAACAGTATCCGATATTCCACTTCAATGTCAGCAAATGCGAATTATGTCTATATGAATTATCAGCAACTGCTGATATCGAAATACGATTTAAGTTAAATAGGGCGGCAAATAAGTTATCACGTATATTGCGTAATTGTCTCAGAACGAAAAGCAACTTTACAACCACTAGAGGGAAAACTTTTAGTTGTTAGCTAAAAAAAACTATTTTAAATACAATCATTTCGAACTCTACATCTATTTTCACGCGTTTTTTAAAAAATATATATGTTCTCCAACCAGTATTTTTGCAGCTTCACCTTAATGCTGAGGTGCAGTGAACTCTAAAATAATGACATCGAAATACGATTTAAATTTAATTAATATCACGTATATTGCGCAATTGTCTCAGAAGGGAAATCAACTTTGCAACCACTAAGGGAGAGGGGGAAAACTATTAGTTGTTGGCTAAAAAAACTGTTTTAAATACAATCATTTCGAAATCTACTACATCTATTTGAACCTTTACTATTAATTTAATGATTTTGCTAATGAGTCGCAATTTTCGATTATTTGATATTCAACCCTCATTTCCTGGGAACTTTAAGCGTACGTGCGTAGCAATTTATTTCTTCCCATCACCCAGGGTCGGATTTTGGGTTGCCCCTTGGCACACGAAGTGGGAGTGGCGCCCTTATATATTTGATATTTTTTTATTTGTGTAACCAAGAAAAAAGATAATGTAATCAAAACGGATGTAAGAATTTTAATATGGTTTTGTTATCAAATGCTGTAAAAAATAATGTAATAAATCAATATTATATATATCACATAATTTACAATAATATGCAGTAGCATTTAAAAATGAAATTATTCATTCTTCTATTTAAATGCTTTCTTCCTCATTCATTCTTTTTTGCTCTGGGACTGAAAAAGTTACAATAAATTCTGAAAACAATTTTGAGATTTCTATATTGTGTGTGGGGTGGGGGGTGGCTCAGTCGGTAGCGCGCCAGGCTGGTAATCTGTAGTTCCCAGGTTCGAGTCCCAGCTGGGTCAGCATTGAGATTTATCTCCGCAAAATTCCCCGCCTTGCCCACGGTCAATAGGGGCCACCGATGGGCTTGGAAAGGCCGCCGTCCGTCGGATGGGACGTTAAGCCGTAGCCCCGTGTACGGGAGAGCCATACCCTGTGCACGTTAAAGAACACGCTGGATGGCCTTGATGGGAGGCTACCATCTGTCTCCCAACAGCTGTTCCAGTGGGTCCCCTCCCCCAACCTTCTCTGAGCCTTCGGGGTCCATGTGACCTGGCCATTTAGCCCATGGTGTGCAAAAAAGTGCTGCTCAGAGGTAAAACAACCCAACCCAACCCAACACGGCCTCCTTCGGTCTTCCTGCACGAGGGAGGTCAACGAAGCTCTGCCGTCCTTCTCTGAATTTACGCATCCATCCCGTAACAGTGCCATAAGAACATATAATAATCCCCATATACTTGTGATAAATCGGCATGATTTTTTTTCACGTTGTTCCCATGCTGCATACTTTTGAAAATGTCAAATCTTTCCCATTCTTCATTATGCTCCATAGCAACAATGCCCAGATTTCGCAGACGGAACTTGACGCACCGCCAGCGAAGAGAGAAATGATGATATGACCTTTGATTTTAACACGCAATGACAAGTTTAAACAAGTTTTTAAACAAGTCGTAGCTCCGTTAACTTCGGAGGAAGGAGTGCAAATCTACATACACGTGCCAAGAACTTTTTGAATGCTCTCCGTATTAGTTGAAAGGTTATTTAAATCATTTAACAACATTTTATCTTGCTGCAATGACTGAGGAAATATTGTAGCATTTGACCTGCTTGAATCCTTATTGATGAAACGAGGAAATGATGAAATGGTGAATGAGGAGAAATAAATACTTTCCATAACGAAATGAAAATGATCGATTTAACATAAACTTATTATATATGTCAGTGTATTACGAAAATATACGAAAGAATTTGACAAAAAAATATCTTTTAAGAACAATTCAGCCTGTTATAAATAAAACATTTGCAAGATGGTAATAAAATGCACAAACATTTTCGGGGCAGGGATAGCTCAGTCGGTTGCGCGCCAGTAGTTCCCAGGTTCGAGTCCCATCTGGGTCAGTGTTGAGATTTATCTCCGCTAAATTTCCCGCCCTGCCCACGGTCAGTAGGGGACACTGATGGGCTTGGCCGCTGTCCATCGGATGGAACATTAAGCCTGGCCCCGTGTGCGGGAGAGCCATACCCCTGTGCCCGTTAAAGAACACACTGATGGTCTTGACGTGGGACTGCCATCTGCCTCCCAACAGCTGTTCCAGTGGGTCCTCTCCCCGAGCCTTCGGGGTCCTTGTGACCTGGCCATTTAGCCCTAGGTGTGGAAAAAAGTGCCGCTCAGAGGTAAAAAAAACCAACCCATAAACATTTTCAACAATTGAAGTTGGGTCCATCTTATTATATACATACCTAGCATTAGATGTCTAATATAAATATTTGCAATCCTTTATTACTTCAGTAATTAGCGTTTTTGTTTCCTGCACGACAAATTCACTTTAAACTTTTAATACACTTTCGAAGTTCCAATTAGATAGCTAACTGCATATCATAATTGATTTCTCATCGACAGCCATATGATAGCGATTGGAGCGCCACTTTTTCCTTCATCATCATCATCAAGCAACCTTGGGCCACGGAGGTCCAATCCAAAGTGTGCAATTTAGTTCTCCAAATACATCTGTCATGAGCTACATCTGGTCGCTGTATCATCGCTGCTAGAATTGGTCTACATCTGGTCGCTGTAGACCAATTCTAACGAGAACTCCCACCGCATTCTAGGTCTTCCCCTCTTTCTAAGTTGTTGTTCATAACCCTATTCGTCAATCTATAATTATCCCTACGCGCAACATGGCCAAACCAAAGGAGTCTCTCTCTGCACAATATGCTGCTTAAAGGAGGTTGCCGACTCCTTTGCCCAACCTCTTCATTACTTACAAAGTTGAACCACCCCCAAGATACTGCGCAAGCATCTAGAATCAAAAGCATGAAATTTCCTGTTATCTTATTTACAAAATGTCCAAGTTTCAGTACCAAGGGCGCGCCAAGGGTATTTGTCCCCCGGGGGCAAACTTTTATCGACCGCCCCTTAAAAAAATAATTAAAAAATTGAATGTAGCATTTACTACAATAAAAAAATAACAATTTATGCAAACCAAAAGTTACATGTCTTATTTATTAAAAACACAGAATACATAGTTTCGAACATTTTTAACATTTTTTTAACTTTTTTAACATTTTTTTGATTTTTAACATTTTTTTCAAAAACAAGCAAAAATGAACAACAATTATTTCTTAATATAAACAAAGATTAATTGCACATGCCTTTATGTAAACTTTACTTGACGTGATTTTTTTGCAGCAAAATCATTTATTATATCCTCCATATCTAAATTAGTAGCAATTTGATGTTCTATGCTAATGAGACTTAAATTGTTGAGTCTATCCTGTGTCAATTGTACTGCGAAGATAATTTTTTATAATTTTCAGCTTTGAAAAGTATCTTTCGCCAGTTGCAACAGTTACAGGTATAGTTAAAAAAATTCTTAGTGCTATTGACAAATTGGGGAAAACACTAAGAAGATCATTCTTAGTGTTTTCCCCAATGGTACTTGAGTATACTCAAGTACCGAAAAGGCATTCTTATTCGGATTAAGATAGAATAAAATATTTTCTATTTCCTCGCATAATTCCAAGGAGTTTATATCAGAATCTTTACCATCTGTCAATTTTATTTCCAAATCTTTACAATATTTTGATTTTTCTTTTTTTCTCCATTGGTTTTAATAAATAAATGTCATTTAAAAATTCAAAAACATCATTATGTTCTTTCAATAATGTAAATCTTTCATCGAGTTTTGAAATAGCTATATCAATTATAACTAAATAAAAATTGATTTTGAAATTTTGTTCTTGCGATTCAATAACTTCATCTTCACTTTCATACGAGAATAATCTTTTTGTTGTCCGAGGTCTGACTATTGGCATACAAGGAAAAATTGGATCACAATCCACTGTATTTGAAATTTCGGTTGCTTCCCCTAACCTATTTTTGAATGCCTCATCTGTTCTACAATCCTTTAAATAATTTCTTAGCTCTATCAACGTTTTCACTATTGTAGACATAATTACGTCCGGTTTTTGCATCAAATTACTTATGACATTAATTTTCGATAAGATTTGGTGCCATATAACAAGAGAACATATGAATGTGAAAGATTTAATATTTAATAATAATGATTCAGCTTCGTTCCTTGTACCGCTATCTCTTGATATAAAATGTATAAAGCATCGTATATTTTTTCTAAATTATACCATAAAGCTTTTACAGAGTCTATGCGGCTTGGCCATCTCGTATCACAAACTTTTTTAACAGCAAAACTTGGGCATTCCTCTTTTAAAATTTTCCAACGATAGGAATAACCAACGATACGATAATCATATATTTCCTGAATTAATGAAAAAAAATTTGCTATTTCACGCGGAACACTTGCAGCATCATTTAAAAAGTAGATTAAGCGTATGAGCGGCACATGGTACGTAAAACGCTCTCGGGTTCATATCTAATATTCTCTTTTGGAGACCCCGATTTTTGCCCTTCAAGTTTCCCCCCCCCCCCGTTATCATATGCTTGAGCACGTAAATCGTAAAGATTTGTATTTTCTGATTGCAAAAAATCTACAAATTTTGTTAAACCTTCGCCTGTTGAGTTAGTAATTGAATAAAATCCTTTCTATTAATTTTAAAAATATTACTGTTGCTATCTTTAAAAAGTTTATTACTGTTACCTCTGAAAGCTAAATTTTGTCCTGCTAAAAATTGAACTGTATAAATAATCCTTTCTATTACCGATTTCCAACGTTTTTCTTTTTCTAGTTTTATTAATTGTTCATTTACCGCATCTATTGTATTATTATTTATAAATGACTTTTTGAAATCGATCCATGACTTGTAACATTTGATATGTGCTTCACTTTTTTCATGGCGCTCTAATGTTCTCGATAAATGTTGCCAATCGCAATAACCAATTGCATCATTGAACGCATTAATTTTATCGTTTAAAAGTTTATAAGGAAAACAATATACTGAATTTTTGCATTTGGAATACAATAACCAATTTCTGTTTATCTCTTTCGTTATTACTTAATAGTTTATAGTAACAATCTGCTGAAAATTATCTGTTTTTTTCATCTTTTGGAAATCCAATATTACATATTTGTTTTGTTCCAACATCTATTAGAATCATTTTGAGATTATCTGTTATTTTTAAAGGCCACTTTCCTGGATCATCAAAATCATGCTCAAGGATAGAATTCATAAGAGAGTTTTCAGTTGTTATACTTGTATTGCACACGCTTTTGTCACCTGTCTCTTCCGGTGAACCGAGTGAGCTGTTGAGAGTTTCAGAAGGGAAAGATGAATTTTCTAGGCATCGTTTTTTAGCAGCTATAAAATCTTCAGTTAAATGTATGGCAGAAGAAGAAGAATCTTCAAAATGTTCACGAGCAACTGAAGATTTCTCTATACATGAAGATGTAGATGCAAAATAATTGGAAATAGGAGTCGTATTTTTTTTTTACATTTTCTTCTTTCTGTGCTCTTCGTTTTCTATATTCTGCTCCGGAAAATCTTTTTCTTCCGTCTGACATCTAAAAGTAAGGGTTATTAATATTATATTAGTTAAATGTAACGATGTAGGATATACCAAGAAATGAATATTATTACTATTTGATTATGCTGCATTGTATAATCCAAATTAGATATTAGCTACATAAACTAAATATGTGATATTTGTTTCTTGCCGCCCTATCAATGTTGCCACCCGAATGCACCCTCGGGTTGGCGCGGCCCTGTTCCCTGCCATAACTAACCGTTGAAAGAACCAAACTTTTATACAGTCTAATTTCGATCTTTAGGTGTATATGCCCATTTCTCTACACTCTCCATAGATTCTTAAAATTCCTAGCAACAACCTCTATTCTTCTGCTTATCTCATGCCAACATCACCAGTATCTGCGATGTTTCACATCGCCTTGGAACCTTCCATATTCCACTTCCACCATTGCCACACGTCATTGGTCACAGATCATCAGCCACACATCATATGATGCACATTATGGGACACACATCATCAACCACACATCGTGAGCCACACATCATTAGACCACATGTCATGGGACACATATTGTGACCCACACATCGTAGGCCACATATCATGGGACACATCATTAGTCCACACATTATAGGACACACATCATAGGACACATATCGTCAGTCACACATAGTACATACGATGTGTGTCTCATGATATGTGGGCCACACATCGTTCATCATCAAGTTCTAAGGTTTTAGTCACCATGTATCGTAGGCCACACGTCATGGAACATACATCATAGGCTATCTATAATTTGGAACACACATCCTAGGCCATACATTATGAGTCATAAATCGCAGCCACACATCATGGGACACATATCGTGGGACACACAACGTAGGCTATGCATTATGAGCCACAAATCGCAGACCACACATCATGGGACAAATATCGTGAGCCACACACCGTAGGCCACATATCATGGGACACAATTAGGCCACACACCATAGGACACATATCGTGAGCCACACATCGTAGACCATACATTATAGAACACACATCGCAGGCCACATATCAGGGGACACACATCGTAGGCCATGCATCATGAGCCATAAATCGTAGACCGCACATCGTAGACCATACATTATAGAACACACATCGTAGGCCATACATCATGAGCCATAAATCGTAGACCACTCATCCTAGACCATACATTATAGAACACACATCGTAGGCCACATATCAGGGGACACACATCGCAGGCCATACATTATGAGTCATAAATCGTAGACCACACATCGTAGGCCATACATCATTAGCCACACATCGTAGGCCACACACATCGTAGGCCACATATCGTAGACCACACATCATGGGACACATATCATGAGTCACACACCATGGGACACATATCATGAGTCACACACCATGGGACACATATCATGAGCTACACATCGTAGGCCACACATCATCAGCCACATATCATAGGCCACACATTGTAGGCTACACGTCTTGGAGCACACATCGTAGGCCATACATTATTAGCCACATATCGTAGACCACACATCATGGGACACATATCATGAGTCACACACCATGGGACACATATCATTAGTCACACACCATGGGACACATATCATGAGTCACACACCATGGGACACATATCATGAGCTACACATCGTAGGCCACACATCATCAGCCACATATCATAGGCCACACATTGTAGGCTACACATCTTGGAGCACACATCGTAGGCTGCACATCTTGGAGCACACATCGTAGGCTGCACATCTTGGGCTACACAACTAGGTAGCACTCCTTAGGCCATACATCGCAGCCTCAGGACACACATCGTAGGCCACACACATTAGGATATACATCGTCGGCCACACACATTAAGATACACATTATAGGCCACACGCCTGAGGACACACATCGTAGGCCACATATCTTGGGACACACATCGTAGGCCACACATCTTGGGACACAAGTCATCAGACACACCATAGACCACACGTCATCAGACACGCCATAGACCATACGTCATCAGACACACCATAGACCATACGTCATCAGACACACCATAAACCACACATCATGGACCAAACGTTATTGGACACGCATCATATAACACACATCATTGGACACACTGTGAAGAAACTCTAGTTCGCGATTGGTATTTGCACATTGTGGCATTTTGAGTAACTTATGCTGAAACGCTCTCCAATTCTGAAACCGTGAGACATTGTCACCTTCCTTACTGTTTCCAATAGCAGTCTAGAAGTTGAGTATGACGCCTGGAGACTGGATTAGTGTTGCCTTTTGCTACACAGGTTGAAGGACGATCTATCATATAAAGATGAAACGAAGTGTCCATTAAATATTGTGCTCATTAGACACATTCATCGCTATTGGGCACTTTCGTTCAGTTTCATAGTGAGCTAAGTTCGTAAACTGATATAAAGTGGAGGAAGTGAAGAAGCGAACAAGTAGCTGTAAAAAATACAATTTTCTAAAACTTTTAATCAAGTTTTGGATTAAACTGGAAAAAAAAACATAACTGGCTGTACGGAAAGCGAAAAAGGAAAAGCTTAAAGAGTTTGTTCATCTCTAATGTAAGTATGTATTAATAGAAGTATTTAAGTATCATTCGACACCAGAGCCTCATCAGCCATCATCAGCTGATCTCCGAGCTTCTGTTGGTGAGATAGCACCAAAATGCAATTGGTCAGTCAATGATGTTGCCCACCTCTCACGAACTAGGACGTTGAGGTTGGATTTTGAGAGGCACCCATTCCCACCACTACTCCGCTAAATTTGGAATAAGCCATTCGCTATTTCATTTTAGGAAAGGTGGAGTAGTATAAAAAAACTGCAGAAAAAAAACGCGGAAAAATCCATCAGGCTTTAATTCAGCCTCGGAGAGAATCGCCGCTTACATCCAACTGATGGGTGGGCGAATTAGTCCCTTCAGTAGCAACTCGCCTCGAATTGGGGAGTGCGACACACAATAAAAGATGAGAAAATCATGTAAAATAAAACAAATTGCATAAAAAACTATTTTTTGTTAAAATAAACGAAAAGTAAGCAAGTGAAAAATAAAAATAACCATAGAATACTTTCTACTGCTATTCTTTAAAAACAAACTATATAAAAAAAACTATTTTTTTATTAAAAAAACAAAACATGACAAGAGAAAAACTCATAAAAAACTCCTTTTGTTATTGAAAAAAACGAAAGGAAAAGACGCACAAACGATAAAAAACTAATGAAAAAAAACCAAATACACTAAAAAGTGATGCACCAGGAAGCACCCTGGCCAAGATTGGTTAGGAAGCCTGCTGCAAAGAACTTACCTTCCCCTCATTATTGAGAAGCTGAGGGAGGATCCCACCTGCACAGACTAAACAGATAGGAGAGGAACCTTGTTCAGGTTTTCTCTCGACAAGGGACAAGGCCCCCCGGAAAGTATCCAGGTTCTCCAACCCAGCCTCTATCCGGTTAAGCTGACACGATGGCCCGGTTCTTCAACCCGACCACTGTCTCAGTCAGGACGTTTACATGTACAACAAACAACACATCCCCCACTCGATACAGTGGTCCTGTCCTTCAACCTGACCCCTGTAACAGCAGGGGCGAAATGACACCATAGACTAAGGAACCAGCATTGCCTGGATTTCCTGGAAAAGAAAAAGAAAAGGAAAAACTCCTCAAACCTCTTAAAGAAACTCCTAATTTCATAACACATAATTTAAACAACATTTCTAGTTTCATATTTAACTTTTACGTTGTATGTATTACGTTTATGGTCAGAGCAGAACTAAATTAGTTTTCTATATCATAGTTTTTCAAAAAATTCACCAGATGCTTAATGTGAATTAATGATAATAAATAATTTTATCTGCTTTAAAGTAGACATTTCAATTTACGACTTTGAGAAATTTTCTATTCATTATCAAAGAGAAGAAAGATTCAATACTTGATATACACTAATAGAGAATTTCCATGTTGTACCAATTGGAATGTAAATTAGAAACTCTATAATTTCTAAAATATGAATTTTAATTAAAAAATATGACTGAAGAAAAATTAAAATCATAATCAAATATATTTAAATCTCGATTTTCAGCACAATTCGTTCAGTATTTGAAAAGCAATGGAAGATGGAATATTTCACAACAGTAATTTACCTCCGAAAAACTTAAGAAGTTTTGTTTCAAACAATTTAATAAAATAAATATACATTTTAAAAGTTTGGGTAATGATTATTTCAATATTGGACAATCGTGAAGGGACTTTATAAACCAAAATAATTTAATATTAAATATTCCAGGTTTTGTAACCTTTTAAATTTGAAAGAATAAGATTGATAAACGAGATTTAAATAGAATTGATTATGGTCTTAATTTTATCTTCAGTCACTCTTTTCCATTCAATGTATATTTAAGATGTTATAGAGCTTCGACATTAATATGGAAATTCTCTAATATTTTGATAGGGATGTTTAATAACTGAATAACAATTTTTTTTGGCACCGATCTTTTTATTGATGAACATCTCCACAATAGTTGATAATTGTTTATTTAACTAAAAAAATTCCTGCTCCCAACTTAACAATGCTAATTAACAAAACGTTTCTCAAAAAACAAAAATACTAATACCCCGTTCAACTCATAGCTGCTTCCATAATAGTCGTTTCTTTATGATACATAAAACAGCTAAATGTTGTTTTATTTATGGCCTAGAAAAAGGTGTCACGAAAAAAATGCAAGCAAAGCGTATCATTGCGACCTGACCCTCTGTGGGATTCTCAGGGTGCCTATACTAATACCACAAGGTATTCGTCTTAGGATCCGCAAAAAATTCAATTTGAAAATGAAATGAATCGTATTCCCACAAAAGATAAATATGACCTTTCTGGCAATCCAACATCACAAGGGAAAATAAAAAGAATTTCGATTGCTGAAGAAAATGGCTACTTAATAGGCTAAAAAATATTACAGTGTCCTTTTTATGAAATTATGTTTATACAAAAGAGCGAATTCCATGTGGGCCATACGCCGAATGCAGTGCAGTACGTGTGTAAGCACGAGGGCCGGAATAAGGGGTTCATTCATCCTCCCACATTTAAGAATACTAGTAACCAGAACGTAAAAAGATAAAAAAAAAACAAATATACCCTCAAAATGTGTATATATATATATATTGGATGTATTTTTCGATAACTTTTTAAAGCCCCCTCAAGCAGGAAAAATTTTATACTGGAACGGCGTCCCGGCTCGTTCTTGGTCCCACATTATTTTTTCTAGATCCGGGACACGTAGACATCTTGAGTTACGTAACAGACTGACATTGCTTCGGAAGATTACGTCATTCTTTGTATCGATTATTGCCAACAGAAGCAACTTCTAAACAATGGATTGTTTAAAGAAAATACGAAACTAAAAGCATTTCGTACAATGAATGCCTTTAGTTTCGTATATCCTTTGAACATATTTGTAATTTCTTATGATGAAAGTATTTCAGATTTCTTAAGAAATACAAGGCTTTCGAAAAGTCACTGTGTAATAATATAATATAGAGCCTACAGTTATTTTACAAACACATTGTGCAATCTAAAAACATTTCAACATCAATACATTCAAATACAGCTATATATTAGAGGAAAAGGAATTTTAATATCCATTGTGCAATCAGACGGTTTTCAGTCTAAGTTTTAAAATAAAACCTTTTTCTTTTTACCATGAGTTCTTTTCTGTGCATTAAAACCTAAAAAAATTCATTCTTAACATTTCTAAGTAGATTAAAATTGGAAATTACCGACGAGCAATACAAGTAACCCGTAAATGGTTGTCATTCCACAAAACCATCCGCTCCTATCCCTGCACAGTTAATGCATAGAACAAAGCTATTGCTAAACGTCAATCGTCACAGGATATTGGCACAAGACACAATTACAAGAACAGCAACTAGGCCAAAAGTGGAATTTCTAACACACTAAACTTAAAGACAACTAAATTCAAACATAGATGAGATAGTGCTCAAGACCCATTTGATGCCTAGAACAAAGTTATTTCTAGCGCTAAAGCATCACATCAGATTGGCAAAAGACTCAATTTCAAAAATAATATAAACTATGCTAACAAAAAATGAATTCCTAAGACGCAAAACTTAAATTTATGGCAACTAGATTGAAATTTAAATTAGATCATGCTTAACTGTAGACCATCCTATCCTTGAAATTAATGCATAAAACAAAGTTATTTCTAGTTGTAAGTCATTATGCGTTGGCACAAAGGCCAATTTCAAGCTATGCTACAAGTTGAATTCATAAAACACTGATTTAACAGATTAACGAACAGATCGAACATACATATTAACAAAATTGCAACCTATGAGATTGTGTTTAATCAAAAATTGAAATCAAATCAAATATCTTACCTGTCTTTTTGATGCAACAGGCTCGACCCGGCAGCCCAAGGGATGAGGCCTCCATCTCGGCAAGGTTTCCTGGCGACTGAAGAATTTCAGAAAATTACGAAGGTTAAAAGACGGGGAGGACATTGTGACGATTTCGTTCCTATTGTTAATAAGCGATGAAGTTTTGTTAGAGGAAAGAATGAACAAATCTCATTGTTCCATTTTCCGTTCTGACGTTCATTGTGTGTTTCGGAAATATTTGGATTTAAAATATATCGCATTAAAATGGAGAATTCCGAATTAATTTACATAAAAAAAATAAATACCCCCTCAAGCAGCTGCTTGCCACAGAGGTCTGACAGGAGCCTGTCAGTTTATATGTCACAGTAGAAGGTCTGAGAGGATGGCAGGACCTCAGCAGAAAAACGACACAAACAGCCATGCCTTACATAATATATGAAAATTACATATATATATTCTATAGATATATATATATAATTCGGAATATTCTCTTAACTTAAGCTGATGAAGCGAATTTAATTATTCTAATATTAACATAGATTAAATTAAAGGTATTTTTACCGACATAAAAATATACGTATGTTAGCGAAAACTTAATTTAGCATCATGCAACAATAAAATACACACTTACCCACATTTTATGCCAAATAAAGTGACATTATAACTTCAAACCTTAACTTTAAAAATAGGCTTTCTTTTATGGAGGACTTCACTGGAGATAATCTTACTTCTATTAAGTACAATAACGCAAAGAACTATACCTGGAAGAAGAGAAATTAAACCGATACTCCAATAGTTAACTGCGATTACCTTTTTTAAAAATAGGAATAATAATAATAGCTCTGGTAAAATCCTTAGGAACCTTATCATATATACATTAGCCTTTATCACAAATGATATTCAAAATTTCAGTCAGTCATCTGATAACAGAAACATTCCCAGCTGTAAGCATTTCAGTAGTAATTTCATCTATCCCTGAGGATTTATGTACTTTAAATTTTAAGTAGTTCTCCTCCTTCATTCCAAATTATTAATAAGTAATCAAAATAATGGTTTTATTGATGAAGATGTTTCCCGAAATGTTAACATAATTTCCCGAACAGTAAACTCTCAGCGTTAATAAGTAATCAAAATAATGGTTTTATTGATGAAGATGTTTCCCGAAATGTTAACATAATTTCCCGAACAGTAAACTCTCAGCGTTCGTTTAACTTGAACATAAATACAATGCAGTGATTATAAAAGTATAAGCTTAATTAGGTTTGGTATGGGTTGCTTTACCTCTGAGCGGCAATTTTTTTTGCCCACCATGGGCTAAATGGCCAGGTCAGATGGACCCCGAAGGCTCAGAGAAGGTTGGGGGAGGGGACCCACTGAAACAGCTGTTGGGAGACAGATGGTAGCCTCCCGTCAAGGCCATCCAGCGTGTTCTTTAATGTGCACAGTGTATGGCTCTCCTACACACGGGGCCACTGCTTAACGTCCCATCCGACGGAAGGCGGCCTTTCCAAGCCCATCGGTGTCCCTTAGTGACCGTGGGCAGGGCAGGGAATTTTGCTGCAATAAATTCCCCGTAATTTTCATCACTTTTAATTAAGGTGCTATTCTGATCTGGCTTTCTTTTTTTCTTGCTCTTGGCTTAACGTCCCATCAGATGAACGGTGGCATTTCCAAACCCAAAAGTGTCTCTTTCCTCGGGGCGGGGGTGGCTCAGTCGATAGTGCGCCAGGCTCGTAATCTGTAGTTCCCAGGTTCGAGTCCCAGCTGGGTCAGCGTTGAGATTTATCTCCGCAAAATTCCCTACCCACGTTCAGTAGGGGACACCGATGGGCTTGGAAAGGCCACCGTCCGTCGGATGGGACGTTAAGTCGCGGTCCCGTGTGCGGAATAGAGCCACACCCTGCGCACGTTAAAGAACGCCCTGGATGGCCTTGACGGGAGGCCACCATCTGTCTCCCAACAGCTGTTCCAGTGGATCCTCTCCTCCAACCCTCTCTGAGCCTTCGGGGTCCTTGTGACCTGGCTCTTTAGCCCAACACGATAAAGGATACCCACAGCCTGCTGACGAAACCTCGGTAGAGAGATCATCCACAGCTCGCCAGGCTCGTAATCTGCAGTTCCCAGGTTCGAGTCCTAGATGCGCCAGCGTTGAGACTTATCTCCCCAAAACTCCCCTCGGTCATTAGAGGACACTGATGGGCTTGGAAAGGCCGCCGTCCATCGGTTGGGACGTTAATCCGTGGCCCAGTGTGCGGGAGAGCCATACCCTGTGCACGTTAAAGAACACACTAGACAGCCTTGAGGGAGGCTACCATCTGTCTCCTAACATCTATTCCAGTGGGTTCCCTCCCCCAACCTTCTCTCAGCCTTCGGGATCCATGTGACCTGGCCATTTAGCCCATTGTGTGAAAAAAAGTGCCGCTCAGAGGTAAAACAACACAACCCAAGTCCCTTTCCTCACTAGGATTAGTATAGATTAATCTCAATGCTGGAACATTTGAGACTCGAACATGAGAACTGCAGATTATGACCCTAACCCGAGCCTCTACCCAGGCGCGCTGCCGAATGAACCAATCGCTGCATTACCTATAAGTTATAACTAAAAAAGTTGTCAATGGAGAAATCAGCCGGAAGAGAAATTCGCATTCATTCCTTCAAACGTTTGATAGGCAATGTGAAAGAAAAGCATAAATAAAAAAAATTATCCTCAATCAGCTGCTTGACAGGAGCCAGTCAGTTAAATACGCTGTAGAGAAAATCGGTGAGGAAGGCGAGACCTCAGCAGAAAGACAGCACATACATCCATGCCTTACCCGGGCTCGAACCCAGGTGGTGTTGATTACTAGCCAAGCTCGCTAACCGCTCGGCCACAGGACGCAGCGCATACAACAAGATAAAACAATTCACATCAGAAAACTTTTGAGTTAGCAAGGATTGGAAATGCTTTTCTCGGTAGGTGGAGTAAAGGAATCTCATTAAACTGTTCGGAAATATCGACAGAAAAGGAATTGTTTAAAATCATGCATTTGTTTTTCTCTAAATATTATCGAGCTGCTGTTTCACGAATTTTAAGGCAAAATTAATTGGCATAAAAAATGATTTTGCGAATTATTTGCCTACCATGTAATTGTCCTTCCTAATATTTCACTCTTTTTTTAATTACGTTTAAAACCTCATATATTTTGTCATAAATTTAAAAAAGTGTTTAATTTTTTTTAACTGATTTCGCTGAAAGTTTAATAAAAGTAAAATCTCTCCCTGGCCATGAATACGAATAAAAAAATGTAATTTAAACGTAATTAATATATTTGCGTCATTGACAACAGGATTTCGAAAATTTATGAGAAGGTTGTTAAAAAAGGATTAGGTAAATTAATAAATCCTTCATATTCTGAAAGATCCTTTTACAAGAAAAAAACAAACAAACGAGTATTCAGAAATCATAGAGGCATTGAATATGTATTAAATTATATTCGACGCTTAAATAATACTGGCGAAGTTGGAGCGTTATTTTTTTAGCAGTCAGTGAGAAGTTAGATACTTTTCTTTCTTTCTTTAACAAATGATAAATATTGGTGTTTAAAAAAAGACCCAATAGGTATGATTAATTCTACAATATGAAAAAAAAAGACACCCTTGCCTAGTGGGAGAAGTATGATATCTGCTGTCGAGTCAAGCTCCTTTTTAATACACTTCGACATACTTTTTGAACAACTTTGCATGGCAACATAATTTTATTTGTAAGTAGCAAAGCATTGACTTATGTCGAAGAATATGACGTAATAATATGAATCTTTAATTGAACTAGATGAATAACGTATCGGCTCAGGCGAATATTGGATGCCCATTTTACAGGAGAATAGATGTTTTGATTTTATGCATTTAGCACCCTCTAACAATGGAAATTTGAACTAATGGATGATTGAAATAATACAAATAGTAATATTTTATTAGTTCTTAAAATACAAAAAGGACACATGAGACCTAGCTAAATATTTAAAGAACACATTGAGCCTAGCTAACTAATTAAAAAACACATAGAGCCTAGCTAACTAATTAAAAAACACATAGAACCTAGCTAACCTAGGGAGGGCATGCTCTGAGGGGGGAAAGGGCATGGCCCCCTCAGAATGCTAATAAGGGTAATAAAGGCAAAAAACTACGGAAAATGCACATTGCGTGCACTTTTAAATAAATATTTTAAAGACTTTGAAAAAGGAGGGGGAAATGTTAATATTGCAGTAAAAATCGTATCCTGGCTTTTTACATTTTTCCGGCTGCAATGTGTTTCTTCTCCCCCCCCCCTCGAATTTTCCTGGCCTGCTACTCTTTATTTATCCTAATGTCATATCCTTACTTTATGCCGATATGAGAAGAGTGGACAAAATATTTTTCCAAGGTAACGTTGCAGTTTTTTTATGTACATGACTCACGATCGTGGTGTTTCAATTATGACTTTCGTCCTGGGATCTCCCTGAACCAAACCCTTTATTCATTCTAGCAATTCATATCATATTCATATTCTAGCAAGTCTTCGTGCTAGAATTCAGTTATTGAGACTAATTTCGCTTCACAGACACCATTTTCGTTTTTGTGAATAGCACTCTTTATAGGCCTCCTTGGGCCCATACTCACTAACTAACAGGCTTACCGTTCTTTGGGCCCAGAACAAAGCCTATAAATGTCACCATCGCTTTCTAGTTATTCCACAAAGAACATTTTCTGTCGTATGTATGTATAAGAATTTTCTTCCTTGGTATATTTTTGTCATATATACAAGATTTTTTTTTTACATTGTGTATCTATCTAAGTGTATGTGTAATGTTATTATTGTATTGACATTTTCTAAGTATTTCAGTTTGTTTTTAATTGCTTTTGGCAGAAGTGTTCAACTAAACACTCCAGAGGCTTCTCTCTGAATCGTAGCAGTTATCGAGTGAGTCCTCCCCCCCAACCTTCAATGAGCCCTTGGGGTCCTTGAGACCTGCTCATCTTGAGATTCAATTGAGTGCAAAAGAATAAAAAGTGACGCTCAGTGATAAACAGCCCAATGAAATTAAATAACTCACTGGATTATTTATTTGGTTCAGAATTAAGTCGTAAAACAACCTTAGACATGGCGGAAGGAAGAAATGAAAATGGTGCCTTTTGTTGCATCTGACGTCACGAAATCTCAGTTAACGTAATAAATGAAGACTGTCATTGTTGAGATGAAAGCATAGCTTTAATAAGGATTCTAAAGGAACGTTTATTGATGGAATGCGTGTGATAGCGACATTATCCTGAGCTTTACCTAAGAGGGATATAATTTATCTGCTTTTTATTCAAACGATAATCTACGTCATTTAGCAACGAAACGTTATTGGAAGGAAGACTTCATTTAGTTAAAAGGATAGAGATAATATTAGAACTAGAGCAATGCAACTCCAAGTAGATATAGAAGAAGTAAAGGAAGTATCTTCTCAGGGTGGGGAGGAAGTAGATGCCAAAAGTTTTGAAATCAACGAGGGACATTATGACGTAGCAGAGAAGACTAACGTGGGCCTTTCCCTTGCGACGCTCCAGTGGAAGTAACAGAATTAATATCATTTGTGCCCTAATCGAAAAAGAAATAGAAGAAATTTATTAAATCACCATGGACGAAAAAAACGAATCAGCGATACTTAGGATGGGGCCTCTCGACATCACTGAGCGTAATTTCAGCTTTCCGGAAATCCTTTGTGAGACTGAGATTGCTCCATTCGATCCTGACGTTCTATACCAAAGCGGCAAAATTTTTGAGATAAGAGCAGAACTAAATAGAAACAAATCAGGACGATTGCGTCGCTTCTGCAAAGCCTTGTGTAGAATTTTCTGCTCCGGATGCTGCAAAGGAGAGAGAAGAAGGGCACGATAGTTGTTTCAATGTCCTACTCGTCCCTCATCTGTCTTCAAAGATGTCTTCTACTCATCTGTCTTCTACTCGTCCCTCATCTGTCATCTGTCTTCTGAATTCCTTCCAGTTCTTCGTTTTGAAAGAAAACGGCCCTTTTCAGGGCCCCTAAATATGATAAAGGAATGCCAATATCGTACTCTAAGTGTTGTTCTGTCCGTCTCTGATTCTATTTCAGCGCTGCAACTAAATTTAGCTTAGCGTTACCTCTATCAATTAATTTGTGTGGCATAGTGACTCAATAATTAATAGACTCTTTTTCTTTAGGGTAACGCTGAGGAGAGGAATTCTAACTAAGTATCCTTTAAATCCTAATACAGATAATTATAAAACATTGACATTTGTAGAAACTGAACTTTTGTGAGATCATCAGACAACGACAAACATGCATGTAACTACTTAAAGATTTATTCTGGATCTCAGTTATCTCAGTGATATCTCATCTCCTAGTTATGGCCTGACAAATTAGCTTCTATTAGCTTTGTCATCATTTCTGCAAAACACGTTTTACACTCTAAAATTTCAATATCATACATTTTCAAGAGTACTTCACATTTTGCATGAAAACAAATGACAACATTAAAGAAAGTAATTTACCGGGAAATAAATCATAAATTGCAAAAGTTATTAAAAAGATTCACCTGAAACGTTATTATTACTAATACATATATGGTCTTGAAGCAGCCTTGGAATAAAAAGGTCCAACCAGACTGTGTAATATAGTTCTCCAAATGTCTGTCCTGAGTAGAGCTATTGTATTTGGCCACTGAAAGCCAATTCTAACATGGTCTTATTTGACATTGTCTGCCTGCCGCAAGCTATGTCTTCCCCTTTTTCTCTGGCCTTTAGGCACATCGTCCATAGTCTTATTCTCTAATCTGTCGTTATGCATACGGGCAACATGGCCCAACCAGCGCAGTCTCTCTCTGCAAAATATTCGACTCAAAAGTGGTTGCAGACTGCGTAGCCTAACGTTACCATTACTTACAAAATGGAACCCTCTGATTCCGAATATATTACTGCGTAAAGCATAAAGAATCAAAGATATAAAGTTTCCTGTTACCTTGATTAAAAATAATATATATATTATATTCACTGCCATATCTAACCCTAGAAAGAACCAAACTATATTATATTATACAGCTTAATTTTGCTCTTTTAGTGTATACTCAATTTTTCCACACTCTTCATAGATTCTTGAAGTCACCGCAGCAATCGCTGTTCTTCTGTTTATCTCATGTCCCACATCGCCAGAGATGATTAAACTGAGACAATTGCTCGTGCCAACCATTCAAAATAACTGAAGCACAACCAAGCTGACCAATTTTCAGCACGTTAGGTTTCTCTCTACTTAAGATGAAACCTCCTCTATTAGCAGTCTTATGAACAGCACTAATGAAAGAATTCATCCCATCAACATCATTTGCCAAAAGAACCAAATACGCATAATCTAATTCATCGTCATCACCTTCAAGCAGCCATGGGTTACGGTGGTCCAACCAGACCATGCAATTTAGTTCTCCAAGCATATCTGTCCCGAGCTACATCTGCTGCATCTGGTCACTGCACACCAATTCTAATCAGGTTCTGTTTGACATTGTCTGCCCGCCGTATCCTAGGTCTCACCTTCTTTCCGAGGTCTTTAGGCACATTGTTCATAACCCTATTCGCTAATCTATTATTATCCACACGGGGAACATGGCCAAAAAAAGAAAGCAGTCTCTTTCTACATAATATGCTGCTTAAAGGAGTATGTCGACTCCTTTGCCTAACCTTGTCATTACTTACAAAGTTGAACCACCTAATACCTTTAATAATACCCAAGATACTGCGTAAGCATCTAAAATAAAGAAATCATCAATATACTGCGTATAATACCCAAGATACTGAGTAAGCATCAAAAATAAAGAAATCATCAAGTTCCCTGTTATCTTGTTTACAAAGCATCCAAGTTTCACTACCATGACTAATCCTAAAAAGAAACAAACTGTTTTACAGTCTAGTTTTAGTATTTAGGTGTATACGCCTATTTTTCCACACTCTCCATAGATTCTTAAAAGTCCAAGCGGCAATCCCTATTTTTCTATTTATCTCATGCCGCACATCACCAGTACCTGTTACATAGCTCCCAAGATAATTAAACTGTGACACCTGCTCAAGACTGCAACCATTCAGATTAACTGAATCACAGCCTACCTGACCAATTTTCATCACTTTAGTTTTCTCTCTGTTTATAACCAAACCTACTCTACTACCAGTCTCATCAACAGCTCGAATGAAAGAGTTCATCTCATGAACATCATTTGCCAAAAGGGCTAAACATCAGCATAATCTAAATCAGAAATTTTCGTATTTCCAGACCATTTAAGGTCAAAATCTTTCCCTTGCAGTGAATTTCTCATAACATAATCAATAACCAAACTAAAGAGAAAAGGAGACAAAATGCACCCTTGTCGAACACCAGGAAGCAATGCTAAACCAATTGCTACAAGCCTTACTAACTCACACACACGATTCCTTGCTATTATAGAGCGCTTTCATTATGTTAGCTAACTTGTCTGGTATGCCATACCATCTGATGATCAACCACAAATTATGACGATCAACAGAGTCGAAAGCCTTTTTGAAATCAACAAACCTAGTAACCAAAGGTTTCTGAAACTCTAAACATTTCTCAAGAATCTGCCTAAGTTAAAATATTTTATCAGTACATCCCCTACCACTTCTGAACCCGCAATGCTCATCACACAGTTGTTCACCAACCAAATTCTTAATTCTATTAAGTGAAATAATGCTTTATTACTAAACATATAGTAATTAATATTAACCTATGCAGTAATATTTCTTTAGGTTAATCGGCATCTATTTTTTTCATAATTATAACGTCTTTTTATTTAACCAGAACACGGTGGGTCATATGTCTCAAATCTGGAGGGGGCCATTTAGGATCATATGAAGGATTTTATAGTTAAAAGTGTCATTTGTTGACTATAAAATCCTTCATCTGCCCCTACATATAACCTTCAGATGGGGGACTGAAGGCGTCAGGGGTTTGCTTTCCCAGATAAAAAATTGGCTGGCTCTTGGAATCAAAAAAATAAACTACGTGCGAGTCTCTTGGAGGGGGCCATGGCCCCCTCCAAGATAACATTAAAAGAAATTTTTCTCTCTCTGTTCAAATTTCATACATTCTTAAAACTATTCTAAACTACTAGATTTAAATATTTAATATTTATCACTTACCTTCCAGCACAGGATGACAAATTCCATAATGTAGGAAGCCAGCCAATTAGAACTTATTCCTTTAAAGTTCTTGAAAAATTAAGTAATAAACTATCATTCGAAAAATACACTGGTTTCCATAAATTAAGGAAAAATGAGAAAAATCACGATAATTCGCCAAAAAATTGTGCGATCCTCACCAAACTTGTTCATATAACCAGAAAAGTAATGCCGAGTGAGCATACAGTATGCAAATTAATCTAGGTTGCGTCAATTTGCGTAATCGGAAAACGGCATAAAAATGGATGTTTGGAGTGGATCTTTAATTTATGTTCTAAATGGTAGTAAAGAGATTCGAAAGAGCTATTTTGTAGGAATGACCTCGAGATATCATTTGCCAAATGAACTGCAGCGGAGAGCTATTGGCCGGCTGGAAGAAGGCCAAAGACTGAGACGTGACACGATGGCTGAATTGTGAGTCCTTCTGTGGTCCATAGACTGTGGAATCAATTTCTTGGCACCGATTCCGCATCTCGGAGGTATAGCCGATGAAGGGGCCAGAGTTTCGACCGCTGTACAAGACCGATATCTTCGATTAATAGCACAAAGGTGAAGGACGTCTACTCCCTCTCAGCTATGATCCTCTCCTGCAGCAGCCACTGGGAGGGTTGTATCAGCTTCTACTGTGCGTAGAATGCTGGAGAACTGTACGCTACAAGGCCAATAATTTGTATACTCTTCATGTCACGTCACAGGAGAGAGCGTTTAAATTGAGCACGCACGCATGTTAACTGGACAGAAGACCAATGGAGGTCAGTACTCTTCACAGATGATCCAGATATTTCTTACAGAGTGATTCCGGACATTGTTTGATATGGAGAGAACGAGGTACCCGCTATCATCCCAGTAACAACCGTCAAAGAGACATTTACGGCGGAGGTAGCGTGTGTGTTTGGGGTGGCATATAAAATATATAAAAATATAAAATACTGGTCTGGGAACTATAAAATAGTTCCCAGACCAGTATTTTATACAGCTTCACTTTAATACTGAGGTGCAGTGAACTCTAAAATAATGACATCAGTCAAATGAACTTAAATAAATGATTTCTATTTAGTTTGAATTAAGTACGATAACATTAAAAAACAATTCTTCTCTCTCTATACAAATTTCATACACTCTCAAAATTATTCTAAAATTACTAGATTTAAATATTTCTTATTTATCACTTGCCTTTCAGCACAGGATGACAAATCCCATAATGTAGGAAGCCAGCCAATTAGAACTTTGAATATTCTGTAGGAAAAGATTCACCTTAAATACTAAAGTTTATTCAGACAAATTTATTTATTTAAGAAAAAAAAAATAAATTAATCTGTTCAAACGTTTTTGAAGATCCAAAAAATTCTGATCATAAGTTTGTTTTAACAATCTTTTTTTTTATTTCAGGAGACATTCTATTCAAACTTTTATAGTAAACTCAAATCTCCCTTGTATTGTGTTTAACCCTTTGACCTGATAACCTCTTTGATTGACAGCTTCAAGTCATTTAGATATATATATATTGATTCATTAATGAGGACTTTGATCTATCGAAATTCTAATATTCTTCTTTGATAAGAAAAATATTCACAGGTAAAAATATTACTTGGACTTTGTTTAGATAAAAGTTTTGATATTCTTGTTTGATAAGATAAATATTACTTGGACTTTGGTTAGATAAAAGTTTTAATATTTTTGTTTGATAAGAAAAATATTACTTGGACTTTGGTTAGAATTTTTGATATTCTTGTTCGATACGATAAATAATACTTGGACTTTGGTTAGATAAAAGTTTTAATTGAAATGTATGACAAGATAAATATTACTTTGGATTTTGGTTAGATAAAAGTTTTAATATTCTTGTTTGATAAGAAAAATATTACTTGGACTTTGGTTAGATGAAAGTTTTAATATTCTTGTTTGATAAGAAAAATATTACTTGGACTTTGGTTAGATGAAAGTTTTAATATTCTTGTTTGATAAGAAAAATATTACTTTGGATTTTGGTTAGATGAAGGTAAATTTAGAACAATGGGCAATAGCTCGGCCTCAATGGTTCCCAAATTAACCCCTGTTGACTCTTTCGTTTGGTGTTGTGTGGAAAATATCGTGTCAACTAATCCTGCTACTGCTCTTCTGAACCCGAGCATCAGGATCTCAACTGTAATTTTCACGATCACACCATATATGCTTCAACAAACATGGATTACGATTGTTCTTAAGCTGAACAAATAGTTACCACGTGGAAGCTATTGCATAAAATATTCCTATCCTTTTCATTGAATGTAGTTTGACTATAAACGTAATGATTATTTTCATTTGAATTGATAAAATCTCTAAAATGACAGAAAAAATAGTATATTTGGATTTTTTTTTTATTCTTTCAATACACAAAAATATTATCATTATGTTGCTCCACATTTTTGGATTGTTAAAAACGACTAATATCAGCTGTGTTCTAAGAGACACTTATTATGTATCCCTTTAAAACACTTCAGGTATTGTACTTTTAATCTAATCTCCTCGCATTTATTATTAAGATCATGGCGCTAAAAACAAGATGGCAACCTCGCTGAAGAATGCAGCTAGCAAAGCATCAAGCCGTGACCACCGATCAAGCTCACCAGTGGGTAGAAGCAGCCCTCCAATGTCACCCCCTGCCCCTAGCGTTAATTTGTCGCTTTCGGACGATGATCTGTTGGCGTCAGTCTCTAAATGTGTTGAAACTATCTTCAAATCCCAAGATTCTGTTCAAATGATTGTCTCATTACTCACAGGAGCAGTTACTTTTGCTGTTCTGCAAGAAATAAAAAGAACTGTTGAGTTTTCTACGGAGGATATACATGAGGTAAGAGATCAAATTAGAGAGAAAGATATAGTAATACATCAACTACGTTCTGAGATTTCTTTGAAGTGCAATGAACTGGAACAGTATCAACGCAGAGACTATATCAGGATTTTTGGAGTGGAAGAAGTAGATACGCCTACTGATGACCTTGCCATTAAAATTTTCAATGAAAAATAAACATTGGCATTTCCGTAAATGACATTGACCGCAGTCATCGAGTGGGGATTGGTCGGAACGGCAAGCCCTGACCGATCATTGTAAAATTCTGTTCATATCGGAAAAGAGATGTTGTGTTCCGTGCTAAAAGTAAATTTAAAGGCAGTGGAATCACTGTTCATGAAGATCTAACGTCATAAACACTTAAAGTGCTTCATTCGGCTATTGAGAAATTTGGTCAGTGCAATGTTTGGACTCGAGATGTATCAATAGTGGTAAAATGAAAAACGTTAAGAAACGCTTTATTAAATCAAAGAATGAGTTAAATGAACTTTAAAAATAGTTTTTAAAACATTTTCTTTGTGTACCTATACATTTATATATATTTTTACCCATGTTTATAAATATATTGTGATGTGTAACGCATTTTACACAATTCTGTCTCTTAACTTCTATTGTTGCTAAACTGCACATAGGTTGTCGTTTTTAGTAAAACCTCTCCTACTACAAGTACTTTTACGACTTTTTGAAACCCATTAGTCCATTTTATTTTTCTATTCTTATTATTCTGTAATCGTTTTTCATTTGTACATATTTATAACTTATGTCCCTACCTACGGCTAATAAAAATTTTCTTCTTAACTTATAACTAACTCTCTCAGGTAAATCTCTTCCTCACTCCTTAGGAAAAATTCCATTTTAATGATTGATCATAAGCTTTTACTCTATGATATGATCATCAGACCGGTGATTCTCTATGCTTCACCCATATTGGTGAATACTACACCCATCAATATTCGTATGATTCAGGTCTTACAAATCAAGATTTTGAGAATTGCGGTCGATGACCCCTTGTTTGTCACTAACAGACAACTTCATAAAGACCTGGGTATCGATCATATATATATATACACATATAAAACGCACCTCAAAAAGTTTTTTTGAGGCTGTAAGCAATAATCCCAATGAGATTATTTCTTCTCTGATTCTTTACGATCATACTGTTTTGAACAAGTACAAGGGGCCTAAAACGGTAACGTTCTCTGAGGAGACCTACCCGTTTTCGGTTTCTTATACAATTTTACTGCTATTTTTAGCTTTTTTTATGTTTGCCTTTAGGGACCCACCTAAGGGTGATTTACTTATATATTTTGTTCTTACTCATGCCAAACAGGCATATCTTTATGATGGAGATGGCTAATTTACCAGGTTAGGGGTAAAATTATTACCCGGTACATCGAATATGATTATACCATCTACGATCTACGAAATCTCTTCCCCAAGATCACTGTTGATTAAACATTTGTCATCTCAATGTTCGTTCTCTTAAATCTAAACACTCCTATCTACTGAGTTCTGACATTTTGAAATTTGATGTATTTGCTCTTACAAAGACATGGCTCGACATATCCCTTCCAGATTAACATTTTTTAACTCGAAGGATATAAACTATTTCGTATCGACAGATCTAGTGGGACAGGAGGAGAACTTGCACTATATGTGAAGGAAACATCTAATGCAGTGTCTCGCAAACTGTGTGCCGCGAGAGATTTTCAAATTGACACTAGATATTCTAAAGATTTCATTTTGACTTGACTTGTGTTATCGACGTGCTTTAATATCGACGTGCTTTAATAAAAATCTTTCAGATTTTATCAACTGGGATTTAACGAAACTTCAATTTTCCTCTTTTTACGTAACCATCAAAAATTCTTTTTTAGGTGTGCCGCGGGAAAAAAATTAGATTCAGTGTACCGCGGAAAAAAATTAGAATTAGTGTGACGCAGAGTAAAAAAGTTTGCGAGACACTGATCTAAAGTCGAAATAATGCCTATTCCTTCCTATTCTTGTTTCGAAGATCTCTGCGTCAAAATCCTCCATATCAATAAACAAATCGGCACACTTTATCGTCCACCGAACAGCAATATTAAAGATTTTATTAATTCATTGTACTCAGTCCTTGAAAGCTTCCCTTGCAACCTTCCTTCCATTCTTACGGGAGATTTTAATACCTTGCCAGCTCTTTCAAGGGTCAGAGTCCAGTGTTTGGGTACTGAAGCAGTTCCTGTTTCAGCTTCTGTGTAAGGGGATGAACATGACCTAAGTGAGGTACGAGTGGCCATGCAGGTTAGGTTGCTAGGTTAGGTTGCTAGCTAAAGTAGGTGGGAAGCAGGGGGGAGGAATGAAAGCTGGCTAGGCTGGTGTAGGGGAGGGCTGGGCCTGTCTTTGGGAGGAAACCATGAGTAGCATAGATATACACAGTTAAATTACAGAAACAGATTTTTAAGATTATTTATTCTGAGATGACATAGTTGCCACGTTTGTTTTAAAATTGGTTGATGTATTTAATAATTCTTTTTTTTATTTTATGTACATTTAAAGAACATAGCAGTTCTTTAAACAACATAGCAGGAAGATACTGGACTATAAAAATATTACTAGAATGTATGATTACTACTGATCTGGACAACTATGGCTACTTTTCTTTTTTTTCTACCCTGCTGAGGAGTGGTCAACCACACAGGGTCCTGGTGCTGACCATATAAACCTACTGGACTTGACAGATATATGGCTTTGAGCTTGATTATGGATCCTGATTTTGCTGCACTGGTGGGCTTCTGTGGAGGGAAAATCTTCCGCTGTGTTTTCTGTTTGTTTGTGGGTTGACAGCCCCAAGTGAATAGATTCACAGGATATGTTTATCAGCTGGTGGATAATCCTGAGCAGAAGTCATCGCAGGCACCTGAACTCTTTGCTTCTATTGGCATCGTCAAATTCTACATTGGAGGAAGTCTTCCAGTGTAGATGGCTTCAGACTTTAGTAGTGGGGGAACGGGTCTTTGCCCCATGTCTGCGATTAGGGGGCTGTTTGATATTGTCGGCATTCCCTCTCTCAATAAACATAGTTTCTTTAAACATCCCACTAACCATTTTCTCTCCATAGGTAGTTGGAATGTGAGGACTCTGCACAGAGCTTTTTCTCTTGATGTCCTCACACAAGAATTTCACCGTTATAATTTAAATATTCTCGGCTTGCAAGAGACCAGATGGACAGATAAAGGTCAGATTCTTAAAAATAATCTTAAATTTCTCTTTTCAGGGAGGGATGACAATAAGCATCACCAAGGCGTGGGTCTGCTTCTCAGCAGACACGCTAGCGATGCTCTTCTAGGATATGAGTGCATTAATGAAAGGTTTCTTACAGCAAAATTTCAGACAAGCATTAAAGACTTGAATGTTATCTGCTGTTATGCCCCCACTGAGGATGCCGATGAGGATGAGAAGGATAGGTTTTATGAACAACTTCAGAATATTTTGAATTCTGTCAAGAAAGGAGATATTACCCTTGTTCTTGGTGACTTCAATGCCAAAGTTGGTACTGACTCTGACCTTTGGGGAGGAGTAATAGGCCCTTTTGGTATTGGTAGCTGCAATGGCAATTGGCAACGTCTCCTACAGGTAAGTAAACTCAATGGATTCAGAATAACTAACACTTATTACAAACACCGCGACATACATAAGTACACATGGGTTTCACCTGATGGGCTGCATAAGAATATGATTGATTACATATTAATTAACAGCAAATGGGCTAGTTCTGTTAGGAATACCAGGGCATATAGGGGAGCTGAAATTGGATCTGACCATTACTTTGTTAAAAGTGTGTTGCAACTTAAACTTAAAAAATGTTGTGCTAGGGTTAAAAAATTTACTTTTAATACTGAAGCTCTGAAAGATCCAGTTATAGCCAAAGCTTACCATGATAGGTTACTTAGTCATTATGACAGTCATGGTTTGCTTACTACTGAAGTTGAGGAAGAATGGGGCCATTTTAAACAGGCTTTTTTGGAAACTAACAGTACTCTTTTAATGAAAAAGGAGCAGAAGAGGCAAAATTATCTGAGTGATAAGGCACTTGAGCTTATTTCGGAAAGAAAGAACTGCAGGAATGCCCTTAATCAATACCCTACTAGTCCTAATAGAAAGCATTACAGAGACCTTAATAAACTTGTAAAGGATCAGTTAGCTGCTGATAAGAATCTTTGGCTTGATGGTTTGGCTGAGAAAGCCGAGGAAGCAGTTAGACAGCACAACAGCAGAGAGCTGTACCAGATAGTCAATGTTTTGTGTGGTACTAAACGGACAGGCATACAAGGATTGAAGGATAAACAAGGTAAGGTTATAGAAGGGGAGGATTCTGTCATGGCTAGGTGGGCTGAGCATTTCAGTGATGTTCTAAACAATGTAGTTAGTTCTACTCCCATTGTTTGCAATGATGATAGATGCATTGGTGGCTTTAATGTTGGCCCTATAACACAATCTGAAGTTATTTTGGCTGTTTCTAAACTTAAACTTCATAAATCCCCAGGGGTAGATGAAATTACTACGGAAATGCTTAGAGCTGGGAATGTTTTGGTTACCACTTGGATGACTGAAATTCTGAATATCTTTTATGATAAAGGCACGGTTCCTAAGGATTTTACCAGAGCTATTGTTATCCCTATTTTCAAAAAAGGTGATCGCAGTTCTTGTGATAACTATAGGGGTATCAGCCTACTCTCTGTTCCAGGTAAAGTTCTTTCCATGATTGTGCTTAATAGAATTAAGAATCTGGTTGACAGGCAATTTCGTGATGAGCAATGGGGATTCAGAAGTGGTAGGGGATGAGTGGATCAGATATTTTCACTTAGGCAGATTCTTGAGAAATGTTTAGAGTTTCAGAAACCTTTGGTTGCTAGCTTTGTTGATTTCAAAAAGGCTTTCGACTCTGTTGATCGTCATAATTTGTGGTTGATTGTGAGATCATATGGTATACCAGACAAGTTAGTTAACATTATGAAAGCTCTCTATAATAACACTGAGTCGTGTGTGAGAGTTGGTAAGGCTTGTAGCAATTGGTTTAGCATTACTTCTGGTGTTCGACAAGGGTGCATTTTGTCTCCTTTTCTCTTTAGCTTGGTTATTGATTATGTTATGCGAAATTCACTTCAAGGGAAAGATTTTGGCCTTAAATGGGCTGGAGATACGAAAATTTCTGATTTAGATTATGCTGATGATTTAGCCCTTTTGGCAAATGATGTTGATGAGATGAACTCTTTCATTCAAGCTGTTGATGAGACTGGTAGTAGAGTAGGTTTGGTTATAAACAGAGAGAAAACTAAAGTGATGAAAATTGGTCAGGCAGGCTGTGATTCACTTAATCTGAATGGTTGCAGTCTTGAGCAGGTGTCACAGTTTAATTATCTTGGGAGCTATGTAACAGATAATGGTGATGTGCGGCATGAGATTAACAGACGAATAGGGATTGCTGCCGGGACTTTTAAGAACCTATGGAGAGTGTGGAGAAATAGGCGTATACACCTAAAGACTAAAATTAGACTGTATAATAGTTTGGTTCTTTCTAGGGTTAGTTATGGTAGTGAAACGTGGACACTTTGTAAACAAGATAACAGGAAACTAGATGCTTTTGATTCCAGATGTTTACGCAGTATCTTTGGCATTAGGTGGTTCAACTTTGTAACTAATGATGAGATTAGGCAAAGGAGTTTGCAACCTCCTTTAAGCAGCATATTGTGCAGAGAGAGACTCCGTTGGTTTGGCCATGTTGCCCGTATGAATAATTATAGATTGGCGAATAGGGTTATGAACAGTGTGCCTAAAGGCCTCAGAAAGAAGGGGAGACCTAGGATGCGGTGGGCAGACAATGTCAAACAGGACCTTGTTAGAATTGGTGTGCAGTGGCCAGATGCAGTAGATGTAGCTCAGGATAGACTTGCTTGGAGAACTAAATTGCACGGTCTGGTTGGACCTCCGTAGCCCATGGCTGCTTGATGATGATGATGATGATGATGATGATAGGCATTTAAGTAATGAATTATCAGAATGATATAGAACATAACGTTAATACATATGTTAAAGACATAAATTATTTATGTAATATTCTTAATACCTTTTATTTCTTTTTTTGTTTTATAACACGTAAACTGTATAACAGTTTGGTTCTTTCTAGGGTTAGTTATGGTAGTGAAACTTGGAAGCTGTGTAAACAAGATAACAGGAAACTAGATGCTTTTGATTCTAGATATCTTGCTTGCGTAGTATCTTGGGTATTAGGTGGTTTAACTTTGTAACTAATGATGAGTTTAGGCAAAGGAGTCTGCAACCTCCTTTAAGCAGCATATTCTGCAGAGAGAGACTCCGTTGGTTTGGCCACGTTGCCCGTATGGATAATTATAGATTGACGAATAGGGTTATGAACAGTGTGCCTAGAGGCCTCAGAAGGAAGGGGAGACCTAGGATGCGGTGGGCAGACAACGTCAAACAGGACCTTGTCAGAATTGGTGTGCAGTGGCCAGATGCAGCAGATGTGCTCAGGACAGACTTGCTTGAACTAAATTGCAAGGTGTGGTTGGACCTCCGTAGCCCATGGCTGCTTGATGATGATGATGATGATGATGATGATGATGATGATGATGATGATGATGATGATGATGATGATGATGATGATGATGATGATGATGATGATGATGATGATGATGATGATGATGATGAATCCATAAGATATTTTATGTCAGGGGACATTGCAAGACAAATATAATCACCAGCTAATTACCAAAATAAAAAAACTGTTATGTAGCAATGGAATTGTGGAAAGGTTTTTATGTGGTTGGGGACAAAGTAGTAAAGAAAATAAAGTTTAATTTTGAGGGTTTGTGGAATGAAAAATGTGCGGGGGAGGGTGGAGGGTGGAACAGAAGAAAAAGTGATAAAAAAAGAATTTGAAGTAGATAAAAAAATTTCTAAAAGAATAAATATAGGGCATAGGAAAGAGGAAAAGAGAGGTATTCATTTTTAGGTAAACCTAAATACAATAATATCGTGTTTTACTGATACTAACAGTTATATTTGTGGAATATTTAAAATTTAAGTTTTGTAGAGAACGGGAGTTAGAGCAGAAGGAGGAAGGATAGTTTAGGCGAGTAAGAGAAGGCCAGAGGGAACTTGCATTCTTAGCTGTTTCGAGATAGGAATTCCGAAGTGAGCCTTGAGCTAGGAGAGATTAAAAGTTGGGGAAATCGAGATATTTTAAGAACAGGTTCTGTCATGCTCGTCTTGAACATTTTTCATTAAAATTCAAGAATATTGGAAAATTTATTACAAATTTTTTTAAAATTATATTTATTTTAGTCAACAAATTGCGAGAGTTGCTATTTGTGTTTTTAACTTTTGGAGTAAACAGTTATGGCAAGCAACGCTCCTTTTAAATGTTTTAGACTTTCAAATATGAAACAAAAGTGCTTAAAAGCGATCTTTAGATAAATTTGATTCATATTTTCAGTTTATCTCCAGTGACATTTTCCTTCAAAAAAGTATTTTAAAAATTTCAAAATGTTAAATTGACTTTTCATTGGATAACAAGGAAATGTTCCAGTACTTTAGCTAACATAGTGTATATTGATCACATATTTGTTGCAATATTGAAACGTTTACAACACGCCTATAACTTTTGCAAAGAGATGTCGATTACAATGGTTTGATCAATTCCTCATCAAACATTGTCATCATTATATTTATCATTTTAATTGCTTTGTAAAGGGAAACATTGTTTCGGAAAATATTCTACTCTATTCCCTTGCGTTTTATCTTTATCTTCTATGTCTAGCTTCTATAGAATAGAATAGGCTAAACTCAACATTTAACAATGATATGTTGTCATTTATCTTTACAAAACTATTTGGAATCCTCGATTTATTTCATTAACTCTTTTGAATATTTTATTCCGCCTCATTTCATTTATCAGTTGAATAATTTAATTTCTGATTTTTCCACTTTATTTTTCCATAGTAGTGTCAGTTAATGCCCAATGTAATAATCTGAACTTTCAAATCCATCATTAACGAATTCTCTTCTGATTCGGCGTAGAACACGATTTTAATTAGTGTTCTTCATCCCTTAACGGATTTCCAAAGATACGCTGATGAAGTAACTCCTCAGCCTCAATTCCGATGAGAGGTTTTGTGTTCCATTTCAGCGCCAACTGATTCCGGACTCGATGGCATCATGCTACCGAAGTCAGCCTCCATCAATCCTCTCCTCCTTCGCAGCTCCTAGTCGGCTCCTATGACTGCTGACTCAAGCAGAAGCTTACTTGTTGCCTCCGGGGAGTAAGAGGCAGAGGAGGTGAGGGGATGTGATGGATGCGGGTGTAGGATGAGCTCTAGCATCTGGAATGATGATGAATGAGAAAGATAAGGACTCGAACATATAAGGTTAGCCTCATGGGGCAGAGGGAATTTCTCCATTCTCTTTACTATGATATCTGAAAGATAATAGATATAGCAATTCAAACTGAAGCAGTTAAATTTCATGTAACCGGACTTGTCTATGACTTATGGATTCCGCTTATCTGGTCTCGATTTCTCCTTTTATTTAAAGAGAAACATTTTTTTGACATTTCAAATTTAAACAGTCAAATTTATTACTAATTAAGACTCCATCAGTAGCACTAAGCTATCCTGACACTGCTTGTTCTGAATACTCACTTATTTATTTCATTTCTCTGAGAGACTATAGATTTAATGTTTTAAATTAAAAGAGTTAGTCTCGTTCACCCGGATTCTGCTTATCTGAAATACTACGTTATCCAGACACAATTTTCCCTATCTCTCCATTTGCTTGTGACTATACACTGACACATTAGAAGTGGAAACAAGTAAGCCTTTTATTTTTAAGAATATAATTTTTATTCATAAGAGTAAAGAATACAAATACATTTACCATTTGATCCACAAAGCTAAATAGCTTATTTGTAGGAAAATGAATAAATTAAATTAAACATAGGTCATTCAGCCACAAAAATTGTGTACATCAAATAAATTCACGAAACACTTAATAATCAGCTAATTAGAAATTTCCAAATATTTTTTCAATTCGATTTTCAGTCTTCTAAAAGAATCTATGTTTAATATTTCTTTTCGGATAGCATTAAATACAAGTGGTACTTGATGTTAGGAGGTACGGTTTCCGCAATTATTTCGAAAAGTAGGCATCTTGTAATACCTTTGGTTTTGAAGTCTTGTATTTTTATTGTGTTGAATTTTTAGTTTGTAAGTTTCGTCAAAAAAATTTTAATTATTAAATTATATTTATATAAAGTACTGTAGGATAAAAGATCTAAAAATTTTAATCTATTTTTGGAAGTTTTATAATTTTTTTTGCAAATGAAACGGAATAATATTTTTAACTATTATAGATTGCAGGTTTTCTACTTTATTTATGTTAGTTAATTTAGTTTTCCATGCACAATTATTCCATAATTTAAAATCGATTCGCATATTGCTTTATAAAATAATATACAGGTTTCCATATTTAGTATTATTTTAATTTTTGAATTTTTAATGCTAATCTTCTCAAGCTTTCACACATGTGGGATATATGGGCATTCCACCTAAAATATTCATCAAAAATGATTCCTAAGTATTTTATTTGATTTACTTGCTCAACAAGTGGAAAACTATATAATGATTCACAATTTGAAGCATCCTTTTTTTTGCAATTTATTTTATGAGTTTTGATGAATATTAAATCCTGGTGAATGTAAAATCATCCATTTTTTTTTCTCATTTAAGTAGATTTTATTATGATTTAGTCACTTAATTATATTATTGTAATCTGTTTGAATCTCTGAAATGCTATCATTTAAATATTTGTGATTGTTTTTTAAAACAATGTCGTCAGCATATAGATAAATAGCACTTTTTAATTCAGTATTGAACAAATTATTTATGTATGCCAGGAGCAATAAAGGACCTGAAATTGCACCTTGGGGAATTCCATATCGTGCAATTACTTTCTTGCTCTAAAATATTTTTATTTTAATAATTGTGTATCTGTCTGATAAATAATTTCGAAACCAAACTAACATTATACCGCGAATACCGTAATTTTCCAATTCATTTAGTAAAATGTTACGATCTATTGTTTCGAAGGCTTTCTGTAAATCTGAGAACATAGTTACACCTATTATTCAATGATTTGTTAATATTATTTGCAATTTTAGAAATTAGCTGAATTGTGTTTTTCCTTTTTGAAAGCCAAATTCACTTTCATTAATTATGTTGTGCTTAAGTAAAAAATTATAAACAGTATTATAAATATATTTTTCAATTATTTTTGAAAATATAGGTAGAATAGTTATTGGTCTATAGTTATAAAAGTCCTCCTTAATATCTCCTTTAAAAATAGGTCTTAAAATACCTGTTTAGAGTTCAGTAGGTATGTTCCCAGTAAATATGATCTGATTTATAATTTTTGATATAATATTTAGTAGTATTTCTTTATTAAATTTTATATGTTTAATGTAAACTTTATAGTAACCAAGTGATTTATTGGTGTCTAATGTAGTAATTGTTTCATCAGTTTGTTTTTCAGTGATTTCATGTATAAAAATAGAGATCAAGACTCTTTGTATCATGGTTGGAGAATAATTTGTATCGTCTTGGTGATTTGTATCTCTTATGTGTGTAGAATTAGTGTATTATAAATGTCATTGTAATTATTTTCTCTTTCTTCCACAGATAATTTCTTTTTGGACATATTATCAATTATTACGTCGTCAGCTAATTTTTTCTGTTTTCCTTCTAATATTTCATATATTAATTGCTAGTTAGCCTTTATACCATTTTATTTGTATCCCTAATGATCCGTAGTACTCAATTATCTTTCCTTTTCTAGGACTCTCTAGTTGTACGACAAATAAAAGAATTTTAATGCATCTTCTGAACAATGTTGTCAACTTTATACTGAAAAATGTTACTAACAACAGCTCTGAATTTTAGCATTTCGGTAATATTTACATACACTCTCTGATCAGAAGTATCCGGACACCCCTTCTGAGTAGGGGATTTGCCCATATTCGCCACAGCCATGGCCCAAACAGGTATAATAGGACGCATATGGCCTGGCAAACCTCATAGACACGCATGAACAAGAGAATGGGGCGTATGGCAAAACTCTGTGACTCAGCGCGGCAAGGTCATAGGATGTCACCTTAGCAACAAATCAGTCCGGGACATTTCGACCCTGCTTCAGCTGCCCCGATCAACTGTAAGTGATGTTGTTGTGAAGTGGAAACGCCTAGGAGCAACAAAAGCGCAATCGCGACCCGGTAGGCCAGGTAAAATGACAGAGCAGGACTGCCGAGTGCTGAAGATGGTGGTGCCACAAAATCGCCTGTCCTCGGTTGCAACACTCACCACCGAGTTCCAAAATGCATCTGGAAGCAACTCCAGGATTATAACAGTTAGTTGCGAGCTGTAAGAAATGGGTTTTTATTGCAGAGCAACCGCACACAACCTTAACATCAACAAGATCAACGCCAAGCATTGGATGGAGTAGTGTAAAGCACGGCGCCAGTGGACTCTTGAGCAGAGTAACCGCGTTCTCTCGAGTGATGAATCAGGCTTCACCATCTGTCAGTATGACGGAGAAGTTTGTGTGTGGAGGATGTCAGGTGAATGTTACTTGCCTGATTGTGTTGCGTCAACTGTGAAGTTTGGTGGAGTAAGCATCATGCTCTGTGGCTATTTTTCATGGATCTGGCTGTCCCCCCCCCCTAGTTCCAGTGAACGCCGCGGTCTATAATAACATTCTCGACAATTCCGTGTTCCCAACTTTATGGCAACAGTTTGGTGAAGACCTTTCCTGTACCAACATGAAAATGCCCCATCCACAAAGCGAGGGCAGTGCAATAATGGTTTGATGAGATGGATGTGGAAGAACTTGACTGGCTTGCACAGAACCCTGATCTCAACCCCATGGAACACCTTTGGAATGAATTGAACGCCGACTGCGAGCCTGATACTACTGGCCTCACTAATGCTCTTGTGGAAGAATGGCTGGTAATTCCCAAATCAACGCACCAAAATCTAGTGGAAAGCCTTACCCGCAGCGTGGAGGCTGTGATAACAGCAAAGGGTGGACCAACGCGATATTAATTCCTTTACTATTATCGAGAGGTTGAGGATGAGCACGTGTCGGATGCTTTTGATCATATAGTGTATATCAGTATAGGTGCTGATATTTATTTCTAAGCTGGGGTAAATCAGTATACAGGATAATTACAATGTAGCTTTAAAACTTCAAACACATCATCATCATCGTCGTCGTCGTCATCATCAACAAGCAGCCATAGGCTACGGAGGTCCAACCAGACAGTGCAATTTAGTTCTCCAAGCAAGTCTGTCCTGAGCTACATCTGCTGCATTTGGCTACTGCACATCAATTCTAATAAGGCTGCCACTGCAATTGACAATGTCTGCCTACCGCATCCTAGGTCTCCCCCTCTTTCTGAGGCCTTTAGGCACGCTCTTCATAACCTATTTGCCAATCTATAATTATCCTTACGGGCAACATGGCCAAATCAACGGAGTCTCTCTCTGCACAATATGCTGTTTAAAGGAGGTTGCCGACTCCTTTGCCTAACCTCATCATTAGTTACAAAGTTGAACCACCTAACAAACATATATAACTGCTTTATATGTTACATGAAAAGAAAGCAAATGAAAAACGATGAAAAGATAATAGTTTGTTATGTGTCATAACCATGGGAAATGATGCTGTAGGAAAACCAGAAGTAGTGGATTAGACAAATACAGAGAAAAAACAATGTGTGCTTGTTTCAAGAAACTAAGCAGTATTTCAAGAACAGTGCAGCTCCCTATTACCTGTTGAAAATGAGATATTGTCTAAATCAGCAATTCCAGTCGACAGTATCGGTCTTGACGACCTCCTGTAAACGGCCTCCTTGTTCATCAGACTTAACACCACTCGATTTATTTCAGTAGGTTTTCATCAAAGGTGAATTTTATCACTCATCATTACCACAATTCATCAATGAACTGTAGGAAACGTAAAAATATAAAATAAAGTTTTTCTCTATGGTCTACCGAAGTGAATGGTGTTTGAATAAGACGAAAGACGAAAATTTGAATAACATCATAAACTAGTTACAACGTCATTGAAGCCAAATATTCAGCAGCTCATTTTTGTGATCTAGTCCTATTCTTCTTCGTCACGCCAACTTCAGTTATGACGTGAAGATAAACTTTATTTTAATATTTAATTTTGTTCTTATCATTTTGTATCTATAAATATGACAAATAAAATGTAACGAACAAAGTGAAATTTTTTTGTTCTTTTTTTTTTCGTTCTCTCCTTATAATCTCCTAAATATTTTTCTATCCTGTCCGATACCAAAAACGTTTGTGCATTCCTGCTATATCGCAACCTTTTTCAGAATAGAGCACAAAGGCTTCCAAAGATGGACTGGAGAGTATCAACTGGTTCAAGGACAAACATGACGAGCACAAAGGCTTCCAAAGATGAACTGGAGAGTATCAACTGGTTCAAGGACAAACATGGCTAGCACAAATATTTTTAATCACCCCTCATCCAAATAAAAGTAGTATAATAGTACTTATAATTTTTGAAGTTTAACTGTTTATTCTATTGGTTACCATTGAGATCGATCCCGACCTCGGTCAATAGAGGACACCGATGTATTTGGAAAGGCCGCCATCCGTCGGATGGGACTTTAAGATCGGTAGCGCGACACGCTCATAATCTACAGTTTCCAGGTTCGAGTCCCGCCTGAGCTAGCGTTGAGATTACGCCCTGCCTTAAGTCAGTAGGGGACTCCAATAGACTTGAAAAGGCCGCCGTTCGTCGGATGGAACGTTATGCCTTGGTCCATATGAAGAGAGCCACACCCTGTGTACGTTAAGAACACGCTGGATGACCTTAACGAGAGGCTACCATTGGCTACCATTGGTCTAGAGAGGCTACCATTGGTCTCCTAACAGCTGTCTAGTGGATCCCCTCCACCAAATTCTCGGGTTCCTTGTGACCTGGTCATTTAGTCCATTGTGTGCGAAAGAGTGCAACTCAGACATAAAACGATCGAACTCTAAGTATCGAGCACCAATTAGTTGTATGAACCAAGCTCTTTAAACCACTTATCAAGTAAAAATATAACTTTGTTCATTCACATGCACAACATCGAAGCTCTGGATAGAAAATTTTCTTATTCATCGTAGGCCGACAACCAATTTGGTAGAAAGGAATGAACCTCACTACAGTGATAGACATTTTGTAGTACCACGTAGTGGAGCTCCATAGCATGACTGACCATCATAGCTTTCCTTTAGCTGTAGTGAATTACTCCTACCTTATCTCAGCTGGTAGAGCGTCTTGCATATAACCAGGAGATCCCATATTGCAGTCCCGAAGACAGATGAATGGAATTTTTTTTCATCCTTTCCTGATTTTAACAATAACGTCGTTTGACAGTGTGCCTCAAACATCTTCCCTCTATACTCCTGCATCTCCCCTATTTGATTTTCGCGATTTTTGGACCTCTAAAAAACGCCATGAAAAGAGAGAAGTTGAAATCAGACGAAGAGGTGAAATGAATTGTCACAGGCTTCCTCATTCATCATCCAAATTCGCTTTAGGAAAGAGGGTATCCAGTTAGTGCTTTCAAGTATAGACAACTATCTCAATAGGTATGGAGTATTTGAGCAGACCAATAAATTATTTAAGTTCATTTCCTACTTCTCCACTTTTCATTTGAGTAACCCTTTAGCCTTTAGATATCTTTTAATTCTGTTATGAAACACTCATGAAGTTTAATTTTTCCAATATATCTGACTTCTCCACTTTTCATTTGAATAACCCTTTAGCCTTTAGATATCTTTTAATTCTGTTATGAAACACTCATGAAGTTTAATTTTTCCAATATATCTGACTTCTCCACTTTTCATTTGAATAACCCTTTAGCCTTTAGATATCTTTTAATTCTGTTATGAAACACTCATGAAGTTTAATTTTTCCAATGTATCTGACTTCTCCACTTTTCATTTGAATAACCCTTTAGCCTTTAGATATCTTTTAATTCTGTTATGAAACACTCATGAAGTTTAATTTTTCCAATATATCTGACTTCTCCACTTTTCATTTGAATAACCCTTTAGCCTTTAGATATCTTTTAATTCTGTTATGAAACACTCATGAAGTTTAATTTTTCCAATGTATCTGACTTCTCCACTTTTCATTTGAATAACCCTTTAGCCTTTAGATATCTTTTAATTCTGTTATGAAACACTCATGAAGTTTAATTTTTCCAATATATCTGACTTCTCCACTTTTCATTTGAATAACCCTTTAGCCTTTAGATATCTTTTAATTCTGTTATGAAACACTCATGAAGTTTAATTTTTCCAATATATCTGACTTCTCCACTTTTCATTTGAATAACCCTTTAGCCTTTAGATATCTTTTAATTCTGTTATGAAACACTCATGAAGTTTAATTTTTCCAATATATCTGACTTCTCCACTTTTCATTTGAATAACCCTTTAGCCTTTAGATATCTTTTAATTCTGTTATGAAACACTTATGAAGTTTAATTTTTTCAATATATCTGACTTCTCCACTTTTCATTTGAATAACCCTTTAGCCTTTAGATATCTTTTAATTCTGTTATGAAACACTCATGAAGTTTAATTTTTCCAATATATCTGACTTCTCCACTTTTCATTTGAATAACCCTTTAGCCTTTAGATATCTTTTAATTCTGTTATGAAACACTCATGAAGTTTAATTTTTCCAATATATCTGACTTCTCCACTTTTCATTTGAATAACCCTTTAGCCTTTAGATATCTTTTAATTCTGTTATGAAACACTCATGAAGTTTAATTTTTCCAATATATCTGACTTCACTTTTCATTTGAATGACCTTTTAGACATCTTTCAATTTTGTTATGAAACAGTCATGAATATTTTCAACAATTTCGAATGTATTCAACAAAAGATAAAGATATATTAGAATCAAACTTTAGAAAATTTAGTATAACAGCAACGACGATAATGGTGATAGCTGACATAATAAGATACTAAACATTAGCACTATATCTTGTTTCATGAGAATTTTTAATAAAATAATTATATAGTAATTCCATTATTTCTTAGAGTAATCGAGGGTGTCGCAGAGGTTCTGCTGCAGCTCAAACGAAGCAGACCGGGGACACCTATTATAAATTATTAAAACTTTATATATTTTGTTATACCTTATAAGTTTTCATATATAACAAAATTTTTCTTCCGTTGTTAATGAACGATTCATTGAACATAACGAATTAAATCAAATTTCAGTGCTTCAGTCTTAACATTGAACATAAGACCACATTTTCCTTTCATATTAATTCTACTCTCAATCTACGCTAAGTGCTAAATAATCGTCTTTAGATATCATTACTTAACTGTAAATACTAAACACTAAACTGTAAGTAAATTGTAAGTATTGAAAACTCATAATTGATATCATTAGTGAATTATACATAAATGTTAGAAACAGGGTTTTGGAGCCATGGTGTTGGAGCTTAGCTTCGTCTCTGTTCCGGTTCCTGCTCCGGGTAACTCCTGGCTCT
This sequence comes from Ryuthela nishihirai, assembly GCA_038380435.1. Taxonomy (NCBI): domain Eukaryota; kingdom Metazoa; phylum Arthropoda; class Arachnida; order Araneae; family Heptathelidae; genus Ryuthela; species Ryuthela nishihirai. Next base: position 84,481,571 of record JAWZYU010000007.1, on the reverse strand, counting down.
AATAAAACACTGAAAGTTTAACTATTCATTTTCAATTTTAATATAGCTTCATGTTTCGTAAGAATTTTTAGATTTTTTTCATAATAAAATCTGAATTTAGTCCAAATTTCAAAATTAAAACTCAGATTTATTGATTTTTTTTCGCTTTTCTCATCAGTTACAACAAAGCATAAAACAGAAATTTCAAATTCGATCAAACCTACAGACAAAAAGTTTCAAAATATCTTCAGTAGTAAGTTGAAATAGAAATGTTTCTGCCTAAGATTAAATAATTTACATATCCTTTGTAATTTGCAAAACGCCAAGAAATGAAAAGTTCAAAATTCTTGATTAAAATCTGGGAAGAGAACAGCCTTTAAACAGATAATTTTTCATTCAAAATCTGAGGTCATTATAAAGAATTCAGAACTGAAAACATCCACTCAACACTGTTTGTAAAGCATGCAAATTTGATACAATTATATTCATTTATGAAATTCTTCGTAAACGTTTCACATATTGAGTAATTAAAATGCAAAACTGAGAAAATATTATAACTGATAATAAACTGAGAAAATAATAAACTGAGAAAAAACGATATATATCATAAATGAATAAACATACTTGCATGTTAATTCACTTATATATGGGAGATAAGTGAATTAACATATATAATATCATATATAATATCACTTATATATGGGAGAATGCACTCCTTCAAAATGAAGTGCATCTCTTGCTTTGTAGCAATTGCAACAGTTCAATCAAAAATTTTAAATAAATGTCATGTTTTCATCGTATGCTTTTTTTTTATAGATTTTACAGTAACTGATCATTTATGACCACAAACACATAACTAACTATGAGTTCCTTCATAGCATATTTCCTATATTACAAAATAAACCTAGTAGAAACTAAACATAAGGAAAAGTCTAGTAATAGTTAATATCTAGTAATAGGATCCAGGGTGAATGTAGGAAGGATGGTGCCACTACGCGAGGAAGCGTTTCTTGACGCTAGGCATTTTGACGTCACATTGGGAAGATTTGGGTTGTTGGGTTGTTTCACCTCTGAGCGGCACTTTTTTGCAGACCATGGGCTAAATGGCCAGGTCACATGGACCCCGAAGGCTCAGAGAAGGTTGGGGGAGGGGACTCACTGGAACAGCTGTTGGGAGACAGATGGTAGCCTCCCGTCAAGGCCATCCAGCGTGTTCTTTAACGTGCACAGGGTATGGCTCTCCCACACACGGGGCCACGGCTTAACGTCCCATCCGACGGACGGCGGCCTTTCCAAGCCCATCGGTGTCCCCTACTGACCGTGGGCAGGGCGGGGAATTTTGCGGAGATAAATCTCAACGCTGACCCAGCTGGGACTCGAACCTGGGAACTACAGATTACGAGCCTGGCGCGCTACCGACTGAGCCACCCCGCCCCAGTGGGGAGATGAAGGTAAACAAAGTGTATAAGAAGCCTACGATATGATAGATTTCTGTTGGCAGAAAAAGTGTAAAATTACAATCTCAGTTTTTTTAAACCGTTTGAGGGAAATATTTACTTTTATAGATACACATTCAGCACCCACTTTATTAGGTAGAGTTCCGCGTTGTCAATAGTAACCGAGATACAGAACTCGGGAACATATTAAATATTCACTTTTAAAAAAAAAGCGTGACTGAATATAATTTAAAGATTTGAAATCTATTTCAGCCTAAATAAAACTAATAAATTAACCTAAATAAAACAACTCTAATAGAGGACGAATCTTTAACAATATTCATTCTCTATTTTAGAGTTAAGGAAATTGACTATAGCAGCAATAATTCCAATTTAAGTAATTGCTCTCAAAACGTAATGATAGATATAAACACAAAATAATAATAAATAAAAATAAGTACAGAAATTCTATGGTGATTTATATCGAATTACTATAGAATTTCTATTAGATGATCTGAGAAATTATTATGATCTTGCTCTTAAATTTAAATTCGATCGAATTAAAACACCAAATCTTCATTTCAACTGATCTTTTTACCAACTATGCTAATAATCATAATGAAAATAGCAAAAATATAATTTTTATAGTCGCCATAAGTAGTGGTTCAAATTTTATCCCTCCCAAAAAATATTGACGTCACAGATGTGACATGTCGTAAATACAGTTTTCAATTTACTGAGAAAATATTTCTAGAGTTATTCAAGGAAAATTCTGTTGTTTTTTTTTTTCTTTTGTTTTGATTAATTCTGAAATTTCTATTCTGCTGCATCGATTTTCATTTATGTTTATTCCACTGCTTTTGCTTTGATTGTAATCTTGTTTGCAAATCAGAGATTTTCCTCTTGACTTTATTTAGTTTTTAATAGCAATTTGAAACTGCTGCTGTAATTTTCTAATGCGTTAACTATGACGCACTGACATAAACTTTTATTCCCATAAATCAGTAGAGTGCAAGCTAATGTCTTTAAATTGTCAATTAAGTGAGATAATGCTACTTTTTAACTGGGTACACGGTCGTATTTTCCACAGCGATCACTTTCTTATTCCAAATTCATTTCGTTGTTTCCCGTCATAGTAACAAGATTGAATTTTTTTATGTGACGTGATATTTCAATCTGAAATGGCATTATTATTTTGTTTACGTTTCACAAGTAGTCCTAAGAGTTCGCTTCATAAATTTTACAGGCGATTGATCTTAAAGGCATCTGAAAATATTTACCTCATATTTTAACATATGTGCATCGAATAAAAAAAAAAATCTTCACGCTGACAATGCAGCACTCACTTCATACTAATTTTTGCTTCTAATTCGAATGTATATGAAACATTGTTTTTCTTATTCTTCGAAGGATTACTCGTGTACTTTGTTACTTCATAGTTCGGCATGATAAAAATAAACAAAAATTACCTGAAAGACTTCAAAGAGAAAGAAATTCACCAAGCGAAGAGCAAAGAAAGACACGAAAGAACGTACGATTATTTGCGTACATTAGCTGAGCCACCCCACTGTGAGGTCATGGGCCACGCCCTCTCAGCGACATTCGAATGACTAGTGAAACAAAGCCTTTTGGCACCACCTTATATATACTCACCTTGATAGGATCTAGTAATAGCAGATTTACCCAACATTGCTTGCAATTAAACTTTTATAAATATACAGAGTTGACAACTGATATTTTTTCGGGTTTTATCAAAATTCTACATTTTTCAGCCGTTTCTTTTTTCTAGAAAATTTGCTCCAAACTTTTGTAATATTTTCATCTTTTCCAAAAGAAAATGCTAATAAAAGGGAAGAACTATTTCCAATTTAACTTGTTACTGAAATAAAAGTGCAACTCTGTTCTCGCTTCCTATTTGCTGATCGACAGTAATGCTCTGCAGATAAGAGGAAATCTATTTCCATTTCCTAATAACCATTTCCAGACAGGACATCCGCGAAAAGGTCTCTACTTTCTTACTGCCCTGCTATGGACAAATCCTCCAATCAGCTTTAAGTCTCAGAATTGTTGCTTGGAACTTCAACGTTCTGAAAAGCGGTCTCTTGCAGTTCAGAATCTTTTTTTAATAAAACTGACGCTAAACTGTTCTGTGAAACCATTATCAGAGCTAGTGAAGCATCAAGATTCCAAAGTAAAATTTCCCGCAATGACCAGGAGCAAAATATGGATGAAAGTACAGTTACAATAATAAGGAAAAACATTCCTCCCTTCTATTCACTAATAGATATTTGCCCACGACTGAACTTCAAAGCCTTGTTGAATCCACTACAGTGGTAATCCAAAACAAGGATATGGAAGAAATCAAGCTAATAATAATACCTCTTAATGCAGATCGGCATACAAACCTCTTAATGCAGATCGTCCAATTATTCCCTGGAGACCTTAACTCCAAGCACTATACGTGTAACTCGAATACGTGTAACTCGAAATGGGGAAATAAGTGTGACCGCATCTTACTCGACTACTTCACACAGAAAGGACTGATTGTGAATGCACCAAGAGAGCCCTAGTTTTCCTCCTACAACCGCTTACGCTATCCAGACGTTCTGGATATCACCATCATTAGCTACTTTTGTCCATCGTATGAACTCAAAATTAGGTATCAACTGAGCTCAGACCACGAGCCTGTACTTATTAGGGTTTGTAATGTGGTACAGGAAACCCTTTCTACAACCACGATCACCAACTGGTAGAGGGAAAAAAAAATTAGTCAATGAGAACATTAGAGAATCATCTCTGTGAACTCCACTTTCCTCATTGACAGAGAAATCACACATTTTAGCGAGAGTGTTACCCATCTCTTGGCTAGTAAGCCAAAATAGAGGCAATTGACCCTAATGAACTCCTTAAGGATATCATTGAGCTAATCTCTTATAAAAGTAAGGTCAGACGAGACTGGCAAGGACACCATAAGCCAGAATCTCATGAACGCCTTAAAGAGCTAAATAAAATGAATGGCTAAAAGAGCTTAAAGAGCAATGATAAAAAAACTCCATTACAGAGGAAATTCGAGAGTATCGATATGACTCCTGATCAGAAAGCGTTCTTCCCTGACCTAGAAGACAATTCTATCTGGTGAATGACCACTGCTGTGAAAAAAACATTTTTTTCGCCTACAGTAATGGTAGCAAGGTGGAAGCTTTTCGCACCCACGTTTTAAAACCAGTTACAGGACAGTGGTGATCTATCAGATTAATATATTTCTGAGATGGTTGAGAATACTCTTGATCACTTCTCTCCTATTCGACATACTTCACCCCATGAGGTGCGGGAAGCCATTAAAATCTTAAACCTAGAAAGGCACCTGGCTTTGATAGCATTACAAATGCCATGCTCAAACAGCTTCCACCTAGGGCTATAGTTAACATATGCTGTATCTTTAATGCTCTTCTAAGAATCACTTATTTCACAAGCACATGGAAAAAGGCTATAATTAAGATTACACTAAAGCCTGGGAAGGATCCCAACTTCCCACAGAACTCTAGGCCCATAAGGTTGCTCTCATGCCTGGGCAAGTTATTCGAGAGAGTAATCTTAAATCGCCTTATGGGACAAATAGAGCAAAGCAAATTGATTCCAGAGGACCAGTTTGGCTTTAGGCAGAAGCGTCCACCAGATTATCCGTGTAATGGGGAAAGTTCCTGAGTCTCGAAATAGAAATGAGACCGTGGCATCTACCTTCATTGGCATTGGAAAAGCCTGTGACAAGGTTTGTATAGACTTCCAGTTTTTGAAATGATCAAAGCTGAATTCCCTTCAGTAATATTACCCAGTCTTACCTGAATGGGCATACATTCTGTGTTCAAATGGGGTACTGTCTCTCTATATGGAGAAATATTTATGCCGGTGTATCACAAGGCTCCCTGTTGGGCCCTACTTTATTTAATCTGTTCTATATTTGTATGAACTCCCTCAGCTTCATCCCTACACACTGACTACATCTCTCTACTTTCTCCATCGTTCAGACTCAGCCTAGCCGTCCAAAGGCTGCAGCTAGTTATGGACAAGGTAGAGCAATGGTACTCCATATAATAAATAAATAAATACCCCCTCAAGCAGCTGCTTGCCACAGAGGTCTGGCAAGAGCCTGTCAGTTTATATGCCACAGTAGGAGATCTGAGAGGATGGCAGGACCTCAGCAGAAAAACGACACACACATCCATGCCTAATCCGGGGCTCGAGCCCAGGTCCCTTAGATCAGTAGCCAAGCGTGCTAACCACTCGGGAAAAATAAAAATCCACCCAGAAAAGAGCCAGTCAGAACTCTTCTCACGGAAAAAGAGTTAAAACTCCTGACTCTCCTAAAATATTTGGAATAAAAACCGAATGGAGACCTACAGTGCAGTACGTAGGAGTGATATTACACAAAATATTAAAGTGGGTGCTCATGCCAGTCATATGCTCTCAAACGCAAATAGCATTAAGTGAAAACTTGGTCCACTGACCAGATGGGACTCAAGATGCCTCCAGAAAGGAAACTTTTCATCTACAACAGTGGTTCTCAACCTTTTATGCTTCACGTACCCCCCTGGAAATGTGTATGTAATTGGCGTACCCCTTCTGTAGATAAATAAAAATATAGTTATAGTATAACAATGGTTATTTTTACTTTGTTACTAGATCTAGCGAGTTTTGAGCTCTCATGAGATACCCAAAAAAATTTTACTGCGACCCCAAGGGTTACGCGTACACCACGTTGAGAACCCTTAATTTACAAGATTGTTTTGAGACCTATACTGGCTTATGCTTCGCGAGTGTGGGGAAACAACAAACATCAATTTGAAGAAGTTCCAAAGTTTCTATACTAAGTCCTGAGATCTATGGTTAGTGCTCCATGGTTTGTAGGGCGGGGGTGGCTCAGTCAGTAGCGCGTCAGGCTCGTAATCTGTAGTTCCCAGGTTCGAGTCCCAGCTGGGTCAGAGTTGAGATTTATCTCCGCAAAATTCCCCACCCTGCCCACGGTCAGTAGGGGACACCGATGGGCTTGGAAAGGCCGCCGTCCGTCGGATGGGACGTTAAGCCGTGGCTCCGTGTGCGGGAGAGCCATACCCTGTGCACGTTAAAGAACACGCTGGATGGCCTTGACGGGAGGCTACCATCTGTCTCCCAACAGCTGTTCCAGTGGGTCCCCTCCCCCAACCTTCTCTGAGTCTTCGGGGTCCTTGTGGCCTGGCCATTTAGCCCATGGTGTGCAAAAAAGTGCCACTCAGAGGTAAAACAATCCAATCCAATCCATGGGTTGTAAAAAATAAACACATTCATAGAGTATGGACACTGAACACATATACTATTCAAAAGCTTGCTGAACACATATACTATTCAAAAGCTCCCTCAGACCTTTTACGAGGCAGTGGGGGATAATCCAAATGAGATTATAAGCTCACTGATCAATTACGATCATCTGGCCATGAACCAGTTTAAGAGACCGAAAATAATGGTCAATGAAGACCGTTAGTTTGAGCCTTAATGGTTTTATCTGGAATTTTGCTATTGTCTGTCCTGTAGTCATTTTTACGTTTACTCATTCAAGCCACTTGCCAATTGCCAAAAATAGGGGACCAATTTTATCAGACAAAAACCTGAGGGTTGGAATTCGTCATATTCAAGTCCATATATCAGAAACATCAATTAGAAACCCACTTAGGGAAAGTGGCAGAATCCTATAGAAGGCAGACAACTTTGAAAAGGGCGTTACTCCTGAAGAATTAATTTGCAGAGGGGAAAAGTAGGGAAATATGTCAATTTTCACTACTCCGTATGCTCTAATAAGGATCCTTAACGAAAGAGACGGAAAACGTTACTCTCACTATTCTGATGCATTTACAACTTGGATTGTTATTTCTTCTTTAGGGAAATTTTCTTCTTCATTTTCCGTTTTCAACAAAGAAAGGAAAAAGTATTCGTAATAAAAAGTGCAAACAACATAGTTCAAACTTAGAAAGTTAAGGGTGATTGACATTGCTTCGTTTCAGCCTTAATTTCATTACTACCGACTTCGTTATAAACAGGTTTTACTATATATTTGATATCTAGGACATCCGTTTCAATTCGGACAGGAAGAAAGATCAGAGCTACCCTTTACATCTCTTCTTGAGCTGTCTCAAGTCTTCAAGAATTTGAAACCTAACAAGGCTTCATTTCCGATAATATTTCCAACAGAATGCTGAAACACCTTCCGAAGGAAGCCATTACGCATCTCTGCGGGATTTTTAATTTCCTTCTCCATCACCATGTTTTTCCAGAAGCCTGGAAAAACGCTTATGTCAGACTGATACACAAACCAGGAAAGGTCCCCGTATTTCCTGACAGCTATCGTCCAATCAGTCTGCTTTCCTGCGTAGGAAAACTGTTTGAACGTATTATCCTCAATAGATTAGAAGAGTTCCTCTCAATCCATCCTGACTTACCTGAAACCCAATTTGGTTTCAGGCGTAAAAGATCGACAGAACATCAGGTCCTCAGAGTTGTGGAAACTATTTCTGAGGCACTGAACAAGAAGGAAACAGTTGCTGCCGTTTTTCTAGAAGTGGACAAGCTTTAGACCGCATCTGGTTGGACGGCCTCATTTACAAACTCTCCAAGATTGGAATGCCTACGGGATTGACCTGTATCATTCAATCGTCTCTCTTAAATCTAACATTCCAATCTTGGAGAGTTTGTACTCTCCAAGATTGGAATGTTAGATTTAAGAGGTTCATATTAAATCTTCCATTTCTACCGCTGGAGTTCCTCAAGGCTCTCTCCTAGGCCCTACTCTCTTCTCATTATATCTCTCTGATATTCCTTCATTTGGGCGAATCGTTATCGCACAATATGCTGATGACATTGCTCTCCTCTCCCTTTCCTTGGGAGTTGATTTTGCAATCAGAAGACTTCAGAATTGCCTTGATAAAATGGATACCTGGTATGAAAAATGGAAAATAAAGATCAATACTGAGAAGAGTAACGCCATCCTCTTCAGTGGTAAGAGGATTAAAAACCCTCTAACTTTACACTTTTTCGATGAACAATTCAAGTGGCAGGAGACTGTCAAATATTTTGGAGTCACTCTGCATCAGAAACTTAAGTGAGATCCCTATATACACGGGATCATCACAAAAGTTAGCTCTGTCAGATGCCAACTGGGGGCTCTTCTAGGAAGAAACTCAGTATTATCCATTGATAATAAATTACTAATTTATCACATAGTCATTCGACCTATGATATCCTATGCTTCTCCAATTTGTGAGAAACTCCCACGAACATTCAGAAGATACAGGTCTTGCAGAATAAAATCCTGCGATATGTGGTCAATGCCCCCTGGTTTGTAACTAATAGACATTTGCATAAAGATCTGGGCATTGATCATATTTACACATACCTTAAGTTTGTCTCGCTAGGTTTCTACGAGTCAGTGCAGAGAAACCCGCACGAGATTATTATATCCTACCTTCTGGACTACGATCATGAAGTCCTTAACAGATACAAGAGACCTAAGATGATGGTTTTGGCTAAAGAAATTTATCCATTTTAGGTCTCTTGTGCATCATTATTACTCTTTGTTTTATGTTCTTTTGCCCTTTGGGATCCACCATTGTGTGGTTTACTTTTATTTGTTTTTTAAAACTGATGCCAATTAGGCATATTTCCAGATGAAGAAGGTTATGGCTACTATTGTACCTGGTACTTCATTTTATGATGTAACGATCTACGTCTACGATATCCGTTTCAAGTGTCTTACAAGCACAAAAAACTTCGCATTTATTTTAACCTATCGATATATCCATATAAAAATTTCTAAACAAAGTTAACAGATTATTTGTATTTCGAGAGAAAATTTATTGCGATATCCGACAAGATGGATGGCCTTTAAGCGCGACTTTTATCTGTCTCCTAACAGCTGTCCAGTGGTTCCCTTTCTCCCAACCTCCTCTGAACTTTCGTGTCCTTGTGACCAGGCCATTATGCCCATTGCATACAAAAAAGTACCCCTCAGAGCAAAACTAAAAAACATATTTTGCTGAATGCATTTAATTGGTCACAAAAGTTAGTACTGCGAATAACTACAGTACTGTGCAAATTAGTTGGGACAATAGGAAAATGCAGTAACAAAGACACAACTAAAATATTTTTTGTTTAATAGTGTAGTTAATAGTGAATGTGACCCCCCTTAGCTTTAATTACTTATTTCACCCTCTCAACCATTGATGCCACTAGCTTTCCACACATCTCCTACACTTCAGGGTCGTGGTACCACACTTTCATGACACTTTCTATCATTTTGGTTTTCGTCGTGCAGTCCATCTTAGGTAATGCGCTCTTTAATAATGGCCCACAAAGTTTCAGTGGGGTTTAGTCGGGTGAATTTTCTGGCCACTTCAATACCTTCAAATGTTGCTGGGTAAAGAAGCTCTTAGCAAGCTTAGAATTGTGGCATGGAGACTAATGACATGGCTTAGAATTGCGGCATCACCATTAGGAAACAGCTTCTGCAGTGTTGGGACGATTTTCGCCTCCAGAACGCCTATGCACTTTTTGCTGTCCATCATTCCTTCAATGGGGTGAAGTGTCTGTGGCCCGGAAGCTGCAGAAGGTTACGAACAAGTTTAGAATTGCAGCAGTTTAGACTCTGCAGCAGAAGGTACTTAGCATTCCTTCGCTTGTCCCAACTAATTTACACCGTACTGTACTTACTATGTAAATATTATATATGCAATATCAAGCAAAAAAAAAACTCATCAGAATATACAAAAACACTTAGTCGTCAATTAAGAAAGAATTTCTCCGTAGCTTTGTAAATTTGACCATTTTATTGTAAGAAACAGAAGAGTAAAAAACCAGAATTTGAAATCGAGGTCTGGAGTTTGAAGGTCCAGAATTGGTCGAGGTCCAGAATTTGAAATCGAGGCTGAAAATTTTGCAGCAGTGTTTAGCACCGACGAAAAACGTAGCTGCTCCTGGCAGGTTCAGCTACAAAGCCTTGGTTGGTAAAATAGTTGTTACTATCTTTATTAAATTTTAAATGCTGAAAAATCAATTATTGCTGGCAATGCTCATAGATGTGAAAACTTCGATACTTAGCAAACATTGGGAACAGAAAACTTAAATTTAAGATTTAAGAATATCAACTTTTAATTTTCTATAATCTGTTCTACTGATGCCAGAAAGTGCCGTTGCTTCACTTTATACACCTAGAAGTTTCAACTTAGTAGTAGTATGAGAGTAGAATTATGTATTCGGTGATCACTTCATTAAGAACTGATCCACTTGGATGGACGACGCACAGAGTAGTGACAGGTGTATTCCCTGGGGTCACCCAATTCGCTGCCTTCGCTTGCACCTAACAACATGTACATATCGTAATCCTCGTTGCACAGCTGAAGAGAGAAGCAGGGTAATTTGCATCTGAAAGCCTTCCAAACTTGTCTGGTGGATCAGATCTTTAAACAGTAGGCTGCAGGAGTATTGTGCAGTACACGTCACGAGGTAGATATCTGATTTTCATGCTCCTTAGCGCATTGCCAGCACCCAATAGAAAACGTCGCTGCCGATGCGTCTATACAGCACAGAATTGCATGCCACGATATTACTTTTCTGCAGTAAACCGATATTGGATGTCGCCAGCCATAATTAGAAACCTTACGAGAGAGAGATATGGTGCCCTAAATATTTCCGGCAGTTTTTCCAGTTACCGAAAAACTGCAGACATGAAATGACCTCAGAAACTTTTAGTATGGTCAGTTGAACGACGACGAAATAACCTATGGCAAGATTGTTCACCATTAACATTGATTGCCTGTGAAACTCCAGAATACCTTCCCGGATATACACCGAAGAGCCAAAACATTAGTTCGAGTCCCAGCTTGGTAAGTGTTGAGATTTATATCCGCAAAATTCCCCGCCCTGCCCACGGTCAGTAGGGGACACCGATGGGCTTGGAAAGGCCGCCGTTCGTCGGATGCCGCCTTTCCAAGGCCGTCGTTAAGCCGTGGCCCCTTGTGCGGGAGAGCCATACCCTGTGCACGTTAAAGAACATGCTGGATGGCCTTGATGGGAGGCTACCATCTGTCTCCCAACAGCTGTTCCAGTGGGTCCCCTCCCCCAACCTTCTCTGAGCCTTCGGGGTACATATGACCTGGCCATTTAGCCCATGGTGTGCAAAAAAGTGTCGCTCAGAGGTAAAACAACCCAACACAACCCAAAACATTATGATTAGCGCCTTTATGCAAATCGGAGCAATGGCAGGTAAACGAAGCGCATGTGAAGGTCATGAAACGGTATAAATAACATCTGATACTGAGCTCTGTTAATCAGTGTTATTCTTGTTCTTCAGATGGGAAAGGCAGAGGACTTAGGTGAGTTAGACAAAGGCCAAATTGTAATGGCCAGACTACTGGGTCAGAACATTTCCCAGGCGGCAAGACTTGTAGGGTACTCCCGGTCAGCCATGGTTAGTACATTCAAAAAGTGGTCCGAGGAGGGGAAAAACCACGAACGCCGGCAAGGTGTTGGCTGACCATGTCTCATCGACGCTAGAGGTGATACAACACTATACTGTATGGTACGAGCCAACAGAAGGGATACTCTTGCGCGACTTGTCAATAATTTGAAGGCTGGTGACAGGAATAATGTGTCACAACACACAATACATCGAACCCTGCTGAAAATGGTGCTGCTAACCGCAACCGATCCGAGTGCCCATGTTAACTCGGTTCATTGTCGAAAGTGCCTACAATGAGCACACGAGCATCAAAACTGGACCTTGAATGATTGGAAGAAGGTCGTCTAGTTCGATGAATCTCGTTTCTTGTTACATGATGTAATAAATTGGTCGGGGACATGTGCATCGTTCACCTGGGGAAGTGTTGGCACCAGGATGTACCGTAGAACGAAAACAAACCGGTGGAGGAAATGTAATGCTTTGGAAAATGTTCTGCTGGGAAACTCTGGGTGCAGCATTCATGTGCAGGAAACTATGATGTCCACAACCTACGTAAACATCATTGCAGACCAGATACATCCTTTCATGGCAACGGTTTTAACCTCTAGTAGTGATTTCTTTCAGCAGGGTAATGCACCATGCCACACTGCCCGGATTGTTAGAGAATGGTTTGAGGAACATGAGAAAGACTTCCACATAATGCCCTGGCCCCCAAATTCCCCAGATATCAATCCAATCGAGCATCTGTGGTTTGTGTTGGAACAGCATATCCGATGTGCGGCAGCTCAGCTACGTAACTTACAAAAGGATCTGATGGTAACATGTTGGTACCAGATACCACAAGATACCCTTAGAAATCTTATAGCATCCATGCCTCGCCAGGTAAGAGCTGTTTTGCCGGCACGTGGAGGATCAACCTTATATTAGGCAGGTGGTCATAATGTTTTGGCTCTTCCGATATTTAGCTTTTTTTTGACATCACCTTGCTTGTATTCGAAATAACCAAAAAGATAACAAATGAACTTATTTAATAAACGACACAATTACTTTACAAGAAATAAATAAAATTTGAAATATTCATCACTTGATATACAAATAGACCAACTAATGACTGATTATTATTTTCAATCTTTAAGTATCAAATACTAAAGGAATATAACTCACGAAAGCTGAATTGCAACGTTTTCTACATAACAAATCGTAAAATCAACCCTTAAAAAAATCGACCTTACATAACCTGTTTTATAAGGACAACCATTTTTTTAAACAACCGAAGTCATTCCGATTATTCACGAAAACAAACTAATCAACTATAATGACAGTATCAGCAGATACCGCAATCTGTGCACACCACATCAAGTTACTCAAACAAGAACTTCTTAACTTCTCTAAAATAAGGTGACCATACTTCTCTGTTTTCAGGGGACAGTCTCTGGATTAAAGGCTCTGTCCCCGACCAATAAATGCCCCCGGAATTCGTGTATAGATATTTTTCAAATGTTAAATTGACGGTGCAGCTTGAGAAGGATTGGGTTGGGTTGTTTTACCTCTGAGCGGCACTTTTTTGCACACCATGGGCTAAATAGCCAGGTCACATGGACCCCGAAGGCTCAGAGAAGGTTGGGGGAGGGGACCCACTGGAACAGCTGTTGGGAGACAGATGGTAGCCTCCCTTCAAGGCCATCCAGCGTGTTCTTTAACGTGCACAGGGTATGGCTCTCCCGTACACGGGACTACGGCTTAACGTCCCATCCAACGGACGGCGGCCTTTCCAAGCCCATCGGTGTCCCCTACTGACCGTGGGCAGGGCGGGTAATATTGCGGAGATAAATCTCAACGCTGATCCAGCTGGGACTCGAACCTGGGAACTACAGATTACGAGCCTGGCGCGCTACCGACTGAGCCACCCCCGCCCCCAGCTTGAGCAGAGCTCTATAAATAGAATAATAGTAACAGCACTGTCATAAAAAATTTCGGTCGCAATGCAGGTGACTGAAACATTGAGGCTCGAATTATCATCCTAATGATAGTGGTATCAGTGCAGTCACCAGTGCAGAATTATGTCTTTCTTCTACTTGATGACACTATCGCGTGCCTTGTGGATGCCGATGGCTTAATTACTGTGCAAGTTGTAAAATTTTATCTCTGTTTTAACAGATTTCGGCGTCCTCTTATTCTCTAGAATAGGGGTTCTCAACGTGGGGTACACGATAAAATTTTTTGGGGTACGCCGTGAGAGCTCAAAAGTCACTAGATCTAGTAACAAAGTCAGTGTTTTATTTCATTCCTATTTTTATACTATACTACAGTTTTATATATTTATACAAGAATATTTATTGAAAACCACTGCTCAAGAACTTTACCGACAGGTACCGAATTTAGAATACAGGTTCCCCCTGTGTAATCCTATGTTGGGTTAAAACGTTGAGTCCCAACCTCTAATGGGATGGGATTTAGAGCCTCGAACGGCTTTTCGAATGTGAGAGATCTGGCAACGGTGCTGCATCTGGCTTCGTCTACAGCGACTTAGCTTGTGAATGAAGAAATCGGTGAAGGAAACTATCGGAGAATTTAATTTTCCATCCAAATGAAATAATTTTTCAAACATTAATTTTATATGAACGAATCGTAGAATCAACATCACGTAAAAAATGGACACCTTGAAAGCTTGAAAACAAATGTTCGTGTCTCTTGTGAAATCTTTAGTGCAAAACTCGCCGAAAACGAAGCATTTTACAGAAAATTCATTCGTTTGAAAAATGCCCGCAATAACTAACAGTATATTATTAAGTGTATATTAAACCAAACTGCAATAATTAACAGTATATTAAACCAAACTGCATTAACGTAGTTATTAATTAAACTACGTTAATGCAGTTTGGTTTAATACTGCTGTGTATTAAGATTATTATTATGTCCAATTATGTAAAAAATATGCTCTAAATGAAAACGTTTATGTTACTTTTTTTAACATAACAATCTCATCAAAAGTCAGTCCTTCAGATATAATTTTCAAAGGTCCCTCGGATCTACTTTAAATCTGGTCACTTACTTTAAAACTCTTTGAACTGAATTGTCTGTTCTATTCTAAAAATGACTTATTTGCACATTACTTTCCATATCTCAATAACACGCTTCAATTGTTGCACATGAACATGTCGTATCAATATATATATATTCATTCGTATTAAAAAAATCTTTATTAGCCGTTATAAACATTTCAAAATGATGAATATATCAAGAATACAACTGAGACAACATATTTTGGATAAAAATTAAGTGAAGAAATAGTTACTTCTTGGTTTTCACAACGCAGACTCATCATCATTCTTTATCTCCGCAAAATTCCCCGCCCTGCCCACGGTCAGTAGGGGACACCAATGGGCTTGGAAAGGCCGCCGTCCGTCGGATGGGACGTTAAGCCGTGGCCCCGTGTGCGGGAGAGCCATACCCTGTGCATGTTAAAGAACACGCTGGATGGCCTTGACGGGAGGCTACCATCTGTCTCCCAACAGCTGTTCCAGTGGGTCCCCTCCCTTAACCTTCTCTGAGCCTTCGTGGTCCATGTGACCTGGCCATTTAGCCCATGGTGTGCAAAAAAGTGCCGCTCAGAGGTAAAACAACCCAACCCAACTCATCATCATTCATGAATGTTGGATTACACGTGGCCATGGTCAGAGCGACATCCACTATCGGATGTAAAAAACCAGTGGAAAAGTTTATTCACTCTTTAAAGCTTTTTCTACTTTCTTTGAAAAGTTTCGTGAGCATAACTGCTCGAATTTCATACAGAAGTGGAGAGTAGATCCTTCATGTTTTTTAATAATTCTTGAAATACGGATCCACTATTGAATTCCATGGGATGGGTATTAGCTCATTCAGTATGTTGCTTTCCCAGTGTGATGCTTAAAATCAACGAACTTCCAAAAATGACATTGTATTAGGACTGAGGAGTGCCAATACTTTTCGAAAAAGTGCATTAGTTATATCATTGCTTTAACTAAAAATTTGCTTGTAAAAATATAGAGAATAGGTATATCCTAATTTGTTTGCATGTAACTACTTATCCATGCTCTCTGTATTGTGCACAACGCCTTGCATTGGGCGAAATCACATTGCTTTTGTTATAGATCTTAGTAATGCTTGGTCTTGTTGATAGCAAAACAGTTTGGGGTAAAAATCAAAAAAGCCAAATGCTTCGCATTCAACTATTGATTAAGTAATTACCGTATTATTTAATCAATATTTACTTTGGACGTCACACGGGGTAACAATATGAACTTCTTGATGTATGAAACTCAAAAGCAAACTAACGTGTTATGTTTTTGCTAGAATGTAGGGAAATCCATATTTCGAGAACCGCAAAACACGTTACGTAGCAAAGCAGTACACAATGACCAGCAACTTATGTTTATCAACGCACAGTCGCGTGCTGCCTGAAAGCCCACTGCACGTTCGTATTCGAGGCAAAGGGATTTTATTGATTTTTCAGTAGATCGGGCAATCCTTACCGACGCTATTTTAAGACATTTTGCAGTGTCACGAAGAGGTCTACAGACAGGTCACGTAGGAACAGAAATGCCCAGGAGGAATCATGGCTGATTTTGAAGCATTAAAATCAATAAATATCGTAGCCTAACAGTATGAAGTGCTTGTTTCAGAACGTTCAGAAGAGGTTTCTTTTAAATTCCCTGTTCTTGCGATCAGTAGGATTATTGCGAATGGAAATAATCAACAGATTAGGAAACGACCTAAAATAAAAACAGGAATTCCTTTCTTCACAGGACTATTTGTTGATTGGAAAACGAGATTCGGGTTGGGTTGTTTTACCTCTGAGCGACACTTTTTTGCACACCATGGGTTGAATGGCCAAGTCACAAGAACCCCGAAGGCTCAGAGAAGGTTGGGGGGGGTCCCATTGGAACAGCTGTTGGGAGATAGATGGTAGCCTCCCGTCAAAGCCATCCAGCGTGTTCTTTAACGTGCACAGGATATGTCTCTTCCGCACAAGGGACCACGGCTTAACGTCCCATCCGACGGGCGGTGCCTTCACCAAGCCCATCGGTGTCCCCTAATGACCGTGGGCAGGGTGGGAAATTTTGCGTAGAAAAATCTCAACGCTGACCCAGCTGGGAATCGAACCTGGGAACTACAGATTACGAGCCTGACGCACTACTGACTGAGTCATCCCCGCCCCTGCGAAAAGAGATCTCTGATTGTTAAAGTTAAACATTAGTGCAGTGTGGGAGGATGGGGGGGGGGGGGGAAGTCAGGATACTCATAACTAAATGTATTTCTGTTCATAAAGGACTACTTACCATCAAGTTTTTTATTTCGTTATTAAAATAATAGTTATTTACACTTCCCCCAAAATGGCAGAAAGTAAGTTAAAAGTTCGCGAAAAAATTTCCTAGTCGCCAGAGCAAAAATGATCAGAGCGCCTTAAGGTATGGAATACTCTCCCATTCAGATGAGGGTTCGAGGGTCCTCCTCGGCGAAACATGTCTCAAGGTCATGAGTCAAATTCATGGCCATGCATTACTACTTGACTACTTGTTGAATTCCTACTGACAGTTTCAATTGCGCTCTCTAACGGTGGAAAAAATAAACAGTTGCGAAATGTTAAACGAATACTGCAAGCGATGTATTAATGCTGAAATTTCGAAATTTTTATTTTAGAATGTGAAGGTCGTAAAGTTTGAACTGAATAAGTTTTTATCTTACATCCAGGAGTGGGAAACGATATATTATTAACGCTAAATTCTGTTAACACGAAATATTTAACCGGCCCCCGTTTTCCACTGTATTTTGCTTTCTGAAATTCTCAGGCATTTGAAATGGTCAGAAAGTTTTTCAAATGGGTCAGGAATCTCAAAAACTAAAAAAAAGTTTTCTACTCTTTTTAAAAATTCAGAATCTTTGATTTTAACATTTTTTGTTCTAATCCAAAATTTTTTTCTTTGAAAATTTGCTGACTTTCACAACTGGTAAAAAAAAAAGTGGGAATTAGCAATAACGCATTTGAACTTCAATAATATGATTTTGGCATTGATTGGTAATTTAGAAACTTTAATTTTATGAGATATATTTGTTTATTGCGATAATAATTTCTGAAGTTCAATTCTTTAACGTGTATTGACTTTACGAAAACTTAAGTAAATGTAACTGCAATTCTTTCCCTCCTATGACTGGTTCTTCTTAACAGTTTCTATTATTTTCTGTGAAACTTTATTTATTTAGCTTTCTTGTGGTTATGATATTTTTATGCTAGCTTTGCTTTATTATCATCCCGAATGAAATGCCCACAGTGAGCAGAGTACAGTAATCCCTGGATATACCAGCAATCGGTTTACGAGTTTTCGCCTACGAGATGCATAAATTAATAGCAGCTTTTCGATTTACGAGCCAATTTTCGTTTATATGAGCTCTTTCCTCTCGCAAATCATCAGTTTGAGAGAGAAACCAAGGTGAGCACAGTGTTTCCGTGTCTCGGGATCTTTGCCTTGATGCTGATCAGCCAACAACACAGTCACCGTCCACTGCGACACATGCAGAGGAGGAGGCTAGCGAAGAGGCGCACGTGACTTGTGCCGTTGTAAACGAGGTGAGAAGTGGGGAAGTTCACATGGCCAACCTCCCTCTACAGCTAGCGGCTTGCACCTAACCTAAGAAAGCTTACCAGAATAAGGTGTGGAAAGCAAGGAAGCAAAGAACTTCGAAGAATCCAGTTCGTCCCCGCTTTGCAGTAACAATATCAGCATCGTACTAGCGGAAATTAGAAGCTTAAAGCATGAGGTCAAGGACCTAAAAAAATCTGTAGAATTCTATTTCGGATAAATATGATGACATTACAGAAAAAAATTTTGGTGTACGAAAAAAAGCGAAATGAAGTTGAAAATTAGGATCGATGAGGCTGAAAGTTTAAGTAAAGAAATAACAGAAGAAATAAACCAAATGAAAATCAAATCCAATGACCTGGAACAATAGGAAGAAATCAAAATATCAAGATAGAGGGAGCTCTATAATTAAAGAAGAAGATGAAAGTAACTTAAAAAGAAATGTTCCAAAATATTGCACACTTCATAAACATCAAGGCTTCTTAGTAGATGATTTAGAAACTGTTCATAGACTGCCTACTAGAAACAAAAACAATATACCATCTATAATTGCACAATTCAAAACCAGAAAGGATGGAGACCAGTGGATAGACATGAAAAAGAAGGGGATCACAACTACCAGTGCCAACATAAATAAAAACAAAACTCCAATATACATAAACAAAAATTTGACAATAATTAACCGAGACATATTTTGGAAAGCCAGACAAGCTGCTAAGGAGAAGCAATATAAATACGTCTGGAATAAGAATGGTGAGATCATGCTTAGAAAGTCGGACGGTGAGAAAATTATATATGTAAACATTTCACAAATTTCGAAAAACCTGTAATTTAGGTGTATTCTGTTCATTACGATCTAAATGTTTTGTTGTTGAAATGTTCGATCAGCTGATAGATGATTTTAATGATTTCAAGAGTAATGACTACCTTACAAATAGTACGGAAGTTGCTAATTGATTTAAAAATGAATCCAATAACTCACTTAATAAAAATAATCTAGGAATGTTAGGTGTAAATATTAGAAGTCAAACGAAATATTGGGATCTGTTTAAGGTAACTATCATACAATATTTAGAGCAAAATAGAAAAACAAATAAAAAATTAAGAGGAATTACTGTATACTCTAGATATAGTTTGGACATAGAGCAAATAGTGTGTGAAATAATGCCAGCAGAGACATTTGGTTTTAATCTAAAAAACAACAATATAACTTATGGTATTGTACAATTTACAGATCACCAAATCATCAATCTGTTTCATCTGACATCAATCTGTTTTAGACAAACTTTAAAAGTTGGTTAATTAATGTAGCAAAGGGAAAAAACAGATAATAATAGGGGACATTAATATAGATACAATGAATTAAAAAACAAACAAACAAGGTACTGAAAACATTCTAAATTTATTAACTGAGATGGAATTTGAAAGACTTATCACAGGTTATAAATAAAAAAATAAATACCCCCTCAAGCAGCTGCTTGCCACAGAGGTCTGACAGGAGCCTGTCAGTTTATATGCCACAGTAGGAGATCTGAGAGGATGGCAGGACCTCAGCAGAAAAACGACACACACATCCATGCCTAATTCCGGGGCTCGAACCCAGGTCCCTTAGATCAGTAGCCAAGCGTGCTAACCACTCGGCCACGAGGTTATACCAGAGAAGAATCAGTCATAAATAATATCACGAAATCATGTATAAATAATATCAACGTGAAAATGTGAAATAAAATTATCTCAGAATCCTTAATTATATGTAGTTAAATTGCAGCTCATTACATGATATTAGTACTTTTTAAAAGTCGAAGACATAATTGTGAAAATCTTGACAAAGATAAAACTGAAACAAATAACAGAAGGCAAAAATAAAATTATAACCGTTCGAACATCAGTAAAATGATAACGAAAACCAATTGGAATATTGAGCAAGATATTAAAAATATAGACAACAATATTACACTTATTTTAAGCAAAAGTACAATGAGTTATTAGAACAAAACAAAATACCAGAACAAACAATTACCAGTCAGAAAGCAAAACAAAATTTGGATGACAAAGGCATAAAATATTTAATTGAATAAAGGGATAAAGCATATATAAACTATAAAAATAATGTAAAAAAACTCATATATAAGACACTTATAAAACTCTAAGAAATTCTGTCATATCTCAGATAAGGAAGCAAAAACAATTACATTGCCAAAATAAATTACTCACGGCGAAAAACGACATGAAAAAAAAACATGGGAAGTGAAACACGAAATTCTGGAAGATAAATGTGTTAAAACAATAGACGAAGCTATAATTAATAACATATAAAAAAACTCCTCAAAACAGATTTCAAATAATTACACACTGATTAATGAAACGAGAGAGACAAACTATGAAAGTGATGAAACATTTCTACCACATAATTCGCAATTAATAATGAACTCATTATATATGACTTTAATAGACAAACTATAAATATCATCAACTCATTAGATAGCAATAAATTGCCGGATTAAGCATATAAAAGAAAACAAAGATTCATTGGCTAAAATTATCTCAGATATCTTAAATGAAAGTACTACCACAGGAATAATACCGAAAGAACTAAAAACGGCAATCTTACGTCCTTTATATAAAAGTGGTAATAATCAGACTTGAGAAACTATCGACCTATTGCAATTTTTTCATCGATAGTAAAAATATTAGAAAAATGCGTCTATCAGATTCTATATAATTTTCTTTTAAAACACGAAATATTAAATGAAAATCAATATGGATTTCAGAAAGGGAAAACTCCTACACAACTAATCTCCAAAATTGCAGATATGGTAAACAAGTCAGCTGATATGGTAAACAAGACAATTACTTTTTCTCCCTATAATAGGGGAGAAAAAGTAATTGTTATGTTTTTAGATTTACAAAAGGTATTCGACACAATAGATCATCAACTTTTATTAAAAAAACTAAAGAACTACGGTGTAAGGCACAATGACAAAATAGTTCAAAAATTACTTCACAGACAGAACAATAATTGCGAAAATAGAAAATTCATGCAGCACCAGTGAAAACATAAAATTTGGAGTTCTTTCAAGGATCAATTCTGAGACCAATACTATTTCTAATTTATATAAATGAGATGATGAATTTAAATTTGAGGAGCACAATATATTTGTATGCAGATGATATTTTGATTTTTACTAAAAGGAAAAACATAGTTCAGTGCATTCAAATTATACAATCAGATTTTAATAAAATTTTAAAATTGTTAAATTTCAAGAAATTTTTTTAAATAACAGAAAAGCAAAATGGATGATCATACATTCATTGGGAGTCCGTCTGAACCAGGTTGGTTACATAAAAACTCACAAGATAAAGTGCAAAAAGCAAACATTTCAAATAATTTAGCAGCATGCATCTGTTCTTATAAGAAGGAGTGTCTTACATTAAATACCTAGGTAGATAGATCATGATATAGATAGATCATTCAGACAGAATGGACACACAAGATATATTGTTGAAAAACTTATTGAACGTATAAGATATATGTATGACCGAGTGGTTAGCCCGCTTGGCTATTGATCTAAGGGACCTGGGTTCGAGTCCCGGGTAAGGCATGGCTGTTTGTGTCCTTTTTCTGCTGAGGGCCTGCCATCCTCTCAGACCTTCTACTATGGCATATAAACTGACAGGCTCCTGTCAGACCTCTCTGGTAAGCAGCTGCTTGAGAGGGTATTTATTTATTTTTATTTTTTATTTATTATTGAACACACAAGATTATGCGCAATGAAAATTCAAAGCTAAAATACGTTGTAAATACCGACACATGGGTTATGTTCTACAAATCAATCTGTGAACCTATTTTAAGTAATGGAATAGCCATTCACGGAACTACAAACTTGACAAATGTTAAAAAAATTTAAATCTGCAGTGATTAATAGCAAAAGCTATTATTCCAATAAAGGAATGTAATCAGTTAAAAACTTTAACAAAAACTAAATTTTCTCAAGTTGTTACCTTACCGAAATCTCTATAAATACACTTTAATTTTAAATACCTTTTTCGATAATACATGCAAAATCGAAATACAACATAATAAAAATACAAGTGTTTAATGCCTTAATTATTATAAATTGCCAAAAATTAGGAACAATTACGGAAAATGTGCAAATGATTATAAAATTCCCTTTATTTTTAATACACTTCCAAGAGAAATATTCTGCATTCCAAGTTTTAATAACTTAAGGCAAAAATTAAAAGAACATTTCATCATCATCATCCTCAAGCAGCTATATGCTACGGAGGTCTAAACAGATTGTTCAATTTAGTTCTCCAAACATGTCTGTCCTGAGCTACATCAGCTGCACCTGATAACTGTAGACCAATTCTAACAAGGTCCTGTTTGACATTGTCTGCCCACCGCATCCTAGGTCTCCCCCTCTTTCTGAGGCCTTTAGGCACATTGTTCATAACCCTTTTCACCAATCTATAATTATCCATGCGGACACATGGCCAAATCAACGGAGTCTCTCCCTGCACAATATGCTGCTTAAAGGAGGTTGCCGGCTCCTATGCCTAACCTCATCATTACTTACAAAGTTGAACCACCTAATGCCCAAGATATTGCGTAAACATCTGGAAAATATTGAACCAATGACATAAAAAATTATTATATATAATATATTTTATGTACAAACTGAAATTATTCAATCTCCTTCAGATAAGCTTATAGCTTTGCGGGTCACCATGTTTAAAATATGTGTCACTGCTTGTCTGCATGTCGTTGTGTCAATTACTTGAATAAAGAAAGTTTTTTTTATCTTTTTCAAAAAAAAAAAAGCTTGTATAAGCGAAACCTTAGTTTCGTTTAGGAAAAAGTGACCAACATTTGTTTCTGTTAGAATAACATTTAAAAAAGGACAGTACCTAATGTTTGGGCATTTTTCATACAACTTTAATGATGTAACTAATACTTATGCATAGCCTAACGACTGAGAATGTCATTGAATGCAATAATTGAAGAATAGCGTAATTTTTTTCATACTTAGGTAACGTTCTGTTTTAAGGTAAACTTCATTTTTTTTTCAGAAGAACATTTGACCTTTTGAACCAATTAAAATTTATAACATGGGAAATTAATTTTCGTTTTGTGAGTTTTCACCTTATGAGCAGTTATGGAGGTAAGAATTAAGCTGTAAACTGAAATATTACTGTACTACGGTGGATACTTTAGATGGCGCTGTTTTCAGAGGCGCGTAGAATATTATATACCTTTATGCCACCATCGATCGGGGCGGGGGTGGCTCAGTCGGTAGCGCGCCAGGCTCGTAATATGTAGTTCCCAGGTTCGAGTCCCAGCTGGGTCAGCGTTGAGAGTTATCTCCGCAAAATTCCCCGCCCTGCCCACGATCAGTAGGGGACACCGATGGGCTTGGAAAGGCCGCCGTCCCTCGGATGGGACGTTAAGCCGTGGCTCCGTGTGCGGGAGAGACATACCCTGTGCACGTAAAAGAACACGCTCGATGGCCTTGACGGGAAGCTACCATCTGTCTCCCAACAGCTGTTCCAGTGGGTTCCCTCCCCCAACCTTCTCTGAGCCTTCGGGGTCCATGTGACCTGGTCATTTAGCCCATGGTGTGCAAAAAAGTGCCGCTCAGTGGTAAAACAACCCAAAAAGCCACCATCGATCATGTTCGATCTGGTGTTCCTGTTGATCATCAATTGCCCTACATCGTACTGTCGCTCAAAAAAGTATCCGAACACTACGGTTGATTACAAAATTCAGAAAAAATATCTGGCAACGATTTTTTTAGAAAAACGAAGGTTGCCAGATCACTAATTTCTAAAAAAATCGTTGCCAGATATTTTTTCTGAATTTTGTAATCAACCGTAATGTTCGGATGCTTTTTTGAGCGACAGTACCTTCTACTTCAGTAGGTTTCTGCAAAGTATGCTTTGCAGAGACCTACTACAGTATCATATCTAATCGCTCCCATCTCTTTCTACAAGCTTTTCACAATCCATCAACAACCCATGATCGACGTTTTCGCAGAGCCCGTTTTAAGAGTCCCAATGCGTGGAAGCATCCGGTGACTTCACAAGAATATCCTTGAATGGCATATCTTGGATTTCGTTTTCCTCTGCCATCCGTTGAAGATATGTGCGCATAAATGACTCTGAGCTTTGTTTCGATGCAACCATGCGGGATTGACATCGGTATCATACAAGGTAGACAAATCCGTCTCGGTATAATTGTCTCTAGGACGTTTACCTCGTAGTGGAGGGAGTTTACTTCGGTATTCTTTTGCACACTACGGATTTAAAACTTCCTTTGTAGATGCAACCAATAACGATCATAAAACCTTTGGGAAAATTAGGGCACACTCTCTGTACAATTCGTGACAGACTGTTTCATCGATCGGTTGGTAATATATTGACCGAGACATGTTGCAGTTGTCTAGGTAGGTGTATCCCTCGTCAAATGAGGCCACATTTTTTCCATTTATCACCTGCCATGAAACACTCATACAGCTTGAGTTAACTGTTACGCCATTCTATTACGTGGCGAGACATCAACTTGTGGTAGGGATTTATACGTGATTTGTAACGAAGATTGTCTCGGATGATACTGTGGACAGTCGATTGGGACACCACTGTGATTTTGCGACCATTCTCTGGGTAGCAGGATTTTATCCACTGATGACCATAATACAGACCCCCTTAATACATAATATCTGGTGTGTGGCTGGGTGCTTCATATTCCTTTTGACGTACCTACCACTGGGGCGGGGGTGGCTCAGTCGGTAGCGCGCCAGGCTCGTAATCTGTAGTTCCCAGGTTCGAGTCCCAACTGGGTCAGCGTTGAGATTTATCTCCGCAAAATTCCCCGCCCTGCTCACGGTCAGTATGGGACACCGATGGGCTTGGAAAGGCCGCCGTCCGTCGGATGGGACGTTAAGCCTTGGCCCCGTGTGTGGGAGAGCCATACCCTGTGCACGTTAAAGAACACGCTGGATATATATTTTACTTCAAACACTTAAATTGTAAATATGCCACATTTAGGTTTTTAGAAAAGCAAGGTAAACTACTCTTTCTGCTCAGAACATTTTCTCGCACATTCTTCTTCATCTCTGATATCTCCCATCCAATTACTTTCTGAGACTGATTTGTGGTCGGCAAAGCCTGGCCACTTTCATCCATTTTGAAGCTTTCCCCGTCTTAGCCAATCACTGTTGCCCATGCCAACCGCAGATCTAGAGGCACGATCCTGCTGGCAAGTTGATCAATCACGTAGCCACCAGCTCCATCCTCTGACTTTCCAAGTTGACAAACAACGCCACCTGGAAGAATATAACATGCTCTGAAAATAAAAACTCTACATCTCTTCCGTATTCTCGTCTGCTCTTTCTTGTCATTATAACTCAGCTTTTTTTTCAATTTTGTTGTCAGACGGTACATAACATTTTAGAAATTCAAAGAAGAATGCTTTACGTAGCGTTCCTTTTTCAATTATTTCTTTTTCTTTGTTACTTTGAAGAAAGAAAGCTATTTCATTTGAGGCTGAGTGTATAAAATTGATCAACAAATCTTAGTTTTTTGTTAAACTGAAAGGCAGAAAGCAGTGTTTCTTTAAACTGGAGACAGCCATCAGTGGCGAAATGTCAGGGAACATCTCTCCAAATGAATGCACTTGGCACTTGGCTGTAGCACGTCAGGCTTGTGGGGCGGGGGTGGCCAGGTTCGTAATCTGTAGTTCCCAGGTTCGACTCCCAGCTGGGTCAAAGTTGAGATTTATCTCCGCAAAATTCTCCGCCCTGCCCACGGTCAGTAGGGGACCCGATGGGCTTGGAAAGGCCGCCGTCCGTCGGATGGGACGTTAAGCCGTGGCCCCGTGTGTGGGAGAGCCATACCCTGTGCACGTTAAAGAACACGCTGGGTGGCCTTGACGGGAGGCTACCATCTGTCTCCCAACAGCTGTTCCAGTGGGTCCCCTCCCCCAACCTTCTCTGAGCCTTCGGGGTCCATGTGACCTGGCCATTTAGCCCACGGTGTGCAAAAAAGTGCCGCTCAGAGGTAAAACAACCCAACAAAACAACCTACCCCGGTAAAGTGGTATAATTAGTATGATCTTGACCTTATTTTATTATATTATTTATATAATAAGTACTTCTTTTTAAAAGGGAGGGAATTTCTTTAATAACCTGTGACACTTGAGGCGGGGGTGGCTCAGTCGGTAGTGCGCCAAGCTCGTAATCTGCAGTTCCCAGGTTCAAGTCCCAGCTGGGTCAGCGTTGGGATTTATCTCCGCAAAACTCTCCGTCCTGCCCACGGTCAGTAGGGGACACCGATGGGCTTGGAAAGGCCGCCGTCCGTCGGATGGGACGTTAAGCCGTGGCCCCGTGTGCGGGAGAGCCATACCCTGTGCACGTTAAATAACACGCTGGATGGCCTTGAAGGGAGGCTACCATCTGTCTCCCAACAACTGTTCCAGTGGGTCCCCTCCCCCAACCTTCTCTGAGCCTTCGGGGTCCATGTGACCTGGCCATTTAGCCCACAGTGTGCAAAAAAGTGCCGCTCAGAGATAAAACAACCCAACAAAACAACCTACCCCGGTAAAGTGGTATAATTAGTATGATCTTGACCTTATTATATTATATTATTTATATAATAAGTACTTCTTTTTAAAAGGGAGGGAATTTCTTTAATAACCTGTGACACTTGGGGCGGGGGTGGCTCAGTCGGTAGCGCGCCAAGCTCGTAATCTGAAGTTCCCAGGTTCAAGTCCCAGCTGGGTCAGCGTTGGGATTTATCTCCGCAAAACTCTCCGCCCTGCCCACGGTCAGTAGGGGACACCGATGGGCTTGGAAAGGCCGCCGTCCGTCGGATGGGACGTTAAGCCGTGGCTCCGTGTGCGGGAGATCCATACCCTGTGCACGTTAAAGAACACGCTGGATGGCCTTGAAGGGAGGCTGCCATCTGTCTCCCAACAGCTGTTCCAGTGGGTCCCCTCCCCCAACCTTCTCTGAGCCTTCGGGGTCCATGTGACCTGGCCATTTAGCCCATGGTATGCAAAAAAGTGCCGCTCAGAGGTAAAACAACCCAACCCAACGTCAGGCTTGTAACCTGATGTTGACAGGTTTGAGTCTTCGCTTCGTCTACATTCAGATTTTCACTGCTAGTACCCACTTTTACATTGAGTAAAAGGGAAACCGATGGACTTAGATAGGCAACCTACCATAGGATCGGACATTAATACATTGCCCCATGTGAATGAAAGCATTGCTAGTGGACGTTAAAGAAAATAGTGGTTGACTTTGACAAGAGATAACTTCTCACCAATGCACTCTCTTCCATTTTTTTGCCATGATCCTTTGGGGTCCTGTGACTTCTTTATTTAGCCCACTGTGCAAAATATTACCATAGGTAAAACTGTGCAACCATTCATACTTTAAAAATAAAAGTAATTTATTTTTTAACTGCAAATAGTTGTGGAGATAGGATTAAAGGAAAAATCAAGGTACCGGATCCATTTAATCTGTTTCTTCTCCACAAGATTCGTGTAACTTCAAATAACTCTTGCACTCATTGTAAAGCTCCACTTTCACTTCAGTTTATGCTATTATGATGTTCTATATTTCTATCTAATATTAAGGAAGATCTTGCATTGATTCTTCCTTGGTTCCAGCTTACCATCAATGAAAATGATTCTTCAAGTTAATTAAGTTGGTGTAAATTAATTGAGATTAAAGTAATTGAAATAAGGCTGGAGGGAAAATGATTTAGTTTTCTGCAATTAACTTCCGAAACATTTTATCACATGCAACTAAATGTATTAAACTGTCATATTTTGAGTTAATTTGGATAACTGTATATATATATAAGGTCTATTATTGCAGATTAATAAAATTTTACCCTTTTTCTATATATTTAAAGATTTTTGTCATATGACAGTTTAAAAGCTGATACTATACACAATAGTACGAAAATTACTGGATTTAATTTTTTGTCTCCATGTCGAACATTTACCCACCCACACACACATTGGACTAACTCTCCAGGTCACAGAAACCACAGGGATACACACCTGGGTTCGAGCTCCGGATACGGTATGGATGTTTCTTTTATTGCCTTTCTGCTGAAATGTCGCCTTCGTTATAGATCGTCTCTGTGGCGAATTAAACTTACAAGCTCTTGTCAGATTTCTGTGTGGCAGGCAGGTGGTTGATGAGGAATGTTTTCTTTTCAATCACTAAGCCTCAAGTTTAAGAAAGAGGCTCTTGTCTCTCTCTCCATTACACAAAGTTTCAGGGTGTTGTATGATCATGGTGAAATTAGCCTGCTCTTACGATAGCTTTCTTCAGTAGTTTTTTTCTTTTCACACTTAAATTTATTGTAATATAACTCTTTTAGAATTTACTATAAAGCATATTATAATTAACGTTGTCAATTAAATGTAACCAAAACTAAAAAAAATCTGTTCAAGTGATAATGTAGTAGTAGTAGTAGTATCCTTTATTTCCATTTATATTAAATTTTGATACAATATAAATATTTACAAAAATTTTGGAAATATGCAACTCCACAAGAGTTCACAGACTCGCACGCGGAGTATAAGGTTAAAATAAAAAACATATATAAACATTAGAAACAACATTTTAAGTATATTACCATATTCATATTTTCTGTCATGGTTACATCAACAACATAGTAACAGACTCAATAATAAACTATAAATACACCAATTTTTATTCAAAAATTTAACATCCCAAAGAGCAAACAAATAAAAAGAAAATTTTAGAATCAGAAATATAGGGGGAAACCCTCCAACCTAAAGAAAGTTTTCTATATCATCTATGTTAGAAATCCAATCTCTTAGTTTTCGAGAAAACGTAAAAGAATTTATTTCATCCTTTAAAGTTTCAGGTAAACTGTTAAATATTTTAGGCGCCAAAAATATATAATGTTTTTGCGTAATAGTTTTCTTCGGAAGTGGTACAATGAAATTAATATGTGCACTTGTTCTGGTATTCTGCATTATATTTTTAATGACACTTTCTCTATAGTGCTTTTTTAAATATAAGATCACATTATAAACATACATTTTCCTTAGTGGTAAAGTTTGACGATCATTATAAAAATATTTAACACTACCATATTTTCCAGTGGGTCCCCTCCCCCAACCTTCTCTGAGCCCTCGGGGTCCTTGTGACCTGGCCATTTAGCCCATGGTGTGCAAAAACGTGCCGCTCAAAAGTAAAACAACCCACAACCCCACCTATAAGCATCTAACAGATTTTATTGCAATAAGTAACATATAAGCATTAATAAACTAATATATATGAAGTGAAACAATATACTTTTTGCAACATTTTTATAAGTTCTCCTCTTTAACCATGTTACTTGAGGTTATTTGTTTGCAGGTGATTGGGAGAAAACTCATTCACGCGAAAAAACACCGCGAAAACGTGTAAATCGAAAACGCGAGGCATTAAATCTATTAACACAGCGGGATAGAGACCTGATACCTGATTCAGCCACCATATTTCCTATTCGAAAATAATTGCACAAAAATAAAATAGTTTGTACTAGGATGATTCATAAGTAGAGTCCTGCATGGATAACAAAAGTTCTCTCCGCACCCGCATCCGCAAGATATTATTCGCACTCATATCTGCATCCTCATGGTATTATCCGCATTCGTATCTGCATCTGCAAAGTCTTATCTACATCTGAAAATCTTTACAGCGTATGTACTGCTCAAAGTAGAAATCGCAACACCGCGAAAGAAGTGATGTATAGGTCTGAAAACTGACAAGATGGAAGCTATGAGGGTAAATATGCAAATGATCAAAAACCGAACGTGAGAACGCAAAGTACGTGCGTTTATTGCAGTTCATCATTACTTAGTAGGCCCACTCGAGCGGCTATACAAGCCTGTAGACGTCTCAGAATTCTATCAATCAGATGGTTTATGGTGTTCTGAGGTATGGCTGCACCTCAATGATTATTTCTACAGGCAGGCTATAAAATCCCATAAGATGATTGTCTAGATATGTACCCCCCCCCCCCCCCGAGTGGGACCTCCTTGACGAGGGGGGTGGGGCTCACGGTGCCTCTGAAAAGTTGGGCTCGGATCGCTGGCACTCTGGAGTTCATGATATCTTGTGGCCCCCGGTGGAGGGGGGGGCCTGTTGAGGGTTGGCGGACTGCCTTGGGGGAGGGCTGGTCCAGTCAGCTTGTTGACTTGTCCCCAGCGAAGCTGTGGGTTGCATCCCCGGTTTAGGGGCCGTTATAAGGGCCTCGGACAGTACTTAGTGTACCCTGTCTTCTGTAGGCTCATCGGGGAGTACCGCAGACTGAGTTGTGCACCTCTTCGTAACTCGTCTGTGGGCTATTCGATGCGGTCTCGCTGATGCCGAGGTCGAAAGATTGTTCACTGGGGGGCTTCGGCCCGTTCACAATGGAGAGGATGAAGCTGAAGGCTCGCGGCCGGTAGTGGTGACCCCGGCCAGCGGACTTATTGATGGAAAAGCCAAACTAAAAGTCCCACATAACTCTTTAGGCTTCCAAATATAAGATAACATAATACATAGTGGAGGATTTGAAGGTGCCTCTGTGAAACTGGGTGCTGGCTCGTCGGTGTTTCTAGCATGCCTTGCGGCCTCGATGGAGGGACTGGCCGAAGGTCCGCTGACCGGTACCTACGACCTGTGTCATGTGGATTTATTGGTCGGTTCCTGCAAAGTCATAGGTCGTCTTGGTGCCCCGATGGAGTGGCTTTACTGAGGGCCTGCCGACTGGATGGACTCCCAGTCGAGTGGGCTCCTTTATCGCCCCAGTGAAGTCTGGGGTGTCATGGAGTTGGGATGGAGTGGCCTTGTGGGGGCCTGCAGGCCGGAAGATAGTCATCGGTCATGTGGGTCATCTACTTGGCTGCAGCGAAGTCCGGCTCGCAGTATTGCTGGGGAGGCCGCCAGTTGGTGTCTCGGCGGAGAGGACGAAATTGGAGATCATGCTGAACGGGACTGCAGCCCTATTAGGTGTGACTTATCGATGGGACAGCCTGAAGACTCTCCATCGAGTTCGCTTCCCCAAGCAAAAAGATAGGAATTCTATTTACTTTTTTGGCTCTAAATTCTAAAGATACCATTTAATTATTTGGCATTTATTTGGACAAAATCCAGTGAGTGATTGGGCATATTCCTAGACCATTGTTCTAAAAATACTAAAAGATCCCACTCTCACTGCACCTCAATGATTATTTCTACAGGCAGGCTATTAAATCCCAAGCAGTGCTTTTCTCTTCACAAAGGTCTTCTCCCGCTGTAGGTAGACAAAATGTAAGGCAAGCTTAAATTGACATGAACCTGGTTAGTCGATTGTGGTTTCTGTGGCAACTCCAATATGATGATATGCAGTCACTGTACTGCGGTACACCAGGGTTGTCAGGCATTATTACGTTGTCTAGATATGTGGGTGGGGGCTTACGGTACCTCTGTGAAGTAGGGTTGGCTCACGGTCCTCTGGGCGTGCACGTGGGAAGACAACCCAGATTGAGATGCTGTGAAGTGGAGGGTTCTGTTAAAAGGGATTGGTGCCCCTGATTAGGCAGACTCATCCTGGCATCAGAGAAGTCCCCGGTTGCAGCTTCGAAGTGGGTAGCAGCCTGTACGCTGGGGGGCCGCGGTACAGCCCTGATGGAGAGGACGAAGTTGAGGGCTTGTGACTGGGAGTGGACTCCCTGGTCGACAGGCTTATCGATGGAAAAGCCAAACTAAGAGTCTCCACCCCGGGAGCTGAGTCAACTTGGATATTTATATCCATTTTTGTGGCTAACCTGGGAACGGATTTGTCAGGCTAGAGGCTTTTTTAAATTTTTTTTTTTTTGTTCATGTTTTGTATGTTATTTTGGATTTCACCAAAATGGGCATATGCTACGTGGGAGGCTCTCTGTCCCAGCATCTGGAAAGTTAATTGAAGTAGCAGTGTCAGGGGAACGGAGGTCACCCCCGGCTAGCGTCCACTGACAAGTGACTCCGAACCTAGAGACTAGCGATCTTGCCAGATGGCCAAGGCGGAGAGAGAAAGGAGAAAAGGGTTTGGCAACGAGTAGAAGAGAGAGCCTGTCGAAGAACGAATGCGTGAAGACGTAAAATTGTAAAGCTGGTAAATCCCGACTGGAAATAACGGCATTGGGCTCTGTGAATGCAGCTGAACAGGCATAGTAAGCTGTTGATGTAATGCTATGTAATTGAGCATATGTCCTCGTCTATCAAGCATGTTTGGAAGGTTCAATAAATAATTGTTATATTTAAGTAAAGGCGAAGTTGAACCAATTTATTGGGAAGGAGCCTCAGTATTGAGTCCCTGCAGTTGTGATAAAACCTTTGATTTTATCTGAAAAACACTTTCACCCGTCGCGTATTGCGATCGAACCGAGGGGACATTCCTAAGTGGTCCCAATAGACAGACAAACGAAGAAGCAACATCACAAAGTGGCGCAGCCGCCAGTACGCAACAGAGGTGAATGTAGCGGTGAAGGTACCTGAAGAGTCGTGCATCACGTTCGAGCTGTGGAAAAGCTGTGAAGGTGACGGAAAAGTTCAGCATCTACTGGGAGCTGACCAACGCAAGGCTGATACTGCCAAGAGTGTTCCGACTGTGTGCTTCAGGTGGCAGACTGACGAGGCGGTTCGTTCCTGTCGTCACATCGGAGGTAAGTATCCTCTTACTCTAGGGGTGAGTAGTTAGATACGGCAGAGGCCTGTACGAGCTAAAATGGAGCTTAGGAGCGGTCACGATAGGGAAAGGGATGAGTTAAGGCGAGGCTACACAGTCATAGAAAGGGATAGCGTGCAGGGTGGTGCTTCAGAGAGTGACCGGGGAAGCGAGGAGGTGACAATAGACAGAGAGTCTGATGCTGCGGAAGACATGAGAGGGTTGAGGGATTATGGCAATGACAACTATAGGCATATGTTGCGGAGTGGGAACAGAAAGCAGAGAGCTAAAGAAAGGATTGGAGATGATTTTGAATTAGAGAGGATGAGTTAGAGATGCAGCTGAGAAGGGAAGAGAGAGAGGCGGCAGAAAGGGAAAAGGAGAGAGAGGCAACGGAAAGGGAAAAGGAGAGAGAGGCAACGGAAAGGGAAAAGGAGAGAGAGCATGAGTATAGAATGCTGGAACTGCAGATGAGGAATGCAAACGAGGAGAGGGGTGATGTGCGAACGGTGGCAGTTTCTAGTAATCCAGCAGACGCGTGTCTGGCTAATTATATAAAATTATTGGGAAATATGTTAGCTGGAAGCCCTAAAAACCCAGAAAAGGTGATAAATCTCTTTGAGACAGCGGAAAGGGGATTTAAGATATATGAAGTACCAGAGGAGTTTCAAGGCAAAGTCATCATTTCTTTTTTAGACGGTAAATATGCAAATCACGTTTTTCGAAAATTAAGTGCAGAGGATTTTGCTAATTATAAGAAAGTTAAAGAGACCGTATTAAAAGAGTTTAAGCTCACTCCCTCTGCGTACAAGAGAAAGTTTGAAACTATTACTAAAGAACTGAGTGAGTCATATAATCAGTTAGCCTCGAGGCTCAGAATTAGCTGGGATTACTACATCCGCAGTAGGAAGGTGACAAAATTTGAGGAGCTTATGGACCTGATAGTATCGGATAAGTTACGTGATAGCCTTCCTCGAGACACTCATGCTTACGTAGTACAGAAAGAGGCGGAGTCATGGACAAAAGCAGACGAAATAGCAACGTGGGCAGAAATCCATCTAGCCAGTGTAAACGGAACGGAAAAGGTCCAAACTTTTAAAGAGTTAAGGCATAGACGATATGCAGAATGTGTTGTTTCTCCCCAGCAGAAGATAGACTCAGAGAGAAATTATTCGAGCAGAAGGTATCAACCGCAGTTAATTTAGCCGAATATAGAAATGTCCCAAAGGTAAGGAGGTGCCACAAATGTAGATCCGATGAACATTTGATGAGAGATTGCCCACTGAGAACTGGGGACCGTGAGAACCAAACTCGGGTATACCAAGTTAGCACCTTGGATCAGAATTCTGAAAAGGTTTGTGAGGCAACGATAGGAAGGGTTACCACACATTCAAAACTAATTCCAAGCAGACGAGTAATGGAACAGGGAAAGATACGTATCCCAGTAGATTATAAAGAGGTTCGGATCAGAGGTGGCGACAAGACAGCAAGAGCAGTCGTGGATTCGGGGGCAGACCTGACAGTTATCAGAAAGGGGATGCTGAGCGAAGAAAAACACCCAGTAAAAGACCATCTGTTGTTGCGTGGACCGTTTGGTGATGCCAAAAGGGCAGATGTAAAAGAGCTGCCTTTAAGTTTGACTGATGGTACAAACAATAGCACTGGGAGTGGCGGAGAAATTAAAGTGCTATGCGCAGTAGTAGCAAATCTGCAGAAGAAGGTACTCCTGAGTGTGGAAGCTTATAGTAAGCTAATTAGAAAGATGAAGAGAAAGCCTGTAACTGGTAATCCCAGGAGGAAAATCCACGAGCCGAGGAAGCTGCTATGAAAGAGGTAGGGAAATTCCAGTTAGAAAAAGGGAAATGTATGCTCCATGGACCGTCCAATCAACGCCGTCCTATCTCCCAACCCAAACATGTGCAGCAATCTGTCAGACTCGGTGTCCAGGATGATCAAAATTATGCAGGGGAGGGGCGAACATGGCAATTGTAGGTAACAAGGGGTCAGGCCGACGCCAATGTCGACGACTTTCAGTCTGTAGAGTCAGAGGGTACGTACGGGAAGGTGATATCTAGGTAGTCACGAAAGGGGTGCATAGCCTTTTACATGGGATGTCACCTGTGAACGAATGAACACCGCCAGTATGGCATACCTTCGTCAAGGACAGTTATTAAGGAGATAATTAATTTATAAACTGTTTACTCTCGGACAACTACTTCAGTCACAAGGTTTTTTTTTGTTTGAAGAAAAAAGACAATATTTAGACTCAGTGCACCAGTATATACCTAGTTCTTTTATATTTAGGTGTAGTGTATGTAGATGTGCAAAAGATGTGTCAACTCGCAGAGAATTTATAGAATTCATAAAGCGACTTCGAACTCTGAATTTTATGGCATTGAACTCTAAGATTTACGCGAAAATGAACTCTAATTTTTAGCGTTCAACTTGACTTTTTAGTCAGCAGTTAACAGGACTAACTACTGACTTCTGGCAGGGAGGTGTCAGGCTAGAGGCCTTTTTAAATATTTTTTTTGTTCATGTTTTGTATGTTATTTTGGATTTCACCAAAATGGGCATATGCTACGTGGGAGGCCCTCTGTCCCAGCATCTGGAAAGTTAATTGAAGTAGCAGTGTCCGGGGAATGGAGGTCACCCCCGGCTAGCGTCCGCTGACAATGACTCCGAACCCAGAGGCTAGCGATCTTGCCAGTGGCCGAGGCGGAGAGAGAAAGGAAAAAAGGGTTTGGCAACGAGTAGAAGAGAGAGCCTGTCGAAGAACGAACGCGTGAAGACGTAAAATTGTAAAGCTGGTAAATGCCAACTGGAAATAACGGCATTGGGCTCTGTGAATGCAGCTGAACAGGCATAGTAAGCTGTTGATGTAATGCTATGTAATTGAGCATATGTCCTTGTCTATCAAGCATGTTTGGAAGGTTCAATAAATAATTGTTATATTTAAGTAAAGGCGAAGTTGAACCAATTTATTGGGGAGGAGCCTCAGTATTGAGTCCCTGCAGTTGTGATAAAACCTTTGATTTTATCTGAAAAACACTTTCACCCGTCGCGTATTGCGATCGAACCAAGGGGACATTCCTAAGTGGTCCCAATAGACAGACAAACGAAGAAGCAACATCACAAGATTAAATTTAGGTTTCGACCGATGGATAAGCTTTCCTTCTAATAGGACTGTTCACCATAGGATGTCGTGGATGAGCCGTGTCTTTATGGCACTGTCTTGCCCCGACCGTAAGTAGTGGAGAGCATGGCATTATCCCCTTAGATGGTGTGCAGCCATATGCTGCAGAGCATTTGAGACTTGCCATTTTGATTAATTCTCCTGTCTAGATATGTGATCTAACACATGCTCAATGGGCAACCAGTCCGGGGAGTATGGCAGCCATGGTAGAATGTCCATACCTTGGAGATTGTCCATCATTGCATATGCAGTGTATGGGGTTGCATTTTCATGCTGCAGAATCAGTCCTGGCATGGTGGAAAGGAAGTATTATACCAAAGGATTAACGATATCGATGTAACATCTCGCTGCTAGCGCTCCAGAATCATGGAGCAGAGGTGTCCGGCTGCCATATGTGATGCCACCCCACACTATTGTACCATGGTGAGGAGCTGTATGGCGGCTAATGGGATAGGCTTCCCATGCTGTTAACGCTGACGATGCCGTGTGGACAAATGGATGTCTGACATGGCGAAACAGAATTGGGACACATCTATGAATAATACTCTCCTCCATTACCTAATCCAATCTTGCCTCGCTCGACACCATGATGTGTAACCAGCGATGTCGCTGCAATGGCATATGCCAGACTCAACATCTCGCGCTCATTCCTCCACCATGCAAACGATATCTAATGGTCTGCATGGAGACCATGTACCTGTAGAGGTCCGCATATCACTCTGCAGTGTAGTCACTGTGGTGAAATGGTCCCAAATGGCCCTCCTATGGAAAATATGATCTTCTTATCCTGTGGTGTGGTCAGTTGGTCCCGTACCTCTCCTTCGTGTCATTTGATGCCCCATGATTTTGCATGATACGCACTGTTGCACTGTGCTCACATTGTGCCTCATGTGTGCGGCGATCTCTTGAGGCTCAGTCCGAGCTCTTGCATATCGACGATTCGCTCTCTCTCAGAAAGCTTCATTTGTGCATACGAGTTCTGCTGGCATTTCCAAGCACGCACTCAAACCTCACTGTCAGTCGTGTTGTGATACAAGGTCATGGGTGCCTGATATTTATCCATGGCTCCGCTGTGTGTTGCATGTTCATTCGCTGCAGAACGTTGATAATTTGCATATCTCTGACGGCCGATTGCCTCCTGCGATTTACATATCTCTATTTCCATTCCTTCTTCGTGGTGCGATTTCCACTTTGAACAGTGTAATGGTTAGTTAACCATCGAGGCTTTTTGCCCCTTATATGCTTGCTAGTAAAAGAAATCAGTCTAATAAGGGTTCGATGTAAGTGGAGGGAGTGACAAGGTACCATGACTCCGCTTGAGAATGTTAATAATGGAAATGGAGGTGGAAAATTATTAAAAAATCTATATATTACACGTATTTTGCAACAAAATGTTTAAATGTCACTGAAACGAAGGGAAGATTTTATACCAAAAAGGCATTCCAGTTCGCCCCCTGTCCCTCTCTTCTATAATTTTTTTTCTAGTTCCGGCTAGAGCTACATGGCCAGGTCACAAGGACCCAGAAGCTCAGAGAATATTGGGGGAGGACAGCAACTGGACAGCTGTTAGGAGAGAGAAGGTAGTCTCCTCTCAAGGCCATCCATCATGTTCTTTAGCATCACAGGGATGGCTCTCTCGCACACAGTACCATGGATTAGCATCCTATCGGAATGTCGGCAGCCATTCTAAGACCATCGATGTCCCCTACTGACCGAGGGTCAGGTAGAGAGTTTTACACAGATAAATCTCAATCCTGGCCTAGGATTACTAGAAGCTGGGAACTGCAGATTACAGGACGTCCACAGACGAGAGTCTCCCCCCCCCCTCAGCTCTTCCGTTGAAAAATTTGCTAGTTTTACTATATTTTTTAAATAAATACCGTTATATGAATAAAGAATAATGATATTTTTTTTTAATTTAGAACATAGAATGGCCATTTGTATTATAATATGTTTTGTTTTTCCAAGTATAAATTCTTAAATATATATAAAATACTCCAATTGATAATTTCTGCTAATGACCCCATTGTCGGTTTTGGCATTATTTTACACTCCATGAAGATAAAAAAAATAAGGATAAGGATACTAGAGATTATTTCCGGTAGAGATAACCTGGGTGAACTCGGACCAAGCCCTATTACAGATATCTTGCACTTTGTTTGATCTGTTTAAAAAAAAGTTTTTTACATTTAACCAATATAAACTATTAATCATTAAAATACTAAATTATTAACTATTTAAATTGCATACATTTAGTGACTTCAAATTCTGAAGCAGCTGGTACAAAAGTTTCATTCTTCATTGTTGCACGTTCATAGTCCTATTCACTGCCCCTCCTTAGGTTTCCTTCGTCCCGAACGGTCCTGGAATCCAAAGGTTCTTGACTTCTTCAATAAAACATTATCAAACGATCCATGTGAACCACCTTGCACTTTGTAGTTGGACATCGACCAATGTGATACACTACGTCGTTAATCCTGGTAACTACGGTGTATGGAGCTTCCCAAGATTTCTGAAGTTTTAGGGAAAGTTTCTTCCTCCTATATGGATTGTATAGATAAACAAAATCTCCTTGCTTGAAGAAAGTTCCATTAGTTTCACTGTCGTACCTCGGTTTCACTCTCTCACTCGCCACTATTATGCTCAAATGGATGGATTTTCTTTTCGTTTGACGCTGATCTAAGTCAGTTATGTCTGACAGAGAAGTGAATATCTTCTGGTCGTTTCTGCAGAACCTGTACAGATTTTGGTGGGAATATAGGCATTGCTTCAAGCCGACCGTATAAGAAGTCACAGAGAAGAGATAACTCTCTTCCAAAGAGCATCGTGGATGGTGTCTCCCTAGTTACTTCGTGCA
Organism: Ryuthela nishihirai; assembly: GCA_038380435.1. Classification (NCBI taxonomy): domain Eukaryota; kingdom Metazoa; phylum Arthropoda; class Arachnida; order Araneae; family Heptathelidae; genus Ryuthela; species Ryuthela nishihirai. Next base: position 84,442,303 of record JAWZYU010000007.1, on the reverse strand, counting down.
ATGCTGTCCTGTATGCCAATAAAACGAGTGATATATGGCGATCCCAGTCACGTTGACGGTGGTTGACAACAATGCTAGATGTTGCGCAATCCTTCCGTGAATATCTCAACAATGCCTTCCGACTGATGGTGTAGGGGAGTCGTTATGGTTTTCTGAATGCCTAGCAGTTGGCATATGTCTTTAAACATATTGGATTTAAAATTCCATCCTTAGTCTGAGTGGAGTTGTAAAGGTACTCCATACCTGCTAATCAAATTGTTCACTATCTTCTCTGCAACTATTGTTGCCTCCTGATTCTTGATGGCATAAACTTTAGGCCACTTCATGAAATAATCGATTGCCACCAACAAATAGCGATTTTCATCATCGGTCGTAGCGAACGGATCCATAACATCAATGGCTATTCTCTCAAATGGGGCAGAGGCGAGGGTGGCTCAGTCGGTAGCGCGCCAGGCTCGTAATCTGTAGTTCCCAGGTTCGAGTCCCAGCTGGGTCAGCGTTGAGATTTATCTCCGCCAAATTCCCCGCCCTGCCCATAGTCAGTAGGGGACACCGATGGGCTTGGAAAGGCCGCCGTCCGTCGGATGGGACGTTAAGCCATTGCTCCGTGTGTGGGAGAGCCATACCCTGTGCACGTTAAGGAACACACTGGATGGCCTTGACGGGAGGCTACCATCTGTCTCCCAACAGCTGTTCCAGTGGGTCCCATCCCCCAACCTTCTCTGAGCCTTCGGGGTCCATGTGACCTGGCCATTTAGCCCATGGTGTGCAAAAAAGTGCCGCTCAGAGGTAAAACAACCCAACTCAAATGGGGCACAATCTTTCCTACTTTTCAGCCAATGAAATCTTTCCCTGGCTTTTGCTAATGTCCGCTAATGCCGCGACACTTTCGCAAATGTAAACACAGAGGAACGAAACCTGCAAGCGAATCAATCTTCTAGTGGTAGTCTCCTATATTTTATACAATACACCTTCCATCACTTCTAAGGAGTCCCACTGTGCCAATAGCTTTTGATAGTTGGGCTAGATCTGTATATTTGCTTTCTATTAGGTCGTGTAGCAAATGTTTCAATTAAATTTAATATTGGTGTTATAATTTTATCATCCTGATTGGCCTTTCTAATTTCGCCTGGTCTCCAGATATCAGCATCACTGTTTTCTTGTGTTGATGTTGTCTGTCAAATATGATTATTTCATGAGTGCCGTATCTCAACTCTTCATTACAGCAGTGCTTGCAGTCATCAATGCATGCCCATCTGCATTGCTGTGCAGCTTACCACTACTATGCTCAATGGAAAAATCGTACTCTGACACCATCTCTATCCACCTGACAGTCAGTCCTTCAGAGTCTTTTAAAGTTTAAGTAACTACCTGAGAGAGGCATGATTACTGCTAATAAGAAACATTTGGAAATGTTCTATGGCTTTCATTGTTTTTAAGAGTTCTTTTAATGTAACACAATAATTTCGTTCAGGCTTGGATAAGGGGAGGCGGGGGGGGGGGGGTCAGTCGGAGTGCTCCATGCTCATAACTTTCAGTGCCGAGGTTCGAGTTACATCTTGGCCAGCATTGAGATTTATCTCCGCAAAACTCTTTGCCCTGCTTTCGGCTAGTAGGAGACATTGATGGGCTTGGAAAGGCCGCTGTCCGTCGGTTGGGACGTTAAGTTCTGGCTCCGTTGCAGGAAAGTCATACCCTGTGCATATTAAAGAACACGCTGGATGACCTTGAAGGGGGTGCTACCATCTGTCTCATAACAGCTCTCCAGTGGGTTCCCTCCCCCCCAACCTTTTCTGAACCTTCAGGGTCTTTGTGACCTGGCCATTTAGCTCATTTTGTGCAACAAAGTTCAGCTCAGAGGTAAAACAAACCAAGCCAACGGTTGGATAAGGTTTTACTGAAGTATGCAATGACTTTTTCTTTTTCGTCTTAATATTGTCACAGTACAGCACATACTAATGTGTTACTTGCATCAGTATCTGACGTGTATTTTTTTACCAGCTTATGGGTATACCAATACTGGTGCCATGGAAAGAGCTTGCTTCAGCTGTTGAAAGGCTCTTTAACATCCAGTGGTCCACGAGACCCGCCACCCCTTCTTTGTTAGTCGATGTGATGTCTTTGCGATGTTGGAGAAGCTCTTGAACAAATCTTCTAGTATTATGCACGTACTTCTAGTAATATGTGCACAGTCGAACGAAGATTCCTGGGATGGAAGCCAATCTCACACAACTTCTATATTTCTAGCATCAGTGTTGATCCCAAATATAGTCATGATATGACCAAAGCAATGGACTTCTTGTTGGAACAACTTACACTTAGTCGGACCCAGTTTCTGCTTGAGTCCTGAGTTTCTCAAGCACTTAAGTGTTGAACCTTCAGTGTTGAAAGTAATTTTCTTAACCTTAGCAAAATATTTTTTAAGCTTCAGCTGCAAGACACTTTTTACCAGGTAATGGTCAGACCCAATTTCGGCTCCCTGCATGATTTGGTATTCCTAACTGAACTAGCTCATTTGCTGTTAATTAAAATATAATCTATCATATTCCTGTGCAACCCATAAGGTGAAACCCATGTATATTTATAAATGTCCCGGTGTTTGTAAAAGTGTTAGTTATTCTGAAACCATTGAGTTTACTTACCTGTAGGAGACGTTGCCCATTGCCATTGCAGCTACCAACACCAAAAGGGCCTATCACCCTTCCCCAAAAGTCAGAGCTATTACCAACTTGTCATTGATGTCACCTAGAACAAGGGTAATATCTCCTTTCTTCACAGAATTCAAAATATCCTGAAGTTGTCCGTAAAACCTATCCTTCTCATCCTCATCGGCATCCCCAGTGGGGGCATAACAACAGATAACATTCAAGTCGTTAATGTTTGTCTGAAATTTTGCTGCAAGAAACCTTTCATTAATGCACTCATATCCTAAAAGAGCATCGCTAGCATGTCTGCTGAGCAGCAGACCCACGCCTTGGTGATGCTTTCCATCCTCCCTCCCTGTAAAGAGAAATTTAAAGTTATTTTTAAGTATCTTACCTTTACCTGTCCATTTGGTCTCCTGCAAGCCTAGAATACCTTATAGGGCCGGAATTCCTGTGTGAGGACATCAACAGAATAATCTCTATATAATATCCTCACGTTCCACGTTCCTGCAGAGAGAAAATGATTAGTAGGATTTTTAAAGAAACTAGGTTTATTGAGATAGGTAGGGCCGACAATATCAAACAGCCCCCTGATCGCAGGCATGGCGCAAAGACCTGTTGCTCCTCAGCTAAATGCTGAAGTCACCGATGCTGGTAGGAACTTCAGGCACCACCTTTTCAAGTGGACTTTTTCAAGAGCCATATGGCCTGCCTGAGACACATTACTCCAATTTAGGCTTGACGATGCCCTACTAGCTAAGTAAGGTTCAGGTACCTGCGATGGCCTCTGATCAGGATTATCCACCAGCTGATATAAGGTATCCCATGCCTCTGTTCACTTAGGGCTGGCAACGCAGAAGTAAACAGAAAACACAGTGGAAGATTCTCCCTCAACAGAGGCCCACTAGTGCAGCAAGTCCAGGATCCATAATCAAGCTCAAATTCATAAACATGTCCAGTCTAGTAGGTATAAATGGTCATCACCATTATACCTATGAGTTGGCCACTCCTCAGTAAGGTTGAAAAGAAAAATAAAAAAGTGGCCATAGATGACCAGATCAGTAGGCCATACTGAACTGGCAGCCCTTCCTTACCGTTCCCTTCCAAAAGAGAATATCTCTTTTGAAAGGTACTATGCACCATGAGAAGGCGGGGTCGGACATTAGGTGGTAGACCTGGCCAGTTCTGTGCATCATCACTGGGGATTGGTACACAGCTCTCCTTCCAGTTTATGCCCAGCTACCCGTTACAGACCCTTTCATTAGTACCATTCAAACTAAAAAAGAATTTTCTAATTATCAATTTCATTCGTTTCCAGTCGTAACATCATGACGTTCACATTCCATCACCAACATTTCATATTTCTATCATTAATATATCGTTGCAATATTTGTTTCAAATTTTAATATTTTCAATCTTTTTTACCGTTGGAGGGCCAATTATAGTGTTCGAAAGATTCCGAAAGTGCGAATTATAATATATTACCAATTCCTATCTACCTAAAAAGATTTTTTTCATTTATCTCTAAATACAAACAGTTATCTGCTGAAGCAAAAAGGTTGTTTTTCACCCCCTTCGGTATAAAGCGCCAACTCATTGCAACTAAAAAGGAATTTTCTAATTATCGTTTTCATTCGTTTCCAATCGAAACTTCATGACGGCACGTTCTACCACCAAATTTCGTATTTCTATCATTAATACATCGTTGCAGTATTCGTTTGGAGTTTTGGAATTTTATAACTCTTTCACCGTTAGAGGGCGCAATTATAGTGTTCGACAGATTCCGAAAGTGCGAATCATAATATTTTATCAATTCCTACATAACCCTTAACACGTTTTTTCTTTTATGACTAAATACACACGATTTTCTGCTAAAGCAAAAAATTGTGTTTTTCCGAACCCCCTCCCCCCCCCCCCCCCCGAGTTTAAGAGGTCAATTCATTGTTGCCAATGGGAACATCACGACGTTCACATTCCACCACCAAAATTGAAATTTCTAGCATAAATATGTTTTTTGCAATATTTGTTTGGAATTTCGTAATATTCAAAATTTTCCAACGCTACAGAGCGTAATTATAGCTTTAGAGAGAATTGGAACGGGCATATCGTAATATTTCATCAATACCTATCCAAGAGAAAAAAAAATGTTAATTTATCTCTGTACACCAAAAAGTTCGATGTCTACAGACGGACAGACAGAAAGACGACAAAGTGAAACTATTATCTCGTTTTCTTTGAAAACGAGATAAAAATAAATAAATATTTCTTCAAGCAGTTGGGTTGTTTTACCTCTGAGCGGCACTTTTTTGCACACCATGGGCTAAATGGCCAGGTCACATGGACCCCGAAGGCTCAGAGAAGGTTGGGGGAGGGGACCCACTGGAACAGCCGTTAGGTGACAGATGGTAGCCTCCCGTCAAAGCCATCCAGCGTGTTCTTTAACGTGCTCAGGGTATGGCTCTCCCACACACGGGGCCACGGCTTAACGTCCCATCCGACGGACGGCAGCCTTTCCAAGCCCATCGGTGTCCCCTACTGACCGTAGGCAGTGCGGAGAATTTTGCGGAGATAAATCTCAACGCTGACCCAATTGGGACTCGAACCTGGGAACTACAGATTACGAGCCTGGCGCGCTACCGACTGAGCCACCCCCGCCCCTACCTTCAAGCAGTTGCTTGACACAGATCTCTGACAAGAACATCTCAATTTATACTCCATAGAGGTCTTGAGATAGGCGAGACCTCAGAAGAAGTTCAACACAAGATATCCATACCTTATCCAGGGCCCCAATCCAAGATCCTTTTGATCCCTTTGATCAGTAATAAAGAGAGCTGAAAAAACTGTGGCTGCGGGACCACAGTCAGATAACGTGATTATGAGAGTACATATTGCTTCTGGCCCTCACAAAATGACTTCGCTGACCGCATGTTTCAGACCCTTGTTCTGTAGATCATGGTCAATATATCTGTATTGTAATGCAAATTTATTCATTGCATTATTTGTATGAAATTCTTCTGTAATTGTTATTAATCTGCAACCTAATGGATATTGTGTTTCGACACATGGTATTATAGTTTATATTCAGTACAAAATTGTTACTGGATGTTTTCTCCAAATAAGGTGCAGTCTTGAACATAATGAACATTTTAGTATCCTCGTTAAAATGCTAATGCCAATACACAGCTTAAATGAACCTTTATTACACCTACTCTTACGGATAAAATATAGTCCCTGACAGAAGAGAGAGATATATGAGGTAGACCTGACTTCAGAAGAAAGAAATACCAATCTCTCTCTCTGTGATTCGAACCCATGACTCTTATTCCGCAACGAAGCTCGTTAACCATGCTTTCAGCCAGCAGCAGTCATAAACTGGCCGAAATTTTAATCTTCTTCAACTTCTATGAGCATATCATTCTTCTTTTCTCCTAATGTCTTCACCAAACATACCCTGTTCTTTATTTTAAGGTTTACCCCGGTCTTAAATTAGCTATTCACCCCAGCAGGACTTTTTTTATGATAAACATGATTTTACAGTATTTTTCGCTCTCCGTTCTAAGAGACTTTTGCTTTCTGTAAAAGAGGCAAATTTAATACTTAACATTGCTGTTAGGAGCAATAGCTTAAAAAGAAGTTATTCAAAATGCTATGCACGATATGGAAATGCCAGGAAAATCTGGGTGTAAACGAAAATACGCAATTGAAGCTGTGGCCAGCATAGAAAGTTGTGAGCTCTGTCGCACCACCTGAGTGCATGGAGCCAGGAGGTAGTTATCGACCCGTTGGTGGTGTCAGCCCACGCTTTCGCTTTCGCCCCCTCCCCGTAAAGTGCCTTTCCTCCCGCCCCTCGTCTCGCGGTTTGCACACTGCCCCTTGTGGACCTCGGTGGCCAGACAGCGGCGCGTGCTGCTCTGAAAAGCGCAGGCGCGAACGCTAAATGTCATTAACTAACCTGGTTCGTATTTGATGTTATTCACCTGAGTAGGGATGCAGAGAAATTTCCATCCCTGTTCTTCCGCATCTTTAGTGATCCTCTGCATCAACTGAGATTTGGCGGATACATCTGCATAAGAATAGGCCTCGACGGGTATCGAACAAATAGAAGACAATTTAGTGTATGAATTAATTGTGTAAAATTTAAAGGTGAAAGAATTTAAATCTAAAATTTTAAGTTCAATTTTCTGCTATTATTCTTAAATAACTAAAATCGAGAATTTTATTTATTACAATTTGAGTAAAATGATCTTAAATGGTTTATAATAGTAACTTTTTAAAAATAATTGACTGCTAGTTTTAAAGCTCTTTATTTTGATTAATATCTGAAAAATATATTATAATTTTGCGATTATGAAACAGACCATCATCATTATCATCATCATCCTCAAGCAGCCATGGGCTATGGAGGTCCAACCAGAGAGTGCAATTTAGTTCTCCAAGCAGGGGCGTAGCGAAGGGATATTGTTGGGGGGCAGATAACGAAAATTTGCCAACTTGGAAATCAGATCCTGCTAATTGAGAAAATAAACACTTTACAAATTTCTTTATGTATCTTCTGTAAATGACATTATGTATCTTCTGCATGTTGCACAGTGTGTGTGTGTGGGGGGGGGGGGCACCTGCCATAGATTTTTTGGGTATTACCCAGTGCCTCGATTTTCCAACTTTGCCATGATTTTAGAAAACCAAAAGAGGTCTACAACATTTTGCCCAGTTGTCTCGATTTTGTCAGGTTTTCTTGATATTGTTATGACAGATGAACGTGCTATAATAACTTATGATTTGATGTATTATATTGATGCTCGGATGTGCTTCGGCGTGCGAATTGCATCACTCACTTCGAGCATTGAATCAGCTTAAAAAATAAGGAATAAAAGAATTGTGATTAGGACGAATTTGTGCGAGGAAAATGTAGTTTGTTTTAGTCTGTGTACTATGGTATAAAGAAGAAATGTTTTTATTTGGTGTGTTCGTGGGAGGTTAAATAAGTTTAATAGTGTAGATCTTGTCAGTGAACGAGTTCGAAAAGGAGAATTCATCGTCTTGTGCGTGGTGATCAACTTCTGAAAAGAATTGGTTCTGAGAAACCAGCATATTTAGCTGCAGATTTGGAGTACTTGAGGACTAAAACCTGAGAAAGAAGTCATTTGGTGTATAGTTATTTAGTTGCTTAGGAATTGGTAAGGTTATTCTCGTTAGATTGCAGGTTTGTTCACAAACATGATTGTGCCACTTATTAAATGATGTAAAAAACCTTATTTTATGCTTTGAGTGGATATAGTAAGAATTATACAGGAAACAACTCTTTCTAGGAATAGTAATAAGGTTCTAAATTATTCTGAAGATTTATTTTTATACTGATAAAGATTTATGTTGGTTGAATTTAGTTTATATCAATGCTTTTATCCATACTTTTTTATTAAATTATATTATTTTAGAATCAAAATTGTTAAATATTATTTTTGAACTCACTCTCTTTCCACCCATTTAATTCATAACAAAACCATTTCCATTCTTCACACCTGACTTGTTTTTTACCAAGTGGCTTCAAATTTTGCCAACTTTCCTAAATTTTGCAAAAGTTTTTTCGATTGCGCCACTCTACTTAATTAAACAAAAATCCTCCTATTTCTTTTGGCATTAACATTTGTCGGTTTGTGGATTTAACAAAAAGATGTTCCATCATATCTTTCGAACGCGATGGAGAATCTTAATGATTTATGTGTCAAATGAAATGAAAGCTTGTGACTTGGGGAGTGTCATAAGCAATAAAAAATTGACCCCCCAATGCTTTCTTCCCATCCTAAAAAAGGAGAAATATGAAAATCCTTCCCCTATATCTCCAGAACGAGAGTGCCCAAAGTAACAAGCTATACGTCAAACGAATGCTTCTGACGCAGGGAATGTAATAGGCTACGAAAATTACCCCCATACTTACTTCCCCCTAAAAAAAGAGGGAAATATGAAAATGATTGTTCCCATATATCTCCTGAACGCGAGTATGGAAAATAACAAACTATGTGCCAAAGGAAAGCATCTGACGCAGCGAATGTCATAGATTGTAAAAAAAAATTGACCCTTCCCCTGATTTCGTACTCTCACATAAAAAGGGGGTGGGGAATATGGAACCGATTGTCCTCCTATGTCACCAGAACACGAGTGCTGAATGTAACAAGTTATGTGTCAAACGAAAGCTTGTGTGTAGTGAATGTCATAGGCTATAAAAAAAATTGCTAATAAAAAAATTAACCCCCCCCCCGGCATTCTTCCCCCTAAAAATGGGAACTGTGAAAGTTGTTCTACTCTACCTTGCGAATGTGAGGGCCTACAGTTACGAGTTAGATACCAAATGAAAAATCGTAAAATGATCGTCGCAAACTATTGCGAATTTTCCAAAAGGGAGGAAAAATGCGATTGATGTTTATGAGTCATATATCAAAGTTTTCGAAGGCAGGTGTTTTTAGTGACAAAAAATAATTCAAAATTTTAAAAAAATACCTATCTTCTTATATAGAAAATAAACTTAGGCACATCAATGGTGTAAACAGTCACTGAGTTCGTATTCACTTCAAAGGAAGATACGGTGCCGATTTACATACATAAGAGGATTGCCGGCGCCCTATCTTCCTTTGAAGCGAATACCAACTCAGTGACTGATTACACCATTGATGTGCCTAAGTTTATTTTCTATATAAGAAGATAGGCACCTTGCACCATCAATATTCTTTAGGTTTATTTCTACTTCTTAGAGCCATAGGAAGATAGGTATTTTAAAAGCTTTTAATTTATTTTTATTTTTCATTATCATTAAAACCATCTACCTTCAGAAACTTTCATTCTCACTCGAATATCTGAACATCGACCAGATGTTTCCTCCCCCTTCTTTGGAGTCGTGGTTGAGGTAGGGGCGGGGGTGGCTCAGTCGGTAGCGCCCCAGGCTCGTAATCTGTAGTTCCCAGGTTCGAGTCCCAGCTGAGTCAGCGTTGAGATTTATCTCCGCAAAATTCCCCGCCCTGTCCACGGTCAGTAGGGGACACCGATGGGCTTGGAAAGGCCGCCGTCCGTCGGATGGAACGTTAAGCCGTGGCCCCGTGTGCGGGAGAGCCATAGCCTGTGCACGTTAAAGAACACGCTGGATGGCCTTGACGGAGGGCTACCATCTGTCTCCCAACAGCTGTTCCAGTGGGTCCCCTCCCCCAACCTTCTCTGAGCTTTCGGGGTCCATGTGACCTGGCCATTTAGCCCATGGTTGCAAAAAAGTGCCGCTCAGAGGTAAAACAACCCAACCCGAAGTGGTTGAGGTAGGCCAAGACATTGGAGACGTCACAAGCTTTAATTTAAGATTTAACAAGTTAAGGTCGATTCCCCTAAATTTCCGTCCCCTTTTGGGGGAAGGGGAGAATGGTGGGGGACATAATTCGAAGTAGTCCCCGAAGGTCCTCATATGAGCTTTCATTCATCAACTAACTCGTAACTCTAGGCCCTCGAATTCAAAAGATATAGTAGAAAAAGGAATTTTCCCTTTTTAGGGGGTGGGGGGGGAGAAATCAGGGTGGTATATTTTAATTGCCTACGACATTCCCCATGTGGCAAGCTTTCATTTGACACACAGCTTGTTACATTCGCCCCTCAGCGTTCAGAAGATAAGCAGAACAATCGTTTTCATATTTTCTCCTTTCTAAGGGAGGGGATTTGTTTAATATTTAATTAAATTTTTTATATAATTTTGAATATTTTTTATTATATTTGAGTATTTTTTATATATAATTAAATTATTTATATAATAAGTACTTCTTTTTAAAAGGGAGGGAATTTCTTTAATAACCTGTGACACTTGGGGCGGGGGTGGCTCAGTCGGTAGCGCGCCAAGCTCGTAATCTGCAGTTCCCAGGTTCAAGTCCCAGCTGGGTCAGCGTTGGGATTTATCTCCGCAAAACTCTCCGCCCTGCCCACGGTCAGTAGGGGACACCGATGGGCTTGGAAAGGCCCCCGTCCGTCGGATGGGACGTTAAGCCGTGGTCCCGTGTGCAGGAGAGCCATACCCTGCTCACGTTAAGGAACACGCTGGATGGCCTTGACGGGAGGTTACCATCTGTCTCCCAAGAGCTGTTCCAGTGGGTCCCCTCCCCCAACCTTCTCTGAGCCTTCGGGGTCCTTGTGACCTGGCCATTTAGCTCATGTTGTGCAAAAAAGTTCCGCTCAGAGGTAAAACAACCCAACCCAACCTGTGACACTCCCCATGTCACAAGCTATCATTTAACGCACACAGCCCGTTACTTTCCGCCTTGGAGCTCCGAAGATAAAGTGGAACAATCGTTTTACTATTTCCCCTTTTAAGAGAGGGGGTGGGGAAAGAAAGCGTGCATTTTTTGGAGTTTATTTTTAATATAGCCTATAATCATATGTCCCAGCATCATACGCTTTCATTTGACGCATAGCGTGTTACTTTGCGACTTTGCATTTCAAAGATATAGAGGAACCATCGTTTCCAAATTTCGCCATTTTTAGGAGGGAAGAAAGCATGGAGGATCAACATTTTTATAGCCTCTGAGATTCTCCCCGTCACACATATCGCATTTCTCACATAGCTCGTGGGGCGGGGGTGGCTCAGTCGGTAGCGCGCCAGGCTCGTAATCTGTATGTCCCAGGTTCGAGTTCCAGCTGGGTCACCGTTGAGATTTATCTCCGCAAAATTCCCCGCCCTGCCCACGGTCAGTAGGGGACACCGATGGGCTTGGAAAGGCCGCCGTCCGTCGGATGGGACGTTAAGCCGTGGCCCCGTGTGAGGAAGAGCCATACCTGTGCACGTTAAAGAACACGCTGGATGGCCTTGACGGGAGGCTACCATCTGTCTTCCAACAGCTGTTCCAGTGGGTCCCCTCCCCTAACCTTCTCTGAGCCTTCGGGGTCCATGTGACCTGGCCATTTAGCCCATGGTGTGCAAAAAAGTGCCGCTCAGAGGTAAAACAACCCAACCAACTCACATAGCTCGTAACGTTCCGCTCTCACATTCCGAAGATATAGTAGAACAGTTGTTTTCATATTTCTACTTTTTTGGAGGAAAGAAAATTTATGGGGTCACTTTTTTATAGCCTATGACACTCCCGTAGTCACAAGCTTTCATTTGACACATAAATCATTAAGTTTCTCCATCGCGTTCGAAAGATATATGGCGGAACAACTGTTTTGACCAACCCACAAATCGACGAAGGACAAAAGAAAAGCAATAGGAAGATAGTTATTTTTTTTTCATGTATTACTTATCATCCTGTATGAGCCCTAAAAAGTAGAAAGTAAACTTAAAGCATGTCGATGGTGTAATCAGTCACTGAGTTTGTATTCACTTCAAACGACGAGAGGATGACGATTTGCCTACTCGACAAGATTGCTGCGTCCTATCTTCCTTTGAGGTGAATACGAACTCAGTGACTGATTGCACCATCGATATAAAATAAAAAATAAATTAATACCTCCTCAAGCAGCTGCTTGCCACAGAGGTCTGACAGGAGACCGCCAGTTCATATGCCATAGTAGAAAGTCTGAGAGGATGGTAGGACCTCAGCAGAAAAACGATACATACATCCATACCTTATCCGGGGCTCGAACCCAGGTCCCTTAGTTCAGTAGCCAAGCGTGCTAACCACTCGGCCATGGGACGGCGTACCATCAATATGCTTTAGGTTTATTTTATACTTTTTTGCGCCATATAGAAAGATGTAAATTAAAAAACTTAAAAAATAGCTATCGTGTATTTTACCAAGTGGCTTCGAATTTTGCCAACTCCACAATATTTTGCCAAGTTTCTCGATTTTGCCAATTCCACTTAATTTCACAAAACCTATCCTAATTTTCACAACTCGCCTGTATTTTATCAAGTGGCTTCGAACTTTGCCAACTCCCCTAGATTTTGCCAACTTGCCATAATTTTACAGAAAAAATCTAAATTTTTTACATCTCACCTGAATTTTACCAAGTCATTTCGAACTTTGATAACTATCATAGATTCTGCCAAGGGTTCTCGGTTTTGCCAATTCTCCTTAATATCACAAAACCAATCCCAATTTTCACAATTCACCTGTATTTTACCAAGTGTTTTCCAATTTTGCCAACTCTCCGTAACTTTACAGAAAAAATAATCAAAATTTTTCATATCTTTCCTGAATTTCAAAGTAATTTCGAATTTTACCAACTCTCCTTAATTCCACAAAAACAAGTTCTATTTTCACAACTCATTTGTATTTTACTAAGTGGATTCGAATTTTGTCAACTGCCCTAGATTTTTGCCAAGTTTCCTTAATTTCGCCAACTCGCCATAATTTTACAGAAAAGAATCCCAATTTTTACATATCACCTGAATTTTGCAAAGCCACTCCGAATTTTGCTAACTTTCCTAGATTTTTCTAAGTTGCCTCGATTTTTTCAACTCACCATAATTTTACAGAAAATATTACAATTTACATCTAACCGGAATTTTGCCAACTCCCCAAGGTTTTGCCAAGTCATCTCGATTTTCCTAACTCACCTGAACTGGCTTCGAATTTTGCACACTCTCCTAGATTTTGCAAAGTTCGTCCATTTTGATAACTACCCTAGATTTTGCCAAGTTGTCTAGAGTTTGCTAATTCCTTTTGGTTTTATAAAAAAAAATCCAAATTTTCACAACTAACTTGAATTTTACAAAGTCGACGAATTTTGCTAACTACGATTTATTTTAGGGGGAACCTCCCCTCCTCACCCCCATAGCTACACCCCTGTCTCCAAGCATATCTGTCCTGAGCTACATCGTTGCATCTGCAGCATCATACAGCATCCTAGGTCTTCCCCTCTTTCTGAGGCTTTTAGGCACTCTGTTCATAACCCTATTCGCCAAACTATAATTATCCATACGGGCAACATGGTCAAACCAACGGAGTCTCTCTCTGCACAATATGCTGATTAAAGAAGGTTACCAACTCTCACACACGACTCAGTATTATTATAGAGCTCTTATTATGCTAACTAACTTGTTTCGTATGCCATGCGATCTCACAATCAACCACAAATTATGGCAATCAACAGAGTGAAAGAGCCTTTTCGAAATCCACCTCATCATTAGTTACAAAGTTGAACGTCCTAATGCCCAAGATACTGCGTAAGTATCTAGAATTAAAAACATCCAGTTTCTTGTTACCTTGTTTACAAAGTGTCCAAGTTTCACTATCATAACTTACCCTAGAAAGAACCAAACTATTATACAGTCTAATTTTAGTCTTTAGGTGCATACGCCTATTTCTTCACACTCTCCATAGATTCCATATTCGATCCCTATTCGTATGTTAATCTCATGCCGCACGTCCCCAGTATCTGTTACATAGCTCCCAAGATAATTAAACTGCGATACCTGCTACAGACTGAAATCATTCTGATTAACTGAATCACACCCTGCCTGACCAATTTTAATCACTTTAGTTTTCTCTCTGTTTATAACCAAACCTACTCTACTACCAGTTTCATCAACAGCTCGAATGAAACAGTTCATCTCATCAACATCATCTAATAAAAAAAAAGGCTAAATCATCAGCATAATCTAAATCAGAAATGTTCGTATCTCCAGTCCATTTAAGGCCAAAATCTTTCCCTTGAAGTGAATTTCGCATAACATAATCAATAACCAAACTAAAGAGAAAAAGAGATAAAATGCACCCTTGACGAACATCACAAGCAATGCTAAACCAATTGCGAAAAACCTTACCAACTCTCACACTCGACTCAGTATTATTATAGAGCTCTTATTATGCTAACTAACTTGTTTGGTATGCCATAGGATCTCACAATCAACCACAAATTATGGCAATCAGCAGAGTGAAAGAGCCTTTTCGAAATCAACAAAGCTAGTAATCAAAGGTTTATGGAAATATAAACATTTCTCAAGAATCTGCCTAGGTGAAAAATTCTGATCTACACATCCCCTACCACTTCTCACGCAATTGTCTGTCAATCAGATTCTTAATTCTATTAAGCACAGTCATGGAAAGAACTTTACCTAGAACAGAAAGTATACTGATACCCCTATAGTTATCACAAGAACTGCTATCACTTTTTTTAAAAATAGGGATAATAATAGCTCTGGTAAAATCCTTTGGAACCATGCCTTTATCGTAAAAGATATTCAGAATTTCAGTCATCCGAATGCTAACCGAAACATTCCCAGCTCTAAGCATTTCCATAGTAATTTCATCTACCCCTGGGGATTTACGAAGTTTAAGTTTAGAAATTGCCAAAATCACTTCAGACTGTGTTATAAGGTCAACATTAAAGCAATTAATGCATCTATCATCATTACATACAATGGGAGTAGAGCTAACCACATTGTTTAGAACATCACTGAAATGCTCAGCACACCTAGCCATGACAGAATCCTCACCTTCTATAACCTTATCTTGTTTATCCTTCAATCCCTGTATACCTGTCCGTTTTCTACCACACAAAACATTAACTATCTGGTACAGTCGCTCAAAAAAGTATCCGAACACTATGGTTGATTACAAGGTTAAGAAAAAATATCTGGCAACGATTTTTTTAGAAATTAGTGATCTGGCAACCTTCGTGTCACGCGATACGAAGATCAGTACCAACTTTAGCATCGAAGTCGCCTAGAACAAGGGTAATATGTCCCTTCTTGACAGAATTCGAAATATTCTGAAGTTGTCCATGAAACCTATCTTTCTCATCCATCCTCATTAGGGGTATAACAACAGATAACATTCAAGTAGTCTGAAATTTAGCTGTGAGAAATCGTTCATTGTGTGTGCTGAGAAGCAATCCTGCTCCTTGGATATGCTTCTTATATTCCCTCGCTGAAAAGAGAAATTTAAGATTAATTTTTATAATCTGACTTTTATCTCTCCATCTGGTGTCTTGCAAGCCGAGAATATCTAATGGTGGAATTCTTGTGTGAGTATATCAAGAAATTAATATCTGTGTAGAGTCATCACATTCCAACTACCTGTGAAGAGAGAATGGTAATAGGATGCTTAAAGAAATTATGTTTATTCATAGAGGAAATGCTGACATATCAAACAGTCCTCTAATCGCAGGCATGAGGTAAAGACCAGTTTCCCTCATTATTAAAAGCTGCAGCCATCTATACTGGAAGAATTCCTCTAATGGAAGTTCCGTGATGCCCGTAGAAGCAAGAGTTCGGGTATCTGCGATGGCCTCAGATTAGGATTATGCACTTGCTGATAAAACGCATCTTTTGAATATATTTACTTGGAGCTGTCAACCCACAAACAGATGGAAAACCCCCCTCCATAGAATCCCCCAGCAGGGCAGAAAATTCAGGATCCATAATCGACCTCAGACCCATTATTCCATTCAGGTTGGGATATATGGTCAGCATCAGTATCCTGTGTGACTGACCATTCTTCAGCAAAGGTAGAAAAAAAAAAAGAAAAGTAGCCATAGTAGTCCAAATCAGTAGGTTACACTGATCGGGCAGCCCTCCACTTTCGTTCCCTTCCACAAGAGAGTATCTCTTTTGAAAGGTACTAACGGTCTACACCAAAAGAAGGCGGGGTCGGAAATTAGGTGCTAGGCATAGTCGGTTCTGTGTACATCATAGGGGATTGGCACCGCGTAGCTTTCCTTCCAGTGACTGGAGGTTGATAGAGGAAATGGTGGTTACAGACTTTATTTTCAACACTTCCCGAAATTTCGCAGCACACCTGGCCTGTAATCAGAACGCAGAATAAGCCTACACTCGTGAATAGCAAAGTTTTCTTTCTGCATGATAATGCGAAATAGAATAGCGAAAGTGACTCAGAATAAAACTGATCACCTTCGATTGGAAACTTTATACTACCCACCATATTCTCAGGATCTTTTCCCCCATCAGATTATAACCTGTTTTTGTCATTAGATAATCATATGCGCAACAGACAGTTCAGAAACGAAGAGGAGACGAAAACCTAGCAATATTGTTTTTTTTTAACCTAAAGGTCACGAATTCTATAGGAGCGGGATCTATAAGCTCATTTCTCGTTGAGTCATAGATTGTGACCTAGTTATGTTATTGCATCAACATTTTATGTTTAAAAGCTATAAGCTTTTCAATTTCCTACACCTAAACCGCAAGGATTTATCTGGACACCTAATACTTTTTCAACAGAAACAAACGAAATGGAAAAAAGAAAGAAATGAACGGAAGAGTAAATTAATATAAATTAAAAAGTTACATAAAAATTATAAATTTACAAATGAAAACGAAACTGTGAATGATCTTATTATAACCATTTCAATTTCGAACAAAGCTAATATTTCTTAAATTGGTTTGCTTTAAATAAACGGAGGCATTTTTCCCATCCTATCTTAGTTTCAAATTAATTGAGTAATAGCTATAATCATTAGCAGTTTTTTTTATCTCACAATTAGAGACAAATTGATTACAAGATGATGTCAGAATTTTTCTTTTGATTAGGGTAAAAGAAACCAAGGTATCTTTTTCTTTCTCCACTGCATCCGATACTCATTACTCAGCAGCAAGTCGACAGTTTCTTTTATCTCAGAGTCTTCCTCAATAAGGATTTATGTTCCTTATCGTAAGATGCCGGGATCATTCTTCCATCTGGAATCCACATCTCTCCAGTTCCATTTTGCTCAACATCTCAACGACCACGGAAGATTTATCCCACTGCAATTTCGTTTTTTGTTCTCTTCTGACTCACTCTACTTTCCTCAGCGTTCTTTCAATCGAGTACAGTTCTATATAACAAAGACCTCTGCTACAGAAGAAAACTCACTGGCTAGGAGCTACCAGTTTCGAAATAAAAACTATTATTTTCAATTTCAGACTTTAATTTGAATGTTTGGTATTCCAAGAAGTGAGCTATTCAAATGACATTTCCCATAAAAGAACGTTTTTCGCCCAGGCAGATTAAATGGAAAATTCCGATAGAAAATAATAATAATATTTCTTTTGCGAAAGATATATGAGAAATAAATGAAAGGTATGGTTGAGAGAAAAAAATAACAAGAATAGAAATAATGTAATTGCTTTCTTTTTTGTCTTGACTTTTTTTTCTACTCATTCTTTTGGTCTTTTTTTGGCATTCACTTTCTATTTTCGCCTCCATATTTCATTTTTTTTTCATAGTTCTGTTTTGTTATAACATTTATTTCTTCCGCAATATTTTTTTCTATTAACATCATTATACTATTCCTTTTCATTCCATGTCTTCTCTTTCTTTTCATCTCTAGCCCTCCTTCGCCATAATTTTTTTGCCGTCTTCACCTCTGGTCCATTTTATTTCTTCTTAACCTCGGTCCCATTTTATCTCTCAGTCATTTCAATTTGTCTTCAACTCTTCACCATTTGATTTCTTCTTCACCTCTATTCCATTTCATTTCGTTTTCACACTCACCATTTTGTCTTCAACTTTATCCCATTTGATTTCGCCTTCGCCTCTCCCCATTTTTCTCTCATCTTCAGCTCTGTCCCATTTACTACGTCATCGCCACTACATATTGCTCTCCACCTCTGTCCCATTTTGTTACTTCATCGCCACTCCATATTGCTCTCCAAATCTGTCCAATTTTGTTACCACATCGCCACTATATATTGCTTTCCACCTCTGTCCCATTTTGCTTCGTCATCGTCATTACTTACGTCATCGTCCACCTCTGTCCCATTTTATTGCGGGGTGGGGGTGGCTCTGTCGGTAGCGCGCCTGGCTCATAATCTGTAGTTCCCAGGTTCAAGTCCCACCTGGGTCAGCGATGAAATTTATCTCCACAAAATTCCCCGCCCTGCCCATGGTCAGTAAGAGACACCGATTGGCTTGGAAAGACCGCCGTCCGTCGGATGAGATTTTAAGCCGTGGTCCGTGTGTGAGAGAGACATACCCTGTGTACGTTAAAGAACATACTGAATGACATTGACGGGAGGCTATCATCTGCCTCCCAACAGTTGTTCCAGTGGGTCCCCTCCCCCAATCTTCTCTGAGCCTTCGGAGTCCATGTGACCTGGCCATTTGGCCCATGGTGCGAAAAAAAGTGCCGCTCAGAGGTAAAACAACCCAACAATAACAACCCATTTTACTGCGTCATCGCCACTACATATTGTTCTCCATCTCTCTTCCATTTTACTACGTAATCGCCACTACATGTTGCTCTCCACCTTTGTCCCATTTTACTGCGTCATCGCCACTACATATTGTTCTCCATCTCTCTTCCATTTTACTACGTAATCGCCACTGCATATTGTTCTCCATCTCTCTTCCATTTTACTACGTAATCGCCACTACATATTGCTCTCCACCTCTCTCCCATTTTACTACGTCATTGCCACTACATATTACTTTCCACCTGTGTCCCATTTTACTACGTCATCTCCACTACTTATTGCTCTCCATCTGCGTCCCATTTTACTACGTTATCGCCACTACGTATTGCTCTCCACCTCTGTCCCATTTTACTACGTAATCGCCACTACATATTGCTCTCCACCTCTGTTCCATTTTGCTACCTTATCGCCTGTACATATTGCTCTCCACCTTTTGTCCCATTTTACTGCGTCATCGCCACTACATATTGCTCTCCATCTGCGTCCCATTTTACTACGTATTGCTCTCCACCTGTGTCCCATTTTACTACGTCATCTCCACTACTTATTGCTCTCCACCTGTGTCCCATTTTACTGCATCATCGCTACTACATATTGCTCTCCACCTCTGTCCCATTTTACTGCGTCATCGCCACTACATATTGCTCTCCACCTTTGTCCCATTTTACTACGTAATCGCCACTATATATTGCTCTCCACCTCTGTCCCATTTTACTACGTAATCGCCACTACATATTGCTCTCCACCTTTGTCCCATTTTACTGCGTCATCGCCACTACATATTGCTCTCCACCTCTGTCCCATTTTACTACGTCATCGCCACTACACATTGCTTTCCACCTGTGTCCCATTTTACTACGTCATCTCCACTACTTATTGCTCTCCACCTGTGTCCCATTTTACTGCGTCATCGCCACTACATATTGCTCTCCACCTCTGTCCCATTTTACTACGTCATCGCCACTACATATTGCTCTCCACCTCTGTCCCATTTTACTACGTCATCGCAACTACATATTGCTCTCCACCTCTGTCCCATTTTACTACGTTATCGCCACTATATATTACTCTTCACCTCTGTCCCATTTCACGTCTTCACATCCGTCTTATTTTATTTCGTTTTGACATCATTCCCATATTATTTTTTCTTTTACTGTGTCTCATTTTATTGCTACTCTTTTAACTTATGTTAATTATCAATTACTTTAATAAGTAACAGAAGTGAATTAGTAATTTTAAATGTTAAATTACTAGTAACTTAATATTATATTACTAGTAACTAAATTTTCTTAACATTATAATTCATATTATAATATGATTTGATATCAATATCCACTTGATACCGATGTATCAGGAAGACATCTAATATTTCAATTGAAGGAATATCAAGAGTTATTTATATTGTGATACAATAATAAGTTTAACAAATAACAATGAAATTAGAATTCTTGAGCATTTTCAAAATATTCGAAGTAGGTATAATGACAAATTTTTATGTATCAAATTGCCTTACAAAATGTTCACAGTTCGAAAATGGCAATTAGTTACTTAAAATAGCAAATATTTATGAGATATTTGAACGAAGTCCCATTAGTTGGCGACGTTCTATCTGTATTACATTAACGAGAGTTCGTAATTAAGAAAGAGATATTAAATTCATTCTGAATTACGAAAAAGTTTATTATTCTATCGCGCCTTGTCCCTCGACTAAGTTCTACCTACTGCTGACTCTATTTTCGGAATTCAATTCCAAGCAAATGTTCGATGAGTTCATAAATTATTTAAATCTAATAATTTGGTTGCATAAAGTTAATGAACAATCTTTCTTAATAACATTTGGGAAGAACAGAAAGCTTTCTCCCAGGTAAGAAAAAGTTTGATTCTTTTTACATTTCAAAAATCGATTTCTTGAATTATTAATTCTATTTGAATTACCAAGTGAAAAAGAAATGGAAAATATCATTAAGCTGTCGTGAAATTAATCATAAGAACCATCGGAAAATAATTCAGTAAGGTTTTAAAAATTATCTAAGAGAAAAGAATGTTCTCATTAAGAACTTTTTTTTCTCATTAAGAACTTTTTTTTTACAAAATCTTCTTGAATAATCGAAAAACGTTTATTTGTTGAAAGCGTATTAAAAACGATGATTACCTTATTATAGAAAGTAAGTATAAAAAACTGACCAAATACGTAAAAGCTATGAAGAAATATGAAGAAAGAAATCTCATAAACAATTGAGCATGCTAATATATCAAGAGCTAATTAGTTTCACAATGTTTATAAAATTCAAACTTCAAAGACTCATTCATATTCATCGTAATTACATATATAAAATATTATCTCCAGTCTGGCCGGAAACGAACACATGATCTCCTGATGACTTATGTTTTGCTGATGAGTTATCTACCACAGATCAAGATCTCTTATATTTGATGCTATGAATTGAATACCTTCAGGACACTAATCTGTCATAGCTCTAATAATATTTCACAAACACATAGTGTATCATTTTCGCTTTCAAAAAACATTAGAAATACTGCTTGTTTCGAGTATGGTTTATTCTAACTAACTAGTATGGGTTGGGTTGTTTTACCTCTGAGCGGCACTTTTTTGCACACCATGGGCTAAATGGCTAGGTCACATGGACTCCGAAGGCTCAGAGAAGGTTGGGGGAGGGGACCCACTGGAACAGCTGTTGGGAGACAGATGATAGCCTCCCGTCAAGGCCATCCAGCGTGTTCTTTAACGTGCACAGGGTATGGCTCTTCCGCACACGGGGCCACGGTTTAACGTCCCATCCGACGGACGGCGGCCTTTCCAAGCCCATCGGTGTCCCCTACTGACCGTGGGCACGGCGGGGAGTTTTTCGGAGATAAATCTCAACTTTGACCCAGCTGGGACTCGAACCTGGGAACTACAGATTACGAGCCTGGCGCGTTACCGACTGAGCCACCCCCGCCTCAACTAGTATGGTTTATTCGAGTATAGTTTATTATAACTCCGTTTTAATGTTATTCACAATACGACCCATATAAAGTACCATTATTCATAATACGAGCCATATAATAATCTCTGAAATGCTCCGCGCATCTAGCTATGATAATAATCTCAGTTTCAATAACCTTGCCACACATTCAGCTTACACTTACTCACATTCGGCTTTCTCGCATCTGATGCAACTATCTTTTGCTCTGTTCTTTAGCAGCTTTTTCTTCTTTGTCAGACAGACTATTAAAACAGAGATTCTTATCACATTCAGCTGATTGTTGAAACGTTTATTAAGTTCTTTGTAATGCTATCTTTTAAGAATATTAGGCTGTCGATTCAGTTTATTTCTGCAATCCTTTCTGTCAGAAATAAGCTACATAGATTCTTAATAAATCAGCTACATAGATTATTAATAAATAAGCTAAATAAATTATTAATAAATATGCTACATAGATTATTAATAAATAATCTAAATGAATTGTTAATAAATAAGCTACATAGATTATTAATAAATTAGCTAAATAAATTAATTATAAATGAGCTACATAGATTATTAATAAATAAGCTACATAGATTATTAATAAATAAGCTAAATAAATTAATTATAAATGAGCTACATAGATTATTAATAAATAAGCTGCATAGATTATTAATAAATAAGCTACATAGATTATTAATAAATAAGCTACATAGATTATTAACAAATATGCTAAATAAATTAATTATAAATGAGCTACATAGATTATTAATAAATAAGTTACATATATTATTAATAAATAAGCTACATAGATTATTAATAAATAATCTACATAGATTATTAATAAATAAGCTACATAGATTATTAATAAATAAGCTACATAGATTATTAATAAATAAGCTGTATAGATTATTAACAAATAAGCTAAATAAATTAATTATAAATGAGCTACATAGATTATTAATAAATAAGCTGCATAGATTATTTATAAATAAGCTACATAGATTATTAATAAATAAGCTACATAGATTATTAACATATAAACTAAATAAATTAATTATAAATGAGCTACATAGATTATTAATAAATAAGCTGCATAGATTATTAATAAATAAGTTACATAGATTATTTATAAAGCTGAACAGTTTCTCTCCGACAATGGAAAATTTCCCACACTTCTTTATAATCATAGGATTGAAGTGAAAGAAAACTTTTATGAAAGAAATCTAAAGCGTCAAGCTATGCAGCGAAATAGCAGTGGAGGATGGAAAGTTTCTCAAACAGCGAGAGAGTGGGAGAGTGTCCTTTTCAACCTTCATTTAGCCCCATTTCATCTTGACGCAGCACTTGAAGGCGACGGACGATCTAAGTGCTGGGCAACGTAACCTCTCTATCAAGATAAAGACACCTGACAGAAGTAGGTCACCGTCACAAGAGGAAAATCGTTGGACATCCTTCACAGATTATTTGGATTTTCATGCACATCGAAGGTATGCATACGCAATATTGGGGAAATGAATAATGAAAGAGAAATAAAGGAGAGCGCAATGTTCTCGATATTTGTGTTATTCCTTTATCTTTCCACACTATGTTATCATTATGCTACTTTTCCAATATCGTGTTTCCATGGTTTTCTATTTCAATTGCTTTATTATCATAATTTTTTCTTTTCTCTCTTATTGCTTGATTATTTATTTCTCTTTTCAATATCATATTGCCATTTCTATATTAACAAAATATATTTGTTACCATTTGTTCTTGAACACTTAATAACTATTCTTTTTCTCATTAATTTAATTTCGAATAAATTTTACAAGCAGGAAGCAGAATGAATATTGTTACGGAATTTCAGTAATAACCGTGTGACAGTACTGTATTAGTGATCTGGCAACCTTCGCCAGATCACTAATACAGATGATACGAAAGTTGCCAGATCACTAATTTCTAAAAATATCGTTGCCAGATATTTTTTCTGAATTCTGTAATCAACCGTAATGTTCTGATACTTTTTTGAGCGACTGTACCAATGATGAAAAAACACTAGCTCTATCTGGAGTAACATAACACCGTTCTAGACATGAACTATTTGATTAAACTAATTTATCTCTATTCTCTTTTTTGTTTGTACAAACAAGCGCTTTCCAACGTGGGTGTTTTTCTAATTCTTCCATTTCTAGCAAGCTCAGTAAATTCTGCAATATTTCCACTTATAAGCAACGCTCAACTAAAAAGTAAGAATATTCAGCAGTTTGTTCTGCTCCTTTCAAAGTAAACAACTCTCACATTTCATCTTTTGCTTTTTTGAGCTGTGTTCAAGGCTGTAGAAACGAAACCGAGACATGTTAGTCTCTGCTTTTGCCTGCTGCTTTGAGTGTTATTTCGGGTATTATTTTTATTGCCGGTGGGGGGGCGGGGTGGCTCAGTCGGTAGTGCGCCAGGCTCGTAATCTGTAGTTCCCAGGTTCGAGTACCAGCTGGGTCAGCGTTGAGATTTATCTCCGCAAAATTCCCCGCCCTGCCCACGGTCAGTAGGGGACACCGATGGGCTTGAAAAGGCCGTCGTCCGTCGGATGGGACGTTAAGCCGTGGTCCCGTGTATGGGAGAGTCATACCCTGTGCACGTTAAAGAACACGCTGGATGGCCTTGACGGGAGGCTACCATCTGTCTCCCAACAGCTATTCCAGTGTGTCCCCTCCCCCAACCTTCTCTGAGCCTTCGGGGTCCATGTGACCTGGCCATTTAGCCCATGGTGTGCAAAAAAAGTGCCGCTCAGAGGTAAAACAACCCAACACAAGCCGGTGGGGGTCACAGAATCGATGCATTTTGACGCACTCCTAATTCAGAAATCCCTTTCCTTCATTCGTGGTGGGTTCGAGATAATGATACTGATATTAAAAGAAGTTGTTTAATAGATAAAACATGATGTTGTTTACTTGAAGTCTGAAAATTTGCGTAATAAATAAATAATCAAACTACACTCATATAAAATCTCTAAGTGATTAATTCTTGTCAAAAAATGCAAAATAGAATAGTATTCGCGACCTCTATTATGCGACACTCAAACCAACTAGTTGTTGGGTTGTTTTACCTCTGAGCGACACTTTTTTGCACACAATGGGCTAAATGTCCAGGCCACAAAGACTCCGAAGGCTCTGAGCACTACACTCTGCATGCAACTACACTAAAATAACATAATTTCTTGTTGGAGGAGAGAACCCACTGTACAGTTATTGGGAGACAGATGGTAGCCTCCGTTAAGGCCATTCAGCGTATTCTTTAATGTGAACAAGGTATGACTCTTCCGCACAAGGAACTACGGCTTAACGTCCCATCCAACTGACGGCATCTTTTGCAAGCCCATCAGTGTCCCCTACTGTTCGTCGGTAGGGCGGTAAGGTTTACTGAGATTAATCTCAACGCTGGTGAAGGTCGGACTCTAACCTGCGAACTGCATTTTACTAACCTGGTGAGCTACCCACCAAGCCACCACCGTCAAAACCAAATTGTTATAAGTATAAACATCTTACTCAAGGTTCAAAAACCACTAAAGATAATAAAATATAAAACTTCATCTCAATTGCTATTAATTAACAACTTACTATATTTGAGCATAGAAAATAATTATTCTTAGTACAAGACACAGAACCTATAACTGATTTACACTCTTCGGTTTTTTATTGGTTTCTTATTGCTCTCACTAGTGGGATTAAGCTTCATCTTAGATAAAATCTAAACAAACGTATTACTAATTCTTACTCAGAAATTAATTAAGTGGTTTTTTTGCATAATTTCTTTGCACAAGGCAACATTAATCTACTTTTCGCACACATATCAAAATCTTAACAACATTACATTCGATCACCATTCAAATTCAAGTCAATTACATACATGAAGTATTCTTCACAACACGGGGAGCACCTCGTTAGACGATAAGTACACGTTAAGATGTACAGTTGTTGTTGTACGTGTTAGCAAGTAATTTCAATGTATTTTCTTGTCTGAATAATTTTAGCACTCTTAATTTATTTTATTTGTGCTTGCTTGTTATTGATATTGTTCATTTTTTAGTAAATAAACTTGCAAATATATTGAAACTATGTGTTAACGTATAGTGTGTTACAAATAGTGTAAAGATAGAAATTCCCATTTTATAAAATTATTTAGCTTATCATAACTTTATGAAATTTATGGACATGAAGATGCAAATAATGATGCCCTTTTGTTAGAAAAATAACTAACGTTTAACTTACAAACATTAATTTTAACTCCTGTCATCATAAACTCTTCAACAGGGTCGAATATCACGAATTATTTATGTTTCACTCGACTATGTCACAAAGTGACTTATTATCCTTCCTTGGGGACCTTCAACAATTTTTAGCCGTCCCGTGGCGGAGTGGTTAGCACGCTTGGCTACTGATCTAAGGGACCTGGGTTCGAGCCCCGGATTAGGCATGGATGTGTGTGTCGTTTTTCTGCTGAGATCCTGCCATCCTCTCAGATCTCCTACTGTGGCATATAAACTGACAGGCTCCTGTCAGACCTCTGTGTCAAGCAGCTGCTTGAGGGGGTATTTATTCATTTTATTTATTACTTAAATAACTTCTTGCACTTTGCGAAATAATCTTCTAATTTTCCTTTAATTTCACTTTCATCAATGTGCACGAGCTGCTCGAATCACAGTAGTGAAAACAAGATTTTTCGATAATAATTTGTAGGGATGATCAGGCATACAATGTCACTATATTTATGCCCATATTTTTTCTTTCACAATATTGTGAATGTCAAATGAATGGAATGGATTGGATGGCAAATATATTATCCGAAAAGAATTGCAAATCTGTTATCAGAACAGAAAAAAAAAAGAAAACGGAAAATGAAACAGTGGTAATTCTATAATCGGGACACAAAAGAATGGTAGCATAGTAATTGGAACAAAAAAGAATGGAATCAGAATATCGTGATCGTTAAAAAATTGTTACTCAAAACCACTGAGTGATCATTAAATTATGATCATCTCTTTCCATATTATGTCAGTGGAAACTAATTTCGAAGCACTATAACTTCTAAAAGAATTGTTGGTTGGGTTGTTTTACCTCTTAGCGGCACTTTTTTGCACACCATGGCTAAATGGCCAGGTCACATGGACCCCGAAGGCTCAGAGAAGGTTGGGGGAGGGGACCCACTGGAACAGCTGTTGGGAGACAGATGGTAACCTCCCGTCAAGGCCATCCAGCGTGTTCTTTAAGGTGCACAGGGTATGGCTCTCCCGCACACGGGGCCACGGCTTAACGTCCCATCCGACGGACGGTGGCCTTTCCAAGCCCATCGGTGTCCCCTACTGACGGTGAGCAAGACGGGGAGTTTTGCGGAGATAAATCTCAACGCTGACCCAGCTGGGACTCGAACCTCTTCTAAAAGAGAGTTTTTTGACAAAATGAGAGTGAAGATAAATTAAAAATCTCAATCAAATCTATCTAAATCTCGATTTTCAACAATATTCCCTTCGTATTTAAAGAGTTCTGGAAGTTTGAATATTTAACAACAACAATACCTAACGTTAAAATTTTACTCAAGTTTATTATAATTTGCAGAAGTATTATTTCACACCATTTAATTCAACAGATGCATATTTGAAACTTTAATGCAAGTAATTTAAAGATATTTTTCAATTTTCCTAAGACTTGCATTGCTACTGTTAAATATTCAGACTTCCATAACTCTTTAAATATAAAGCGAGCATTATTGAAAATCGTGATTTAGATAGATTTCATTGAGATCTTTATCTCCCGTTACATTTTCTCATAAAACGCTTAGTTTTGAAGTTATAGAGCTTCGAATGTAGCTCCCACTGTAATTTGGAGGGATGTGGTCATAATTTAATGAGCACTGGGTGTAAAAACCAGTGCTCATTAAATTATGTGCCCAGTGCCTTAACAGGATGTAAAGCACTGGGTGTAGAAAGTTAACTTAATATCTGCAACATTGGCACAGAAAAGGATGTAAATTCAGTAGTGAAGTATCACAGGAGGTGTCCCGTAGACATGGAACTTATGAAATATTCAGCTAAAAAAATTGGTTACCAAATAGTCCGAGACTGATCAAAGGGACCTGGGTTCGAGTTCCGGGGAAGGCATGAATGCTTGTGTTGTTTTTCTGCTGAGGTTCCGCCATCCTCACTGACTTTCTATTATGGCGTATAAAGTGACAAGACCTCTGCGGCAAGTTGCTGCTTGAGGGGATATTTATTTCTTATTTATATACGTATCAGGAAATTGATAAGAGAACAGTGGCAAAGGAATGGGAAACAGAGTATTGGGAGATAAATTGTAATAAGCAAAAACGAGACTAAGGAAACCGTAGTAAAAGATCATAAGACCAGAGTAAAACTCATACCAGAGTAAAAGAATTGTAATTTAAAATTATGCAGATTATATTACGAGGATAAAAGAATTGAAGTTACATATTATGGGGATTACATTACGAGGGTAAAGAAACTGTTGTTAAATATTATGAAGGTAAAAGAATTGTATTTAAACATTATGGGGTTATATTACGGGAGTAAATGAATCGTAGTTAAATATATTATAATGATTATATTACAAGAATAAAAGAATTATAGTGAAATATGGGTATTACATCACAAGGTCAAAAGAATCGTAGTTAAATGTTATGTGGTAACATTTAACTACAATTAGAGTAAAAGAATTTTATTTAAATATTACGAGGATTATATTACGAGGTTAAAAGAATCACAGTTAAATATTATGGGAATTATATTATGAGGGTAAAGGAATTGTAGTTAAATATTATGGGAATAATAATACTGGAATAAATAATTGTCTGCTGATGAGTGGTCAACTTCACAGGGTCCTGGTGCTGACCATGTGTACCCACTAGATTGGACTGGTTTACGGCTTTGAGCTTGATTACGGATCCTGGACTTGCCGCACTAGTGGGCCTGTGCTGAGGGAGAATCTACCGCTATGTTTTCTGCTTGCTTATGGGTTGCCATTCCTAAGTGAACAGAGAGTCATGGGATGTCTTATATCAGCTGGTGGATAATCCTGAGCAGAGGCCATCACAGGAACCTGAACCCTCATTTAGCTAGTTGGGCATCTCCAGTCCTAAACTGGAGTAATGTGTCTCAGGCAGGTCACATGGTTCTTGAAAAGGTGATACCTGAAATTCCTACCAGCATTTCTGGCTTCAGCCTTTAGCGGTAGGGGAACCTCAACCCTCACCTAGCTAGTTGAGTATCGCCAATCCTAAACTAGAGTAATGTGTCTTGGGCAGGTGATGCGGCTCTTGAATACGGCTGGGGCGGGGATGGCTCAGTCGGTAGCGCGCCAGGCTCGTAATCTGTAGTTCCCAGGTTCGAGTCCCAGCTGGGTCAGCGTTGAGATTTATCTCCGCAAAATTCCCCGCCCTGCCCACGGTCAGTAGGGGACACCGATGGGCTTGGAAAGGCCGCCGTCCGTCTGATGGGACGTTAAGCAGTGGTCCCGTGTGCGGGAGAGACATACCCTGTGCACGTTAAAGAACACGCTGGATGGCTTTGACGGGAGGCTACCATCTGTCTCCCAACAGCTGTTCCAGTGGGTCCCCTCCCCCAACCTTCTCTGAGCCTTCGGGGTCCATGTGACCTGGCCATTTAGCCCATGGTGTGCAAAAACGTGCCGCTCAGTGGTAAAACAACCCAACCCAACCCTTGAATACGGCCACTTGAAAAGGTGGTGCCTGAAGTTTCTACCAGCATGGACGATTTCAAACTTTAGCGATGTGTGTGTGGGGGGGGGGGAAACAGCTCTTTGTCCCATGTCTGCAATCAGGGAGCTGTTTGATATTGTTGGCCCTATCTCTCTCAATAAACCTAGTTTCTTTAAACATTTTACTAATTATTTTCTCTCTGGAAGTACGTGGAACGTGGGGACGTTACATAGAAATTATTCTATTGATATCCTCGCACAAGAATTCCAGCGTTATAACCTAGTTAATCTAGGCTTGCAAGAAACCAGATTGACAGATAAAGGTGATATTTTAAAAGTAATTATTTTTTTTTTTCTTTTTTAGGGAGGGAGGATGGAAAGCATCTCCAAGGTATAGGTTTGTTTCCCGACAGACATGCCAATGATGCACTTCTAGGATATGACTGCATTAATGAAAGGTTTCTTACAGCTAAATTTGAAACAAAAATTAAAGACTTGAATGACATCTGTTGTTAAGCTACGACAGAGGATTCTGATGAGAGCGAGAAGGATAGAAGGTTCTACAGATAACTTCAAGATATTTTGAATTCTGTCAAGAAATAAGATATTTCTCTAGTGGTGCTAGGTGATTTCAATGCTAAAGTTAGTATTGACTCTGACGTTTGAGCAGTCGTGTTAGGTTCCTTTGGTATTGGTAGTTCCAATGGTAATGGGAATAGTCTCCTACAGATGAGTAACCTTAACTGTTTGGGAATAACAAACACGTACCACGAACACCGGGACATTTGTAAATTAACATGGTTTTCACCTGATGGGTTGCACAGGAACATGACAGATTATAATTTAATTAACAGGAAATGGGCTAGTTCGGTTAGGAGCATCAGATCATACCGGGAAGCCGAATTGGATCTGATCATTACCTGGTCAAAGTGTCTTGCAACTGAAGCTTAAGAAATATTTTGCTAAGGTTAAGAGAATTACTTTAAACACCGAAGGTTTGAAAGATCCATATATACTCAAATCATTCCATGATAGGTTATTTAGTCATTAGGACAATCGTGGTTTGCCTACTACTGAAGATGAGAAAGAATGGGATCAGTTTAAACAGTGTTTTCTTGAAACCAACAGTACTCTTTTGGGTAAAAGGGAACAGAGGAAGCAAAATTATTTGAGTGATAAGGCTATGGAACATATTTCTGAAAGAAGAAAGTTTCTAAATAATATGAATCAATATTTTACTAGTCCTAACAAATGGGGCGGGGGTGGCTCAGTCGGTAGCGCGCCAGGCTCGTAATCTGTAGTTCCCAGGTTCGAGTCCCAGCTGGGTCAGCATTGAGATTTATCTCCGCAAAATTCCCCGCCTTGCCCACGGTCAGAAGGGGACACCGATGGGCTTGGAAAGGCCGCCGTCCGTCGGATGGGACGTTAAGCCGTGGTCCCGTGTGCGGGGAGAGCCATACCCTGTGCACGTTAAAGAACACGCTGGATGGCCTTGACGGGAGACTACCATCTGTCTCCCAACAGCTGTTCCAGTGGGTCCCCTCCCCCAACCTTCTCTGAGCCTTCGGGGTCCATGTAACCTGGCCATTTAGCCCATGGTGTGCAAAAATGTGCCGCTCAGAGGTAAAACAACCCAACCCAAGTCCTAACAACGGAATACAATGGACTTAACGGAATTACAATGAGCTTAATAAACGTGTGAAGGATCAGTTAACAACTGATAAGAATCATTGACTTGATAGCTTGGCTGACAAAGCAGATAAAGCAATTAGACAGCAAAAGAGAAGGGGATCGGAGTAGGCCATTTAATGCATTTTTGGGGAGAAATTGATAGGTACACAGGGATTGAGGGATAAACATTGAAATTGGTTGAAGTGAGGATTCTGTTATGGCTAGGTGGGATGAGCATTACAGAGATATTGTAAACAATACCATTATTTCTACTCCCATTGTTTGCAATGAAGATAGATGCATTACTGGCTTCAATGATGGTCCTATATCACATTCCGAAGTCGCTTTACCTATCTCTAAATTGATATAAATGATAAACGGCATAAATTCGCAAAAGTGGATGAAATCATCACTGAAATGCTTAATGCTGGGAACTCTTGTCACATGGCTGACTAAAGGTTTGAATATTTTTTTAAAATAAAGGTGTTGTCCCAAAGGATTTTACAAGAGCTATTATAATTCCTATTTTTTTTTAAAAAAAGGTGATCGTAATTCTTGATATAATTATAGGGGAATTAGTTTACTTCTGTTCCAGGCAAAGTTCTTTGCATGATAATAATTAAAAGAATTTGGTTGATGGACAATTGCGTGATGCACAGTTTGCATTCAGTAGTAGTAAGGGAATATATTGGTCAAATATTTTTATTTATGCAAATTTAGAGAAATGCTTAGAGTTTCAGAAACCTGTGGTACACAGCTTTATAGCTTATATAAAAGCCTTTTGCTCTGTTGTTGATCGTTAGATCACATAGAATGCTTGACAAATTAGTTAGTGTAATGAACACTCTGTATAATAACATTGAGTCATGTGTGAGAATTGATAAAGCTTGTAGCTATTGGTTTAGCACTGTTAGTGGAGTTAAACAAAATGTCTCCTTTTCTCTTCAATTTGGTTATTGATTATGTTATGCGAAATTCTTTACAAAGGAAAGATTTTGACCTCAAATGGTCTAGATTTTTCAAAATTTCCGATTTAGATTATGCAGATAATTTGGCCCTGTTGGCTAATGATGTTGATGAGATGAATTCTTTCATTAGGGCTATTGATGAGACTGGTAATAGAGTAAGTTTGGTGATAAACAGAGAAAAAGCTAAAGTGATTAAAACTGGTCAGGCAGATGGTGCTTCAGTTGCTTTGAATGATTGCACTCTTTAGCAAGTATGTCAGTTTAATTATCTTGGGAGATATGTAACAGATACTGGTGATGTGTTGCATGATATAAAGAGAAGAATAGGAATATCCCTGGGACATTTAAAATTCTGTGGAGAGTGTAAAGAAATAGGCGTGTACACACCCAAAGACTAAAATGAGACTGTATATAATTGTTGGTTCTTTTCTAAAGTTTGTTATGGTAGTGGAACATGGACCCTTTGTAAGCAGAATAGCAAGAACTGATGCTTTTGATTCTAGATGCTTTCGCAGTGTATTGGGAAGTAGGTGGTTTGTAGTTTTATGTAATGATGAGGTCAGAAGAAGCAGTCCTTTGAGGAATCTTTTTTGCATTAAGACACTGTGTTAGTTTGTCTATGTTTTCTGTATGCATAGCTGCAGATTCGCAAACAGGATTATGAACAGTGTGCCCAAAGATTTCAGGAAAAGGGGGAGATCTAGGATGAGTTGGGCAGACAGTGTCAAACAGGTGCCTGCTAGAATTGGCTTACAGTGGCAAAATTCAGCAGGTGTAGCTCAGGACAGACATGTCTAGTGAGGAAAATTAAATAGTCTGGTAAGACCTCTGTAGCCCATGTATTGAGGATTTTGTGTATGAGGATTCAGTAGTTGCATGAGGATTTTGTATGTATGTAAGTAAAGGAATATAGTTAAATATTATGAGGATTATATTACAAAAGAAAAAGAATTATAGTTAAATATTATGGTGTTTATGTAACCAGGGTAAAACAATCCTGATTAAATATTATGGGGATAATATTAGGAGGGTAAATGAATTTCAGTTAAATATCATGGGGTTTATATTACGATGGTCAAAGATTTATAGTTAAATATTATTTGGATAATATTACGAGAGTAAAGCAATTGCAGTTCCCCAGAAAATGAGCTCGCGTTTGGAGGTCGGTCGCACTCTGACAGCTCCCCAAATGGTACTTCATTGTGTTGATTTTATTTTGTGTTAAAGTTTGATATTTTATGTTAGAATATTTCACTTGATGATCCTCTATCAACTGAATCAAAGACAGAATATTACTTAAGTATTATTCCGCTTTTGTTGATTTCTTTTGGTTTACATCAAGTCTTTGTTCCGTCCAACAAGTCCCCATCTTCGCGACGAGCCTTGACCTCGACAGAGCCAGTGCGGTCAACAAAACGGTTGTGACCTCCCCCACTCTGCTCCCTTCCGCATCTTGAGATTGGAAACATTACTTCATCCCCTACAGCAGTGTCTCGCAAACTGTGTGCCGCGAGAGATTCCAAGTGTGCCGCGAGAGATTTTCAAATTGACACTAGATATTCCAAAGATTTCATTTTGACTTGACTTGTGTTATCGACGTGCTTTAATAAAAATCTTTCAGATTTTATCAACTGGGATCTTGTAAGTATTTATCAAGCTTTTTCCAAATTTTGGTATTCATTTTTGATTATTTCAAGCCATAGAATGGACAAATATTTAAAACAAACACCGAGTTATGAATTAAAGAACGAGAGCAAATCTTTAAGTAAAACCAGGCTGATGACTTCAACAAAGCGCAAATATAATGACGATTATATAGAGTTTGTTTTATTCTTTTTTCAGTGTGCCGCGGAAAAAAAATTAGATTCAGTGTGCCGCAGAGTAAAAACGTTTGCGAGACACTGCCCTACAGTGTCAACCAGAAACGGCAGTTAGGTACAACAGCCGTGTATCAAATATGAACCTTGCCTGCTCAGACAGCGATAAACAGGCGCTAGAAGAAAAAGATTTGATGCAGTGCAAAAGCTGCGATGGAAAGTATCACTTCTCTCCTGCTAGAATAAGGGAAAATAATTTTAGAGGGATGTCGAAAGAATGGAGAAATAAATGGATTTGCCATCACTGTTCCAAATGAAATACAGATTCCGATAAATCGGTTGCAAACAGAAATACTCCTTCGCGAATCATGACAAAGTCTATAGTGAATTGTGTTGGGTTGTTTTACCTCTGAGCGCCACTTTTTGCACACCATGAGCTAAATGGCCAGGTCACATAGACCCCAAAGACTCAGCGAACATTGGGGGAGGGTACTCACTGGAACAGCTATTGGGAGACAGATGGTAGCCTCCCGTCAAGGCCATCCAGCGTGTTCTTTAACGTGCACAGGTATGGCTCTCCCGCACACGGGGCCACGGCTTAACGCCCAATCCGACGGACGGCAGCCTTTCCAAGCCAATCGGTGTCCCCTACTGACGGTGGGCAGGGCGAGGAATTTTGCGGAGATAAATTTCAACGCTGACCAGCTGGGACTCGAACCTGGGAACTACAGATTACGAGCCTGGCGTGCAACCGACTGAGCCACCCCGCAGCCCAGTCTATAGCGAAATAGACTTCTCAGGACAATACAGCGTCTGCCTTTCTGAACTTTCAGGTAGTGGATGAGACTTGTAATGGGGAAGTGAAATCAATGTTACTTCGTATCGATACGAAGTTATCCATACTAACTGACATGAAGCACAAAATATATTCGCTAGAAACCTCTTTGTGTTTCTTGTCAGAAAACTATGACGTATTAATGAACAAATTTACGGACATATTACGAGAATTTTATTTTCATTAGGAGAAGAACAATAACAAGCTCACAGAACTATTGACTGAATGCAAAACACAAAAATCTGTGCTCGAGAAAGAGATTCGCGATCTGAAAATGATCAATAATGATGTAGAATAATACAGTCGAAACAAAAACGTTGAAATACACGGCATTCCATTAAGAAAAGAAGAAGATGAAAGTGTTCTGCATGGCTATGTAAAAAATTTAGCTGATAAGTTAGACATTACGGATTTTCAAACGAAAGATATTGATGTGATTCACAGAGTCTCTTTTCGGGATAAACAAATATTACCCTACGTTATCGTACAATTTAAGAGTAGAACCACTAAAAATAAGTGGATTGCTCGGAAAAAAACTAGAATTAACAGTGGCGAGGGTTTTCATGATAATTCAAATAATTCAATATACATTAACGAAAATTTGACATAAGGGTTGGGTTGTTTTACCTCTGAGCGGCACTTTTTTGCACACCATGGGCTAAATGGCCAGGTCACATGGACCCCGAAGGCTCAGAGAAGGTTGGGGGAGGGGACCCACTGGAACAGCTGTTGGGAGACAGATGGTAGCCTCCCGTCAAGGCCATCCAGCGTGTTCTTTAACGTGCACAGGGTATGGCTCTCCTGCACACGGGCCACGGCTTAACGTCCCATCCGACGGACGGCGGTCTTTCAAAGTCCATCGGTATCCCCTACTGACCGTGGGCAGGGCGGGGAATTTTGCGGAGATAAATCTCAACGCTGACCCAGCTGGGAC
Source organism: Ryuthela nishihirai (assembly GCA_038380435.1). Lineage (NCBI taxonomy): Eukaryota > Metazoa > Arthropoda > Arachnida > Araneae > Heptathelidae > Ryuthela > Ryuthela nishihirai. The sequence continues at coordinate 84,406,659 of JAWZYU010000007.1, read as the reverse complement.
TCGAACCTGGGAACTACAGAGTACGAGCCTGGCGCGCTACCGACCGAGCCACCCCCGCCCCATTGACATAAGGTGAACAAAGAAATTTATTGGAGAGTTAAGAGTTTTTCCTAGACAACATAACTATAAATATGTATGGTACAATAATAACAAAATATTTGTTAAAAAAGGAGATAACGATAAGCCGATTAGGATTAATATGTTTGATACTATTGAGGATTTAACTAAAAATTACTTTTTGCCATTTTTAAATTATAGTTTTTTTCCATTTTTAAGCAATTATGGAGGTTATTGAACTAATAGATAATGAATTAGATTTGGATGGCCCTGATACTTACAAGGCTTAGATACAAGAGTTTAATCCTAATATTTTTACAAGGCAAAGATGATAATGAATTAGGCATATTCTATATTAATGTGAGATCAGTAAAAAATAACTGGGACCTTATTACTATTTATATCGATTTATTTATAGATTTTTTGGATGTTATTATTCTAGTAGAAAGTAGAGCTAACACTATGGAAAATTCATTTAGTAATTTAGCCGGTTTTGATAAAATCACTATTGATGTTAATATTTCAGGTAGCAGAGGTCTTATAGTTTTCTATAGACATAAGCTGAATGTTTCTGAACGAAATATCTCGATTTCACCTACGGAGGTAATTCATCTACAGTTTGAAATTAATGGGGTTTTATTAAACATGATTGCTCTATACAGATTACCAATTACAAAGGTTAAAGAATTTCTATCAAATTTGAAAAACTGGTTCGACTTAAATTTAAAGTTCAATGATATTTTCTTGGTTGGCTGTTTTAATATTGATACTGCAAATATAGACAAATATGGTAGCGACCAATACTTGAATCTGTTATTGGAGTATGGTATGGAACAGAAAGTACCATGTTTTACTAGAGAAGTCGTTATGCAAACGTTGCAAAAACCTCAAATTGATCATGTGGTTCATAAAATTAAAAATTTTGAAGCAGATGTAAGAATCTATAAAAAAAGATTGCTGATCACTATGGAATGTTAATTAGAACAAAAATAAAATTCTTAATTTATAAAGATAGAAATCCTACAAATGAGATCAGTGCTCATAGTAATAACGCATACTTAGGTACATATGTCGATGATAAAAAAACTTTCCCAAAAACTAGGCTTAATCGATTGGGATATTATTGGAACTGAGGTTATTAATCCGGAAGACTTGTTAAAATTGATATTAGATAAAATTAACGAAATTAGGAATTAGTGTTCTTTCAAGATATCTAGAGTTAAAAATTTCAAAAAGAAACTGAAAGAATGGATAACTAAAGGGATAATTAAAGCTATCGAAGAAAAAAATCTATTGTGGGTTAAAAATAATAATATGCAAAGTACGATATTATATGATGAATATAAAAAAGTAAGGAACACTATAAATAGTTTGATAAAGAAACAAAAATACTTTTATTATAAAAATAAAATCAATTTAAATAAAGATAACAAAAAAAAACTTTGGAGCTGGCGAAAGATAAATGACAAAAAGAAATTATCTATTGACACGCAAATAAAACGTCATTTTGGTAAAAAATAGAGCAATGCAGTTGATAGTGGATCATTTTAACAATTACTTCTCTAGTGTTACAGGAAATTTAATCCTGAAATATTAAAAAAATATAAATATAGCTGTCAACGTGATTATTGCACCTTCTAATTCACATTCTATTTTTATACCTGAAGCAAATAAGGATGAGGTATTACAGATCATTAGCAATTTAAAAACTAGTAATGCAGTGGGCTATGATATGCTGAGAACTTCATATATAAAAGGCAATGCAGATGTTTTTTCTGAGATCCTGCAACGCTTTATAAATTTGAGTTTGAACACTGGCATTGTTCCTAACACACTCAAAACTGCAATTGCACGTCCTATATTTAAAAAGGGATCAAGAAATATATATATATATCGTAATTATAGATCGATCATGATTTTATCAGTTATTGAAAAAGTTTTATAAAAATATATATTCAAATATGTTAATAATTTTTAGATAAATGCAAAATAATTACAGATAGGCAGTACGGGTTTAGGAAGAACAGAGGAACAAATAATTTATTAGAGCATTTCTCACAATGCATTAATACAGTACTCAATACTGGAAAAAAGGATTGTGCTATATCTATGGATTTCACATGGTTAACCATGACATATTGTTAAAAACGTTATCATTAGGGAAAATTCGAAGTTCACTGAATAAATGGTTCAAAAATTACTGGTCTAATGGGACTATCATTACTAGGATTGAAAATTGTGAGAGTAGAGATCAAAATTTAAAATCAGTTGTACCATAAGTGTCAGTTTTGGGGCCACTTTTATTTGCAATTTACATAAATGATTTAGTAGAAATAAATTTTCAGGGTATTTTGTTTATCTTTGCTGATGATACCGTTCTGCTGAACGCAAGGTATGCAGGTAGATGAGGTAGTTAGATGTTACAAAACGACTATAATGTAGCAAATTCTTGGTTTCGGAAAAAAAAACTCTTCTTAAATGAAGAAAAAACGAAATATATGATCATTCAGAGTAGGCAGAAGTTACATAACTTATGCATTAAAACACATAATTGTAGCTATCAATATAAATTAAATATTTACCAAAATACATGTCCCTGCTCAATTGTGAAAGAGGTTAATAAAATTCAAAATTTGAGAATTTATATTGACCAATATTTTAAATGGAAATCGCACATAAAATATACTTGTGATAAACTAATATATGCATCTTACAAAGAGTTGAAGTTGAATACTCTTATTCCATTGGATGTCAAAACAATGATATGTAAAGCTCTCTCTGAATCAATCATTAGGTATAGTATCAGTATATATGGAGGCACATATAAATCTGTTTTAAATAAAATTAAACGAATATAAAAAATACTCTAAATAATATTGTAAAATTCAATAAACATGAAATTAATGAAGATCACCTGGGCAATAATTTTCGTTGTCTGAACATTTTACCAGTTGACTTGTTATATATTTATGTAACTATCATTAGAAATTACTTTAAAAATTAACACAAAGAGAAAATTTTGCATGCGATCATCAAAATTTCTATGCAAATTCATGCATAGCGAAAAATTTTGCCGCTAAGTCCGTATCTTGTCCGAACTAAAATACGGACTTAGCGGATTTATCTCCTAAGATAATCCTTCTCATGGTACCAGAATGTCGGAATGGAAGCTGAAAGCAGGCACTCGAAACCGTTCTACGTGAATTATGCAAATTCACGCAGAACATCCCTATCCACCACGGGGGGGGGGGGAGAGAAAAATCATAGAGAGAGCACTCGAACTGAAAAAAGTTAAATGTGAACACTAAAATTAGGAGCACCGTCTATGTAATGTGAAAACATTATCGGTATATATTCATTGTGTGAAAGTTCAGCTTATCTGACATTTCCAAAAGTTTTTAAAAATTGCATAGTTCCTTCATGTAAAATGTCTTTGCGTTGAAGGCAGTTCATACAGAAATGGAAAAGTTTGCTTCCTAGAGCCTATCCCTGAAAGATATCACTGAAGTTTATGTTTCAATGTACTAAATTAACTTCTTACGATGTACCACAGTTGACAGCTCTTAGAACACGCACGTTTTTTAAAAATTGCATAGTTCCTTCATGTAAAATGTCTTTGCGTTGAAGGCAGTTCATAGAGAAATGGAAAGGTTTGCTTCCTAGAGCCTATCCCTGAAAGATATCACTGAAGTTTATGTTTCAATGTACTAAATTAACTTCTTACGATGTACCACAGTTGACAGCTCTTAGAACACGCACGTCCCGAGCTGTGATGAATTCTCTTGGGCCACCTAAAGCCGCATGTCTTCAGGCTCGTGGAATAGATACATGAAATATAAAACAGAAAAAATTGTGTAAATATCCATTCTTGCGACATAGACACTGACATAAAAACAAAAGCTAATATTCACATAATAAATTCACATTAAGGTTTATCATTCTGTTAAGTCCACTACAAACAAGAATTCAAAATGTAGCTTCACATTAATCGTCATAATGAGCGACCACGTACGGGTTCGTGTGGTTACATAAATGACATGTGCGAACTACAGAATGTGACGGTATTTATAACAGTTACGCTTCCGTGGCAAAATTCTCATGACTCAAGGAGAGGAACAAATGTAGCAGTAAACTCAACACACAAACTATCAAAAATAACACTCGACCGAACGAAACAGGACCTGACAGCTTATCTCACTTTGTTAATTAACTAACTATGTCACAGAATAAAGGTAAGTCTTAGTCACAGTCAAATACTAAACAACTCAAATCCATTCCACCATAATCTTTGAACGTTTACCTCAAATGAACACAAATGACATAAACTGCGGAATTACCTTTCCTAAAATTTTACTACATAACAGTTGAATTTCGCAAAATAGAACACATAAAATGAATTTAAAACATAGATCATGACAATAATTAAGTAAAAGATTTACATCACCTTCATTAACTAAATTAATTCTATACAACAGTATCCAATCAATAAAAAAATTAGGTTTTTAGAACACTAACTTAGTGATAACTCTCAAATTTTGACAGTAAACAAGAGAACCATATCAATTAAACCATAAAACAAAAAAATACACATTTTTTTTTACAACTGTATGTACTGGTTTATCTAATAGTTCCTAAAACATCTTTGATTATTCTTCCACAAAATGAAAAACAAGATTCTAGCATATAATAAAGTGGCAGGTCTGATTAAACTTATGTATGATCACCCAAAATGATAGTTCTAACCCCTTTTTCTTTCTTATCTTCCATTGCTTAACTAATTTACTTAATCTCAATACTTGACAGTATCTGACCTCTCTAACTCTGGTTCTTATTTCGTATTGAATTAACAGCGCTCTCTTCCTTACAAAATCTACATTTAGATACTCTACTTAATTTCTGTCTGTTTCTAAATTTCTTCCTAACTCTTCTCACAATTAAGCCCTTGCTAAATGATCGTTTCTTTGGATCCTTCTTATACACAGACATTACAAGTTTCTTTACTTCAAACCTAGTCGTATTGAAACAACCCTTCTGTACTTTCTCTGTGACCTGTGTGCTAATTATCAATATACCTTGGCTATGTTCCTCTGCCAATCGGCAGCTAGGAGAGTTAATTAGGGCTGGCTTAGATAGGGCTGATCTCTCTCTTTGTGGCTACCGGTTCCTGTAGCTGCTACTAAGTGATTCGTTAATCTAGTGTGCGTGGGTGGCGTTATTCGAAGTTTACCGCGCGGATTAACGAGCTTCGGCCTTCGGTATCTCGCTTCACACTCTCGAACCTTCAGCCAATCTGTCCGCACAGCAGGTGACGATTTTCGTTGCAGCAGGAAAACGTGAAAGGGAGGTTGTGAAACCTACAACTGGCTGCAGAGCGTTGACTGACACTTCGGAAGGCTTATCTTCCAAATTACTTGAGAGGCGTGTGCTCATAATCAATGTATTTTCTTCCGTGCTGCTGTCTGCTATATGCGTGTCCGTGTTAGCATCATCTGTGTCCTTTCGGATTAGAGGGCTACAGTCATATGCGACAGACTCGGTTATCTCACTTTCAGCTTCGGAAGGGTCATTAAATCTTCTACATCTGTTGGACTCTCTTCCTCTGTATCAACTAGTGTTGAATATCCTCTTCATTACTGCAAGTTGTGACTATAAGTCATTTCACTACACTCTCTGACGGTTCCTCTACGAGGGTTCGATTCCCATCTTCACTTTTCAGTTTCTCCAGTGTCGCCTCCCTCTCCCGAGCTAATCTGTACTTCTTTAAAACTTCAAAAATAGCATCCCTGAATCCTTTAACGTCGAACAGAATTTCCACTAAATTGCCCATTTCCCCATCTTGCTCCAACCCTAGAGGGGTAAAAACGGTTGCCACCATTGGAAGGACGTCGTCGATGACTTCTACTTTACTCCAATGCATGGGGGGTGCTCATAGCTCAGCTTCCACAGTTTGATACAATGGGGTTTGTTTAATTAAACTGACTAAGGGGGATTCCTCATGCTGGCGTTTCTCAAGGTTGTAGCATTCTAAGGTTTCTGAAGGGCAAAATGCCACAGTTTCAGATTTTGAAATTATTGATGGATTAATGAAAGCCTGTTTTTGTGCTGTGTAAGCAGAGTGTGGAGGGCAATGCTCTGTGTAACTATAACGGCTATCGTATCTACAATGCTTCGAATTTAAATTCTTCCTCGTGAGGCAGTCTCTGGCAAAATGGCCAAAATTTCCACACTCGAAACATTCCTTCTGATGATGCCTAGCACTTCTACTGAATGAGTTACTACGGTTCTTATGCTGAGGATACCTATCAGTGCTGTGTGCAGACTTAAATAATATTCCATGTGCCATTTTAATTTTTTTTAAATCCAATACCAACAGTTTATATACAAACTAATCTATGTGATACACTTTTATCTACTATCACATCAATCCCACTGTAATATACTCTTGCTCAATAACAACTTAACACAATATTTCTTACTCAATGTCTCAACATTTCAACCAATATTTCACAAAATCTTCTGAATATCTCGTAAACCTCTTAATATTTCAAAATGCAATCTTAATATCTCATTAACTTCACAAACAAATCCTACTAAATGACAACCTAACTCAAAATTCTCAACTTTAATTATAGACATAATAGACATAATCAATTATCTGCGATACGCTTTTTTTTATATTTATGACACACCAGCAGTGTAGTGAATTAAGAAAGCTGATATGTCCGGATGGGATCCGAACCCTACATCTCTGAATGTGGGTCAGCTGTTCTGTCCAATTGAGCTACTGGACAGTGATCACTTTTGTGCAAAATTTCACTACAAAGGATTTCACTATTATATACTTTTAGCACTAATTCCCAATACCGTTTAACCGATCAACTCATCAGAAAACTTATCAAAGCATCAATAGTTCTATAACGTAGCACTGCATCTTAAACACTCTCTATAATTGCAATCATCGATTTTCATGATTTAATCTTAGTAACGTAATTAAAACACAAATTTTAAGAATCATCAAGCAACCTTTCCGCTGCATAGGATACTAACATTATGTTTTCCCCCCTCTGGAACAAACAATGCCAGACACACTGAGATATGCAAATGACTACTTGGCCTAACACAATATGCATCAAACTCAAATAACCTTACTAAAATGATACACTTTTACTCTACTCATGCCACTTCACACTGACAAATGTTACAAATCCAATATTATGTTACTAATCCAAACTTCCTGTAATGCATATTCTGCCTCTGTCCTACCTACAATAAAATTAGCATATCTTTCGTTATTGGAAACGTTCATACTCGACTCACTATCGTGATTACCTCTCTAAACTCTGAAACTCGCGCTCACTGTCCTCTGCACTCTCCAGGATTCATCTGCCTTCTCTCCCAGAGTCGACTAAACGGAAGTATCTCCGTCGAGAGCCAAGCGTCGAATACTCAAGTCGTACGTACAAGTCAAGAATAGAGAAGCTTTCTTTCCTCTCTCGATCACACAAAAGGGGGCGGGGGGTGGCTCAGTCGTAGCGCGCCAGGCTCGTAATCTGTAGTTCCCAGGTTCGAGTCCCAGCTGGGTCAGCGTTGAGATTTATCTCCGCAAAATTCCCCGCCCTGCCCACGGTCAGTAGGGGACACCGATGGGCTTGGAAAGGCCGCCGTCCGTCGGATGGGACGTTAAGCCGTGGCCCCGTGTGCGGGAGAGTCATACCCTGTGCACGTTAAAGAACACGCTGGATGGCCTTGACGGGAGGCTACCATCTGTTTCCCAACAGCTGTTCCAGTGAGTCCCCTCCCCCAACCTTCTCTGAGCCTTCGGGGTCCATGTGACATGGCCATTTAGCCCATGGTGTGCAAAAAAGTGCCGCTCAGAGGTAAAACAACCCAAAACAGCTGAAGTGTCTCCGCCGAGAGCCAAGCGTCGAATACTCAAGTCGTACAAGTCAAGAATAGAGAAGCTTTCTTTCCTCTCTCGATCTCACAAAGGACCGTTAATCAGAAGACTTCTTATTGGTTCTTGCAATTCTCTCTGCTATGATTTTGTGGTGGTAAGGGATGGAAATAGAGCAAAATAGATTCATTCCGTTGTTGTCAGGTTGAATCTCAGACATGGTGCCAAGCATCACTCTGACAGAGACTTTCCATGGACCAGAAGGCGCCTCCTTTGTGTATGCTACTCGGATTATAGCTGGCCAACGACAGGTAAGTGACTTCGCCCTGCCAGGTATTGCCTCAAATGGACTGATTTGCCTAAGATGCGGACTTAGCGGATTTGTCTTCTAAGATAATCCTCCTCATGACGCTAGAATATCGGAAAGGAAGCTGAAAACAGGCACTCGAAACCTTTCTACGTGAATTATACAAATTCACACAGCACAAAATACCCAAAATTTTTAATTCTCTACTGAGAGATCTGTTGTGCCTGAGCACTTATTCAGAAATTAAAACTAAAGTTTCGAAATGGGTATTAGATATAAATATTTGAAAAGTAACGTTTAAAAGTCATAGCCTGTATCTGGTATTGTTTTAAGCAACTGTAAATATTAATGTGAAATGATGACTTGTACAATAGGTGATATTTTTGTGAAATACGTGTTATAATCCGTAATTTTATAGGTTTATTCTATAAATGTGTTTAATTTCTCATGTTTGTGTTTTAAAACGTGTTTTTCTTTTTCTTGTTGTTATTGTTTTATTTTCTGTTTTTAATTTTGTGTTTATTTTTTCATTATACATGTCTTATTCTTTAATTAACCTGTCATGTGATTGACAGGAATCCTGCTGACAAGACATAAGGCTTAGCGGGGTATATCTACGTATATAACGATACTAAGGCATAAATAAAGTTATTATTATTATATTATGGGGATATTATTATTATATTATGAGGAAAGAATTTGAGTTTAATCATATTTAATATAATATTGCGACAGTAAAGAAATTTTAGTTAAATATTATGAATAGAAAGATAAACGAACTGAGATTCTGAGGATATTTCACTAATCTAAGAAAACGATGTATGTATGTATGTGCAAAAATCATCATCGAGCCAGAAAAATGCATATGGGAAGAAGGACAAGAGACTAGATTTCCAGTGGGGCGGGGGTGGCTCAGTCGGTAGCGCGCCAGGCTCGTAATCTGTAGTTCCCAGGTTCGAGTCCCAGCTGGGTCAGCGTTGAGATTTATCTCCGCAAAATTCCCCGCCCTGCCCACGGTCAGTAGGGAACACCGATGGGCTTGGAAAGGCCGCCGTCCGTCGGATGTGACGTCAAGCCGTGGCCCCGTGTGCGGGAGAGCCATACCCTGTGCACGTTAAAGAACACGCTGGATGGCCTTGACGGGAGGCTACCATCTGTCTCCCAACAGCTGTTCCAGTGGGTCCCCTCCTCCAACCTTCTCTGAGCCTTCGGGGTCCATGTGACCTGGCCATTTAGCCCATGGTGTGCAAAAAAGTGCCGCTCAGAGGTAAAACAACCCAACCCTAGATTTCCAGTGGAGTATAACATTTTCCCCTCCATTTTACAAGTCTAAGATATTTCTTGAAAAATGCATAAAATATAAATAAGCTGAATAATATTTTGCCTTTATTACCCTTATTAGCATTCCTAAACGAGGGGAAGCATGGCTCTCTTTTCAACACGCTGTCCTAGATCCGGCCCTACATGCATACATACATAATCCTTAGCATCCGTCGGCACTATAACCATATCGTGTAATTTACTTCTCCAAATACGTCTACGCTGAGCTACAGCTGGTGCATTTTGCATTGTAAGCCAAATTCTAATAAGGTTCTGTTTGACAATGTCTGCCCAACGCATCCATGTCCCCCCCCCCACAACTCCCTTTCTTTTTTCTAAGGCCTGTAGCAACTATGGCATATAAACTGACAGGCTCCTGTCAGACCTCTGTGGCAAGCAGCTGCTTGAGGGGGTATTTATTTTTATTTATTGTAGTCACATTGTTCATAACGCTATTGGCTTAATCTATAATTATGCATACGAGAATCATGGCAAAAGGAACGCAGTCTTTTTCGGCACAATAAATATTCTATTCAGAGGTGGTTGCTGACTCCTTTACCTAACAACAGCAATACTTACAAAGTCACACCATCTAATGCCCATGATAGTAGGCAAGCATCTAAAATCAAAGGCATCGAGTTTCCAGTGCAGTCTTCACGTTCCATGAAACTGTGGAAAGTACGTGGTTAGTGGGATTTCAAAATGAACTATATTCATAGAGAAAAGTAATGCTAATGATATTGTTACAACAGATGAACGTGCTATAGTGAATTTATGATAACGTGTCATGAACGCTCGCGTGTGCTTCTGCGTGAGAATTACGTAACCAACGAATTAGAACAAAGAACTTAACTGAAAAAAAAAGAAAGATAGAATTTTTATGTTGGAGTTGTTGATATGTGAAGGGAGACATAGTTAGTCTCAACTGTACACGATAAAGTGGTTAAAAAAAGAAGTGTCCCGTGGCCGAGTGGTTAACGCGCTTGGCTACTGATCTATGGGACCTGGGTTCGAGCACCGGGTAAGGCATGGATGTTCGTGTTGTTTTCTGCTGAGGTCCTGCCATCCTCTCAGATCTTCTACTGTGGCATATAAACTGACAGGCTCCTGTCAGACCTCTGTGGCAAGCAGCTGCTTGAGGGGGTATTTATTATTTTTTATTTTTGTGTGGTAAGTGCGCGGGAGGTTAATAGTGTATTAGTAAATCCTACTAGTGAATTAACAAGGAAAAATAGAAATGGTGTACCATAAAGGGAAAGTTATACAAGGGGTTGGGTTGGGTTGTTTTACCTCTGAGCGGCACTTTTTTGCACACCATGGGCTAAATGGCCAGGTCACATGGACCCCGAAGGCTCAGAGAAGGTTGGGGGAGGGGACCCACTGGAACAGCTGTTGGGAGACAGATGGTAGCCTCCCGTCAAGGCCATTCAGCGTGTTCTTTAACGTGCACAGGGTATGGCTCTCCCGCACACGGGGCCACGGCTTAACGTCCCATCCGACGGACGGCGGCCTTTCCAAGCCCATCGGTGTCCCCTACTGACCGTGGGCAGGGCGGGGAATTTTGCGGAGATAAATCTGAACGCTGGTTATACAAGGGACATTGACAATAAAAATGAATAGGTAAGCATTAGTCGAATAGACAGAGCTAGTCTTAACTCTACTGAAGAAAGAGATTATTACTTGATATATTTAGTTTGCTTATAAGAATTGGTAAGGTTATTCTCAATAGATTGAAAATTTGTTTACAAACATGATTTTACTGTTCATTGAATTATATTAGCCTTGCTTTGTGATTTGGATGTTATCTGCATTTGTGATCTGAAAGTTTATCTTTATTTTGATACAGATTTTCGTGCCGATTGACTTAATTTGTATAAATAATTTCATCCATGCTTTTGTAATAAATTGCATTGTTTTGTAATTATCAGTGTCATATATTTACTTGAACTCACGCTCAGTGCTCAGCCATTCAATTTTTAACAATACTAAATAACCTCCTAGTGACATGAATATAGATATAAGATAGGGATATAAGATAGGGGAGAACATTAGGTTGGAACTGAGGAAGATAGGAGCGAACTAGGCTTTGCGGTTTCTAAGCATCATCACAGGGGATTGGTACACAGCTCCAATTTCAGGCTATGCCTAGTTACTATTTACAGAGCATACTGGAATGATGAAACAATAATAACTGAGGAAGGGAATAGTTCCTAAAATAACACAGACGCCGAAGGTTACAATGATCGTGGGAGGATGGGGGAAGGGCGTAACTCGATTTGTTATAAGGCGTGGGTAACGCAATGTTACGAGAATAACGTGGCCTCCAGTATTGATTAACACGCCTCTGATGTTCAGTCCAATGCATCAGCTTTAAACCCAAAGAATGCATTTTAACCGTTAGTGACTGTCTTGAGACTGAGTTTCAAATCGTTATATTTAGGAGAAATTCTGATGCATCTTACTCATTACTGGAGGGTGATCTGCAAAAATATAAACACCAGACCATTTATCACAACGGGGCATGTCGCGCACCGCAATTAGTGGACAGAAGTTTTGAATCGTTTTGTATGTAAATTAGGAAATGGGAACTTAATAGAATTTCATGAAAGAATGTTTAAATCAGTAGTATAACAAATGAACGGCGGGCCTGGTGTGAGACTTCTTTATCTGGTACCCTCCTTAAAAAGACATTTTGGAAAAATTAGAGAGGATAAGAAGCGTACGAGGCTCCTGCCCTTTTTTCTTGGCCACCAGCAACCTAATATGTAAATAAAACTTTTATGTGTTTGTCATTGTGTCTCCCCGCTTTCACACTCGGCCTCCAAAAGAACAAGAGGAGCCAAACTTTTCATGAACTTTCCCTTCAACCAGGGGAAGAATACAGGCTATGTGCGAACCCGCAATGGTCAACCAGATGCGACATGGGCCCGTTAACGGTTAAAAGGTATTAAAAATAACTGGTTTTATACTTTGGTTTTACTTTGTTTTTCTACTTTGGAATAATGATCTTATATCTATATTCAATAAATTTAAAAAGAGATTTTCAATTTATTTTTTTCTGTCTTCGCGTCTTAAAGCCATTCTTTCAGAAATGGGTAAAGAGCACGAGCGTTACTGTGGAAACTGAAGTCATTCTGTTTAAACATGAGCGGGATACGACATTCCTTGCCGAAATGAAGACTTCGAAAACTAAGAATTCATAATGGGTTGGGTTGTTTTACCTCTGAGCGGCACTTTTTTGCACATCATGGGCTAAATGGCCAGGTCACATGGACCCCGAAGGCTCAGAGAAGGTAGGGGGAGGGGACCCACTGGAACAGCTGTTGGGAGACAGATGGTAGCCTCCCGTCAAGGCCATCCAGCGTGTTCTTTAACGTGCACAGGGTATGGCTCTCCCGCACACGGGACCACGGCTTAACGTCCCATCCGACGGACGGTGGCTCTTCCAAGCCCATCGGTGTCCCCTACTGACCGTGGGCAGGGCGGAGAATTTTGCGGAGATAAATCTCAACGCTGACCCAGCTGGGACTCGAACCTGGGAACTACAGATTACGAGCCTGGCGCGCTACCGACTGAGCCACCTCCGCCCCTACTAAGAAATAACTTTTTTTTTTTATTCTGGTCAAAGTCAAGATCGCAGTAAACGTTTTGAGCACAACTTAGACCATAAGTAATTTTCTTTTGCTATGAAGTTACATATGCCTAGCAAATCGTATCAGAGTACCTTTCGTGGGTACGAAATAGTTTGATTATTTGAGCGAAGCAATATTTTTTTTGGTTTAGAAACTTCTGACGTATGGAGATTTAGTATACCTCGAAACATGTCCACGTCTTTCCTTATCTATATGAGAGGGAAAAATTTTACTGGGGGTCAGTCGATCGTAAAAAGTTTTATGTCAAATGAAAGTTTGCGATTTACGGAGAGCCATCTACTATATAATATTTTAAAGAGTAATTCTGCTGGTAAATAATAAAGAAACGCTTCTGAAACAAATATTTTGAGAACCTGACTCAGCTGAATTATTGGAGCCATGGTAGTTATCTCACTGGCTTTAATGACAGTTTTAAAGCATATATGGTGATTTCTCTTTGATCAACATTTTCTTATTCTCTTAACAGAAATCTCACTTTCGATAATTATACGTTTTTCTTTCTCAATGTATTCAGACACACATTCTCCCCCCCCCCCCACTAAAGCTGGGCCAACTAGTTAATACTAACGTTAATAATGAATACTAAATTTTAACTAACGTTATAACAACTAAGTCTACCTTTTCAGACTGGATATTTTTTTCATTTTGAAATTTGGAACGTCTCTCTGACGAAAGTTGAAAACGAAACCACTACTTATCAGAAATACCCCACTTGTTGCCAGAAATGAAAAATAAAGAAAAATCAATACAGCTCATCAGAGGACAAAGTAATTAATCAGAAAAAAATAATTGGAAAAGCAACTTGCGGAGCTGTAGGAAAAATTGTACGCCAGAGATACAAAAAGCTCTTGTGAGAGCAGTAAAAAAATTATTTTCATAATTAAAACGAAACACTTATTAGAGGTGAAAAAAATTTAAAAAAGTGGGGGAACAACTATAAATGAAGAAAAAAGATACAGAAAGAAAAAACAAGTAACAATAAAAAAGAAAAGAAAAACATTTTCCAGAGATGAAATAAACATCTTACTTGCCAGCGAGGTAAAAAAAAAGAAATATTTTTCAGTGTCTAAATAAGGAAAAAAGTTGACAGGAATGAAAAGAAAAATTCGACAAAAGAAAATTGCTTTCCTTAGGTAAAGCGGAAAAGGAAAAAATAATACAAATTTGAGCCCGAGGTGTAGTCAAAGAGAATAAACTGGCAGATGCGAAAACGAAAGGAGAAAATATCTTTCCAGACGGATGGAGATAAGAAGGACAGGAGGGAACATGTTCTCAAACTGAAACAAATCGCTGGATGCAGGTTGGAATATTGAAATCAGCACCGATTAAAAAACGTCGGTTGAGTAGGTAACATTTTGTACTTTGTAATAAGTATTGATGGGTTTCTGATATTATTTTCAGTGACGACTCGAGTCTAAAATATTTGGTGGGGCACTTTGTCTAGCACAGACAGGGCCCATGTAAGAAAGGTTTTTTAGTAAGATGCCTGGTATTGAATTGAAACGAATTGGACCATAATGATCTTCCGTAATGATGTTCCATAATGCATAAACATAATAATAACCAAAAGATATTCCATAATAATAAATTCTTTTTTCTTTCAGCTATTCTTGAAACGTATTATATGACAAAAAATTTTCTAAAAATTTTCGGAAAGGGGCACTTGTTTTTTTTTTACCTCAATTCAATATCTTACCATTCTTTCGCAAAAATTGCCTTCAAGTATATATATTTTCCCTCTCCGTTCAAGATGTTCCTTAAAACCTATTATTAACTTTGTGAGTTATCTGTAGTTTGTGTCTTCTATATAGTAATATGTCTACTATATAGGTGTAGTTTTTTTACCTGTTCCTTTTTTACCTTTCTTTAGACTGTCTTTTTTTAGCCTGTGTTTTTTTCCTGTCTTTTTTACCTTTTATTTTTAGCCTATGTCTTCATATAGTAATATGTCTACTATACATATAGGTGTACTTTTTTTTAACTCGTTCCGATTCTAAATTTATATTTTTTCTATTTTGAACTGAATCTCTCGTGGTAAGTTGTTACTTGCACAGTTCTTTTTCGGTTATCTTTAATTTACAATATTATATACATTATTACATATATTAATATATTTTGCAATTAATTGCAAAAAAAGATATGGTAATAAAATTAATTGTGGAGTAAAATGAACGAAGAAAAAAAATTATGAGAGCCTTTGGTATCGAACTGGAGAACTTGGAGTTAAAATTGAAAAAAAAAAATGTGTTTAGCCGACTGAGATAAACTTTGCCATTGAACTGTCGTGTTAAAATATATTATTAGTAATCGTTGTAGACCAAGTGTTCAACATTCCACATCTCTTTATATTTTCATATCTAATGTTCTTCTTAAATTCTTCATACGTAGATATCCTTCCTTGGTAAAATGAAAAGTTTTCAACTCTGTTGTTCAAATACATCTTGCCAGGGAGTTTAGGCCTATTGAGCCGAGCAGAGTCTTTGAAGATTTTTTCAAAGTAACAAAATCTTCGCAAAACTGCAAGAACAACCTCTTAGATGCGAGTTTGTCCCAGATTAAATTTCACTTCTCATGATTTCTTGTATTAATCATGAAAGAGTGTATACACAGTCGTATCAGAATAATATGACCACCTACCATAGTATATGTATGGTAAGTAGTCATATTATTCTGATATAGATACATAATAGATTTTTTCAAAGACTGTTCACTACTGGATACCATCTAACATACCTTAAGGATCCTTAACGGAAGTTGTTTTCATGTATAAAAATGAATAAATACCCCCTCAAACAGCTGCTTGTCACAGAGGTCTGAAAGGAGCCTGTCAGTTTAATATGCCATTGGAGAAGGTCTGTGAGGATGGCGGAACCTCAGCAGAAGAACAACCATGCCTTACCCAGGACTCGAACCAGATCCCTTTGATTAGCAGCAAGAGCACTAACCACTCGGCCATGATACACTCATTGCACGACATTGAAATTGCCCCACCCAGAAGGAGTGGAGCGATAGGGATGGAATGTAGCACACACATAGTAATACATATTTGCATACCATGATTTAATTTGCAGCCACTAACAACGGTAGAAGATGAGATAACGCAGCACAATGCGACTGCCTCAGTAGGTGGTTGCACCGCCGTGAATGGCAATACAGGCAGCAATATGGCGTGGCATGGAGTCCTACAGTCGACGGATATGGTCCTTAGGAATTGCACAATAAGCAGCGTTGACTTGCTCCCATAATTCATCGAGATTCTGCACCAGTCGGTGAGAGGATTTCACAGGTCGTCCAATGTGATCCCACAGTTCTTCTATTTGGGATAAATCTGGAGATCGTGCTGACCATGGCAATACTTGAACATGTTGCATACATTGTCTTGAGATCCTAGCAGTGTGTACACGGGCGTTGTCATGTTAGAAAATGGGCTGTTGAATGCCTCCCAGGACGTTAACAAAACGGGCTACAGAACCAGGCTATATCGTGTATCATGCAACTGTCAGTGTTCCCGTGATATAGACAAGAGGTGACCTGCTTTCATATGCAATAACACTCCCATACCTTTATGCCTCACTGACGGGTGGTGTGCCGGTCGCGTATAAAAGCAGGATCCGTCCTCTCACCATGTTGTCACCATACACGAATCGGTCGATCGTCAGCACCCATACAGAAACAGGATTCATCACTAAACACAACAGTGTTCCATTCGTGATCCCAGTTCACACGACTTCAACACCAAGCTAGACGAGCACTGCGATGGTTTGTAATCAATGGCAGTCGACGTAACAGTTGCCTAGAGCGCAGGTGTGCCTCATGCAACCTTCGGTTTACCATTATGATCGTTATTAGGACGTCCATGGTTGCTGACACAGCCCGTGGAATATCGCCTGCAGTGCTCTGTGGTGACGAACGAGCATGTCGAACAATGCGCCTATCAAGCCGTGCTGACGTCTTGTCAGACGGCATCACTCCCTCTGAGATGCATGCTAGAGCCTTCATTTCGCCACTGTTGCCAACAGCGTCCAACAGTTCGTGCATCCCGATGAACATGGGCAGCGACACGACATGTAGTCCATTCAGCTTCACATAGGCCTATAATTCTTCTTCTCTCAAAAGCATCCAAATGGTGATAAACCTGCCGACGTCATGTACCAGGCATTTTCAGCCTTCGTTGAACCATTTCCAAGCAGAACCACCTAATCTCAACCGTTCGCGTGACTTCCACCTGCATAGACACAATACCATCCCTGTTCCTTCTTGCACCTTTTATCTCTTGAGCCACAAACGTCATTGGCTGCGGATTATCATCATTTGCATAACTCAACTGCACACACCTACCATTTTATTTCCATGTTTGTTCGACATGTCCTTCTGAATGGGCATTTCAATGTCGAACAGTGTACATATAAAATCAAGAAGCTGCTAAAAATTATAAAATTGAAACAAAAATTTTCCTTGTCGTATTTTTTTAATGGCGTTAAAGGTTAACTAAGGTCATATTGCGTCAAACAAAATTATTGGTAAAAATATAAACAAAAAAACATTGAAACACAAAAAACGTTAAAAACAATATTACAAAATGGTAAAAGACACTACAATCTTTATAAAATGAGCTTAAAAAGGCCCATGTAAAAAAAAGGAACAAATGTAAAATACAGAAAGAAATAATGGGTGTAGAGAACCCAATTCAAAAATCAAAAAACAGCAAGTGTTAACTATTACAAATGTTTTGAATAACCAAAGTATGGTAAAAAGTGAAAAACAGGGAGTAAAAAGCAGTTATGAGATTAAATATCTCCAGGTGTAAAAGGCTCGGACATAAAAACGTGAAATTCAAAATTTAATCAATATTGAGATTAAAACAAAGACCATGAATTAAAATATTTTACGGTTAAAAGTCTGTCAAAAAACTAGCACTTAGTTTCGTCCTTCAAAAGTAAGAAGTCCTCCTGTGAAAGAAAAGAATACGTTAAAAAGGAATAACCTAAGTGGAGCAGAGCAAGTACTACTTCCTCCTTGATATCCATGTGAAAAGATGATGCCACGGTTTGACAATTCGCTTGATATCGAAGCGTTTGTTCATAATCTATTCTGACCAAGATCTCTGCCACTGTGCACGGAGCTCTATGGAGAAACACAGCCAGAACGCCAGATATGGAACTGGCAGTGGAGTTGGGTTGGGTTACCTCTGAGCGGCACTTTTTTGCACACCATGGGCTAAATGGCCAGGTCACATGGACCCCGAAGGCTCAGAGAAGGTTGGGGGAGGGGACCCACTGGAACAGCTGTTGGGAGACAGATGATAGCCTCCCGTCAAGGCCATCCACCGTGTTCTTTAACGTGCACAGGGTATGGCTCTCCCACACACGGGGCCACGGCTTAACGTCCAAACCGACGGACGGCGGCATTTCCAAGCCCATCGGTGTCCCCTACTGACCGTGGTCAGGGCGGGGAATTTCGCTGAGATAAATCTCAACGCTGACCCAGCTGGGACTCGAACCTGGGAACTACAGATTACGAGCCTGGCGCGCTACCGACTGAGCCACCCCCGCCCCACTGGCAGTGGAGAGTCAGATAGGGGAATGGTTGACTTGCAGCTGATTCTGCCAAGTCATTGCCCATGATGCTGACATGAGCAGGCACCCAACAGAAGAGGATGGACGATGTAACTGTTGGCGGACCTTGAAAACAAGAGGATGAGGCCGAAGTCTCACCGAGATAGTAACACTATCAATAAGCATTTAAAGTCATTTCGCAGCAAGCATTAGCACAAGAAAGGTGATCAGTTAACCAATATGGTTTCAGTGAAACCAAAATGTGCATATACAAGAATAGTAGCAAGACTGTGATATACGGGGCACACGTAAGGTAAAAATGTGCGTCATATTTGTGAATTGAGAAAAGTCAAGTTTGAAGAATATAGAAAAAAGTCAGTAGTTGATTGGATTGGACTTGTGTAAAACGTGAAAATTCAAGCCACGATTATATTTATTAGTAAATATTGTCCTTTGCAGGTACATTGTATATTAAAACAGAAGCATCACTGATAAGAATCGGTCTTGTGATTTGTATGTAGAAACTACTGTAGTTCAATTTCAAGTGTTATATTCCTTTATTATTCTATATTGCCGAATGGTTAGCACGCTTGTCTACTGATCTAAGGGACCTGGGTTCGAGCTCCGGATTAGGCATGGATGTGTGTGTGTGTGTCGTTTTTCTGCTGAGGTCCTGCCATCCTCTCAGATCTCCTACTGTGGCATATAAACTGACAGGCTCCTGTCTGACCTCTGTGGCAAGCAGCTGCTTGAGGGGGTATTTATTATTATTATTTATTGATGTATGGCAACAGTTATTGGCTATTATAATCAAATTGTACATTCTACGTTCTTATAAAATGATTATTTTATTTATTGAATAATTCATTTACTATCTGTTTGTTGATTTCGAATTCACACGTGCTGTTGTCAAATCAAAATATCGCTAAAAATCTGTTATTATAATAATCTTGAAACATTAATTTATGCCAAAGCTCTTAAGGAGTAGCTTTCTGTGGGGTAAGAATATATTCTCTAACCCTTGAAAAAATCTGAACTATAGAGAAAACAGAACTGTGTTTTCGAAAACGAAATATGAAAAGCAAATAGGAGAAATTTCTAAATTATTACACGCCTATTACGTTTATGATTAATTCTGGTTTTCTTCCAGATGGTGATAAACCTGCCGACGTCATGTACCAGTATTCAAGAAAAAATTCGTTTCGCTTCTTTGCTATTCATCATCATCATCATGAAGCAGCCATGGGCTACAGAGGTCCAACCTCTGAGCAATTTAGAGTAGTTCTCAAACATATCTGTCCTAAGCTGCGTCTGCTGCATCTGGCCACTGTAGAACAATTCTATCAAAGTCCTGTTTGACATTGTCTGCCCACCGCATCCTAGGTCTCCCTCTCTTTCTGAGACCTGTAGGCACACTGTTCATAAACCTATTCGCTGCTCTGTAGTTATGAATACGGACTGCATGGCCAAAGCAACGGAGTCTCTCTCCACACAATATGCTACTCAAAGGAGGTTGCCGACTCAATTGCCCAATCTAATCATTATTTACAAAGTTGAACCACGTAATGTCCAATATACTGTGTAAGCATCTGGAAGAAAATACATCAAATTTCATGTTGTCTTATTTACAAAGGGTCCAAGTTTCACAACCATAACAAACACTAGAAAGAACCAAACTATTATACAGTGTAATTTTCATCTTTAGGTGTATACGCCTATTTCTCCACATCCACAGATACTTAAAAGTCCCAGCAGCAATCCCTATTATTCTCTTTATCTCACACCGCACATCACCAGTATCTGTTATATAGCTAACAAGATAATTAAGATGAGGCACTTGCTCAAGGGTGCAACCATTCAGATTAAATGAACCACACTTTACCTGATCAAGTTTCATCACTTTAGTTTTCTCAAAGTTTATCACCAAACCTCCTTTATTACCAGTCTCAACAATAACCCAAATGAAAGAATTCATCTCATCAAAATCACTTGCCAAAAGTGCCAAATCATCAGCATAATATAAATCAGAAATGTTCAGATCTCTAGACCATTTAATCTCAAAATCTTCCCCTTCCAGTGAATTCGGTATGACATAATCAATAAACAAAGAAAAAAGGAGACAAAATGCACTCTTGTCGAACACCAGAAGCAATGCTAAATCAATTGTTACAAGTTTTACTAATTCTCACACATAATTCGGTGTTATTATAGAGAGCTTTCATTTTGTTACCCAATTTATCTGGTATTCCATACAATCTCACGATCAACCACAAGTTATGACGTTCAACAGAGTTAAAGCTTTTCTGAAGTCTGTAAAGCTAGTAAATACAAGTTTCACACGTGAGTGTGTCTGCTGAGAAGCAAACCTACGCTTTGAAAATTATTTTTAAGTATCTGACCTTTATCTCTCCTTCTGGTCTCTTGCTAGCCGAGAATATCCTCGTTATGAAGGTAGAATTCTTGTTTGAGGACATCAAGAAAACAATCTCTCTTCAGGGTTCAGGTCCTCACATTCCAGGAACCTGTGGAGAGAAAATTGTTAGTGGGATGTTTAAAGAAATTATGATTCTTGACAAAGAAAGTGTGGAAAATACTAATACTAAATACCCATACTAATAAAAATAATAACTAAAATATAATAAAAATAAATAAAAATAAATACTACCTAATTAGTAATACCGAATATACTAGTAGAAAATACTAGTACTGTACTGGTACAAACAATCCCCTAATCTCAAGCATGGGCAAAAACCTGTTTCCTCCGCTACTAAAAGCTGAAGCCATCTATGTTAACAAGACTTCCTCCAATGTAGGTTTTGGCGATGCCTGTAGAAGCAAAGGTTCAGATAACTGCAATGGCCTCTGGTTACCCTTATCCACTAGCTGATAAAACATATCCTATGAATCTATTCACTTGAGTTAATCGACAAACAAGAGAAAAAAAACAGAGGAAGATTTTCCCTCCACAGAAGCCCACCAGTGCAGCAAATCAGGTGATCCATAATCTAGCTAAGGGTCATTATTCCATTCAGGTTGGCATATATGGTCAACACCAGGACCCTGTGTGCTTGACCACTCTTCAGCAGGGTGGAAAAAGAAGAAAAGTTGCCACAACAGTCCACAGTAGATCTGTTTCCACAGAATCTCCACAGAAATTTCAAATTTCTACTGTAAAGATCACTTGCAACATTCGTTAAAAATTTCGCAATATTCCTTTTTAGTGAGGTCTAGTGATATTCCCAACTGGACCAGCGTTAAGATTTATCTCCGCAAAACTCCCCGCTCCGCCCACGGTCAGTAGGAGACACTGATGGGCTTGGAAAGGCCGCCGTCCGTCAGATGGGATGTTAAGCCATGGTCCCGTATGCGAGAGAGAGTCATACCCTGAGTACCCCTCGTTAAAGAACACATTAGATGGCCTTGACGGGAGGCAACCATCTGTCTATCTCCCAACAGATATTGCAGTGGGTTCCCTCCCCCAACCTTCTCTCAGCCTTTGGGGTCCTTGTGAACTGGCCGTTTAGTCCATTATGTGCAAAAAAGTGCCGCTCAGAGATAAAACAACCCAACCCAACAACGTCTAGTGATATAAATTAAAACTGTCCAAGGATTTGTAAAATGTGAATTATAGTATTTCATTAGTACCAGTCGGACTAAAAAAATTATAAATCATCACTTAAAGCAAAAGAGCTGCGTTTCCCATCCAACCTGGGAATAAGGGGTCAAACTAATTGTTGGCACTAGAAACTTCGTTATCTTCACAGTCCACCACTAAAATTTTAAATTTCTAGTATTTCATAGTTCGTAATATTCATTTGAAATTTGACAATTTTCAAAAATTTCGGCCGTTAGAAGGCGCAGTTATAGCGGTTGGGAGATTCAGAAAGTTCGAATCGTAATATTTTATCAACACCTATTTAACCCCAAAGGAATTTTTTTTAATAATCTCTTAAAACAAAATATCTTTTCCCAACCCCTAGTGAGGAAAGTATCAACTTATTGTGGCCACTGGACACCTCGTGACCTTCGAATCCCACTACCAAAATTTCAAATTTTCAAGTATAAGAGCATCGTTTTTAATATTCGTTCAAAACTTTTCAATTTTCAACTTTTTCCGAAGTTATAGGGCCTAGTTATAGCTTTTCTGAGATTCGGAAAGTTCGATCGTAATATTTCGTCACTCCAACCCATAAAGAATTCTTAATTTATTTCTAAAAACACAAAAAAAGTTCGAAGTCTACAGGCGACAAAGTAAACACATTTTCTCTTTTTTTTTCGGGGAGGCGGGGAAGGAAACGAGATAATGATCTTATGTTGAAGAAATTGTGCACTCCAAGAAGGAGTTCGTTTCTTTACTTTAATCATCGTCATCGTCGTCATCATCATCATCATCATCATCATCATCATCATCATCATCATCATCATCATCAAGCAGCCATGGGCTACGGAGGTCCAACCAGACCGTGCAATGTAGTTCTCCAAGCAAGTCTATCCTGAGCTACATCTACTGCATCTGGCCACTGCACACCAATTCTAACAAGGTCCTGTTTAACATTGTCTGCACACCGCATCCTAGGTCTCCCCTTCTTTCTGAGGCCTTTAGGCACACTGTTCATAACCCTATTCGCCAATCTATAATTATTCATACGGGCAACATGGCCAAACCAACGGAGTCTCTCTCTGCACAATATGCTGCTTAAAGGAGGTTGCAAACTCCTTTGCCTAACCTCATCATTAGTTACAAAGTTGAACCACCTAATTCCCAAGATACTGCGTAAGCATCTGGAATCAAAAGCATCTAGTTTCCTGTTATCTTGTTTACAAAGTGTCCAAGTTTCACTACCATAACTAACCCTAGAAAGAACCAAACTATTATACAGTCTAAATTTAGTCTTTAGGTGTATACGCCTATTTTTCCACACTCTCCATAGATTCTTAAATGTCCCGGCAGCAATCCCTATTCGTCTGTTAATCTCATGCCGCACATCACCATTATCTGTTACATAGCTCCCAAGATAATTAAACTGACACCTGCTCAAGACTGCAACCATTCAGATTAACTGAATCACAGCCTGCCTGACCAATTTTCATCACATTAGTTTTCTCTCTGTTTATAACCAAACCTACTCTACTACCAGTCTCATCAACAACTCGAATGAAAGAGTTCATCTCATCAACATCATTTGCCAAAAGGGGTAAATCATCAGCATAATCTAAATCGGAAATTTTCGTATGTCCAGTCCGTTTAAGGCCAAAATCTTTCCCTTGAAGTGAATTTCGCTTAACATAACAAGCTTAAGAGAAAAGGTGACAAAATGCACCCTTGTCGAACACCAGAAGTAATGCTAAACCAATTGCTACAAGCCTTACCAACTCTCACACACGACTCAGTGTTATTATAGAGAGCTTTCATTATGTTAACTAACTTGTCATATATACCATATGATCTCACAATCAACCACAAATTATGACGATCAACAGAGTCGAAAGCCTTTTAGAAATCAACGAAGCTAGCAACCAAAGGTTTCTGAAACTCTAAACATTTCTCAAGAATCTGCCTAAGTGAAAATATTTGATCCACACATCCCCTGCCACTTCTGAATCCACATTGCTCATCACGCAATTGACTGTCAACCAGAATCTTAATTCTATTAAGCACAATCATGGAAAGAATTTTACCTGGAACAGAGAGTAGGCTGATGCTCCTATAGTTATCACAAGAACTGCGATCACCTTTTTTTGAAAATAGGGATAACAATAACTCTGGTAAAAGCAGTAAATAAAGTCAAAGGAAAGGAAATTTCCTTGATATTTGAAACGTACTATTATAGGAACTTATTAGGTTGAAACGTACTATTATAGGAACTTATTGGATTCAAACGTCATGAGACGAAATGTTCTGATCGCAAAAAATGCACAAATGTATTATCTTGTTTCAGGTAGTTTTTTCTGTTTTTGTTTCATACTTCTTTTCAGAAAGCAAATACGCTTCCTGTTTTTGTTTTTGTGTACTACTGCCAGAAGCCACATGTTACAAACAGGCAGCTCTTTGAATAACCCTGATCTAAAGTATTCACGTTAAAATTTAAAATTCACTGCAGCAAAGTGGAAATCTAAAAAAGAAGAGAAGCATAAATATAAGGAATAGTCAACAACATCGATACATTTGGGTTCTTATATGCAAATATTTTCGTTTCTGTTTACTTCCAGCATTGCGTTTAAATAACCGAATTGCTCAAGAGAGAATGACACTTGATAGAGGTTTCGAAAGCGTATTTTAAATGCCAGAAGAGAGTGCCTCTACGAATCAGAAAAGTGCTTCAGAGAATTGCAGATTATCCCACTAGTGGGGCGATGCTTACATCGGACACATTCAGATGCACTCTACCTCGATGAAGATGAAAGACTCGCTTCTGTGCTTCTGTTCTTTTTATTTACTTTGCTGTTGCTTTCCACTCTCATTTTTCGGTCCATTTCTGAATCCATCAAACATTGCTCCACTAAATATTCGTCACCAGTTGCTCCAAAGCGAGTTATGTATCAATAGAGAGCATGCGATATGGAGAATGCCAGAGACTTTAAAAATTCGTCCTCTTTTCTCCTTCTGCCGTAAAAAAAGAGATACTTCATAAACCGTTCTTCGTCGAATTCTTTGTCTACACTTGGATGGGGCGGGGGTGGCTCAGTCGATAGCGCGCCAGGCTCGTAATCTGTAGTTCCCAGGTTCGAGTCCCAGCTGGGTCAGCGTTGAGATTTATCTCCGCAAAATTCCCCGCCCTGCCCACGGTCAGTAGGGGACACCGATGGGCTTGGAAAGGCCGCCGTCCGTCGGATGGGACGTTAAGCCGTGGCCCCGTGTGCGGGAGAGCCATACCCTGTGCACGTTAAAGAACACGCTGGATGGCCTTGACGGGAGGCTACCATCTGTCTCCCAACAGCTGTTCCAGTGGGTCCCCTCCCCCAACCTTCTCTGAGCCTTCGGGGTCCATGTGACCTGGCCATTTAGCCCATGGTGTGCAAAAAAGGTGCCGCTCAGAGGTAAAACCACCCAACACAACCCAATCTACACTTGGATTGTTTTACCTCTGAGCAGCAACGTTTCGCACGCAATGAGTTGAATCAGTGAATTTCAAACTATGTGCCCTCAGAGCACTGATATTCCGCGATCTGGACCTAACAGTTCTTTCGATGAAATTTGGTATTAGCCGTCTTTTTCTAATTCTATAAATAAAATAGGTTAATGTAAAGAATTTCCCTATTTTACATTTTTATCGCATGGACCATCACAGGCTCGGATCTAAAAAAAATCAGAGGTAGTGGGGGAGGTAAGAAATACAATCGAGGCAGAAAAATGTAAGGGGGGGGGGGAGTAAGAAATACAATCGAGGTAGAAAAATGTAAGGGGGGGGGAGGTAAGAAATACAATCGAGGCAGAAAAATGTAAGGGGGGGAGGTAAGAAATACAATCGAGGCAGAAAAATGTAAGGGGGAGGTAAGAAATACAATCGAGGCAGAAAAATGTAAGGGAGGGGAGGTAAGAAATACAATCGAGGCAGAAAAATGTAAGGGGAGTAAGAAATACAATCGAGGCAGAAAAATGTAAGGGGGGGAGGTAAGAAATACAATAGAGGCAGAAAATGTAAGGGGGGAGGTAATAAATACAATAGAGGCAGAAAAACGTAAGTGGGGAGGTAAGAAATACAATCGAGGCAGAAAAATGTAAGTGGGGGAGGTAAGAAATACAATAGAGGCAGAAAAATGTAAGGGAGAGGTAAGAAATACAATCGAGGAAGAAAAATGTAAGGGGGGAGGTAAGAAATACAATCGAGGCAGAAAAATGTAAGGGGGGGAGGTAAGAAATACAATCGAGGCAGAAAAATGTAAGGGGGGAGGTAAGAAATACAATCGAGGCAGAAAAATGTAAGGGGGGGGGAGGTAAGAAATACAATAGAGGCAGAAAAATGTAAGGAGGAGGTAAGAAATACAATCGAGGCAGAAAAATGTAAGGGGGGAGGTGATAAATACAATCGAGGAAGAACAATGTAAGGGGGGGGGAGGTAAGAAATACAATCGAGGCAAAAAAATATAAGGGGGGGGGAGTTGAAGAGATTCAAGAGACTTGATTTCCATTGTAGAAAAATATTCCCTCTTCGTTTGGAAAATTTATTGAAAAATGCAATAAATATAAATATTTTTAATATTTTTGCTTCCTCTATTACCCTTACCTAGCATTCTGAAGTCGGGGACATGAACTATTACCCCGCCCCCTCCCTAGAACGGACCCTGGACCATCATAACCTTTTATCTCGTTAGAGCTAACGATTTCACTTTACCGTCTTTCTCTCTATTGTAGACCAATGTTTTTAAAACTACGTGTCGCAACAGAAATCAAGTGTGCCGTAAATTTAAATATTTCTCCAAAAAAGATTTTTTTTCAAATGTATTTTATAAAACTTTTTATTTAGTTTCTTACTCAAAGTCGTCACTTTATCATTCAAATTTGTCATTTTTTCGTTCAAATTTCTCCCAGTTTCCCAACAATAAGAGAAATTAATATTTCTGTTCACTCTAAGGAACGACAGAAGAAATAGCTTTTAGTACCAAAACAGATTCTTCTACTCGGAATATTTTATATTTTATACACTATACTTCACTTTTCGATACTTAAATACCCATCGTCGGTCCCTTTGGATCTCACAGGCCCAGACGATTTTGTATCTTGAATTTGTTTTAAACGACGGTAGCTAGGATCAATTCATTTTCAGTATCTTTCAAACAATTCCTTTTTTACATCTTGGTGCTATTTCACTTAGATGCGCTCTTTAGTTACTTGATAGGGCACATAATTGTAACGAATGGATCTCACAGACCCAGCGCGCGGGGCGGGGGTGGATCAGTCGGTAGCGCGCCAGGCTCGTAATCTGTAGTTCCCAGGTTCGAGTCCCAGCTGGGTCAGCGTTGAGATTTCTCTCCGCAAAATTCCCCGCCCTGCCCACGGTCAGTAAGGGACACCGATGGGCTTGAAAAGGCCTCCGTCCGTCGGATGGGACGTTAAGCCGTGTCCCAGTGTGCGGGAGAGCCATACCCTGTGCACGTTAAAAAACACGCTGGATGGCCTTGACAGGAGGCTACCATCTGTCTCCTAACAGCTGTTCCAGTGGGTCCCCTCCCCCAACCTTCTCTGAGCCTTCGGGGTCCATGTGACCTGGCCATTTAGCCCATGGTGTGCAAAAAAGTGCCACTCAGAGGTAAAACAACCCAATCTTTGCGTATATTATAGGGAAAAAACGGAATTGATGCCAACTACTACAAAAGCTACAGGAACTCTTTCAATAGAAAATCTCAAAAGCTGAAAATTCATATTTTCAAGAAAAATTGTCATCTGATGGAAATAATATAAAGAAAGAAATGGGATATTATCAATGAATTAATTAATAAAAATAGTAGGAAAAAAACCCAAATTCATTTATTTAAAATGAATTTAAATGATATTATGGTATAGTTTCCAGATAGTTTCTCTGAAATAGTAAATGCTTTCGATGATTATTTTATAAATATAGCTACTGAATATAAAACTGACGATTTAGAATCAGATTTGGTAGTACCCGAAGAGCTTTTAAAAGACAGAATATTGATATCCCATGTCATTTCAATGGGTTTGACAGTAGTTTCGCTGGAAGAATTGCACAACATAGTAAAAAATTTAAAAAGGACCTGTTCAATTGGCTGAGATGACATAAAGTTTGAGAATTTTAAAGCAATACATCCATCGATACAAATATTGGGATATTTATTTAATATATCTTTATCCTCTGATATTTTCCCAAATGCCTTACAGTGTTCAATAATAGTTCCTATTTACAAAAAAAGGAAACAAAATCAACCTGTTGCTTTACATCCGATAACGTCAACAATACCGGAGAAGTTATTTTTTGCTAGATTGGACGATTTGTTACTAAGTTTAAAATAATAGCAAGAAACCAATATGGATTTCAGCGGAAAAAATTACAGAAGATACTATTTTACATTTAACAGATTCATTAGCGTGGTCTCTGGATAAAGATTTTAAAACACTTTCAACTTTTTTGGACTTATCAAAAGTTTTGATCTGGTAAATCATGAAATATAGTTGACTAACCTTTATAAATTTGGAATAATAGTTTCACGTGTTTAAAATCCTACTTGTGCAATCATTAAGATAAATAATATTATAGTAGTGTGAAGAATCTTCATACTATTATAATATTAGAATGACCTGGGTCACTTGCCCTTTGAAGAAATCATTGAGCGGATCAATAGCTGCGGATTCCATTCGAGAACATTCATGTGGAGTCACTTTTGTGCATTTCGACTATTGAAACGGTCCATGGACAGTAGATGTATTGTGGAAAGTTTTCAAAGAGGAATGGAACCAATTAGATACGACAGCACTTTGCAGAAGCCTATTACAGTGAAAGATACATTGTAGAGCAATTGTTTCCCAACAGGAACACCGGATCGATGGTGGCGTAAAGCTTTATGATATTCTAAGGGTCTCTGATAACAGCGTCATGTAACATAATCAACTTCGGTGAAATGTTAGGTGGAGTCAAAAGTAAATATAATGTAGTGTTGCACACTGTTCAGAGGGTGAATAAAGAGATGTTTATAAAGTACACCATCCTTCGTCACATAAATGATTCTTTCCAACACGTAATGCGTCACTAGACTGCGGTGTGCGGCATCAATCAGGAAGAAATGCTCTTCGAGCAACAGTTAAGAGTTGGATCGAGCATCAGTATAGATCTACGTATAGTCCTGAGCGACTATGAACGTAGCATTACAGATGATACTAGGTGTGCCGGTTCTAACATCTCCCAAACAACTGTCTTCCTGGGCTTTTCACGCACAACCATTTCAAGGATTTACAGAGAATGGTGCAAGATGCAAAAAACTACCAGTGATCGGCTATCCTATGGTCAAAAACATCTTGGATCTAAAGGGTCAAAGGAGAATCATGGGGTCAAAAGGGTCAAAGGAGAATCATGCAATCGAACAGATGGGCCACAACCATGCAAATAACAGCAGAAATAAACATTGGTATGCAGAACATCATCTCCGAATGCATCACGTATTAGACCTTATCGCAATTGGGCTACAACAGTAGCCAACTATGTCGAGTACCAATATTGTTAGCAAAGAACACGAAATCGAGTCTCCAGTTGGCACTAGAGCATCGACTGGACCGTTGAGGTCTGTAAAAAGGTAGTCTAGTCGGACAACGCAATAATGTGTGGCAATCCCGATGTTCCGCAATACAGAGACTGCACTACACCTTGAGGGAGTTGCCACGAAACCTCATCCACTAGTTAGAGAACATTCTATAATCTGCCTTCTTTAAACATCCCTAGCTGCGGGAGAAGACCTGTAGAAGAGAGAAACACACTTTTAGAAACAAGTCTGTCTGATGAAATAATCATTGAGGTGCAGTGAGTGGGCTTTTTGAATTTTAAAATCTTTTCATTGCCAAATAGAACCAAATAACGCACTGGATTTAGACCACATCAATTTGTCAATACAGATAAGATGCTAATTTTTGAATTTAGATGTCTAAATTTCAATAGTTAGTCCTAACTTTTTGTACGGGGAAGCTATCATGATGGAGAGTCCTCAGGCTCTCCCATCGACAGGTCACACTTAATTGGGCTGCACTCCCGTTCAGTATGACCTTTAACTTCGTCCTCTCCGCTGGGACACAAACCGGCGGCCTCCCCAGCAATACCTCGAGCCAGGACTTCGCTGCAGCAAAGAAAATGAACCCACAATACCGGGGACTCCAATCCCAGTCTGCAGGTCCTCACAAGGCCACTCCATCCCGACTCCATGACGCCCCAGACTTCGCTTGGGCGATTAAGGAGCCCACTCGACTGGGGATCCTTCCAGTCGGTGGGCCCTCAGAAAAGTCTCTCCATCGGTGCACCAAGACGACCTTGGACTTCTCAGGGGCTGCCGATAAGCCCACCTAACTGGGGACACACTCCCTATCGGGAGACCCCCAGCCGGCCCCTCCATCGAGGCCGCAAGGCATGCCAGAAACACCGACGAGCCGGCACCCAGTTTCACAGAGGCACCTTCAGATCCTCCATCATGTTTATTCAGTATTCTAATCTTGGGTGCCAAAAGAGTTACTGGGGACTCTTAGTTTGGCTTTTCCATCGATAAGCCCGTCGACCGGCCAACAGGAAACAGTCGCGAGCCCTCAACTTCGTCCTCTCCATTGTGAGTAGGCCGAAGCCCCCCCAGTGAACAGCGTTTCGACCCCGATATCACTGTGACCGCAATGAGCCCACTGGACAGGAGCACCACTCCCAGCACATTGGTGTCTTGTTTCTGACCAATGTACAAACGGGGCTTAACGAAGACAAATCTCAGCATTAGCACAGTTGGGACTCGAACCTGGAAACTGCTGGTTACGTACCTTGCGCACTACCAACTGAGTCACCCTCACCCCTTCAGTAATAAGAATTTAATAGTTGAAACGAATATCAGAAAGGTTACAGGTTTTCTTTTGTTAAAATAGGTTTTTCTGATGATTTTGAAAGCTTCGTTTTGACTTTTTTTAAAGTATAATTTTTCTTTTTAATACCGAAAAGAGTGAAGAGCAGTATTCGAGTTACGATAGACTGGGTGCTGGCCATTGCACCATCAGTTGCTTTTTTTCTCCTAATGTGACTTACACCATACGTCGTAGTGCCATCTATGTCGAGAAACTAACGCCATATAACCAAAGTTGCCTCATATGATGGAATTCGATATTTTTTTTTACTCACGCTCACTGCGTTAAATTAATAATTCAATAGTAAAGCATCACAAGAGATATCCTGTAGACATGGGACCGGTGAAATAGCTGACGTCACTGGGAGACGTCGATTCGAATCCCACTCATGGAAAAACTAAATATTTTTAGCTTACTATTTCAACTCTTCAAACGTTGGGTTGTTTGGGTTGTTTTACCTCTGAGCGGCACTTTTTTGCACACCATGGGCTAAATGGCCAGGTCACATGGACCCCGAAGGCTCAGAGAAGGTTGGGGGAGGGGACCCACTGGAACAGCTGTTGGGAGACAGATGGTAGCCTCCCGTCAAGGCCGTCCAGCGTGTTTACGTGCACAGGGTATGGCTCTCCCGCACACGGGGCCACGTCTTAACGTCCCATCCGACGGACGGCGGCCTTTCCAAGCCCATCGGTGTCCCCTACTGACCGTGGGCAGGGCGGGGAATTTTTGCGGAGATAAATCTCAACGCTGACCCAGCTGGGACTCGAACCTGGGAACTACAGATTACGAGCCTGGCGCGCTACCGACTGAGCCACCCCCGCCCCAAAAATCACATTTCCAGGAGAGCAACCCCTCCTACACGAACGCCTATGATAAGTACTTAAATAATTCAAATGTTAAATGAATATTGTCTAAAATCGAGATTCAGATAAATTTGATTGATATCGTAAAAATCACCTTAAATAACATTTTCCTAAAATGCTTGAGGCAGGGAGGCCTAATCAGTAGAGCGCCAGGCTCGTAATCTCTAGTTTCCAGTTCTAGTTCCAGCTGAACCAGCGTTGAGAATTATCTCCGTAAAACTTCCTGTCCTGTTCTCGGTCAATAGGGGACAGCGATGGGCTTGGAAAAGCCGTCATCTGTCGCATGGGTTGTTAAGCCATAGCCCCGTGTGGAGGAGAGCCATATCCTCTGCACATTAAAGAACATGCTAGATGACATTGACGGAATGCTAACAGTTGTCCTGTGGGTCCTCTCCTCTCAGGGGCGGGGGTGGCTCAGTCGGTAGCGCGCCAGGCTCGTAATCTGTAGTTCCCAGGTTCGAGTCCCAGCTGGGTCAGCGTTGAGATTTATCTCCGCAAAATTCTTTTGCAAAATTCGGGCTTGGAAATGCCGCCGTCCGTCGGATAGGACGTTAAGCCGTGGCCCCGTGTACGGGAGAGCCATACCCTGTGCACGTTAAAGAACACGCTGGATGGCCTTGACGGGAGACTACCATCTGTCTCCCAACAGCTGTTCCAGTGGGTCCCCTCCCCCAACCTTCTCTGAGCCTTCGGGGTCCATGTGACCTGGCCATTTAGCCCATGGTGTGCAAAAAAGTGCCGCTCAGAGGTAAAACAACCCTCTCCTCTCGACCCTCTAGGGGTCTTTGTGACCTGGCCATTTAGTCCATTGTGGGCAAAAAAGTGTCGCTCAGAGGCAAAATAACCCAAAATGCTTAATTTTAAAGTCAAATAGATTAAAGTAAAACAATTCCTCAATTTCCTTTCATATTATTTTTAAATTTGAGACAGAAACAAAACCCCTCATGTTTCAGTCTAAAATATGTGCGCATTAGAAAAACTGATATTAATCTATCGATTAACGATTAAACACGTTATAACATTAGTCTTTGGGTTCAATGCAAAAATAATAACCTTTTCAATCAATAACTACTTGCATCCACATTTGCAAATTTTCGATTTGCTTTCAGCATGAGCCAGCATAAATTTCTTCGTGTGGATGTTGGAAATGGCAAAAAGCCAGAGCCCGGAAGAAGAAATTATGTAAAGAAAAGTTTTGTTTGTTCCTGGTTAATGGGAAAAGGGGGGACCAATTTCCTTTCTCCAAAGGATTTGCGTGACCTAATCCATCAGAATTCGAGATGATGACTAACTGATTCCATGAATCAAGTCTCCGAGATACATTTTATCAAATAAGCGAGAATTTTCGTCATGTATAACAACTGAACTAGTTAATTGTCTGCAGAAATAGAACAAATTGGTGTTGACTAATAATTAAATATCTGCGTTACATGGGGCGGGGGTGGCTCAGTCGGTAGCGCGTCAGGCTCGTAATCTGTAGTTCCCAGGTTCGAGTCCCAGCTGGGTCAGAGTTGAGATTTATCTCCGCAAAATTCCCCGCCCCGCCCACTGTCAGTAGGGGACACCGATGGGCTTGGAAAGGCCGCCGTCCGTCGGATGCCGCCTTTCCAAGGCCGTCGTTAAGCCGTGGCCCCGTGTGCGGGAGAGCCATACCCTGTGCACGTTAAAGAACACCCTGGATGGCCTTTACGGGAGGCTACCATCTGTCTCCCAACAGCTGTTCCAGTGGGTCCCCTCCCCCAACCTTCTCTGAGCCTTCGGGGTCCATGTGACCTGGCCATTTAGCCCATTGTGTGCAAAAAAGTGCCGCTCAGAGGTAAAACAACCGAACCTGCATTACATGGACGCCCGCAGAAATTTATCCAGGGGTTAAGATTCAATACATTTAATCGTATTTAATGTCCTTTTTACTAACTGTATTTATTACAAAAAAAAATCTATTTTAGGGAACATTTTTATTTGTTAGATAACGTTTAAATAATACAAAAAATAGTTTCTTTAGAAATTCCAATAACAAGAGTGAAAAGTCTGAAGTTATTAAAACCAAACGTTTAGCACTCAATTGTTTTAAAACGCATTTTTTATCACGCGTTACCGCATTTAACAGTCTGCTGGATTTTGGCTCAAAAACGTCAGTTACGGGATCGACAAATTCAGATTTTCTTATAACTTAAATAAAAAATCACATTTCCAGGAGAGCAACCCCTCCTACACGAACGCCTATGATAAGTACTTAATACTCAAGCAATCCTATTTTGTAGACCAGACATCTCAATGATACGGCCCGCAGTCCATGAGCGGCCCCCGGGGCATTTAGATGCGGCCCGCCACCTCAATTAATAATACTCGAATTTCATACTTTTTATACAAAATATTTTAAAAGTCATAGCAACTATCCCAACATGAAGAACCATGTTGCTCGTATTTTAAGTATTTTCGGAAGTTCATATTCGTGTGAACAGCTGTTTTCAACAATGCAAATTAATAAATCTAAATATCGTTCGACTTACAACAGATGAGCATCTTCAGTCAATTCTCAAAATCAGTACAACCTCTTTGACGCCAAACATCGATGACATAATGAAGCTGAAAAGATGTCAAGTATCTGGATCTTCGAAATAATGAGCTATGTTTTAACCGTTAGGACTTAATGCCATTTTAATTTTGATGAATACTTTAAATTTAAATAAAAGATTTTTTATATAAAATGAGTGTTTAATTGAATCCCAGCCCACTGATATACTTTGAAAGAAAAATTGGCACTTTATAAGATTGAGTTTAACACCCCTGCTGGAGACCATGAATTCAACTAGACCATGTGACTTAGTTCTCCAAACACGTTTATCCTGTACATCAATTACTGCATTTGGCCACGAATGCATTTTAAACGGGTTGGGTTGTTTTACCTCTGAGCGGCACTTTTTTGCACACAATGGGCTAAATGGCCAGGTCACAAGGACCTGGAAGGTTGGGGGAGGAAGAGGTTCAGAGAAGGTTGGGGGAGGGACCCACTAGAACAGATGTTGGGAGACAGATGGTAACCTCCCGTCAAGGCCATCCAGCGTGTTTTTAACGTGCACAGGGTGTGGCTCTCCCGTACACGGGGCCACGGCTTAACGTCCAATCTGACGGACGGCTGCCTTTCTAAACCCATCGGTGTCCCGTATTGACCGTGAGCAGGGCGGGGAGTTTTGCGGATATGAATCTCAACGCTGACCCAGCTGGGACTCGAACCTGGGAACTGCGGATTACGATCCTGGCGCGCTACCGGCTGAGCCACCCCCATTTTAAACGGTTAAGCCCAGATCTACGAAAAAACATAAAGAGAAGGAAGAAGTGACACAATTCAGCAGGATAAGATAGGGGATTTCCATTGCGGTATAACATTTCTCTCTTCGCCTGAGAGTTCTTTAAAAATATCTTGAAAAATGCGCGAAATATGCACAGGTTTAATAATTTTTTTTACCTATATCCTTACCAATATTCTCAAAGTAGGGGGAGGGAGAATGGACTCCCCCCTCCTACACTAGATCCGTTTCTTAAAACGTTCATGTTTTCACAAAAATCGAACGGCAAAACGATTATCGACATTTTGCTTTTACTCTTCTCTTTATGTGAAAAAGAGTAAGTTTCAGAATCAATAACGATTTATATTCGCTTTCCCAAATTTCGATTCCGTTGGTAATGCATCAAGAAGCAGAATATAGCGATTGGTCAGAACATTCTGCACTGAAAAAGGTTTTAAAAAAAAAAGCTGCTCTGGATAAATGCCTAACTTAAAAAATTTAATCATTGTTACTTCCTTTTTTTTTCTCATAGCCCATTTATCGAACACCTAATAAAATCAACTCTGAAAAACATTGATTAGAATGAAATAGTTTGCATGAGAAATTTTCGCAGACCATTCTTAAAGAGTAAAATCTAAACAGTTCCTCTTCTCGGCTGTTGGAAATTAAATTTTGTTAACAGCTAAAATAAACAGATTATTGTGTTGCACGGCAAAACCTCAATTGTCAGTTTTTCGGTTTAACTTATAAAAAAAATGAAGAAATCTTCCAAATACGACATATTCCTTCTCGCTTTTTAATCTGCGGCAAAAAAAATCAGTTCACGATGGGATCACGAGTGAGGCAGAAGATTCCACAGAAATTTATTATATTGCGCTGCGTTTCACATGAGATGGAACTGAAAGACATCCAAATGAGTTCCTTTTTCGTCTTTCCATGATACAGTCGCTCAAAAAAATATCCGAACACTAGAGTTGAGTACAGAATTCCGAAAAAATATCTGGCAACGATTTTTTTTTAGAAATTAGTGATCTGGCAACCTTCGTGTCGAAGGCTCCGATGGCCGATCCCACACATGCTCAATGGGCAACACGGGAAAGTCGTCTTACTGTAGTATGACGACTGCTGAGTATGGCGGCTTGGGAGAATGTCACACTTGGAGACTATCCATCGTTGCACGTGCAGTATGTGGGGTGTCATTGTCCTGCTGCAGTCAGTACAGGCATGGTGGTAGGAAAGAAGGCATGGTGGTAGAATCAGTACAGGCATGGTGGTAGGAAAGGGGTGTGCGACAGGATTAACAGAATCATCGATGTAACATTTCTCCATTAGCGCACCAGAAACATGGAGCAGAGGTGTCCAGCCGCATATATGTGATGCCACCCCATACCATTGTACCACGGTGGGGAGCCATATGACGGCTAATTTAATAGGCGTTTTCATGTTGCTGATGACTCCAACGCCATGTGGACAAACGGCTGTCTGTCATGCCGAAACAGAATCCGACGGACGGCGGCCTTTCCAAACCCATCGGTGTCCCCTATTGACCGTGGGCAGGACGGGGAATGCTCCTACAGAGTACGTCATCTTCACGTCCTGTGATGTGGCATGCTGGTCCCATATCTGTCCTTTATGTCATTTGGTACTTCAAGATGTTGCATGAGATGCACCGTTGCACTGTGCTTATATTGCGCTCCATGTTTGCAGCGATTGCTCGAAGGTTCAATCTGAGCTCTTTCATATCGACGATTCACTCTCTCTCAGCAGGAGACAATTGTACATAAGGGTCCCTCAGGCGTCTCCAAGGCATGTTCCGAAAATTTTCGCAGCATGCACTTTAAGCCCACTGTCTTCATGCTATGATACAAGCTCGTGGCGCTCAGTATTTATCCGCGGCTCGACTGCGTGTGTCCATTCGCTACGGAACTTTGATCATTTGTATATCTCCGATGGCCGATTGCTCTTGTGATTTATATATCTCTACTTCCATTCCTTGTTGGTGTTGCGATTTTCACTTTCAGCAGTGTAGTACTGTAATGCATATTTTGAACACTGCTATGTAAATTTGCCGTCCCGTGGCCGAGTGGTTAACACGCTTGGCTACTGATCTAAGGGACCTGGGTTCGAGCCCGGATTAGGCATGGATGTGTGTGTCGTTTTTCTGCTGAGGTCCTGCCATCCTCTCAGATCTCCTACTGTGGCATATAAACTGACAGGCTGCTGTCAGACCTCTGTGGCAAGCAGCTGCTTGAGGGGGTATTTATTTTTTATTTATTATTATTTATGTAAATTTTGCAATGTGCAATTACTAATAGTTTTATTAAATATAGTATGAAACATATTGATTAAAATGAAAATATATAATATGCAAAAATATTAGGCTCATTGAAAATTGGGGAACAGGATCCCCTGGTTAGTTTTTAGGAGATAGGTGAAAGACTGCCGTGAAGCCATTCATTTGCTCCTTAACGTGTACAGGTTATAACCTCTCATGCACATGGTACAAGGCTTGGTGTCCCATCCAACGGACTGTGATCTTTCCAAGTACTTATACAGTCGCTCAAAAAAGTATCCGAACACTGTGGTTGATTACAGAATTCAGAAAAAATATCTGGCAACGATTTTTTTAGAAATTAGTGATCTGGCAACTTTCGTGCACGAAGGTTGCCAGATCACTAATTTCTAAAAAAAAAAACCTTCGT
The DNA here is from genome assembly GCA_038380435.1 of Ryuthela nishihirai. Taxonomy (NCBI): domain Eukaryota; kingdom Metazoa; phylum Arthropoda; class Arachnida; order Araneae; family Heptathelidae; genus Ryuthela; species Ryuthela nishihirai. The sequence continues at coordinate 84,368,486 of JAWZYU010000007.1, read as the reverse complement.
GTCACGTGACACGGTTTTTTTGTCACGTGACACGAAGATTGCCAGATCACTAATTTCTAAAAAAAAAAAACCTTCGTGTCACGTGACACGAAGGTTTTTTTGAAGACCTTTTAGTGGTTTGTAAAATTTCGTAGGTTATTCTAGCTCTGACCGTCCTGCAACTTCAGAAACCGACGATTCAATCTGTGGCGTTCATGATCTGATCAAGAGTGATAGACCTTTAACTCTTTACGAAGTTTCCAGTGAAATTCATATTTCTTATGGGACATGTCAATCAATTTTAACACGAGATCTTGGAATGCGACGCGTTTCAACAAAATTTGTGCCTTGCATCCTCATCGATGATGAGAGACAGCGACGGATTCTCGATGTCAGGATCATCGTCAATGTGCTGCTATTGACCCAAACTTTCTTCCACCATTACACGTAGGGAATCGTGCTGTACCAACACCACCTAGAGGAGAAGGCCGTACCACTCATTTGTGACGTCAGCATTACTGGACCGGACTGCCGGCAGAAAAGATTGAGAGATAGCTTATCCTTGTTAATAGAACTTCCCATTTAGATTTTGAATATTCGTTAATAAATCGTCATTATTAAAATAATTTGTTTTCATATAATTAAAAAAAAATTGCTTCCCACTTTTTTTTTTCTATTTTATTTTAGAGATAACGTTTTTTTTTTTGCTTTGATTAGTATTGATAAACCATTAATTACCGTTTCCGATTATACAAATAGCTTTAAATTATTATTTAGATAATAACACTCTTTTTAAACTTTCGGAAATTCCAAAACTTTTTAACTAATTTTGCAAACGATCGATTAATGTATTGAACAGCTACTAAATTTTCACTCTTAAAGGATTCTAGAAGTGCGAAATATATTTAGAAAAAACTACTTGTTACAAAATACCACAGATATCTATTTTTTTCCACAAATATGTATGTTTATATAAGAGGTCTAAAACATTATTTAATGAAAACAGTATGTTTCAATATTGCATATGTTAAAAAAAACAACCAACAAATTCCACATTAAAAATACTTTTATTTACAATCTGAGAAAACAAATACATATAGGATATATATTACAATGAAACAAATATTTCAAATCATTTTTATTTTTAAGAAAACTGTGCAATTAAAACAGGAAAATTCACCAATCATATGGGAGAATTTTTAAGCAATATGAAGGAACTTAATATTGTGCAATACTATTTAAATTGAAAAGGAAAATTTTAAGATATTTCATTCATCCCAGTTGAATAAATGCTGATTTTTTTAAATAGTTTGATATGAAAGCTGTTTTTAAAATGCATCACATTAATAAAAACTGTTTCTAGGACAACTATGACTTTTAGATAAAAAGAAAAGAAAAACTGCTTTCCCAAACCTTTTCACCCTAATGCATATTAAAACTGATTTCTTCACATAACATAGAAATTTTTATCCTTTTTGGTATCATAATAAACTTTATTGGGAAAAAAATTCTGAAGAAACATGAAAGTAACATCTAAATACATGTGGTCAAAAGGTTTGAACAGATTCAAAATACAACAGAAATATAAAATACAATGAGTATCATACAATATAAAGGTCACATTGAAATATCCATATACACTCAGTGATTATGAAACCTAATTCCATGTTATGTCAATGGAAAGCTAATTTCAAAGCCATGTAACTTTTAAAAATGAGCTTTTATGAAAAAAAAATGAAATGAAGGTCAATTAAAGATCTCAATCTATGTTCATTAAAAATTAAAGAATTGTGGAAACTGGGATATTTAATATCAACAATGGCTGTTTAAAATATTGATCTGGGAAGTAGTTGAAATAAGTTAATCTCAAAACAGTATCTCCATATTAAATTTTATTAGCATAGTTTTAGCAGAATATGTAACAATTATTTCAATTTTCACCAACTCTTCAGAATGCGCATTACTGTTTAAGATGTTGATATATAATAAAATATAAAAAACCTTCAAACAGCTGCTTACCACAGAGGTCTGACATGAGCCTGTAAGTTTATTCGCCACAGTAGGTCTGTGAGGATGGCGGAAACCCGGCAGAAAAACAACACGAACAACCATGCCTTACCTAGGGCTCGAACCCAGGTTAGTAACCAAGGGAAGCCTCTTTAAATACTAAATGAATATTATAGGAATATAGAAAATTTAGATAGATTTTTAACTTATATATACAGGGTGATTCAAAACTTATCGTTCAAATTTCGTGGGGAGGTAGGGAATACGTCAGGAAACCGATTTCACATAGGAAAGTATGTCCGCAAATGTACGCATGCGTATGTAGAGGGCGCTGTGTGTACCCAACCAGTGTACAGCTCGCCCGACCACTCCCGCTGTCATCAGCGATCGCTTGGCCACCCAGGTCACCTGATTTAATCGCCCATGGATTTCTTTTTGTGGGGGGCCATGAAAGACCATGTGTACGAGACCCCCGTCGACAGTGAAATGGACCTTGTTGCACGAATAGTGGCCGCCGCAGGCATTGTCCGTGATATGCCAGGCGTTTTTGAAAAGGTTCGGCGGTCAATGCAATGGCGCTGTGAATCCTGTGTCCGTGTAAATGGTCGCAATTTTGAGCACCTACTGTGAACCTGTACTTTACCTTGTTGGAATAAAAGTCACATTCGTTACCACTTAACTGTACTGTTTCCTTGTGTTCACTTTACTTGTCCATTTTGTTCATGTAGATGACGTTTGCGGACATACTTTCCTATGTGAAATCGGTTTCCTGACGTATTCCCTACCTCCCCACGAAATTTGAACGATAAGTTTTGAATCACCCTGTATATTCAGTCATATTTTCCCATGAAATGTTTATTTTAGAAAAATTCAGTATATTTTCTGTCAAAATATACAGAACAGAAAAAAATGTTTTGGTGTTTTGTAAAGAGCATATACTTAACATGTATGGAAACATATTAAAAAAAAAACATTATTCTAATCTTGACCTTCTGCAGAGTTTTTTAAATTTAAGTCATTAACTATTATGCATATTTTAACTGCCATATCTGGTGAAGATATTTCAAATGCTAAGAACAACAGGGTATTTTTCCTTTATAAACAGATATTCTTACACTAAAATTTTAATATTACTTGAACTCACTATCAGTGTAAAACCAATTATTAACAAGAACTTGGAAGAAGAAAATATGTATCAGAACCAGTACAAGGTTTCTAATAACATAATCAATCATCTCCCCCCAAGCAGAAACTGACATCCCCCAATGATACAGAAAACCTTATTGATCTGTTGACCAGACTAGTTCATAGGCATATCAAACACCCATTGGCAATCACTATTAGAAATTTAAAAAATCCTACATTTGCAAGGCAGCAGAAGCCACAAGATATGCATATATATTAAAAAAAATCAAGGAATAAATTAACTTCCTAAATCTCCCATGGCTTTTACAAAAACCAAAGATTGACACTTAAGTTTTCTGCTTATATTGTTCTCAATTTAAAGTAATGAAGGAAAAATAATATTCAGAAAATTTTATTTGCAGATTAATGAGTTTCAGTTGATCATTTCATCCAGAAACTGGTGGTATATGTTCCTACAGAAAATTATAAATTTCAAACTCCCACTAAGTACATGTATAACAGAAGCAATGAAATGGATTCGAAAGAAAATCATATCATATACTGTCACATACTGCATCCAGTACTGAATAGCTGTCCAAACAAAAGCATCCACCACAAATTTTTGATACATTGATAAAAAAAATTTAAAGACAACCAAAAATATAATTTATCTTCAGGGGTCCAGCCATAAGAGTATAGTGGGAAGTGAAAATGTTGTGGAATTGGTAAAAGATCACTCAAAAGTAACACTAAACACAAAATTAAGAAAACACCTACTGACAAGTGCAAGTAAAGATTCCCTTTGATCATAGATTTAGCCACAAAAGACATGAAATCAGTAAAATAAAAATGAAATAAATCTAGTAGACCCTGTACAGTAGCAGAATATAGTTAAAGGAACTGAAAATAGCTATTGCAGCTTGCATGCAATAAAATTTCCACTAAAATATTGCAAAATATTTGACAATAAAGTTAACCAGTTTTTATGTCTAAAAAACAATGGTTGAAACAATAGCACACCATTTCAAAGGGTTTTCCACCATTATACTTATGGGGCAATAATTATTTGAAGGTGGGTCTATGATGTGGAGACTTTTCCATTACAGTGTATCATTACTTTCCAAAAGGCTTCATGCTAATTGATGAAAATGACAACCAGCTATTTTTACCTCTCTCCAAATTTGATATTTCTTAACCTTCTTTTTAACATTAGGTACTTTAAGGTACTTGGAGACTAACCAAGTACACGAGCAGATGGACAATCCAAAGACTTGTGTTATATGAAAAATCAAAAAGCATGCCTTATAGAAGATCCATGTTCAATTACTGGCTAAAAGCCTGTGGAAATTGTTTCCCAGATATTAAAGATGAATGAAGATAAATAAAGATAATTAAATAAAGAAATTATTAAACAGTTTAAAATAAATTATCTGCATTGGGTGAAATTAAGACATTGGATTCAGGACTCAATAAAATATTTACTTAAAAATATCAACTATTGATATCAAATTTGTAACATAATTGATATTACCAAACATAAATTTTGAATTATATTAAATCTCATAAGAGTAATTTTTAAGGTGTGAAATTAGACAATCAGCATTTTGACTTTAACACAATATCAAATTGTATAAAAATCTGAATATAATTTTTCTCAAAGTGAAAGTAACATATACAAATTAATCCACAGTACCTCATTGATTTACTAACAAACTCCTTAAGTATTATGATGATAATGAGTATAGTGGAAAAATTACCTTGAGCCAGATGAGATCCAAACACATAACCACCAGACGAGGGTTTCTCGATGCCAGTGTTATAAAAGGAGGACATGCTTTCTTTGTGAAATAAAATAAGTTTTTTCGTACTACGTTTTTTGCCAAGTACTAACAGTTGAGTCAAAAAAAGAAACAATACTCATTAAATATACTATAAAATATATGGTGCAGTGATTTTTATTCCTATTTCATAAACAATCAAAGGTTATTTCTCCTAAAGTGTCATAATGATTAGTAACTATGCACTGTTATAAAAGGTAAACTTTCTGTTACTTCAAACTCTGACTGAGGTAGTGGTTAGCAATGATTTCAGTCTTGGCAGGGCATGTTCTTGTATGAGAAGGATCCTTATTGTTTTGGGCACAATATTTTTTTTAAAGTGTATTTGTGGATGCTTTAAAAGTAGTTGAACAGTACCTCTCCAGTAGTATATGGATACTTTAGAGGTCAGAAAGCTTTCTCCCAGTTTTCATGTCAAACATGCTGGTTTCTCTTTCAATATCAGATGGTGCAAAGTGGAGTTCACACACCTATGTATGCAAAAGAAATATTGAGAATATGTACAAAAAAACCTCTGATGAATGATAAACAAAAATCCAAACACCAGGAATACTGTTCACCATACACTAAAAAAATTTATTCAGAACTGAAGACTTTTTTCCTTCAAAAGTAAATGCTATAATTGTATTCAAAACAATTCTATAATCAGTGTATTTTCTAAGATTTCAATAAAAATCCACGGTTAAAAGAATGAATTCTCCCAAGGAATGCACCTATTCTACCAGTAAGCTGGTTTTTCTCAATATTTCTAGCACTTCTTTTATCATATATAGTTCACTTTGAAAGCTAATGCTAACCATCTAATAACATTCCACTGCTAGTACTAACAATAAAGTTCTTTTGGTAATGCCACTATAAGGTGATAATGTAAAATAAAATGCGAAAAATCATACTGAGCTGAAAATCATTTAAAACAACACTCTTATGAATGAACGTTTAAAGGTTTGAAATATTCCAGTCCAGGAATTGAGCCTGAAAACAACTCCAGTAATAAGTTTATTGTTTTAGACAATTTCTTCTTACTGTGATTTTCAGTTTATTAGGCATAAATTTGTTTATATAGACAGCACCTAGTATTATACTAATGATGAAAGGTATTAGGAATCGATTGGTCAGGAAGTTACTGTTGTCGACAGTTTCTACAATAAACTTTTACCATTACATATCAGTAAAATCAAAATACCTCAAATTTTTATGATAATTTTTTGACTCCTTCAGTTGTAAATTCCAAACCAATGGTCAGTACAGAGGTTAAACTTTGAAGTTAACTTGAAAACAGTATTTTATGCATTTATGGTGTTTAATATATTTATATTCGCATAATAGATGAAATGATAGATATCCCCTCAAATATTCTCTAATATGATTATAGAATACATTTCTAACAAAATTAAAACAAAAGCTGCAGCCACATGCAATAAAGATATGGCAGTAGATTGTTTTATTATAATACACCTGACTTATCTCATTTTAGAATGAGTGCGATTGGAAATATTTGCACTTTTAATTACTCCTTTCAATATAGAAAAATTCTTTCTTTACTATTAAATCCTTTTTCAAAATATCTTTTCATTTATTAATCCATATATTAGCTGTATCCCAACCATTCTTTAATATCCACTACACCTTGACTTGATTTCAGAGATATAATTATGCAGATTAATTTCTTCATAAAGCCTGTCATACCTTTATTATAATATAGCTGATGTGTGAGGATGGCAAGACTTCATCAGGAAAACAATACATATTCACAAAGCCATCTCTAGTTTTGAACCTAGGTCCAATTTGTATCCAAGTATACCAACAACACCAAAATAATTTCTAATACTTCTGCAGAGATTTTGTATTTAAAAGTAGGTTTTCCTATGATCTTGCCTTTGCCTCATATATGTATTTCAAGTTTAACATTATCATCATATTAGCTTATACGAGAGATATAATTAAACTCTATGGTATATAAATATAGTGATATAACATTAGACTCTGAAACTCTCCCAACAAAAGTATCAATTTCTTAACCTACTTACTGTAATCTATTAAATAAAGTCTGGTCACTGTGAAATATTCTTTTCTATTTAAGCATTTTAACATATGTAAATTCGACATTTAAACTTTTACCTAATAAAAATAACGTCAAATTAATCCATACAAGATCAATAATATTACATATATGTATATTATACAAGCGTAGCATACAATAATTAAAACGATAATTTTCACTTTAGAAGTTCATAAATATGACAACAGATATTAATACAGAATAAAGTTCTCCTTACCTTGGATAGTTTTGTCTTGATATAGAACGAATCCATTTCTGTCGCAAATCTATATCTTCTGGAAATTTCTTTTCCCCGTCGTAATTGCTCCAACACGAGGAATGCAGCAGCACGACGATGGCATTTCGCTAGAAGAATTATTGAATCTGTGCACACACCAAATGAAACGAGGCAAAACTAGTTTAACACTAACAAAACAAGACGGAGGCGACGTTACTAGAATACCACGTTCTCCTGTGTTGCCTAAGTCGACTACGGGTCGACTAAAATTGACGTCATCAGCATCGCGTCAGCGACTGGTATGGCCAGCTCCTCTAGGTGGTGTTGGCCGTACTCACCGGATTTTGCTCCCTGTTTTTTTTTTGGGCGGGGATGGCTCAGTCGGTAGCGCGCCAGACTCGTAATCTGTAGTTCCCAGGTTCGAGTCCCAGCTGGGTCAGCGTTGAGATTTATCTCCGCAAAACTCCCCGCCCTGCCCACGGTCAGTAGGGGACACCGATGGGCTTGGAAAGGACGCCGTCCGTCGGATGGGACGTTAAGCAGTGGCCCCGTGTGCGGGAGAGCCATACCCTGTGCACGTTAAAGAACACGCTGGATGGCCTTGACGGGAGGCTACCATCTGTCTCCCAACAGCCATTCCCGTGGATCCCCTCCCCCAACCTTCTCTGAGCCTTCGGGGTCCATGTGACCTGGCCATTTAGCCCATGGTGTACAAAAAAGTGCCGCTCAGAGGTAAAACAACACAACACAAGCTCCCTGTTTTTATTTTTTTTTATGCTTAAAGCCCACTTAGAGGGCCTTTATTCAGAACACGACACATGAACTATTAACAATTCCTTAAAAATCCTATCAATAATGCTTCCAAAGGTTGATCCTAATATACTATATAGTGTCAAGGAGATTACTTTGAGAGAGATCCATCCAAATAACTGGTAAGCTTCAACATTTCACAAATGTTAGTTCAGCTCACGAACTTTTTAATCTCACATTTATTAATTAAGATTGTATTGTATTTCCGCAATTTTACATTCGTTATTTTCCTTTAACACTTAGAATTCATGCTTTAGTGCAGTGGTACTCAACCTTTTATGCTTGACGTACCCCCTGGAAATGTGCATGTAACTAGCATACCCTTGTATAGGTAGATAAAATTATAGTTAAAGTATAACAATGGGAATAAAATAAAACGTATATTTATATATCTAACATATATCTAGTGACTTTTGAGCTCTCACGGCGTACCCCAAAAAGTTCTACTGCGTACCCCACGTTGAGAACCCCTATTTTAGTGATCAAAATTGATGCTACCACTAATTATATTCCGTGATGGGCTACATTTTCTCTACCAGGTTTCGTCAACCATTTGACAGAGACATGAAAGCGCAATATTTGCGAACATATAGAATCTAGTCCTAGTGACAAGGAGTAATAAGAACACTAATAAGTTAGGCAGAATTAACAATAAATTCAAGGTAGGGACTCGGCCAAGCTAGTATGGAGAAACTTGTCACTTTCTGGGCAAGTTTCTCTCCTAAAAAACAAGGAACTCAATTATCCGCTGTTAGAGGATGAGGTAAGCAGAAACTTTTGGTTTCATTAAACATGGGACATGCATGCAAAACTACGTTCATGAAGATTCGAAGCTGCTGATACACAAGCGCCAAAGGACGGGATCTTCACTGAAACTTCACATGGCTTCAAATGAATGGTATAGGTTTTTGAAAAGAGATAGATGGGTCTTTATTGTGGGAATTCCCGTCCTCATATCTGATCACGTAGGTTAATATTTAGCCTTTTTTTTAGTACTGGAACCACAGATGGTTGGTTGGGTTGGGTTGTTTTACCTCTGAGCGGCACATTTTTGCACACCATGGGCTAAATGGCCAGGTCACATGGACCCCGAAGGCTCAGAGAAGGTTGGGGGAGGGGACCCACTGGAACAGCTGTTGGGAGACAGATGGTAGCCTCCCGTCGAAGCCATCCAGCGTGTTCTTTAACGTGCACAGGGTATGTCTCTCCCGCACACGGGGCCACGGCTTAACGTCCCATCCGACGGACGGCGGCCTTTCCAAGCCCATCGGTGTCCCCTACTGACCGTGGGCAGGGCGGGGAATTTTTGCGGAGATAGATCTCAACGCCTACCCAGCTGGGACTCGAACCTGGGAACTACAGATTACGAGCCTGGCGCGCTACCGACTGAGCCACCTCCGCCCCTACCACAGATGGTTAGTGCAGTCCGTTGTCTGTGGGTGCTACGAACCCCACATCATTATTGACTATGCCCTAGTGCAAAACGGGTCACTCTTTATACACTCACTACTTATATATATATATAACATATATCTAGTGACTGTGATTTATATACAGTGCACTAATTTGCACTGTATCTCCCAATGTAAATACATTTGTAATTTTGTGAGTATGTTGAAGTTCGCACTCGTCTTCATTTCTACCGTGGATTGCATAACGTATAGATTGTTTCACGAATCAGGAGAAGGCGGACATGCATTTCACGTATGGACGGGAATGCGACGGGAATTGCACGGACGTATGGACGGGAATGCATGGACGTATGCGGACGGGAATGCGAGGGAAGTCCAAAGACTGTACCCGGAGCGCTTTCCGACCAGACGCGTGCCTGATCGTAAAACCTTTCAGCGATTGCACCGGCATCTGTGCGAAACGGGCACCTTTGTCAGCGGCTTGCAGGATACAGGGCGTGCAAGGAGTGTGTAGACGCCACGTGTTACAGAGGAAATTCTACCTAGGGTTGGATATCGTCCTGAATGTAGCACGCAAGCAATTTCCCATGCCATAAGAGTGCCCCAATCGACGGTGTGGCGAGTTCTATAAGACGAACGATTACACCCCTACCTTGCACAGAGGGTGCACGCCTTGACACCTGCAGATTATCATGATTTGCACAGTGGTTCCTGCAGCAGACTGCAGTGCAACCGGACTTTGATGCACATGTCTTATTCACTGGCAAATGCACCTTTACACGTGAGTGAATTTTTAATACCCACAATTCACATGTGTGGGCCACCAGTATTCCGCATGCCATACGTCCACATTCGTACCAGCGGCGTTTCTCCACAAATGTTTGGGCTGGAATCCTCCATGACAATTTGATTGGCCCATACCTTCTGCCAGCCCGACTGAAAGGGAGAACGTACCTCGTATGTTTACAAGAAATCTTGCCAGAATTACTGAACCCTGTTCCAGCAAGCATTCAAACACGTATGTGGTTCCAATACGACGGAGCGTCACCCCATTTCAGCGTGGATATGCGGAACACCTTGGATGCAACATTTCCAGGACGATGGATTGGTCGGGGTGGTCCCATCGCTTGGCCACCATGTTCGCCCGATCTCTCATGTCTGGACTTTTTCCTATGGGGGTCATATGAAAAGCCTCATCTACGATAGCCCCATCGATTTCAATGAGGATCTTGTTGCCAGGATTTCTATTGCCGTAGCAGCTGTACGAGAAATGCCTGGTGTTTTTACCCATGTACGCCGATCACTACGTCGAAGGTGTGAAGCCTGTATTAATGTTGGCGGTCGCTCTTTTGAGCAGTTTCTGTAATTTGTTCAATAAAATTCTGTACTTTCTGTTCTGTAATTTCTGCAATTGTTTCAAACCTCTTCTGTCGTTCTTGTGTTTCTTCATTTCCTAACACAGTAACTGCTAACCCCTAGCACTTCACCGCCTGAGTTCCGACCATGCATCGTATGACGAAAAGTGCTTGTTTAGGTGTGTTCTATCACCCCTTAAAGTTTGGCCCAAGAGTTTTGAATTACTCTGTATATATTTGTCATCAATTATTTTACGGTTCTCTTTTGGCGAAATCCGCTAGTGGTTTTAGTTATCACACTGTCCCCATTTGAAAAACAAATCGTTAATGGTTAGCGTTTCTAATTTATCGACAATTTTAAATTCTCGAGAATCAAGAAAAAAATATCTGAATTCTGGACATATAAAATAATTTTTCCCTGTATTTTTTTCAAACCTTTTATTAATATAACTTAAACTGTAATTACTAAGAACACAACTTGCTAACTCTACAGTAAACTGTATTTATAAAACATACATTTGCATATCTTTATTATAAAACAAAAAATATTAGTAAACAAAACTATTTGTTGTTTTATGTTTAGTTTTTAGTACAACAATTTTAGTTAAAACAACAACTTACGCAATGTGTTTAAACATCATAATACACGAGCCGCTCCATCTGATAATCTTGTCCTTTGTTTTGAAACAAAAATTCCTGACGAAGAGCAATTTCTTTCATTTTGTGTGGATGTTGGTCTTCTACTAGTTGAAGCAGCGTCAAAAGAATTTTTATGTTATGTTCAGTGTTACTTTGTACGACACTTCATAGTGGTGCTCGGATGGGACGTTAAGCCGTGGCCCCGTGTGCGGGAGAGCCATACCCTGTGCACGTTAAAGAACACGCTGGATGGCCTTGACGGGAGGCTACCATCTGTCTCCCAACAGCTATTCCAGTGGGTCCCCTCCCCCAACCTTCTCTGAGCCTTCGGGGTCCATGTGACCTGGCCATTTAGCCCATGGTGTGCAAAAAAAGTGCCGCTCAGAGGTAAAACAACCCAACCCAACTCATAGTGGTGCTGATGGCAAGCGCCAAAGCTTATTCATCAGCACCACTATGTCAATATCTTTCGCTTTGTCAACAGGTAAAATCTGAAGATGAGAGTAGCTTAGACGTAAACATTGGCTTTTTCTGGTTCTTTTTTTAAACCTAGTTTCGTTCTGTTTCGGCACCCGTATTTACTATAGTTCCTGTATTCTCCTCTTCAACTGGACTGATGGATCTTTTAAAAATTCTTTCCATAATTTATCTTGCTAATTTTATCATGACAATTTGAGTTGACATGTGAAAAAAATCATGATTGTTTTGTTTCTCGTCTAAGCAATTCCGATTGCTAAAAAAGTTATGAGAGAAACTAATAATTTATTTCTTCGTTTGAATTTTTTTTTTTTGATTTCTACCAAAAGTTGATTGTTTAACAAGGCTTATTTTTTGTAAAGTATTAAGTAAATAATTATGAAATTCTTTCATTCTCTAAAAGTCAAAGATCAAAGGTCACCATCATTCAGGGCATGTATATGTACATGATATTTAAAAAAAGTTATTGTATTAAAATAACAATCTGCTACAAAATTTCTCGAGAATCGAGCATTTTGAAAATTGCATAGTTCTCGAAGCATTTCGAGAAGAAACTCTACCCATGCATGGTTGTAAGATTTCACTGGGACTCATTTTGACAGAAATCATCATGTTTTCATTAACTCAAGAATCATTTTTTCACAAAATTCACCAATTCTTGTAGGTTATTTCAGGAACTTCTGGTGACAGAATTCTCCATTGATCACATGTTATCATAGGTGCTCTAGGTTATTTTTGGACATGATTTACCACTGGTATATACTTTCGTAATGAGTACTTTTGATTTCGCATTGGTTTTATGTTATCATAACATCTTTCGACAGAATTTGCAACTGGTTGTATATCATTTTAGAGGCTCCTTTTAATGACTTAGCTGCTGGTATATGTAATCATTGTGCTTTTGTTTCATTTGGCAGTGGTTATATATTATCAGATGCCTCAAAACTTTTATTTCTACCTTATTTCTTCCTATACCCGAATCCCGCTCTGCACCCGCTCATTTTTCAAAGTACAAAAATTCCATTAATCTGACAAATACTGGTATTCTATTATTTAAATTGATTGGTTAAATAAACAATGGCATGTAACTTAACCATTCCCCTTCTTCTATTTCATATCTTACATTTATTTTTTGGAGAGTAAAAAAAATGTCATTTCTTAATTATTATTTTAGTTATTTTCCTCTCTACACAAGCACTTATCACAACTTTCCTACAGCCCAAACCAAAAAAAAAACTAATTTTTAATATCAAGTTTCCGCAACATGAGATTCAAAGCGAACAAAAAGAAGAGATGATAAAGAAGGGGGAAAAAACTTTGTTTTAATATAAAAATCTGAGCTGCAGAGAAAGCGAAGAGTACATTTTTCGTTTTGCATCATCCTCCGCTGAAGGATAGCAACGCCGGAGGCTGAAGAGCATAAGAGACGGTTTCCAAGCACCTTCAGATTTCTCTCTGTTGAGAGGGAGGACACTTCTCTCCAATCTTCTTCCTCCAGCGGTTTCGTGTTCAACACATTGCGTAGTGTTCATCTCCCTGCGTGGCCAAGATTGGCTTCATATGAATTGCAAATGTAGCTGAAAGATTTGCCTTTATACTTTCTCTGAAGATCACAGCTCTTGTGGGAAACAAATGCTGCTCAACCGAAAACAGTTTTGATGAAAAATGGACTTTGGCAGAACAAGCAGAAAATACAAAATTGCCTAGATTTATTGTTTTTCTTCTATACTCTACATTTTTTCCCTATTTAGTTAGAAACAAAAGGTGGATAATAACACTCATTCAAAATTAGTTTTAGAACTACAGAATGAAAGGAGTTTATTACCTTTTGGCTCAGACATTGTTTCTTACATCTTGCTTCGGAAATTTTCGCTGTGTACTTAAGAGTGAAATTTTGAAACACTATTTACTTTGTGTAAAAGAACCTTTTCGTGCGTTTCGTTATGCAAATGAGATTGCAAATGATACATTTCAATAGCTTGAGAGTAGCTCTCAAGTTGGTGTTCCGTCGAAAGCACAAATTTAATTTAATACTGTTAATTAATTCATAGAAATTTTCAAGTGAGTCAAACTCGCGTATAAACCAAATGTTTTTAGGATATAAAGAAAGAAAATCATATTGGGAATATCTCCGTGTTGTGTTAAAATAAAATCATGTCCTAAAAAAACCTTCAAAGAATGTTTTTTTCGGGTAGAATGCTACTTAAGTTCAAAACATAAATTAAAACATCTTTGAGTAATAAATTATCACAGGAAAATGTCCTGCAGGCATTAGCTGAAAACCATTTGGTTCCCGTTCGAGTGAGATACCCGAAATGTTTCTGGAAATCATGGTTTCGCATCCCACTCTGGGCAAACCAAATTTTTTTCAGCTAATTATTTCAAAATACGAATATTTATTTATCTCATTAAAAATTCTATAATTCTCTTTTTTTTTTGCTTTTTACTGAGATTGATTCAGTTGCCTATAAGACAAAGCAATTACTTAAAAAACTAAAGTGATGAAGACTGTTCAGGTGGATGACGTTTCAGTGCTCTTTAATGATTTTGCTTTGTAGTAGGATAAGTTTTGTAGTTTAACCTGGATATCATGTAACAACGGTGCGTCATGAGGTTAACGAAGGAATAGGTATTATCGCTGTCCCTCTTTGGAATTTGTAGAATGTGGAAAAATTATACTTTAACACAAAAAGAATAAACTAACGCTATGTAATAGTTTGTCCCCACTAAAGTTTCCCTAATAGCGAATAGGTGCGGATCTTGGGAAAAAATAAGGAGTGGGGGGTGGATATGATTATACTTAAAGGGGGAGGTAACATCGAGATGGAATGAAACAGAACGCCGTTCCAGTATACATTTTGTCCTCTCCGTTTTACTCATCTTTTAATAAATTTCTTGAAATAGTGTAATTTACATATGTTTAATATTTTTTTCTCTGTCACTATCATTTTCAAAAGTGGGAGCCATCCCCTTGGGATGGGAGGAGGGGAAAGGGGATCCCCTAGATCCATCCCCTTGGGATGGGAGGAGGGGAAAGGGGCCATTCCACTAGATCCTGATAGCAAAACTTGTTCCTTATTCCAGATAACAAAAACTTAATGGTTTTGATTCCATATATTGATGCAGCATCTGGATTGTTAGATTTGATTTTAATAGCGATAACTTTAGACGAACAAATATCAACCAATTTTCAACAGCAAACATAAGAGTAATATAAGATGCTGGATTACTCTGAATTGTCCACGTTGGCTGCATGCAAGCCTGAAAGCTTAAGGAAAATGGGTCAATCTACAATGCTGTTGATGATCAATGTCAAAGAAAATATGAATATATTATTAGAATTGTGCTGCAATAACTGTTGATGAGGTTCTGTGTAGAACTGAGTTTCACAGTCAAGTTAGACCTATGTAGATTAGGCCGCTTATGGATTATGTGCACTGGTACCTAAAATTTAGGCTTCGGGGTCCATGTGACCTGGCCATTTAGCCCATGGTGTGCAAAAAAGTGCCGCTCAGAGGTAAAACAACCCAACCCAACCCAACCTAAAATTTAAGCAAAAAACGTAAACTATTAAATATCTCACAAGCGACTGAAATTATTAACACACATTTGATGTGTCAATGAAATGGAATATAAACAAGATCATACCATGCAAGAAAGTATCTGAGAGGACAAAATTTGCATATCCAACTCGAAAAGCAAATCCTAGTCTAAAAAAAAGCTGTCTCTGATTCTGCTGTCATTAATTTCCTGTTGAGTAAATGTTGTGTTCATATTAGTAGAGCGTTTAAAAACAACAACATGGCACAGAGACAGTGCAGACAACCGACTTGAATCCAGTTGATCCCAGAACGATGTGGCTAGGACTGCAAACGCCCCCCCCCCCCCAATCAATGCTTGGAGACTTTTCCAACAGACAGCAGACGTTAGCAGTAGATGAGTACAAGATTGTCCTAGAGTGATGAGAGCGCATGAAAGCAGATATCGTTTACTAACAGACAGGCCCGAATCAAAAAAAAAAATGGAGGTGGGGGAGGGAGAGGCAAGAAACGCAACCGAACCGGAAGAACGTAAAAGAAGTGGGCGGGGGGGGGGGGGGGGGCAAGAGACTGGATTTCCAAAGCTGCATAACATTTTCCCTTGGGTTTTACAGGTCTTTAAAATATTATTTATATATTATTTATATAATATTATATATTATTATTGAAAACAATATTTCTTGAAAAATGAAACAAATATAAATAAGTTTAATAAATTTTTGCCTCTATTACCCTTACTAGCATTCTGAAAGGGGAGGGGGCACGGTCCATTGGCTCCCCCTAGATCCAGCCCTGCTAAAAACCCAAATTCAAAGGACAAGGTCAGTAAAGCAACTCTCTCTCTCTAGAGTTTTCTGCAGTCATTGGGAGGACAGTTTCGAGCAAACTGTTTACAGAAGGCTTCACCAGAAGGCGCTCAATGTTCCCGACGACAAACGGTTTATGTTCTCAATCCCGCCCATAGGATAGCATTACTAACATGGTGCACACCAAGCTCGTACCCAGGACTTAGATTTCTGCGGGGAGGGGAAGTAAGACCTAAGTAGGGTTTCCCAATTTTTTAAATATTCCACCGACAATAAAGGTTAAAATGATATTCCATTAATTTTTTAATCAATTTTTATTGTCGGGCATGTAGTATGGGGCTAAAGCAAAATTATACAAAGACACTTGTGTTAGATTTCAAAGAAGAGAGACATGTTTGGTAATTCGTATAAGACAACAGGATTAAAAGGATTTCAGACTTTCAGGAAGGGGAGGTGTCCTAATCCACTGATTCCCCTTTCCTGAGTGTGACGTTGGTCGTTGCCAGATAATGAGCACATGGGCTTTTGAAGAAAAAATTCCGATTCAGTCTTTAGACTGATTCTCAACGTGCTTTATCTAGAGAGAGAACAACTAATTCTTTGGAAAAATTTAACATCAGGAAAGAACACTACTGCGGTGGTTTCATGGTCTAAGGTGGCACACCACTTCTATCTTTGTCGGAGGAACCCTGACTAGTGTGACGTATATGGAGAAAATCCTTCAGCCCTATACGAATTAGTCCATCTACTTTTTTTCTAACTTTGCTTTTTATTATTATAATAACATTTGCATAGTACTTAAAGAGCTCAATAAGCTAAAATGAAACATTAGTACCTGTAGGGAAATTTTATCTCAAGGGTTAATGTGAACGTAATTATTAATCGTTAGAATATAATTATGACACATTTCAATAACTAACTTCAGATAACTATAATCATTTAGTTAGGTATTAAATTAACTAGATTTTAGAACCTAGATTAAGGGCGGGGGTGGCTTAGTCGGTAGCGCGCCAGGCTCGTAATCTGTAGTTCCCAGGTTCGAGTCCCAGCTGGGTCAGCGTTGAGATTTATCTCCGCAAAATTCCCCGCCTTGCCCACGTTCAGTAGGGGACACCGATGGGCTTGGAAAGGCCGCCGTCCGTCGGATGAGACGTTAAGCCGTGGCTCCGTGTGCGGGAGAGACATACCCTCTGCACGCTGGATGGCCTTGACGGGAGGCTACCCATCTGTCTCCCAACAGCTGTTCCAGTGGGTCCCCTCCCCCAACCTTCTCTGAGCCTTCGGGGTCCATGTGACCTGGCCATTTAGCCCATGGTGTGCAAAAAAGTGCTAGAGGTAAAACAACCCAACCCTAGAACCTAGATTAAAGCTCTCATTAGTTTTAAAACTTATCCATACATTTCAGTATGAGAATTGATGGATTAAAGAAACTGCTAAAATATCTAGTTACTTTATTGCCCTAACTAGACAGTAACTAACATGTAACATGTAAATATTGCAACTTTGATAATGTTCTAAACATTTGAAGAATAATGCTGAAAAATCAAGATTTTGATAGATTAGACTACGATCTTTTAAAATTTATTTTTCCTCAAAATCTTAAGTTGTAGATTTACAAAAGGGATATCCCAAAACAAGTGTTACCTCTTTTGAGTCACAATCGTTTTAAAAAAAACATTAAAACATACATTCAAAAGCTGCCAAAATTTATATTTGAAGGAGGGAAAATTCCGTTTGGTTTGTTGTTCCAGTAAGTTCTTATATCATGAAAAAAAATTCCTTTCATGTTTCTTCTGGAGAGTCCGTAGTTCCTCTCTCAATTCATTTAATAATGAAGCCATTATTTTCACGGAAACAGTAGACAGAAGACGCTCTCAATAACAGCGCAATTCTTCATTGGAATTGCAAATGACGTAGTCTTGAGCTTTTCCTTCTGCCCAACAACAGTTGGAGGAGCAAACAATAAAACTGAGTCACTTTTAACTCCTGATATGTGGATGGCGGAAGCTGTTTTTGTTACCATTCAGTTCACTAGAACGAAGCTGGCGCTTTCAACTTGTGGCGTCATAATTTCTTCGGAAGAAATTTGGCAAAATAATACTTTACATAGAGAAGACTTGGTGAAGAAGCCGAGACCTCAGCAGAAAGATATCACAAGAAAGTAAACATCAAACCTCTCTGGCGCTCGAAATCTTTGGTCAATAATAAGGCATGCTAACAACTCGGCCATCGAAAATGCATAACTTTATTTTTACGAAATATGCGGCAGTATAAAAAGATGATGGATAAATGAAATCCTCGCTTGGATAGAGGGAAAATAATAATGCGGAATTTCTTAACTTTTAAAAAGCGCTATTTATGAGATTTAATATTTAAAGCCCGTTTTTAGAAAAAAAACACACAAACGAGTTAATATCTCTTTTCTTCAGCTGGTCCTTCGGGATTATATCTAGTGTATTAAACAGCTAACAAACCACTAAGATATAAAAGGGGAATTTCATACAAAATATAGGAGGTAGTAGTTACGGAAAAGTAGTAGTTTATGGGAAATTATGGAAGAGCGGAGAAAAATAGAAAAAGCAAGGAAAATGAGTTCAGGTAAAAAGGATGACAACAACCTAAAGGCAATGGATTAATTCGCAGTAAAACTGGTATGCAGGGGTAACATGTTTAGGCCTAATGGCCCAACAAGAATAAGAAAACAAAGAATAAACCTCCAAAATGGATTTAAAACATATTTTTTGGTTAGCAAACTTCATGCCAATTGGAATGGATGGAAAACCTCAATTCAGAAGACTGTCGTTATTTTTTTTTCAAAGCTACAGTAGAGGGTTAGTGAGTAGGACTGTAGTATAGGTTAGGTACTTATAAGCAAACTGGTAGCACATTAGAATATCTCAGAAAAGAAATATATAACACTGTGAGAATTTTTTTTGAAAGTGAACTGAGATTTTTTTTTTCTATTCCCCAAGCCACAGTTAAGGACCTTTGAGTTGGGCTATAGCATAAGTTTGGTACTTGCAAACAGACTGGCAGCACATTGGAGATTTTCTGAAGAGAAATATGTAGAACTGCCAGAATCTTTGTGAAAATTATCAGAGTTAGATTATCTGAAGTATTGGGTTGATGCAAAACTTCGTCCCGTTTTTACCACTTGGCTGCGTCGTATCGCAAAATCGACCTGTTAACAAATTCAAGCGTATAACATTTATACGCCATTTTAAAGGTGACATTTCCCCGAGCATCTTTATTTACGGAAAGGCAAGAATGCGTCGCAGAGTCAAAGAAAGGTGTGTGCTGTGTACAGAAATGGTACTGCTGACGATTCCACGTGTAGTAAATGGTTCAGATGTTTTCGTGAAGAAAATTTTGACCTCGACGATGCGCAACGTTCTGGACGGCCGACCGAGATTGACAACAACGAAATCTCGGCTTTGACTGAAAGCGACCGACACCGAACGACTCGAGAGATCGCAGAAATACTCGGCATAAATCAATCAACCGTTTCGACGCGATTACGACAGCTTGGGATGGTCAGCAAGGCCAGTGTATGTGGTTTTGTATGTGAATTGTGGTAACAAAAAAAACCGGGACGAACTTTTTGCATCAAATTAATAGATTACTTTTTTTCAGGATTGGATAATTTTGGAATGTGTCCTAATATTTTTTTTTTCTTCGTAGGGTAGGACGTTGGAAATGGAGAGTTCTTGAGTGCTCCGTTTATTTTTGATTTTATTTTAAAAACATTTTATTTTCTGTTTATTGTTCTCGAATTTCAATAGAATGTTAGAAATATTTTCTTTTGTATTGCAATAATGGCAGTTGGAAGAGTTCATCAGATTAAAAATGTGCGGCTAATCATTGAAGAGGCAATGATCTGAATATGAATTCTTAAAGGTGTTGTGATATGACTTGGTTTCTGATTAAATTTTTTATTTTAAATAATTATTTATTTAATTTAACATATAATACATCAACAATAAATGATATGAAATTTTGAATGATTACATTTATCAAGGAAACAAATTAGAATATTTAAATAGGAATACATATATAATGTAAAATACAGCACATGGTATATTATATATACATGCACAGACACACGTAAAGGAAAAGAAAATAACATATATTCTTTAATATGTACAACCAAGAAGCTATATACAAGCTCATCCAGGTTAAAATATAATATTTATTATATATTTTGAAAAAATAATAAAAAATGATAACAACTAATAAAAAAGCAAGAAAAAAAAGAAATTAAAAAAATAATGAAACGCTTGCAGTAGTTTATTGAGTAAAGTTCAATCTTCAGTAGCATTTAAATTTAATATTTTTACTTTTGTACATCATAAATAGTATCAAATTGGTCAACTGTTAACAAATAATTAATCAACATTTTTTAAATGTTCTTAAATATTTCTCATTTCTTATATTAATCCTTGATGTGATGAAAAACTTTGGTACTGTGAAAAAGAAATTTTTGTAAAAGATTTCTTTGTTATATTTCTCAATAATAAATTTCAAACCTATACTTCTGGAATTAAAATTTAACTTATTTAATGGTATTAAACTTAGATTTTTTGAAAGAAAATTAATGAACAATATATATATATATATAATTTTCTCAAAGATAATAATAATTTATAACTGCGATATAGGAAATTTATATTAGAATAATTATTTTGCGATAAATTTCAAATCAATCGATTTTGTGCAAAACATAAAGGTTGTAAACTAGATTTATAATCCCCTCCCCAACAATAAATTCCATACAATAAAATAGATTGCACCCATGAAAAATAAAGACAACGAAGGAAGTTGATCTCTACAAAAATTTTAGGGTATAAAATTTATATAAAATTTCATTCAATATTTTATATGTATTGTAAATATGTGTTTTTCATTTCAAATTAGAGTCAACCGTTATACCCAGATAATTATAACTTTTAGTTTCATCGATAATTTCACAATTACAATTGTTATTATCACGATTAATTTTGAAATTGTCTTACGAAATTTGGTAAATTAAAGCTCATTAAGTAAAAAAATATATATTTGGTTTTCTTTACATTCAATTCTAATTTCGTTCTTCATAAACCATCACGAATAACCTTTAAATCTGAGTTAATGTTATTTAACAATATATCAGCGTTTTCTTCATCGAATATTAAAGTTCTGTCATAAGCAAAGGATACAATATTCGCCTTAGTTAGTTTAATAAAAATGATAAACAATAAAGAACCTGAAACCGATCCCTGTGGAACACTGTGTTCAATATAAGAAGTGTCACTTTTTATGTTATTAATTAACGCACATTATTATTTGTTTGGTTTTTTTTTCAGTGTAAGACTTTAGCCAATTATAAGCCAATCCTCTAAATCCATAATGATGCATTTTTTAAAGGAACTCACGATTTATAAAGTCAAAAGCTTTTTTAATATCAAGAAAAAATTGTTAATATTTGTTTATTATTGTTTATTACTTTATAAACTAAATCATTAAATTTTAGTAGGAAAACATGTTCAGTATTTTAGTAGGAAAACATGTCCCATACTGATTATTAGCAAAGAAATGTGAATTATTTAAGTAACTCAAAATTATTTTTTTTTTACAATTGTTCCAATAACTTTCGAAAATAATGGTATTATTGCAATTGGTCTGTATTACTATAAATTGTTAATATGAATATTACTTATCTTTTCGTTTATCTATCTTCTGAGAGTTGGTTTATGGTTAGGTAAAATGAATTTCTTTTGGTAGTGATTAGTAATTTTATTATACATAAGCTGGTAGTAAAGCATGATGTCAATATGTTTCTTGGTATTATTGGAGACTCCAGCCAGCTAGTCAGCAGTCTTATTGCCTGAGATTTCAGAGTGGCTAGGGATATATTGAAGGAAGTATTTGATGTTATTTTTCAATGATTTCATGAATTAACTCTTGATGGATGTAAATTTCAGAGAAATTTTCAAGTGAAATTAGAGCACATTCCCAGTTAAAAGTTTGCTCTTCACACACATATATATAGTCCAGTTAAAGCTTCACTAACAGCTGCCAATTCTGCGATAATGATCGATGTATCTTGGATAACGTGGAAGATGTTTTCTTCCAGGTTATCCATAGGAATGTATACAGACCCAACTCTGGTAGTCTGGTTCGATGGATCCATCTATGTAAATGAGCATAAAGTTGTTGTAAAATTAATGAACAGTTCAATGAATAGACGAGGGCATGAATTTCATCTATTGAAAGTTATATTTTTTTGTGATTCCATCTATATTGGTTTTAATTTTAGGTTTAATATACTGTCTGAGCATGGTAGGTTATTTCTGTAAAGTGAACTATAATATTTTTTGCTGGATAGTTTTGAAGAGGGAGTGATTTCCGATCTCATTGGGGCAGGGGTGTCTCAGTCGGTAGCGCGCCAGGCTCGTAATCTATAGTTTCCAGGTTCGAGTCCCAGCTGGGTCAGCATTGAGATTTATCCCCGCAAAATTCCCCGCCCTGCCCACGGTCAGTAGGGGACACCGATGGACTTGGAAAGGCCGCCGTCCGTCGGATGGGACGTTAAGCCGTGGCCCCGTGTGCGGGAGAGCCATATCCTGTGCACGTTAAAGAACACGCTGGATGGCCTTGACGGGAGGCTACCATCTGTCTCCCAACAGCTGTTCCAGTGGGTCCCCTCCCCAACCTTCTCTGAGCCTTCGGGGTCCATGTGACCTGGTCATTTAGCCCATGGTGTGCAAAAAAGTACCGCTCAGAGGTGAAACAACCCAACCCAACCCGATCTCATTGCAGAAACATATTTGATTTGTCTTTTTTTTTTGTCCTCAATCTTTTCTCTAGTGGAGCATGAGAAAAGATTCGAGCGTAGAATTTGAAATGAAGTTGTCTCCTCAATAACAAACTTGCAGTATTGATCTCTGCATGTAGTGCTGTGATAGGTCTTGATTTCTCCGACCCTTGTTTTATCTTGAATGTGACACCGGATCTGAAAGATTTCTTTCATTTCTGAGTTTTATGCCTGAAACAGTCTATTGACCAATTTTCAGTACTCCGGCATCGGTATAGGAAAATTTGACCATTGACTTCGACGGACAGATCGCATCTAAAATTTGGCAAAATTTCTGAGATCTATGATTTCATCATGCCTCCTGGCACCAATTTACAGCCCTCTAGCAATGGTAGATCTAAACTGACCTTTGACCTCGAAGGAACCATCGCATCTAAAATTTCACATTTCTGAGATCATCCAAAACACCTCCAGGTACCAATTTTTGGTTTCCTGGCATCGATACATCTAAATTTGACCTTTGACCTCGAAGGAACCATCGCATCTAAAATTTCACATTTCTGAGATCATCCAAAACACCTCCAGGTACCAATTTTTGGTTTCCTGGCATCGATACATCTAAATTTGACCTTTGACTTTTGACATTTGAAGTATAAAGTACCCTCAGGATCCGAAATTTCATAACATTTCCAGCATCTACAACCCAAAACAATAGAAGACACCAATTTTCACGTTTCTAGCACTCGTAGATCAAGGTTTGACCTCTCCCTGACATCTGTTGACTTTGAAGAACACGTCGGAGGCTAGATTCCGCATGTTTCCCGAGATCTACGATCCCGATTACACCTAGGTGCAGATTATCAGAGATTTACCATTTCTGATTATAGATAAATTTAAGGTGATCTACCATTCAATCAGTCAGCCAGTCAGTCTCACAATCGTCTATATACATGTATATTAAATGCTCTTATTGCGATGAAACACTTCTTTTTTTGCGATTAGCATGGTCTGTTTTCTATTATTAGCTCTTTCAAACGAGGTGATAAAAATTAATTTTTTATTCTTCATCTGAAATGCAGGGAGGAGAGGAGAAAGGTTACTCTACCCCAGCGCATGTTAGTGAAGCATGGTAGAGCGACCTTAAAATCTTTGCGCATATTAAATTAAAAATTACGACACTTAAATCTTTGCGCATATTTAATTTACTCTCCTTTTTTTCTCCTTTAGTTGAACGATTGTCCGAGGTCTGGTGTTGCGAGGAGACCCTGGACAAAGCCACTTCGATATACCGGGCCTGAACAACCATCGAACAAAGAAAGGAAGAAAAGTGCCTTTCTCAGTGATCTGCTCTGTGCCGTAGTATGGAGTTGGGTTCTTTTACCTCTGAGCGGCACTTTTTTGCACACCATGGGCTAAATGGCCAGGTCACATGGACTCAGAGAAGGGTGGCTCAGAGAAGGTTGGGGTAGGGGACCCACTGGAACAGCTGTTGGGAGACATATGGTAGCCTCCCGTCAAGGCCATCCAGCGTGTTCTTTAATATGCACAGGGTATTGTTCTCCCGCATACGGGGCCACTGCTTAACGTCCCATCCGACGGACGGCGGCCTTTCCAAGCCCATCGGTGTCCCCTACTGACCGTGGGCAGGGCGGGTAATTTTGCGGAGATAAATCTCAACGCTGACCCAGCTGGGACTCGAACCTAGGAACTACAGATTACGAGCCTGGCGCGCTCCCGACTGAGCCACCCCCGCCCCCCGTAGTATACAGAGAAGCTCTTTGCTAGATTTCCATATGAATTTAATAATAATAAATTTACTCTACGCAAAAATATCTCTCCTGTAGGCTGCATTCAACGCGTACCATCATCCAATCTGTGATTAGATCCATTTTAATTTCCTTTTCAACCACATCAGTGGAATATTTAATAAGGAACTCATACCGTGGATGTTTACCCATGAAAATCTCGTTTACCAATATCATCCTAATTTACGTGAGCAGCTTGCAAATTTCATACTTAACGAGAATTTTCCTGTGGAATCCATGTAGACGTCGAGTTTGGAAAATAAATTAAAGATTTCAATTCCTTAAGAACCTAAAGCTTCCTGTGGTACTAAGCGCATAATTTCTAGTCGTGTACGAGCTGCTTCAGAAATGTTATTATAACTTACTGGCTCAGGGCACACATTTCCTTAGGTAATCTTGTTAACTTTGTCTAATGTTAATACTACAAGTGCAGCTGTGTCTGAACACGGTTTCTTTTTTCTCAAGTAATGTCCATTGGCTTCATGAAACTTTTATCCTCGAAATTTGTTTAAAATTGCTAGGAAATTAAGCGATTGTGTTATTAGTGATGTGATATCATAAAGATATTCAAATATTCTCCTTTACATCTACAGCGGCTGCAAATCTGACTTAAATTATTTCTAGGAAGTCTTAGCAGTTAATCTCTGAATTAGCATCAAGTATTAATAAATATGAAATGAGAATATTTTTCAATAAAATTGGTAGAGACAGAATATCCTACACCTACTCTGTTGTTCCATTTCCGTAGACAAATTGCAGGCTAGTTTCCAAATGAGATTTTGAATAGCGCTATTTTACCTCCGAGGGATAATTTTTGTTCGATCAAATGACCAGGTGATAAGAAGACCTCAATTGCTCGGAGAAGGTTGGGGGGAAGAGGATCCAGTGGACAGCTGTTAGGAGACATATGGAAGCCTCCCGTCAAGGGTTGGGTTGGGTTGTTTTACCTCTGAGCGGCACTTTTTTGCATACCATGGGCTAAATGGCCAGGTCGCATGGACCCCAAAGGCTCAGAGAAGGTTGAAGGAGGGGACCCACTGGAACAGCTGTTAGGAGACATGAAAGCCTCCCGTCAAGGGTTTGGTTGGGTTGTTTTACCTCTGAGCGGCACTTTTTCGCATACCATGGGCTAAATGGCCAGGTCGCATGGACCCCAAAGGCTCAGAGAAGGTTGGGGGAGGGGACCCACTGGAACAGCTGTTAGGGACATGAAAGCCTCCCGTCAAGGGTTGGGTTGGATTGTTTTACCTCTGAGTGGCACTTTTTTGCATACCATGGGCTAAATGGCCAGGTCGCATGGACCCCAAAGGCTCAGAGAAGGTTGGGGGAGGGGACCCACTGGAACAGCTAGGAGACATATGAACGCCTCCCGTCAAGGTTTGGGATGTTTTACCTCTGAGAGGCACTTTTTTGCATACCATGGGCTAAATGGCCAGGTCACATGTACCCCGAAGGCTCAGAGAAGGTTGGGGTTAGGGGACCCACTGGAACAGCTGTTGGGAGACAGATGGTAGCCTCCCGTTAAGGCCACCCAGCGTGTTGTTTAACGTGCACAGGATATGGCTCTTCCGCACACGGCGCTACGGCTTAGCGTCTCATCCGACGGACGGCGGTCTTTCCAAGCCCATCGATGTCCCTACTGATCATGGCCAGGGCGGGGAATTTTGCCCCGTCAAGGCCATGCTCTTTAAAGTGTACAGTGTGTGCCCCTCTTGTGTGCATGGTCACTGTTTCATGTCCCATCGGTATTCCTTTTCTCAACGAGGACAGAACGGACGGTTACTGGACAAAATGCCAACGTAAGATAAAAGGGATTCGAACCTGGGACTATCAGGTTATGAGTGTGGTGCACTACCAGCCGACTCCTACTCTTCAAAACGAGGTGCTTTATGTAGAAAGAATATAACTCTTGCGTTTATGACAATTTTGCAAATTTTATTTCCTTATAGAAAACCTATTTTCGAAGATGTAAATGTTAAAAGAAATCTAAATTTTTTTTACAGAAAATTGAAAGCGTGACACATGTAACTGTACACTACCGCTGTTTTTGCCTAGGGCATTTGATGTGTAAATCCAGATTATGTTGACGAAAATACATTTTTATATTATAAAAGACAGTAATTGAAATTATAATATACCATCTAATTCCCTAGCTCCATAAAACGCCAAACAAACAAATCAAGACATTTTTTAATAGTTAAAAAATTTCGAAGGAAGTGGGAGGGGCGCCGAATTTTCGTTTCTCACTGTATCATATTTGTTATCGCGCCTGCCCTGGTTTGTCCCGATAGTTTCAGCATTCGGAATTTGCTTTGCAGGAGCCCTATTACTATACACCGAAGAGCCAAAACATTGTGACCACCTGCCTAATATGATGTTGGTCCTCCACGTGCCACCAAAACAGTATCTTACCCGGAGAGGCATGGACGCTACAAGATCTCTAAAGGTGTCTTATTGTATCTGGTACCAACACGTTACCAGCAGATCCTTTAACTCTTGTATGTTACGTGGTTGAGCCGCCGCAGATCGAATATGCTGTTCCAACACAAACCACAGATGCTCGATTGGATTGATGTCTGGGGAATTTGGGGGCCAGGGCAATACCTGGAAGTCTTCCTCATGTTCTGTGAATTATTCTCGAACAATCCAGGCAGTGTGGTATGGTGCATTATCCTGTTGAAAGAAGGCACTACTAGAGGGATATTCCGCTGCCATTAAAGGATATACCTGTCTGCAATGACTTTTAGGTAGGTGGTAGAGGCTATAGTTTTCTGCACATGAATGACTGGACCCAGGGTCTCCCAGAAGAACATTGCTCAAAGCACTAACTTCTTCCATCGGCTTTTTTTCATCCGCAGTGCATCCTGGTGCCAACACTTCCACAAGTAAACAACACACAGTACCCGGCTGTCCACATGGTGCAACAGGAAACGAGATTCATCGTATCAGACGACCTTCCAATCATTCAAGGTCCAATTTCGATGCTCGCGTGCCCATTGTAGGCGCTTTCGATGGGGAACCGAGGTTACCTTAGGCACTCGGAGCGGCCTGCAACTACGCAGCCCCATTTTCAGCAGGATTCGATGTATTGGGTGTTGTGACACATTACTTCCGTCATCAGCATTCAAATTGTCGCGAGTTGCGCCACAGTATCTTTTCTGTTGGTTCGTACCATACGGAATGGCCTTCGCTCACCTCTAGCATCGATGAGCTGTGGTCGGCCCACACCTTGCTGGCGGTTCGTGGTTTTTCTATCCTCGGACCACTATTTGAAGGTACTAACCACGGCTGACTGTGAGCAACCAACAAGCCTTGCAGTCTCGGAAATGCTCTGACCCCGTCATTTGCCCATTTCAATTTGGCCTTGGTAAAACTCATTGAAGTCCTCTGCCTTTCCCATCTGAAGAACAAGAATAACACTGATTAAGAGAGCTCAGTATAGGTTTTATTTATACCGTTTCATGACCTTCACATTCGCCGTCATTTACCTGCAGTTGCTTCGATTTGCATAAAGATGAGCTGTTCATAACGTTTTGGTTCTTCGGTGTACGTTTAATAAAGGTTTTAAAAAAATCTGTAGAAGGTCAAGATTGGAAGAATGTGTTTTAATATGCTACCAGTCATGTTACAGAATAGCATGTTACAGAATAGCTCTTTACAAAATAGCAAAATATGTTTTTCTGTTTTTTTATGTTTTTGACACCTTACATATTTAAAGTTACTTTATCGACTTGTCTTTGAGGAAGGAATCTTGTTAAGGGCCTACTGGTGTAATGTATTTTTGCCATTTCATCAACATTTAGGTAAATGATATCTAGATATTTTTTAATCAGTTTGATATGCACATTTGGAGTATACTGAACCATTTGAAACCGTTTAACCTCTCTATAAAAATATAAGAACATTTTAGTACTATTCAATGTTAGTAAAATGTCCAATAGTTGATATATATTGCTTGTAGTACTTTACTTTTACTTAATTCAAAAGCCATGACAGATACGAATTAAGTTTATGATTAGAATAACATATGATTTGAAGAAGAGTTTATAGAAAATTAATATTATATCCTTATAATAAGATATTTTTAGAATTATTTTAATTTTTATATACATTCTACATTTGCAGATCGTCTGACATGATTTGTCGTTAATTTTGTTTTATTCTGAGGAATATTTTTTTTTGCTTCTGTGAGTCAAATCTTGTTTGTACTGTAATGAATTGATCATGTTTCAATGTATCTGATTTCTAGCTGCTCTCATAAGTGCATTTTTGATAGTTGGATTTCGCAGGTTCAAGTTTTGAAATATCATTTAATCTAAGTTGCTGGTGATGCTACAATTCTAGCAATACTGATTACATATAGCTACAAATTTTCCAGCTTGAATCTTTTCTTATTACATGCATGTACAAATGTATTGTTTTCATTTCACAATATTCCATGTTATAAAAGTCTATGGGTTTGCTGCCATGAAACTTTATCTCATATTATACACTCCGTGATTTTGAATTATGACCACCCAGTCCCATGCTATGTCAATGGAAAGATAATTTGAAAGCTCTGTAACTTCTAAAATAAACATTTCATGGGAAAATCTGGCTAAATATATATAAGTTAAAAATCTATCTTAATTTTCTATATTCCAATAATATTCATTTAGTATTTAAAGAGGCTTCACTTGGCTACGAGCCCAGGTAAGGCATGGTTGTTCGTGTTGTTTCCTGCCATCCTCACAGACCTTCTATTATGTCGTATAAACTGACAGGCTCTTGTCAGAACTCTGTGGCAAGCAGCTGCTTGAAGGGGATTTTTTTTTATGTAGCAGCAGCTTAAACAAAACAATAATGCCCATTCTGGAGAATTGGCGAAAATTGATATAATTTTTACACATTCTGCTAAAACTATAATATATGTTCATTATGCTAATAACATTCGAATGAAATTTAACAAGGGGATATTGTTTAAAGATTAACTTATTCCAACTAACTTCTCAGATAAAATATTTTTAATAGCCATTGTTCATATTAAATATCACAGTTTCCATAATTCTTTAATTTTTAATGAACATAGATTTAAATAAAATTGATGGAGATCTTTAATTGACTTCATTTCTTTTTTTTTTCATAAAAGCTCATTTTAAAAGTTACAAACCTTTAGAATCAGCTTTCCATTAACATAACATGGAATTAGGTTTCATAATCGATGAGTGTATATGGATATTTCAATGTGACCTTTACATTGTATGATAATCATTTTGGATTTTATATTTCTGTTGTATTTTGAATCTGTTCAAACCTTTTGACCACATGCATTTTGATGTTGCTTTCGTGTTTCTTCAGAATTTTTTTTCTATTCTTAAATTTATTTCTTTAAATATCATTATGATACCAAAAAGTATAAAAATTTCTAATCTTATGCGAAGAAATCAGTTTTAATATGCATTTAGTGTGAAAACTATGGAAAAGTAGTTTTTTTTCTTTTCTGTTGTTCTTTTTATCTAAAAGTCATAGTTGTGCTAGAAACAGTTTTATCAATGTGATGCATTTTACAAACATAGATTTCACATTAAACAATTTAAACAAAATCAGCAATTGTTCAACTGGGATGAACGGAATAGTTTAAAATTTTCCTTTTCAATTTAAATAGTATTGCACAATATTAGGTTCCTTCATATTGCTTAAAAATTCTCCCATATGATTAGTGAATTTTCCTGTTTTAATTGCACAATTTTCTTAAAAGTAAAGAACGATGTGAAATATTTGTTTCATTGTAATGCGTATCCTATATATATTTGTGAGATGTAAACATGTGGATTCAGATTGTAAATAAAAGAATTTTTAATGTGGAATTTGTTGATCATTTTTCATAACATATGCAATATTTAAACATACTTTTTCATTAAATAAGGTTTTAAACCTTATATATATACATATCTGTGAAAAAAAATTAATGATTTGTGTGGTATTTTGGTAAAAAGTAGTTTTTTTTAAATATATTCCGCACTTCTAGAATCCTTTAAGAGTGAAAATATAGTACTTGCTTAATACACTGATTGATCATTTACTAAATTAGTTAAAAGTTTTGGAATTTCCGAACGTTAAAGGGTAGTATTAAAGCTATCTGTATAATCGCTAACGATAATTAAAACTATCTGTATAATCGCTAACGATAATTAATGGTTTATCAATAGTAATCAAAGCAAAAAATATATGTTAGCTCTTAAAAAATAGAATGTAAAAAAAGGGGTGAAATGATTGTTTTTAAATTATATGAAAACAAATTATTTTAATGATGATGCCGATTTACTAGTGAATATTCAGAAGGTTAAATGGAAAGTTCTATTAACAAGGATAAGCTACTTTTCATTCTATTCTTCCGGCAATTCCATTCACTAATGCTGACGTCACAAATGACTGCTCGTGGCCAGCGAGAGAGACAGGCCGCGGCGCGAAAATGTCATGTGACCAACTGGGTCTTAGAATTTGCTGTCGAGATTGTGGTGGTAACGAAGCATTTTGTGATTTAGAGTAGCGGAGTAAACGTGTGGTTGTCTCGTGTTCTCCTCGTGTTTCTCGTGAGTGTGTGTGTGTTCCTCGTGTTGTATTATCTGTTTCTAATTCATATTTGAAACGATATTCCAAGAATAGTTCAAGTGATAATCAAGTAGATCAAGTATGTGTGAAACTATCCTAAAGTTGCTGTCGGCTGTGCCTATCCGGTAAGTTTGCTATCTCCTTTGTTGTTTAAATCTTTGTTAACAATATGATTTACTTTGTATATCATTATATGAAAAAGTGTGCATATTTAATTACACTTCTTTATATTTTTTAAATACTTTTCTGCTATTATAATTTGTCTTTCAAGACAAGTTGAGTTCCAGCCAGAAAAAAAAAATGGGGGTTGAAACTTGTGGTTTTTAGAATCTACATTTCAGAGGTTTTTTAATAAAGCAATAAATTTCGATCTTTTATTAGTGTTTTAGGTGTAAGCTACATATATATATATTACCTGCATATTAACATGAAAAATTTTAAAATGAGTCCTTTTCGATAGTACTGAAATATGGATATTTAAAAGACTGATATTTTTTTTTTGGAAGTTTAGCTCCAAAGTAATATTTTTTTTTATATAGAAATGGTAAACATTAATTTTTTTTAATTTTATTTTTAATGTTTACTTTGGAGATAAACTTCCAAAAAAAAATATCAGTCTTTTAAATATCCACATTTCAGTACGATCGAAAAGGACTCATTTTAAACTTTTTCATGCTAAAATGCAGGTAATATATATATATAGCTTACACCTAAAACACTTAAATTAAAATATTGCTAATTAAAGTATTTAAAGTTTCTATACATATGCATGTGCTGGTTAGAACCACTTCAAATATTATTACTGATATAACACGTGCCACTTTGTGTGTTATATCAGTGGAAACAAATTATGCAATATATATAATTATTATTCTAAATTTGTATGTACTGGGAACAAAATTATATAATCTCTGAAATGCCCACTAAAATTTATGAAACATATTTCTGTGGCTGAACTCAATTAAAAATCTAGACTCAATATTTGATAGTCAATTTCTCAAAAGAAAATTTTGTATACAAATAAAATAAGTACCATAAATTGGCATCCTGTACAGAACTAAATGTATTACAGAAAAACAAAATTTGGTGATACATTGTAAAAGTGCAGTACCTGAAAGATGTGAAGAATACAATACAAATAGCAGGTTCTATCCTATCTTCTGAGTTGATTGTTGATAGGTATTAATTATTCATGTGCAATTGGGAACTGGCATTCAATTTAAAGCAGTTTATATTTACAGTACTTTTAAGATATTTTGCTGCAAGAGTACTGAATAAATTGTGTTGTTGATTTAATACACATTAAAAAAATTTAGTTACTGTAATCTTCCTAATTTTTGATATTGAAATTGCTTTAATTGGCCAAATGAATTATGGCATTTAAGAGCGGAATTTGCCAAAATGCCTGTATAAATTTTGGCAAATAATATTTTTTGGTCATTCAGAGTAAATTTCTCTGTGCCTAGTTATTGTATTTTGTATAAAGAAATTAATATGATAAAAAAAACTACAGCAGTTAGGAGGAAACCTGTTCTAAAGGGTATGTCAGTTTTTATGAAACAAATTATTTATGTTACTTTACATGTCATG
This sequence comes from Ryuthela nishihirai, assembly GCA_038380435.1. Lineage (NCBI taxonomy): Eukaryota > Metazoa > Arthropoda > Arachnida > Araneae > Heptathelidae > Ryuthela > Ryuthela nishihirai. The sequence goes on along the minus strand of JAWZYU010000007.1, from coordinate 84,335,444 downwards.
CTAACAATTGACAAAAGGTGCTCTTTATATTTCTGTTAAAATATTTAATTTAGATGAGAAACTAAATATCAATAAAAGTTAGCAGGGTTCACCATTATTGTTGTAGAGATTTTGCATGCACCTAAGATTTCTATCATAAATTAAGCAACAAATGCTACATGCACATTGGGATATATTTCTCACAACATTTTTGTTTTTGTCTTTCAGTGCATCTTTAAAATTCGCTGATAGTACAGTTGCTATTTTCCACATCAGCATGCCACGTCGTTGCAGTGTTAGCGGGCGCTGTTCAAATTACCATCCCTACAATTTTTAAGCATCTTCCTAAATATTTAAGTTCCACCACCCAATCTGTTACAAGGCCATCTGATGCCGAAGAAGAAAATCTTCAAAAGGCAATGGAGCAAAGCATTCTGGATTACAGAAACTATATTCAGAATGATATCATTATTTGTCTAAATAATATCGAACACTACTTAAAATCTAAAAGTGTTGAATTACATAAAAAAAATGGACATATTTTAGGACAAACTGTAAACTTGTGTTATGTTTGATGAATATTGAATCTGATTACCCTTGTGTTTCTGGGTGTATAAATATCAGTGGAAATTTAGAATTTAATGTTTACGTTGATAAGGTAAAAATATCTGTTTCAAAGTTACCAAAGAAAAATGCTAAACTCATTTAAATAGCTGAAGGAACTTCTGAAGTATATTGAAGAGCAGAAAGTAATGGCTAAGGTTGAAAATATTTTAGATTTTGCTGTTGCAATTTTAAAAATGCTACCAAATTATCAAGAGTGTGATAGTTTAAAATTTTTTGTTGAGCAGATCACACTATCAGCAGTTGACAGTAGACAGTAATCATATTTTGCTAAGTGCATTCTGTAGTTAAAGCTCATGTGTTATATTCCATAACATTAATTGGTCAAATACAAATCATTTCCCCATGTCACTTCAAGGCATCATATGGTATTTTATTTTTAATATTTCTTAGGCATCAATCATATTTTGTTAAGTGCACTCTGTAGTAAAGCTCATGTGTTATATTTGATAGCATTAATTGGTCAAATACAAATCATTTCCCTATATCACTTCTCTGCATTATATAGTATTTTGTTTTTAGAATTTTTTAGGCATCAGTTAGACAGTAATCATATTTTGCTAAGTGCATTCTGTAGTAAAGATAATGTGTTTTGCTAAGTGCATTGCTGTAATAGAGATCATGTGTCATATTTGATAGCATTAATTGTTTAATACAAGTCATTTACTTACATTATCTAGCATTTTATTTGGAGGGATTTCTAAAGCATAAAATAGTGAATAATTTAATTTTGCTAACTGTATTGCTCTAATATAGGTCCATTGTGTCTTATTTCATAGTGTTAATTGATTTATTGGTTATGTGGTTTCTTCCATAGAAGATAGTTCATTTCACAGCACTGGTTGGTTTATTAGAAATAATTTACTTGCTCAGTTTTTTTACTTACGTAGCATTGCATTTTAGCTATTTCTATAAATATCAAGCAACCTAAATCAGATCATTTTTAGAAATGCATTAGGGTAAAAGTAATCTTTCACAGCATTAGTTATTTTGATCCATCAGTCGTTTCAACTGACATTTTATATGTTTTCTCAACTATCAGGAAGCCTATAAACATTTCATTTGGTTAAGTGTGTTAGCTTCTGCATAAACAGTCTTTTCAGTCTCAATTTAGTTTTGATCATATGCATCATAAAGCATATAGAGAAAAAAATCCTTATGTTAGTGTATAAGTAATGTCATCAATGTAACATTTTTCATCGCATATCAGAACACCTATATAGAATAGTGTGAATTCCATGTATAAAGATTTCTGGTGCATTTTAATGAATGTCTTATCCTAGATGATAGAGTCTGTATTCATATAATGGTTATCATTCACATTATTTGAAATATTCATATCATTTAATAACATTTTTGTTGGTGATTTGCCTTTCAAGTTTAGCTTACTAGGTGATTTCTTGTAACTCACTGATATATGTATTAAACTAGAAATATATTTTTTCACTTACATGTAATGTGATTGTGGGAATAAAAAAAATTAAGTTATATTTTATTTGGTGTCAATTGTCATTTTTTAAAATTAAAACCAAATTAATTGATTACGATTATTCTTTCGATGTTACATCAATGGTAAGCTAAATTAGTAGCTCTATAATTTCGAAAATAAACGTTTTAGAAGTAATTTTGACTGAAGATAGACTTGCTGAAAATTTTATCTAATTCTCCCTGTAGAACAATATTCACTCAATATTTAAAGAGTTATGGAAAGTTTGAATATTTAGTAAAAACAATGTAAGTCTTAAGAAAATTTAAAAATATTGAAAGAATTATGTACACAAATATACCCCTGTATTAAATGGTTTAAAATACTCTTTATTCAAATTGTAATTTTTTTCTGGTAAATTTTTGTTTGTCGCTGTTGTTGTTAGTATTTCAAGTTTTCCATAATATCTACTAATCTAATATTCTGGAAAATCGATGATTGTCTTGGTTGAGGACTTTCATTAAAAATGCTTATTTTAGAAGTAGAATGAGTTATAGAGCTCCGAATTTAATTTCCTATAGACATAACAAGGAAGGGTCATAATTCAGTGAATCCTGATTGTTGCTGGTAAACGTAAAAGAAATAAAGAGAATTCATATTTCAATTTATTTTAAAACATGCATTATCTTTAAAGCTTTTTCGATAATATTTGCTTTGCAAATATTATCGAAAAATTGCTAACAAAGGCATTTCAAAAGAATAAACTTAAAACTATGGGAAATTAAATTCGGAGCTCTATATACTCATTCTACTTCTAAAATAAGCATTTTTAATGAAAGTCCTCAACCAAGCCAATCATTGATTTTCCAGAATATTAGATTAGTAGATATTATGGAACGAATATTATGGACAAAAAAACATTTTAAAAATGTTTTCATAGGTGGCCTTACAAATGATTTAGAACTTCATGATAAACATTTTCATTTTATATAAAGAGCGTTACTTTGTGCAATGGAAATAACGCTAGAAACGATCTTCCACCACGGCGGCTCAGACCGGGACCATCGCTAAGACCCAGTTGTTCACATGACTTCAGCAGACGCTGAGCGCGCCGGGGCCTATCTCTCTCGCTGGCCACGTGACTGCTACGGCCTTCTCTTCTAGGTGGTGTTGGCTGAGATCACCCCACTGTGACGTCATGGGGCACGGCCCCTCAGCGTACTCGAATGACTGGTAAAATATAGCCATTTGGAGCCACCTTATATATACTCACCTTTGGGAGTACCATTTACTCTGAACTTTAGGAAGTTTCGAACATCCCCTAGAAGCGTGGGATAAAATGTTTACCAGGGAGAGGAGGTAGATGGGACGAAATGATCGTAATGAGTTTTATGCCAAATGAAAGCTTGCAACGTGGAGAATGCTATTCACTATATATTTTAGGGAGTTTCAAACCAGAGCAACGCGGGTAAATTTGCTGGTAAATCAATTTTACAATCATTGGACACATATCTAGACGCACGAATGAATGAGAAATATTTAAGTTTTAGAATTTATTTTTTGAAGTTTAGAATTGTTTTTTATTTATCTTTTGTTTTTCAATATTAAGCTAAAAAGAACTTTCAAATAGACAAGAAAATAAAAAATATTTGATATCTTTAGTGACAAAAATTAATGGATGTTGATTATGGCAATGAGTAGGACAATAGGTTGACAATATAGCAATGTGATAAAATATTTACCATAAATAATCATTTCTGTAGCAAGAGGCATCTGTTTTTTGATGAACTTTTTTAGTGGTTGTCAGAATGATTACACTGGTTTACAAGGTTTTTATAACATAAACAATTGTAGCTGCCGTTAACTATTTTTCAGGTGCTGATTTCAGATCTCACTTTAAAAAATGGCTAGCTCGGCACGTTTGGTCATTTTGACTCCTATTAAGATCTTCCTATATCAAAACCTCCTGGCTACTGGGAGGATACTAGATATTTCACTTTTTGTGGCTGGCAACACTGATTGCCAAGTGGGAGAGAACATGTAACAGTAACCTAACCTCAGACCGCCATTCTTGTTTTCATTGTAGGAGGACACGTGCCTTACGTTGAAGTGGGAATTTTGGCGTTTAAATGGCACAAAGGTAGCGTAGCGGGTGTATTAATGTGCTAGATAAGTTTTGCTATGTATGTGGAAATTATATTTTAAAATCCCAGGGTCGTTCTTTTACAAAAATTGCGAAGAAAGCCTATAACTTGTATTTTGGATGTCATATTGGAGATCAGGACAAAACATGGGCTCCACATGTGTGCTGCATTTCGTGCTTTGTTGGCCTGAATGAATGGTTGAACGGTAAGATAAAATCCATGTCCTTTGCACTTCCAATGGTTTGGCGTGGAGCCAACTAGTCACTTACATGATTGCTATTTTGGTTTAACTGAAGTGTCGGGCCTTTCAAAACAGAACATAAACAAAATACAATATCCAATCTAAAATGCCTTCAGCCATAAAGCCAGTTCCTCATGGAGAAGAATTTCCAATATCAACACCTCCAACAAACTGGGAGGAGATGGATTCACATTCATCAGAGGAAGACTTTGAGGTGCATACAGATCCTAATACTACATACACCCCTAAAAAGTTATACGAGCCTCATCTGATGCAGCAAAATGAACTAAATGATCTTGTTCAATACCTAGGACTTTCTAAACAACAAGCTCTGGTTTTAGGTTCAAGACTTCAAGAGTGGAATCTTCTGGCCAAGGTACCAGAGTTTCTCTGTTAAGAAAGAGAAATTTGGCTTTTATCTGCTTATTACGAGATGCGAGATGGTTTGTGTTTCTTCACATAATTCAGGGTTGATGGAAGAAATTTGAATAACTCACGATCCTTAGGAATGACCTCTATATACAGATTCGTCAAAATTCAGTTTAAAGCTGTTCTTTTGCATAAAGGAAACCAAAAATCTTCCATTCTAGTGACATATTGTGGGAATGAAGGAAACATGAAAGCATGGAAAAAATACTCATTGCTGAAAAATACGATCAGTTTAAGTGGACAATATGTGGTGACGTAAAAGCCATATCTCTCTTGCTCAGGCTTCAAGGAGGCATCACAGATTTTTGCACTTTTCTGTGTTTGTGGGACAGTAGAGCCAGAAAGGTTGAGTTGTGTTATTTTACCTCTGGGCAGCACTTTTTTTGCATACCATGAACTAAATGTCCAGGTCACAAGGACCCTAAGGCTCAGAGAAAGTTAGGAGAGGACATCCACTGGAACAGCTGTTGGGAGACAGGTGGTAGCCTCCTGTAAAAGCCATCCAGCGTGTTCTTTAACGTGCACAAGTATGGCTCTCCCGCACACGAGGCCACGAGAGCCAGAAAGAACCATTACAAAGCAAAAGACTGGCAAAAAAGAAATGTTTTTATTCCTGGAAAGAGTAATGTGTTGTATAAGCCTCTAGTTGAACCCTCTGATGTTCTGCTCCCACCACTACACATCAAACTGGGGCTTATGAAAAATTTTGTAAAGGCTATGGACAAAACTGGTATAGGGTTTTTGCACTTGAAGGAAAACTTACGAAAATTAAGTCATGCCAAACTCGAAAAAGGGATCTTTGTTGGTCCTCAGATCAGGAAGCTACTCTCTTCAAAGAAAAACTGAATATGAAGGATCGTGCTGCATGGAAATCCTTCACGTCTGTGGTCCAGGGTTTTCTAGGTAATCACAAAGAGGAAAATTATTATCAGTTCATTCAAGATCTTCTCAAAAACTATGAAAATTTTGGCTGCCGAATGTCTTTGAAAATTTGTTTCTTACAATCGCATTTCGACGTCTTTCCCAAGAACTTAGGAGTTGTCAGTGATGAGCAAGAGGAAAGATTTCACCAGGACATCCGAACCATGGAGGAAAGATACTAAGGCAGGTGTGACCCAGCAATGATGGGTGACTACTGCTGGTTCTTGCAGAAGGAAAATACCTCAGCACATGAAAGGCAAAAATGAACTTCTTGTAAGTATAAAAAATACTTACCCATGTTTTCTTATTTTGCGTTCAACATTATTTCATTTGTTACTTTATATTCAGTGGTCTATACTATGATGTTTTTAATTTTTTCACTGTAATCATGTAATTAAATTTTAAGTTACAATTTAATAAAATAGTCACATTTATTTTCGTTTCCCAAATATGCATAATCATTGAAATGTGAAATACATCAATCCGTAATTTCAAAAAAAAACTGTGTGTGCTGCAGATTTTTCACAACTATATTTGAATTCAGCAGCCCAAAGTTAGTTATAAACATCCTAATTGATCAATGTTATAAAAAAAATTTCAATTCGTTGTCTAGTGTTACTTTTACATTCTATCATATCTTCTGTCATAGTTACATCCATACTCCTTGATACTGCTTTTTCCATCTATACATTGTCTTGATGAAATTAACCATCGTGTTCTTCCCTTATATCTCCCACGTTATCTGGGGAAAAATCGGAACGAGACTGGATAAAATGCAGTTTCAGATTAATCTTCGAGTCTTATTTGATCATCTCATGAACCAGGATGATGTAATCTGATGATTTATTGTTTCTAAGGAAGTTTTCAACCCCTATGATTTGAAATCCAACCAAACCTATTTTTCTATCATTTCTTTACCATCAGAAAATTGTTCATCTATCAACAACTTTCTTAATTGAGGACCTGGGTACATTCCCTCCTTTAACTTGCTTCCTTAATTTGTTGAAATGTTTTGCATAAGTACTTGAAAGCAATTATTATCATTTACGCAGTTTTCATGAACTCCAATTTCATAAGCAATAAAATTTGATTCACATCAAACAGAGTCTTAATTTTAACATTACCAGAATAAGAATTGTCTCTTCCTAGCCGTGCAGTTTTTCTGTATTGTTTAGCCATTGTTCTGTTATCCCACAGATAAAATCAAGGCTTATTTGCAAAACCTTCTTTGCTCGCCAAATACAAAACCAAAACTTTTCCAAAATCTCCACAAAATGCATCTGATGATCTACATATTTAATGTCTTTCAATAGAAATTCCGGACTTGTACATGTCTCCTTCAGGTGAACAGAGGGAACAACAGGTTCTGATGAAACGGCGTTGCCATTTACAGCAAAAGAGCTTTTAAGAGTGTTCTGAAAGAATCGACAAAAATCTCTAATCTGCATGATGGTAAATTTCACCCACTTCATTCACTCGATGCTCTACATTGTTGCAGCAAACCAAATTATCCGACATTGGCAAGTATTGATAAAACTGTTCTTTATGATGCCGATACCAAGAAAATGTGGTTCTAGGTAACTTTCACTCCTTCAGCCTTGAACCTAATAATTCAGCACATTTTTTGGGTAAGCACTGGTTCCTCACCAGGACATTGAGTTTATTTTGTGCAATTAGGTGAGGAATTTCAATGCAGTAATAAAAATCAGGACTTATTTTTCTAAGTGATATTTTTCTCATTCTGAATCCGGTGTAGAAGATTCTGAGGTTTGGCTATTATACGAGTATATTGTGCCTTGTCTTGGTAAAAGGTTTTGCATTTATTAAGCAGAAGTAACAGTCTTTACGATAATTCTTTGTTTCCTTCCAGATCATTGAAACACCGAATGACATATTCATTTTGAATTAAACTATTCTCTGATATGTCCTGTGCATGTTTTTCACGGAAGCACGACAACCGGGTGGAAGAGAATTGGGCGGACGATAATTGGGTGGATGCGACAAATGCGAGGATACGACAATTGGGTGGATGAAACAATTGGATGGACGATAACTAGGAGGATGACAATTGGATGGAAGACAATTGGGTGGATATCTCAGTTAGATGATGGCACCATTCTGTGCATGTTTCGCACAGGAGCACGACAACTCATTCTGTCAAATGAAAAAAAAAATGTAAATTCTGTCAACTGTAAGACAAATAATATTTATCAGGGAAGGGGCAACCATTTTCAGTGGTGAGTCGTTTTTGAATAATATAGGCCAGGGCATTGATTCATTGTATTTATTAAGAGTGTATAAAACTTTTTGAAACGGAAAGTTAAGCATATTATTGTAATTAAGATATTTAAATTTCAATATTCATTTTCATTGTTGATATTTCTATTCAATTCAGAAGTTTTGCTGCAATTTTTTAAGAAAATAAAACTGCTTTAAACTGGAAGTCTTTCTTAACCATGAGAAAAAAATCTAATAATCACATTTAATCGGCATGTCGGACAAACATGCTTCGTGGAGGTTTCTGGTTCGTGGACAAGACATAACATTTGATATGCTTCCATCACAAAGTTTTATTGCGAACCTATTAAACTACACATAATTTGAATAAAAATCAGTAAGAGTTTAAAAGTTGGCAAATAAATAGCATTTGTATTATTGTATCTAATTTCAATTTTACATTTTTCATACATATGTACACTCAATTAATACGTTCAATAAGTTAAATTATATAATAATGAAATATGATAAATTTTAAATATTATAATATGCATTTGAAAAATAACATTTATAGTATTTATAGTAAATTTTGACAAACGATCTATATAAAGTTATTATTTTAAATTGCTCTAGTGGTACATATTGTTTTTAATAAAATTACTTTTACTCCGATTTTATAATATGTATTTTATAAACAAATATAAACAATAATTTATAAAATATATTTAATAACTGTATGTATATTTCATAACTGTAATTTCATAAAGTTTCTGTTTTAAGAATCACGTGTCTTTATATAAGTCATAATTTTAGGTGCTCTTCGTCATATAAATACAAAGTGTAATCTAAAACACACAAAAGTATAATATCTGTTTCTTTTGAATTTTACATTGTATTTCTCTTACATTAATTTTTTAAACCTCGGAATAGCATGTTTAATTTTTAAAATTCCCTATCTATATATATATATATTCATTCCGGTCAATGTTTATCAAATGTAATCTTAAGTATTTAATTGCTTCTACAGTTCTATTACACGACAATTACATGTTGTATTATTTTGGTTAAATCAATACTTTTGACAGAAAATAAAAACAGGTCATTAAATCATTTAGTTACAGTTATCTTTTAACCTTTAATTACGATGTCTTTAACAACGTTTCTTCAGTTTACTTTTCTCGACGTCGAAGAAACTAATTCTAAAAAGGAATGTTTTTCTTTCAACAGACTATAAACTGGCATATCAATCTATTAATTGCTCTACGTAGATAATTTTTCGTAGAAGCACAGCAGGAACCTCTGGTAGCACGCTTCCACGAGCAATTAATAGCGTTCTGATAGTGTGTCGGCGATTGTGTCAAGAACATTCTGGGAGAAGCTGTCTTTATCGACGCGCCGCATTACGGTTCAAGGGTCTTAATCAATGCGAGCTGTTTCTGTGTTGTGGTGTTGACAGTCTTCACTGTATGGGATGGTGTAAGATATTGATAGCTGTTAGTTTTCGTAACAAAACAATCTATCACTTGCCATTTAACCAAAATAATTAAAACGTTTTCTTATCTCATGCTACAAAACAATGTATCATTATTTGCCTTGCTTTTCAAACTTTCACTTTCGGGTTAATGATAGTGATTATTGATGTTTATGATTATTGTGAGTTATAACTCACAATACGTTATAAAAGGAAAGGTGATTTAGGAATATCGGCTTTCTGTTTAATAACAATTTGAAAATGGTGAACTCCAATCACTTAAATATTAAAACTTGCAATTAACAATGTCTTCTATTAGGCTGCAGTTGAAATCATTGTACATATACTTCTAGAAATCACAGAATTTGATAATTTTGAAATCTGTAGCATTAGCAAATAATTATGACATTAGGATATGATGACATAATCTTTTACAAACAGCATTTCCAATATAATTACTATATAATACATATACTACCACCATTTACTAATAGAATACCAATAAAATTCATTTACTGGCACCATTTCGTTATATACCACTATAATTCATTTACTATTTCACAAATTTAAATGAATTAATAGCTGAAAAATCACAAATTAAAAAAAAAAAGCTCACTCATTATGTGCTTTACGTCAACTTTCAGTCATTCGTAGTGAAAGTGGACACTTGTATGCCTGACCGTTCAAAAACTTACACCGCTATCACAGCAAACCAGGAATTCTATGGATTTGCATATTTTGTTTTGGGACCTAACGGTGTCAGCCCAAAACCTCTAGTTGCTTATAAAGTTCTAATACGATAAACGAATTTTTGGAATGCTTTCTTAATGAAGAAAAGGATATCAAGAAGTTACTCTCGGAGATGAAGTCAAAGCATATTTTGAATCAGGACGAGGAATTATTTCTCAAAGCTGTAATGTTTTCAAAACCTATTCGTAGCAATAATATTTTCAAGCCATTTCTCGGACCAGATCGAGTGGGGAATCACTATCATTCAACAGCTAAATTCCGAAGTGCAGCTTAAAATGTGCGTAATCTTAACTTTAAGCTCACAAATAAGATTCTAATAATATTTCAGAACCTAAAGGGATATTAGGCCGTCTTATTATGCAAGCAATCGCCAGGATCATCAATAAGAAAATTAATTGCATTGCCAATAACATGGAAAATCATTTCAGCAATAAAGTAACCCTTGATATAATCAGTTGCTCTGAGTGGAATTCGAACCCAATCCTCCCAAAAATATGCCGGGCATCCTAACCGGTTGACCATCAAGAATTAACCATTTCTTCAAAGATGTGGCAGACAGAATAAGCATTCCCGCAATTTTGTTGATTAACATTCTCCCTTGAATGCTTGGAATTTTATATTTCTCTTATCAGTGTTTAAGTGCATCTCTTGAGAAACGAATCAACAATTTATCACCATAAGAATTTCATATTTTAAAGAAGCACGCAGAAGCAGAATGGTTACAAATGGCTTTAATAAAAGAGGTTTACCCCTACGATTACATTGATAGCAGTGAAAAGTTTGAAGAAACGTTATTACCTCCACGGGAAGCTTTTTTACAATCAACTTACAGAAGAGGACTGCATTAAAATACTGAAAGTGTGGAATGTATTCAATGTAAAAAAAAGTACGGCAGTGTCACACATACATACAGAATTCTCGTGCAGTCATGGGCTACGAGGTCCAATCAGAATGTGTAATTTTCCTCTCCAGACATGTCTGTTCTGAGTAGACATTCTGATAATTATACATCTGCTGCAATCGGCAACTCTAGGTTAATTCTAGTAAGGTCCTGTTTGACAATGTCTGTCCATCGCATCCTAGGTCTCCCCATTTTTCTGGAGCCTTTAGGTACACTGCTCATAATTCTGTTTGCCGGTCTATAGCTATCACATACGAGCAGTACGGCCAAACCAACGCACTCTCTCTCTCTCTGCTCAAAATGTTGCTTAAAGGAGGTTGATGATTCCTTCTCTTAACCTCATCATTACTTACAAAGTTAAACCACCTAATGCCCAAGATACTATGCGAGAATCTAGAATCAAAGGCATGAAATTTCTTGCAATCCTGCTTATAAAGTGTCCATGGTTTGCTACCATAACTAACCATAGAAAGAACCAAACTATTATACAGCCTAATTTAGTCTTTAGGTGTGCATGCCTGTTTTTCCATACTCTCCATGGATTCTTAAACGTTCCAGCGGCAATACTTAATCTTCTATTTATCTCATGACGCATATCACGGGTATCTGTTATATATCTCCCATTATAATTAAACTGAGACTTTTGCTCAAGAATGCAGCCATCCAAAGCAATCGAAACACCATCGGCCTGACCATTTTCACCACTTTAGGTTTTTCTCTGTTTATCACCAAACCTACCTTATTACCAATGTCAACAGTCGTAATGAAAACCTTCATTCCATCAACATCATTAGCTAACAGGACCAAATCATCTGCATAATCTAAATGAGAAATTTTGAAATCTGTGTACCATTTAAGGCCAAAATCTTTCCCTTATAAAGAATTTCGCATAACATAATCAATAATCAAATTAAGAGAAAAGGACACAAAATGCACACTTGTCTAACTCCACTAGCAATGCTAAACCAATCGCTACAAACCTTACCAATTCTCACACACGACTCATTGTCATTAGAAAGAGCTTTCTACACTAACTAACTTGTCAGCAATTCTATATGATCTACCACAAATTATGCCGATCAACAGAGTCAAAAGCATACTTGAAATCTGTAAAGATAGTAACCAAAGGTTTCTGTAGCTTTAGACACATCTCAAGTATCTGCCTAAGTGAAAATATTAGATCAATACAACCCCTCCACTTCTGAATCCACACTGTTCATCACGCAGTTGTCCATCAACCAAATTCTTAACTTTTTAAGTATAATCATGCAAAAAAACAAAAATGTGAATCTCGAACTGATAATAAACCCTACAATTTACCTTTTCCAGGAGAAAGGCATAAGAGCAGGAATTTTCGTCATATCGTCGCCATTTAATTGTTTAGCAGGGTAAGTAAAAAATATTTAGATACCTATAATCCTCAACTACCCTCTAAATACTTCATGTATTATGATGCTGACAATCTGTAGGGATGGTAGAGAAATGAATAGAAGTTCTATGTAGTGCCTTAGTTGCTGATGACACCGATGAAGAATACATATTGGAAGCCTATTTAGATTATCCATTTTCTCTTCACGACAAGCATAATGGTTGTCCATTAACGCCTGAGAAACTTCAGATTATCTTATTATGCACGGTATGCTGTCAACATATTGACAAGAGCTTCCTCAAAACCTTGGAATAAATACCACCCATTCAGCTATAAAACTAGTCCACAATCTGCATTCTAAGGAAAAATATTTCCTGTGTTATCGGAATTTCAAACAATATCCGACTGGAAAAAAGTAACGAATTTTAGAATGCTGGTAGGCTTGCTGAATGAAACAATATAAACAATACATAGAATATATGAGGAATATAGATTCAGCCAAAGAAAGATGGAAACGATTTCGAGAAGTTCGTCGATTCATCAGTCACTCTAGAAATCGAGAACAGTGGAAAACTTGAAAAATCGAATGAAAAAATTGAGTTAAATGTAAATGGCAATATATTGTTAGCCCTAAACAAATGCCAAAGGAATATCTCAGTTATCCTTTAAAACAAAAATTTATTTTGTATTGTCACTTTTTACAGTTGAATAAAAGATTACTTAAAAATGATACTATTCATATTTTGTAAAAAAGGAATCAGTTGACGTTGCACTTGAAATGGCAAACTGTTTAAAGTCATTTCTCCTGAACATATCGATAAAGGTAAAAAATATCGAACCACAAGTTGAATCTCGTCTTTTTCCAAAATCTATAATTCCCCTAGATATATTCCTTTCAAGGGCTAATTAGGACAATTCCCGTTGATATGAAAAGAAGGAAATCCACATGTAGTCTATAAATTAAGTTCTTAAATGGAAGAAAGTAACACATTTCTGAAAGAATAAAAACCTTCAACTAAAGAAATTATCAAAACTGTAATATTCAAAGTAATTTCATTCTTCTCATCTGAAGTTTTGCCTTATGAAGTTAAGCTTGAATTCATTGATTTTCAGCTAGGACATAAATCCCATTTACTGCTAGGGAGAGATCGTAATTAACAGTTAAATAGTGTACCAGATGATAGAATCCTTAGTGCCTTCACATGAGGAATATTTAATCTATAGTGCCTTTAGGCATGACCACTGATCAATTCATTATTAAATTGAAACTTAAATGACACGTGATGGGCCAGAATGGCTTTAGGTGGCGAGATTACCACTGTATATTGTCCTTTTGATATTTATGACATATAATAATAAGTGGTAATAAACTTGTTTGGATTATTCTCTATTATTACAAAAACGTTTTTGATAGCTTTCTAATTGTGTTGATTATTCAGTCAATTTCCAGATCTTTAAGGTGATTTCTGATAGGGCAATGTGAAAACACCACTTTAATTAAAGCATTGAACGGCACGTTATATGTAGAGAGCGTCTATGCTAAACGCAATGAACTAGCCTAAATGCGTACCGGGAGAAATACAAAAACACTTGATGAACAGATCTCTGATTGAATAAACATTTCAGAGTGTTTAAATCATTTCAGTGTTGACAGACAGGTCACACAGGCAGTGTTCAGTTGTCTCACAGGCAGTGTTTCCTTTTATCTCAAATTGGGAAAAGCAAAGGATTTTTCTGATTTTGGCAAAGGCCAGATCATTATGGTAAGACGGCTTGTTAAGAGCATCTCCGAAACAGCGACGCTGGTAGGCTGCTCACGCTATGTAGTAAGTACCTACCAAAGATGGTCCGAAACAGGTGACACTTCGAGCCGTCGACAAGGCGTGGGGCGGCTACGTCTCATTGATGTCAGAGGTCAGCGCAAGCTGTCTCGTCTTGTCCGTAGCAACAGGAGGGCTACTGTGGCTGACATTACCCATAATTTCAATTGTGGTAAAGGGCTCAATGTGTGAATTGTGGTAAAGGGCTCAAATGCGCAAGCTCCTGGATATAGGTCTCCGCAGCTCAGACCGATTCATGTGCCTATGTTCACAGTTGTTCACCGTCGTCAACGCTTGAGGTGGGTACGTAATCATCGACATTGGACCACAGAAGACAGGAAGAAGGTCACGTGGTCAGACGAATGCCGTTTTCTGTTACACCATGTGGATGCACAAGCTTGTGTGCGACGTTTACCCACGGAAGCCTTCTCACCCGGATGCACTATGGGACGGATCCAGGCGGCTGGGAGGGAGTGTGATGGTCTGGGCAATATTTTCTTGGGGAACACTTGGACCAATTATTCCTGTAGAGCAAACTCTGAAGCTGTCACCTACCTGAATATCGTGGCTGACCAAGTACACTCCTTTATTGTAACTGTATTTCCTGGCGGAGATGTCTTTCAAAAGACAATGTCACACTGAAAAGAAGGTTCAGGAATGGTTCCTAAAACATTATTAGGAATTCCATTTATTGCCATGGCCCCATATTCCACTGACATGGATCCTATCGTTCATTTGTGATTTGAGTTAGAGAAAGGGGTTCGAACAACCTCACCTCAACTCGGTAATTTACGGGAACTGCGCGATCCTCTATTGCAGTCATGGTACAAAATATCAAGCGATACCTACAAACATTTCATTGAATCTATGCCTCATCAGGTGAAAGCTATTTTAGCGGCGAGAGGAGGTCCTACATCGTATTAGTTAGGTGGTTTTAATGTTTTGGCTGAACGGTGTATATTGTAGTAGCCAGAAGGGGTATTGACGACTATCCCCACCGTTTCAAAAAATATTTATTTAAAAAATAAAATCGTTTATTCATCAATTTTCGTTAAAAATATTAACAAACTCTTTAAAAATCCCGAATTCCAAGAAGTTTAATTACTCTTGGCTAAGTCACTGATTACACGATATTCGAAATTATGTATAATGCCTAAATTATACCAGTTCCTTGTTAGTTTTAATCTAATTATATCGTTGCGTTGTACTCTTGAATAAAGGGCACTATTATTATTAAAAATATAAAATAATCCATCCAAAAATTAATTATATAACAGATATCTGTGGAATGTGTACAATTTTTCTCTCCATCGGACATTGTCCTACGGAAAAAAAACAGTTGTGTTCTATCATTGGTAAGGGAAAGTACGATAGATATTTTTATGCCTTTAGATTGTCAGACCACAGAAATAAATCTATACGTGAAGGAGACTTTTAGAGTTAGTGAAGCTTTTTATAGCTCACAACTGTTTGCTTGCAAAGTATTTCTTGAGTCTGGACTTTTCAAACTTAATCATAATTAAGAGAAACGTTATTAATTTCAACATTACTTTTTTAGGATATAAAAAATAAATTATCCCTCAAATAGCTGCATACCTTATAGGAGCCTGTAAGTATAATACGCCATACAGAAGTTCTGTGAGGAAAGTGCACCTTCAGCAGAAGGACAACACAAAAAAGGAAAACATCCATGCCTTTGAACCAGGGTCCCTTTAATCTATTCTGAGGCTAGTTACAGCCATTTTCATCATTGGAACGAGTGATCAGTTCAAGGTAAATTTGCAGATATTAAGCATACGATTTATATTGGGAACATAGAGCTATATAAAAGAACTATATTTTTTTAATTAATTTTTCAAGGGAAAAGCACTTGTCCCTCAGTTCTGAGAGTAGTTACAGCCATTTTCGTCATTGGAACGAGTGATTAGTTCAAAGTAATTTTTCAGATATTGAGCATACTATACAGGGTGCCTCAAAAATATAGGTACAAACTTTTTGGGGAGGTAGATAACATCTGAAGGAATGAGAATTGCATAGGAATCCATAACCAGAAACGTCACCGTAAGTCAGTAGGCGGCGCTGTTCATCAGTGCGCTAGAGGGGATATTTCGGATTTACTCATTCGAGCGGTAGTCGGCTGACGTAGAGCATGCAAAAGTATTCTAACAGGTAGCTGGCAGACATGCACTTAGTGTATGGAATAGCTGAGAGCAATTCGACGAATGTATCAAGAACGCTTCCCACACAGACATGTACCGGGCCACCGTTTGTTTGTGCATGCGCATCAAAATTTGTGCGATTATGGGCCATTAAGAGCTGTAACATTATGAAAGGTATCATCTAGTACGCCGTTTGTAATAACTATGTCCAATAAATGTTTTCCCATTAATCACTGTCTTGTGTCCTTTCAGATCTTGTACCTCTGCTACCACTTTCCCATGACGTTTCCGGTTATGGGTTCCTAGGCAATTCTCATTTCTTTAGATGTCATCTACCTCCCCTAAAAGTTTGTACCTATATTTTTGAGACACCCTGTATACATTGGGAACATAGAGATATATACTACAACTATAATTTTTGTTTTAATGTTATTTTTTCAAAGGAAAAGCCATAGAATTAAAGATTCGAACCAGCACTTGTCCCTCAGTTCTGAGGCTAGTTACAGCCATTTTCATCATCGGAATGAGTGATCAGTTCAAAGTAAGTTTGCAAATATTGAGCATACTATTTATACTGGGAACATAGAGTTATATACTAGAACTAAAATTTTTGTTTGAAATTAATTTTTCAAGTGAAAATCCACAAAATTAGAGATTCGAACCAGCACTTGTCCCTCAGTTCTGAGGCTAGCTACAGCCATTTTCACCATTGGAACGAGTGATCAGTTCAAAGTAATTTTTTAGATATTCAGTTCTCTATTTATATTAGGAACATAGAGTTATATAATAGAACTACAATTTTTGTATAAAATAATTCTTTAAAAGGAAAAACCATAAAATTGGAGATTCGAACCAGCACTTGTCCCTCATTTCTGAAGCTAGTTTAGTTACATCCATTTTCAACATTGGAACGAGTGATCAGATCAAAGTAATATTGCAGATATTAAGAATGTTGCAGCATAAAAAAAAACTAGAACAATAATTTTGTTTGAAATTATTTTTTCTAAGGAAAAACCATAAAATCAGAGATTCGAACCATCCCTTGTCACTTAATTACGAGGCTAGTTACAGCCATTTTCCTCATTAGAACGAGAGATCAGTTCAAAGTAATTTTCCAGATATTAAGCATATTATGTATATTGGGAACATAGAGTTATATACTAGAACTAAAATTTTGTTCGAAATTATTTTTTCAAAGGAAAAACCATAAAATTAGAGATTCAAACCAAGACCTGTCCCCTCACTTCTTAGGCTTCTTAGAGCCATTTTCATCATTGAAACGAGTGATCAGTTCAAAGTAATTTTGCGGATATTAAGTATAATATTTATGTTGGAAACATAGAGTTATATACTAGAACTATAATATTTGTTTGAAATCATTTTTTCAAGGGAAAAACCGTAAAATTATAGATTCAAACCAAAACTTGTCCTTCAGTTCTTAGGATTATTACAGCCATTTTCATCATTGAAACGAGTAATCAGTTCAAAGTAATCTTGCAGATACAAAGCAAAATATTTAAATTGGAAACATAGAGTTATATACTACAACTGTAATATTGGTTAGAAATCATTTTTTCAAGGGAAAAACCACAAAATTATATTTTCAAACCAAGACATGTTCCTCACTTCTTAGGCTTGTTAGAGCCATATTCATCATTGAAACGAGTGATCAGTTCAAAGTAATTTTGCAGATATTAAGCATAATATTTATATTGGAATCATAGAGTTATATACTAGAACTATAATTTTTCTTTGAAAGTACTTTTTCAAAGGAAAAACCGTAAAATTAGAGATTCAAACCAAGACTTGTCCCTCAGTTCTTAGGCTTCTTTGAGCCATTTACATCATTGAAACGAGTAATCAGTTCTAAGTAATTTTCTAGATATTGAGCATAATATTTATATTGGAATCATAGAGTTATATAAATATAAAATAAATAAATATCCCCTCAAGCAGCTGCTAGCCACAGAGGTCTGACAGGAGCCTGTCAATTTACATGCCAGCGTAGAAGGTCTGAGAGGATGGCAGGACCTCAGCAGAAAAACGACACAAACAGCCATGCCTTACCCGGGGCTCGAACCCAGGTCCCTTAGATCAGTAGTCAAGCGCGCTAACCACTAGACCACGGGACGGCTTTTAGAGTTATATAGTAGAACTATAATTTTTCTTTGAAAGTACTTTTTCAAAGGAAAAACCGTAAAATTAGAGATTCAAACCAAGACTTGTCCCTAGTTCTTAGATTCTTAGAGCCATTTTCATCATTGAAACGAGAAATCAGTTTAAAGTAACTTTGCAGATATTATGCGTAATATTTATATTGGAAACATAGAGTTTTATACTAGAACTATACGTTTTTTTTTAGAGTGCTTTTTCAAAGGAAAAACCGTAAAATTAGAGATTCAAACCAAGGCATGTCCCTCAGTTCTTAGGCTTGTTAGAGCCATTTTCATCATTGAAACGAGTGATCAGTTCAAAGTAATTTTGCAGATATTAAGCATAATATATATATCGGAATCATAGAGTTATATACTGGAACTATAATTTTTCTTTGAAATCATTTTTTCAAGGGAAAAACCATCAAATTAGAGATTCAAACAAGGACTTCTCCCTCAGTTCTTAGGCTTGTTAGAGCCATTTTCATCATGGGAACGAGTGATCAGTTCAAAGTAATTTTGCGGATATTAAGTATAATATTTACGTTGGAAACATAGAGTTATATACTAGAACTATAATATTGGTTAGAAATCATTTTTTCAGGGGAAAAACCACAAAATTATAGATTCAAACCAAGACTTGTTTGTCAGTTCTTAGGCTTGTTAGAGCCATTTTCATCATTGAAACGAGTAATAAGTTCAAAGTAATTTTCCAGATATTAAGCATAACATTTATATTGGAGTTATAGAGTTATATACTAGAACTATACTTTTTCTTTGAAAGTATTTTTCAAAGGAAAAACCGTAAAATTAGAGATTCAAACCAAGACTTGTCCCTCAGTTCTTAGGCTTCTTAGAGCCATTTTCATCATTAAAACGAGTAATCAGTTCTAAGTAATTTTGTAGATATTGGAATCATAGAGTTATATACTAGAACTATAATTTTTCTTTGAAACTACTTTTTCAAAGGAAAAACCGTAAAATTAGAGATTCAAACCAAGACTTGTCCCGAGTTCTTAGCTTCTTAGAGCCATTTTCATCATTGAACCGAATAATCAGTTTAAAATAACTTTGCAGATATTAAGCGTAATATTTATATTGGAAACATAGAGTTTTACACTAGAACTATAATATTTGTTTGAAATCATTTCTTCAAGGGAAAAACCGTAAAATTAGAGATTCAAACCAAAATTTGTCCCTCAGTTTTTAGGTTTGTTAGAGCCATTTTCATCATTGAAACGAGTGATCCGTTCAAAGTAATTTTGCAGATATTAAGCATAATATTTTTATTGGAAAAATAGTGTTATATACTAGAACTATAGTATTTGTTTGAAAGTACTTTTTTAAAGGAAAAACCATAAAATTAGAGATTCAAACTAAGTCTTGTCTATCAGTTCTTAGGCTTGTTAGAACCATTTTCATCATTGAAACGAGTGATCCGTTCAAAGTAATTTTGCAGATATTAAGCATAATATTTTTATTGGAAAAATATAGTTATATACTAGAACTATAATATTTGTTTGAAAGTACTTTTTTAAAAGATAAACATTAAAAATTATAGATCCAAACCAAGACTTGTCCCTCAGTTGTTAGGCTTGTTAGAGTCATTTTCATCATTGAAACGAGTGTTCAGTTCAAAGTAATTTTGCAGATATTAAACATAATATTTATATCGGAAAAACAGAGTTATATACTAGAACTATAATATTTGTTTGAAAGTGCTTTTTTAAAGGAAAAACCATAAAATTAGAGATTCAAACCAAGACTTGTCCCTCAGTTCTCAGGCTTCTTTGAGCCATTTGCATCATTGAAACGAGTAATCAGTTCTAAGTAATTTTCTAGATATTGAGCATAATATTTATATTGGTGAACTAGAGTTATATACTAGAACTATAATATTTGTTTGAAAGTACTTTTTTAAAGGAAAAACCATAAAATTAGAGATTCAAGCCAAGACTTGTCATTCAGTTCTTAGGCTTGTTAGAGCCATTTTCATCATTGAAACGAGTGTTCAGTTCAAAGTAATTATGCAGATATTAAGCATAATATTTATATTGGAAAAAAAGAGTTATATACTAGAACTGTAATATTTGTTTGAAAGTACATTTTTTAAAGAAAAAACCATAAAATTACAGACTCAAACCAAATATTTGTCCCTCAGTCCTTAGGCTTGTTAGAACCATTTTCATCATTGAAACGAGTGTTCCGTTCAAAGAAATTTTGCAGATTTTATGCATAATATTTATATTGGCAAAATAGAGTTATATTCTAGAACTATAATATTTGTATGAAAGTACTTTTGTAAAGCAAAAACCATAAAATTAGAGATTAAAACCAAGACTTGTCCCTCAGTTCTTTGGCTTCTTAGAGCCATTTTCATCATTGAAACCAGTGTTCAGTTGAAAGTAATTTTGCATATATTAAGCATAATATTTATATTGGAAAAATAGAGTTATATACTAGAACTATATTATTTGTTTGAAAGTACTTTTTTGAAGGAAAAACCATAAAATTAGAGATTCAAACCAAGACTTGTCCCTCAGTTCTGAGGCTTGTTAGAACCATTTTCATCATTGAAACGAGTGATCAGTTCAAAGTAATTTTGCAGATATTAAGCATAATATTTATATTGGAAAAATAGAGTTATATACCAGAACTATAATATTTGTTTAAAACCACTTTTTTAAAGGAAAAACCATAAAATTATATGTTCAAACCAAGACTTGTCCCTCAGTTTTTTGGCTTGTTAGAGCCATTTTCATCATTTAATGGATATAAAAAAAATTAAAATAAAAATATAAATAAAAATATAATTAAAATAAAATATAAATAAAAAATGTTCAAAGTAATTTTGCAGATATTAAGCATAATATTGATATTGAAAAAATAGAGTTATATACTAGAACTATAATATTTGTTTGAAAGTACTTTTTTAAAGGAAACACCATAAAATTAGAGATTCAAACCAAGACTTGTTCCTCAGTTCTTAGGCTGCTTAGAGCCATTTTCATCATTGAAACCAGTGTGCATTTGAAAGTAATTTTGCAGATATTAAGCATAATATTTTTCTTGGAAAAATAGAGTTATATACTAGAACTATAATATTTGTTTGAAAGTACCTTTTTAAAGGAATAAACCATAACATTATAGATTCAAACCAAGACTTGTCCCTCAGTTCTTATGCTTATTAGAGCCATTTTCATCATTGAAACGAGTGAGCAGTTCAAAGTGATTTTTCCAATCTTAAGAATACTATAGCATAAAATACAATAAAACTATAATTATTTTTTAATTATTTTTTCAAAGGAAACACCATAATGTTAGAGATTTGAACCAGCACGTGTCCCTCAGTTTTGAGGCTAGTTAAAGCCATTTTCATCATTGGAACGAGTTAGCAGTTCAACGAATTTTTTCCGATATTAAGCATTCTATTTATATCAAATTGCATTTTAATGTGAAATGTACTATTTTTATTCACGCATGGATAGGAAAAAGCTAACAGAAAAGATGTAAGCAAAAATTAGCTAATAAAAAGCTACTAATTCATTAATTTAATTTCATGAATTTTCTAGAACTATATACAGGACCTATTATTTCTATTTGAAATTACTTTTTGAAATGAATATCCATAAAATTAGTGATTCGAACCTGTCCTGTTCCTCAGTTCTGAGGCTGACCTTAGTTCTGAGGCTAGACCAAAACTTGTCCCTCAGTTCTTAGGCTTGTTAGAGCCATTTTCATCATTGAAACGAGTGTTCAGTTCAAAGTGATTTTGCAGATATTAAGCATAATATTTATATTGGAAAATTAGAGTTATATACTAGAACTATAATATTTGTTTGAAAGTACTTTTTTAAAGGAAAAACCATAAAATTATAGATTCAAACCAAGACTTTTCCCTCAGTTCTTAGGCTTGTTAGAGCCATTTTCATTATTGAAACCAGTGTTCAGTTCAAAGTAATTTTGCAGATATTAAGCATAATATATATATTGGAAAAATAGAGTTATATTCTAGAACTATAATATTTGTTTGAAAGTACCTTTTTAAAGAAAAAAACCATAAAATTATAGATTCAAACCAAGACTTGTCCTTCAGTTCTTAGGCTTGTTAGAGCCATTTTCCTCATTGAAACGAGTGTTTAGTTCAAAGTAATTTTGTAGATATTAAGCATAATATTTATATTGGAAAAATAGAGTTATATACCAGAACTATAATATTTGTTTGAAAGTACTTTTTCAAAGGAAAAACCAAAAAATTAGAGATTCAAACCAAAACTATTCCCCTCAGTTCTTAGGCTTGTTAGAGCCATTTTTATCACTGAAACGAGTTTTCAGTTCAAAGTAATTTTGCAGATATTAAGCATAATATTTATATTGCAAAAATAGAGTTATATACTAGAACTATAATATTTGTTTGAAAGTACTTTTTTAAAGGAAAAACCATAAAATTAGAGATTCAAACCAAGACTTGTCCCTCAGTTCTTAGGTTGTCAGAGCCATTTTCATCATTGAAACTAGTGTTCAGTTCAAAGTAATTTTGCAGATATTAAGCATAATACTTATATTGGAAAAATAGAGTTATATACTAGAACTATAATATTTGGTTGAAAGTACTTTTTCAAAGGAAAAACCAAAAAATTAGAGATTCAAACCAAGACTTGTCCCTCAGTTCTTAGGCTTATTAGAGCCAATTTCGTCATTGAAACGAGTGAGCAGTTCAAAGTGATTTTTCCGATCTTAAGAATACTATAGCATAAAATATAATAAAATTATAAAATTTTTTTAATTATTTTTTCAAAGGAAACACCATAAAGTTAGAGATTTGAACCAGCACGTGTCCCTTAGTTTTGAGGCTAGTTAAAGCCATTTTCATCATTGGAACGAGTTAGCAGTTCAACGAATTTTTTCCGATATTAAGCATACTATTTATATCAAATTACATTTTAATGTGAAATGTACTAATTTTATTTACTCATGGATAGGAAAAAGCTAACAAAAAAGATGTAAGCAAAAATTAGCAAATAAAAAGCTACAAATTCATTAATTTAATTTCATGGATTTTCTAGAACTATGTACAGAACCTATAATTTCTATTTGAAATTACTTTTTGAAACGAATATCTAAAAAATTAGTGATTCAAACCTGTCCTGTCCCTCAGTTCTGAGGCTGTCCTTAGTTGTGAGGCTAGACCAAAACTTGTCCCTCAGTTCTTAAGCTTGTTAGAGCCATTTTCATCATTGAAACGAGTGTTCAGTTCAAAGTGATTTTGCAGATATTAAGCATAATATGTATATTGGAAAAATAGAGTTATTTACTAGAACTATAATATTTGTTTGAAAGTAATTTTTTAAAGGAGAAACCATAAAATTATAGATTAAAACCAAGACTTTTCCCTAAGTTCTTAGGCTTGTTAGAGCCATTTTCATTATTGAAACCAGTGTTCAGTTCACAGTCATTTTGCAGATATTAAGCATAATATATATATTGGAAAAATAGAGTTATATACCAGAACTATAATATTTGTTTGAAACTACTTTTTTAAAGGAAAAACCATAAAATTATATATTCAAACCAAGACTTGTCCCTGAGTTCTTTGGCTTGTTGGAGCCATTTTATTCATTTAAACGAGTGTTCAGTTCAAAGTAATTTTGCAGATATTAAGCATAATATTCATATTGGAAATATAGAGTTATATACTAGAACTATAATATTTGTTTGAAAGTACTTTTTTAAAGGAAACACCATAAAATTAGAGATTCAAACCAAGACTTGTCCCTCAGTTCTTAGACTTCTTAGAGCCATTTTCATCTTTGAAACGAGTGTTCAGTTCAAAGTAATTTTGCAGATATTAAGCATAATATTTTTCTTCGAAAAATAGAGTTATATAATAGAACTATAATATTTGTTTGAAAGTACCTTTTTAAAGGAAAAAACCATAAAATTATTGATTCAAACCAAGACTTGTCCCTCAGTTCTTAGGCTTGTTAGAGCCATTTTCATCATTGAAACCAGTGTTCAGTTCAAATAAATTTGCAGATATTAAGCATAATATTTATATTGTAAAAATAGAGTTATATACTAGAACTATAATATTTGTTTAAAAGTATCTTTTTAAAGGAAAAAACCATAGAATTATAGATTCAAACCAAGACTTGTCCCTCAGTTCTTAGGCTTGTTAGAGCCATTTTCCTCATTGAAACGAGTGTTTAGTTCAAAGTAATTTTGCAGATATTAAGCATAATATTTATATTGGAAAAATAGAGTTATATACTAGAACTTTAATATTTGTTTGAAAGTACCTTTTTAAAGGAAAAAACCATAAAATTATAGATTCAAACCAAGACTTGTCCGTCAGTTCTTAGGCTTGTTAGAGCCATTTTCATCATTGAAACCAGTGTTTAGTTCCAAGTAATTTTGCAGATATTAAGCATAATATTTATATTGTAAAAATATAGTTATATACTAGAACTATAATATTTGTTTGAAAGTACTTTTTTAAAGGAAAAACCATGAAATTAGAGATTCAAACCAATACTTGTCCCTCAGTTCTCAGGCATGTTACAACCATTTTCATCATTGAAACGAGTGTTTAGTTGAAAGTAATTTTGAAGATATTAAACATAATATTTATATTGGAAAAATAGAGATATATACTAGAACTTTAATATTTGTTTGAAAGCACCTTTGTAAAGGAAAAAACCATAAAATTATAGATTCAAACCAAGACTTGTCCCTCAGTTCTTAGATTGTTAGAGCCATTTTCATCATTGAAACTAGTGTTCAGTTCAAAGTAATTTTGCAGATATTAAGCATAATATTTATATTGGAAAAATAGAGTTATATACTAGAACTATAATATTTGTTTGAAAGTACCTTTTTAAAGGAAAAACCATAAAATTAGAGATTCAAACCAAGACTTGTCCCTCAGTTCTTAGGCTTGTTAGAGTCATTTTCATCATTGAAAAGAGTGTTCATTTCAAAGTAATTCTACAGATATGAAGCATAATATTTATATTGAAAAAATAGAGTTATATACTAAAACTATAATATTTGTTTGAAAGTAATTTTTTAAAGGAAAAACCATAAAATTATTCATTCAAATCAAGACTTGTCCCTCAGTTCTTAGGGTTGTTAGAACCGTTTTCATCATTGAAACCAGTGTTCAGTTCAAAGTAATTTTGCAGATATTAATCATAATATTTATATTGGTAAAATAGAGTTATATACTAGAAGAATAATATTTGTTTCAAAGTACTTTTTCAAAGGAAAAACCATAAAATTAGAGATTCAAACCGAAACTTGTCCCTCAGTTCTTAGGCTTGTTAGTGCCATTTTCGTCATTGAAACGAGTGTTCAGTTCAAAGTGATTTTGCAGATATTAAGCATAATATTTATATTGTAAAAATATAGTTATATACTAGAACTATAATATTTGTTTGAAAGTACTTTTTTAAAGGAAAAACCATAAAATTAGAGATTCAAACCAATACTTGTCCCTCAGTTCTTAGGCATGTTACAACCATTTTCATCATTGAAACGAGTGTTCAGTTGAAAGTAATTTTGAAGATATTAAACATAATATTTATATTGGAAAAATAGAGTTATATACTAGAACTATAATAATTGTTTGAAAGTACCTTTTTAAAGGAAAAACCATAAAATTAGAGATTCAAACCAAGACTTGTCCCTCAGTTCTTAGGCTTATTAGAGCCAATTTCGTCATTGAAACGAGTGAGCAGTTCAAAGTGATTTTTCCGATCTTAAGAATACTATAGCATAAAATATAATAAAATTATAAAATTTTTTTAATTATTTTTTCAAAGGAAACACCATAAAGTTAGAGATTTGAACCAGCACGTGTCCCTTAGTTTTGAGGCTAGTTAAAGCCATTTTCATCATTGGAACGAGTTAGCAGTTCAACGAATTTTTTCCGATATTAAGCATACTATTTATATCAAATTACATTTTAATGTGAAATGTACTAATTTTATTTACTCATGGATAGGAAAAAGCTAACAAAAAAGATGTAAGCAAAAATTAGCAAATAAAAAGCTACAAATTCATTAATTTAATTTCATGGATTTTCTAGAACTATGTACAGAACCTATAATTTCTATTTGAAATTACTTTTTGAAACGAATATCTAAAAAATTAGTGATTCGAACCTGTCCTGTCCCTCAGTTCTGAGGCTGTCCTTAGTTGTGAGGCTAGACCAAAACTTGTCCCTCAGTTCTTAAGCTTGTTAGAGCCATTTTCATCATTGAAACGAGTGTTCAGTTCAAAGTGATTTTGCAGATATTAAGCATAATATGTATATTGGAAAAATAGAGTTATTTACTAGAACTATAATATTTGTTTGAAAGTAATTTTTTAAAGGAGAAACCATAAAATTATAGATTAAAACCAAGACTTTTCCCTAAGTTCTTAGGCTTGTTAGAGCCATTTTCATTATTGAAACCAGTGTTCAGTTCACAGTCATTTTGCAGATATTAAGCATAATATATATATTGGAAAAATAGAGTTATATACCAGAACTATAATATTTGTTTGAAACTACTTTTTTAAAGGAAAAACCATAAAATTATATATTCAAACCAAGACTTGTCCCTGAGTTCTTTGGCTTGTTGGAGCCATTTTATTCATTTAAACGAGTGTTCAGTTCAAAGTAATTTTGCAGATATTAAGCATAATATTCATATTGGAAATATAGAGTTATATACTAGAACTATAATATTTGTTTGAAAGTACTTTTTTAAAGGAAACACCATAAAATTAGAGATTCAAACCAAGACTTGTCCCTCAGTTCTTAGACTTCTTAGAGCCATTTTCATCTTTGAAACGAGTGTTCAGTTCAAAGTAATTTTGCAGATATTAAGCATAATATTTTTCTTCGAAAAATAGAGTTATATAATAGAACTATAATATTTGTTTGAAAGTACCTTTTTAAAGGAAAAAACCATAAAATTATTGATTCAAACCAAGACTTGTCCCTCAGTTCTTAGGCTTGTTAGAGCCATTTTCATCATTGAAACCAGTGTTCAGTTCAAATAAATTTGCAGATATTAAGCATAATATTTATATTGTAAAAATAGAGTTATATACTAGAACTATAATATTTGTTTAAAAGTATCTTTTTAAAGGAAAAAACCATAGAATTATAGATTCAAACCAAGACTTGTCCCTCAGTTCTTAGGCTTGTTAGAGCCATTTTCCTCATTGAAACGAGTGTTTAGTTCAAAGTAATTTTGCAGATATTAAGCATAATATTTATATTGGAAAAATAGAGTTATATACTAGAACTTTAATATTTGTTTGAAAGTACCTTTTTAAAGGAAAAAACCATAAAATTATAGATTCAAACCAAGACTTGTCCGTCAGTTCTTAGGCTTGTTAGAGCCATTTTCATCATTGAAACCAGTGTTTAGTTCCAAGTAATTTTGCAGATATTAAGCATAATATTTATATTGTAAAAATATAGTTATATACTAGAACTATAATATTTGTTTGAAAGTACTTTTTTAAAGGAAAAACCATGAAATTAGAGATTCAAACCAATACTTGTCCCTCAGTTCTCAGGCATGTTACAACCATTTTCATCATTGAAACGAGTGTTTAGTTGAAAGTAATTTTGAAGATATTAAACATAATATTTATATTGGAAAAATAGAGATATATATACTAGAACTTTAATATTTGTTTGAAAGCACCTTTGTAAAGGAAAAAACCATAAAATTATAGATTCAAACCAAGACTTGTCCCTCAGTTCTTAGATTGTTAGAGCCATTTTCATCATTGAAACTAGTGTTCAGTTCAAAGTAATTTTGCAGATATTAAGCATAATATTTATATTGGAAAAATAGAGTTATATACTAGAACTATAATATTTGTTTGAAAGTACCTTTTTAAAGGAAAAACCATAAAATTAGAGATTCAAACCAAGACTTGTCCCTCAGTTCTTAGGCTTGTTAGAGTCATTTTCATCATTGAAAAGAGTGTTCATTTCAAAGTAATTCTACAGATATGAAGCATAATATTTATATTGAAAAAATAGAGTTATATACTAAAACTATAATATTTGTTTGAAAGTAATTTTTTAAAGGAAAAACCATAAAATTATTCATTCAAATCAAGACTTGTCCCTCAGTTCTTAGGGTTGTTAGAACCGTTTTCATCATTGAAACCAGTGTTCAGTTCAAAGTAATTTTGCAGATATTAATCATAATATTTATATTGGTAAAATAGAGTTATATACTAGAAGAATAATATTTGTTTCAAAGTACTTTTTCAAAGGAAAAACCATAAAATTAGAGATTCAAACCGAAACTTGTCCCTCAGTTCTTAGGCTTGTTAGTGCCATTTTCGTCATTGAAACGAGTGTTCAGTTCAAAGTGATTTTGCAGATATTAAGCATAATATTTATATTGGAAAAATAGAGTTATTTACTAGAACTATAATATTTGTTTGAAAGTACTATTTTAAAGGAAAAACCATAAAATTATAGATTCAAACCAAGACTTTTCCTTCAGTTCTTAGGCTTGTTAGAGCCATTTTCATCATTGAAACCAGTGTTCAGTTCAAAGTAAATTTGCAGATATTAAGCATAATATTTATATTGTAAAAATATAGTTATATACTAGAACTATAATATTTGTTTGAAAGTACTTTTTTAAAGGAAAAACCATAATATTAGAGATTCAAACCAATACTTGTCCCTCAGTTCTTAGGCATGTTACAACCATTTTCATCATTGAAACGAGTGTTCAGTTGAAAGTAATTTTGAAGATATTAAACATAATATTTATATTGGAAAAATAGAGTTATATACTAGAACTATAATAATTGTTTGAAAGTACCTTTTTAAAGGAAAAACCATAAAATTAGAGATTCAAACCAAGACTTGTCCCTCAGTTCTTAGGCTTGTTAGAGTCATTTTCATCATTGAAAAGAGTGTTCATTTCAAAGTAATTTTGCAGATATTAAGCATAATATTTATATTGAAAAAATAGAGTTATATACTAAAACTATAATATTTGTTTGAATGTACTTTTTTAAAGGAAAAATCATAAAATTATTCATTCAAATCAAGACTTGTCCCTCAGTTCTTAGGCTTGTTAGAGCCATTTTCATCATTGAAACCAGTGTTCAGTTCAAAGTAATTTTGCAGATATTAAGCATAATATTTATATTGGAAAAATAGAGTTATATACTAGAACAATAATATTTGTTTCAAAGTACTTTTTAAAAGGAAAAAACCATAAAATTAGAGATTCAAACCAAAACTTGTCCCTCAGTTCTTAGGCTTGTAAGAGCCATTTTCGTCATTGAAACGAGTATTCAGTTCAAAGTGATTTTGCAGATATTAAGGATAATATTTATATTGGAAAAATAGAGTTATTTACTAGAACTATAATATTTGTTTGAAAGTACTATTTTAAAGGAAAAACCATAAAATTATAGATTCAAACCAAGACTTTTCCCTCAGTTCTTAGGCTTGTTAGAGCCATTTTCATTATTGAAACCAGTGTTCAGTTCAAAGTAATTTTGCAGATATTAAGCATAATATTTGTATTGGAAAAATAGAGTTATATACTAGAACTATAATATTTGGTTGAAAGTACCCTTTTAAAGGAAAAAACCATTTAAATTATAGATTCAAACCAAGACTTGTCCCTCAGTTCTTAGAGTTGTTAGAGCCATTTTCCTCATTGAAACGAGTGTTTAGTTCAAAGTAATTTTGCAGATATTACGCATAATATTTATATTGGAAAAATAGAGTTATATACCAGAACAATAATATTTGTTTGAAACTACTTTTTTAAAGTAAAAAAAAAAAACCCATAAAATTATATATTCAAACCAAGACTTTTCCCTCAGTTCTTTGGCTTTTTAGAGCCATTTTCATCATTTAAACGAGTGTTCACTTCAAAGTAATTTTGCAGATATTAAGCATAATATTCATATTGGAAACATAGAGTTATATACTAGAACTATAATATTTGTTTGAAAGTACTTTTTTAAAGGAAAAACCATAAAATTAGAGATTCAAACCGAAACTTGTCCCTCAGTTCTTAGGCTTGTTAGAACCATTTTCGTCATTGAAACGAGTGTTCAGTTCACAGTCATTCTGCACATATTAAGCATAATATATATATTGGAAAATAGAGTTATATACCAGAACTATAATATTTGTTTGAAACTACTTTTTAAAGGAAAAACCATAAAATTATATATTCAAACCAAGACTTGTCCCTCAGTTCTTTGGCTTGTTGGAGCCATTTTCATCATTGAAACTAGTGTTCAGTTCAAAGTAATTTTGCAGATATTAAGCATAATATTTATATTGGAAAAATAGAGTTATATACTAGAACTATAATATTTCTTTGAAAGTACCTTTTAAAAGGAAAAACCATAAAATTAGAGATTCAAACCAAGACTTGTCCCTAAGTTCTTAGGCTTGTTAGAGTCATTTTCATCATTGAAAAGATTGTTCATTTCAAAGTAATTTTGCAGATATTAAGCATAATATTTATATTGAAAAAATAGAGTTATATACTAAAACTATAATATTTGTTTGAAAGTACTTTTTTAAAGGAAAAACCATAATATTATTCATTCAAATCAAGACTTGTCCCTCAGTTCTTAGGCTTGTTAGAGCCATTTTCATCATTGAAACCAGTGTTCAGTTCAAAGTAATTTTGCAGATATTAAGCATAATATTTATATTGGAATATAATAATACTAGAACAATAATATTTGTTTCAAAGTACTTTTTCAAAGGAAAAACCATAAAATTAGAGATTCAAACCAAAACTTGTCCCTCAGTTCTTAGGCTTGTTAGAGCCACTTTCATCATTGAAACCAGTGTTCAGTTCAAAGTAATTTTGCAGATATTAAGCATAATATTTATATTGGAATATAATAATACTAGAACAATAATATTTGTTTCAAAATACTTTTTCAAAGGAAAAACCATAAAATTAGAGATTCAAACCAAAACTTGTCCCTCAGTTCTTAGGCTTGTTAGAGCCATTTTCGTCATTGAAACGAGTGTTCAGTTCAAAGTGATTTTGCAGATATTAAGGATAATATTTATATTGGAAAAATAGAGTTATTTACTAGAACTATAATATTTGTTTGAAAGTACTATATTAAAGGAAAAAACATAAAATTATAGATTCAAACCAAGACTTGTCCCTCAGTTCTTAATCTTCTTAGAGCCATTTTCATCATTGAAACCAGTGTTCAGTTCCAAGTAATTTTGCAGATATTAAGCATAATATTTATATTGTAAAAATATAGTTATATACTAGAACTATAATATTTGTTTGAAAGTACTTTTTTAAAGAAAAAACCATAAAATTAGAGATTCAAACCAATACTTGTCCCTCAGTTCTTAGGCATGTTACAACCATTTTCATCATTGAAACGAGTGTTCAGTTGAAAGTAATTTTGAAGATATTAAACATAATATTTATATTGGAAAAATAGAGATGTATACTAGAAATTTAATATTTGTTTGAAAGCACCTTTGTAAAGGAAAAAACCATAAAATTATAGATTCAAACCAAGACTTGTCCCTCAGTAATTAGGCTTGTTAGAGTCATTTTCATCATTGAAACGAGTGTTCATTTCAAAGTAATTTTGCGGATATTAAGCATAATATTTATATTGAAAAAATAGAGTTATATACTAAAACTATAATATTTGTTTGAAAGTACATTTTTAAAGGAAAAAGCATAAAATTAGAGATTCAAACCAAGACTTGTCCCGCAGTTCTTAGGCTTGTTAGAGTCATTTTCATCATTGAAAACAGTGTTCATTTCAAAGTAATTTTGCAGATATTAAGCATAATATTTATATTGAAAAAATAGAGTTATATACTAAAACTATAATATTTGTTTGAAAGTACTTTTTTAAAGGAAAAACCATAAAATAATTCATTCAAATCAAGACTTGTCCCTCAGTTCTTAGGCTTGTTAGAGCCATTTTCATCATTGAAACCAGTGTTCAGTTCAAAGTAATTTTGCAGATATTAAGCATAATATTTATATTGGAAAAATAGAGTTATATACTAGAACAATAATATTTGTTTCAAAGTACTTTTTCAAAGTAAAAACCATAAAATTAGAGATTCAAACCGAAACTTCTCCCTCAGTTCTTAGGCTTGTTAGAGCCATTTTCGTCATTGAAACGAGTGTTCAGTTCAAAGTGATTTTGCAGATATTAATCATATTATTTTTATTGGAAAAATAGAGTTATTTACTAGAACTATAATATTTGTTTGAAAGTACCTTTTAAAGGAAAAAAACATAAAATTATAGATTCAAACCAAGACTTGTCCCTCAGTTCTTAGGCTTGTTAGAGCCATTTTCCTCATTGAAACGAGTGTTTAGTTCAAAGTAATTTTGCAGATATTAAGCATAATATTTATATTGGAAAAATAGAGTTATATACTAGAACTTTAATATTTGTTCGAAAGTACCTTTTAAAGGAAAAAAACATAAAATTATAGATTCAAACCAAGACTTGTCCCTCAGTTCTTAGGCTTCTTAGAGCCATTTTCATCATTGAAACCAGTGTTCAGTTCCAAGTAATTTTGCAGATATTAAGCATAATATTTATATTGTAAAAATATAGTTATATACTAGAACTATAATATTTGTTTGAAAGTACTTTTTTAAAGAAAAAACCATAAAATTAGAGATTCAAACCAATACTTGTCCCTCAGTTCTTAGGCATGTTACAACCACTTTCATCATTGAAACGAGTGTTCATTTGAAAGTAATTTTGAAGATATTAAACATAATATTTATATTGGAAAAATAGGGTTATATACTAGAACTTTAATATTTGTTTGAGATCACCTTTGTAAAGGAAAAAAACCATAAAATTATAGATTCAAACCAAGACTTGTCCCTCAGTTCTTAGGTTGTAAGAGCCATTTTATCATTTAAACTAGTGTTCAGTTCAAAGTAATTTTGCAGATATTAAGCATAATATTTATATTGGAAAAATAGAGTTATATACTAGAACTATAATATTTCTTTGAAAGTACCTTTTAAAAGGAAAAACCATAAAATTAGAGATTCAAACCAAGACTTGTCCCTCAGTTCTTAGGCTTGTTAGAGTCATTTTCATCATTGAAAAGATTGTTCATTTCAAAGTAATTTTGCAGATATTAAGCATAATATTTATATTGAAAAAATAGAGTTATATACTAAAACTATAATATTTGTTTGAAAGTACATTTTTAAAGGAAAAACCATAATATTATTCATTCAAATCAAGACTTGTCCCTCAGTTCTTAGGCTTGTTAGAGCCATTTTCATCATTGAAACCAGTGTTCAGTTCAAAGTAATTTTGCAGATATTAAGCATAATATTTATATTGGAATATAATAATACTAGAACAATAATATTTGTTTCCAAGTACTTTTTCAAAGGAAAAACCATAAAATTAGAGATTCAAACCAAAACTTGTCCCTCAGTTCTTAGGCTTGTTAGAGCCATTTTCATCATTGAAACCAGTGTTAGGTCAAAGTAATTTTGCAGATATTAAGCATAATATTTATATTGGAATATAATAATACTAGAACAATAATATTTGTTTCAAAATACTTTTTCAAAGGAAAAACCATAAAATTAGAGATTCAAACCAAAACTTGTCCCTCAGTTCTTAGGCTTGTTAGAGCCATTTTCGTCATTGAAACGAGTGTTCAGTTCAAAGTGATTTTGCAGATATTAAGGATAATATTTATATTGGAAAAATAGAGTTATTTACTAGAACTATAATATTTGTTTGAAAGTACTATATTAAAGGAAAAACCATAAAATTATAGATTCAAACCAAGACTTTTCCCTCAGTTCTTAGGCTTGTTAGAGCCATTTTCATCATTGAAACCAGTGTTCAGTTCAAAGTAATTTTGCAGATATTAAGCATAGTATTTGTATTGGAAAAATAGAGTTATATACTAGAATTATAATATTTGGTTGAAAGTACCTTTTTAAAGGAAAAACCCATAAAATTATAGATTCAAACCAAGACTTGTCCCTCAGTTCTTAGAGTTGTTAGAGCCATTTTCCTCATTGAAACGTGTGTTTAGTTCAAAGTAATTTTGCAGATGTTAAGCATAATATTTATATTGGAAAAATAGAGTTATATACCAGAATTATAATATTTGTTTGAAACTACTTTTTTAAAGTAAAAAAAAAGAACCATAAAATTATATATTCAAACCAAGACTTGACCCTCAGTTCTTTGGCTTGTTAGAGCCATTTTCATCATTTAAACGAGTGTTCACTTCAAAGTAATTTTGCAGATATTAAGCCTAATATTCATATTGGAAACATATAGTTATATACTAGAACTATAATATTTGTTTGAAAGTAATTTTTTAAAGGACTATAATATTTGTTTGAAAGTAATTTTTTAAAGGACTATAATATTTGTTTGAAAGTAATTTTTTAAATCCATAAAATTAGAGATTCAAACCAAGACTTGTCCCTCAGTTCTTAGGCTTGTTAGAGCCATTTTCATCATTGAAACCAGTGTTCAGTTCAAAGTAATTTTGCAGATATTAAGCACAATATTTTTCTTGGCAAAATAGAGTTATATACTAGAACTATAATATTTCTTTGAAAGTACCTTTTTAAAGGAAAAATCATAAAATTATAAATTCAAACCAAGACTTGTCCCTCAGTTCTTAGGCTTGTTAGAATCATTTTCATCATTGAAAAGAGTGTTCATTTCAATGTAATTTTGCAGATATTAAGCATAATATTTATATTGAAAAAATAGAGTTATATACTAAAACTATAATATTTGTTTGAAAGTACTTTTTTAAAGGAAAAACCATAAATTTATTCATTCAAATCAAGACTTGTCCCTCAGTTCTTAGGCTTGTTAGAGCCATTTTCATCATTGAAACCAGTGTTCAGTTCAAAGTAATTTTGCAGATATTAAGCATAATATTTATATTGGAAAAATAGAGTTATATACTAGAACAATAATATTTGTTTCAAAGTACTTTTTCAAACGAAAAACCATGAAATTAGAGATTCAAACCAAAACTTGTCCCTCAGTTCTTAGGCGTGTTAGAGCCATTTTCGTCATTGAAACGAGTGTTCAGTTCAAAGTGATTTTGCAGATATTAAGCATAATATTTATATTCGAAAAATAGAGTTATTTACTAGAACTATAATATTTGTTTGAAAGTACTATTTTAAAGGAAAAACCATAAAATTATAGATTCAAACCAAGACTTTTCCCTCATTTCTTAGGCTTGTTAGAGCCATTTTCATTATTGAAACAAGTGTTCAGTTCAAAGTTATTTTGCAGATATTAAGCATAATATTTATATTGGAAAAATAGAGTTATATACCAGAACTATAATATTTGTTTGAAACTACTTTTTTAAAGTAAAAACCATAAAATTATATATTCAAACCAAGACTTGTCCCTCAGTTCTTTGGCTTGTTAGAGCCATTTTCATCATTTAAACGAGTGTTCACTTCAAAGTAATTTTGTAGATATTAAGCATAATATTCATATTGGAAACATAGAGTTATATGCTAGAACTATAATATTTGTTTGAAAGAACTTTTTTAAAGGAAACACCATAAAATTAGAGATTCAAACCAAGACTTGTCCCTCAGTTCTTAGACTTCTTAGAGCCATTTTCATCTTTGAAACCAGTGTTCAGTTCAAAGTAATTTTGCAGATATTAAGCATAATATTTTTCTTGGAAAAATAGAGTTATATAATAGAACTATAATATTTGTTTGAAAGTACTTTTTTAAAGCAAACACCATAAAATTAGAGATTCAAACCAAGACTTGTCCCTCAGTTCTTAGGCTTGTTAGAGCAATTTTCATCATTGAAACCAGTGTTCAGTTCAAACTAATTTTGCAGATATTAAGCACAATATTTTTCTTGGGAAAATAGAGTTATATACTAGAACTATAATATTTGTTTGAAAGTACCTTTTTAAAGGAAAAAACCATAAAATTATAAATTCAAACCAAGACTTGTCCCTCAGTTCTTAGGCTTGTTAGAGCCATTTTCGTCATTGAAACCAGTGTTCAGTTCAAAGTAATTTTGCAGATATTAAGCATAATATTTATATTGGAAAAATAGAGTTATATACTAGAACTATAATATTTGTTTCAAAGTACCTTTTTAAAGGAAAAAATCATAAAATTATAGATTCACACTAAGACTTGTCCCTCAGTTCTTAGGCTTGTTAGAGCCATTTTCCTCATTGAAACGAGTGTTTAGTTCAAAGTAATTTTGCAGATATTAAGCACAATATTTATATTGAAAAAATAGAGTTATATACTAGAACTATAATATTTGTTTGAAAGTACCTTTCTAAAGCAAAAAACCATAAAATTATAGATTCAAACCAAGACTTGTCCCTCAGTTCTTAATCTTGTTAGAGCCATTTTCATCATTGAAACAAGAGTTCTGTTCAAAGTAATTTTGCAGATATTAAGCATAATATTTATATTGGAAAAAAGAGTTATATACTAAAACTATAATATTTGTTTGAAAGTACCTTTTTAAAGGAAAAAAACCATAAATATATAGATTCAAACCAAGACTTGTCCCTCAGTTCTTAGGCTTGTTAGAGCCATTTTCATCATTGAAATCAGTGTTCAGTTCAAACTAATTTTGTAGATATTAAGCACAATATTTATATTGGAAAAATAGAGTTATATACTAGAACTATAATATTTGTTTGAAAGTACCTTTTTAAAGGAAAAAACCATAAAATTATAGATTCAAACCAAGACTTGTCCCTCAGTTCTTAGGCTTGTTAGAGCCATTTTCATCATTGAAACCAGTGTTCAGTTCAAAGTAATTTTGCAGATATTAAGCATAATATTTATATGTAAAAAATAGAGTTATATACTAAAACTATAATATTTGTTTGAAAGTACTTTTTTAAAGGAAAAACCATAAAATTTTTGATTCGAACCAAGACTTGTCCCTCATTTCTTAGGCTTGTTAGAGCGATTTTCATCATTGAAACGCGTGATCAGTTCAAAGTAATTTTGCAGATATTAAGCATAATATTTATATTGGATAAATAGAGTTATATACTAGAACTATAATATTTGGTTGAAAGTACTTTTTCAAAGAAAAAACCAAAAAATTAGAAATTCAAACCAAGACTTGTCCCTCAGTTCTTAGGCTTATTAGAGCCATTTTCATCATTGAAACGAGTGAGCAGTTCAAAGTGATTTTTCCGATCTTAAGAATACTATTTATACCAAATTGCATTTTAATGTGAAATTTACTAATTTTATTTATGCATGGAATATAACACTACTATAATTTTATTTTAATTATTTTTTCAAAGAAACACCATAAAGTTAGAGATTTGAACCAGCACGTGTCCCTTAGTTTTGAGGCTAGTTAAAGCCACTTTCATCATTGGAACGAGTTAGCAGTTCAACGAATTTTTTCCGATATTAAGCATACTATTTATATCAAATTGCATTTTAATGTGAAATGTACTAATTTTATTTATGCATGGATAGCAAAAAGCTAACAGAAAAGATGTAAGCAAAAATTCGCAAATAAAAAGCTACAAATTCATTAATTTAATTTCATGGATTTTCTAGAACTATGTACAGGACCCATTATTTCTATTTGAAATTACTTTTTGAAATAAATATCCTAAAAATTTGTGATTCGAACCTGTCCTGTCCCTCAGTTCTGAGGCTGTCGTTAGTTCTGAGGCCAGACCAAAACTTGTCCCTCAGTTCCTAGGCTTGTTAGAGCCATTTTCATCATTGAAACGAGTGTTCAGTTCAAAGTGATTTCGCAGATATTAAGCATAATATTTATATTGGAAAAATAGAGTTATTTACTAGAATTATAATATTTGTTTGAAAGTAATTTTTGAAAGGAAAAACCATAAAATTATACATTCAAACCAAGACTTTTCCCTCAGTTCTTAGGCTTCTTAGAGCCATTTTCATCATTGAAACCAGTGTTCAGTTCAAAGTAATTTTGCAGATATTAAGCATAATATTTATATTGGAAAAATAGACTTATATACCAGAACTATAATATTTGTTTGAAACTACTTTTT
Source organism: Ryuthela nishihirai (assembly GCA_038380435.1). NCBI lineage: Eukaryota > Metazoa > Arthropoda > Arachnida > Araneae > Heptathelidae > Ryuthela > Ryuthela nishihirai. Next base: position 84,296,739 of record JAWZYU010000007.1, on the reverse strand, counting down.
TAAAGGAAAAACCATAAAATCATATATTCAAACCAAGACTTGTCCCTCAGTTCTTTGGCTTGTTAGAGCCATTTTCATCATTTAAACGAGTGTTCAGTTCAATGTAATTTTGAAGATATTAAGCATAATATTCATATTGGAAATATAGAGTTATATACTAGAACTATAATATTTGTTTGAAAGTACATTTTTAAAGGAAAAAACCATAAAATTATAGATTTAAACCAAGACTTGTCCCTCAGTTCTTAATCTTGTTAGAGCCATTTTCATCATTGAAACCAGTGTTCAGTTCAAAGTAATTTTGCAGATATTAAGCATAATATTTTTCTTGGAAAAATAGAGTTATATACCAGAACTATAATATTTGTTTGAAAGTACTTTTTAAAGGAAAAAACCATAAAATTATAGATTCAAACCAAGACTTGTCCCTCAGTTCTTAGGCTTCTTAGAGCCATTTTCATCATTGAAACCAGTGTTCAGTTCAAAATAAATTTGCAGATATTAAGCATAATATTTATATTGGAAAAATAGAGTTATATACCAGAACTATAATATTTGTTTGAAACTACTTTTTTAAAGGAAAAACCATAAAATCATATATTCAAACCAAGACTTGTCCCTCAGTTCTTTGGCTTGTTAGAGCCATTTTCATCATTGAAACCAGTGTTCAGTTCAAAGTAATTTTGCAGATATTAAGCATAATATTTATATTGGAAAAATAGAGTTATATACTAGAACAATAATATTTGTTTCAAAGTACTTTTTCAAACGAAAAACCATGAAATTAGAGATTCAAACCAAAACTTGTCCCTCAGTTCTTAGGCGTGTTAGAGCCATTTTCGTCATTGAAACGAGTGTTCAGTTCAAAGTGATTTTGCAGATATTAAGCATAATATTTATATTCGAAAAATAGAGTTATTTACTAGAACTATAATATTTGTTTGAAAGTACTATTTTAAAGGAAAAACCATAAAATTATAGATTCAAACCAAGACTTTTCCCTCATTTCTTAGGCTTGTTAGAGCCATTTTCATTATTGAAACAAGTGTTCAGTTCAAAGTTATTTTGCAGATATTAAGCATAATATTTATATTGGAAAAATAGAGTTATATACCAGAACTATAATATTTGTTTGAAACTACTTTTTTAAAGTAAAAACCATAAAATTATATATTCAAACCAAGACTTGTCCCTCAGTTCTTTGGCTTGTTAGAGCCATTTTCATCATTTAAACGAGTGTTCACTTCAAAGTAATTTTGTAGATATTAAGCATAATATTCATATTGGAAACATAGAGTTATATGCTAGAACTATAATATTTGTTTGAAAGAACTTTTTTAAAGGAAACACCATAAAATTAGAGATTCAAACCAAGACTTGTCCCTCAGTTCTTAGACTTCTTAGAGCCATTTTCATCTTTGAAACCAGTGTTCAGTTCAAAGTAATTTTGCAGATATTAAGCATAATATTTTTCTTGGAAAAATAGAGTTATATAATAGAACTATAATATTTGTTTGAAAGTACTTTTTTAAAGCAAACACCATAAAATTAGAGATTCAAACCAAGACTTGTCCCTCAGTTCTTAGGCTTGTTAGAGCAATTTTCATCATTGAAACCAGTGTTCAGTTCAAACTAATTTTGCAGATATTAAGCACAATATTTTTCTTGGGAAAATAGAGTTATATACTAGAACTATAATATTTGTTTGAAAGTACCTTTTTAAAGGAAAAAACCATAAAATTATAAATTCAAACCAAGACTTGTCCCTCAGTTCTTAGGCTTGTTAGAGCCATTTTCGTCATTGAAACCAGTGTTCAGTTCAAAGTAATTTTGCAGATATTAAGCATAATATTTATATTGGAAAAATAGAGTTATATACTAGAACTATAATATTTGTTTCAAAGTACCTTTTTAAAGGAAAAAATCATAAAATTATAGATTCACACTAAGACTTGTCCCTCAGTTCTTAGGCTTGTTAGAGCCATTTTCCTCATTGAAACGAGTGTTTAGTTCAAAGTAATTTTGCAGATATTAAGCACAATATTTATATTGAAAAAATAGAGTTATATACTAGAACTATAATATTTGTTTGAAAGTACCTTTCTAAAGCAAAAACCATAAAATTATAGATTCAAACCAAGACTTGTCCCTCAGTTCTTAATCTTGTTAGAGCCATTTTCATCATTGAAACAAGAGTTCTGTTCAAAGTAATTTTGCAGATATTAAGCATAATATTTATATTGGAAAAAGAGTTATATACTAAAACTATAATATTTGTTTGAAAGTACCTTTTTAAAGGAAAAAAACCATAAATATATAGATTCAAACCAAGACTTGTCCCTCAGTTCTTAGGCTTGTTAGAGCCATTTTCATCATTGAAACCAGTGTTCAGTTCAAACTAATTTTGTAGATATTAAGCACAATATTTATATTGGAAAAATAGAGTTATATACTAGAACTATAATATTTGTTTGAAAGTACCTTTTTAAAGGAAAAAACCATAAAATTATAGATTCAAACCAAGACTTGTCCCTCAGTTCTTAGGCTTGTTAGAGCCATTTTCATCAATTGAAACCCAGTGTTCAGTTCAAAGTAATTTTGCAGATATTAAGCATAATATTTATATGTAAAAAATAGAGTTATATACTAAAACTATAATATTTGTTTGAAAGTACTTTTTTAAAGGAAAAACCATAAAATTTTTGATTCGAACCAAGACTTGTCCCTCATTTCTTAGGCTTGTTAGAGCGATTTTCATCATTGAAACGCGTGATCAGTTCAAAGTAATTTTGCAGATATTAAGCATAATATTTATATTGGATAAATAGAGTTATATACTAGAACTATAATATTTGGTTGAAAGTACTTTTTCAAAGAAAAAACCAAAAAATTAGAAATTCAAACCAAGACTTGTCCCTCAGTTCTTAGGCTTATTAGAGCCATTTTCATCATTGAAACGAGTGAGCAGTTCAAAGTGATTTTTCCGATCTTAAGAATACTATTTATACCAAATTGCATTTTAATGTGAAATTTACTAATTTTATTTATGCATGGAATATAACACTACTATAATTTTATTTTAATTATTTTTTCAAAGAAACACCATAAAGTTAGAGATTTGAACCAGCACGTGTCCCTTAGTTTTGAGGCTAGTTAAAGCCACTTTCATCATTGGAACGAGTTAGCAGTTCAACGAATTTTTTCCGATATTAAGCATACTATTTATATCAAATTGCATTTTAATGTGAAATGTACTAATTTTATTTATGCATGGATAGCAAAAAGCTAACAGAAAAGATGTAAGCAAAAATTCGCAAATAAAAAGCTACAAATTCATTAATTTAATTTCATGGATTTTCTAGAACTATGTACAGGACCCATTATTTCTATTTGAAATTACTTTTTGAAATAAATATCCTAAAAATTTGTGATTCGAACCTGTCCTGTCCCTCAGTTCTGAGGCTGTCGTTAGTTCTGAGGCCAGACCAAAACTTGTCCCTCAGTTCCTAGGCTTGTTAGAGCCATTTTCATCATTGAAACGAGTGTTCAGTTCAAAGTGATTTCGCAGATATTAAGCATAATATTTATATTGGAAAAATAGAGTTATTTACTAGAATTATAATATTTGTTTGAAAGTAATTTTTGAAAGGAAAAACCATAAAATTATACATTCAAACCAAGACTTTTCCCTCAGTTCTTAGGCTTCTTAGAGCCATTTTCATCATTGAAACCAGTGTTCAGTTCAAAGTAATTTTGCAGATATTAAGCATAATATTTATATTGGAAAAATAGACTTATATACCAGAACTATAATATTTGTTTGAAACTACTTTTTTAAAGGAAAAACCATAAAATCATATATTCAAACCAAGACTTGTCCCTCAGTTCTTTGGCTTGTTAGAGCCATTTTCATCATTTAAACGAGTGTTCAGTTCAATGTAATTTTGAAGATATTAAGCATAATATTCATATTGGAAATATAGAGTTATATACTAGAACTATAATATTTGTTTGAAAGTACATTTTTAAAGGAAAAAACCATAAAATTATAGATTTAAACCAAGACTTGTCCCTCAGTTCTTAATCTTGTTAGAGCCATTTTCATCATTGAAACCAGTGTTCAGTTCAAAGTAATTTTGCAGATATTAAGCATAATATTTTTCTTGGAAAAATAGAGTTATATACCAGAACTATAATATTTGTTTGAAAGTACTTTTTAAAGGAAAAAACCATAAAATTATAGATTCAAACCAAGACTTGTCCCTCAGTTCTTAGGCTTCTTAGAGCCATTTTCATCATTGAAACCAGTGTTCAGTTCAAAATAAATTTGCAGATATTAAGCATAATATTTATATTGGAAAAATAGAGTTATATACCAGAACTATAATATTTGTTTGAAACTACTTTTTTAAAGGAAAAACCATAAAATCATATATTCAAACCAAGACTTGTCCCTCAGTTCTTTGGCTTGTTAGAGCCATTTTCATCATTGAAACCAGTGTTCAGTTCAAAGTAATTTTGCAGATATTAAGCATAATATTTATATTGGAAAAATAGAGTTATATACTAGAACTATAATATTTGTTTGAAAGTACCTTTTTAAAGGAAAAAACCATAAAATTATAGATTCAAACCAAGACTTGTCCCTCAGTTCTTAGGTTTGTTAGAACCATTTTCATCATTGAAACCAGTGTTCAGTTCAAAGTAATTTTGCAGATATTAAGCATAATATTTATATTGTAAAATTAGAGTTATATACTAGAACTATAATATTTGTTGGAAAGTACTTTTTTAAAGGAAAAACCATAAAATTAGAGATTCAAACCAATACTTGTCCCTCAGTTCTTAGGCGTGTTAGAACCATTTTCATCATTGAAACGAGTGATCAGTTGAAAGTAATTTTGAAGATATTAAACATAATATTTATATTGGAAAAATAGAGTTATATACTAGAACTTTAATATTTGTTTGAAAGTACCTTTTTAAAGGAAAAAAACCATAAAATTATAGATTCAAACCAAGACTTGTCCCTCAGTTCTTAGGTTGTTAGAGCCATTTTCATCATTGAAACTAGTGTTCAGTTGAAAGTAATTTTGCAGGTATTAAGCATAATATTTATATTGGAAAAATAGAGTTCTATACTAGAACTATAATATTTGTTTGAAAGTACCTTTTTAAAGGAAAAACCATAAAATTAGAGATTCAAACCAAGACTTGTCCCTCAGTTCTTAGGCTTGTTAGATTCATTTTCATCATTGAAACGAGTGTTCAGTTCAAAGTAATTTTGCAGATATTAAGTATAATATTTATATTGGAGAAATAGAGTTATATACTAGAACTATAATATTTGTTTTAAAGTACTTTTTCAAAGGAAAAACCATAAAATTAGAGATTCAAACCAAAACTTGTCCCTCAGTTTCTAGGCTTGTTAGAGCCATTTTCATCATTGAAACGAATGTTCAGTTCAAAGTAATTTTGCAGATATTAAGCATAATATATATATTGGAAAAATAGAGTTATATACTAGAACTATAATATTTGTTTGAAAGTACCTTTTTAAAGGAAAAAACCATAAAATTATAGATTCAAACCAAGACTTGTCCCTCAGTTCTTAATCTTGTTAGAGCCATTTTCATCATTGAAACCAGTGTTCAGTTCAAAGTAATTTTGCAGATATTAAGCATAATATTTTTCTTGGAAAAATAGAGTTATATACCAGAACTATAATATTTGTTTGAAAGTAACTTTTTAAAGGAAAAAACCATAAAATTATAAATTCAAACCAAGACTTGTCCCTCAGTTCTTAGGCTTGTTAGAGCCATTTTCATCATTGAAACCAGTGTTCAGTTCAAAGTAATTTTGCAGATATTAAGCATAATATTTATATTGTAAAATTAGAGTTATATACTAGAACTATAATATTTGTTGGAAAGTACTTTTTTAAAGGAAAAACCATAAAATTAGAGATTCAAACCAATACTTGTCCCTCAGTTCTTAGGCGTGTTAGAACCATTTTCATCATTGAAACGAGTGATCAGTTGAAAGTAATTTTGAAGATATTAAACATAATATTTATATTGGAAAAATAGAGTTATATACTAGAACTTTAATATTTGTTTGAAAGTACCTTTTTAAAGGAAAAAAACCATAAAATTATAGATTCAAACCAAGACTTGTCCCTCAGTTCTTAGGTTGTTAGAGCCATTTTCATCATTGAAACTAGTGTTCAGTTGAAAGTAATTTTGCAGGTATTAAGCATAATATTTATATTGGAAAAATAGAGTTCTATACTAGAACTATAATATTTGTTTGAAAGTACCTTTTTAAAGGAAAAACCATAAAATTAGAGATTCAAACCAAGACTTGTCCCTCAGTTCTTAGGCTTGTTAGATTCATTTTCATCATTGAAACGAGTGTTCAGTTCAAAGTAATTTTGCAGATATTAAGTATAATATTTATATTGGAGAAATAGAGTTATATACTAGAACTATAATATTTGTTTTAAAGTACTTTTTCAAAGGAAAAACCATAAAATTAGAGATTCAAACCAAAACTTGTCCCTCAGTTTCTAGGCTTGTTAGAGCCATTTTCATCATTGAAACGAGTGTTCAGTTCAAAGTAATTTTGCAGATATTAAGCATAATATATATATTGGAAAAATAGAGTTATATACTAGAACTATAATATTTGTTTGAAAGTACCTTTTTAAAGGAAAAAACCATAAAATTATAGATTCAAACCAAGACTTGTCCCTCAGTTCTTAATCTTGTTAGAGCCATTTTCATCATTGAAACCAGTGTTCAGTTCAAAGTAATTTTGCAGATATTAAGCATAATATTTTTCTTGGAAAAATAGAGTTATATACCAGAACTATAATATTTGTTTGAAAGTAACTTTTTAAAGGAAAAAACCATAAAATTATAAATTCAAACCAAGACTTGTCCCTCAGTTCTTAGGCTTGTTAGAGCCATTTTCATCATTGAAACCAGTGTTCAGTTCAAAGTAATTTTGCAGATATTAAGCATAATATTTATATTGTAAAATTAGAGTTATATACTAGAACTATAATATTTGTTGGAAAGTACTTTTTTAAAGGAAAAACCATAAAATTAGAGATTCAAACCAATACTTGTCCCTCAGTTCTTAGGCATGTTAGAACCATTTTCATCATTGAAACGAGTGTTCAGTTGAAAGTAATTTTGAAGATATTAAACATAATATTTATATTGGAAAAATAGAGTTATATACTAGAACTATAATATTTGTTTGAAAGTACCTTTTTAAAGGAAAAACCATAAAATTAGAGATTCAAACCAAGACTTGTCCCTCAGTTCTTAGGCTTGTTAGATTCATTTTCATCATTGAAACGAGTGTTCAGTTCAAAGTAATTTTGCAGATATTAAGCATAATATTTATATTGGAGAAATAGAGTTATATACTAGAACTATAATATTTGTTTCAAAGTACTTTTTCAAAGGAAAAACCATAAAATTAGAGATTCAAACCAAAACTTGTCCCTCAGTTTCTATTCTTGTTAGAGCCATTTTCGTCATTGAAACGAGTGTTCAGTTCAAAGTGATTTTGCAGATATTAAGCATAATATTTATATTGGAAAAACAGAGTTATTTACTAGAACTATAATATTTGTTTGAAAGTACTTTTTTAAAGGAAAAACCATAAAATTAGAGATTCAAACCAAGACTTGTTCCTCAGTTCTTAGGCTTGTTAGATTCATTTTCATCATTAAAACCAGTGTTCAGTTGAAAGTAATTTTGCAGATATTAAGCATAATATTTATATTGGAAAAATAGTGTTATATACTAGAACTATAATATTTGCTTGAAAGTACCTTTTTAAAGGAAAAACCATAAAATTAGAGATTCAAACCAAGACTTGTCCCTCAGTTCTTAGGCTTGTTAGAGCCATTTTCATCATTGAAAATAGTGTTCAGTTCAAAGTAATTTTGCAGATATTAAGCATAATATTTATATTGGAAAACTAGAGTTCTATACTAGAACTATAATATTTGATTGAAAGTACTTTTTCATAGGAAAAACCAAAAAATTACAGATTCAAACCAAAATTTTCCCTCAGTTCTTAGGCTTGTTAGAGCCATTTTCATCATTGAAACCAGTGTTCAGTTCAAAGCAATTTTGCAGATATTAAGCATAATATTTATATTGGAAAAATAGAGTTATATACTAAAACTATAATATTTGTTTGAAAGTACCTTTTTAAAGGAAAAAACCATAAAATTATAGATTCAAACCAAGACTTGTCCCTCAGTTCTTAGGTTTGTTAGAACCATTTTCATCATTGAAACCAGTGTTCAGTTCAAAGTAATTTTGCAGATATTAAGCATAATATTTATATTGTAAAATTAGAGTTATATACTAGAACTATAATATTTGTTGGAAAGTACTTTTTTAAAGGAAAAACCATAAAATTAGAGATTCAAACCAATACTTGTCCCTCAGTTCTTAGGCATGTTAGAACCATTTTCATCGTTGAAACGAGTGTTCAGATGAAAGTAATTTTGAAGATATTAAACATAATATTTATATTGGAAAAATAGAGTTATATACTAGAACTTTAATATTTGTTTGAAAGTACCTTTTTAAAGGAAAAAACCATAAAATTATAGATTCAAACCAAGACTTGTCCCTCAGTTCTTAGTTTGTTAGATCCATTTTCATCATTGAAACTAGTGTTCAGTTGAAAGTAATTTTGCAGATATTAAGCATAATATTTATATTGGAAAAATAGAGTTATATACTAGAACTATAATATTTGTTTGAAAGTACCTTTTTAAAGGAAAAACCATAAAATTAGAGATTCAAACAAAGACTTGTCCCTCAGTTCTTAGGCTTGTTAGATTCATTTTCATCATTGAAACGAATGTTCAGTTCAAAGTAATTTTGCAGATATTGAGCATAATATTTATATTGTAAAATTAGAATTATATACTAGAACTATAATATTTGTTGGAAAGTACTTTTTTAAAGGAAAAACCATAAAATTAGAGATTCAAACCAATACTTGTCCCTCAGTTCTTAGGCATGTTAGAACCATTTTCATCATTGAAACGAGTGTTCAGTTGAAAGTAATTTTGAAGATATTAAACATAATATTTATATTGGAAAAATAGAGTTATATACTAGAACTATAATATTTGTTTGAAAGTACCTTTTTAAAGGAAAAACCATAAAATTAGAGATTCAAACCAAGACTTGTCCCTCAGTTCTTAGGCTTGTTAGATTCATTTTCATCATTGAAACGAGTGTTCAGTTCAAAGCAATTTTGCAGATATTAAGCATAATATTTATATTGGAGAAATAGAGTTATATACTAGAACTATAATATTTGTTTCAAAGTACTTTTTCAAAGGAAAAACCATAAAATTAGAGATTCAAACCAAAACTTGTCCCTCAGTTTCTATTCTTGTTAGAGCCATTTTCGTCATTGAAACGAGTGTTCAGTTCAAAGTGATTTTGCAGATATTAAGCATAATATTTATATTGGAAAAACAGAGTTATTTACTAGAACTATAATATTTGTTTGAAAGTACTTTTTTAAAGGAAAAACCATAAAATTAGAGATTCAAACCAAGACTTGTTCCTCAGTTCTTAGGCTTGTTAGATTCATTTTCATCATTGAAACCAGTGTTCAGTTGAAAGTAATTTTGCAGATATTAAGCATAATATTTATATTGGAAAAATAGAGTTATATACTAGAACTATAATATTTGCTTGAAAGTACCTTTTTAAAGGAAAAACCATAAAATAAGAGATTCAAACCAAGACTTGTCCCTCAGTTCTTAGGCTTGTTAGAGCCATTTTCATCATTGAAAATAGTGTTCAGTTCAAAGTAATTTTGCAGATATTAAGCATAATATTTATATTGGAAAACTAGAGTTCTATACTAGAACTATAATATTTGTTTGAAAGTACTTTTTCATAGGAAAAACCAAAAAATTACAGATTCAAACCAAAATTTTCCTTCAGTTCTTAGGCTTGTTGGAGCCATTTTCATCATTGAAACGAGTGAGCAGTTCAAAGTGATTTTTCCGATCTTAAGAATACTATAGCATAAAATATAATAAAACTGTATTTTTTTTAATTATTTTTTCAAAGGAAACACCGTAAAGATAGAGATTTGAACCAGCACGTGTCCCTCAGTTTTGAGGCTAGTTAAAGCCGTTTTCATCATTGGAACGAGTTAGCAGTTCAACGAATTTTTTCCGATATTAAGCATACTATTTATATCAAATTGCATTTTAATGTGAAATGTGCTAATTTTATTTAGGCATGGATAGGAAAAAGCCAACAGAAAAGATGTAAGCAAAAATTAGCAAATTAAAAGCTACAAATTCATTAATTTAATTCCATGGATTTTCTAGAACTATGTACAGTATCTATTATTTCTATTTGCAATTACTTTTTGAAATGAATATCCATAAAATTAGTGATTCGAACCTGTCCTGTCCCTCAGTTCTGAGGCTGTCCTTAGTTCTGAGGCTAGACCAAAACTTGTCCCTCAGTTCTTAGGCTTGTTAGAGCCATTTTCATCATTGAAACGAGTGTTCAGTTCAAAGTGATTTTGCAGATATTAAGCATAATATTTATATTGGAAAAATAGAGTTATTTACTAGAACTATAATATTTGTTTGAACGTACTTTTTTAAAGGAAAAACCATAAAATTATAGATTCAAACCAAGACTTTTACCTCAGTTCTTAGGCTTGTTAGAGCCATTTTCATTATTGATACCAGTGTTCAGTTCAAAGTCATTTTGCAGATATTAAGTATAATATATATATTGGAAAAATAGAGTTATATTCAAGAACTATAATATTTGTTTGAAAGTACCTTTTTAAAGAAAAAAACCATAAAATTATAGATTCAAACCAAGACTTGTCCCTCAGTTCTTAGAGCCATTTTCATCATTGAAACCAGTGTTCAGTTCAAAGTAATTTTGCAGATATTAAGCATAATATTTATATTGGAAAAATAGAGTTATATACCAGAACTATAATATTTGCTTGAAACTACGTTTTTAAAGGAAAAACCATAAAATTATATATTCAAACCAAGACTTGTCCCTCAGTTCTTTGGCTTGTTAGAGCCATTTTCATCATTTAAATGCGTGTTCAGTTCAAAGTAATTTTGCAGATATTAAGCATAATATTCATATTGGAAATATAGAGTTATATACTAGAACTATAATATTTGTTTGAAAGTACTTTTTTAAAGGAAATACCATAAAATTAGAGATTCAAACCAAGACTTGTCCCTCAGTTCTTAGACTTCTTAGAGCCATTTTCATCATTGAAACCAGTGTTCAGTTCAAAGTAATTTTGCAGATATTAAGCGTAATATTTTTCTTGGAAAAATAGAGTTATATACTAGAACTATAATATTTGTTTGAAAGTACCTTTTTAAAGGAAAAAAACCATAAAATTATAGATTCAAACCAAGACTTGTCCCTCAGTTCTTAGGCTTGTTAGACCCATTTTCATCATTGAAACCAGTGTTCAGTTCAAAGTAATTTTGCAGATATTAAGCATAATATTTATATTGGAAAAATAGAGTTATATACTAGAACTATAATATTTGTTTGAAAGTACCTTTTTAAAGGAAAAAACCATAAAATTATAGATTCAAACCAAGACTTGTCCCTCAGTTCTTAGGCTTGTTAGAGCCATTTTCCTCATTGAAACGAGTGTTTAGTTCAAAGTAATTTTGCAGATATTAAGCATAATATTTATATTGGAAAAATAGAGTTATATACTAGAACTTTAATATTTGTTTGAAAGTACCTTTTTAAAAAAAAAACCATAAAATTATAGATTCAAACCAAGACTTGTCCCTCAGTTCTTAGGCTTGTTAGAGCCATTTTCATCATTGAAACCAGTGTTTAGTTCAAAGTAATTTTGCAGATATTAAGCATAATATTTATATTGTAAAAATAGAGTTATATACTAGAACTATAATATTTGTTTGAAAGTACTTTTTTAAAGGAAAAACCATAAAATTAGAGATTCAAACCAATACTTGTCCCTCAGTTCTTAGGCTTGTAAGAGCCATTTTCATCATTGAAACGAATGTTCAGTTCAAAGTAATTTTGCAGATATTAAGCATAATATTTATATTGAAAAAACAGAGTTATATACTAAAACTATAATATTTGTTTGAAAGTACTTTTTTAAAGGAAACACCATAAAATTAGAGATTCAAACCAAGACTTGTCCCTCAGTTCTTAGACTTCTTAGAGCCATTTTCATCATTGAAACCAGTGTCCAGTTCAAAGTAATTTTGCAGATATTAAGCGTAATATTTTTCTTGGAAAAATAGAGTTATATACTAGAACTATAATATTTGTTTGAAAGTACCTTTTTAAAGGAAAAAAACCATAAAATTATAGATTCAAACCAAGACTTGTCCCTCAGTTCTTAGGCTTGTTAGAGCCATTTTCATCATTGAAACCAGTGTTCAGTTCAAAGCAATTTTGCAGATATTAAGCATAATATTTATATTGGAAAAATAGAGTTATATACTAGAACTATAATATTTGTTTGAAAGTACCTTTTTAAAGGAAAAAACCATAAAATTATAGATTCAAACCAAGACTTGTCCCTCAGTTCTTAGACTTGTTAGAGCCATTTTCCTCATTGAAACGAGTGTTTAGTTCAAAGTAATTTTGCAGATATTAGGCATAATATTTATATTGGAAAAATAGAGTTATATACTAGAACTTTAATATTTGTTTGAAAGTACCCTTTTAAAAGAAAAAAAACATAAAATTATAGATTCAAACCAAGACTTGTCCATCAGTTCTTAGGCTTGTTAGAGCCATTTTCATCATTGAAACCAGTGTTCTGTTCAAAGTAATTTTGCAGATATTAAGCATAATATTTATATTGGAAATCTAGAGTTCTATACTAGAACTATAATATTTGGTTGAAAGTACTTTTTCAAAGGAAAAACCATAAAATTAGAGAGTTAAACCAAGACTTGTCCCTCATTTCTTAGGTTTGTTAGAGCGATTTTCATCATTGAAACGAGTGATCAGTTCAAAGTAATTTTGCAGATATTAAGCATAATATTTATATTGGAAAAGTAGAGTTATATACTAGAACTCTAATATTTGGTTGAAAGTACTTTTTCAAAGGAAAAACCAAAAAATTAGAGATTCAAACCAAGACTTGTCCCTCAGTTCTTAGGCTTATTAGAGCCATTTTCATCATTGAAACGAGTGAACAGTTCAAAGTGATTTTTCCGATATTAAGAATACTATAGCATAAAATATAATAAAACTATAATTTTTTTTAATTATTTTTTCAAAGGAAACACCATAAAGTTAGAGATTTCAACCAGCACTGTCCCGTAGGTTTGAGGCTAATTAGAGCCATTTTCATCATTGGAAGGAGTTAGCAGTTCAACGAATTTTTTCCGATATTAAGCATACTATTTATATCAAATTGCATTTTAATGTGTAATGTACTAATTTTATTTACGCATGGATAGGAAAAAGCTAACAAAAAAGAGGTAAGCAAAAATTAGCAAATAAAAAGCTACAAATTCATTAATTTAATTTCATGGATTTTCTAGAACTATGTACAGGACCTATTATTTCTATTTGAAATTACTTTTTGAAATGAATATCCATAAAATTAATGATTCGAACCAGTCCTGTCCCTCAGTTCTGAGGCTAGTTACAGCCATTTCATCATTGGAACGAGTGATCAGTTCAAAATAATTTTGAAGATGTTAAGCATACTATTTATAGTGGAAATAACAATAATGATTGTTTGTTGTTTGTCCTTTGATTGTTTTCATTGTTGTTTGTTCTTTGAACAAACAACAATTCATCTAAATAATTTGAATTCGACGAGGAATAAAAAATGTCCTCTTAGCGACGAAAGTTCGAAGAGATCGAGGTGTGATGCCTAGATAAGAGAGACAAAGAAGAAAAACGAAAAGAATTGGAGTGGAAATGTTAAATGCTTCCAAAAATCACATACGGCATTCTAAACAGGGCGAAAATGCGGAAGCCTAGCGATCAATTCCCAGTATTTAAAATCGCTGATTATCGCTCTGGAACCACCTAAACCCGAGTCGAAAGGTTGCGTTATGCACGTGAAAAAGGGGCTTAGTAGATTAATTTATGATAAGGCCTTAATCATGACATGATTAAGGAACTAATTGCTGCCCAGAGGTCTCAGTAACAACAGACTTTCTCACTTACCTTTAGTCAGTGTTCCGCTTAATCTTGAATGGTAGGGGATATCTAAATATAAATGACCCTTAAGGTAGGTGTGAAAGTAGGTAACTACCAAAGTCTTTCAGTTAAGGCAGTTGTGGTTCACATATCAACCCTAAGAGTGCATTAGAACCGGATGCGAAAGACTACAAAACTACATAAAGGTAAATTAGAAGCAGACTCAAATGTGTTAACCCATTCCCATTCAAAATTTCTCGGTATGTTACTGGTGCACATTATCTTAATTTTGAAACATTAGCTTATATCAGGACCACTAATATACACCGAAGGGCCAAAACATTATGACCACCTGCCTAATATGATGTTAGTTATCCACGTACGGCCGAAACAGCTCTTACCCGTCGAGGCATGGACGCTATAAGATTTCTAAAGGTGTCTTGCAGTATCTAAAAATGTCTTATGGTATCAACCAGTTACCAATAGATCCTCTTGTAAGTTAAGTGGCTGAGCCGCCGCAGATCGGATATGCTGTTCCAACATAAACCACAGATGCTCGATTGGATTGATGTCTAGGGAATTTAGAGGCTAGGGCAATACCTGGAAGTCTTTCTGATGTTCCGCAAACCATTCTCGAATAATCCGGCATGACATATTATCCTGCTGAAAGAAAGCATTACTAGAGGTTAAAACCGTTGCCATGAAAGGATGTCCCTGGTCTGCAATGATGTTTAGGTAGGTGGTAGACGCCATAGTTTCCTGCACATGAATGACTGGACCCAGGGTTTAACAGCAGAACATTGCCAAAAGCATTACACTACCTACATCGACTTCTTTTCGTCCTATGGTGCATTCTGGTTTCAACACTTCTCCAGGTAAACGACGCACACGTAACTGGCCGTCCATATGGTGCAGCAAGAAACGAGATTCATCAGACCAGATGACCTTCTTCCAATGATTCAAAGTCTAGTTTTGATGCTCGCTTGCCTGTTGTAGGCGTTTTCGGGGTAAACCAAAGTTAGCATAGGAACTAGGAGTGGTCTACGGCTATGCAGCCTCATTTTCATCAGGGTTAGATGTACTGTGTGTTGTGACACATTACTCCCGTCACCAGCATTCAAATTACAGGCGAGGTGCACTACAGTATCTTTTTCTGTTTGCTCGTAGCATACGGAACAGCCTTCTCTTACCTCTAGCATCGATGAGCTGTGGTCGGCCCACACCTTGCCGGCAGTTCGTGGTTTATCTCTCCTCGAACCACTGCTGACATTGAGCACCCCACAAACCTTGTTGTCTCGGAAATGCTATGACCCAGTCGTCTGGCTATTACAATTTGGCCTTTGTCAAACCCACTTTAGTCCGCTGCCTTTCCCATCCGAAGAACAAGAAATAAATTGTAAAATAAAATAAACAGTAAATAATAATAATAATGTTATATTTTTAGTAGATATTAACATTGATTTAAGAGGTAATAATAGTATTAGACACAAATATTTTAGAGTAATTCTGTCTAATGATTTTAATCAGTGTCATGAATAGATTACAAGTTGTAAAACACTACAAGTTGTAAAAAAGGACATTGATATACACGTTACACACCGAGTGCGAACTAGGAACACACGAAAGATTAAACCAATTATTGTTCAACTACCCGAAAAATAAGAGGAAATTGAATAAATTGTTGGAAGGCAAAGAAGATTTAAATGCTAAAGAAATACATCATTCCTTATCAGACAGCAGAGTGTTTATAAATGAACATTTAGCGCAAAATAACAAGCAGATACTTTATGAACTGAAGAAAATAAGAGAGAAAAAGATACAAATATATAAGGGTTGAAAGATTCTGAACTTCATATTCGCCAAAATGAAAGGTCAGGAATAATTAGAATCAGAAATGCTAATAATTTAAATTTATTAAATTGTTAATACTGAAAATTATAATATTTAAGTAAATTTTAATGAGTGATAATATTACTAATCAAATTTTTAGTTTAGATACGAAGAGGCATTTTGATATCAGTACTGATATTTCAGATCGCAGGTGTAAAGTGGATAAAATAGAGAATGTTTATAAAATAGGATTATATTATTGGGGTGGAGGATTACAATTAATAATGGGCAATATAAGAAATATGAGAAAAAAGTTGTGACCATTTTTTACTCTATTTCAACCTAGTAGATTTTAACCCTGAATTAATAGTCCCTAACAGAAATATGGATAGCTGATGATGAAGAACAGTTATATACGATACCTGGTTATAAAATACATCATAAATGTCAAAATCAAATGAGATTTGCAAACCAAATTAGTTTTCTGAAAGACTGTATTACAGTATATGAAATTAATACAAATTTTGTTAGTGCTGCTATGCTAGAAATTAAATTTAAACTTAATAATTTAGTATTTATTTTAATGGCATTTTGTAGATTACATTCATGCACTAAGCAAAATTTTATTAAGGAACTGGAAAATAAATTAGAAACAGTAAATAATAATAATAATGTTATATTTTTAGTAGATATTAACATTGATTTAAGAGGTAATATTTTAGAGTAATTCTGTATAATGATTTTAAGCAGTGTCATGAGGAGATTACTAGGGAGGAATCAAAGACATGTCTTGATCATCTGCTTATAAGAAGTATCGCTGTAAATAATGTAATATTTATATCATCAAGCTACTTATTACTAATCGTTATTTCAAAGGTTTAAACATTTAGTCTGAAATGAACAAAAGTATAGAAATTTTAAAAGAAGTTCCTAAGACAAATATTACAAAACTAAAAGAATTATTGAAGACAAAGATTGGAATGAGGTTGAAATGGAAAAAGATATCAATAAATCTTTCGAAACGTTTTCATCACACAAATATTAAGTGAGAAATCAAAATACACTATACAATTAAAAGGAAACAAAATAAATTAAAACCTTAGATGACGGATGGACTTATACATTCTAATAAAAAACGAAATAATTTGCACAAATTACGGATGATTCAGCCTTTTAATACTGATTTAAAAAATTATTTTAAAACGTATTGGAATTTACTGTTAAAATTAATTAGATAAGCAACGGCAAATTATTACATCTAAAAATTTTTAGACAAATATGACAGTGTAAAGCAGCACTGGAAAATAATAAATAAATTATCTGAAAGGAAGGAATACATATACAAATGTTTCCAAAAGAGATAGAGGTAAATAATGCTATGTATTCTTCTGATGAAAATCCGATTCTATTAGCTAAAAGGTTTAATAATTATTTTACAGAAATAATAGAAAACTTTGTAACCGAAATTCCAGAATACACTGAACAGAAAAAGGATAAGATATCTGCATTAATGAATTCGATTTTCATAGCTTACTTAACAGAATATGAAATTAATGAAATAATTTCTTATTTGCAAATACGAAAGGCTACAGGATAAGATTGTATATCTGTGGAGATAATTAAAGAAGTAAAAAATAATATTTCTGCTATTTTGTGTCATTTCTATAATTTATTTTTGCATTCTGGATATTTTCCAACAATTCTTAAAAATTCAACTATTGTATTACCTATTTACAAAAGTGGAAAACATTTAGATATTAATAATTACAGATCAATAACTTTTTGTCGGTGATCTCAAAAATATTTGAAAAGCTAATTAAAATTAGACTATAAAATTTTCTAGACAGAAATTGTTTTTTTTTCTAAAAATTAGTTTGGATTTAGGAAAGACACTGGAACAGAGGATGCTATATTAAAATTAATATCTTTAATCTACAGTATAAAAAATAAATGCTTAAAAGCACCAGTAATATTTTTGGACATGAAGAGAGCATTTGACTCAGTTTCACAAGACATTATTAGATAAATTTGAGAGAGAGCAGGAGTTCGAGGGACAATTTTAATATGATTTCAGACTTATTTAAAAAAATAGAACTCAAAAGGTTAAAATAAGGAATTATTAAAGTAATGAAGAAAAAAATTAAACAGGGTGTTCCGCAAGAGTCTGTATTAGATCTGATATGATTTAATATTTTTATAAATAATCTTTATAATCTGGAACTAAAAAGGGGATTAATGGCATTAGCTGATGATACTGATCTGATACAGCAGCGACCACTAAAAATATTTTGATTGAAAAAGTAAATCAAGATTATGGAATTTCTAAAATTGTTTTATGAAAATAAGTTATTTTGAAATGGTAGAGAAAACGCAATATATATATTTTCGACTGAGACAAAAATCAAAGAGATAATTTGAAAACGAAATTATTTTATCATATACTTAAATGCATCGGTAATGATTGTTCATGCAAACCACTAGAAAGTGTCGAGTGCTATAAATACTTAAGAGTACATATTGATAGTAAGCTAACTTGGAATAAACACATTGATTCTTTAATGAATAAACTTAATACAATAATACCACAATTAATTTGTATTAGACATTTTGTAAATGTTACACTTTTATAACTAATTTATAATCCATAAGGGTCATGCCTAAAGGCAATATAGATTAAACATACCTAAACCGAGTGGTTAGCGAGCTTGACTACTGATCTACGGGACCTGGGTTCGAGCCCCGGGTAAGGCATGGATGTTCGTGTTGTTTTCTGCTGAGGTCCTGCCATCCTCTCAGATCTTCTACTGTGGCATATAAACTGACAGGCTCCTGTCAGACCTCTGTGGCAAGCAGCTGCTTGAGGGGGTATTTATTTTTTATTTATAATATAAAGGCACTAAGGATTCTGTCATCTGGTACACTATTTAACTGTTAATTACGATCTCTCCCTAGCAGCAAATGGGATTTATGCCCTAGCAGAAAAATCAATGAATTCAAGCTTAACTTCATAAGGCAAAACTTCAGTTGAGAAGGATGAAATTACTTTGAATATTACAGTTTTGATAATTTCTTTAGTTGAAGGTTTTTATTCTTTCAGAAATGTGTTACTTTCTTCCATTTAAGAACTTAATTTATAAACTACATGTGGATTTCCTTCTTTTCATATCAACGGGAATTGCCCTAATTAGCCCTTGAAAGGAATATATCTAGGGGAATTATAGATTCTGGAAAAAGACGAGATTCAACTTGTGGTTCGATATTTTTTACATTTATCGATATGTTCAGGAGAAATGACTTTAAATAGTTTGCCATTTCAAGTGCTACGTCAACTGATTCCTTTTTTACAAAATGTGAATAGTATCATTTTTAAGTAATCATTTATTCAACTGTAAAAAGTGACAATACAAAATAATTTTTCTTTTAAGGGATAACTGGGATATTCCTTTTGCATTTGTATAGGGCTAATAATATATTGCCATTTACATTTAACTCAATTTTTTCATTCGGTTTTTCAAGTTTTCCACTGTTCTCGATTTCGAGAGTGACTGATGAATCGAAGAAGTTCTAGAAATCGTTTCCGTCTTTCTTTGGCTGAACTGAGCAAAAGTCTCAGTTTAATTATATTGGGAGCTATATAACAGATACTCGTGATATGCGTCATGAGATAAATAGAAGATTAAATATTGCGACTGGAACTTTTAAGAATCCATGGAGAGTGTGGAAAAACAGGCATGCACACCTAAAAATTAAATTAGGCTGTATAATAGTTTGGTTCTTTCCAAGGTTAGTTATGGTAGCAAAACATGGAAACTTTTTAAGCAGGATAGCAAGAAACTTCATGACTTTGATTCTAGATTCTAGCACAGTATCTTGGGCATTAGGAGTTTTAACTTTGTAAGTAATGATGAGGTTAAGAGAAGGAATCATCAACCTCCTTTGAGCAACATTTTGTGCAGAGAGAGAGAGAGCGTTGGTTTGGCCGTGTTGCTTGTATGTGATAGCTGTAGATCGGCAAAGAGGATTATGAGCAGTGTACCTAAAGGCTCCAGGAAACTGGGGAGACCTAGGATGCGATGGACAGACATTGTCAAACAGGACCTTACCAGAATTGACCTAGAGTTGCCGATTGCAGCAGATGTATAATGATCAGAATGTCTACTCAGAACAGATATGTCTGGAGAGGAAAATTACACATTCTGATAGGACCTCGTAGCCCATGACTGCACGAGAATTCTGTATGTATGTGTGACACTGCCGTACTTTTTTTACATTGAATGCATTCCACACTTTCAGTATGTGGATGCAGTCCTCTTCTGTATGTTGGTTGTAAAAAGCTTCCAGCCGTCCCGTGGCCGAGTGGTTAGCGCGTTTGGCTACTGATCTGCGGGACCTGGGTTCGAGCCCCGGGTAAGGCATGGCTGTTTGTGTCGTTTTTCTGCTGAGGTCCTGCCATCCTCTCAGACCTTCTACTGTGGCATATAAACTGACGGGCTCCTGCCAGACCTCTGTGGCAAGCAGCTGCTTGAGGGGGTATTTATTTATTTTTATAAAAAGCTTCCCGTGGAGGTAGTAACGTTTCTTCAAACTTTTCACTGCTATCAATGTAATCGTAGGGGTAAACCTCTTTTATTAAAGCCATTTGTAACCATTCTGCTTCTGCGTGCTTCTTTGAAATATGAAATTCTTATGGTGATAAATTGTTGACTCGTTTCTCAAGAGATGCACTTAAACACTGATAAGAGAATATAAAATTCGGAGCATTCAAGGGAGAATGTTAATGAACAAAATTACGGGAAAGCTTATTCTGTATGCCACATCTTTGAAGAAATGGTTAATTCTTGATGGTCAACCGGTTAGGATGCCCGGCATACTTTTAGGAGGATTGGGTTCGAATTACACTCAGGGCAACTGATTATATCATGTGTAACTTTATTGCTGAAATGATTTTCCATGTTATTGGCAATGCAATTAATTTTCTTATTGATGATCCTGACGATTGCTTGCATAATAAGACGGCCTAATATCCCTTTAGGTTCTGAAATATTATTAGAATCTTATTTGTGATCTTAAAGTTAAGATTACACACATTTTAAGCTGCACTTCGGAATTTAGCTGTTGAATGATAGTGATTCCCCACTCGATCTTGTCCGAGAAATTGTTTGAAAATATTATTGCTACGAATAGGTTTTGAAAACATTACAGCTTTGAGAAATAATTCCTAGTCCTGATTCGAAATATGCTTTGACTTCATCTCCGAGAGTAACTTCTTGATATCCTTTTCTTCTTTAAGAAAGCATTCCAAAAATTCGTTTATCTTATTAGGACTTTATAAGCAACTGGAGGTTTAGAGCTGACGCCGTTAGGTCCCAAAACAAAATATGCAAATCCATAGAATTCGTGGTTGCTGTGATAGCGGTGTAAGTTTTTGAACGGTCAGGCATACAAGTGTCCACTTTCACTACGAATGACTCAAAGTTGACGTAAAGCACATAATGAGTGAGCTTTTTTTTAATTTGTGAATTTCAGCTATTAATTCATTTAAATTTGTGAAATAGTAAATGAATTCTAGTGGTATATAACGAAATGGTGCCAGTAAATGAATTTTATTGGAATTCTATTAGTAAATGGTGGTAATGTATTATATAGTAATTATATTGGAAATGGTGTTTGTAAAAGATTATGTCATCATGTCCTAATGACATAATTATTTGTTAATGCTACAGATTTCAAAATTATCAAATTCTGTGATTTCTAGAAGTGTATGTACAACGATTTCAGCTGCAGCCTAATAGAGGACATTGTTAATTGCAAGTTTTAATATTTAAGTGATTGGAGTTCACCATTTTCAAATCGTTATTAAACAGAAAGCCGATGTTCCTAAATCACCTTTCCTTTTATAACGTATTGTGAGTTATAACTAACAATAATCATAAACATCAATAATCACTGTCATTAACCCGAAAGTGAAAGTTTGAAAAGCAAGTCAAATAATGATACATTGTATTGTAGCATGAGATAAGAAAACGTTTTAATTATTTTGGTTAAATGGCAAGTGATAGATTGTTTTGTTACGAAAACTAACAGCTATCAATATCTTACACCATCCCATACAGTGAAGACTGTCAACACCACAACACAGAAACAGCTCGCATTGATTAAGACCCTTGAACCGTAATGCGGCGCGTCGATAAAGACAGCTTCTCCCAGAATGTTCTTGACACAATCGCCGACACACTATCAGAACGCTATTAATTGCTCGTGGAAGCGTGCTACCAGAGGTTCCTGCTGTGCTTCTACGAAAAATTATCTACGTAGAGCAATTAATAGATTGATATGCCAGTTTATAGTCTGTTGAAAGAAAAACATTCCTTTTTAGAATTAGTTTCTTCGACGTCGAGAAAAGTAAACTGAAGAAACGTTGTTAAAGACATCGTAATTAAAGGTTAAAAGATAACTGTAACTAAATGATTTAATGACCTGTTTTTATTTTCTGTCAAAAGTATTGATTTAACCAAAATAATACAACATGTAATTGTCGTGTAATAGAACTGTAGAAGCAATTAAATACTTAAGATTACATTTGATAAACATTGACCGGAATGAATATATATATAGATAGGGAATTTTAACAATTAAACATGCTATTCCGAGGTTTAAAAAATTAATGTAAGATAAATACAATGTAAAATTCAAAAGAAACAGATATTACACTTTTGTGTGTTTTAGATTACACTATGTATTTATATGACGAAGAGCACCTGAATTATATTTAAATCGATTAATTGCGTGGAAAGATGCATACTAAATTTATGACTTATATAAAGACACGTGATTCTTAAAACAGAAACTTTATGAAATTACAGTTATGAAATATACATACAGTTATTAAATATATTTTATAAATTATTGTTTATATTTGTTTATAAAATACATATTATAAATCGGAGTAAAAGTAATTTTATTAAAAACAATATATACCACTAGAGCAATTGAAAATAATAACTTTATATAGATCGTTTGTCAAAATTTACCGTAAAAATTATAAATGTTATTTTTCAAATGCATATTATAATATTTAAAATTTATCATACTTTATTATTATATAATTTATGAAAAATGTAAAATTGAAATTAGATACAATAATACTAAACTTACCAACTTTTAAATTCTTATTTATTTTTATTCAAATTATGTGTAATTTAATAGGTTCACATTTAAACTTTGTGATGGAAGCGTGTTAAATGTTATGTCTTGTCCACGAACCAGAAACCTCCACGAAGCATGTTTGTCCGACATGCTGATTAAATGTGATTATTAGCATTTTCTCATGGTTGATAACAGCTTCCAGTTTAAAGCATTTTTTTTTCTTGAAAAATTGCAGGAAAACTTCTCAATTGAATAGAAAATTCAGCAATGAAAATGAATATTGAGATTTTAAATATCTTAATTACAATAATATGCTTAACTTTCCGTTTCAAAAAGTTTTATACACTCTTAATAAATGCAATGAATCAATGCCCTGGCCTATATTATTCAAAAACGACTCACCACTGAAAATGGTTGCCCCTTCCCTGATAAATATTATTTGTGTTACAGTTGACAGAATTTGCATTTTTTTTTTCATTTGACAGAATGATTTGTCGTGCTCCTGTGCGAAACATGCACAGAATGGTGCCATCATCTAATTGAGATATCCACCCAATTGTCTTCCATCCAATTGTCATCCTCCTAGTTATCGTCCATCCAATTGTTTCATCCACCCAATTGTCGCATCCTCGCAGTTGTCGCAACCACCCAATTATCGTCCGCCCAATTCTCTCCCACCCGGTTGTCGTGCTTCCGTGAAAAACATGCACAGGACATATCAGAGAATAGTTTAATTCAAAATGAATATGTCATTCGGTGTTTCAATGATCTGGAAGGAAACAAAGAATTATCGTAAAGACTGTTACTTCTGCTTAATAAATGCAAAACCTTTTACCAAGACAAGGCACAATATACTCGTATAATAGCCAAACCTCAGAATCTTCTACACCGGATTCAGAATGAGAAAAATATCACTTAGAAAAATAAGTCCTGATTTCTATTACTGCATTGAAACTCCTCACCTAATTGCACAAAGTAAACTCAATGTCCTGGTGAGGAACCAGTGCTTACCCAAAAACTGTGCTGAATTATTAGGTTCAAGGCTGAAGGAGTGAAAGTTACCTAGAACCACATTTTCTTGTTATCGGCATCATAAAGAACAGTTTTATCAATACTTGCCAATGTCGGATAATTTGGTTTGCTGCAACAATGTAGAGCATCGTGTGAATGAAGTGGGTGAAATTTACCATCATGCAGATTAGAGATTTTTGTCGATTCTTTCAGAACTCTCTTAAAAGCTCTTTTGCTGTAAATGGCAACGCCGTTTCATCAGAACCTGTTGTTCCCTCTGTTCACCTGAAGGAGACCCCAACCTTCTCTGAGCCTTCGGGGTCCATGTGACCTGGCCATTTAGCCCACCAACTTAAAAATGTTACGAAATTTCCGATCTAATGGGTCTCTCAAGATCAGAGATTAAATTTCTATCTATGTGTAATAGAATTTCACACTAGAAAAATGAGAATTATTTCAGAGGATTGTTTCGAGTCGTAAATCTCAGAAACGTTCAAGAGTCTGAGATTCGGTGTCGTGTTCAAGGTCAAACAAGGATCGCGGTGTCTTTATCAGTGAGTAAATAATTTTTGTTCACCACTAAAGTAATTTTTAATATTAATTGTGGGTACTTACTCCCGTTTGCATATGGAGTAGCACAAGTAGCAGGTGAATTATTAGTTTGTACTCGTCGATCTACAGGAACGGGACAGAAACCTGGAAATAGTTCCTTGTTCTCAAAAGAATATCTCATTCAGAAATCAATAACGTATTCAATATAATTTTTTATGAAAAATATGTCTAGACATAAATTAAAAATCCCAATCAAATCTGCATAAATCTTGATTTTAAACAATATTTGTTCAAAATTTGAAACGTTCGTGTTGTTTTCTGCTGAGGTCCTGCCATCCTCTACAGATCTTCTACTGTGGCATATAAACTGACAGGCTCCTGTCAGACCTCTGTGGCAAGCAGCTGCTTGAGGGGGTATTTATTTATTTTTCTATTTATGAATGCTGGAATTCTGGAATGACTCCAATAGAATACTTGGTGCATTGCAACCAGTACTGATCTCTCAACCAGTTTTATAGTTTTAATTAAATTTTGGGAGCAATATTTTGTAGCCTATAAAATATTTCAGCGTTCATAACTCTGAACACTGAACAAATATTGTTTAAAATCGAGATTTAGATAAATTTGATTGAGATCTTTAATCTATATTTAGACATATTTTTCACTAAAAATCACATTGAAAAAGATATTGAGCTATAAATGTGATCTATTGAGATGATATGAAAGTTTTCCAATATTCTGTCCAATACCTGTCGACGATTTAAACTTTGGCGGCAAAAGAGGATATACTTAATTTTAGTGGTGGGGCGGGGTGGGGGTGGGTGTGGGTGGGTAGGGGTGGGGTGGGGTACGTTGATTAATTTTCTCTTGGCGCAAAATTTAAGAGGGCTTATTGATGTATTGTAGAATTATTTATTTTAATTTTAGGTTATGTTACCACAGCTCTCCATGTCTCGTCACGAGGCGGTGGAGACAACAGAGTGTCAGCGGAAGGTGCACTTGATGGAGTGCCCTGTCATATGATAGTAGATCTAGGAGTCAATATTACTTTGTTAAGCCCTGATGCAATCAAGAGGATTACGTTTTAATCAAAGTGGTCTTCTGACGTCCAGAATCATACTTCAGATGGTGATTACAGATATGGGAAAGGCGAACTGGACTTCCGAATTGGCAACTCTCTCTCTTGTATGACATCCTGTTTACATAGATGGTATCCCCGACGATTGCTTCCTTGGACTAGACGTCCTAAGAAAGTATTGCTTCAGTAGAAACTGAGAAGGAAGCCAAAAATGTCACTTATCAATAAGTAAAAATTCTGAGGACGAGTCAACAGTGGCAACTTTGTTTGTGGCTCTAGTTGAGTTGTTTTACCTGTCAGGGACAATTTTCTGCACTCAGTGAGCTAAATGATCAGATCACAAGGACCCCCAAGGATTCAGAGATGGTTGGGTGAGGGACCAACTGGTCATCTGTTAGGAGAGAGATGAAAGCCTCCCGTCAATGCCATTGGAACTTTCCCAATGGCATTGACGGGAGGCCATCATTAGATTCTCTATTCTAAACGAAAGGAAATGGGGAACCTAATAAAGGACATGAAAGACCAAGATTTGGTCAATTGGAACTTTGTGGAGATAAATCTCAATGCAGATCCAGGTGTGACTCGAAACTGGGAACTGCTGATTATGAGCCTGGCGCTCTACCAGCTGAGCCACTCACATCCCCTGCTTGTGGCGGAAGACACAGAAAATCCTGAAAGAACTAAAGTCGTGTTCCGTGGACATCAGCGAGTACTTCTGGGCCTTCCAGATAGTAGTCGCTGATGCTCCTGGTAAAAGATTTTTAGAATATGGAGTCCTGGTAGCAAGTACTTTAATTGAATTGGACCAATAGCATATGTCTATCCGAATTATTAAATCCAAAAATACGTTTAAGATATTAAATATGTAAAACTTTCCATCTGCGAACCCATGATTTGCACAGCCCTATCAGAACTCAAGGAATTAATAAATCAGAAGATCAGTGGACTGTCTTATCCTGTTTAACTGAACTATGGGAAGAAAAACATTGAAAATGAATTCATGATCAATCTGCAAGACCAAAAAGATATGAAATTAAATTTCTGGTATTTTCTAAACCAAATCAGGTGACTACGGTAGAACCAGCTTGACACCATTACGTATAAATATCTCCGCAAAATTCCCCGCCCTGCCCACGTTCAGTAGGGGACACCGATGGGCTTGGAAAGGCCGCCGTCCGTCGGATGGGATGTTAAGCCGTGGCCCCGTGTGCGGGAGAGCCATACCCTGTGCACGTTAAAGAACACGCTGGATGGCCTTGACGGGAGGCTACCATCTGTCTCCCAACGGCTGTTCCAGTGA
The DNA here is from genome assembly GCA_038380435.1 of Ryuthela nishihirai. Taxonomy (NCBI): domain Eukaryota; kingdom Metazoa; phylum Arthropoda; class Arachnida; order Araneae; family Heptathelidae; genus Ryuthela; species Ryuthela nishihirai. The sequence continues at coordinate 84,269,603 of JAWZYU010000007.1, read as the reverse complement.
GTCCCCTCCCCCAACCTTCTCTGAGCCTTCGGGGTCCATGTGACCTGGCCATTTAGCCCATGGTGTGCAAAAAAGTGCCGCTCAGAGGTAAAACAACCCAACCCGTGTGAAAGAGTGTCATCGCGGCGCATATTAAATACATGATGCTAGGAATCGTAAAGCAAATTTTCTTCCCACCCTTTTTCTAACCCCCTTGGAGTTGATGTGATTTAGCTATTTAGTCCATTATGTGGTAGAACAAATAAGTTTGTGGAACCTCTGCTTTAAAATCATCTTTCTCATCAGGCGTTCCATCTTCAAACATGATAAGTGGCCATAATTTTCGACATATTCGGAGAGGCGCTGGCGCCAATGGCATACGGGAGAATTACCAGTTACATTGAAATTTGTCATACCAAGTTGAAATGTTCAACTCGAAATTTTTTCCGGTTGCATGGAAATTATGGATACTTGAGTACCGGATAACAATGAATTTCCCTATTTGGGAAACTTATTTTTGTTGATTTTTCAATTTTTTCCATGGAATTTCTCAATTTGTGAATGCTGTGTCGAAAAAAGAAAAAAAAAAATTAATTCGTCTCTAGAGATCACAATCTAATTTATTTTTGCAACATCACTTAATGAAATTGGGCTGGTCTATGAAAATTCAGATTTGGAATTTAGGAGCAGAAATCACGTTAATCTGCAACTATCAGATTCTGGTGTTGTCTTCTGCTATAGTTTTGATTTACGTCTCCGTCAACGCCATATCCTTTTTTTACTGTATTTCCAACATCGCCAATCTCTTACACTCGTACTTCTTTTATCGTTTCATTTCTGTCCTCCACCGAAAACTTTAAAATTACTCGTTTTCATTTATAGCTTTAATAACTATTTTTCCTTTCCGTATTGATTTTTATCACTACCAAACGCTCTTTCATTATCGTTTTAATTTCTGCCATACCGATCTCTAAAATCTTGTTATTGTGTTGATTTATTTCTCCAAAATCTTCGCCTGTTATGATATCGTTTTGATTTATGTCTTCATCACCAAAATATACTGTTATTATTTCCACTGCTCTCTCTTTCTCCATCATATTCTACAACTCTATTATCATTTTGATACTTGTCGTCACGAAAGTCTAAAACTGCTCATTTTCATTTTTACGTTCATGAACTCTGCTGTACTATTTTGATTTGGATTTCTACTTGCAACAAGTAATAAACATTTTTTTATCGTTTTCATTTCTGTTTCTACAAATTTCTAGTGATATTGTGTTGACATTTCTCTGTACCAAGTTCCACAATCACAAGTTCAATTTCTGCTTCGCTAAGTTTATTGTTATCTTTTGTATTGACTTCTGAGACTACCAGAGTATAATATTTAGGTAACGTTTTCATTTCTGCCTGCAACAAGCTCTAAAATATTGTTTACAGTTTGATTTTTACCTTCTTCAGGCTTCACTATTACGTATCATATATTACGTAATAGTATCGTATATAATTCTGTCTCACCAAGTATTACGTATCGTATATAATTCTGTCTTCACCAAGCATTATTATGATTAAACGTTTTGATGTCTGCTTTCACCATCTAACATTTAGAAATCATTTTCATTTCTGTTTTCAGCATGCTCTAATCTTTTCATTTCTTTACTTTCTTCACAAATCTCAAATTAATTTCGCATCGTTTCAATTGATCACCTCACAGATCTCTACTGTTACGTTATTTCTTTGACTTCTTTCTCCAATAGGCTCTACAAGTCTGAATTTCTGACCTCCACGAAATTCTAGAAATGCATCTTACAAACGTCAGGAGTATTTCTGGAATTTCGTTAAAAATTTTGATCTCCACTAAAGCTACAATTCTTTTCATATTAATTTCTACCACGAACAAATTTTAGTATTATGCTATTTTGATTCCTGTTTCCAACAAGACGAAAATTTTATTATCATTTCGATTTCTGTTTTCGCAAATTTTATCATTATTTTGATTTCTTCTTTTATCGTTATTTTACCTCTACACTAAAAAGTTTCCGTTTCTGCCTCCGTGAACTCTTTTATTTCTGTCCTAGTATCTGTCAGTACTAAATAGTATCTGTCATCTACCTAGTATCTGTCATCTTACCTAGTATCTGTCAGTACAAATAAGGGTTGGGAACCTCTGCTTTAAAACCATCTTCCTCACCAGGCGTTCCATCTTCAAAATTTAATATTTTGTTACCATTTCGATTTACATAAAATTCAGTTCTTGTGTTATCGTTCAGATTTCTGCCCCCACCAAGCACTAATATTTATTATTATTATGACATCTTTCTCCACAAGTGTTAACTATTCTTCTATTGTTTTGAAACCTTTCTCCGTGTGTTTATAAATAACATAATTAATTAATAATTCGTAAAGACGATAGAAGTATTAATAATACTTCTACAATTTTAATACTTTTTTCTACAATTGTTTGCTATTTTGCTATTGTTATTATACCTTTCTCCATAAGTGTTTACTCTGTTTAGTATTCTGTTATCTTTATGACATCTTTCTCAACAAGTGTTTACTGTTGTGAACCGTTTTGATTACCTTTTCCACAAGAGATTACTATTCTGTTATCGGTTTGATACCTTTAATTTGTTTAATTAATATTAAGACCTGTCCTCGTGTGAAATGGGCGGGTGTGGCTCAGTCGGTAGTGCGCCAGGCTCGTAATCTGTAGGTCCCAGGTTCGAGTCCCAGCTGGGTTAGCGTTGAGATTTATCTCCGCAAAATTCCCCGCTCTGCCCACGGTCAGTAGGGGAATGAGCTTGGAAAAGGCCGCCGTCCGTCGGATGGGACGTTAAGCCGTGTCCCCGTGTGAGGGAGAGCCATACCCTGTGCACGTTAAAGAACACGCTGGATGGCCTTGACGGGAGGCTACCATCTGTCTCCCAACAGCTGTTCCAGTGGGTCCCCTCCCGCAACCTTCTCTGAGCCTTCGGGGTCCATGTGACCTGGCCATTTAGCCCATGGTGTGCAAAAAAGTGCCGCTCAGAGGTAAAACAACCCAACCCGTGTGAAAAAGTGTCATCTCGGCGCATATTAAATACATGATGCTAGGAATCGTAAAGCAAATTTTCTTCCTATCCTTTTTCTAACCCCCTTGGAGATGATGTGATTTAGCTATTTAGTCCATTGCGTGCAAAAAAAGTGATGTTTATCAATACAACATTGATCATAATTCTCTTATATTTTTATAAATTGAATATACTGTGTTCTTTTCCCCCCTCGACTTTCCCAACTCACCCCTCTTCCTGTATAAGTCGGTCACTCGAGGTTCTGATGTAATATGGTAATTGAGTTTTCTTCAGGTAAAGAGGGCTCCGTTAGAATTCGAACCTTCAGTCTCAATCTAGAGACGCGCAAACTACCAAGAAGGGGAACTAGGATCCCAAAATTGAAGTTCATCGTAAGTAAAAGTTCATTTTAACTCTAAATTCACACTCAAGCCGCAAAAAGCCAAACTGCGGCATTTTAAATTTTGAAATTATTAAAGAGTCTGTTAATCTACGCAACGATGATCCTTTAAACCCCATAGCGTGCTGACAGGAGGTATCTTTATTGCCCAGATAACACTCAGTTAAGCGAGCTAATTATCTTTCTACCTCTACGATATTAAGGTATCCTCTGTGCTGAGGCACGAGGTTGCGCCTTTTGCTGGCCACCTCGCTCTCACGTAAGCAGAACTGCAAATGACGTTGTGGCCCTTTCGTGAGCCACCATTCTTGGCAAACTGCCAGATTTTTGCTAACTCTGTTGCTCATGAGTGTTCGCCATAATGAGAAAGCCTCTGTCTCTCTCAATGTTCCACTATCTTATTTTTACAGCACAGCAAATTACATTTAGACTATTCTGTAGCGTTTCTGTTACCATCTTATTTATGGTTTGTTTTTAAACCTGAGACTAATCATAGAAATGTTGCTTTTCCTTAGCAAGAGCTTTTGACCAAGGATGAAGCTCACTTTAGATGGCAAAGATGTATGCTGCTTGAAATTTATTTAAACTTTCTTCCCACTGGTTTAACATTTCAGAATTAAATTCTTTGGCGAGAGTAAATGACGTCAGAACTGCGAAACGCCCATTTCAATCAACTGGAAAATATATATATTCAATTGGAAAATATATCAGATTGAATTGTGAAGTGTTGAGAAATACGGGTGCTTCAGAATGTAAAACGTTTTTGTAATTAATGGAACATATTATATGGAAGGACAGAACAGTGGCGGCTTTAAGATAAGATATACGAGGCGTCTTTTATATACACCAAAGAGCCAAAACATTATGAACACCTGCCTAATATGATGTTGGTTCACCACGTGCCACGAAAAACAGCTCGTACCCGGCGAGGCATGGACGCTACAAGATTTCTAAAGGTTCTGGTACCAGCACGTAACCAGCAGATCCTTTAACTATTGTAAGTTATGTGGTTGAGACGCCGCAGATCGGATATGCTGTTCCAACACCAACCACAGATGCTCGATTGGATTGATGTCTCGTGAATTTGGAGGCCGCGGTAATACCTGGCAGTGTTCCTCATGTTCCACGAACAATTCTCAAATAATCTGGCAGTGTAGCGTGGCGCATTATCCTGCTGAAAAAAAGCACTACTAGAGGTTAAAACCGTTGCTATGAAAGGATGTACCTGATCAGAAGTGATGTTCAAGTAGGTGGTAGACGCCATAGTTTCCTGCACATGAATGACTGGACTCAGGGTTTCCCAGCAGAACATTGCCCAAAGCCTTACACTACCTCCACCGGCTTGTTTTAGTCCCATCGTGCATTCTGGTGTCAACACTTCTCCAGGTAAACGACGCACACGTACCCGGCTGTCCACATGGTGCAACAGGAAACGAGATTCATCAAACCAGACGACCATCTTCCAACGATTCATGATCTAGTTTTGATGCTCGCTTGCTCATTGTAGATGCTTTCGAGGTGAACTGAGGTTAGCACTCGAAGCGGCCTGCGACTACACAGCCCCATTTTCATCAGGGTTCGATGTACTGTGCATTGTAACACATTACTCCCGTCACCAGCATTCAAATTACAGGCGAGGTGCACCACAGAATCTTTTCTGTTGGCTCGTAGCATACGGAATAGCCTTCTCTCACCTCTAGCATCGATGAGCTGTGGTCGGCCCACACCTTGCCGGCGGTTCGTGGTTTATCTCTCCTCGAACCACTGCTGACAGTGAGCACCCCACAAGCCTTGCTGTCTCGGAAATGCTCAGACCCAGTCGTCTGGCTATTACAATTTGGCCTTTGTCAAACCCACTTTAGTCCGCTGCCTTTCCCATCCGAAGAACAAGAATAACACTGATTAACAGAGCTCAGTATCAGGTGTCATTTATACCGTTTCACGAACTTCACATGCATCGTCGTTTACCTGCAGTTGCTTCGATTTGCATAAAAACGCGCTGGTAATAATCTTTTGACTCATCGGTGTAAGGGGTGGGGGTGGCTCAGTCGGTAGCGCGCCAGGCTCGTAATCTGTAGTTCCCAGGTTCGAGTCCCAGCTGGGTCAGAGTTGAGATTTATCTCCGCAGAAATTCCCCGCCCTGCCCACTCTCAGTAGGGGACACCGATGGGCTTGGAAAGGCCGCCGTCCGTCGGATGGGATGTTAAGCCGTGGCCCCGTGTGCGGAAGAGCCATACCCTGTGCACGTTAAATGCCATGTGACCTGGCCATTTAGCGCATGGTGTGCAAAAAAGTGCCGCTCAGAGGTAAAACAACCCAACCCGTCGGTGTAAGTTTATATTATGTAAATCAAGGTGCGGTTTTTATCATGATTTTTCTCTTTAAATGGTAAAATTAGAAATGTTTTCTTTTCTGCTGTAATTCCTATCCACAAGCATAATTTTTGTGTGTCTGAGTTTCCTAAAAGCGCGAAACTTGAGCAAAATCCAAGGTGACTATGCCTAAAATTGCCACTGGGAGAGAAAGTGATATTTTCCCTGTTTCTTTGTTGTAACGAGAGTTATTTGGAACATCATGCTTTTAGTTCTTAACCAGAAAAGTTGAAAATCGTTCCACTTTGTTGTAAAATGCAATATTCTTGACAAGATATTATTAATGACTGATACAGTCGCTCGAAAAAGTATCCGAACACTACGGTTGATTACAGAATTCAGAAAAAATATCTGGCAACGATTTTTTAGAAATTAGTGATCTGGCAACCTTCGTGTCACGACACGAAGGTTGCCAGATCGCTAATTTCTAAAAAAATCGTTGCCAGATATTTTTTCTGAATTCTGTAATCAAACACAGTGTTCGGATACTTTTTTGAGCGACTGTACACTGCCTGTACACAAAAAGAAAAACGAATTTTCATATTATGCTACTGTGACGTCAAATTCATTCGGTAAATTCTTTAATAAATTCTTTGTAGAAAAAAAGTGATTATAGATAAAAATTTCAATTTTTTCAACAATATTCGTTCAATATTTGAAAGGTTATGGAAATATTAATATTTAACAACAGCAATGTGTCATAATAAAGTGCCTCAGAAATTAAACTTAAAAAATAAATTTTATTTCAACAATTTAATAAAATAGTTACGTTATAAAAGTTTGTGTAAATAAATCTTTTAATAATCGTAAATTTTGAATACATTTCTATGGGCTGGTTTTTCTGTTGTTAAATATTTCAGCTTCCATAACTTTTTAAAACTAACTGAATAATTTTAAAATTTAAGATCTGTGTAGATTTGACGCAAAAATTTAAAATAATGTCGTAATTTTGTGTATAAGTTTATTTTGTAAATTACGGAACATCGCGTTTGCTTTCTATTGCCATAATATGGAAATTCTCTTTCTTTTGTGCAGGAAACGTAGTTTTATCAAATTAGGCATGAGGATTAATATATTACGGAAAACATTTGGAAATATGCGATTAAATATTTTCCAAAATCGCTACATGATACTGGTGACGTTTTAAAAATTTCTTATTAATGTAAACTATTTGTATATGATTAAATTAAATATGTGCCTCCATCTCTATTGTACTTTAACACAGAAAGTTTGTACCACTATTGCAAATTTAGTAACAATTTTATTTTCTTTTTTCAAAATCTAAACTTTCCTAATTTTTTTAAATAACCGTAACTGTTGTGAAGGATTTAGCGAAGCATTTGGCTCCAACCAAACTACAATATTATGAATTACATATAATAGGAATAAACTGGCACATTGCTCGCCATATTATTATTGTACAGTCGCTCAAAGAAGTATCCGAACACTACGGTTGATTACAGAATTCAGAAAAAATACCTGGCAAAGATTTTTTTAGAAATTAGTGATATGGCAACCTTCGTGTCACGTGATACGAAGGTTGCGAGATCACTAATTTCTAAAAAAATCGTTGCCAGGTATTTTTTCTGAATTCTCTAATCAACCGTAGTGTTCGGATACTTCTTTGAGCGACTGTACATTGCCACCAAACATTTGGCGCAAAGGAAGTGAATTTCTACAGCGCCAGATTTCTCTATCGATGACTTCTTAGTCCACAATTTAGGTCTGAGAGAGCCATGTCAAAGCAATGTCAGATCCTCCAAATTCGCATTTAATGGGCCTCCGGTTGCACTGATTAAGGTTTACTTCATCATTTTATGAGATGGAAATTAAATGAATCGCACGTTGCACAGTTGAGCTTTTAAAACCCCATTTAACAAACAGATCTTTTCAATCCCCATATGCCCATAGAGGTATAATAATTTAAAAATGAGTTTTAATCAACATAAAACTGTTAAATAAAGTACAGTTTCGAATATTATTTTCCGCATGAGTGGTTGCAATATATTGCAGTTACTAAACGAATTCTATATTTTTTTTATTTTAGTTTTATTTTGTGTGTTTTGTAGAAGTATTTTTTTTTACACCAAATAAATTTATGACTGAAAGGTTTAATTTCATTTACTAAATTGTGTTTTTTTGCAAAGATTCTATAAGTGTCTGGCAACGTTAGCAAAAATTTCTTACTGATATCGACTTAATTATTACCAATGTTCCGTCTTTCACAACTCTTTAAATACCGAAAGGATAGTGCTGAAAATCTAAATTAACAGAGATTTGAATTTCTTTACTTTATCGCCACTGACATTTTTCAACAGAAAACTTTATTTGAAAATGGGTGAATTTTGAAAGCATTCCATTGGCATATCATAATACTCTGTTATTGCTGCACCAGAAGTTGGTTCAGTCTGTAACACTCCAGCTTCGTAACTTGATGCTTTTTAGGTTCGATTTGCTATTGTGTCTGTGTTTCTGTTTTCTCAGCTATCCCACGCTTTTCCCTCGGTAAAGGACACTGATAGACTTAGGATGGACTGCTCTCGATGGAATGGATATTAACCGTGATTCCGTTGTTTTCACGTATGCAGAGATCCAGGGAAGTACCCAGAGAAGGAGGGGGGAGGTCCCCCCGGAAATCTTGTCGTCTTATACTAAACTCAAACTTGTCTACTTGCTTTGCAACCCAAAACAGCTGTCTTTGCACAATTCTTTATTTTTGCCTCATATTTTACGTCCGACACTAAATAGATTAAATAAGAAAACAGGTTGAAAATCTCATCCCTATAGAATATCATTTTAAACTTCTCTGTTCGGTAAAATATTTTATTGATTGGGATATCCTACTCTCCAAGTCTTACTCTCAGATCCCCTCTTCCCCCACTGAACTAAATTCTCGGATCCTCTCCGAAACTGAATTCTCGGATTTACTTGTGATGTATGGAACGTATTATATGGAAGGACAGAAAAGTGGAGCTTATAACATATGCGAGGATCTAGGTGAAAAGGGATTTTCGAGCCATTTTTATATAAGTTTATGTCATGTAAGCCAAGGTACAAGTAATCTGTAGTTCCCAGGTTCGAGTCCCAGCTGGGTCAGCGTTGAGATTTATCTCCGCAAAATTCTCCGCCCTGCCCACGGTCCGTAGGGGACACCGATGGGCTTGGAAAGGCCGCCGTCCGTCGGATGGGACGTTAAGCCGTGGCCCCGTGTGCGGGAGAGCCATACCCTGTGCACGTTAAAGAACACACTGGATGGCCTTGACGGGAGGCTACCATCTGTCTCCCAACAGCTGTTCCAGTGGGTCCCCTCTCCCAACCTTCTCTGAGCCTTCGGGGTCCATGTGACCTGGCCTTATTTAGCCCATGGTGTGCAAAAAACTGCCGCTCAGAGGTAAAACAACCCAACCCAACCCTGATAATCGTTTCAGGACGCAGCGAGTGCAGCCTTCAAAATAGGTTACTGAAATGCGGGGAACCATGGAAGTTCAGAATAGAATAATCTTCCTGATTGTGCTTGAAACGTTTTAATCTGGAACCGAGAACAAAGCAGATGGCTTCCGATTGTATCGGCTCTTACTATTACACAAAAGAGGCTACGTGAAAGAGGATATGTTTAAACATTTATTGAAAAATATTTTATCTAGCTCGTTATGCAATCATAACAATATAGCAGTTAGCAAAAACGCATACTGTATTGTTGCACCCAATAAATAGGTTGACATTATCTTTTGAGAAGAAAAAATGTTTTGAATCGAATTTATTTTGACAAAACTAATATAAAAGCTATTATATTAAGTAGCGGAATTACCAGGTGAATAATAAACAACCAAGCAATCAAGCAAATAAATAAGTAAATAAATAGTACATTATGGGTTAGGTTGTTTTAGCTCTGAGCGGCTGGTTTTTGCACAAAATGGGCTAAATGGCCAGGTCACAAGGACCCCAAGGGCTCAAAGAAGGTTGGGGGAATTATGGGTTCTTTAATATAAATACGTTTCAGATATAATAATTTTTGGTAAGTTGTGATATAATAAGCTTTTAATAACGCTCTCATCACAATTTTGTTTTTTTTTTGCTGACATAATTGTTGTTTATAAATTTGTTATAAAATAGTTCTTGCATGCTGTATGTAGAATCATTTCTGGAAACTTTGTGATTGCATCGTTGTTGACATGTTGCTGACACAATCGTTGTTGACATGTTGCTGATAAAATCGTTGTTGACATGTTGTTGATAATATCGTTGTTGACAAGTTGCTGATATAATCGTTGTTGACATGTTGCTGATATAATCGTTGTTGACATGTTGCTGATATAATCGTTGTTGACATTATGCTGATATAATCGGTGTTAACATGTTGCTGACATAATCGTTGTTGACATGTTGCTGATATAATCGTTGTTGATTTGCTGCCGATATATCGTTGTTGACCTGCTCTGATATAATCGTTGTTGACCTGCTGCTGATATAATCGTTGTTGACATGTTGCTGTTAAAACCGTTGTTGACCTGCTGCTGATATAATCGTTGTTGACATGTTGCTGATAAAACCGTTGTTGACATATTGTTGATATAATCTTCATTGACATATTGCTAATATAATCGTTGTTGATATGTTGCTGATATAATCGTTGTTGATATGTTGCTGATATAATTGTTGTTGACCTGCTGCTGATATAATCGTTGTTGACATGTTGCTGATAAAACCGTTGTTGACCTGCTGCTGATATAATCGTTGTTGACATGATGCTGATAAAACCGTTGTTGACATATTGTTGGTATAATCGTCATTGATATGTTGCTGATATAATCGTTGTTGATATGTTGCTGATATAATCGTTGTTGATATGTTGGTGATATAATCGTTGTTGACCTGCTGCTGATATAATCGTTGTTGACATGTTGCTGATAAAACCGTTGTTGACCTGCTGCTGATATAATCGTTGTTGACATGATGCTGATAAAACCGTTGTTGACATATTGCTGATATAATCGTTGTTTACATGTTGCTGATATAATCGTTGTTGACATTATGCTGATATAATCGGTGTTAACATGTTGCTGATATAATCGTTGTTGACATGTTGCTGATATAATCGTTGTTGATTTGTTGCTGATATAATCGTTGTTGATATGTTGCTGATATAATTGTTGTTGACCTGCTACTAATATAATCGTTGTTGATATGTTGCTGATATAATCGTTGTTGACCTGTTGCTGATATAATCGTTGTTGACCTGTTGCTGATATAATCGTTGTTGACCTGTTGCTGATATAATCGTTGTTGACATGTTGCTGATGTACTCGCTGTTGACATGTTGCTGCTATATCATTGTTGACGAATTGTTCTGTAACAGAAATTTGCTCATTCACAGCTTAACTTTGGTAGTGCATACATCTAATGTGTTTTCACATACTGTATTTAATATATTATGAATCATATTACTCAGGGCATTGTTTAGAAACCTTAAACTATTTTCTGTATTACTATTAATCAAATAAACTATTAAACACAGAAACCATTAAATTTTGTAAGTATGACACTTCACTGAATAATGATAATTTATATATTTGATATATTATGTATAATTTTTTTCTTTTCCTTTATGGTATTCTGTTGTTTTTAAATGAAACTGCTGTAGAAAACCTAACCCTAACATCATTATGGTTGTTAAGTGTATAAATAAATAATAAAAAAATAAGTATATAATTCACATATTCCCCGTTGTTATGTTGCTGACATAAGCGTTATCGATGACATAATCATAATCGTCATTGTTACGTTGCTGGCCTGTTCATGATTGCTACTTTGCTGGCCTATTCGTTATTGCTACGTTGCTGTCGTATTCTTTATTGATGGTCTAATCGTTATTGCTACGTTGCTGGCATATTCGTTATTGTTACGTTGCTGGCCTAATCGTTATCGTTACGTTGCTGACATTATCGTTATTGCTACTTTGCAAGAATAATCGATAATGTTACGTTTCTGACATAGTCGTTATCGTTACGTTGCTGGCATTAACGTTATTGTTATGTTGCTGCAACAATAGTTATCGATACATTGTTGGCCTAATTGTCATTATTATGTTGCTGGCATAATCGTTATTGTTAAGTTGCTGGCATAACTGTTATTGTTACGTTGCTGCTGTATTCATTACTGATACATTGATTCAGATTATGATGACTGAACCTTACACTATTAGTTCACGCATTTTTTCCTTATTGATCTTTATCTCATTTCCAGGTTCCAAAATTTGTTAGAAAAGATCACCAAAGTGCCCAGATTGATTTGTCGAGCACCACTTATTTCCGGATTTTTTTTCCCCTAAACAAGTGTAGCATGATAATTGAAATTTTTGAACTTCAACTGTTTTTCCAGTGGTCCCTAACACGGATGAAGTGATATTTAAATTCAAAAATACATAAAAAAAGTTTTCCTAGCATAGTTTACATTTCACATTTCTATAAAAATAATATTAATGAATATAATTTTTTTTTAATTCATTTTTTCATTAATTATTTCATTTTAATCTTCATCCTGAAGTAGCCATAGGCTATGGAGATCGAACCAGATTGTGCAATTTAATTCTCCAAGCATATCTCTCCTGAGCTACATCTACAGCATCTGGCAACTGTACACCAATTCTAACAAGATCCTGTTTGACATTGTCTGTCCACCGCATCCTAGGTCTACTCCTCTTTCTGAGGCCTGTAGGTACACCATTCGCTAACCTATAATTATGCATACCTGCAGAATGGCGAAACCAGCGGAATCTCTCCCTACACAATATGCTATGCTACTCCAAGGAGGTTACCGACTCCTTTCCCTAATCTCATCATTACTTGCGAAGTTAGACCAGCTAATGCCCAAGATACTGCGTAGCAGTATCTTGGGCATTAGCTGGTCTAACTTCTAGAATCAAAGGCATCAGGTTTTCTATTATCTTACAAAGGGTCCACGTTTCACTGCCATAACTAACCTTAAAAATAAAAAAATATTATATAGTCTTATTTTAGTCTTTAGGTGTATAACCCTATTTCTCCACATTTTCTATAGGTTCTTAAAAGTCCCGGCAGCAAACTCTATTCGTCTGTTAATCTTATGCCGCACATCACTAGTATCTGTTACATAGCTCTCAAGATAATTAAATTAAGACACCTGTTCAAGAGTGGAACTATTCAGATTAACTGAATCACAACCTGCCTGACCAATTTTCATCATTTTAGTTTTCTCTCTGTTTATAACCAAACCTACTCTACTACCAGTCTCATCAACAGCTCGAATGAAAGAGTTCATCTCATCAACATCATTTGCCAAAAGGGCTAAATCATCAACATAATCTACATCAGATATTTTCGTATCTCCAGCCCATTTAAGGCCAAAATCTTTCCCTTGAAGTGAATTTCGCATCATCATCATCATCATCATCATCATCATCATCATCATCATCATCATCATCATCAAGCAGCCATGGGCTACGGAGGTCCAACCAGACCGTGCAATTTAGTTCTCCAAGCAAGTCTATCCTGAGCTACATCTACTGCATCTGGCCACTGCACACCAATTCTAACAAGGTCCTGTTCGACATTGACCCACCGCATCCTAGGTCTCCCCTTCCTTCTGAGACCACTTGGCACACTGTTCATAACCCTATTCACCAATCTATAATTATCCATACGGGCAACATGGCCATACCAGCGGAGTCTCTCTCTGCACAATATGCTGCTTAAAGAAGGTTGCAGACTCCTTTGCCTAACCTCATCATTAGTTAAAAATTTAAACCACCTAATACCCAAGATACTACGTAAGCATCTAGAATCAAAAGCATCTAGTTTCCTGTTATCTTGTTTACACAGTGTCCAAGTTTCACTACCATAACTAACCCTAGAAAGAACCAAACTATTATACAGTCTAATTTTAGTCTTTAGGTGTATACGCCTATTTCTCCACACTCTCCACAGGTTCTTAAAAGTCCCGGCAGCAATCCCTATTCGTCTGTTAATCTCATGCCGCACATCACCATTATCTGTTACATAGCTCCCAAGATAATTAAACTGTGACACCTGCTCAAGACTGCAACCATTCAGATTAACTGAATCACAGCCTGCCTGACCAATTTTCATCACTTTAGTTTTCTCTCTGTTTATAACCAAACCTACTCTACTACCAGTCTCATCAACAGCTCGAATGAAAGAGTTCATCTCATCAACATCATTTGCCAAAAGGGCTAATCATCAGCATAATCTAAATCAGAAATGTTCGTATCTCCAGCCCATTTAAGGCCAAAATCTTTCCCTTGAAGCGAATTTCGCATAACATAATCAATAACCAAACTAAAGAGAAAAGGAGACAAAATGCACCCTTGTCGAACACCAGAAGTAATGCTAAACCAATTGCTACAAGCCTTACCAACTCTCACACACGACTCAGTGTTAATATAGAGAGCTTTCATAATGTTAGCTAACTTGTCTGGTATACCATATGATCTCACAATCAACCACAAATTATGACGATCAACAGAGTCGAAAGCCTTTTTGAAATCAACAAAGCTAGCAACAAAAGGTTTCTGAAACTCTAAACATTTCTCAAGAACCTGCCTAAGTGAAAATATCTGATCTACACATCCCCTACCACTTCTGAATCCACATTGCTCATCACGCAATTGACTGTCAACCAGATTCTTAATTATAATAAGCACAATCATGGAAAGAACTTTACCTGGAACAGAGAGTAGGCTGATACCCCTATAGTTATCACAAGAACTGCGATCACCTTTTTTGAAAATAGGGATAATAATAGCTCTGGTAAAATCCTTAGGAACCATGCCTTTATCATAAAAGATATTCAGAATTTCAGTCATCCAAGTGGTAACCGAAACATTCCCAGCTCTAAGCATTTCCGTAGTAATTTCATCTACCCCTGGGGATTTATGAAGTTTAAGTTTAGAAACAGCCAAAATAACTTCAGATTGTGTTATAGGTTCACCATTAAAGCCACCAATGCATCTATCATCATTGCAAACAATGGGAGTAGAACTAACTACATTGTTTAGAACATCACTGAAATGCTCAGCCCACCTAGCCATGACAGAATCCTCCCATCCTATAACCTTACCTTGTTTATCCTTCAATCCTTGTATGCCTGTCCGTTTTCTACCACACAAAACATTAACTATCTGGTACAGCTCTCTGCTGTTGTGCTGTCTAACTGCTTCCTCGGCTTTGTCAGCAAAACCATCAAGCCAAAGATTCTTATCAGCAGCTAACTGATCCTTTACAAGTTTATTAAGGTCTCTGTAATCCTTTCTATTAGGACTAGTAAGGTATTGATTAAGGGCATTCCTGCAGTTCTTTCTTTCCGAAATACGCTCAAGTGCCTTATCACTCAGATAATTTTGCCTCTTCTGCTCCTTTTTTCCTAAAAGAGTACTGTTAGTGTCCAAAAAAGCCTGTTTAAAATGATCCCATTCTTCCTCAACTTCAGTAGTAAGCAAACCATGACTGTCATAATGACTAAGTAACCTATCATGGTAAGCTTTGGCTATAACTGGATCTTTCAGAACTTCAGTATTAAAAGTAAATTTTTTAACCCTAGCACAACACTTTTTAAGTTTAAGTTGCAACACACTTTTAACGAGGAAATGGTCAGATCCGATTTCATCTCCCCTATATGCCCTGGTATTCCTAACAGAACTAGCTGATTTGCTCTTAATTAATAATTAACATATAATCAATCATATTCTTATGCAGCCCATCAGGTGAAACCCATGTGTAATTATGTATGTCGCGGTGTTTGTAATAAGTGTTAGTTGTTCTGAATCCATTGAGTTTACTTACCTGTAGGAGACGTTGCCCATTGCTATTGCAGCTACCAATACCAAAAGGGCCTATTACTCCTCCCCAAAGGTCAGAGTCAGTACCAACTTTGGCATTGAAGTCACCAAGAACAAGGGTAATATCTCCTTTCTTGACAGAATTCAAAATATCCTGAAGTTGTTCATAAAACTTATCCTTCTGATCCTCATCGGCATCCTCAGTGGGGGCATAACAGCAGATGACATCAAGTCTTTAACGCTTGTCTGAAATTTTGCTGTAAGAAACCTTTCATTAATGCAATCATATCCTAGAAGAGCATCGCTAGCGTGTCTGCTGAGAAGCAGACCCACGCCTTGGTGATGCTTATTGTCGTCCCTCCCTGAAAAGAGAAATTTAAGATTATTTTTAAGAATCTGACCTTTATCTGTCCATCTGGTCTCTTGCACGCCGAGAATATCTAAATTATAATGGTGGAATTCTTGTGTGAGGACATCAAGAGAAAAAGCTCCGTGCAGAGTCCTCACATTCCAACTACCTATGGAGAGAAAATGGTTAGTGGGATGTTTAAAGAAACTATGTTTATTGAGAGAGGGAATGCCGACAATATCAAACAGCCCCCTAATCGCAGACATGGGGCAAAGACCCGTTCCCCCACTACTAAAGGCTGAAGCCATCTACACTGGAAGACTTCCTCCAATGTAGAATTTGACGATGCCAATAGAAGCAAAGAGTTCAGGTGCCTGCGATGACTTCTGCTCAGGATTATCCACCAGCTGATAAACATATCCTGTGAATCTATTCACTTGGGGCTGTCAACCCACAAACAAACAGAAAACACAGCGGAAGATTTTCCCTCCACAGAAGCCCACCAGTGCAGCAAAATCAGAATCCATAATCAAGCTCAGAGCCATATATCTGTCCAGTCCAGTAGGTTTATATGGTCAGCACCAGGACCCTGTGTGGTTGACCACTCCTCAGCAGGGTAGAAAAAAAAGAAAAGTAGCCATAGTTGTCCAGATCAGTAGGCCACACTAATCTGGCAGCCCGCCCCTTCCGTTCACTTCCACAAGAGAGTATCTCTTTTGAAAGTTACTAACGGTCCGCACCACGAGAAGGCGAGGTCGGACATTAGGTGCTAGGCCTGGTCGGTTCTATGCATCATCACAGGGGATTGGTGCATAGCTCTCCTTCCAGTGACTACCTAGCTACCATTTACAGACCGAATTTCGCATAACATAATCAATAACCAAACTAAAGAGAAAAGGGGACAAAATGCACTCTTGTCGAACACCAGAAGCAATGCTAAACCAATTGCTACAAGACTTACCAACTCTCACACATGACTCAGTGTTATTATAGAGAGCTTTCATTAATTTATTATTATTATTCAGTTTCATTATTTCAATTAACATAACTGGAAATAACTGTAATTCGAAACTGTGCAAATCAAAGCCCACAACTTATGGAAAAAAGAAATACAAATTCCGAAAAAATTATGAATAAACCATACATTGAAAGTTTATTTATACATATCTATCTGAAATTTCAATCTAGCAATAATGATAAATATTAATGTAACATTATTCTGCACTTTATTTGCACCCATGCAAATATGATTGTATTGATTTATCATACATTTCCTTTTGCTAATGAAAAATAATCATCGTTATCGTAGATGTACACTAAAGAATTTGAAACGAATCAATATTAGAAGTCTATGAAAACAATGATTTTAGTTAGAGGTTCTGCTTAAGGGCTTAAGTAATTTTTTTAAAATTCAAATCCAATTTTTTTTCTATAAACAATTGCATACACAATATAGTGAAAATCTCACAAGAGTACTCTCGTGTGAGTTTTCAGGAAAATATATAACAATGATAAAGAATAGATATATAACAACAATAATAATAAAAAGGAACAGATATATAAGAATAATAATAAAGAACAAGATGGTTCTTAATTTGAAAATTGATTTTCCATGAATCGAAAACAAGATTACCATAATTTAAAAAAATTGCAAAAATTTTATTGAAAAATCGAAAGAATTTTATCTCAGTTTGTCTGTGATTTGTAGTTTGGCTGTAAAATAATGCCGGAAAATTCATTTATGGAATTTGCAGAGGACTAGACGATGCTGATTTGCCAACAGCATTGTCAAGCAGCAGTGTGCACGCACCCAATCTAAGTGGATGCAATGGTAATAGAGACCACACGATGGAATTCGGATAAAGAACGTGGATAGAACGTAGTGAGGGCGATGTCTCATTAAAATAAAAAAAATGAAGCAATCTAGGCAAATTGTTATAGACTACCTCTCATTAATATAAAAAAGTGAACAAACTAGGCGAATTTGTATAAACGATGTCTCATTAAAATCAAAAACCGCAATAAGCTAGTCGAATTGGAGTACGACGTCTCATTAAAATCAAAAACTGCAGCAAGCTAGGCGAATTGATATAGACGATGTATCATTAATATCAAAAAATGCAGAATGCTAGGCGAATTGGTACGAATGACCTCATCAATATAAAAAATGCAGCATGCTAGGCGAACTGGTATAAAAGACGTCTCATTAATATCAAAAACTGCGACAAGCTAGGCGAATTGGTATAGACGACGTCTCATTAATATCAAAAACTGCGACAAGGTAGGCGAATTGGTATAGACGACGTCTCATTAATATCAAAAACTGCGACAAGCTAGGCGAATTGGTATAGACGACGTCTCATTAATATAAAAAACTCCGACAAGCTAGGCGAATTGGTTTAGATGATGTCTCATTAAATTAAAAAATGCAGCAACTAGGCGAATTGGTATAGACGATGTCTGATTAAAATAAAAAAACTGCAGCATGCTAGGCTAATGTGTATAGATGACATACCAGGTGAGGCCGCTTAGCCGCAATGTCGCCAAGGCAAGGCATCGGTACAAATTCGCAGTGCTTTTCTCGGATGGGGGAATATCACGAACGAATAGCAATATTATATGTATTCTCATCATTTGTGTAAAATATTTTGATCCAATGGTTAATGAAACAATAGAATTCAGTTAGAGAGCTGTTTTCAACCTACATCTGATTAATAGAACAATTACAGTAGCGAAAGCCCATTTCCCAGAGAAACAAGCCCAGGTTGAGATTACTTGCGTTTGACGAAGGATTTAGGTTGTTATACCTCTGAGCGACACATTTAGATACGCGCACTGGAACAAATGACTAGATTACAATGACCCCCAGTGCCTCAGAGATTAGAAAGGTAAGGGAGTCTATAGTGCAACTCTGTCAGGAAACAGATAAAAGGCTCCAATCAAGGCCATCCAGCGTGATCTTCAACTTACACAGGGTATGGCTCTCTGGAAAGGGAACCTCAGTTTAGCGTCCTATTCGACGGGCTGCGCCTTTGCCGAGCTCATCGGTGCGAGAACGAAGAACGAAATATATCGGCGAAGAAATTGTGTCTCCTTTATTCCCTCTTTATTTTATCCAATTCCTCTCGGTGAGATGAAACGTTAGCAAAAATTATCCTTTGCGACAGAAACTTCATTGTTTTGTAACTTACTTTCTGAAAGAAGTCACTTGGGAAGAAATTGTGAAATGCAAATCTGACATGAGCATTCACAAGAAGCTTAATAACTCATCAAAATGTTAATTTGAGGCATAAAGTTTTCCTTTAAGGTTTACAAAGTGAAGCAAATTCTTACCTAATAAAAAATGCACAACAAGGTTTTGTTAAGAAATCTTAGCAGAAGAATATTTGGAGCATTATGAAATATTTGCAGCATTTATTACGGAACATGTTTTTACTTGTCACTCAATCCCTTCAAATGTGTTTACAATGCAAAATTATAATGAATATTCATTAAATGATTTCACTGTGTATTTACAGTACCTGTTTACACGTTTAGAATGCTGTCAGAAAAATAATGAAGAGTAAAATGCATTTCGGATTTTTCTTTTCACTTTAAGTAAAGTACTATTGTCATCTGGGTTTTCTTCATTTATATTTTAGTAGAAAGCTAAAACCACAATGCAAATTAGTGGAACAGGGCTTTTCTCAGATGATTACAAACATATCCTGTTTGAAATTAACGTTGATAGATTTCATATTCACCTGTAAACTAGAGCAGTGTTTCTCAACCTTTTATGCTTCATGTACCCTCTGGAAATATGAATGTAACTGGCGTAAATTAGACTGTATAATAGTTTGGTTCTTTCTAGGGTCAGTTATGGTAGTGAAACTTAGACACTGTGTAAACAAGATAACAGGAAACTAGATGCTTACGCAGTATCTTGGGTATTAGGTGGTTTAACTTTGTAACTAATGATGAGGTTAGGCAAAGGAGTTTGCAACCTCCTTTAAGCAGCATATTGTGCAGAGAGAGACTCCGTTGGTTTGGCCATGTTGCCCGTTTGAATAATTATAGATTGGCGAATAGGGTTATGAACAGTGTGCCTAAAGGCCTCAGAAAGAAGGGGAGACCTAGGATGCGGTGGGCAGACAATGTCAAACAGGACCTTGTTAGAATTGGTGTGCAGCGGCCGGATGCAGCAGATGTAGCTCAGGACAGATATGCTTGGAGAATTAAACTGCGCGGTCGGTCGGACCTCCGTAGCCCATGGCTGCTTGAGGATGATGATGATGGCGTACCCCTTCTAGATAGATAAAACTATATAGTATAAATGGTTATTTTTACTTTGTTACTAGATCTAGCGACTTTTGAGCTCTCACGGCGTATCCCAAACGTATTTACCGCGTTCCCCACGTTGAGAACCCCTAAACTAGAGGTTTAGCATACATTCAAGAACTTTCTCCTACGCTTTAATTGTTAATCAAAACAAAATATTGTCTCATGATTCAAATTTTCATTAAGCCTTCAGACTAAACCGATCAGTAATGGGTAAACGTCACATGAGATCCCTAAAGTGCATGATTAACAAATTAAAAATTAAACTTTTGTATGTGCCCCTAGTATTTTGGACCTTGCATTCCAAACAGTAATATTATAATTACTATTTGGAATACCCTATAAAGAGGAATTTTTTATAAAAATGATTATAGAGAGATTTGCGAAATCTCTATTTCAAAAAGTGCTGTAGGGCAAGTATCCTTAATTTTTTTCACCACAGTCTCTATATTCGCAGAGCCACTAGTTAGGAAAGCAATATTCTTCAATATAAATTTTCAGTTTAATTCAATAAACCAATCATGCACTAGAAGTCCTCAAATAAAAAATTAGTTGTGCGATATCTGAACACCAATTTTGCCGCACAATGGGCTAAATAATAAGTCACAGAGACCACAAGAGAACATACTAGGGAGAGAGGAAGTTGTGTTTATTTGTTTTACGCTGAGGAGCATTTTTATGCTCACAGTATGTTAAATGGCAAGGTCACAAGGACCCAAGGCTGGGTAGAGGAAGGGTAGGCACTGGAGTGTTGCTAGAAGACAAATGGAAGCATCTAGCGTGTTCCTGATCTTACACGTGATCGTAAATCAGAGAAAATCAAGAGATTGTCGAGAAATCAGAAACCCTGTAACCACAGTTTAACGCCCCATCTGATGGGAGACGGTATTTCGAAGCTGATCGGTGTCCCCTTTATCAAGAGAGGGTAGAGTGCGGGTTAACGGAGGTAAATCTCAAGCGAATGCAGCTGGAAGCCACGTGTTTTAGCTCAGGGACCCATGAAACGTATTCTAAATTGAACGTATAAAGGAAGATATAGCGAAACAAGCGTTTAAATGTCTTTTTTTTCTTTTTAAGGAAGGAAACGGAAGGGGACAAAATTTAATAGCCGAAGACACTGCCCATTTGATAAGCTTTCATTTGATTTGTAATTGATTACTCTCCACCAAATGTTTTTTTTTTAAAACTATGTGAAAGAACTGTTTCCACAAATCGAAACAGCTGTTACACAAACAGCAAAAGAAAAGCAATATTACAAAGGTAGGCCACTGAGAGTAATATTATGTTACAAGATTTTATAGACTTTTGTAAGAGTTTATTAAAGTTTAAGAAAACGCTAATTTAATACAACTGAACTCTCAAAGGGGAAAAAATGCATTCCCGTAATCAGGCCCGGATCTATAAAAAATAAAAGAGGGGGGCATGAAACACAGTCGATCCAGAAAAATGCAAAAAGAGGCAACCAAGAGATTAGATTTTCAATGCAGCATAACATTTCCCCCTCCGTTTTAAAGATCTTTAAAAATTTCTTGAAAAATGAATGAAATATAATTAAGTTTCAGAATTTTTGCTCCTATTACTTTTATTAGCATTCTTCCATGGCCCTCTTGACACTGTGGGTTGGGTTGTTTTACCTCTGAGCAGCACTTTTTTTGCACACCATGGGCTAAATGGCCAGGTCACATGGATCCCGAAGGCTCAGAGAAGGTTGGGAGAGGGGACCCACTGGAACAGCTGTTGGGAGACAGATGGTAGCCTCCCGTCAAGGCCATCCAGCGTGTTCTTTAACGTGCACAGGGTATGTCTCTCCCGCACACGGGGCCACGGCTTAACGTCCCATCCGACGGACGGTGGCCTTTTCAAGCCCATCGGTGTCCCCTACTGACCGTGGGCAGGGCGGGGAATTTTTGCGGAGATAGATCTCAACGCTGACCCAGCTGGGACTCGAACCTGGGAACTACAGATTACGAGCCTGGCGCGCAACCGACTGAGCCACCACCGCCCCTGATACTGTGGATCCGGCCCTGCACATAATACGATCTGACAAATAATGGTAAGGGTTTCAGGAAATACTGTCCGCAAAAACATAAAAGGAATCACATTGAATGTCGTACCTATACATTTCCCCCACACAAATACTTTTATAGGTTATAAAGGTATATTACCAGGACAGCGCCATGTTTCTCAATATATATACAGAGACATATCAGAATAATATGACCACCTACCTAATAATGGGAATAACCACCCTTGGCCTGGATGACAGGTTAAACCAGGCATGGCCAACTGTTTTTGCCCCCGGGCCGGATTGGAAAAAAAAATATTTTCACGGGCCGGAATGGAAAAAAAAATATTTTCACGGGCCGGACGAAATATTAAAATTGAAAAATGTTAAGCAAAACACTTATTTCTTTAAGTAAACAAAATTTTATTATGAAATTTGTTTATGAATAATTGTAAGTAAATCAATACAACAAATTAACATAATAACTAATGCGACGTGTTGAGGCGGTTTGCATCGCTTATTATTTTTTTAATATCTGGTTCTATACTTGTAGTAGCTATTCTTAACACAGCCTCCAAATGTAAATCATTCAATCTTGATCTTGTTGTACTTTTATTTAGATTCATTAAAGAAAAGGTTTGTTCACAAATATAAGTTGAGCTAAAGATCACTAAATACGTCTTGGCAAGTTTTTTTAAATTTCCATATTTTTCATTATTCAATTGCTTATAAAATTACACAAATTTTCTTGCTCTTCTCGATATTTCTCATGTAATAATTCATCACATTGTAAATTAATTATTTCTAATTGTATATCAACAGGAACGTCATCAACTTGTACAGAAAATGGATTTCGGAAATAGATAAAATTTTATCAATTTTTTTGAAGCAATCGAATCTCTGCTCGAAATCTGTCATTAGTGCAAGGATGTTTTTATTAAATGTTTTAACCTTTTCTTTTAAAATATTTAAAGATATGGTCTGTAACGTTGGAAAATGATCAAATTTACATTCAGCCAGAATTGTAGAAAAAAGGCTAAGCTTCATTTTAAAAGCTCTTAATTTCTGTATTAAATCATGAGCAAATAAATTTTTTCCTTGTATACATGTGTTAAATTCGTTCAAATGTGTGAGAATATCCAAAGAAAATGCTAAATCACAAATCCAATTTGGATCTAATCAGGAAAATCTTCATTTTCTTTAAGCATTAAAAATACTTTTATTTCCTCTTGAAGGTCCCACACACGTCTTAAAACTTTTCCCAAACTTAACCAACGGATTTTATTGTGATATAGTACATCTAAATGACTGGTATTTAGTTCTTCAAGGAGATCAATAAATTGCCTGTGATTTAATCCTTTTGATCGTAGGAAATTCACTAATTTCACAACTACATTTGTAACATGATCGATTTTTAAAATATTTTTGCACTATGCAAAAATATTTTACTCGCCTGCTGGCAACGTCGCTTGAACATCGAGTGCAGATGAGTATAAAAGTTTTAATTCTTTATAACGGAATCTTTTTTAAAAAATATAGAAATATCGAGAATTCATTCGATTAATTACTAGAAGTTAAATGTTAATATTGAAAAATTGTTCGCGGGCCACATAAATTCATTAAGCGGGCCGGATCCGGCCCGCGGGCCGTATGTTGGCCATGCCTGGGTTAAACCGTGGCCCCGTGTGTGGGAGAGCCATACACTGTGCACGTTAAAGAACACGCTGGATGGCCTTGACGAGAGGCTACCATCTGTCTCCCAACAACTGTTCCAGTGTGTCCCCTCCCCCAACCTTCTCTAAGCCTTCGAGGTCCATGTGACCTGGCCATTTAGCCCATGGTGTGCAAAAAAGTGCCGCTCAGAGGTAAAACAACCCAACCCTGGATGACAGCGGCGAGACGGCGTGGCATGGACGCAGTGAGGCCCTGGAAGGTTAACAGAGGCACACGTGCCCATTCGGACTTCAGCAGTACACGGAGGTTCCGGAGATGACGTTGTTTGTGGGTCCGCACTCCGAACCTGTTGATCCAAATGGTCCCAAAAGTCCTCTATGGGATTGAGTTCGGACGATTTCGCCGGACAAGGGAGAACGGAGACATCGCTTCATGTTCCTGGAACCAGTCACGCACCACCTTAGCGACATGGCAGGGCGCATTGTCCTGTTGGTAGACACCATCACCACCAGGATAAACGTCCAACATGAAGGGATGCATATGGTCAGCGAGGATGGATACACGTAATAGTAAGTGTGTGGCAATCCCGGTGTTCCGCAATTCTGAGACTGCACTACACCTTGAGGGAGTTGCCACGAAACCACATCAACTAGCTAGAGAATATTTCAGTATCTGCCTTCAGAAAAACATTCCTAACTGCGGGAGAAGACCTCGTGAAGAGAGAAACACTGTTTTTATTAACAAGCCTGTCTGTTGAAATAATCATTGAGGTGCAGTGAGAGTGGGATCTTTTGGAATTTTGAATCATTGCCTAGGAATATGCCCAATCACTCACTGGATTTTGTCCAAATACTTTGCCAAAATAATCAGATGGTATCTTTTGAATTTAGAGCCAAAATATTATAAGAAGTTCTAACTTTTTGCATGGGGAAGCTAGCATGATGGAGAGTCCTCAGGCTCTCCAATCGACAAGTCACACTTATTGGGCTGCAGTCCCGTTCTGCATGACCCTCAACTTCGTCCTCTCCGACAGGATACCAACCGGCGGCCTCCCCAGCAATACTTCAAGTCGGACTTCGCTGCAGCCGAGCAGATGAACCCACATGACCGGGGACTCCAATCCCGGTCTGCAGGCCCCACATGACCGGGGACTCCAATCTTGGTCTGCAGGTCCCACAAGGCCACTCCATCCCAACTGCATGACACCCCAGACTTCGCTGGAGCGATAAAGGAGCCCACTTCGACTGGGGATCCTTCCAATTGGCAGGCCCTCAGTAAAGCCTCTCCATCGGGACACCAAGACGACCTAGGACTTCGCAGGGGCCAACCAATAAGTCCTCTTGACTCGGGACTTCAGTTCCAGTCGGCAAACCCCCAGCCAGCCCCTCCATCGAGGCCGCAAGGTACGCCAGAGACACCGATGAGCTGGCACCCAGTTTCACAGAGGCACTTTTAAATCCTCCACCATGTCTTATAAGAAACCTAACCTTGGTAGCCTAAAAAGTTAATGGAGACTCTTAGTTTGGCTTTTCCATCGATAAGCCAGCTGGCTGGGGTGGAAGCCCCCTAGCCGCGAGCCTCCAACTTCGTCCTCTCCATTGTGAGCTGGCCGAAGGGCCCCCCCCCACACACACACACACCAATGAACAGTACTCCGACCACGATATCACTGAGACCGCATCAACAAGCCCACAGGACGAGTGCACGAAGAGAGTATGCAGCTCAGTCCGCGCTACCCCCCGAGTAAGGCCCCTCACTCGGGACTGCAACCCCTTGCTTCTCAGGGGACAAGTCAATGAGACCACAGGACCGGCCACCCCCAGAAACCAATCCGCAGTCCATAGACAGGCCCCCTCCACTGGGGGCCACAAGACATCTGAACTCCAGAGAGCCTGCGATCCGAACCCAACTTCTCACAGGCACCGTAGGCCCCACCACCACAGCAAGGTGGTCCCCCTCAGGGGGGAGCGAGGATGGACAACGAAATAAATCGTGACAATCCCGGTGCACCACAGTACTGTGACTGCATATTACCATAAGGGAGTTGTCACTGAAACCACTATCGACTAAAAAGGTTCCTGTCAGTTTAAGCTTGCCTTACATTGTACCTGCCTACAGCTGGAGAAGACCCTGGTGAAGAGAAAAGCACTGCATGGGATTTGATTGCCTGTCTGTAGAGATAATCATTGAGGTGCAGTGAGAGTGGGATCTTTTAAATTTTTTAGTAATCCCAAGGAATATGCCCATCACTCACTGAATTTTGTCCAGATAATTGCCAACAAATAAAATAAAAGATGGTATCTTTTGAATTTTGAGCCAGAAAATAAAAAGAAGTCCTAACTTTTTGAGCCCTCCACAGCAGAGGCTCTTAGGCACTTCCATCGATAGGCCACACCTAATCGGGTGACCAAGCCTTTCAGCATGACCTTCAACTTTGTCCTCTCCATTGAGCTGGGCACCCACAGCCCGCTCACCATCTCGGTCTTAACCGAGCCAAAGCCGCTTCAGGGAGCACTTGACCGGATCTCTCCCAAAGCCAGTCAGCATCCCTCCCACGACCCCGACAAAGTCGTTAACCTACCGGGGCTTGCATCACTGCAGCACCCAGACCCCACTTCGCAGAGGAACCGAAGTTCCTCCACTGCGAAAGCTATATGGCCAAAATTAATTCCGTGGGACTCTTAGTTTGGCTGTTCCATCGAAAGTCCGTTGACCAGGGCAGGTACACCCGGTCGCGAACCTCCAACTTCTACCTCTCCATTGTGAACGGGCCGAAGCCCCACAGTGAACAATCATCCACCTCGGTATCACAGAGACCGCATCGAGGAGCCCACGGACGAGTGTACGAAGAGGTGCACAACTCAGTCCGCAGTACTCCCCATTGAGCCTGCAGAAGACAGGGTACCCCAAGCCCGTCCGAGGCCCTTAGAACGGCCCCTCAACCGGGGCTGCAACCCCCAGCTTCGCTGGGGACAAGTCAATAAGCTGACTGGACCGGCCCTCCCCAGAGTCAGTCCGCCAGCCTTCAACAGGCCCCCTCCACCGGGGGCCACCAGAATCATGAACTCCAGAGTGCCAGCGATCCGAGCCCAACTTCTCAGAAGCACTGTAAAAATGTCGCCCCCCCACCGGAGCAGGGCCTCTTCGTCAAGGAGG
This sequence comes from Ryuthela nishihirai, assembly GCA_038380435.1. Classification (NCBI taxonomy): domain Eukaryota; kingdom Metazoa; phylum Arthropoda; class Arachnida; order Araneae; family Heptathelidae; genus Ryuthela; species Ryuthela nishihirai. The sequence goes on along the minus strand of JAWZYU010000007.1, from coordinate 84,242,472 downwards.
TCCTGCTCCGGGAGGGGGGGCGAGGATGGACAGGTAGCCATTGGCATTCAGGGACCCATCCAGTAGTACCAGCTGTCCCAGGTCATACCAGGAAAATATACCCCAGACATGCACACTGCCACCGCCAGTCTGTACTTGACTGACAAGCATGCCAGGGTGTTGGTTCTTGCGTGTCTGACGCCGTATCTGCCACCGGCTGTCACTTTTGTGGAGTAGAAACCTCGATTCGTCGGAGAAGGCAACCTTTTCCCACTCTTCCACTTTCCAATGACGGTAGTCCCGTGCAAACTGCAGGCTTCGTTGACGATGGACCTTGGCTAGCATGGGCGCCTTTACACAGAGTCGACTCCAGAGATCCATGCATAACAGGATAACCTCTACTGTTATGGGGGATACATACCCGAGTGCCCCAGCGTTCATTCGATGGTCAATTGCTGCAATGTTGCGCGTCGATTGCACTTTACAAGTCGACGGAGGCAACGTTTTCCTCTGGGGTGGATGGCCTTTGGGGCTCCACAGTTATGACGTCTGGAGGTACTCGATGTTCCAGTGGTCCATTCTTGGTACACCCTTGCTACAGCACCTCGCGAACACCCCACGAAGTCTGCTGTTTCTGAGATGCTTCCACCCTTGGCGCGGTAGCCAATGATTATTCCCATTTGAACGTCCTCTGCCCACTGTTCTCACGTTACGCACTATGGGTCATCGTGTCCTGGCCAGCCGCTTACATCTCCGTGTTGTCGATCTTGTCATGTGAACTCTGTGATGCGCCTGGGCGGGTACACTCAGATTCCGTGAATGGCCATATCATTCTGATACGACGGTGGATATGCATATTTCAGGAATGCTTTCAGTTAAAATAATACTTTCTTGAATATGTATATTATTTTCCTAGATATTGGTTCTCAAAATCCCATCCTTAGTTTTTGGATACCCGTATAGTCGTAAGCTTAAAGATCCATTAAGATTGATTTCTTATGATTTTTCCTGACAGTGTTGGGCCCTTAATTCAATTAGATTAAACGATCCAAAATTCATATATAGTAGATGACGCTCCCTGCATCGCATTCTTTCATTTCACATGCAGTTTGTTACGATCAACACTGAAATTTTCTTTCCTCCATTTGTTTCGGGAAGTCAAAAAAAGAGGAAACATAATTTGAAGTAGATTAGACACTCCCCATATCGGAAGCTTTCATTTGAGATATAACTCATTACGCTGGACAATCGCTAACACACTCCAAACTTTTTTACTGGGGGAGTAAAGATTTGGAGGCGAAACATTTACTGTAATAAAATACTGAATTTGGTGGTCCTAGTTTGTACGGTTTAAGACGAGCTTTTGATGACACAAACAGGCAGACAAACAGAAAACTTTCTAAAATATACGAGGGCCAGTCAGAAGCTTTACAAAGCATAAAATTCCATTATTTTTTTGTTATAATCCGAAATATGAGAAATGCACACTAGTACTACTACGATCCCACTACTTGTCGACACAGTATTTACCAGATCGTAGCATTTATCGTCGGCATAGAATCACGGTAGTTAACACTACCGTGATTCCTTGTCGGTAGAAATCCGTGTTTATGTCCGTCAGCCATCGTTTCACCGCTATGTTTATGATCAAGTCATCCAAATTACACGATTTGTTAAACCCTAAGTCCTGAATGATGTTGACGTCTGTTCTATGAGATTGACTGACGTCATGTAGCAATTAGTTCACCATAATTCTTCTGTTGTTGTTAATCTCTGCAGACCCACAATAACATGAACTACTGACAACATGCACTTGTGGAAAATACAACTGACTCGCAAAAGCAGAGACTTATGTTGAATGAACTGCAACATGTTTTGAATCTGTCGCATGTTCCATGTCATTAACATCATTCAGAGCTTTGGGTTTAACAAAGTACATGGAAAAAGGACACGGACTTCTCCAGACAAAGAAAGAAAACTTCATCCCATTAGTACAATCTTTGCAGACAGACACTTTCACCGAAACTCTGGGCTTATATCTGGCTGCTAAATAGCTGCTAACAAACTCATATTGAAAATTTTGGAGTCCACGAAGAGAAAAATTTCGAGGTATGAGAAAAAAATTGAAATTTCCAGGCAGAAATTTTAGCAAAATCGAAGCATTGGAGCCAAAGAGAGGAAACGACTAAGTTGGAGTTCACGGATCAAATTGCGAAAGTTTCGGACCACACAAAAAGTGGAAGTATTTCTCGATGATACAGGAACTAATTTGATAAGATTACGTGGGCTTTTTTTAATATCTTTTTATCTGCAAGAATTTCAAATTTTTTGTGAAATATTTTAAGAATAATTTTAGGTCCATATTCAAAACATTTTCCGAATGTCTTATTATAGATCTCTGTGTCAAATTTCTTCATTTCACCTTTCCATTGATGATTTTATCTAGTTTCTCTATTGCAAAGTTAAATTCTTTCCAGTCTATTTTTTGTTTTTCAGTTATCGGGTTGGGAGAACTTTTTTTAGGGTTTTGGTTATTGATTCCCGTGTTTCTTCAGCGTTATATATTTTTGTGCCATCTTCACGATATAATGTATTTTGTATTCTTCTTCCGATTCCAATTCCATGTCGTCTTCAGAATCATATTCAGTTTGTTTTGCTATTGTAGTTTCCATTGTAGTTTTTTTTATGTTATCCTGATTATTGCTTTTGATGATCTTGTAACGGTGTAGATGTTTTCTTTGCCTTGATTGCCTCAATCCATAGTTGTTTCTCTTTTTTTATTATTATCTTGTTGAGTGTATGATATTTGACGTTGTTGTTGTTTTTCTTTTTCTTGGTCATTTTTTTCCCACTTCTATTAATTTCTTCGTTTTTTTCTTGTTTTTCTGTGATTCTTTTGCCTTTTCTTCTACAGCCATGGGCTCTACCACAATTTCAACTAAAGTAGAGGGTATTTTTTTCTTGTTTACTTTTGGGCATGTATGGACGTTTTGAGATGAAATGACCTCGTTTTTTGGCATTTCTTCCGTAGCCGAATAACCCTTTGTAGTCAATTGTTGCTGTATAAGTACGGAATTTGACAAAGTTTTGTATTTCTTGCTCGATTTTCATTCTGCATATTCGGGTGCCACTTTTTATTCCTCCTAATTCCGTAGTTTTTCCATTTCTCTATTATATTTTCATTTGAGACTAAGAAGGGTAATTTGGCGATTTTTACCATCTTGATAGGTTTTCCTACCTGGTAAATCTCTATCTCTTTTTCTTCGATCTCTATCTTGGTTCCTTTCTTTTTTAGCAATGTTTCAGTTGCGTTTTCACTTTTTAGTAACATGATTGTGAGTTTTAAATGACCTTTAACCTGCATGTATAGTGTATCACATATTTGGACGATAGCACGTGGGAATTTATTATTGTCATAGAGAAAATGTGCGGAAGGCGAGATCCCAGAGCAAAGAATAAATCCATGACCTATTCATATCTCGAACCCTGATCCCGTTGATCCGTAGTCATGAACATTATCCAATTGACACCTTAGGTAAATTAATAAAATATAACAATGCAAAATTATACCAAACATTAAACAAAAACAAAAAAGGGAGGGGGAGAGAGAACATATTTAATATTTTAAAAGGGAGGGGGAGAGGGTTGTGCGAATGGGGAGGGGGAGAAGATTGTGCTAATGGGATAATTTTTCTTTAATATACACAGTCGTAATAAATACGGAATAATAAAAAGGGAGGGGATAAAAAATAATAATAATAATAATAAAAAGGGAATTAATAAAAAGGGCGGGGATAAAAATAATAATAATAAAAAGGGAGGGGATAAAAAATAATAAATACGGAATAATAAAAAGGGAGGGGGAGAGAGAACATAGTTAATATTTTAAAAGGGAGGGGGAGAGGGTTGTGCTAATGGGGAGGGGGAGAAGATTGTGCTAATGGGATGAATTTTTCTTTAATATACACAGTCGTAATAAATACGGAATAATAAAAAGGGAGGGGATAAAAAATAATAATAATAATAATAAAAAGGGAATTAATAAAAAGGGCGGGGATAAAAATAATAATAATAAAAAGGGAGGGGATAAAAAATAATAAATACGGAATAATAAAAAGGGAGGGGGAGAGAGAACATAGTTAATATTTTAAAAGGGAGGGGGAGAGGGTTGTGCTAATGGGGAGGGGGAGAAGATTGTGCTAATGGGATGAATTTTTCTTTAATATACACAGTCGTAATAAATACGGAATAATAAAAAGGGAGGGGATAAAAAATAATAATAATAATAATAAAAAGGGAATTAATAAAAAGGGAGGGGATAAAAATAATAATAATAATAAAAAGGGAGGGGATAAAAAATAATAAATACGGAATAATAAAAAGGGAGGGGGGAGAGGGAAAAATTCGAAAGAGTTTACGACTGTCATCATTTGAGCTTTCATTTGACACCTAACGAGTGGAAATAATAGCAGAGCAACTTTCACATTTCCCGCTTTTTAAGGGGGAAAAATAGTAGCAGAGTGCCTTTTCACATTTCCGGTTTTTTAAGGGGACATCAAGGGTAAAAGGAGAAAAAGCAAGAGAGGTATATTTTATTACGTTCAACACTCCCCTCATCACAAGCTTTCATTTCATATAAAACGTGTCTGCCCTCACGTTCCGAATATATAGCGGAACAGTGGTCTCTGATTTCTTCATTTTCACGAGGGGAAGAAGGAAGGGTGAAAAATATTTAACCTGTGTGATAAGCTACTTCATTTGATGCAGAGTTTGGGACTTCAGCCTTCTGATGATAGAGAGGAAAAATCGCTTTCATGTTTCCCCTTTTTAGGTTGGAAGAAAGCATCATGGGGGTCAGCTTTATATAGCTTCCACGCGTGAGAAGCTTCCATTTCACGCATTGCTCGTTACTTTCGGCACTCGGGTTCTAGAGATATAAAATGGTTTTCATACCTCCCCTTTTTAGGGGGAAGAAAACATGGAGGTAATTTTTTTATATCCTATGTCATTCCGGCGTTATAAAATTTCATTTGACACATCTTTAATTTTTTATGTTTCGTAAGAAAGATATGGTGGGAACAATTATTTTGTCAAATCCACAAACCGACAAAGGACGAACGAAAAACAATAGGAAGAGACATTTTTAAACTACTAATCTTTCTATATGCACTCTAAATAGTAGAGAGAGCCACAAACCAAGAAAGTAAGAGATATTTCTAGAATTGAGAACATTATGAAAGTGATCCTCGTGGACTTTTTTGAGGCAGACAGAGAGAAATGGCGAAAGTGTGGCGGCAAGCGCTATCCAGGATTTTTTTTTCTGGGAAACGATTGTTGAACTTAAGTTAGTTTTCAATTGTCTCGAAAAACATTTTGGCAAGCCAAAGAGAGTAGCTTGGGCAAGATATTTGCTTCGAAGGTGGTCGAGGCATGGGGTTGGGTTGTTTTACCTCTGAGCGGCACTTTTTTGCACACCATGGGCTAAATGGCCAGGTTACAAGGACCCCGAAGGCTCAGAGAAGGTTGGGGGAGGGGACCCACTGGAACAGCTGTTGGGAGACAGATGGTAGCCTCCCGTCAAGGCCATCCAGCGTGTTCTTTAACGTGCACAGAGTATGGCTCTCCCGCACACGGGGCCACGGCTTAGCGTCCCATCCGACGGACGGCGGCCTTTCCAAGCCCATCGGTGTCCCCTACTGACCGTGGGCAGGGCGGGGAATTTTGCGGAGATAAATCTCAACGCTGACCCAGCTGGGACTCGAACCTGGGAACTACAGTTTACGAGCCTGGCGCGCTACCGACTGAGCCACCCCCGCCCCCGAGGCATGGGGAGGGCTTCTTTTAACCACGAAAGATGCTTTTCTCTGTTGGCAACAATGTTTTATTTCTGTTGGTGATTCAGAAAAATTAAATTTCACAAATCGAGAGATAATTTCCCCTCTTGCTTATTCATTTCCTAATTTCACATTTATTCTTTCCTGGTTGCTGATTTAAAATAGGAGACATATCACGCCCATTTCCAATACCCTGACAAGCTGAAACTGCTTTGGTCTCGTTTACTGATTTTTCATTTAATGCGGCGTTTTTTCTAAAGCCTTCAATTGTGCCTGTAAATCGTTTTATCGGTTTTCAATTTCAACTTTTCAGAGTCAAAAGAAGTGCTTCCCACAGAATAGGTGCTTTTATGGCAGTTAGAGTAATTCAAAGTTGATTTCGTTTTAGATATTACAATAAGACGAATCGTAAATTAAATTATAAATTGTAAACTAGTATTATTTATATAAATTTGATAATCTAAGTGTACTAGTGCTAGTGTATATTTCTACTCTATTGTATTTGCTTCTAAGATCTACTTGTTGCTGACATTGTTAGTTCCTACAAATAAAATTGTATAGGATATAATTTGTTCTCTTGTTCTAAATTTATAACAAGAAATTATCGTGCAATAAAAAAAATATATTTGAAAAGGTAAGGTAATATATTTTAGTCAGGTAATATATTCAAAGTTCATATTGCCGTCATCATTAATGTCCTGAAAGAGCTTACCTGATAATCTCTTGGTGCGATGTTTTATAATAATCCCAAGCACTAGCAGTTAACACTAGCTGTAAATGGAATTCAAGCCTAAAACAACTATAGGTATAATTTCTTTGGAAGAAACAGCTTTCTCTATTGTTTATCTCAATTTATGTGGTTTCGGAAAATATCTAAGGCAGAGAAAATGACCTCCAAATAAAACACGATTAAATTATTTTCACTAAACTTAAGAAAATGATACCTTGTTTTAATCATCTTTTTTTAAATTATTAATTTTTGCTACATTCATCCTCAAGCAGCAATGGGTTACGGAGGTCCAACCAGATCGTGCAATTTGATTCTCCATATAAGTCTATCGGGAGGAACAACTTTACACTTTACCACTATACGCCAATTCTAAACAAGGTTCTGTTTGGCTTTTAGCAGGTGCAAGTAAAAGTATTTACCCTCCCCCAAAAACTTTTGCCGTCATCAATAAATTTCTTTTGACACCACAAATCAATCTGCCCTTTTTTTAGCTCGTTTTTAAAAAAATTATAATAATAATAAATAAATAAATAAAGATAACATTATGACTTTCTCGTCTATCCGTCTGTAGATATCCAACTTTTTTGTTTTTAAAGATAAATTATAGACTTTTTTTTTTCCATTGGATAGGCATCGATGAAATATTACTTCCGAATCTTCCAAAAGATTAAACTGTGCCCTCTAAAGGTGTAAAAAGTTGAAAATTTCCAAGATTTTAGCGAATATTAAAAACGACGCATTTATATTATAAATTTGAAATTTTTATGGTAGAAAGTGAAAGTTGTGAGGTTTTCGTTTGGAAACAATGTTTCTCCGTTATATTCCTGGGGTAGGAAAGAAAACTTTTTTTTTAAGAGCTAAATGGAAATAATTTTAGTATGAATGGTACCAATAAAACTTTATAATTCGCATTCTTTAAATCCTTAGGTAGGTTTAATTTGCATCGATAATAAAAAATAAATACCCCCTCAAGCAGCTGCTTGCCACAGAGGTCTGACATTAACCTGTCAGTTTATATGCCATAGTAGAAGGTCGGCAGGACCTCAGCAGAATAACAACACATACATCCATGCCTTGACCCGGGGCTCGAACCCAGGTCCCGTAGATCAGTAGCCAAGCGTGCTAACCACTCGACCACGGGAGAAGACACTATATACGGAAAAGCAAAACGTTTAACAGGTATGGCAAGTGGTTTATTTATGGCAAAAATTTAAAATTTCGGTGGTAAAGTATGAAGAGATATTCCTTTGGCAGCAATGATCTACTTCCTTTCCTCATAGAGGTGTGAAAAAGACAACTTTTAATTTTAAGGAATAAAAGAAAAATGTTTTTTTATGTTGCATAAGTACCAATAAAATAGAATTACTTGCATTTTCCCAATCAACCATTATTTTGAATTAAAAATTTTAAAGAGCGCAAAAGTAGGCAAACTTCATTCTCTTTGAAAACGAGATTGCCATTTTAGCCCAAGGCGATATATGTTCCTCTAATCTCTGTTCCGACTGATTTTGTTTACTTCTACCTTAAGAGATATTAAACATTTATGGATATCATTAAATAATTTTTCTGTCCCTATGCTTGAAATAAAATATTACAAATCTTAAGAAACGAGATTTCAAAATGACGCTGATAGGAAACTCATGTAAAGATATCAGCCTTTTGTTGCATGGCAATTTTCATACTGGGCTGATCCAATCACTAGCGTACAGCCCTTAAAATTGCCCCACCCCAAGCTGTCGCTTGGAAATCTTTTCCGTGGCTGGCCGCCTTATTACTGGTTTCCGTCCTACAACTCCCAAGATAATTAAACTGATAAACTTATTCGAGAACACAGCCATTCAAAAGAACGGAAATTACATGGTTCAGAACTATCCATCTGACTAACTTTCATCACACTAGTTTCTAAACATTTGAAAAATTCACGAAACCTTATTGGTCTAAAATGACCTTTCCTCCACCTTTGGTAATATAATGGTCAAAATTTTTTTACTCCGAAAGAATTCGTAAGTTGTTGCTCGAAGATAAATCTAGGATTCGTCAGCCAATCAGAATACATTATAGTATGATCAATTGCGGTATAAACCATGGTAACTAACACTATCTTCAAATAAACAATTAATAGTCATTGCGAAATTTCCTGACGCTGTTTTAACTACCTCCTCCTCCCACATAATACATTGAAAATTACACTTCTCTCTTACTCCTATTCATATCCTATTTGTCTTTACTCTTTTCCTAGAGTTAGGAATGAATGTTTTTCTAAACATCTTTCCTTTTTATTCCCATTTGTTTGTGCGGCCGGGGTGGCTCAATCGGTAGCGCGCCAGGCTCGTAATCTGTAGTTCCCATGTTCGAGTCCCAGCTAGGTTGGGTTGTTTTACCTCTGAGCGGCACTTTTTTGCACACCATGGGCTAAATGGCCAGGTCACATGGACCCCGAAGGCTCAGAGAAGGTTGGGGACCCACTGGAACAGCTGTTGAGAGACAGATGGTAGCCTCCCGTCAAGGCCATCCAGCGTGTTCTTTAACGTGCACAGGGTATAGCTCTCCCGCACACGGGGCCACGGCTTAACGTCCCATCCGACGGACGGCGGCCTTTCCAAGCCCATCGGTGTCCCCTACTGACCGTGGGCAGGGCGGGGAATTTTGCGGAGATAAATCTCAACGCTGACCCAGCTGGGACTCGAACCTGGGAACTACAGATTACGAGCCTGGCGCGCTACCGACTGAGCCACCCCCGCCCCAGTCCCAGCTAGGTCAGCGTTGAGATTTATCTCCGCAAAATTACCCCGCCCTGCCCACGGTCAGTAGGGGACACCGATGGGCTTGGAAAGGCCGCCGTCCGTCGGATGGGACGTTAAGCCATGACCCCGTGTGCAGGAGAGCCATACCCTGTGCACGTTAAAGAACACGCTGGATGGCCTTGACGGGAGGCTACCATCTGTCTCCCAACAGCTGTTCCAGTGGGTCCCCTCCCCCAACCTTCTCTGAGCCTTCGGGGTCCATGTGACCTGGCCATTTAGCCCATGGTGTGCAAAAAAGTGCCGCTCATAGGTAAAACAACCCAACCCATTTATTTGCAGTTAAATTTAGCAGAATATAATTGTTAGCGATAATGTAATAAATTAGTTAATTTTTATCATCGCAAATGAAAAAAAATACTATTTAGAGAAATAAGTGCATCATTTTAGCATTACATAACACCACCTCCGAACCCTTTCACATTGTAATGCGCCCTAACACAATAATCCTGATCATATTCAGTACTACCGTTAAGTAATTATGAAAAAAAAAACATTTTTTTTACTCATAATGTGATATTAAAAGCTGAATTTATTTACTATTTTAATTACAAGAATGGGATTTGAAACAGCATTGGTAACCTCTGTGGCAAGCAGCTTCTTGAGAGATAATTTATATTGTTACGGCAGATGAATGTGCTATATGAATTTATGATAAACGTGTCATTAACGTTCGCATATGCTGCGTGAGAATTACGTAACCAACGAATTGGAATACAGAACCTATCTCAAAATTAGGAAAGATAGAATTGTTATGTTTGAGTTGTGGAAATCCGAAAGGAGGCATAATTAGTTTCAGTATGTACACGATGGGGTGTATAAAGTGTCTCAAAATTCGGAAAGATAGAATTGTTATGTTTGAGTTGTGGAAATCCGAAAGGAGGCATAATTAGTTTCAGTATGTACACGATGGGTGTATAAAAGGTCTCAAAATTAGGAAAGATAGAATTGTTATGTTGGAGTTGTAGAAATCCCAAAGGAGGCATAATTAGTTTCAGTATGTACACGATGGGTGTATAAAGGGTCTCAAAATTAGGAAAGATAGAATTGTTATGTTGGAGTTGTAGAAATCCCAAAGGAGGCATAATTAGTTTCAGTATGTACACGATGGGGTGTATAAAGTGTCTCAAAATTCGGAAAGATAGAATTGTTATGTTTGAGTTGTGGAAATCCGAAAGGAGGTATAATTAGTTTCAGTATGTACACGATGGGTGTATAAAGGATCTCAAAATTAGGAAAGATAGAATTGTTATGTTTGAGTTGTGGAAATCCGAAAGGAGGTATAATTAGTTTCAGTATGTACATGATGGGTGTATAAAGCGAAGAAGTATTTTTGTATGGTGAGTGCGCGGAAGGTTGATTAGTTTATTGGTATGGATCGTGTTGGTAAGATGGTAAAGGAAAAGAAGAATTCGTCGTCTTGTGCGTGGTGATCAATGTCTGAAAAGAATTGGTTCTGAGAAACCAATACACTTAGCAGCACTTTTTGGAGTACTTGATGATTAAAATCTTAGAAGGAACTCATTTATATAGTTATATAGTTTAATAGTTTGTTTAGGAATTGGTAAGGATATTCTCGTTAGATTGAATGTTTATTTACCAACATGATTTTATTGTTCCTTGAATGATATTAGCCTTCTTTTGTGATTTGGATGAGAATAGAATTGAGATAACGAATCCTTCTGAAAGTTTGTCTTTGTATTATTATAAAGTTTCGTGCAGGTTGGTTTAGTTTGTTTATAAATAATTTCATCCATGCTTTTGTAATAAATTGCATTGTTTTGTAATTAACATTGTAAAAATATTTACTTGAAGTCACGCTCAGTGCTCATCCATTTAAATCGTAGCAATATATTATATATTTTAAGCCCTTGAGGAAACCCACAGTTAGTTAACAGTGGCTTTCCTCTGATGAGGCTATGATACTGAAACTCGAGGAAGGGGAATTAGCTACAATAATTTACTAAATAAACTTTATTTAATAAAAATAAATTCCAATATTAAAACAATATTCACCAGGTATAATATATTTTATTTGCATCTTTTTCTTGAAATTATACGTATACTTCTATAGTTTTTTTCTCTCGCGACATAATTAACATAGTAACAGCAGCTACAGATCTGACAACAGAACTGAAGCCTACATATAACAAATAAACAGATTGTGTAGAAATAGACTTTAACAATTATTAAAAATATCTGGGGGAAAAAATTATCGCTCACGCGACGGGAATCGAACCGCATATATCTAGACAGTTGCGGATGCGATTCCCATCACGTCAGCGAAAATTTTTTTCGGATGTTTTCAATAATTGTGAAGTCTATTTCTACACATAATCTGTTTATTTACTATGGGTAGGTTTCAGTTCTGTTGCAACCATATAGTAGCCAAGCTGGACCTGTGAGATGCACAGTTGTCTACTTGTAGATGCCATCTCCACTGGTATGCATGATGGCCATAAATAGGTGTAAATGGTCAGCCATGAGTTCTATATACCAGGATGCATTGAGAATCGTCGGTACCAAAGGTCCCACAGACGTCCAACTGAAGACACCCAGACCATGACTGAGCCACCACCAGCTTGTACTGTTCCGACTTGACATGCAGGATCCATGGCTTCATGGGGCGCCATAAACTCAGTCTCCCATCGGCGTGATGAGGTTTAAATCTAGATTCATCACTCCAGTCTATCCGTTGCCAAATTTCGATGGTCCAGCCGAGTGGTTAGCGCGCTTGGCTACTGATCCACGGGACCTGGGTTCGAGCCCCGGGTAAGGCATGGATGTTCGTGTTGTTTTCTGCTGAGGTCCTGCCATCCTCTCAGATGGCAGGACCTCAGCAGCTCTACTATGGCATATAAACTGGCAGGCTCCTGTCAGACCTCTGTGGTAAGCAGCTGCTTGAGGGGGTATTTATTACTTTTTATTTTAGTTTCGATATTCCTTAGCCATGCAAGGCGTTGAGCCTGGTGTTGTGCCGTTAGAAGTGGGACTCTCCTAGGTCGGCGGCTCCCGAAGTCAAGACAATGAAGTTAGCGTTGCACGGTCTATGTACTGACTTTCCGGATCTCCCATCTGAATGCGGCTGGAACCCGCATTCAGATGGGAGGTGATTTCAGATAATGTCTGGCCCCTATGGTCCATAGGATGCGTGTCAGACGGCGAAGCCCACGATTATTCAAGGTTGGTTGTCCTTTGCAGTTTGTCGGGTGCTTGTTTTTTTGCCGGATTTTCATATTCCCGGAACACTCTTGAACCTGTCGTACGAGAATATCCAAGTTCGTTGACAATTTCGGAGATCTAGTGTCCCATCCGTCGGGCACTTACGATCTCCCCTGTGTCAAATGCATCTAAATCCCGCGCCTTTCCCATTACGCTTCTCACGACGAATGCTTGGGGATGCCAAAGCTGACAGCAATATATGACAAGAATTTCAGCCATGCATTCGCGCAAATGCGGGACTTGCGGGACTAAATTTGAGTAACTTCTCTAATCCCTAATTCGATGGCACTTCAGTCTGTGACGGCTCTGTTAATGCTTCTTTTAAAAATTTAATTCATACGCTGACATTTAGTTGATGTCAAAGAAAATAAAGAAAAAAGGTTTTAGGAAAATTAAACAGTGGATGAAAAATGAAATTTAATAATTTTACGTAACACTATGACGAAATGAAGAAAAATCCTTCAGATATATCGCTTAAACAGTTATTTTCCCGTGCCAGAAATTTTGTTACTAGTGCCATAAGAGAAACGAAAACAAAATACTAATAAATTTTCCAAAGCAGGTAAAAACCTGAAAAAGCAGTGGAATGTAATAAATGAATTATGTGGTATCTTTAAAGAGAAAGAAAACTCTCCCCGTACAGTCGCTCAAAAAAGTATCCGAACACTATGGTTAATTACAAAATTCAGAAAAAATATCTGGCAAAGATTTTCTTTAGAAATTAGTGATCTGGCAACCTTCGTGTACGTACACAAAGGTTGCCAGATCACTAATTTCTAAAAAAATCGTTGCCAGATATTTTTCTTGAACTTTGTAATCAATCATAGTGTTCGAATACTTTTTTTGAGCGACTGTACAATTAAAAGTAAAAAAGAGGTAATTAAATATAATGATGACCCTTGTAAATTTCCAAATTTGTTCAACGATTACACTGGGCAGCAAATGTTCATAAAAGTCATGCCTCTGAGATAAAAGTAGCCATTTTCTAAAGATTTTAAGGTGCTAAACACGAATGTGACAATGAAAATGCAAAATTGGATACGACTTTTGACAAATCCGCAATAGTTTCTTATATAATGGAGTAATACATATATATGACATGTATCAGTAAAACTCAGCTTCTACTTCCGACGTCGCTTTGCCCGTCGCTTGTACAGCTGCTCAGGATCATCTCTGGCGAGCGTCCAACAGTAGTCAGTCAACTTTGAAGTGGACCGTTTCCCTGGTATCGTTTCTCCATCGTTGCAATGTCCTGGTGAAAACGTTCACCGTGCTCATCACTGACCATGCCACAGTTGTCGGGCAAGAAATCTAAGTGGGAATGGAGAAAGTGGATCTCTAAGGACATATTGCAGCCAAGTTTGTGATACAGAGACAACATATCCTTAACCAGTTTCTTGTAGTTGTCTGCCCTGACATTCCTGAGGAATTTAGTTCACACTAGATGAAACATGTCCCAACCCTTTTTCTCGTCACGCTGAAGCAGAGTGTCGAACATCTGGTCTCTGAACAGCTCGCGGATATGAGGACCCACAAAATTCCCTCTTTAATTTTCGCTTCGCTGAGTCGAGGGAATTTGTCAACCAAGTACTAGAAAGCTGATGCAGTCCGGTCGATGGTTTTCCGAAATTTTCATCAACCGAGTATGATGTGTAGGAACAGTAGCAGAATTTTGTGCGTTTCTGCCAGTACTGGGTGTTCCACATTCTTACCTCTGACCTTCAAAGATTTCTTCTGAGACCAGTTTCTCTTCACGTTGTGCAAAGTCTTTGCTCGGCTGTCCCATTCACATAAGAAACAGCAGTACTTCGTATATCCCAGCTGCAGACCCATAACAGAGTCACTACCTTCAAGTCACAACAGAGATGCCAGCCATACTTGCTGCATTGAAGACAGTTCAACAGCTGTTTTAGGTTGTCGTAGGTTTCTTCCATGTAGACAGCGTGTCCCACAGGAATAGATGGAAGTCGATTTCCATTATGCAGCACACTGCCTGGAGACTCAATTTCGAGGAGTCTATGAATAGTCGCCATTCTTGAGGATCATGTTTGATCCCGAGGGCATTTGTCAGGTCATCTACATCAGAGCAGAACACAAGGTCATCTTCCTTTCTGAAGTAAGATGCAAACTGCTTCTATCTGTTGTTCTAGTGAGTTCGAAACGAAACCCATAGAGCAAGAATAAATGAAACCACTAGAACATTCTCCTTGACAAGATTCCATTGTTTAAGTCTTGATCCAAGTAACTCTGCATTGGCCTTGGATAGCTCCAGATCACGAACAGGATCTTCGGTGAGAATGCATGGCGCAGATGACACGCTGTGGCAGACATATGGATCATCATTAGACACCGAAGGCTGCGGAGAACCCAACGCCGGTTCGCCTCCCTCCTCATCATCTGAATCGATGGAAAATTCTTTTGGAGGTTCGGGAATGGAAAGGTCTTCGCCATGCGGAACTGGTCAGAGAGCAGATTGTATATTCGAGTACGCTATTTTCTACTTCTTTTTCTTTGTGATGCCTCCAGAAACAGGTGGAACCATGCAGAAGTAGCAGTCATTTGCATGATTGCTTGATTCTCTCCAAACCATACGAATAGCAAACGGCATCGCCACTTTTTCGCCTTTCAGCCACTTCGGAAGATTTCTTCCACATTACTGCAGCATATGTGTGCGGCTCAAGCCTTGTCCAGGTCTTCGATCTTGCATCCAAAATAAAACTCATACACCGTTTTCACTATTGGAGTGATAGCCCTTTTCTGTCTTGCAAACGTCACTTTCCGCAAATGTAACAAAATGTATCTGCCCTATTAACACAGTTACGAGCCACCACTACTGCTGGATTATGACTCAGGGGATATGAAGTCGCTCAAAATACTTGCTCACCCTACGAGACATCGCTTACAACTAACGATTGCATCATCTTTTGTCCGCGATCGTAAAGCCGCGATGTCATGACTCAATTACATTGCATCAGACAATGATGCAATACTTCTGGGGGTTGTGTGTATGGTGGGCTAATGGAATACAACGAAATATATTGAAATCTGGAGTTTAAAATTCAGCGTTGCGAAATGGTTATCCATGTACTCAATGCGGACTAAATCGTTTATACATGACCATCTCTGTCTCTCCTAAACAAAAGACAATCGACAAATTTTATTATCATTTTCGTGTTCAGCATCTGGAAATTAGTAAAGATTGGCTATTTTCATTTGAAAGCCTTTTTGTGTGCTGCCAAGTATTTTTTTTGCCGGAATTGTACGTAATTTGAACAAAGATTTGGTTCAAACAAATGTTGATGGGGAGGGAGATAGAAAATCATCAAGTGCAGTAAGTTCTTTCTTCTTAACGCCAGTAATAGCTAAATATATTAGGACTCAAATTATACTTCTACCAAAAAATAAATCTCCAAGTTTTGATGGCTTAACCGCAGAAATAATTCATCTGTTGGGAGAAAAATTTATTGAACTACTTGTAAATCTATTTAATCTATCCATTGAGAAGGAATTTTTCCTGATGTTTTGAAAAAAAAAAACTACTATTGTCCCTATCTTTAAAGACGGTGTATCAAAGGGATTAGGGAATTATAGACCTATTGCATTATTCTCTTAATATCTAAAATTTTTGAAAAAATAGTGAAAAATAAATTATATGAATATCTGAAAAAGAAATGTTTTATCAGTAGCAATCAGTTTGGGTTTAGAGAAAAAATTGGTACGGATTATTACAGGAAACAAATACGATTTACACAGCGATACATAACAGTGATCATGCATTAATAATCTTTCTGGACATTAAAAAAATATTCGATACGGTAAATCATCAAAATTTTATACAAAATTTACAAGCTGCTGGAGTTAGAGGAGTGGCATTGAATTGGTTTCGCAGTTATTCAGCTAACAAAATGCAAAACGTAAAAATAAATGACACATACAGTGCTTGGACTAAAGTTGAATATGTAGTGCCCCAGGGATCTGTTCTGGGTCCCTTATTATTTATTATTTACATCACTGATTTAGATTCCATTACCCTAACAGGAAAATTAACTATTTTTGCTGACGACACTTGCCTGACGTATACTGGTTCTGACTCTTCGATTATTTATAAGCAAGTAAATAGTGATCTAGAATTAATTGGGAACTGGTCCACAAGTACTTTTTTAACAATAAATCTGAAAAAGATAAATGCAGTTTATTTCTATTTGAAGAAAAATAGTTCTGTTATAGATATTTTACACTGTAACAAATTGAAAAATCATGATAGTAATTGTTCATCGAAAAGTCACTGTAAATATCCTCAAAATTCTTCTGTGCAGTCAGTGAAATATTTAGGTATTTGGACTGATACATGCCTACCTTGGAACGTGCATATAACATGGGTTAAATGGAAAATCATCCGTAACCTGGCCCGCTTATATCTCGTAAGACACTTAGTTACGTTTAAATTTATGTGCACACTATATCATGCATTAATACGTTCTAAATTAACATATGGTATAAAATCTTGTAGGGGTATGTATTTCAATAATCTTAAACAACTTTTAGTGCTGCTAAAGAGATTTATTCCCTTATTAACTAATAGCCCAAAAACGCAACCTTCGTTACCTTTGTTTCGAGAAGCACGAATTTTGCCTTTACGCTATGATTATTTTTTCGGAATTGTTAAATACTTTTACTTTAGAAATGAAAGCATTAAAATTGATACGAATAAATACCAATTAAGATGGGATAAAACCATGAATTATGAAATTCCTGCATTACATAAGGAAATTTTTTAACACTATTATTTGTACTTAGCATCGAATTTCATTTCCTCTCATGGGCTAGGAAAGGCCGCCGTCCGTCGGATGGGACGTTAAGCCGTGGCCCCGTGTGCGGGACAGCCATACCCTGTGCCGTTAAAGAACACCCTTAATGGCCTTGACGGGAGGCTACCATCTGTCTCCCAACAGCTATTCCAGTGGGTCCCCTCCCCCAACCTTCTCTGAGCCTTCGGGGTCCATGTGACCTGGCCATTTAGCCCATGGTGTGCAAAAAAGTGCCGCTCAGAGGTAAAACAACCCAACCCAATCCTTTCCTCTCTCCCGGTCAGCATGAAAAATATCAAGAATTATCATTTGTTTTCTAAAGTTCTCAAGAATTATATTTTGAAGCTGGATTGGGTTGTTTTACCTCTGAGCGGCACTTTTTTGTACACCATGGGCTAATGGCCAGGTCACATGGACCTGGAAGGCTCAGAGAAGGTTGGGAGAGGGGACCCACTGGAACAGCTGTTGGGAGACAGATGGTAGCCTCCCGTCAAGGCCATCCAGCGTGTTCTTTAACGTGCACAGGGTATGGCTCTCCCGCACACGGGGCCACGGCTTAACGTCCCATCCGACGGACGGCGGCCTTTCCAAGCCCATCGGTGTCCCCTACTGACAGTGGGCAGGGCGGGGAATTTTGCGGAGATAAATCTCAACGCTGACCCAGCTGGGACTCGAACCTGGGAACTACAGATTACGAGCCTGGCGCGCTACCGACTGAGCCACCCCCGCCCCTTTGAAGTTGGATGATGTGGAAACTTTTTGCATTAAACTATTAGAACTGTTTATATGTAACATAGATATTGAATATTTCTTCCTTTCTAACTTTCACACTTTCTGGATTACTAGAAATTTTTTGTTTTGAGTTGTTTTCGTTTTTTGTGTATTATATTCAATGTGACGACTGACGTTTTCAATTTAAATTGCTTCTGTATGGAGATCTCACGAACTCTTGTGAGACCTCAAAAACCTTTGTATATTGTTAAACATTATCTGAAATAAAAATTATCCATCTATCTATCTGACAACGTTTTGTCAAATCCACAAACCGACAAATGTCAAAGCCAAAAGCAATAGGAAGATAGGAAATAAAAAGTAATGTTGAACTCGAAACTGAAAGTATATCATAATAAATTTCATATCAAATAAAAACAGTGCGACAACAATCCCTTCCAGATAAAAATGGGGTGGGATATTTAAAACCAGCAGTAATTTTAGCAATATTTATGGTAATAGTAGCGCAGTAGCTAACGCTACTTTCCAATATAATTAAAATAACGAAAAGTTGAAAAATTCAGGATAAAACTTTATCACAACTTCTAACCGATGAAATGCTATTCCTTTTAGCTATTTCGCAGTTTTATTTCCATGCAATATGCTACACAAATGCAAATTTCTCTACACAATATCTCATTTCAATACAGAGAATTCACTGATACTCAGAGAACGCAGTAGGAACAATATGGCGACGCTCGGTTAGTTTTCCGATGATAGGGCGCATCCCCCTTTTCCTGCCTCCATGGCAGGGATAGAAGCAGTTGAAACAAGACTCAAAACAATTTTTAAAAAAAAGTGAATTAAAACCTTGTACCGTGGCCGAGTGGTTAGCACGCTTGGCTACTGATCTAAGGGACCTGGGTTCCAGCCCCGGAATTAGGCATGGATGTGTGTGTCGTTTTTCTGCTGAGGTCCTGCCATCCTCTGAGATCTCCTACTGTGGCATATGAACTGACAGGCTCCTGTCAGACCTCTGTGGCAAGCAGCTGCTTGAGGGGTATTTATTTTTATTTATATGCAATTTGTGAACCTTGACCGCATAAATTTTTGGAATCGAGGTTCGCTTGCATATTTTAAATTTAGTATTTTCATAAAGTGCAATATGAATTATTTTTGATATTTTGGTTATTGTATTTTTCGGTAATTATTTAGTATAGTTTCTTTTGCCGATATTTTGTTTCTTTACAAAAGTTGTCAGTGAAAGTAGACCCTTTTAATCTCAAAACCGGAAGAGATCCATACTTGACGAATTCACTCCCTTTGTGACCTCATATTTTTTTGGTGGCTTTTAATTATAATGCGCCCGACAAATTCATATGAAACGAGAATTTATGACTATAGGATTAAACATTTATGAAGTTAAATATAATCTTATTAACGGTGCATATTCCACATCTATTTATTCGTAAAATTAGCGATAAAAACGGCAACTGTTACTAACTAGACGCGGAAGCAGAATAATGATTTTTTTAAAACTTTTTAATAATATTCAAATGTACAGTTATAAATTCTTCTTTCATATGATTCCGCATGTCCCATTATAAAAAAGCTACCAAAAAATAAAAGGTTAGAAAGTGAATCATCAATAAATTTAAAAACAGTTTATATCACATTTGTCAAATATATCCTCCAATATACACAGTCGTATCAGAATAATATGTCACCTACCAGTGTATATGTATAGTAGATGGTCATATTATTCTGATACGACTGTGTATATCAATGCAATAAAGTAGTCCCTAAAATTATTTTCATTCTGTAACACCATAAAAGGCAAAAATGCCATAACACAAATCAAGAAAAATCAACGCAAAATCTTGAAAAAAAAATGCATTGCAGATATACACTTAAAAACAAAAAGTGTGCCCCATAGATTAAATCTAGTGAGATAAAACTCCTTTAGATAACACCTAATCATGTTCATACGCCATAACATGGTTTCAATATATATAGGATGACGAAATACAGAGAAAGCTGCCGATTATCGTAATGGAGTGAAGCTAATTTAACTGAAGGGTTAACAAACGTAATGCTTGGTTACATATTTTTAACTCACACTTCTTTTCGTACGAAATCGTTCATTACGATAATCGGTAGCTTTCTCTGTATTTCGTCATCCTATATATACTGAAACCATGTTATATTAACCAACTCACAACTCCATAGACTTAACATTAGGTGGCAGCAATATACCGCAATAAACAACTGTTTTTAATTCCATAATTAATCATAATTCCTAAAATTGTTTTTGCGTTTGTACATTTACCTATCAAAATCACAGCTGTTTTTCCGATTCCTGGAAACCCTTAATGAAGAAGTAGCGAAGTAGCCATACTAAAAAGTTACCTATTTTTGTAATTTAAGAAACATTTCTACACTTCTGAAACAGTTATGACAAAAATGTGTGAATCTTCAAATGGTGAGTAGGCTGATCTTATTGAGTTTTACTTGAAATAATATTATCCACATTATCGTACGAAAAGAAGTGTGAGTTAAAAATATGTAACCAAGCATTACGTTTGTTAACCCTTCAGTTAAATTAGCTTCACTTCCTTACGATAATCGGCAGCTTTCTCTGTATTTCGTCATCCTTATTTAAAAAATGAGATGTAACTGCGTTACATAATATGGATCATTCTCAGAGGACACTGTTATTTATATTAATAGAGAAAACTGTTACAGAAGTGCAAGAAAATAATAGCTTTCATGTAACGATATCTTTCGTGCAACCAGTGCGGAAATTTTTTTCGTGTTACTAGACACGTAAAAGAAATTAAAAGTAGCAGCCTGGCTTATTTTGCTTTCCAACCATCCAGTCCAAACTGATCTGTTGGGCTCAGTTTCTCAGGAATTCTTAAGAAGAAGAAAACAATTCTTTGGTGGAATTTGGCAGAAAGCGGTACAACTTTCTTCTTGGAATCAGATTCTCAGGAAGGGCATGGAATACGACATGATAATATTACATTTTTGTCAGAAATATCGTGTTAAAATAAAACTTTTCAATGTAAAATGAATTGCATATTTTAGCAGGGAGTGCGGGTGACTCAGTCGGTAACGCGTCAGGCTCGTAATCTGCAGTTCCCAGGTTCGAGTCTCAGCTTTGAGATTAATTTCCTCCCTACCCACGGTCAGTAGTGGACACCAATGGCCTTGGAAAGGCCTGCTTCCGTCGGATGGGATGTTAAACCATAGTCACATGTGCGAGTACCTTGTGCACGTTAAACAACATGCTGGATGGCATTGACGGGAGGCTACCATCTGTCTCCAAACAGCTCCCCAGTGGGTTATTTAAAAATTTGTTTCGTTTCAGTGGGTCCCCTCCCCTAAAGCTCTCAGCCCTCGATGTCCTTGTGTCTTCTCGCCATTTAGCCCATTGTTTGCAAAAACGTGCCATTCAGGGGTAAAACAACCAATTCCATATTTTAACACTGATTCCGATTATTTTGCTTCCGTCGGATTGGACGTTAAACCATAGTCACATGTGCGAGTACCTTGTGCACTTTAAAAAACATACTGGATGACATTGACGGGAGGCTACCATCTGTCTCCCAACAGCTCCCCAGTGGGTCCCCTCTCCCAAAGCTCTCAGCCCTCGATGTCCTTGTGTCTTCTCGCCATTTAGCCCATTGTTTGCAAAAACGTGCCATTCAGAGGTAAAACAACCAATTCCATATTTTAACACTAAATTCCGATTATTTTGCTTCCGTCGGATGGGACGTTAAACCATAGTCACATGTGCGGTACCTTGTGCACGTTAAACAACATGCTGGATGGCATTGACAGGAGGCTACCATCTGTCTCCAAACAGCTCCCCAGTTGGTTATTTAAAAATTTGTTTCGTTTCAGTGGGTCCCCTCCTCTAAAGCTCTCAGCCCTCGATGTCCTTGTGTCTTCTCGCCGTTTAGCCCATTGTTTGCAAAAACGTGCCATTCAGGGGTAAAACAACCAATTCCATATTTTAACACTGATTCCGATTATTTTGCTTCCGTCGGATGGGCCGTTAAACATAGTCACATGTGCGAGTACCTTGTGCACGTTAAAAAACATACTGGATGTCATTGACGGGAGGCTACCATCTGTCTCCCAACAGCTCCCCAGTGGGTCCCCTCTCCCAAAGCTCTCAGCCCTCGATGTCCTTGTGTCTTCTCGCCATTTAGCCCATTGTTTGAAAAAAGTGCCATTCAGAGGTAAAACAACCAATTCCATATTTTAACACTGATTCCGATTATTTTGCTTCCGTCGGATTGGACGTTAAACCATAGTCACATGTGCGAGTACCTTGTGCACATTAAAAAAACATACTGGATGTCATTGACGGGAGGCTACCATCTGTCTCCCAACAGCTCCCCAGTGGGTCCCCTCTCCCAAAGCTCTCAGCCCTCGATGTCCTTGTGTCTTCTCGCCATTTAGCCCATTGTTTGCAAAAACGTGCCATTCAGAGGTAAAACAACCAATTCCATATTTTAACACTGATTCCGATTATTTTGCTTCCGTCGGATGGGACGTTAAACCATAGTCACATGTGCGGTACCTTGTGCACGTTAAACAACATGCTGGATGGCATTGACAGGAGGCTACCATCTGTCTCCAAACAGCTCCCAAGTTGGTTATATAAAAATTTGTTTCGTTTCAGTGGGTCCCCTCCCCTAAAGCTCTCAGCCCTCGATGTCCTTGTGTCTTCTCGCCATTTAGCCCATTGTTTGCAAAAACGTGCCATTCAGGGGTAAAACAACCAATTAAATATTTTAACACTGATTCCGATTAATTTGCTTCCGTCGGATGGGACGTTAAACCATAGTCACATGTGCGAGTACCTTGTGCACGTTAAAAAACATACTGGATGTCATTGACGGGAGGCTACCATCTGTCTCCCAACAGCTCCCCAGTGGGTCCCCTCTCCCAAAGCTCTCAGCCCTCGATGTCCTTGTGTCTTCTCGCCATTTAGCCCATTGTTTGAAAAAAGTGCCATTCAGAGGTAAAACAACCAATTCCATATTTTAACACTGATTCCCATTATTTTGCTTCCGTCGGATGGCACGTTAAACCATAGTCACATGTGCGAGTACCTTGTGCACGTTAAAAAACATACTGGATATCATTGACGGGAGGCTACCATCTGTCTCCCAACAGCTCCCCAGTGGGTCCCCTCTCCCAAAGCTCTCAGCCCTCGATGTCCTTGTGTCTTCTCGCCATTTAGCCCATTTTTTGCAAAAACGTGCCATTCAGGGGTAAAACAACCAATTCCATATTTTAACACTGATTCCGATTATTTTGCTTCCGTCGGATGGGACGTTAAACCATAGTCACATGTCTGAGTACCTTGTGCACGTTAAAAAACATACTGGATGTTTTTGACGGGAGGCTACCATCTGTCTCCCAACAGCTCCCCAGTGGGTCCCCTCACCCAAAGCTCTCAGCCCTCGATGTCCTTGTGTCTTCTCGCCATTTAACCCATTGTTTGAAAAAAGTGCCATTCAGAGGTAAAACAACCCATTCCATATTTTAACACTGCTTCCGATTATTTTGCACATTACACTAATTATCTTGCGTCCGATTCTACTATTGTTATTGACTGAAAGAAATAAATTTATTAAATTCAAGGTAATCAGTATCTATGATCGAAACTTGCGTCAAATTTCCCAAGCTGCTGGTTAAAGCAAGAAACTTCAAATAAAACTGAGGCGTTATTGATTTCCAATATTCTTGTGCCTCATTAGTATCGTTCGATTTTTCTAAAATGGAACTTTGCGATGATTTCGTTCAAGACAGCTAAAAGGATGATGCAACAAAGTCTGAAAACAGCACTGATACCGACTTTTGTAACAGACAAGGTAGAATTCAGAATGGAAAAATCGTGACAACACCCCACGGAAAATGACAATCAAAGCAAATGTTACTGAAATATAGATTACAAAGATTCTTCCTGCATACTCAAATCATAAAATATCCATTATTTTCTGAGAGAAGTGTGATTGCTTTCACGTGTTACTAGTGAAACAGAGATCGCAGAAATGATTGCTTCAAACACAGTTGCTAAGTTTTCGAGCGAAAGAAATTTAATCTTATTACTTTTTCTCGTCTTTTATGAACACGCAGAAGTAATTTTTTTCGGGAAAATGTGGCCAAAATTATATATTATGAACTCGTATATGCCAGCAAATGTGGTTGAGAGAACTTTATTCTGGAGTGAATATTTCGCACAATTTAGGACAACGTAATTGTTGCAGCGTTCACACATTTCTTACTTTCATTTTCAGTTTGTATAGTACATTTAAAGCGGCGTGTCCTGGAGAATGAAGCAAGTCATGTCATCAGAGCTTAATCTGTGAAGGAAAGTACAGAACGACATCCAAGTAATTTCTTTTTACAGAACGAAATAGGTTGTGTTGTTTTATCTCCGAATGACAGTTTTTGGCACACAATGGACTAAATGTTCAGCTAACAAAACCCCAAGAGCTCAGAAATTGTTTAGGGAAAGGTATCCACTGGACAGTTGATAGAAGACAGAAGGAAGCCTCCCACCACGGCTATCCAGCATATTCTTTACCCTGCCCAGGGGGGCTCAGTCGGTAGCGCGTCAGGCTCGTAATCTGTAGTTCCAAGGTTCGAGTCCCAGCTGGGTCAGCGTTGAGATTTATCTCCGCAAAATTCCCCTCCCTACCCACGGTCAGTAGGGGACACCGATGGGCTTGGAAAGGCCGTCGTCCGTCGGATGGGACGTTAAGCCGTGCCTCCGTGTGCGGGAGAGCCATACCCTGTGCACGTTAAAGAACACGCTGGATGGCCTTGACGGGAGGCTACCATCTGTCTCCCAACAGCTGTTCCAGTGGGTCCCCTTCTCCAACCTTCTCTGAGCCTTCGGGGTCCATGTGACCTGGCCATTTAGCCCATGGTGTGCGAAAAAGTGCCGCTCAGAGGTAAAACAACCCAACCCAACCCTGCCCATGGTATGGTTCTTCGGCATATGGTGCCACGGTTTAACGTCCCACACGACAGACGGCGGTATTTCCAAGTTCATTCTTTTCCCATTTCTCACTGAGTCAGGTTGGAGGTATAGAGAAAATTACTCCCAATGTTGCTACAGTTAGGACTCGAACCTGGGAATTGCAGCTTGCGAGTCTGGCGTGTTATCGACTGAAGTAACTCTCGAGCTAAAGAACGAAATGAACCCATTAAACTCTGATTTTTGAACCATACGTATTAATTACTTAAGACAGATCATCAAACTTTATTTTTTCAGTGGATTTGTGCATATTTATATTAGAGTAGCGACGAATTAACTATGTGCCTTAAAAAAATATTCCTTGTTGTTTTCCTTGAATCAAAAGTATTAGGCATCATTTGTTCTTCAAATGGTAACAAGGCAATCTCAAATCCGTTTAAGAATTAATAAAGCTGAAATGGATTAATAAATACTGACGAATAAGAATGAAGTTTAGAAAATAAATCCAAATAAATATTTCTGAGTAAAAGAAGGTTAAGCGGCAATAAAAACCGCAAATGTCATTACTACAACATTACCCCAAATTCTACACAATGATCTCCCTTCAACAAGAACTGAAAGCTATTGGTGGAAACTCCCTGCCTACGTTAGGCCAATTCATGGTAACCCTCACTTTCAACGGAGCAACCTTCCGACACCCACTGTTGCCCTCGACGTAAAGACCACCAGATACGATATGATCTTGGGTACGACATATCAAAGAAGCATGATGTCATCATTGATTTTCACATGGATACCCTCAAGAGAGAGGAGAATGGAAATTTTAGTCAGCGACTCAACCAATTCCACCGTCCACCTGCACCCCGCAAGAGCCACTTGCGCTCCCCCCCCCCCGCTTTCAACGTCCATCAGACGAGTGGACAGAAATTATGTATACCCCTACGAACCGAATGCATAGCCCTCATCGAATGTTCCGACCTCAAACTGAGAGGATGCACAATACTCGCATAAAACCACAATAAGGTTAAAACCGGATCTCTGCGTGTAGCCAGGTCCGTGAATATCGTAAATAATAGAGGAAGACTCAACGTCCGAGTCACTAATATTTCCACAGACCCCATTTGGTTAAACAAGCACATGCGAATTGGAACTCTTCGAGGGCACATGCAAATCGTTCCGTGTCGAAAGGACCGATAGCATGTATTGGAACTCTACATGTTATCGGTCCCCTCTACACGGAACAAATCCAGCCCCCTAGTCGCCAGCCGAGGGGGAAGTCACAGCCCCTGTCATTGGATGATTTCCAGTTGAACCATCTTGGGCCCAGTGAAAAGAAACGGCTGGGAAAGTTGCTAATGAGGAACAGCGATGTGTATTTGCACAAGATGTGAGCGAATTGACCGACACAGATGCCGTGTATCAAGAGATTCACCTCACAGACAACAAACCAGTGAGACAACGAGCCTACAAGGTGCCTTCTGCGCTGCAGGGCAAACTGGATAGATAGATAGATGATTTATTGGATAGAGGAGATATCGAGAGATAGTTTTCGATGCACTAAAGGGCACTATCGAGAGATAGTTACTATGATATATATCAGAGAGATAGTTTTCGATGCACTAAAGGAGGCATACTCAGGGAGAGTTTAAAGATACACAGAGGTAGTGGATATTTAGGCAATGTCAGGAATAACCAGAATTTAAGCACATATGCCGACACTGAGAGTTATGGAGAGCAGCTGACTAAAAAGCTGAATTTGGCATATGACCTAGTGAGGAAAAACCTAGAGGTTGCAGCAGAACGACAGGAGAAACATCGCAAACTTCAGTAGATAAGGGTATAAAAGCTGGGGACCTTGTTTTTCTATACAGACCACAAGTGCTCCGACGAAAAACGAGGAAACTCTCAAAATTTTCCACTGGACCATGGAGAGTCCTCCAGCAGGTCACCACAGTCAACTAAAAAATGACAGTCACCGATTCCCACAAGGTTGAAACTGTACATATCGATTGCCTCACGAAGTTGCAACAACGTAGAACCCATCTGCTCGTCGGATCAACTATTTCCGACCCCCCCCCCCCACTTCAGTGCACCGAACGCTCCAACCCAGAGCGCACCCAGAGTCTGAATCAGAAGACGATGACTGGGATTTGGACCGGCGAGCCAACCAGAACCACGTCACAAGCCGTCCGAACTGAGCAGCTACCACCCAACCAACGCAAAGTACTCCCTCGCAGCAACCGACTCCACATTCTTATTCATTGCGTCACGGTGGCCCAACTGATAGAATCACTGCACTCCCCACTGGAGACAGGATTACCCCCGCCTCGACCCTCGCTTGTTACAAGGTCACCAAACCCGCTGGACCTCTTGCACAACCTTCAATACTGCCAACGCTGCGATCTGCACCCAGGAGAACTACTTCTCCCTCGCAATCAAGCAACCGCCGCTGCATGCACACGCTCAACGCTGGTGATGAGTTTAGGAGAGGTTCCTACAAGAGCGAACTGCAGGATTTTCCCGGCATGCCTTTCATCGTAAAAGGACGCCTGAGCGACCAAGCCGCCTCCGGAAGACACACAGCTCCCCCTTTTCGCTGCAACACGCACCCCATTGGAGCAAGCCATGCTTCACAACAGCGCCCCCCTACCTGCCGCCGCTCCATGATGAGAGATTCGGCGAATTCTAAGCAGTTCCAATGCATGGAATGGGAGATCCACGGAATGGAGGAGAGATGCACATGGGCGAGTCTGCGCAGCAGACAGACGTCAACAACACACGCTATGCTGTCAGGAATCTAATCAACGCGGGAATCAGGATTATTTGAAGGGCCCTCGGATAACTTGTGAAGCCTGTGTTCTGATTTTTTGACGCACCCATTCATCACGCACTACTCGTATTAGTTAAAGGAAACGTAATTCGCGAACGACCTCCCCCCACATCGAATCCACTAGTAATGTAGGACATGACGTCATCTTTGCATTCTTGTTACTATTGAGTTAGGTCTGAAGTGAGCTATTATAGTGTTATTTTGAATTGTGATATGAGAACTGTCAACTTCATGGAGATAATCATTGTGTATTGTTAATATTGTTCCTCGGAATTGTATTCGTTTATTAGAAGTGAGTTTTAGTATTATTTGACATTGTACTGTGAGAATTCTCAACTTCATAGAGAGCCGTTTAGGATTATTATCGTCCCTCGGAATAGTATTCGTTTGTTAGAAGTGAGCTTCATCATTACTTTGCATCGTGATTTGGTAATTATCCACTTCATAGATATCCCCAGCATATTGTAATTGTCACTCGAAATTATGTTCGCTAGTTAAAAAGTACGCTTCAGTATTATTATGCATTAAGATGTGAGAAATGTGAACTTTGTGGAAATGGTCATTATGTAATATTGTTATTATTGTTACTCGAAATTGTGTTCGCTCATTAGGACTCTACGTCCATAGTAAAGACTGTCACGTGAGATACTGTCACGTCATTAGGAGGTGTCAGATTTATTGATCCCATGGATTATTATCGTCCATGCAGTATATTTGTTATCGTCAATAAGTTAACTGCTTCGGCCCAGGCCTAACAGCCCTGGTATAGACTGTCACGGTGACTTGTTAAAGAAGTGGTTGTACATAGATTGCCACATGAGTTAAGACGAGTGTCCTTGTGTAGGTTATGTAAACAAGAGATTTTTGTGAGACTTTAGAATCAGATGCTGATGGAGGAATTTAGAAATGGTTGTGATCCTTGCGACGATGTCAATTGAATTGTGACCTTGAGCACCGCTCTGAATCGTGTGCTGTACTACTTAGTGGACAAATCAGTGTTCTCGGCTGTGCCCAACCTACACATTTGTGGATTACGACAACCTACAACATTAGTGGATTACGACTAGTGCAATACGTTATATTACTTCGAAGTTGTCACACAGTCGTTTGATTTATGTGAATCGAACCCTTGCTACTGTTCTTTTATTTCGTGTGTGAAAGTGCTCTCTATGTTAAGAGACTTGTAATCGTATACAATTGTAGTTCTGTGTATTGTATCGTTAATACTCGGTCGTATAATCGGACGTTAATCGGCGATCTGTTACACTGCCATATTTGGTCTAAAGTCTGTCTATAGGAAGCAACGAGAAGAATCGCCAATCTATTTTAAGGGTCATTTGTTTTACTTGACTGAGTCCTGTGAGACTTGGCAGAATTAAATGAGCTTTCGACGACCTTTAGAGTTAACAGAACATTGTAATGTGATTATAGCATCTACAGTTAATCCCTGTCGAGTGAAGCCCCGAACAATACGGATGTCTGATTGCCATTCAGTGACGAAATATGCATGAGAAAAGAATTATCACCAAAGGACACTGAACTGGCTACGATGAAACTATTATGAAAATGCGCTACACCGAGAATAATGAGGAAGGAGATTATGAAAAGGCGGGAAAGAAGGGAAAAACACAGAACACAGAGGGAACACAGTATGCGACCACGACAGCAATAACAGAGTTAATTTTGTGTCTTTTCACGTATTGTCGAGTATGTCCAGTGGTTCGGCGTTGTTCGCCGTCTGATGCGGGTAAGCTATCAAAAGATATCGGCAGGCGATGAAGGATCCTGCATAGTAATACGCTCATTAATTCCACTTCCTCAGACTGTGATCATCTATGCATCCAGGTCTGTATGCTATGACCTTCAGGGAACTGCCTGCTCTCCTAAACCGTGAGTCGGAGTTTTCTTTGACGACACCACTTACGGTGTCAGTGTTCACCTGTGCTTTCAGGACATAAATTTTTATTGAATTTCAGACTTTCCATAGCTTAGAACAATTGCTACTCAGAACAATTTCAACTACAGCAACACTTCCTCAGTCCTAGATGTACTTGGCAGGCCCGAACTTCTCAGCTACACCGTCTGGTCATCAGCATCCTCAGCTAATGGTGGTGTGAGCTCATTAAAAAGTTGATTTGTAAGAGACCTGGAGATGATTATGTCCCCCGACGTTTTTACATTTTCGCCCCAGGTAGACGTCCGTCTGCTCGGCTGTCCAGGTGTTTTTCCAGTGGAGTTGGGTAGGTATTCGTTCAATTTTGTTGCGATCTTATGCAACCACGGCAATTCCCGGTTCCGTCTCACGACACTACCAAGTTATGAAAAGCCATGACTATCTAGAGCCGTGGGCAAGAATGCGCCATATAGACGCACCTCAGCCCCGACCTCACATGGCAGCAGTCCTAAAAAAGGAAAGCTAACCACCGGAAGAAACCTAACTTTAATCTGTTCCCCGGTTAGCCATGAACAAGGATATGTATATCCAAGTTCGCTCGGCATCCGGGGTGGAGGCTCTTAGTAAGGCCCAGACTTTGATGAGGGCTCGACCTGATGGGGCACAAATCTTTTCAGAAGAACCCTCGAACTGCTCACCCAGAGCACCTGATAGGTGAGGTCTCAGACACCGTCACCGCCCAACCGGTTGGCGGCATCCTCGACCTCGGTTGGTCTTGGCTATGTCCAACCGGTCCAGCCACTCCGGCCAGCACAGCCTTCGACCGGATTGCTGGGCTCGAAGCCCCCCACCACGCCAAGGTGGTCCCCTATCGGGGGGGGGGGGGGTAGGTATTGATCTCTATGTTGCGATCTTGTGCAACCACGGCAATTCCCGGTTCCGCCTGACAGCACTACCTGGTTAAGAAAAGCCATGACTACCTAGAGCCGGGGGCAAGGAATACGCCCTATAGGCGCACCTCAACCCCGGCCTCACATGGCAGCAGTCCTATAGAAGGAAAGCTGACCACCGGAAGAAACCTTACTTTAATCTATTCCCCGGTTTGCAAATGTGCAAGGATATAAAGATCCAAGCTCGATCGGCACCCGGGGTGGAGACTCTTAGTAAGACCCAGACTTTTTGAACAGCTCATGCCTACTAGGCCGGGGGTACCTTTCGGCAGAGCCGTTGAACTGACCACACAGGTCCCTGAGAGGTGAGGTCTCCGACACCGTCACCATCCGACCGACAATCAAGCCGGCCGGCAGCATCTTCGACCTCGGTTGGCTTTAGCCATGTCCAACCGGTGACCCAATCCGGCTGGCACAGCCTTCAG
Source organism: Ryuthela nishihirai (assembly GCA_038380435.1). Classification (NCBI taxonomy): domain Eukaryota; kingdom Metazoa; phylum Arthropoda; class Arachnida; order Araneae; family Heptathelidae; genus Ryuthela; species Ryuthela nishihirai. The sequence goes on along the minus strand of JAWZYU010000007.1, from coordinate 84,211,282 downwards.
CCGGGTTGCTGGGCCCTAGGCCCCCCCACCACGACAAGGTGGTCCCCTATCGGGGGGGGGGGTAGGTATGTCGTATTCATAGATTTCACTATGGGTATGCCATGTAAGTACAGCCTTGTTTCTTAGGCGCCATTCAAGAAATGATATGCTGCACGCCCCCCCCCCCCCCATCTGTCCTTTGGTTGATGCATCGATACTTACCTGTTGTCTTAGAAGAAGCATCGAGAACGTTCCACATTTACCTAGAACTGTGCCTGGAGACGAGGACGCTGGCCACTGAAAGCCGTCAATGGGAGAGCTTGGCGTTGCAGGGTTTTGAAACGTGCACTGAGAACTTTGAGTCAATCTACCGCAGTCTCCCGAGTCTGCCGAGTTGAGTGAGTCAACGAACGTTTTCACTCAACTGTCGTCCTGTTCGACATCTTCTTTGTGTAAGGTGTTGTTGAAAACGTAAGCTTTTAATATGAACAGCAACTTGATATGAGCAACTATCACGGCAACTGGGGCGGTGGTGGCTCAGTCGGTAGCGCGCCAGGCTCGTAATCTGTAGTTCCCAGGTTCGAGTCCCAGTTGGGTCAGCGTTGAGATTTATCTCCGCAAAACTCCCCGCTCTGCCCACGGTCAGTAGGGGAATGGGCTTGGAAAGGCCGCCATCCGTCGGATGAGACGTTAAGCCGTGGCCCCGTGTGCGGGAGAGCCATACCCTGTGCACGTTAAAGAACACGCTGGATGGCCTTGACAGGAGGATACATCTGTCTCCCAACAGTTGTTCCAGTGGGTCCCCTCCCCCAACCTTCTCTGAGCCTTCGGGGTCCATGTGACCTGGCCATTTAGCCCATGGTGTGCAAAAAAAGTGCCGCTCAGAGGTAAAACAACCCAATCACGGCAACCGGTTGGATGGAATGGAACAGGTCAGCCAGTCTTCTTTTTCTTTGTTTTCCCCATTGCAACATATTCCTTCCACGCCATTTCTCCCCTTAGCCTCGGAAGGCAGTCGACTGCCTGACTTTGTAATGTGTCACAATTGACCACCAGGTTCTACTCTATTATGTTCCTACCTACCATAGTCAGCGCTTCAAAAGCAGGCGGAAAATGAGACAATAAATGTGTGTTACAGCAACAGATTTAGTGCCGTGATGTATATGTTAGTAGATTTAGGCAATAAATATGTTATAGTAAGAAACTGAATCTAGTGTGGCTCTACCAATTTTTGTGTAACTTGATTGATACTTTGATACCTTCAACCAGCCGGCTGAGAGCCGAGGTGACCATAAGACTAAGGTCTGATCAAAGAATGGCGCCTTAAAAATGGCAGAGAAAGGGTTGGGTTGTTTTACCTCTGAGCGGCACTTTTTTGCACACCATGGGCTAAATGGTCAGGTCACATGGAGCCCGAAGGCTCAGAGAAGGTTGGGGGAGGGGACCCACTGGAACAGCTGTTGGGAGACAGATGGTATCATCCCGTCAAGGCCATCCAGCGTGTTCTTTAACGTGCACAGGGTATGGCTCTCCCGCACACGGGGCCACGGCTTAACGTCTCATCCGACGGATGGCGGCCTTTCCAAGCCCATTCCCCTACTGACCGTGGGCAGAGCGGGGAATTTTGCGGAGATAAATCTCAACGCTGACCCAGCTGGGACTCGAACCTGGGAACTACAGATTACGCTGGCAGAAAAAATAAGTAGTTATAATTAATTGTATTAACCGCATAAATTAATACTATACGATCATCTAAATAGAAATTAAAGTCACAACGCAATTAATCACCCCGACTTTGTTATTTCCCCTACTGCTCCCCCATTCAGCTGCGCGTGAACAGGGGTGTGCGACAAGATTTATGCCTTATCAGCCAACGAGAGTTGTTTTAAAAATTTTCTTTAATTTAACTCTGTCATATATATATTATATATGAAGATTCCGTATTTTGCATCCTTAATGCAAATGATCAATGTGTTTTTTTAATATTTATCCTACTTTTTTTTCTTAATTGCTTTGAGTCAAAAGTGTGTAACTAACCTCCCCAGAGGAATGTACGTTAAAGAAAAAATTTATAACGATAAAAAAATATTTTCCATAAAAAAAAAAACCAATCAATTTAGCATAAATTTACATGTCAGTGCATTTATAAAATATAACGAAGAATTTGATCCACTAATACTATATAAGGAAACAAAATTGCATGTTATAGATATACATATATATATATGTAACGGTTTCACGACACTGATGAAATGCATACAGACATTTGACGATTGACATTGGGACCAGTCTTATTATATATATAAATATATAAACCAAACATTAGATGTCTAATTTAAATATTTAGACTCATTTTTTGCTTAACTCAGTATTCAGCGTTTATTTCTTGAACAACAAATTCGCTTTAAACTTTCAATCACTCTCACATTCTAAATAGGGAGCTATATTCAAATTTTCATTAACAAGCAATATGATCGATTGGAGCGTTATTTATTTTCACGCAAATATATGAATTAGAAGCCAACATGATTTTATTGGTAGCTATTGGCTGAAACCATCAGCTAAAAGCAAATTTAACACGCAATTTCCTGAACACCAAAATCTCAATACTCGTTTAAATAAAAAAAACGTACAATTTTTTTTAAAAGGTAGGCTTCATTAATATAGTATCCGTGGCCGAGTGGTTAGCGCGCTTCGTTTCTGATCTACGGGACCTGGGTTCTAGCCCCGGGTAAGGAATGGATGTTCTTGTTGTTTTTCTGCTGATGTCCTGCCATCCTCTCAGATCTTCTACTATGGCATATAAACTGACAGGCTCCTGTCAGACCTCTGTGGCAAGCAGCTGCTTGAGGAGGTATTTGTTTATTTTTTTTATTTATATTGCTTTTTAGATGACGAGGCATTTGGCTATTTTTTTTTTTTTTTCAAACTTCATCCATAAGAAAACACACTTAAAAATATATATACAAACTTATATATATAAACAAAGGTGAAATATGATGAGGATGGATTTTCCTCGGTGGTATATGAGCCACGCAGACACCGAGTGTGACAAGCACACTCGGCACTGCGGGAGAGACATCCCCACCGATGACATTGGTGAGGACCTCAATGGGAGCCACCCCACTACCCGATGCCCGCCCGGACGTCAGACGGGCGTTGGTGTCCCGTCGTCATGCGCTGATGGATTCGCCACGCCGCCACTGTGCCCTGTATAGCTCTGAGGGCTACGATCTTAAAGTCCTCCCCGGTCAGGCCTAAGCCCTTCAGATCTTTCATCGACCGGGGACTCCAAACGCCACGGAAGGAGACCGTGGCGGAGGTAACCCTTGGTGTCCCGTGATGTTCTACCCCGACCTGATGCACAAGATCTAGATTGTCAGCGTAGTAGGCCACTTTGTCTCGATGAGAGGCGTCCAGTGGCCTACCGGCCCCGACTACCTGGACGTCTATGATGTTTACCTCGTCGGGGCCTCGCTTCGCTATCAGGTCGGGCTTCCTCACACCCTGACTGGTGTTATAGTGAGGTTCCTTGGCCACCTGCCAACCGCGATGTTGGAGCCGGTTGGCGATGATGTTAACAATGGCATCGTGCCGCCGGATACGCTGCCCGTGTGTTCTGTGGCAGCACTGGGCGACATGTGCTAGACTCTCTGTCGCCCGACATCCGGCCCTGCAGTTCCTTGGGAAGTCTCACCCACGAGAAGTTCTTGCTCTCGTGGGGAGGGCGTTGATTCTTGCCTTTATTACTTCTATGAATTCCCAGCCAGGGAGCAGACGGGTTCCATCAGCCACCCAGCGCTGGCCCGCGGGGACCATGCTGGAGGCTGAGAGGGCTCTACCGTCGATTGTTTCATGTAGCTCCCTGGCGAATTTCCCAAGGATGTCTGCTGATGTTACTAGGCACGTGCCATCGTCGGTGGCCATCCTCACTGCGCGGCTGAGCTCCTCCCTCACCACTGGGGTGTTAGCCGCGGAGGAGCACAGGACCGAAGTGGATGTCTGGAGGCGACCAATGCGGCTGACCTTCTGACGGGGGACGGACCAGCGGAAAGATGGAACGCCGAGTCCCCCGTCCCTCACGGCGGCATGGATGTAAGAATTAGGCACGTCGTGAGGTAGTCGAAGCCAACATCGGACCGCACTTCGTACCTGGAGATCCATCCTGTTGAGCTGCTTGGCGTTGGTCTTGCCAAGCACCAGGCGATGGTAATGCCTGGGTAATAGATAGCCCCATAATAGGGCCATCCTCTGTTGCGGCTTCAGAGGCGCCCGCCTCAGCCGCAACAGGTGCTCAGACAGGAGGGCAGAGGAGGACTGCACTCTGCCCAAGGTGTTGAATTGGACCCCCAAGTACTTCCAGACGCAGGAAATGGAGGTCGATGGTAAGACCTCCTCGGCTAGGTGAAATGGACAGTCCGTGATGACCTTCATTTTCTTCTCTCTCCCAGATGGAAGGAGGGAGAGAGTGCTGGACTTCCGGGGATTGATGACGAGTCCCCGGGGAGCAAAGAAGCTCGCTGCGTGGTCCAGCAAACCTTGTAGCCCGATGGAAGTTGAGGCTACAAGGATGAGGTCATCCGCGAACGCCATTGCATTCACTCGCTGTGATCCCAGATCAAAGCCAACATCATCCTTGATAGAAGTAAGGAACTCGTTGATGACTGCATTAAACAACAGGGGAGACAATGGGTCCCCCTGTCGTACTCCCCTTGTCGATGGAATCGACGTGGAGGCGCCTCCGTAGCAGATGGTAAGCTGGTCACCGTCATACAGGCTTCCCAGGTAATCAATTAACCACCTAGGAAATCCCATATGGCGGGCCGCCCGAAGGATCGCCTCGGAGGTGACACTATCGAACGCCTTCTGCAGGTCTAACGTGGCCACATGAAGTGGCCGCAGAAGGCGATGTGCCTCCCCCAGGAGTGCTGAGAGAATAAATACGTTCTCAGTGCAGCCATCAACAGGGATGAAGGCTCGTTGCCGGACGTCAAAGGAGATAGTCTTCTGCAAGCGCTTGGCTAGGATCCGGTGAAATAGGCGGAGGAGAACAGGCGATATAGTGATCGGCCTGAACTCCCCCGGACATGATGGTATGTCCTTCTTCGGGATGAAGATCGTCTTAGATCTTCTAAGTTCCGATGGCCCAACACCCAGAAACAGAAGTAAATTGAGAAGCTTCTGGATGACGACCACCGGAACACTCCGAAGAAGCCTGGATGTAAATCCATCCGGACCCGGAGCAGAAGACAAGGGAAGATAGGCTCCCTTTATCTCCTCACCAGTAATAGGTGAAATGACGTCAGGCCAGATGGCAGCAGCAGGCCGACTGATGGAATCGACAGGAATGCGGGGGGGATCGCTGGAGAAGACGGTCTTCCAGAACTCCACGAACTCTTGATGGGTTAACGCAGTCTGGAGCCAATCTCCCATCCAGAATCTCCCGAGCACAAGACCCCCTATTACGACGATAGGAGGCCTGTGTCCTCGCAAATTCCTGCCGACGGCGCTGAGATTTCGACAAAGCTGCCATCTGTCTGGGATCACTAACCTGTGTTGGCTGTGACACAGGTTGAGTGAACACATCCCGAAGGTAAGCGTCCAACTGAGGCAGAACTTCGGATCCACTCAGCGCCTGAACGATGACAGTGTCCAGGCGCTGCTCCTGGAAAGTGTCGCCTGATGGAGGAAGAAGGAGCTCGTGAAGCAAGCTCCTAACTTCCTCCAGGTGGTCGGCTTCTAGGACCCCCGAAGGGGCCCCAGGGCTCTCCCGGGCCGACCGAAGCCGATCCAGGAATCCTTCCACCAGAGTCTTATACTTAGGCGACTTACGATGCGATTTTACTGCATCGTAACTCCTTCCAGGAAGGAATCCCGCCAGGGCCTCGTTGATGTTCTTAACGCCCTGGACAACAAGTTCTGCCTCCCTCTCAGCGAGTAGACGCTCCTCCTCCGGGACCCACCTCGCCTTCTTCCTATCCACTACGATCGCAGCATTTGCCGCGTCAGGGTGTGCTCTCCTTCTATGGACACCAAGGCCTCTCTTGGAGGTAAAAGCCCTCAGGCAGATCTCACATACACAATGGGCACCAGGGGCGGCTGGTGGCGGTCCATCAGCAGAGCGAGCACCTGGGCAGGGTGGCTCTGTGATAATTTCCTGGGCGCAGCCCAGCTGGGCGGCCCTCTCTCTAGTTATTCTTCTCATACCAAGAAATTAAGATGGCCGGATGGGGTTGGCAGCCCCAGCCGGCCGAGGGGTGTGGTGCACTTCGTCTGACCCCTCACCATCGGCGTGTCCAGTATGGGTGACCCTATCTGGCATACCCCGATGGATCACCGAGGTACGCAAGCTCTCTCGCCACGTCAAGGCGTCACCACTTAAGAGAGTCATAGTTACTCCCGCCGTTTACCCGCGCTTGGTTGAATTTCTTCACTTTGACATTCAGAGCACTGGGCAGAAATCACATTGCGTCAGCACCGATCAACGGCCATCGCAATGCTTTGTTTTCAAATTTACTACTTCATAGTAATACGCTCATTAATGTTGATAAATTTATAATATACACTTGTTACATACACCAATGTATACTAAATATAACTAAAGAACTTGTAACGCATATTTTTAACTGTATAATAAAATATTATTTACCCGAAGGCGCCGGTAATGGTGCCTCCTCTATCACATATTAATAACTGCTGAGTTTTCAATAAATCACCTAGTGGTGGCGTTGTAATCAGTGATATGACCTCCACGTATTGTTAATTGTTGTGGTCTTGCTTCACAGTTGCCCAGCCCTCACTTGATCACATGATGATCTGCATAATATTAATAAAGTTGCAGAACTAAAGAGTTTTCACTATAATATTTAAATATTCATTTGTTATTCATTTTGCCTCATTTTATTTTTTTTATATCGTTTGAAAGCAATGCACCTTCAAGGATTTTTTTTTAGAAGAGTGTGAATTTAAAATGTTTTTTTTTCTCACTTTTTCTGCATATACCATATATTTCATCATTGGAAAAAAAAGGTTTTAATCGAACATATCATATTTTACATCAATCTGAAGGAATGAAATAAACCGTAAAGTAAAAATGAAACGCCAAGTAATATAAGTGAGCAGCACACACATTATACTTTGCGCTAATCATAAATAATTTAAAAGATAATTTTCAACCGCACTTTATATAAATCAGAAACTATTTTTAAAAAAAAAAAGTTGCAACAGCTTTTACGTCGTTAGTTAATCTTTAGCGAATAAAAAATTCCCACAATTACCTATGTTACTTGAGTTATAAATAAAAGTAAAAAAACTCCAACTTCGCTCATAGCATTTTACGTGAAACATTCTGAAATTTAAATCTGCAAATCTTGTGTTTTTTACAAATGAATTAAAAAAACTTTTAATTTTTTTTTTATTTCATATGTTTCTCCGACATCGCACAATGCATTCTTCACACCATTTTTGTAATCACTCTTTAAAAAAATGATATTTACTCAGGGCCGGCGTGAACTTTTGCGGGCCGGGTCCCAAAATTGTGAGGGGCCAAGAAAACGCATTTATATGTACTTCTAAATTTTATAATAATAAATTATTTATTATAAGTACAAAATGCGATATTAATATGTACGGTTATAATATACTCGGTGTCGCACATAGTACAGTAGTATATTATAAATATTAGTATAATATATTATATTATAAATGTTACATAATTTTTCTCACCTTTTTCGCCGCAAAATCTTTAATTACGTCATCAAAATTGAACAATTTCGCTATTTGGTCAATTTAGACCGAAATTTGGTTTTTTACGATGAGCTTTTCGTGGACCACGGGGCCTTTTAAAGCGCGTGGCCAGGTTCCGGGGAACGCACTGAACGAACCTTGCGCAGGGGGGCGGGGGGGGGGGCTCAGTCGGTAGCGCGTCAGGCTCGTAATCTGTAGTTCCCAGGTTCGAGTCCCAGCTGGGTCAGCGTTGAGATTTATCTCCGCAAAATTCCCCGCCCTGCCCACGGTCAGTAGGGGACACCGATGGGCTTGGAAAGGCCGCCGTCCGTCGGATGGGACGTTAAGCCGTGGCCCCGTGTGCGGGAGAGCCATACCCTGTGCACGTTAAAGAACACGCTGGATGGCCTTGACGGGAGGCTACCATCTGTCTCCCAACAGCTGTTCCAGTGGGTCCCCTCCCCCAACCTTCTCTGAGCCTTCGGAGTTCATGTGACTTGGCCATTAGTGCCCATGGTGTTCAAAAAATTGCCGCTCAGAGGTAAAACAACCCCACCCTACCCTCGTGCCGGCCCTGTTTGTACGTGACATGAGTTTAAAGCTTCCGTGTTCCATTAAAAGCAAAATTATTGTTGTAAAATATCAGGAGAGAATAGAACTGTTGATATTGCTAGACAGATAGCTTCGATTTTTGTTATACAGACTGACACTAAAGTTTATTTCCGAAAATGCTGGTGGTTACCATTGTTCACACACAATCTCTTCATTACATAACTCAAAATATGAATCATACATTCTTATAAACTTAGAGTAAACAAGGTTCATTCGTATTAGTGCTTTGCGGTGAAAAATATCAAACGATAACAAAGCAGAAAAGCTTGGTAGAGACAATAATCAAAAAAACTTGGGAAAAGTAGAACTCGGAACGATAAGAAAATGGTGCACTTAGTGGATATGGAAATCAAAATAATATCAGAATCGGACACTTAGGAGGAGGCATATATGAAATTCATAGCAGAATAGTAGACCTTCAGAAAAGGGAAAATCAGAATGATAGAGAGAGAAAGAATGGCAGTATTTGAAACACGCAGAAATCGAAAAACAGCAACAAAATAGTATTGAACATGGAAAGAAGAAAATCTGAACTCTAACAGTAAAGTAGGAGTTACTGCAAACAAAAATCGAACCTATATCAGAATTCAAAAATTACATCAGAAGAGCTGTCTTGGAGGGAGAAATGAAATTAGAGAGTGAACCTTTATGGAGACAAATATCAAAACGGTGGAAAACAGTAATTGGATATTTTTATTTCTTTTTTCGAAATGTATTCTTTAAAGCCGTCCCGTGGCCGAGTGGTTAGCACGCTTGGCTACTGATCTACGGGACCTGGGTTCGAGCCCCGGTTCCGTAGATGTATGTGTCGTTTTTCTGCTGAGGTCCTGCCATCCTCTCAGACCTTCTACTATGGCATATAAACTGGCAGGCTCCTGTCAGACCTCTGTGGCAAGCAGCTGCTTGAGGGGGTATTTATTATTATTATTATTTTATCTTTAGAATTTCAGAGTATTTGCACTTTGTACTCTTATCGAGCGTCACTATTGACATCTCGTTTGCCATTTACGAGTGTCGTGAAAAAAGAAAATGTTAATCGAGTGTATAGCTCTAACGAAATCATCTCACAAATACTACCCAAATAATGCAATTTAGAAATGTTGTCGGGATGAAAAGCTTACAATGATAATTCAATTTGCCGGAGAGACAGTTTGGCGCGTCTTTTGCAATTCAATAGAAGCTCTTTTTTGTGTTCATTGTTGTGCAATTAGAGACGTTTTTCTGAAGAATAGAAGCAGCTAAAATAGGGAAAAAAATAAAATTGAACATTGTAAGGCAGACCTTAAATTGAAAAAGAAAAAATGATAGGATTAGCATTTGCATTAAAAGCCACTTACGACTTCAGTAATTTATCAAAAAGGTGGGGGGGGGGGAAATTAAATATTCATTTCTTTTTGGAAATATTACATTACCCAATGGTAATGGACTACTCGTCGTTCGACTAAAGCTAAGGAACTATTATGGAAAAAATATAAAGCGTCTATAATTTTGTAAATGTGCTCAAATTAATACTGGAAATTAATACTGGAATTTGGAATGAAATTCAAAATATTTACATAAATGCAAATATATTATTTCTTTAACTTTTCATTAATATTTTATAATATCGTTGTTTTTAAAAAACGTCTAGTAGTTTAATATTTCAAAAAATTAACATTTTATTTAACCTCTCCTGCTTTTTTTATAAAGTCGCGGCTAATTTAAAATCATAGTTTGATGCTTAAAATTAATGGGGCTTAGGTTAAACATTTTTCGCAATTTCTTCGATTTTACTTTGGCATTTGAACAATACAGACATACTCGTTTAGCGCTGCCACGTGTAACGCTGATTCGTTATAGCGATGTTCGTCTCAGAAATATTTTTAGGTGTAAACGAAATATGTATATATATATGCAATAGTACAGTTTATATATATATTTCTCATGGCCGGTCAACCAAAACACAACAGAGTGAGAACTATCCATCCTAAGTTCTCAGCCAATGAGAGCTAGCTAGGCAAGGTACATATTTGAACGCTCTCACCAAATATGCACTGGTGCGCCATACTGCTCTTTCCTTAGTTTGGGTTGGGTTGGGTTGTTTTACCTCTGAGCGGCACTTTTTTGCACACCATGGGCTAAATGGCCAGGTCACATGGACCCCGAAGGCTCGGAGAAGGTTGGGGGACCCCTCCCCCAACCTTCTCTGAGCCTTCGGGGACACACTGGAACACACTGGACACACTTCGGGGACCACTGGAACAGCTGTTGGGAGACAGATGGTATCCTCCCGTCAAGGCCATCCAGCGTGTTCTCTAACGTGCACAGGGTATGGCTCTCCCGCACACGGGGCCACGGCTTAACGTCCCATCCGACGGACGGTGGCCTTTCCAAGTCCATCGGTGTCCCCTACTGACCGTGGGCATGGCGAGGAATTTTGCGGAGATAAATCTCAACGCTGACCCAGTTGGGACTCGAACCTGTAAATTACAGATTACGAGCCTGGCGCGCTACCGACTGAGCCACCCCCGCCCGTTCCTTAGTTTGAGTGGCATCACCAATCGGTTTTCTCCTCCGTAGTCTCTCTTTCTGCAATCATTTCATGTTCTGATGAACAGTTTTGACCAATGGTTCCGGATCTCTTCATTGAAAAGGACGCATATTTTGACCACAGCGCCTCAGCGAAGAGAATTTTTATCGATGCGATCTCTTGCTAAAAAGAAATGCTCCATGAGATGAAACTGCGGGCAAGGCAATCAACTTTTGTACCTCTTTCAAAAAGGAGGATGTACCACACCTTGGCCCATCTTACCGCCAGTAACTTCCATTTAGTCTTTTAATGCTGCCAGTTCGCCATGTTTGGGGTTGCGCCATGCACTGGCGACTCAAATATAGTTTTCTTACTTCATTAAAACACATTTTACCTCACTTTATTAAAACACAATTTATCTTAGTTCATTAAACATACTTTATCTTACTTCATTAAAAATGCACTTTATCTTTGTCGTAACCTGCGCCAAATGTGATGGACTGCTTCAAATGTCGTGGCGCCCGAGGACAATGAATTAGTCCCTTTCACACTCGTTTCGGTGAAATCGCAGGTTCGTGGGTTGTTACACCCTCAGATTTGCTGCGCCAAGTGATGTACACAAACAATTCACGCACGAGAGTTGTATAGGGACGACACAGTTTATTCACACTTATATACAATCACGTGCTGGGGATGCTCTCGACTCCATAGGCCTTTGCAACTTTGCTGCTGCAAACAGTTATGCAATGAGGTGGAGAATCACCGATCTCAAACTCGGCGAAAGGATATTTAACCTTTGCATACAATGTGTGGGGGGGGGGGGCTGTAAATGGTAGTTAGGCATAAACTGGAAGGAGAGCTGTGTACCAATCCCTAGTGATGATGCACAGAACTGGCCAGGTCTAGCACCTAATGTCCGACCCCGCCTTCTCGTGGTGCAGGCCGTTAGTACCTTTCAAAAGAGATATTCTCTTTTGGAAGGGAACGGAAGGGGAGGGCTGCCAGTTCAGTATGGCCTACTAATCTGGTCACCTATGGCCACTTTTTAATTTTTTTTCCAATCCTGCTGAGGAGTGGTCAACTTCACAGGGTCCTCATGCTGACCATTTATACCTACTAGACTGAACTTGTTTATGGATTTGAGTTTGATTATGGATCCTGGACTTGGTGCACTGGTGGGCCTCTGTTGAGTGGGAATCTGCCGCTGTGTTTTCTGTTTGCCTCTGGGTTGCCAACTCTAAGTGAACAGAGGCATGGGATACCTTATATCAGTTGGTGAATAATCCTAATCAGAGACCATCGCAGGTACTTGAACCTTACTTAGCTAGTTGGGCATCGTCAAGCCTAAACTGGAGTAATGTGTCTCAGGCAGATCATACGGCTCTTGAAAAAGTCCACTTGAAAAGGTGGTGCCTGAAGTTCTTACCAGAATTGGTGACTTCAGCCTTTAGCGGAGGAGGAACAGGTCTTTGCCCCCATGCCTGCGATCAGGGGGCTGTTTGATATTGCTGGCCCTACCAATCTCAATAAATCTAATTTCTTTAAAAATCCTACTAATCATTTTCTCTCTGCAGGAACGTGGAACGTGAGGACATTACATAGAGATTATTCTCTTGATCTCCTCACGCAGGAATTCCAGCGCTATAACCTAGATATTCTAGGCTTGCAAGAGACTAGATGGACAGGTAAAGGTGAGATACTTAAAAATAACTTTAAATTTCTCTTTGCAGGGAGGGAGGATGGAAAGCATCACCAAGGCGTGGGTCTGCTGCTCAGCAGACATGCTAGTGATGCTCTTCTAGGATATGAGTGCATTAATGAAAGGTTTCTTACAGCAAAATTTCAGACAAGCATTAAAGACTTGAATATTATCTGCTGTTATGCCCCTACTGAGGATGTTGAAGAGGATGAGAAGGATAGGTTTTACAGACAGCTTCAGGTTATTTTGAATTCTGTCAAGAAAGGAGATATTACCCTTGTTCTAGGTGACTTCAATGCCAAATTTGGTACTGAATCTGACCTTTGGGGAGGGGTGATAGGCCCTTTTGGTATTTGTAGCTGCAATGACAATGGGCAACGTCTCCTACAGGTAAGTAAACTCAATGGTTTCAGAATAACTAACACATATTACAAACACCGCGACATACATAAATATACATGGGTTTCACCTGATGGACTGCATAGGAATATGATTGATTGCATATTAATTAACAGCAAATGGGCTAGTTCTGTTAGGAATACCAGGACATATAGGGGAGCTGAAATTGGATCTGACCATTACCTTGTTAAAAGTGTCTTGCAACTTAAACTTAAAAAGTGTTGTGCTAAAGTTAAAAAATTTACCTTTAATACTGAAGCTCTGAAAGACCCTGTTATGGCTAAAGCTTACCATGATAGGTTACTTAGTCATTATGACAGTCATGGTATGCTTACTACTGAAGTTGAGGAAGAATGGGGCCGTTTTAAACAGGCTTTTTTTGGAAAACTACTCTTCTCGGAAAAAAGGAGCAGAGGAGGTGGAATTATTTAAGTGATAAGGCACTTTAGCTTATTTCAGAAAGAAGGAACTGCAGGAATGTCCTTAATCAGTACTCTACTAGTCCTAAGAGAAAGGATTATAGAGAGGGTAATAAACGTGTAAAGAATAAGTTAGATACTGATAAGAATCTCTGGCTTGATGGCTTGGCTGACAAATCTGACTAAATAGCTATACAGCACAACAGCAGAGAGCTGTACCAGATAGTAATATTTTATGTGGTAGAAAACGGACAGGCATACAAGGATTGAAGGATAAACAAGGTAAGTTTATACAAGGTGAGTATTCTGTCATGGCTAGGTGGGCTGAGCATTTCAGTGATGTTCTAAACAATGTAGTTAGTTCTACTCCCATTGTCTGCAATGATGACAGATGCATTGGTGGCTTTAATGTTGGCCCTATAACACAGTATGAAGTACTTTTGGCTATTTCTAAACTTAGACTTTATAAATCCCCAGGGGTAGATGAAATTACTACTGAAATGCTCAGAGCTGGGAATGTTTTGGTTACCACTTGGATGACTGAAATTTTGAATAACTTTTATGATAAAGGCATGGTTACCAAAGATTTCACCAGAGCTATTATTATCCCTATTTTCAAAAAAGGTGATCGCAGTTCTTGTGATAACTATAGGGGTATCAGCCTACTCTCTGTTCCAGGTAAAGTTCTTTCCATGATTGTGCTTAATATAATTAAGAATCTGGTTGAGAGTCAATTGTGTCATGAGCAATGTGGATTCAGAAGTGGTAGGGGATGTGTGGATCTGATATTTTCACCTAGGCAGATTCTTGAGAAATGATTAGAGTTTCGGAAACGTTTGGTTGCTAGCTTTGTTGTTTTCAAAAAGGCTTTCGACTCTGTTGATCGTCATAATTTGTGGTTGATTGTGAGATCATATGGTACATCAGACAAGTTAGTTAACATAATTAAAGCTCTCTATAATAACACTGAGTCATGTGTGAGAGTTGGTACGTCTTGAGCAATTGGTTAAACATTACTTCTGGTGTTCGACAAGGGTGCATTTTGTCTCCTTTTCTCTTTAGTTTGGTTATTGATTATGTTATGCGAAATTCACTTCAAGGGAAAGATTTTGGCCTTAAATGGGCTGGAGATACGAAAACTTCTGATTTAGATTATGCTGATGATTTAGCCCTTTTGGCAAATGATGTTGACGAGATGAACTCTTTCGTTCGAGCTGTTGATGAGACCGGTAGTAGAGTAGGCTTGGTTATAAACAGAGAGAAAACCCAAGTGATGGAAATTGGTCAGGCAGGTTGTGTTTCAGTTCATCTGAATGGTTGCAGTCTTGAGCAGGTGTCACAGTTTAATTACCTTGGGAGCTGTGTAACAGATACTGGTGATGTGCGACATGAGATAACAGACGAATAAGGATTGCTGCCGGGACGTTTAAGAATTTATGGATATTGTGGAGAAATAGGCGTATACACCTAAAGACTAAAATTAGACTGTATAATAGTTTGGTTCTTTCTAGGGTTAGTTATGGTAGTGAAACTTGGACGCTGTGTAAACAAGATAACAGGAAACTAGATGCTTTTGATTCTAGATGCATACGTAGTATCTTGGGTATTAGGTGGTTTAACTTTTTAACTAATGATGAGGTTAGGCAAAGGAGTCTGCAAACTCCTTTAAGCAGCATATTGTGCAAAGAGAGACTCCGTTGGTTTGGCCATGTTGCCCGTATGAATAATTATAGATTGGCGAATAGGGTTATGAACAATGTGCCAAGTGGTCTCAGAAGGAAGGGGAGACCTAGGATGCGGTGGGTCAATGACAAACAGGACCTTGTTAGAATTGGTGTGCATGGCTGGATGCAGCAGCCATAGCTCAGGACATATATGCTTGGAGAATTAAACTGCACGGTATGGTTGGACCTCTGTAGCCCATGGCTGCTTGAGGAGGATGATGATGATGATACAATGTGGTTCACGCAAAATCCACTTCAGTTTTACAGAACTGTATTTGAATCGCCAAGAATCTTGATTCTCACATAGAATTGAAACCCTCTAGTTAAGAGTTTTGTGACGCATGTTCAAACGTCTTTCCTGTTTGACAGCTATACTCAAGACATTTGTTTCCTTATTGCCCGGCTCGGCTCTAGCGCTCACACTAGCGCACCAGGCTTGTCGTAAAAGGCCATAAAAGGGCTTTTGGGACCCGTCATCTCATGCAGGCAGCCAGCTCATACCGGAAAAAAACATCTATGAGTCACATCCCCACAATAGCACTTCCCAAAACACACTTAATACATAATAATATTTTCAACAATAAATAAAAATAAATTAATTAGAGGGACATGGCAATCTTACATCATTAAAATGCATTTTATTTTATTTTATTAAAATATACTTTATCTTACTTTATTGAAACATGCTTTATCTTACTTCGTTAAAACACATTTTACCTTCTTCTTTAAAACACATTTCATCTTACTTCTTTAAAACACACTTAATTTTACTTCATTGAAGCATACTTTATCTTACTTCATTAAACATACTTTATCTTGCTTCATTAAAATACACTTTATTTTACTAACATTAAAATACACTTTATCTTGCTTCATTAAAAACACTTCATCTTACTTCGTTAAAACACACTTTATCTTACTTCATTTAAACACACTTATCTTTCTTCATTAAAACACACTTTATCTTACTTCATTAAACTACACTTTATCATACTAACATTAAAATGCACTTTATCTTACTTCATTAAAATACACTTTATCTTGCTTCATTAAAACACACTTTATCTTACTTCGTTAAAACACACTTATCTGACTTCATTAAAACACACTTTATCTTACTTCATTAAAATACACTTTATCTTACTTCATTAAAATACACTTTATCTTACTTCATTATAATACACTTTATCTTACTTCATTAAAATACACTTTATCTTACTTCATTAAAATACACTTTATCTTACTTCATTAAAATACACTTTATCTTGCTTCATTAAAACACACTTTATCTTGCTTCATTAAAACACACTTTATCTTGCGTCATTAAAACACACTTTATCTTACTTCATTAAAATACACTTTATCTTGCTTCATTAAAATACACTTTATCTTGCTTCATTAAAACACACTTTATCTTACTTCGTTAAAATACACTTTATCTTGCTTCATTAAAATACACTTTATCTTGCTTCATTAAAACACACTTTATCTTATTTCATTAAAGTACACTTTATCTTGCTTCATTAAAACACACTTTATCTTGCTTCATTAAAACACACTTTATCTTGCTTCATTAAAATACACTTTATCTTGCTTCATTAAAACACACTTTATCTTACTTCGTTAAAACACACTTATCTTACTTCATTAAAACACACTTTATCTTATTTCATTAAAACACACTTATCTGACTTCATTAAAACACACTTTATCTTACTTCATTAAAATATACTTATCTTACTTCATTAAAATACACTTTATCTTACTTCATTAAAATACACTTTATCTTACTTCATTAAAATACACTTTATCTTACTTCATTAAAATACACTTTACCTTACTTCATTAAAATACACTTTATCTTGCTTCATTAAAATACACTTTATCTTGCTTCATTAAAATACACTTTATCTTACTTCATTAAAACACACTTTATCTTGCTTCATTAAAACACACTTTATCTTACTTCGTTAAAACACACTTTATCTTGCTTCATTAAAACACACTTTATCTTACTTCGTTAAAACACACTTATCTGACTTCATTAAAACACACTTTATCTTACTGCATTAAAACACACTTATCTGACTTCATTAAAACTCACTTTATCTTACTTCATTAAAATATACTTATCTTACTTCATTAAAATACACTTTATCTTACTTCATTAAAGTACACTTTATCTTGCTTCATTAAAACACACTTTATCTTGCTTCATTAAAACACACTTTATCTTACTTCATTAAAATACACTTTATCTTGCTTCATTAAAACACACTTTATCTTACTTCGTTAAAACACACTTATCTTACTTCATTAAAACACACTTTATCTTACTTCATTAAAACACACTTATCTGACTTCATTAAAACACACTTTATCTTACTTCATTAAAATATACTTATCTTACTTCATTAATATACACTTTATCTTACTTCATTAAAATACACTTTATCTTACTTCATTAAAATACACTTTATCTTACTTCATTAAAATACACTTTATCTTGCTTCATTAAAATACACTTTATCTTGCTTCATTAAAATACACTTTATCTTGCTTCATTAAAATACACTTTATCTTACTTCATTAAAACACACTTTATCTTGCTTCATTAAAACACACTTTATCTTACTTCATTAAAATACACTTTATCTTGCTTCATTAAAACACACTTTATCTTACTTCGTTAAAACACACTTATCTGACTTCATTAAAACACACTTTATCTTACTGCATTAAAACACACTTATCTGACTTCATTAAAACTCACTTTATCTTACTTCATTAAAATATACTTATCTTACTTCATTAAAATACACTTTATCTTACTTCATTAAAATACACTTTATCTTACTTCATTAAAATACACTTTATCTTACTTCATTAAAATACACTTTATCTTGCTTCATTAAAATACACTTTATCTTGCTTCATTAAAATACACTTTATCTTACTTCATTAAAATATACTTATCTTACTTCATTAAAATACACTTTATCTTACTTCATTAAAATATACTTATCTTACTTCATTAAAATACACTTTATCTTACTTCATTAAAATACACTTTATCTTACTTCATTAAAATACACTTTATCTTACTTCATTAAAATACACTTTATCTTACTTCATTAAATTTTTCTTTCATCAGTATTCATTTGACAATGCAGCATGTATTTATAAAATTATGTTTATCAACTATATTATTATTTCATTAACCCAAAAAACTCTTAATATGTCTATCGCAGATAACAAATTACGATTTCGGGAACTCATCCCTATAAAGACTATAACAACTCTATATGGCTCTGATTTCGTTGGTCGATACCCATGTTAAAAAGAGAGTAATATAATTCGAAATTCTGCAATTTTTAAAACCATACTTTAATGAAAATATTTCATGAAAGTATTAAGATTCTTAATGAAATTTAAATATAAATATTTCAGAAATATTCTCTCAGTACTTATTTATTTATTCATTTTTTTTGTTCATTTGAAACACATAGCACAGAGGAGAATCTTTTACAGGCTTTCTCATAAAAGGACCAGTCTTACTAAGATGATCCTAGTTGATATTTCAATTTTTGAAGCAAATTATTTAGGAGAATTGGAATAGCTGTGTTAGGTGTTAAAATTTCCTTTTAATCCTGGACTTAAAACACACTTATCTGACTTCATTAAAACTCACTTTATCTTACTTCATTAAAATATACTTATCTTACTTCATTAAAATACACTTTATCTTACTTCATTAAAGTACACTTTATCTTACTTCATTAAAATACACTTTATCTTGCTTCATTAAAACACACTTTATCTTGCTTCATTAAAACACACTTTATCTTGCGTCATTAAAACACACTTTATCTTACTTCATTAAAATACACTTTATCTTGCTTCATTAAAATACACTTTATCTTGCTTCATTAAAACACACTTTATCTTACTTCGTTAAAATACACTTTATCTTGCTTCATTAAAATACACTTTATCTTGCTTCATTAAAACACACTTTATCTTATTTCATTAAAGTACACTTTATCTTGCTTCATTAAAACACACTTTATCTTGCTTCATTAAAACACACTTTATCTTGCTTCATTAAAATACACTTTATCTTGCTTCATTAAAACACACTTTATCTTACTTCGTTAAAACACACTTATCTTACTTCATTAAAACACACTTTATCTTATTTCATTAAAACACACTTATCTGACTTCATTAAAACACACTTTATCTTACTTCATTAAAATATACTTATCTTACTTCATTAAAATACACTTTATCTTACTTCATTAAAATACACTTTATCTTACTTCATTAAAATACACTTTATCTTACTTCATTAAAATACACTTTACCTTACTTCATTAAAATACACTTTATCTTGCTTCATTAAAATACACTTTATCTTGCTTCATTAAAATACACTTTATCTTACTTCATTAAAACACACTTTATCTTGCTTCATTAAAACACACTTTATCTTACTTCGTTAAAACACACTTTATCTTGCTTCATTAAAACACACTTTATCTTACTTCGTTAAAACACACTTATCTGACTTCATTAAAACACACTTTATCTTACTGCATTAAAACACACTTATCTGACTTCATTAAAACTCACTTTATCTTACTTCATTAAAATATACTTATCTTACTTCATTAAAATACACTTTATCTTACTTCATTAAAGTACACTTTATCTTGCTTCATTAAAACACACTTTATCTTGCTTCATTAAAACACACTTTATCTTACTTCATTAAAATACACTTTATCTTGCTTCATTAAAACACACTTTATCTTACTTCGTTAAAACACACTTATCTTACTTCATTAAAACACACTTTATCTTACTTCATTAAAACACACTTATCTGACTTCATTAAAACACACTTTATCTTACTTCATTAAAATATACTTATCTTACTTCATTAATATACACTTTATCTTACTTCATTAAAATACACTTTATCTTACTTCATTAAAATACACTTTATCTTACTTCATTAAAATACACTTTATCTTGCTTCATTAAAATACACTTTATCTTGCTTCATTAAAATACACTTTATCTTGCTTCATTAAAATACACTTTATCTTACTTCATTAAAACACACTTTATCTTGCTTCATTAAAACACACTTTATCTTACTTCATTAAAATACACTTTATCTTGCTTCATTAAAACACACTTTATCTTACTTCGTTAAAACACACTTATCTGACTTCATTAAAACACACTTTATCTTACTGCATTAAAACACACTTATCTGACTTCATTAAAACTCACTTTATCTTACTTCATTAAAATATACTTATCTTACTTCATTAAAATACACTTTATCTTACTTCATTAAAATACACTTTATCTTACTTCATTAAAATACACTTTATCTTACTTCATTAAAATACACTTTATCTTGCTTCATTAAAATACACTTTATCTTGCTTCATTAAAATACACTTTATCTTACTTCATTAAAATATACTTATCTTACTTCATTAAAATACACTTTATCTTACTTCATTAAAATATACTTATCTTACTTCATTAAAATACACTTTATCTTACTTCATTAAAATACACTTTATCTTACTTCATTAAAATACACTTTATCTTACTTCATTAAAATACACTTTATCTTACTTCATTAAATTTTTCTTTCATCAGTATTCATTTGACAATGCAGCATGTATTTATAAAATTATGTTTATCAACTATATTATTATTTCATTAACCCAAAAAACTCTTAATATGTCTATCGCAGATAACAAATTACGATTTCGGGAACTCATCCCTATAAAGACTATAACAACTCTATATGGCTCTGATTTCGTTGGTCGATACCCATGTTAAAAAGAGAGTAATATAATTCGAAATTCTGCAATTTTTAAAACCATACTTTAATGAAAATATTTCA
This sequence comes from Ryuthela nishihirai, assembly GCA_038380435.1. NCBI lineage: Eukaryota > Metazoa > Arthropoda > Arachnida > Araneae > Heptathelidae > Ryuthela > Ryuthela nishihirai. The sequence continues at coordinate 84,190,281 of JAWZYU010000007.1, read as the reverse complement.
TGAAAGTATTAAGATTCTTAATGAAATTTAAATATAAATATTTCAGAAATATTCTCTCAGTACTTATTTATTTATTCATTTTTTTTGTTCATTTGAAACACATAGCACAGAGGAGAATCTTTTACAGGCTTTCTCATAAAAGGACCAGTCTTACTAAGATGATCCTAGTTGATATTTCAATTTTTGAAGCAAATTATTTAGGAGAATTGGAATAGCTGTGTTAGGTGTTAAAATTTCCTTTTAATCCTGGACGAAAGTTATGAAAAATAAAGCTTTAGATAGATTCATTAAGATCTTTGACACCTTCTGATTGGTTTTCCTAAAATAAAAAAAATTAAATTTTCAGATTTTGAATTTAGCTTCCTATTAACTTAACGCCATCATTAAAATGCAGAAATTTCAACATTTTTTAGCATCAAAAGTTCATTTTATCACAAAAAGTGACTGACACAACGATAACGTCACTGAGACATACAGTCGCTCAAAAAATTATCTGAACACTACGGTTGATTACAGAATTCAGAAAAAATATCTGGCAAAGATTTTTTTTAGAAATTAGTGATCTGGCAACTTTCGTGCACGAAGGTTGCCAGATCACTAATTCTACAAATATCGTTGCCAGATATTATTCTGAATTCTGTAATCAACCATAACGTTCGGATATTTTTTGTGCGACTGTACAATCTATGGAGAAAATATGGCGAAGTCTGAGATAAAACGAAATCTTTCAATTTAAATTATTTTTGGTTTCGAAAGAGATGAAGGCAATAACAGAACAAGTATATCAAGAATTTCAAAATTCTGGGCTCTTTATTGATCCGTGGATGTTAAATTTATTCTCTGATCTGTTGGCAGATGCTTATAATCGCATCTGTCGAACTGTTATTACGCCTGACGCAATGAGATATATTCTCGTGAAATGCAAACTTTGATTGAATTTGGATTATATTTACATAACACCAGATGACAGAGACCGAGAACGACGCAGGAAAATACGGATTAAACATCAACCAAATACATTGTTTTGCACATTATGGAAGCATAATGACTTTTAAATTGAAATAGGAGGAGCTTTGACAAATGTTTGGAATGTGCTGCATAATTTCGACATAAACAAATTTATTTCAGATTTAATGTTTTTTTTAGGTATAATAAGAATTTTTTGCCTTGAGAAAAGAACAGGGAAGGGAATATCTTATCTATCTGTTCTTAGGGTATATATTAAAAATGTAAAATACTTATTATATTTCTAAAGGACATTATTATTTGGTCCTAATTGAAAGAATTAAAGTTTTTGGTACTTTACTTCATATCCCAAATCCTCAACGAACAAAGTGGGGGGGGAGTAGGTTCTTTGAAAAAAAATCCTTGTCTGATTAAACAGCGATTCTAGGATAATTCAATAACTTATGGGAAAAATAATTAAAATGACGAAAAACTTCCACGGCATTAAAAATACGGAAATATAAGTAGAAATTTTTTCTCGGTCAAAACATTAACATAAATGCTCAGACAGGTCGGTTTATAATTAAAATATTCCTATTCTGTTCATTAATCACACCGAGGCACAACTGATGTTTCGCAGCACGATTTTCATATCATGCAAATATTTTTCAGTACAAAGGCAGGTGCGAGAAGGAATTGCCGTAATAGATCGACAATTTTCTTAACCTTGTCTGACCATGTGCTGATTGCGATGCTGTACTATGAGAAAAAGAATAATTCAACAGCAGTGATTGGAGCATGGTGGTATCGACGTCAGCTAGGACGAGGCCAAATGATACCGTGTGCTTTATGCAGGATGATTGAGAAAATTGATGAAACAAGAAGTCTTGCAATTATGCTACGATGAGGGAGGAAATCAGTGCAACCATCTCATCTTGGAGATGTTGTTACTGCATTTGTGAAGATATCAAAGTTGATGTGGAAATATCAGCACAAATTATATTGCATGACAAGTGGATATGCCCAGGCTCTGATCTAGAAAAAATCGAGGGGAGGGCAAAAATCACAATCTTGCCTAGAAAATGTAAAAAGGAGTCAAAGAGACTGGGTTTGCTTGTAACATAACATTTCCCCTGAGTTTTACAGGCATTTAAAAATTTTCTTGAAAATGCATGAAACATAAATAAGTTTAATTATGTTTTGCCTCTATTACCCTTACTGGCATTTTTTAAAGGGGATAAGTGCATGAACTCCTTGCCTCTCCCACACATGAGGCTTCGGTTCGGTTGGGTTGTTTCACCTCTGAGCGGCACTTTTTTGCACACCATGGACTAAATGGCCAGGTCACATGGACCCCGAAGGTTCAGAGAAGGTTGTGGGAGGGGACCCACTGGGAACAGCTGTTGGGAGACAGATGGTAGCCTCCCCTCAAGGCCATCCAGCGTGTTCTTTAACGTGCGCAGGGTATGGCTCTCCCGCACACGGGGCCACAGCTTAACGTCCCATCCGACGGACGGCGGCCTTTCCAAGCCCATCGGTGTCCCCTACTGACCGTGGGCAGGGCGGGGAATTTTGCGGAGATAAATCTCAACGCTGACCCAGCTGGGACTCGAACCTGGGAACTATAGATTACGAGCCTGGCGCGCTACCGACTGAGCCCCCCCCCCCCCGTCCCATGAGGCTTCGGATATTCATATGTCCCACTAAAGAAAGTGATGCATAATGTTCTTGCTATTATTTAGCACAAACTTTACATTGCACAAAAGCCACAAACTGGAGCCATAACAGTTTGTTTGGCATTTGCTTTCAATTTTCTTCTCATTAATGGAAATCCATGACACTTTGCCATGGAACATTCTGTGGAAGGATGAAATTCATTACGTTTTTTAATGGACAAAACTTAGAATAGCCGCATTTTAGCAATGTAAATGCCAGACGTGTACAAGAGGTCCCTTTGCTTTCACTGAAGGTCACAATGCGGTATGAATTCACAGCCACATTCATTATTGGTCCTTTGAAGGAGGTCCGGGTGCGGCTAAGACGGTGGCTCGCCAGGCTCATAATCTGCGGTTCCCAGGTTCGAATTCCAGGTTCCTAGTTGGGCCAGCGTGTCTTGAGATTTATCTCTGAAAAACTTTCCTCCTTGCCCTCGGTCAGTAGGGGATACAGATGCGCTTGGAAAGGCCCGTCCGTTGAATGGGACGCAAAGCCGTGGAACCGTGTGCGGGAGAGCCATACCCTGTGCACTTTAAAGTAGATGGATTTATTCTCAGAATCTGTAATAACACTACATTTATGTTTACATGTTTTTACCTTATAATTAGAATTACAACGAAATATATACAATCTTGCATATCCTATATACACAGTTTTAAAGTATTTTTTAATATATATATACAGGGTGAATCTGAAAAACTGGGCAAAACTTTACGGGGTGGTAGAACGCAGCTATACGAGCAATATTCGTCATATAATGTATGGTCGGAACGCAAGCGGTGAGAAGTTAAAAGGTAGTTTTCCACTGTCACATTTAAAGAACGAACACAAGAAGGAGAGGAGATACTTCAGAAAACATTTTATTAACAGGAATGTAATTGAGGTACATGCTCAAAGAAATTGCTCAAAAGAGCTGCTGCCAGCTGTAATGCAGGCTTCACACCTGCGGGATAGGGACCGACGCACATTTGCGAAGACCCCAGGCATTTCCCGAATATCGCCGGCAACAACGGCGATCCTGGCGACTAGATCCATATCGGTTTCAATGGGGCACTCGTAGATTAGGCTTTTCATATGGCCCCACAGGAAAAAGTCCAAACACGAGAGATCCGGCGATCTTGGTGGCCAAGCTATGGGACCAACTCGACCAATCCATCGCCCTGGGAACGTTGCATGTAAAGTGTTCCGCACATCTAAGCTGAAGTGGGCAGGCGCACCGTCGTGCTGGAACCACATTCTCGACCTGCTGGGGGTTGGAATCGGACTCAGCAGCTCCGGCAACACCTCTCGTAGGAATGTGTTATACGATTTGCCGTCCAGACGGTGTGGCAGGAGGTATGGGCCAACCAAATGGTCATGGAGGATCCCTGCCCAAACATTTACGGAGAACCGCTGCTGGAACGAATGAGGACGTGTGGCATGCGGTTTTATAGATGCCCACGTGTGTGAATTGTGGGTATTCAAAACGCCCTCACGGGTGAAAATGCACTCGTCCGTAAACAGAACATGTGCACCAAAATCCGGCTGCGCTGCATTCTGCTGGAGGCACCAATGTGCGAAATCGACACGTGGCTGATAGTCCGCCGGTGACAACGCTTGTACCTTCTGCGTACGATAGGGGTGCATTCCTTCCTCCGGTAGCACACGGCAAACCGACATTTGGGACACATGTACTGCACGGGAAACCGCTTGCGTGCTACATCCCGGTCGCTCTTCCACCCTACGCAGAATGTCCTCTGCAAGTTGCGGCGTCCTGACACTTCTTTCACGCCCTGCATCTTGCTTGGCCGCGGCAAAGGATCCCGTTTCACACAGCCGCCGATGCAAACGCTCGAAGGTTTTCCGATCTGGAGTGCATCTCATCGGAAACCGGTCGCAGTAACGTCTCTGTGCCTCACTTGCATTCCCGTCCGCCGCACCGTACACAAAGTGCATATCCGCCATTTCGTGGTTAGTATAACCAGCCATCCTCTCGGTAATCCACGGTAGAAATGCCGTTGGGTGCGAGGACCGACCCTTTTATACCATTTCCAACGCCACCTAGCGCCTCGCCGTTTGCGTTCCGCCCATACTTTCTATGACGAATATTGCTCGTATAGCTGCGTTCTACCACCCCGTAAAGTTTTGCCCACTTTTTCAGATTCACCCTGTATATACTGTATATTCTTCTTTATATCGTTTGTTCAGTAAAAATCATATTTTCATTCGTACCAATATATATAAACATCTAATATTATATTTCATTAATGTTTTATAATTATACGTACAATTTTCGGTAGAAATCTGAGAAAAAAATTCTTCCACGAGAGTAAGAACTCTCTTGTGGAAGAAAATTAATAGTTATATAATACGCTAGATGGCATTGGCGGGAAGCTACTATCTATCTTCTAATATCTGTCCAATGAATCTCCTCCCCAGAACCTGTTCGGAGTCCTTGTGATCTTGCCATTTAGCCCATTGTGTACAAAAAAATGCCCCTCAGATAAAGCAACCCAACATAACTATGTCTAATTTCTTTATGGCATTACCACTTGAGTCTTCGTTTAAAATATCCCTTCTCTACTCAAACAACGAATTCCGTTTTGCATACATATTTCTTTCAGTTTCAGGAAGTTCTCCCTTGTTGAAAGAAGCTTTTATTGATAGAAGAGAAACGCGAAAAAATCTTAGCTTGCGTCCGCAGAAGCCGTCATAAACATTGTTCGTTTTTGAGTTTGCTAATTGAGCGCCATTGGTGTGATAATTTCGTTACTGTTTCATTAATTTCTGCAGCTGTAGAAATATGCATATTAATCTGCATAATTTATATAATATAATTCATAACTGGTCAAATGTGTGATTAATAACTGAAGTGGTGCTGCACTAATACTTATTAATCATATTACATATTTCTTAACATCTAAAATTTGTTTTCTAGTTGGGAACACCCAAAACTTTCATAATAAACCTTTGATGGCAGCATAGGGATACAACCCACTTAGTTTTTAAATTCTTCTCAATTTTATTAAGTCCACCCTTAATTAATAAGACACGAAATTTATGAATTATATGGAAGTTTTAAAAATTCGCCATTATTTTTAGCAACTTTTTCGATTTATCTAGAATTGCATGACGACATTGCAGATGTTATTGCATCATCATCCATTCTAAAATTTACAAATCCAGACTTCGGGATATTTCTTATTTACTATCAAAAGTTTACAGAATTTATTTCATCACATATGTCGAAAATTTAGATTCATTATTTTAGTTAACTAAAATGTTATTTAACTTTTTTCCTTATTCCTTCACTCTCAACAGCAGTAGATATTTACTAATACAGATCTCAATAGCTGAGGTTTTTAATTTAGTGTGAGAGGAACATTTGGAAATCATATTTCTTCATTTAATTTATTTAAAGAAATAAACCAAGCCAGGAGACCTGTAAATATGGGTCTAAGGAGAATTGATAAGAATGTGAAGCTTCCATGCATTGCTTCAAACGTTGCGGGACAATGAAATAAGTAAGCTCCACTGCTCTATAGACTCAACAGACGAAAATCAGCCGGTTAGGGATTTTTTATTCTGAGTGGATCTATTTTCGCACACAATGGAACTAGATGTCTAGGAACTCTAGATCCTTCCAAAAGTTAAGAATTGAGTAGGAGAAGGGAATGCAAAGAAATCCAATGGAAAATCAACCTGTTAGGTGTTTTTGCTCTCAGTAGAAATATTTTCGCTCACAATGGAAGTAAATGGCCAGGAACTCTAGATCCTTCCGAAAGTTAACAATTGGGTACGAGAAGAGAATGCAAAGAAATCCAATGGAAAATCAGCCTGTTAGGTGTTTTTGCTCTGAGTGGATCTATTTTCGTACACAATGGAACTAGATGTCTAGGAACTCTAGATCCTTCCAAGAGTTAAGAACTGAGTAGGAGAAGAGAATGCAAAGAAATCCAATGGAAAAACAACCTGTTAGGTGTTTTTGCTCTGAGTGGATCTATTTTCGCACACAATGGAAGTAAATGGCCAGGAACTCTAGATCCTCCCGAAAGTTAACAATTGGGTAGGAGAAGAGAATCCAAAGAATCCAATGGAAAATCAACCTGTTAGGTGTTTTTTGCTCTGAGTGGATCTATTTCCGTACACAATGGAACTAGATGTCTAGGAACTCTAGATCCTTCCAAGAGTTAAGAACTGAGTAGAAGAAGCGAATGCAAAGAAATCCAATGGAAAATCAACCTGTTAGGTGTTTTTTGCTCTGAGTGGATCTATTTCCGTACACAATGGAACTAGATGTCTAGGAACTCTAGATCCTTCCAAGAGTTAAGAACTGAGTAGAAGAAGCGAATGCAAAGAAATCCAATGGAAAATCAACCTGTTAGGTGTTTTTGCTCTGAGTGGATCTATTTTCGCACACAATGGAGGTAAATGGCCAGGAACTCTAGATCCTTCCGAAAGTTAACAATTGGGTAGGAGAAGAGAATGCAAAGAAATCCAATGGAAAATCAGCCTGTTAGGTGTTTTTGCTCTGAGCGGATCTATTTTCGTACACAATGGAACTAGATGTCTAGGAACTCTAGATCCTTCCAAGAGTTAAGAACTGAGTAGGAGAAGAGAATGCAAAGAAATCCAATGGAAAATCAACCTGTTAGGTGCTTTTACTCTGAGTGGACCTATTTTCGTACACAATAGAGGTAAATCGCCAGGAACTCTAGATCCTCCCGAAAGTTAACAATTGGGTAGGAGAATAGTATCCAAAGAATCCAATGGAAAATCAACCTGTTAGGTGTTTTTGCTCTGAGTGGATCTATTTTCGTACACAATGGAACTAGATGTCTAGGAACTCTAGATCCTTCCAAGAGTTAAGAACTGAGTAGGAGAAGAGAATGCAAAGAAATCCAATGGAAAATCAACCTGTTAGGTGTTTTTGCTCTGAGTGGATCTATTTTCGTACACAATGGAACTAGATGTCTAGGAACTCTAGATCCTTCCAAGAGTTAAGAACTGAGTACGAGAAGAGAATGCAAAGAAATCCAATGGAAAATCAAACTGTTAGGTGTTTTTGCTCTGAGTGGATCTATTTTCGCACACAATGGAGGTAAATGGCCAGGAACTCTAGATCCTTCCGAAAGTTAACAATTGGGTAGGAGAAGAGAATGCAAAGAAATCCAATGGAAAATCAGCCTGTTAGGTGTTTTTGCTCTGAGTGGATCTATTTTCGTACACAATGGAACTAGATGTCTAGGAACTCTAGATCCTTCCAAGAGTTAAGAACTGAGTAGGAGAAGAGAATGCAAAGAAATCCAATGGAAAATCAAACTGTTAGGTGTTTTTTCTCTGAGTGGACCTATTTTCGTACACAATAGAGGTAAATCGCCAGGAACTCTAGATCCTCCCGAAAGTTAACAATTGGGTAGGAGAAGAGAATCCAAAGAATCCAATAGAAAATCAACCAGTTAGATGTTTTTGCTCTGAGTGGATCTATTTTCGTACACAATGGAACTAGATGTCTAGGAACACTAGATCCTTCCAAGAGTTAAGAACAGAGTAGGAGAAGAGAATGCAAAGAAATCCAATGGAAAATCAAGCTGTTAGGTGTTTTTGCTCTGAGTGGATCTATTTTCGTACACAATGGAACTAGATGTCTAGGAACTCTAGATCCTTCCAAGAGTTAAAAACTGAGTAGGAGAAGAGAATGCAAAGAAATCCAATGAAAAATCAACCTGTTAGGTGTTTTTTCTCTGAGTGGGCCTATTTTCGTACACAATAGAGGTAAATCGCCAGGAACTCTAGATCCTCCCGAAAGTTAACAATTGGGTAGGAGAAGAGAATCCAAAGAATCCAATGGAAAATCAACCTGTTAGATGTTTTTGCTCTGAGTGGATCTATTTTCGTACACAATGGAACTAGATGTCTAGGAACTCTAGATCCTTCCAAGAGTTAAGAACTGAGTAGGAGAAGAGAATGCAAAGAAATCCAATGGAAAATCAACCTGTTAGGTGTTTTTGCTCTGAGTGGAAATATTTTCGCACACAATGGAAGTAAATGGCCAGGAACTCTAGATCCTTCCGAAAGTTAACAATTGGGTACGAGAAGAGAATGCAAAGAAATCCAATGGAAAATCAACCTGTTAGGTGTTTTTTCTCTGAGTGGACCTATTTTCGTACACAATAGAGGTAAATCGCCAGGAACTCTAGATCCTCCCGAAAGTTAACAATTGGGTAGGAGAAGAGAATCCAAAGAATCCAATGGAAAATCAACCTGTTAGATGTTTTTGCTCTGAGTGGATCTATTTTCGTACAAAATGGAACTAGATGTCTAGGAACTCTAGATCCTTCCAAGAGTTAAGAACTGAGTAGGAGAAGAGAATGCAAAGAAATCCAATGGAAAATCAACCTGTTAGGTGTTTTTGCTCTGAGTGGAAATATTTTCGCACACAATGGAAGTAAATAGCCAGGAACTCTAGATCCTTCCGAAAGTTAACAATTGGGTACGAGAAGAGAATGCAAAGAAATCCAATGGAAAAACAACCTGTTAGGTGTTTTTGCTCTGAGTCGATCTATTTTCGTACACAATGGAACTAGATGTCTAGGAACTCTAGATCCTTCCAAGAGTTAAGAACTGAGTACGAGAAGAGAATGCAAAGAACCTCTTTGTTAGCGACTGAGATATATACATTTTAATTTTGGTTAATTCGTGAATATCGAAGATGGTCGGATTGTGAGCTGCACACTGAATTTTACGTAAACTGACAGGCTACTGTCAGACCTCTGTGACAAGCAGCTGCTTGAGGGGGTATTTATTTTTTTTAATTTTTTTATATATTATTTAAAAAAATACGATTTATTTTCAAATTTAATATGGCATTATTTAAAATTAGCCTTCAAATGTTATAAAGGGCATAGATACATATATGAAAAAAAAAATAGAATATTTTCAGAAGTACACCTTAACACTGCTTCTTTCAGTCTAGTCTTGTTTCTGCACAGTAGGAACAAAATGTTTCAATTAAATACACAAGGTCATAGTAAATAAACTATCATTTTCCCAAGAGACATGGAGGCACCAAATTAAGGAGAAAATGCTTAGTCAATAAGTCGCCATTCTAGTGATGTTCTTCTAAGATTGAGTACATTAATTAAAGGTTTCTTACAGCAAAATTTCAAACAAGCGTTAAAGACTTGAATGTTATCTGCTGTTATGCCCCCACTGAGGATGCCGATGATGATGAGAAGGAGAGGTTTTACGGACAACTTCAGGATATTTTGAATTCTGTAAAGAAAGGAGATATTACCATTGTTCTAGGTGACTTCAATGCCAACGTTGGTACTGACTCTGACCTTTGAGGAGGGGTGATTGGCCCTTTTGGTATTGGTAGCTGCAATGGCAATGGGCAACGTCTCCTACAGGTAAGTAAACTCAATGGTTTCAGAATAAATAACACTTATTAAAAACACCGCGACATACATAAGTACACATGGGTTTCACCTGATGGGCTGCATAAAAATATGACTGATTATATATTAATTATTAATTAACAGCAAATGGGCTAGTTCTGTTAGGAATACCAGGTCATATAGGGGAGCTGAAATTGGATCTGACCATTACCTTATTAAAAGTGTCTTGCAACTTAAACATAAAAAGTGTTGTGCTAGGGTTAAAAAAATGACTTTTAATACTGAAGCTTTGAAAGTCCCAGTTATAGCTAAATCTTACCATGATAGGTTACTTAGTCATTATGACAGTCATGGTATGCTTACTACTGAAGTTGAGGAAGAATGGGATGATTTTAAACAGGCTTTTTTGGACACTAACAATACTCTTTTAGGAAAAAAGGAGCAGAGGAGACAGAATTATCTGAGTGATAAGACACTTGAGCTTAATTCAGAAAGAAATAACTGCAGGAATAAAATAGTCCGCGTGGTTCACAAAGTGATTTCCAAAATTCTTATTCAATAAACTTCCTCTCATTAGTAATTAACCCCCCTCACAAAGGACACACTTCGGTAATTCTAAACAAGTTTTTCATGAAAACTGTAAAGAGATACTTGAATTACTCATTGTGTTTCATTTCTCGCTGACATTTGTGAAAGGGAAACAATTTAAAAAAAAAGGGGAAACAAGCTAAAAAAAATATAAATACATTTTGCATATTGTGAATAAAAAGATTAAGAAGAGAAATATGGTAAGCAAAGGCTCGGTAATAAGATCAGTGGATAATGATGACTTTTGCTCCCTTCTATGGATAGGGCCCGGATTTCGGGGGAAGGGAGAAGACATCATCTCCCCACTTCGTCACCGCAATCTAGAACAAAAATTATTAAATAGATATATACTATACATAATTTGCAAGAAAGTTTTTCTAGACATTACAACGTAGAGACACTAATACGTAGACTTCTTATGCGTAGACACTTATACGTAGATTTATATGTAGACAACGTTATACGTAGATTTATATGTAGACAACGTTATAGGTAGATTTATATGTAGACAATATTATACATAGATTTATATGTAGACAACGTTATACGTAGATTTATATGTAGACAACGTTATACGTAGATTTATATGTATACAACGTTATACGTAGATTTATATGTAGACAACGTTATACGTAGATTTATATGTAGACAACGTTATACATAGATTTATATGTAGACAACGTTATACGTAGATTTATATGTAGACAACGTTATACGTAGATTTATATGTAGACAACGTTATACGTAGATTTATATGTAGACAACGTTATACGTAGATTTATATGTAGACAATATTATACATAGATTTATATGTAGACAACGTTATACGTAGATTTATATGTAGACAACGTTATACGTAGATTTATATGTAGACAACGTTATAGGTAGATTTACATGTAGACAATATTATACATAGATTTATATGTAGACAACGTTATACGTAGATTTATATGTAGACAACGTTATACGTAGGTTTATATGTAGACAACGCTATACGTAGATTTATATGTAGATAACGTTATAGGTACATTTATATCTAGACAACGTTATACATAGATTTATATGTAAACACATATATACCGAAGTGGCTTTCCCATCTCTCCTACTCGATACCCTCCTCGCCATTTCAGTTGCTTTTTAGTTAAAGGCCTGATCCAAGTTTCACTACTTTAGCAAACTTTTGAAAAGAAAAACCTGTTTTATAACCTAATTTTAGTCTTTAGGTGTAACACCTACTTTTCCACACTCCCCATAGATTCTTAAAAGTTCCAACAGCAATGTTCCAGCATTAATCTCATGTCATATATCACCAGTATCAGAATAGGCCATACTGAAGTGATATTGGAGTAAAAATTCAAGTCTCCTATTAAAGTCATTCAATATGCTCTTAAGCTTTCACAGGGTTTTGCTCTTCCCTAAATGGACAACGAGTTAACATTCCATCTGTCTGATGACTCTTATTGGCTCAGTCGGTAGCTCGCCAGGCTCGTAATCTGTAGTTCCCAGGTTCGAGTCCCAGCTGGGTCAGTGTTGAGATTTATCTCCGCAAAATTCCCCGCCCTGCCCTCGGTCAGTAGGGGACACCGATGGGCTTGGAAAGGCCGCCGTCCGTCGGATGGGACGTTAAGCCGTGGCCCCGTGTGCGGGAGAGCCATACCCTGTGCACGTTAAAGAACACGCTGAATGGCCTTGACGAGAGGCTACCATCTGTCTCCCAACAGCTGTTCAGTGGGTCCCCTCTCCCAACCTTCTCTGAGCCTTCGGGGTCCATGTGACCTGGCCATTTAGCCCATGGTGTGCACAAAAGTGCCGCTCAGAGGTAAAACAACCCAACCCAACTCAGAGTGGGAGTTAGCAGAGTAAACCTGAATGCAAGCATAGCTGGATCTCGAATCTGGGAACATCAGATTTTGAGCCTGGCGCTCTACTGTCTCTATGTATGCTTGTACGAAGGTAATTCAATAAATAAGGTGAATTTAAGTGTGGCATAAGAACAATTTATTCCGGAACATGTACATATACTATTTCTCAATGCAATAACCTCCTCTCTAGATACATTTAGTCCAAGTGCTGACAAGTTTTCTGATTCCATTAGTAAAATAAAAGTTTCGGTAAATATCTTAGTCAGTTATGCGCAGAATTTTGAACGTCTTTTTCATCCCTGAACTTTGGGATATAGTAGTTGATATGGCATCAACTGCTTCATGGCTAATATTCAGTTTAATTCAAATTTCTTTCAAAATGAGGCGTAGGTTCTGTTGGACAAATTCATTAACACTTTGCACTCGATCGAGTGTTGCTGCTTCGACAGGTCTACCAGATCATTCATCCATTATACTTGTGCAACCGTTTCTGAAAAGTTCGCACCATTTGTACACATTTGTTATGATAAACAACTTCCTATATTGTGCGCACTTTGTTTCTACTCTTTCTGACTGTAAAAGATGAATGACACTTCTCTGTTCAATTGCGCTGCAACCCGACAGAGAGGCCGCCATTTTAACAACTGACTGGTTAAATATTGCTATCTTTATACGGACACTTCGAGTAAAACAAGTTCAGACATGCAGTAATGAGCATAGGTAGTCAAGATTACAAAAGGAGTACATATGTCTTTGAAAAATGAAAATTCGCCCTATTTATTGGCTTACGCCCGTATGTATGCATTAGTTTCTAAAAATGCACTTTATAAGTGCTTAAAATAATATTGATCTTAGTCTAAAAATATATGTATATTTATGTCCTTGCTTACTGCTTGAAAAATCATAGATTAAGCAATAATGATGCTAGTCATAAGAATTAGAGTGAAGAAATAGATGCAACACAAAGTACACATTGAGGTACCCACAAGAGGTTGTACCCTAAAGAATTCTTTTAGTGCAAATGCTAGTGCTCAACTGGTTAAATGCATTGCTGTCACTTTCGCATTCCATTTCACACTCTACCTTACTGAGTAAACTACTGATGAATATTTGTCTTAACGGCTCACTGAAACGCAAATAATGAATGTTATATAAAACTGTTAACTAAAGTAAATATACCTGTAGACGTTTGTGTAGCATTTCTTTAATTTTATTTTAATTAGGATGAAAACGGTTCGGCACCAGATGTTCCAGTGTTCTTATTCTTTAAATGCTGAAAAATAATGATTTATAGCTATTTCAGATCTTAAAATGAAATTCAGCAACATTTCTAACTCATTTTCGAAATAAATCTGTCTTTTTTTTTAACTTTGTCGTCTGTCAATCTATTGACATTCACTTTTTTAACAAGCAAAGGATAAATAATATTTCAGTCGAGTATTAATAACATATTACTATTCGCATTTCCCTTTTGATATGTTACTATTTGCATTTCCCGAATCTTTTATTAGTTTCAATTTTCTTTGTTTATAGGGCACTAAATTTGGAAAGTAGGAAAGTGTTTAACTGATATATGCAGTTTATATATGCTGGAAAGTTTTATATTTATGTGGCAGAGTATGTGTGTGTGGGGGGGGGGGGTGTTCCAAGGAGCTGTTATTGACAAGGCACGATTTCTACTTCCCCCCACACCAAGGCGAGGGAGCATTCCATATTTGCCAGAAGCGATTAAACATTTTAATTATTAAAAAGTTTATCTTCAAAATAGGGTTGGGCTGTTTTGCCTCTGAGCGGTACTTTTTTGCACACCATGGGCTCACATGGACCCCGAAGGCTCAGAGAAGGTTGGGGAAGGGGAACCCACTGGAACAGCTATTGGGAGACAGATGGTAGCCTCCCGTCAAGGCCATCCAGCGTGTTCTTTAACGTGCACAGGGTATGGCTCTCCCGCACACGGGGCCACGGCTTAACGTCCCATCCGACGGACGGCGGCCTTTCCAAGCCCATCGGTGTCCCCTACTGACCGTGGGCAGGGCGGGGAATTTTTGCGGAGATAAATCTCAACGCTGACCCAGCTGGGACTCAAACCTGGGAACTACAGATTACGAGCCTGGCTCGCTACCGACTGAGCCACCTCCGCCCCTTCAAAATAGGGAGTACGTTTCATATTTGTTTATATTGAAACGTCAGTTTTCGATTACTTTATTTTTTCGTTTCGCTCTGAAGGATAATTCGCAGACTTCAGTCAGCATTTCTTTTTGTGAACGCCGTGGAATGGAAGCTCTCGCGCTGCCTTCAACAGCTGCTCTCGCAGTCAATAAACTCTTGTCCAGGTGGCGCTGTTGCTTCCCAGTGTTGCCCGTTGACAGCGCCGTCAGAAAACTGCTTTCTCTGAAGTAAGCTATTGATCGTCACAGGGAAGCACATCTACTTACTGAGAAATTGTTTTTATCGGTAAAGTAGGAGATCAGAGAAGCATGAGAGCAGTCGGTGTCCTTGGAAAGCTGTCTCCGAAGTTGTGAAAAGCTATAAAAATAACTTTGTCATTTTGGACGATAACTACTAACCCTTCTTCTCCCATCTACTGAACTGTACTACCCTTCTCTTTCGGATTGAATATTAAAAGAGACTTTGCTTAGTAACCCTACTTTTTGCGTTCATATGGAATTTACAGATTGTTTGAACATATGATTTCTTTAGTTGGCAGGTTGAATAGCACTCTGTGGGACTCAGAATTGTGAATGGCACTTTTTTGCAATTAAGGGTGCACTAGGTCAGTCAGTAGAACAGGAAACTTGGTGCTAGTTTTGTTTAAAAGCGTCAGTCAAGTTACAGTTATCGACGCTAGTTTAGCTAACACTTCTTATTAACCAATTATTCTTATCAATATATTTTCTGAATTCTTTGGTTTTATTCCAACAGACTATTTTTCACGCAGCATGTATCGTTGAAACAAAATCGCCACAATACACTGTTTCCACTTAGATGTATGCTTTTCTATATTACATTAATTGGGCAGTTTTGCATCATACAGAACGAACGTATTGGAAAAGAGCTTTTCGACAGATATTTCGTAACAATTGGCGGGATGTTTCCTTGGAAGTCTCTTGACCCTTCCTTTTACTTTTTTCCAACCCGAATGATTCGCTTGCCACTTTATTTTTTTCTTGTAAGCTTTTAAATTTCACGAATGCTTCGTAGTGTGTTTGGAACAGGTTATCTGTCTTAGAATTTGAAAAAAAAAAATCTGCAGTTGATTTCATGAGAGTTGGGTTGTTTTACCTCTGAGCGGCACTTTTTTGCACACCATGGGCTACATGGCTAGGTCACATGGACCCCGAAGGCTCAGAGAAGGTTGGGGGAGGGGACCCACTGGAACAGCTGTTAGGAAACAGATGGTAGCCTCCCGTCAAGGCCATCCAGCGTGTTCTTTAACGTGCACAGGGTATGGCTCTCCCGCACACGGGGCCACGGCTTAACGTCCCATCCGACGGACGGCGGCCTTTCCAAGCCCATCGGTGTCCCCTACTGACCGTGAGCAGAGCGGGGAATTTCGCGGAGATAAATCTCAACATTGACCCAGCTGGGACTCGAACCTGGGAACTACCGATTACGAGCCTGGCGCGCTACCGACTGAGCCACCCCGCCCCAGAGAGTTACCGAAACTTAAAGATTTAAGAGAAGCAGTGCCAATTAAAATAACTGATATGGAAACTTAATTGAAATAGATTAAACTAAAAAATAATAATTATTACACTTCGTATTCTTGTCAAATCACGTAGAAATTTATTGACAAGTGTAAAGGTATTTTTAGCAGCTCTTTTATTTCAATTTTCAACGATTTTAAAACTTTTTCCCAGAACGAACTAGGTTGTTAAATGTTTTAGTTTCTGTAACACTGAAAAATATTGTTATCATTTGAGATTCAGGGATATATTAAATTAACTTTAAATTGCCTTCAGTCACACTTTAATGCAAAAATTAATTGCAAAGTTAGGGAGTTTCAAGCAAATCTCTATTTAATACTGAATCCTAATGAAATGGCTGCTGAGTGTATAAGAGAGGAACTTAAAGCATTGCAATTGCATTCAATACACAAATTATAAATAACTTAAAAACTGCCAATGTTTTTTACGTCATATAACTACATAATCCTCAGTCATCAGAGTTCCAGCAAAACACACTGCAAAAATAATTTTTTCAAATATATTTCCCATAAAGAATATCTCTGTGGCATTTGGACACTTCAGACCAACTCTAATAAGATCCTTCTTCTAATAAGGTCTCCTTTTTCCTCAACCTGTTGAATGTTCATTATGCTTTCAATAAATAATAAAATTGTATAGCTCAAAAATCATAATCCTTAACTTTGTACCTTACAGGAAAGAAATGCCAGTGTTTCCTTGTATCTGTTATGATTTGGTAAATAACTTATATTCTGAGGTTCTGTCATCCTCTCAGACCTTCTACTTTGGCATATAAACTGACAGGCTCCTATCAGACCTCTGTGGCAAGCAGCTGCTTGAAGGGATATTGATTTTTTTTTTATTCTCTAAAAGGAACATTAAAGAAGTACTTTAAAATACTTGTTGATAAATTTACATTTTATTACTTCTACCTAAACCTTTTCACATGTGCTACCACTGATTGGCAAATGGCTCGAGTTGGGTAGATATCCCTTGGACAGCTGGAAGCCTCCAATGAAGGCCACCTGACAAATTCTTTAACGTTCACAGGATATGCCTCTCTACACAAGACTACGGCTAACCTTTCGACTAAGAGACTAACATTTCCTCTCACCTAGGGAATAGCGAGAAAATCTCAACGCAACCAAGGTGTGGACCCGAACCTGGGAACATCAGGTCACAAGCTTGGACCAGAATCAATTGAACTCACGCGGCCCCGTTTTCCTCTGCATGACAAGTATTTGTTACGTACTTATCTCTCTCATTTTTAGCTATTCCATATTCTTAGCTATAGCAATGGCTGCTTCTTCCATTAAATGAAGCACCAATTACTGAATGGCTAAGCTTTGAAAATGACTCCTTATAGCATCATACATGCCTTGTCTGCAGAAGATGCATCATCTTGTTTTCTCTCTCTTCAGATCGAGATGAAAAGAGGAAACAGACACTCGAGAGCTTCTCTTTCTTATCTGTTTCGTAATGTATGTCCTGAACCATACGAAAGACCATTACGTAGTTCTTCTGACTTGAAACCCTTTTAAGGAAGAAGATTCAGTTTAAATCTTTCTCTTCTTTTATTTCGCTAAACTATTAAGCATTTTTTTATTCCTTTTGATTTTTCAACCATTACAAATCCTTATATTGCAGGCTTCATGTTGGATTTGGCAAAAATAAGCTAACCTTTAGGGCAAAAAGTTTTAAAAATTAGAATATTGGCAAATATCATTAGTAAAAGTAATCCGTTGCATCATTTAGAGCATGGTTACTTAATTACATTATAAAGTAGACCACTTTTTAATTCTTTTTTCTGTATTTTGATTTTTAGAGGGACTGCAATTGAAGATAAAACCACAAAGTTACTAATGTATTTAAAATCTTCACAATATTAATCTCTCGTTTCTTGCTTTCCCAAAAAAGGAAAGTCCTATTCCTATTTTTCACGCATTCTCCGCGGGTTCTTATTTAGGTGTTCAGGATTTATCTGTCCTGGCTGATTTCCAATTTTTTACAATCCTGGCTGATTTCTGCAAAAATGGAGAAGCACAAAATTGGAAAATAATTTGTTATATTCGTATAAGCGTTTATTAGGTGAGAACCTTCTAATGGTTGTTTGAGGGAGACACCAATTATTTTAACAACTATCACAAGGATTGCTATTCAAATTCAACACTCCATTTTTTGTAATTAATAAAAGGTCCACGACTCGTTTATCACAATAATTTAAGTACGTTCTTGATCATTTTAAACCACCATGGAAGTGACACGTCTCATTTTAAGAATCTTTAAAAAGCGTGACCAATTATCACAACCGATAAAATCGATGAGACCTAGTCAGAATAATTAAAATTAAAGCGACCTCTTTTTCATCAAGTTTGAAAAGGCTGCTATTCATTTTCACAACCATTAAAAATTTGGCCCATTTTAGCAACCATTAAAATGATTGCGATTAATTGTTATAACAGCTGAAATGACCGTGGTGACCTTTCAGAGATATTAAAACGGGCTTGACCTATTTCTTTCAAGCAAAGACATGTACCATTTTAATAACTATTAACCTAGCAAAATTAATTTTACGAGCGATCAGATTAGTAACGACATACATCTGTAGTGGCACTGAAATTTCAGGGGCGGGGATGGCTCAGTGGGTAGCGCGCTAGGCTCGTAATCTGCAGTTCCCAGGTTCGAGTACCAGCTGGGTCAGCGTTGAGATTTATCTTCGGAAAACTCCCTCGCTATGCCCACTCAGAGTAGGGGATACCAATGGGCTTGGAAAGGCTGAGTTCCATTGGGTGGGATATTAAGCCGTGTCCCCGTGTGTGAGAAAGTCATACCACGTGCACGTTAAAGAACATGCTGAATGACCTTAACCAGAGGCTACCATCTGTCTTCCAACAGCTGTTCCAGTAGGTCCCCTCTCCCACCTTCTCTGAGCCTTCTAGGTCCTTGTGACCTGGCCATTGTGTGAAAAAAGAGGCCGCTAGGGGATAAAACTATCCATCCCAATTGAAATTGCACCACATGGAAGAAGCGGTCAGATTATTATGCAAATCAGCAAGTGAGCGTGACAGCTTGTGATGTGCATTTAATTCCATTGTCATCGACATCTGGCTAATACGTTCAGCATTATAAGCAAGACATGCATCAGATTTGATTAAAAGCTGTAAACGTTTGTGTCCAATAGAACTCTAAGCGATCCCACAGAATGAATCCTGTACGGAGAGCATCACATACACAATGCTAATCCAACATGCACGTGGGCCATATCGCCATCTTACGACGTATGAGACAGGATGGATAATCGAACTGCATGACATGGGATTGTCAAGCTAGCAATGCTAACCACCATTAGCCGAGCGGTTATGAAAGCCTTGTGTCAACCAATAACAGAACAAATCATTTTGTGATGACTTACAGAGGTACAGTTACATGCACGTCGTTCATTGCATTGCCTTCCATTGACCGCCAGGCAGCGTTAACAGCGCCTGAAGTGATGCCCACAGCGTACAACTAGAGACGCAGAATGCTGTCATGTCATCTTTAGTGACGAATCCTGATTTTGTGTAGGAGCCGATTCTCACCATATGCATGAGTGGTAACGACGTGGTGAGTTCTTCAATCCTGTTGCCACTATTAAACGGAACATTGCCCGACCAGCAAGGCGTTATGGTCTGAGATGCAATGATACCCAGTCTTCTCTGATGTGGGGCAGGGGTGGCTCAGTCGGTAGCGCGCCAGGCTCGTAATCGGTAGTTCCCAGGTTCGAGTCCCAGCTGGGTCAGCGTTGAGATTTATCTCCGCAAAATTCCCCGCCCTGCCCACGGTCAGTAGGGGACAGGGCTTGGAAAGGCCGCCGTCCGTCGGATGGGACGTTAAGCCGTGGCCCCGTGTGCGGGAGAGCCATACCCTGTGCACGTTAAACAACACGCTGGATGGCCTTGCCGGGAGGCTACCATCTGTCTCCCAACAGCTGTTCCAGTGGGTCCCCTCCCCCAACCTTCTATGAGCCTTCGGGGTCCATGTGACCTTGCCATTTAGCCCATGGTGTGCAAAAAAGTGCCGCTCAGAGGTAAAACAACCCAACCCAACTTCTCTGATGTATCTCTCGGGCACTTTGATCACGCGGCACTGGGTTCATGACGTCCTGGAACCCATAGAACTCCCCTTCATCGCACAAATGCCTGAAGCCCTGTTTCAGCAAGATAACGCCAATCTATTTAACCTATAAAATCAACCAGGAATGCATACAACGTTTAGACACTTTTTCATGACCAACCAAGTCCCCGGATTTACCACCTATTGAACATGATTGGGACTTGGTGGGGTCTCATCTGCAGACTCATTCACAATCGGCGCAGACTGTATCCGCTCTGAAAGATAAGTTGCCACATGCATGGTGGGTTGTCGCTATGAAGCTAAAACGCCTCAGGACACTATTCCGTGCTTATACGACTTCATGACGCAATGTTCCTTTGCTCATATGCGAACCTGGTTTGTCTGATTTTTATCTGATTCCAACGACTTCTTCTAGGTGTTACAATTTGAATATCATGGAGTGTATTTTAACAACCGTTAAAATTGAGGTAATACATTTTCACAAATACTGAAAAGATCACATACCGCTGTCACAATTATTAAGAATCGCTCGTGATCCCCTGTTCCCAGTTTGTAATGATACTTAGGCCATAGGGGCGGGGGTGGCTCAGTCGGTAGCGCGCCAGGATCGTAATCTGTAGTTCCAGGTAGTTCCCAGGGTCAGCGTTGAGATTTTTCTCCGCAAACACAGTAGGGGACACCGATGGGCTTGTAAAGGCCGCCGTCCGTCGGATGGGACGTTTAAGCCGTGGCCCCGTGTGCGAGAGAGCCATACCCTGTGCACGTTAAAGAACACGCTGGATGGCCTTGACGGGAGGCTACCATCTGTCTCCCAATAGCTGTTCCACTGGGTCCCCTCCCCCAACCTTCTCTGAGGCTTCGGGGTCCATGTGACCTGGCCATTTAGCCCATGGTGTGCACAAAAGTGCCGCTCAGAGGTAAAACAATCCAATCCAACTTAAGCCATATCATCGCTTTCTTCAGAAACCGAAAACTCGTTCGAATAATAATTATGACACTCGCATTTCTCTTCTTTAAAACTGAGAGGAATGGAAGGTATTTAAAAAAATAAAAATATTGTATTAGTAATGAAGCTAAAATAATTAATTCAAGTCAGTTAATGTAATTAAAGTAGCAACAAAAAACAACATATTTTTAAACGCAGGGTTATTCTCATTACAGTGGAGTTGCATCATAGGCGCATTCAACTTAAATAATAAAATAAATACCCCCTCAAGCAGCTGCTTGCCACAGAGGCCTACCAGTGACAGGAGCCTATCAGTTTAATACAGCACAGTAGAAGGTCTGTGAGGATGGCGAGACCTCAACAGAAAGACAACAGAAACAACCATGCCTTACCCGGGGCTCGAACCCAAGTCCCTTTCATCAGTAGCCAAACTCGCTAACCACTCGGCCAGGTACTTATGCGAATTCAAATATACCCACTAAGCGAAAAAGGGTTGGGTTGGGTTGTTTTACCTCTGAGCGGCACTTTTTTGCACACCATGGCTAAATGGCCAGGTCACATGGACCCTGAAGGCTCAGAGAAGGTTGGGGGAAGGGACCCACTGGAACAGCTGTTGGGAGACAGATGGTATCCTCCCGTCAAGGCCATCCAGCGTGTTCTTTAACGTGCACAGGGTATGGCTCTCCCGCACACGGAGCCACGGCTTAACGTCCCATCCGACGGACGGCGGCCTTTCCAAGCCCATCGGTGTCCCCTACTGACCGTGGGCAGAGCGGGGAATTTTGCGGAGATAAATCTCAATGCTAACCCAGCTGGGACTCGAACCTGGGAACTACAGATTACGAGCCTGGCGCGCTACCGACTGAGCCACCCCCGCCCCGGACGGCGAAAAAGGAGAAAAATAACAATTTATTTAGTGCGGGCGATTCCATTCCACTCAATGAACATCCCCAGAGTGTGCGTGAGATGAAAGGAGTATATCTGCTCTTCCCTCAGTCGCTCTCAATTATCGCGTGCTTCTCATAGTGTGAACATCTCTCCCTCCCTGAGTGTGATTTTGGTATTTAAAGATATTTATTTTTTGAAACAACATGGCCCCTAAACTCGAGCTAATTACTTCATCTGCTGATCATCTGAAGAAATGGAGATCTGTTCTGACGCTGAATGAAAAACAGGCTGCGTTATTGAGAGACGGTATGTCGGTCTCCAACCTGGCTGGTAAATATGGTCATAACGAATCTAGCATCCGTGCCATCAAGACTCGGGAGAGAGAAATTCTTCAAGCTGTGGCATCAAGTGTTCCAGTAACTGCTAAAGTGACGAGCTAAGAGCGTGATAAGACTTTAGTGTGTAAAGATATTTAATACATGGCTGGAAGTAGACCCGGATCTAGAAACAAAGTGATGGAGGCAGGGAGGAGGGTTGGAGACACAATCGATCCCGAAAATGTAAAGGGTGGGAGGGGGGCAAGAGACAGAATTTCGAATGCAATGTAACATTTCTCCTTCCGTTTTACAAGTTTTTAATACTTTTGAAAAATGCAAGAAATATAAATAAGTTTAATAAATTTTTGGTTCAGTTTCCCTCACTAGCATTCTGGCTCTTACTAGGATAGCCCCCTTGACCCCTTTCCATTGATCCGTGGGGCGGGGGTGGCTCAATCGGTAGCGCGCCAGGCTCGTAATCTGTAGTTCCCAGGTTCGAGTCCCAGCTGGGTCAGCGTTGAGATTTATCTCCGCAAAATTTTCCCGCCCTGCCCACTGTCAGTAGGGGACACCGATGGGCTTGAAAAGGCCGCCATCCGTCGGATGGGACGTTAAGCCGTGGCTCCGTGTGCGGAAGAGCCATACCCTGTGCACGTTAAAGAACACGCTAGATGGCCTTGACGGGAGGTTACCATCTGTCTCCCAACAGCTGTTCCAGTGGGTCCCCTCCCCCAACCTTCTCTGAGCCTTCGGGGTCCTTGTGGCCTGGCCATTTAGCCCATGGTGTGCAAAAAAGTGCCGCTCAGAGGTAAAACAACCCAACCCAACGCTGACTTTGGGACCTAAGGCATAAGATGCGATTCCACTGTATTTCATGACCAATGTCTTAAATATTGTTTCAGTTTCTCGGAGGATATTTCGACTAATACCTACAGGATTAATAATGGACCAGAGAGCTCTGCAAAATTTCTTACCGACACTAAAAATGATAAAATTACTGTTGAAATTCTATGAGCTGGTCTTAGTTCTGTTGTCACATGGCTGAGAAAAGAGTTGAGTATCCTTGTTCGTAAAGGTTACACTAAAGGTATTATTAACCTTATGTTCACGAATGCAATCGCAGTTCTTTGGATAATTACAAGACTTCCCTCTTTTCTACAGACAATAGGTGTCTGCTTACCGTGATTAATTCAGACAAAAAAAGTAAAAAAAAATTTGTATTTTTTTAAAGGGAAGAAGATACTTTCTTTCGCAAAGTACAATGATTATCTTTTTCAATAAAATTATGTAAATTATTACACTATGTTGCTATACTAATGATAAATATATGGGGATTTTAATAAAGAATATGCAAAAAAGGTGTTCATGTCATGACTGTTCACTCTAATAAAGTAATGTGACAAATTTAACAAAAAAATATGAATATATATTTTTGGAAACTTGTTTCGAAATTGTTATCGAGAACTCATGCTCACATATGTAGTACTAATGATCTCATACGTAGTGCCCATGCTCTCATGTGCAGTACTCGTGATCTCATATGTAATTCTCATGCTCCCCTATGTAGTACTCATGCTCTCATATGTAGTACTCACGATCTCATATGTAGTGCCCATACTCTCATATGTAGTACTCAGGATCTGATATATAGTGCCCCTGCTCTTATATGTAGCACTCATGCTCTTATATGTAGCACTCATGCTCTTATATGCAGTACTCATGCTCTCATATGTAGTACTCATGTACATTACACTATTTCGTCGTTTCCTCGTTGTTAGCGATTAATGTTCAATACCTTTCCGCGCGACATTTCGTTGCTTTTCCTGCAAACCATTTTGAATTAGGTACAATTTTGTCAAATTCGTTTATTTTAAGCGCCAAGTATATAGAAACTAAGGTGAAATTTAGGAAACAATCTTGCTGGATAAATAAAAATATTATACTTAACTGCAGATTTTTTTCCTTGGGCAACACTTTGACTTTCGAGGCGTTGGATTACCACCTCTGCATGGTGATGTGGTCATTCATTGTGGAGAGAGTCGCCTCCTCCTCTATTGGCTGCTTCCTCATGACATGATTCGACTTTTGAAGTGCTAACGCAGAAGAGCTGACCGTGAAGATATTTCTCCTCTGGAGAGAAAGAGTCCCACTCAGATTACTTCTTTGAAATTCTCCTCTTTTCACTTCCATCAATTGAGAGATAGTCTCTTGCCACCAGAGTTATCATGGAACATCCTTGTGGTTTCGAAAATCTATTGTATAGGAGCCTTTTGTAATATCTCATTTCTGAATTTCTTCAGAGGGTGTAGTTAAGAAACGAGTGGTGGAAAGAATATAGATGGGGCTTGGTTTGTTACACAAGAGACACTTAACCAATTCCAATACCTGCATCTGTTTGTTGAAAGTTTAGGTTTCTGAAAAGAAAGTTTTACTTTGAAGTCGATAGAATTTATTTATGAAGTATCGAAGTAATTTGATATTGCGTTCGAACCTTCATACTTTGAATGTGTTTCGTGGAAGCTAAAATCGATTTGCACTGGAAGGAGAGTCACTGCTTCGAATTATAACTGTAAACTCTGGAAATAAAAATTCCAATTATGCAAAATAATAATGTCATACGCTGTATTGTCAAAGGTATTGGGGTCACTTGTTTCCAGAATGCAAAAACAAACTGAAACTCTCCGAACTTTGAAAATAAACTTTCCACAGGAAAATGACATTGGAGAAAATTCGAAGCTCTAAATCAGATTTATCCAAATCTCGATTTTTCAAAAATATTCACTGAATATTTAATGAGTTTTATAAGATAAAACATTTAACAGCATTAACGTTGCTAGTCTAAGAATTCACCTCGAAATTTAAGATACGTATAACAACAAATAATTCTTTTTAAAAAATCTAATTTTATAAGATTTGATAATTATTGCTTCAGTTTTACTTAATTTTGATGAAAAAGTTTACGACGAATAAAATAATAATTTGACGCATATCTCCGTTTGATATTAAACATTCTAGTTACAGGAACTCTTTAAATATAAAACTAATGTTATTGATAATTAAGATTTACAGAGATGACATTTTGTTAAGAAAACGTTTCATAGTCAGTGAAATGAATTAATATTTTTTTTATATATGGTATATTTTGCATCCGTTATGTAATAACTAAAGCCCATAAAATCACCAAGAAGGATTACTTGATTTGCAAATGAAAATCTCCTGCTCTAATTGAGCGAGACTGATTGAAATCGACTCTCCGAAATTTCGGATTTGTCGGTTTGTTTGTTTGTTTATTGGTTAAATGTTTGTGATTTTCCCCCTTGCAGGAACTCTCGAAAGTTTGCTTAGATAATTTTTGTTTTGAGCTCTTTTTTTAAAAAAAAAGAAACGAGCTGATATTTTTACCCTGTCTTGTCTGATTGGCGGTCTATAGACATTCAACTCTTTTTTGCTTTTAGGGATAATTTGGATATTCTTTTTGGATTAGATTGTTATTGATGAAATATTACGTATCGCAATTTCCGAATCTCCCAAAAGGTAAAGATTGCGCCCTTTACCTGCAGAAAATACTAGAAATGGCAAATGTTTAAACGAATATTGCAAGTGATCAATTTATGCTAGAAATTTGAAATTTTGGTGGTGAAATATGAAGGTCATGACGTTTTACCGACAACAATTATTTCTCTTTAATCATTAGGAGGGTGGGAACCGCAACCGTTTAAATGTGATAATTGAAAAATTATTTTTTCAGTTGGATAAGGTATTAATTAAATATTAGATTTACATTTTTTAAATCCTCGCGTGATTTCAATTTCCATTGTTAGAGGATGCCAAAAGAGGGGGGGGGGGGGGGCGGGGTTGACTCAGTCGATAGCGCGCCAGTAATCTGTAGTTCCCAGGTTCGAGTCCCAGCTGGGTCAGCGTTGAGATTTATCTCCGCAAAATTCCCCGCCCTGCCCACGGTCAGTAGGGGACACCGATGGGCTTGGAAAGGCCACCGTCCATCGGATGGGACGTTAAGCCGTGGCCCCGTGTGCGGAAGAGCCATACCCTGTGCACGTTAAAGAACATGCTGGATGGCCTTGACGGGAGGCTACCATCTGTCTCCCAACAGCTGTTCCAGTGGGTCCCCTCCCCCAACCTTCTCTGAGCCTTCGGGGTCCATGTGACCTGGCCATTTAGCCCATGGTGTGCAAAAAAGTGCCGCTCAGAGGTAAAACAACCCAACAACCCAAAGCCAAAAGAGGAGAAGGAAAACTTTTAAACGAACATTTTAGCGACGTATTGATGGTAGATATTTGAATTATTCGTAGCGTCTGAAGAAGTAATCAGTTGCCCTCCTTACCTCACATGGGGTGGGGGGAAACTCAACGTTTTCATTTTAAGCGATAAATAAGAAAATAATTTTATGTTGTAACCAATAAGATATTAGTTGATGTAAGTACCAATAAGATATTTCTATTTGTACTTTCCCAATCATTCATTAATTCGAATTGTTACTTTTAAAAAGTGCAAAAGTCGGTAAATGAAAACCTTCAATTCCAGTGACTATGGGATATAATCACTAGAGGTGATATATGTTCTACTTAATAAATATTTTTGTTTACAAAAGTGTTTCTGAAGTTTTAAAATGAGCTAAATTGAAACAGGAAAGCCACACCCATGGGTTGAGTTTGTCACCACATTCAGTTAACACAAACCTTTTTTAAACATCTCTATTTTTATCGTATTCATCCCTTATCAGTATTCTCAGGTATTTCGTTCGGCTATCGGTTTCTACTGATCACTACCAACAGACTGATTGCCAAGTCAATAAGAGCATTCTAAGGGTCCTATAATTAGCATAATCACATCAATAAACACTTTATAAAATCAATGCAATACATACATGTTATGGTGAACCGAAGACATATTGAATATTTCTTAAGTTTAGAAACCAGCTTTCTGTGGAAATATAGTGGCTCTACCAAATAACTTCATTGAGAATTTTGACATTGTATAATGTAAACTAAAATTCAAATTTCTTTTTTTTCTAAAATAAACATTTTATGGGTAGATATGAATGAAAATAAATTTGAAATATCAACAATTTTTTTTCAGTATTTAAAACGCTAGGGAAATTTAAATATTTAACAGTAACAATGCAGTCGAAAAATTATACAAAGTTGACGAATACTGAACGAATTATTTACGAAAATTTTGAAATATGCATTTCATTTATTAAATGATTTTTCAATAACATTTAATATTTAAGTTTTAGTTAATTTCTAAAGCGAATTCGTATGACAAATTACTGTTGTTAAGTATTGAAACTTGCAGTAATTTTTTGATACAGTACTTCACAAGTATTGTTGAAACATGAGACATATTTCAATTTTTCAATTTATCTTCAGTAACATTTTCCACAAATATTTTTAATTTATGAATTTTTCTAATTTGACTATTGATTGATATAAAATAAAAAAGACCGAATGTGTTTCCTAGGATCTTGTATAGTGTGTCCCAGCTGGCTCAGCGTTGAGATTTATCTCCGCAAAATTCCCCCGCCCTGCCCACGGTCAGTAGGGAACACCGATGGGCTTGGAAAGGCCGCCGTCCGTCGGATGGGACGTTAAGCCGTGGCCCCGTGTGCGGGAGAGTCATACCCTATGCACGTTGAAGAACACGCTGGATGGCCTTGACGGGAGGCTACCATCTGTCTCCCAACAGCTGTTCCAATGGGTCCTCTCCCCCAACCTTCTCTGAGCCTTCGGGGTCCATGTGACCTGGCCATTTAGCCCATGGTGTGCAAAAGAGTGCCGCTCAGAGGTAAAACAACCCAACAACCCAAATCTTGTATAGCACTGGAGATAAGATCTCCACCAACCCTCTCTAAATTTTATTTTCCAAATTATTCTCCCGACATCTAAAGTTGGGGAGACCGGTAAGATAAAGTATAGCATGGGTAGTGTTAAACTTTTTTTCCTGAAAAATTTGCATTTTTAAGGAATCCCCCACAAACTTCAAAAACCATTGTTTTTAAAATAAACAGTTGAATATAATAGCTATTATTTTGTCCCGGAATCTTAGTGGTTAACGCCAAGCTAGTGAACCCCCTGAATAAATTGCTGCACATTAAAGCCACTCAAACCCCTGGATCAAAGAGATCCGGGTTCAAACGCGAATAAAATGGGTGTTTCCTGTCTTGTGATGTCTTTCTGATTAGGTCTCACCTTCCTCACAGGCCATCTCTATCCCGTATTACTAACAGGTTATTATCATACTTCTGAGGTAAGCAGATGCTTGAGTGAAAATTTATTTCATTTATCCATTTTGAAATTAACGTTTTGAATAATTCCTACGAATAGTTACAGGCATTAAATATTCTACCTTTCGTAACTCTTTAAATACTCAACAAATGTTATTGAAATATTAATTTTAGAGATACGATCAAGACCTTTATATCTAATGACAGACACGTACCCAGGATTTAGTGTCGTTGGGTGAGTATTTGGTGGGGGGTCAGAAAATAAGATTGGGTAAGGATTCCCAATTACTAAAATATTCTTTAGGACACGAAAGGTTAAAATTATATTCTATATGGCAGGGGTTCTCAACGTACGGTACGTTGTAAAATTTTATGGGGTACGCCGTGAGAGCTCAAAAGTCACTAGATCTAGTAACAAAGTCGCTAAGTTGCCAACACTGCTACGTAAAAATGTCTTTTTTTTGTGTTTATCGATATATGCAAATTATGAATACAAAATTTAATGTATATATATATGTTTTATTTTATTCCCCTTTGTTATACTATAACTATAGTTTTATCTATCTATACAAGGGATACGCCAGTTACAAACACATTTCCAGGGGGTACATGAAGCGTAAAAGGTTGAGAACCACTGCTATATGGAATAAGATTTTATAGCTTTCTTATTTATTTTTACCTTCGGACATATAATATGGGGCTAAAATAAAATTATACAAAGACAACTGTTTTGGATTTCAAAGCAGGTAGACAAGTTTGAGATTTAGTATAACATGACCGGATTTTCGTGGGTGGGGGGGTCAGGACCCCCTGGTTTCCTCCCTCCCTCATACGTCCCTGTCACGTAATATTTTTTTACAAAGAGGTAATTTTTTAAGTCGCTGAGCTTCACACGGCTCTCCGTTGTCATAATACGTGGGTGTTGCGAAACGTTTTTTGAATGTATGCAATTGTTATGAAATGTGTAAACCAAGTTGCTTGAAATTCATTAGCCCATAACCCAATAGTATTATGATTAGAGTAAGTTAGATTATGCTTAACTTTGTCTCTTAATACAAATTTAACAAAACATTCTGTTGTCTGTCTTTTTTGTTACTCAATCGTTTTTTTTTTTTTCATATCGTTTTACTTTGGTTTTCCCCTTAATGTTGTTTCCTGGTAGAGTATCTCACTATGCAGTGAAAACATTTATTTTCCAATTTGAAAATCATTCTGCTAAAAACAGGCCTGAGTGAAAATTCACAGATTACTGCGAGATACATACATACTATGTAGAATTAAGAATGCCTTAATGATGAGTGATTGTGACATTGTATTATGACTTTGATGTTAACATTTAATCTACATGAAAAAAAAATAAAATTTCTCAGTATATTAAAAGAAACTCCAATGTCCTGCAAAAGATGCAAAACCTTGCCTTATCTCTGGAGTCTCTTTAACAGATCTGTACTTTTTCTGACTTTATACCCCATCGTTAATTTCCAACCTTAGCGTCTACAGATAAATTCCTGTTTGCTTGAAGAACGTTCAAGGCCGTGAACTACAAAAGCGATATAGTGCATTCCTCACTTGCCGAACATACCAGACGAATGGATCGTTTTCATTCATCTTTTTCTCCCTCGGCCAAACTGCCAACAACCGCAATTTTAATGAGTCCTTTTAGCTATCAAGCAATTGAAGCCCATTTTGCCTACATAGGTCCTTAACCAGTGGGGCGGGGGTGGCTCAGTCGGTAGCGCGCCAGGCTCGTAATCTGTAGTTCCCAGGTTCGAGTCCCAGCTGGGTCAGCGTTGAGATTTATCTCCGCAAAATTCCCCGCTCTGCCCACGGTCAGTAGGGGACACCGATGGGCTTGGAAAGGCCGCCGTCCGTCGGATGGGACGTTAAGCCGTGGCCCCGTGTGCGGGAGAGCCATACCCTGTGCACGTTAAAGAACACGTGGATGGCCTTGACGGGAGGCTACCATCTGTCTCCCAACAGCTGTTCTAGTGGGTCCCTTCCCCCAACCTTTTCTGAGCCTTCGGGGTCCATGTGACCTGGCCATTTAGCCCATGGTGTGCAAAAAAAAGTGCCGCTCAGAGGTAAAACAACCCAAATCCTTAACCAGTTTCTACAAATTTGTTGTTGAATTCTAATTTCTTTGTTGTTGACTTTTTGGCAGCTTTTATATTTATTTACATACACTACATATCAATTGGCGCCTTCAACTCCTCTTGATTTCTGGACAGTCTCCGACCCTTATGTGACCTTGAACATGGCACAGAATCTACAATTTCTCAACATTTCAGAGAGCTACCACCTGAAATATCCCAATGCACAAATCTTTAGTGTTGTAGAACCGACGTGTCAAAAACTGTCCTTTATTTAACCTCGAAGGATCATCATCTCTGAGATCTAAACCCGGAACACTCCTTGGTACCAATTATAGCTCTCTAACAGTACCTAGATCGGAATTTGACCTTTAACCTCTAAGGACCTGCCGGATACAAAATTTATTAACGTTTCTTAGATCTAAAACCTGAAACACTTCTAAGCCCCAATAGTCAAGTTTCCTACACTCGTAGATATATATCTGACCACTATGTGATTTCTATTTGACTGCGAAGGGACACATCGAAGGTCAAATGTCGAATATTATCAGAGATTTACAAACTGGATTATCCCTAGTTGTAAATTTTCAGAGATGCAACCATTTCTGCGTCATGGTTAAAATTAGTGCCATTCAGTCACTCAGTCAAAATCGTCTATATATATATTAAATATTATTTTACTTTTCTGCTTTTAATTTTTTTTTGTAATCTTACTTTGCTCTTGTCTGCAACTAAATTTTAGGAAACTTTAAAGTCATTTTCTTATTGATATAATACTATATTAGTTAGTTTTATTTAATGTGTCTGGTATTCTAAAATTTTGATGTTAACCATTTGTTTCTATTGTTGTTATATACACCGAAGAGCCATAATATTATGACCAGCGCGTCTTTACGCAAATCGAATCAAATGCAGGTAAACGACGGCGCGTGTGAAGGTCATGAAACGGTATAAATAACACCTGATACTGAGCTCTGTTAATCAGTGCTATTCTTGTTATTCAGATGGGAAAGGCAGCGGACTTAAGTGAGTTTGACCAAGGCCAAATTGTAATGGCCAGACTACTGGATCAGAACATTTCCGAGACGGAAAGGCTTGTGGGGTGCTCACGGTCAGCCGTGGTTAGGACCTTCAAAAAGTGGTCCGAGGAGGGGAAAACCACGAAACGCCGGCAAGGTGTGGGCCGACCACGGCTCATCGATGCTAGAGGTGAGCGAAGGCTATCCCGTATGGTACGAGCCAACAGAAAGGATGCTATGGCGCAACTCGCTCGTAATTTGAATGCTGGTGACCACAACCTGAAGCGGGCCCCCAGGCCAGGATCTTTGGTGGGTCCTCCTACCTACCGCTAAGGTTAAGGGCAGCGTCAAGGGTTCTCTCAACGAAAAGTAATCCAGCATGCCCTTTGCACACTTCGAAACTTTGTGCAAGTTTTTCATGGGCAATTTGCAAAATATTTCACTTTAAATTCTTTGATATTATTTATTGACTAATTTAAAGTTAAAATAAAGGAAATTACAACCCAAGTCGTTTGCACCAAAGACGAAATTTAGTCCACGTTTCTTATGCTGACTAGGACTGATTCAAATGATGACAGCTCCTCCATTGTATGATATCTTCACCAACATCCAATTTTGGATACTTATATATGATTGTGTGGATAGCACCATAGGGAAAAAACCGTTTCTTTCGCATGCGAATTTTCTATTAAATACTTTGCATATAGCGAATACCACAATACGATGACTTCGCCAATCAAGAATCCTAATCTAAACAAGTTAAACATTCTTTGATAGCAACTAGAACGGTGATTCCTATTCCTCAGTGATAATAGATGGAAAAACTCATTATATCATTTTCACCATACGACCATTACAAAGAGAAATACAAAGGTTTCAGGTCAAGGAGTTCAGTTTAGTGTCCCTTTCTGATTTTCTCTGGCCTACTTGAACAGTTAGGAACCGGCTAAGGATATATTTTTGTTTATTTTGACTCACTCCAGGGCGGGTCGTTCTGCCAATGACATACAGTCTACGTTTCTGACAATGTCGATCCACTCAGGGTACATTTATTTCAAAGACAAACCATTCTAATTTTACATTTGATCCAAAAGCGTTCTACTACAGCTGTATTTGCGTAAATGGCAACCCAGTAGGAATACAATTCTGACAACGTCATAATACTCAAGCTACTTTCTCTTCACTGGCAAGGGGGCGGTGGTGGCTCAGTCGGTAGCGTGCCAGGCTCGTAATCTGTAGTTCCCAGGTTCAAGTCCCAGCTGAGTCAGCGTTGAGATTTATCTCCGCAAAATTCCCTGCCCTGCCCACGGTCAGTAGGGGACACCGATGGGTTTGGAAAAGCCGCCGTCCGTCGGATGGGACGTTAAGCCGTGGCTTCGTGTGCGAGAGAGCCATACCCTGTGCACGTTAAAGAACACGCTGGATGGCCTTGACGGGAGGCTACCATCTGTCTCCCAACAGCTGTTCCAGTGGGTCCCCTCCCCCAACCCTCTCTGAGCCTTCGGGGTCCATGTGACCTGGCCATTTAGCCCATGGTGTGCAAAAAAGTGCCGCTCAGAGGTAAAACAACCCAACCCAAATCCACTCAGGCCAGGCACATACCCAATATTTAATTTCGAGGATGGGTCTGAGAATAAGACTTGAATAGGATTTCCCTATTACTAAAATAATCCACCGGACAAGAAAGGTTAAAATGACATTCTATGCGGAATAAAATTTTAGGTTGTTTTTAAATGTATTTTTAATGTCGGACATACACTATGGGGCTAAAATAAAATTTTACAAAAACACTTGTTTTGGTTGGATTTTAAAGCAGGTAGACAGTTTGAGATTTCGTATGATATGATCAGATTTTCAGAGAGGGTCCGAACTCCCCTGGTTCTCTCCCCCGAGATACGTCCCTGACTCAGGCTGCCTTCTTTTCAATGGCATCCCACTCAGCATACATTTCTTCAAATGCCTATCCACCAAACTGTTTTCCCAATTTGTGCCAATGGAAACCCTCTAAAGCTATATTGATGTCGATATTGACCCACTAAAGCTATATTTGTGTAAATGGGGTTGGATTATTGTACCTGTGAGCATCACTTTTTATGCACACAATGCACTAAATGACCAGGTCACAAGGACCTCAAGGGCTCAGAGAAAGGTTTAAGAAGTGGATTCGCCGGACAGCTCTTAGGAGATAGATGGTAGTCTCCTGTCAAGCTAGGGGATCAGATTACATGTGAATCAGGGGTGGGGGTGTCTCAGTCGGTAGCGCGCCAGGCTCGTAATCTGTAGTTCCCAGGTTCGAGTCCCAGCTGGGTCAGCGTTGAGATTTATCTCCGCAAAAATCCCCGCCCTGCCCACGGTCAGTAGGGGACACCGATGGGTTTGGAAAGGCCGCCGTCCGTCGGATGGGACGTTAAGCCGTGGCCCCGTGTGCGGGAGAGCCATACCCTGTGCACGTTAAAGAACACGCTGGATGGCTTTAACGGGAGGCTACCATCTGTCTCCCAACAGCTGTTCCAGTGGGTCCCCTCCCCCAACCTTCTCTGAGCCTTCGGGGTACATGTGACCTGGCCATTTAGCCCATGGTGTGCAAAAAAGTGCCGCTCAGAGATAAAACAACCCAACCCTGTCAAGCTATACGAATCAAAGTGAGTTAGTTTTATTATGGACCGCAAAAACAATTAGAGACTGCTGATTTAACGGTTCACCATCGTCAGAAATATCATATCTCCTTTTAAAAAATATTACCAGACTGGATCATCATATTCACAAATATCCAGCATGTTCTTTAAAATGGACAAGGGGTACGGCTTAACGTCCAATGCGACTGACGGCGAACTTTTCAATTCTGTAAATAAGAGTCCACTATCTCTAGATTGTAAAACTGATAATCCATATTTACTTTTGGATAAATTTTTGATCCACTAAGACAATATTTGCGTAAATGAAAATGGAAGACAATATTTGCGTAAATGAAAATGGAAGACAACATTTGTGTAAATGGCGATTCAGCATAGTTTCATTGCGTAAATTGTGAACTACTGAAAAATGTATTTGTGAACTACTGAAAAATGTATTTGTTTAAATGTCAGACTTGTGTAGAGACTTATAATGATTATATTCGCGTAAAGAGCAACCCATTATGGCTTCATGTGTATAAACAGAGATCCATTATGGTTACATATATTTAAAAGTATGTAATGTATTTTTGTCAACATGACATGAACTTTCATTCAAATTTATTCTAAAGGAGCTATCATTAATCTCCATTTATTTTCTTCATAAAAACGTCCAATAAAAATATATCCATAAAATATATGTTTCCTTTTGTAACATAATAAACAACATCATATATTATTCGACCGACAAATTTATAACCTCTCTACTATAAGTTAGAAAAGATAAATTGCAACCACATTGGTTTTAGTCGGCTGCAAGTAAAAGACTTAAACTCCATTTTGGAGAGAAAAGCTCTGGGGCAATTCTACAATATCAAGGGGGCAATAAATTAGTTGTTTTCGTTTCCACTGTCTGATGATGAAATCGGTTTCTGCTTTTATCCATTACTTGTTCAGCTGCTGTGACATTTTTGACGTCATATGTTTAGTATATGTACTTCTTTATTCATCATTTCCGGTTCCCCAGTGCAACGTTAGGAGCCAAACTGAGTGCATTTCGATTTTTTTTGTTATATCTCAGAACAATATGACGGGCTCAATGTTGCCAGATTCTTTAAATGGAAATCAGTTTTATTCGTTCACTGAATTTCTCTATTTCAGCACTTTTAGAATTTAATTAATTCATTTATTTACACAAATCTATAATCGCTTTTCAAATTAAGATTTTCTATATCCTTTTCAATAACATTGTTTTCGTCTTTTTATGGAAAAAAACTTTTACCATAGTATTATGACCAACAAACGGATTACATACGTAGATTTTATTGGTACTTAACAATTGCATGATTATAGAAAAATAGGTATGTAATATTACTGATTATATAAAATGCATAAAATATTTTCACAGTAAAGCAGTAGCAAGACGTCCCGTGGCCGAGTGGTAACGTGCTTAGCTACTAATCAAAAGGACCTGGGTTCGAACCCCGGGTAAGACATTAATATTTGTGTTGCTTAGATTTATTATTTTTGTTAGAAATCAGTGGGTTAACTAGTTATGTGACAAAGACCCCCAAGGGTGCATAACTGGGTAAAGAAGGATAATGTCCAGCTGTATACTGTTACTATACAACTGTCAGAGACAGACAAAAATCTCCCCTATATACCACCAGTCAGTTCTTTAAAGCGTACAGGGTAACGCTCTCCATATCACGCAGTCATGGCTTAACGTCCCATTAGAGGGACGGCAGCCTTTCTAACCCTATTGAGATTCATTTTCTCATCATAGGTACAGTGGAGTGAAACGACATTGCAAGTGAACATTCTGTAAAGAGAGCAAGAAACGTTTTCTGACAATGGTTTTTCCCCATTGTATTTTGGGGCGGGGGTGGCTCAGTCGGTAGCGCGCCAGATTCGTAATCTGTAGTTCCCAGGTTCGAGTCCCAGCTTGGTCAGCGTTGAGATTTATCTCC
This sequence comes from Ryuthela nishihirai, assembly GCA_038380435.1. Lineage (NCBI taxonomy): Eukaryota > Metazoa > Arthropoda > Arachnida > Araneae > Heptathelidae > Ryuthela > Ryuthela nishihirai. The sequence goes on along the minus strand of JAWZYU010000007.1, from coordinate 84,153,906 downwards.
GCAAAATTCCCCGCCCTGCCCACGGTCAGTAGGGGTCACCGATGGGCTTGGAAAGGCCGCCGTCCGTCGGATGGGACCTTAAGCCGTGGTCCGTGTGCTGGAGAGCCATACCCTGTGCACGTTAAAGAACATGCTGGATGGCCTTGACGGGAGGCTACCATCTGTCTCCCAACAGCTGTTCCAGTGGGTTCCCCCCCCCAACTTTCTCTGAGCCTTCGGGGTCCATGTGACCTGGCCATTTAGCCCATAGTGTGCAAAAAAGTGCAGCTCAGAGGTAAAACAACCCAACCCAACCCCCATTGTATTTCTATACAGAAAATAAATGTCACATTTTATGTAAGAGCATGAGGTTGCTTGTTTGTATGCAGTCAAGAGACATTTTCAACACTTGATACAAAGACAAAGTTCCTTCTTTAATAATTCCTGATCATTTTGTTAACATTTTAGGTACTGGATGACTATTTGACACCAATATAAATTCTGCATTAGTGTTTAGTTTCGAAACATTTCAATAGCTTTTAAATAAATACGATTTTTAAAAACTACGTCTTTATTTTAAAAATGATATTGATTCTTATTTTGAAAATATTTGTTACTTCTCTTGACTTAGGCTGTATGTACCTCTTGGTCAACGAAGAAGACATCTTTTAGATTCCAATCTTCTCTGTTTAGAAACAGTGCATTTTGATAGGATATGGAAACAATATCAATAATATAAAGTCAAAACTTTAAAGTCAAGGTAACAAATTATTGGGGAAAGGGAAATTTTAAGAGTAGAAGAGGAATTGTCTCCAGCGTCATGGGATTATAATCCACAACCTTCTGATAACACATCCAGGTGTCTACAAACTGACATCCGGCAATCATCAAGATATATTTAATAACGTACCTAATTAGTGTCACGATATTTACACGTTTCAAATTTCAAACGCCATATATACATTGCTATCAGTTTTAGAGGTATATCTTCGGAACACAGCTCGGTGTTACTTGGAAGAGTATTTCGCCAACGTATCATCTTCGTTTCCAAATTGTGTTGAAAATAGAAATGCGTACTGTTTATTTCGAACATGTTAATTGATCAAGAGATGGTTTGTTTCACGATGTTCACACAATTCAAAGTTCCAATAATTACTCATGTGCTATGTCATCGAATATAAAATGAGATTTGTCTCGTGTAAAAGATCACGAACCACGACCTCCTGAGGACATGTCAGTTTTTACAGTGAGCTACCTCTTGCAGTTTGCGATCATCTCCATTTAATGATATGTGCTTACAGCTTTATTACACGAATCTCTGTCCTCTGAAGTAGCATTTCACCGACGACTACGTACAAGATAGGAATAGGGAGCGGGGGTGATTCAGTCAGTAGCCTGCCAGGCTCGTAACCTACAGTTCCCAGTTTCGAGGTGGGTTGGGTTGGGTTGTTTTATCTCTGAGCGGCACATGTTTGCACACCATGGGCTAAATGGCCAGGTCACATGGACCCCGAAGGCTCAGAGAAGGTTGGGGGAGGGGACCCACTGGAACAGCTGTTGGGAGACAGATGGTAGCCTCCCGTCAAGGCCATTGAGCGTGTTCTTTAACGTGCACAGGTTAATGTTCTCCCGCACACGGGGCCACGGCTTAACGTCCCATCCGACGGACGGCGGACTTTCCAAGCACATCGGTGTCCCCTACTGACCGTTGGCAGGGCAAGGAATTTTGCGGGGATAAATCTCAACGCTGACCCTGTTTCGAGTCCCAGATGGGTCAGCGTATGGGATTTATCTACGCAAAATTCCCCCTGCCTATGGCCAGTAGGGGACACTGATGGGCTTGGAAAGGTCGCCGTCCGTCGGATGGGACGTTAAACCATGGTTCTTGAGCGGGAGAGCCATACCCTGTGCAGTTTATTGACAGGAGGCTACTATCTCTCCGGTCAACACTATCTAACAGCTGTTCCAGTGAGTCCCCTCCCTTAATCTTCTCTGGGCCTTCGGGATCCTTGTGACCTGGTCATTTAGCCCATTATGTGCAAAAAAGGTGCAGCTCAGAGGTAAAACAATCCAACCCAACAAGGTAGGAATAGAAAGTTACAGATAAAGAAATCATCTTCGTTTTCCACAAGGTTGAGAATACAAATACTTACTCTGTTCTTCAAATATTTTAATATGCATCAACAGGTAATTTGTTTCACCATGTATATATATATAATTCAAACTTCAAATAGTCATTAATATACGTTGTCATGGAATTTAGAAAGAAATATTATATTAATAGAAGAGTTATTAACCCTTGACCTACTGATGATGTCGTCAGTGTCTAACTCAATACAATAATTCAATGGGTTAAGTCTACGTAACAAAAACCCCAAGAGTTCATAGCTCTGCAGGTGAGGGTACTGCACAACTATAGTAATTTGACTTCCAAATGTTGTTCCAAATATAAATTATCATCTCTTAATGAGGTACCAGATGCTTTACTACTCAGCTACTGGCTGCACATCAAAATCACCTTCATTTAATGTTATGAATTATTTTCAGGACAAAGTCAATCTATGTCATGAAGAATAATTTCAGTAATGCTTGCAAATAAACGTAACGTCTTTGCTTACAGTTCCCATATAACTTCACTTACAAATGACGTTTCGCGTTTGCTTTGAAATACCAAACAGAAATACTGCCTGCTTCAAATATGCTGACATATCAAGATATAATTACACCAGTTCTCAAATCTGAAGGATAAAGGCTGTATGTGAGAGCATGATTTCTCACAATGCAGGTGCTGGAATAATGGGATAGGAAAAATTAATATCGTGTATAACACCTCCTGGTAACCTTACAATTCACAAAACACATTCTCATACTGTTAATGAGACTTTTGGTGAGTCTTTACACTAGTAAAGTGCACTATTCCACAAGAGCAAATACGAGTTCATGGTTAATTCTGAAAGGTTGGGTTAGGTTGTTTTACCTCTGAGCGGCACTTTTTTGCACACCATGGGCTAAATGGCCAGGTCACGTGGACCCCGACGGCTCAGAGAAGGTTGGGGGAGGGGACCCACTGGAACAGCTGTTAGGAGACAGATGGTAGCCTCCCGTCAAGGCCATCCAGCGTGTTCTTTTACGTGCACAAGTTATGGCTCTCCCGTACACGGCCACGGCTTAACGTCCCGTACGGGCCACGGCTTAACGTCCCATCCGACGGACAGCGGCCTTTCCAAGCCCATCGGTGTCCCCTACTGACCGTGGGCAGGGCGGGGAATTTTGCGGAGATAAATCTCAACGCTGACCCAGCTGGGACTCGAACCTGGGAACTACAGATTACGAGCCTGGCGCGCTACCGACTGAGCCAGCCCCGCCCCAATTCTGAAAGGAAGTTGGCGTTTAAAATTCGCCTCTCTAAAGCAGCTTACATATGCTCGCTTAGATTCAAGTCTGGGAATATTACTGGTCATTCCATTCAAGGAATAATTTAAAATTCATCAAGAAAATCGTCGACCACATCAGCGATACGAGAATGATCATTATCCGGGGCTTTGAATTTATAAACATAAATTTAAAAAGAAACATTATATTTAGTGGAAAAGTTATTAACTCATGAACTCCTGATGAGGCATCAAATGCTTTACTAAGCTATCTACTATTTGAACTTTTAAATATAGATTCAAATGTTTAGAGACAAAAAGCACTCTGAACAGCCTCACACAGGACGTAAGAATCTCATCACTATACCGCAAATCAGAGTGTTACCCTGAAGTGTGCGCTTTAGTTATCATGATGTCATTCATTACAATACCACCACTGGTCCTTTTCTCAGACGTTACAGCTATTGTGGCGAATTCCTTGTCATATGCAGATGAGCACACATTACGCATCTGTGTTCAAACTGAATCTGGACTCATCCGTGAAGAGCAGATATTCCCACTGGCCGGTCTGCTAAGTGATATTTTCTGTATCACGTTAACCTAGCTCCTATATTGAAAGAAGTTAGGAGGACCTAAGCATTTGATGTTCGTGCATAAAGACCCCGTTCACACTGTATGTTCTGAGCAGTTATGGCCCTCAAACATTCTCATCCTGGTCTTATTAATCCCTCCTGTTTTTTGAAATTGTTCTCAAAGTCTTGCGAGGAATTTTGTGATTAATTTAAGACCTTCGATTGATATGATTCCATCCTATCTATCGCTCTCCACTGTACACACAACACACACCAATTTATCTTCTTTGTGAAATGGTGAAATCAAATTGCTACCCAATTTAACGTCAGTCTGGATGGAACAGAAATAAATGGAGACCGTAGCTAAGAGTTCTTTATCAATCCTAAATTCTCGTGATTGCGTCGGATAAATATGAGCACATTTCAAAATGCACATGTTCACATTTCATGTCATTCCCTTATATATTTTTCAACATATTTAGATATCTGTAAAATAAGCTCGTATACAATAATTTTATGTCCATTGTCCTCCACGTGTTGTATCAGTTCTTCAAATCACACAGGTAGTCTGAATTTCATTTGCACTTTAGTTGGCCTACCTGTTCTTAATTGCTCCGTCCCAGGACTAATAAAGCAATCGATTCTCACGTTACGATTTGAAATTAACAGAGAATCAGGCCGACAATAACAGATAGGAAGACTAGGCTTAGTACATCTGAAAAAGGTGTTTGTACAATTATAGTAGTCACTCATAAACATCGTTATCAAATTTCGAAGAAATATTCTTTGAGTAGGCGAGTTATGAACCCACGACTTGTCTAATAATTTACTACTAAGTTACGAGCCATCAAAACAACATTTATTCTGTTTAGTGATATGCATTTACTACCTTCAGGACACAAATCGTATATTGTTATGTGTTCGTCTGGAAGTGTATTGCACTAATGCTTACATATAGCGCATCATTTTCGCTTTCAAATGGCATTATAGTAAGAGTGTTATGTGCCTGGAGTACTGCAATAGATTGAGATAATTAGTTTCGCTAGGCCTATAAAATTAAAACTTCAAATAATCACTCCTACACCAATGGGTATACGAATCCACAGCCTCCCGGTTATATGTTAAGTGATCAACATCTGAGTTAGCTAAGCCGTTTAAGATTAAGATTACTCCAACAGATGGTACAAACAATGATATATCCAACCTCTAACTGCAACATTAAAAGCTTATCATCTCTGACACGTCATTTTGCATGAGTTGCTCTAATCAAAATACCATTTCTTGTGACAACAGATGATTTCATTTCCATTCCTAGATGATTTACTGATTTACGTGTGCCGTATTCGATTCATATTTGTTAATGGATTGATACGATTCCACACGATTGTGTGGTATTCGATTCATAGTTGTTTATGAATTTCTACGATTCCACATGTAGTTGTTAATCGGCGGTAGCTTTTAGGTTGGGTTGTTTTACCTCTGAGCGGCACTTTTTTGCACACCATGGGCTAAATGGCCAGGTCACATGGACCCCGAAGGCTCAGAGAAGGTTGGGGGAGGGACCCACTGAAACAGCTGTTGGGAGACAGATGGTAGCCTCCCGTCAAGGCCATCCAGCGTATTCTTTAACGTGCACAGGGTATGGCTCTCCCGCACACGGGGCCACGGCTTAACGTCCCATCCGACGGACGGCGGCCTTTCCAAACCCATCGGTGTCCCCTACTGACCGCGGGCAGGGTGGGGAATTTTGCGGAGATAAATCTCAACGCTGACCCAGCTGGGACTCGAACCTGGGAACTACAGATTACGAGCCTGGCGCACTACCGACTGAGCCACCCCCGCCCCTTCGGCGGTAGCACTAGACATGTTATCAAGAAGTCATGGGTTTGTGTACCATGCAGATAAAGGCATTTTTAACACTTAAATTTAACCAGGTTACATCTCGAACCTTAATAATAATAAATATTACAGCAATGTCTCACAACTATCCTTCAAATTCGGTTCATTCATCTTAATCTTCAGAATTGCTTTAACTGAAATTAAACATATCTAACTAGCCTTAAGCAATTTATTCTCAACATTTACGACCTTGGGGGAAACAAACCCATTTATTTATTTTCCATGGGATACTAATCTCTATCACCAATCACTGAATCTGAGAATATGTATTCTTTCCAATTCCTCTTTCCGAGTTGAGCAGAAAAAAAACACACGAAAAAGACGAAATAAATAGCTAATACAAAAAGCAGCAGAATGAAAACAAATGAGAAATATTTTCTCTCCCAGCGCAACCAGTACTCACAAAGGAGAATTATGACTAACATTCTTCCCTCCCAAGTCATTTATCTTGGGCGGTTCCTTCCGTATCCATCGCATTGCCATCTCTCTTTGCTTTCTCAGTGCTCAGATCGTCCATCCTCATTTCAGCCTCCATCCTCCCAGAAGGCGTGGAGTGCTCCGACACCTCTGCATCATCTCTGCGTGCTCTCGCGCGCTGGCAGGATCATTAAACGCAACGAAGCCGATCTCCTGCTGCAGTTCTTTCTGTAGTCTACCTCCCTGCGTTGTTATGCGTTAAGTAACGAGTGTTTATAATGCGTTTACTGCGCTTATTATCTGCTTGCGACAAAATGGTATTCAGGAAATAATCCTCATATGCTCCGCATTAGAAAGAGGGAATTAAAGCTTAATTCCTGCAGGGAAGTATTTTGAGCGTTAATTTTAAAGAAAACTTTTTTTTTCTATGGATTTAAACAGAGGTTTTTATTTCATCATTCTCCATATCTGAGTGGTTATCGCTCTTGTCTACTGATCTAAGGGACCTGGGTTCGAGCCCCGGGTAAGGCATGGATGTTCGTGTTGTTTTCCTGCTGAGGTCCTGTCATCCTCACAGACCTTCTACTATGGCATATAAACTGACAAGCTCCTGTCAGACCTCTGTGGCAAGCAGCTGCTTGAGGGGATATTTATTATTTATTTTTTATTATTTATTTATGAATCATGTTATGTCGATATCATTATGTTCTTTTGTAAATCCGAAAATACAGTATTAGGAATATTACATACTGGAGACATTAATCGCTCCAAAAATTAAAGTGAATTATAGTACGATTCTGATAAATGTTTGAGGGGCTCGGGTGGCTCAGTCGGTAATGCTCCAGGCTCGTAATCTGCAGTTCTCAGGTTCGAGTTCCAGCTGGGTCAGTGTTAAAATTTATCTCCAAAAGCACTCCCCGCCCTTCCCACGGTAAGCATGGGACACTGATGGGCTTTGGAAAGGCTGCCGTCCGTCGGAAGGGACGTTACTTGCTTAAGTTCCATGTTCCATGTGCGGGAGAGCCATACCTTGTGCACGTTAAAGAACGCGCTGGTTGGCCTTGACGGGAGGCTACCATTTGTCTCTCAACAGCTGTTCCAGTGGGTCCCCTTCCCCAACCTTCTCTGAGCCCTCAGGGTCCTTGTGACTTTGCCATTTAGCCCATAGTGTGCAAAAAAAAGTGTAGTTCAGGGGTAAAACAACCCAAAACATAAATGTTTGAACTATAGACCGGGGAATGAATAACAGGTCTCTGGAATCAACAACCTATATACATGAAGCACTCTTTCTTCGCAAAATACCAAGAATTCTAATCTTTTCTAGGATTTCTGTTTGCTAACATATATTTATGGATTTCCCTTCGTTCCTACTCCCCTAAAAAGCAGGAACATTTCTCAAGTCAAAGAATTTCTTTCCATTGTCTTATACAACTACCTTTGTAACGTGTTCTAGGACTCTTGAATGTTATATGAGTGGTAAACCATAATAAAATTTCCCTAACTTTGAAAATAAGCTTTTTATCGAAACAATGCCACTGCCGATAAACTGAAGATGATTCACAAAAATCTCTAAATCCCGACATTCGATAATACTATTTAATATTTAGAAAAAGTTGTGGGAACTAAAATAATCATTAATTTAGTTCTTTAATTTATATCAATTTATATCGTGCTTTTTCCCCGTAAAAAGCTTGTTTATCAAAGTTTGAATCTGGTTTCCCATCCACACAAGAAGTGTCTGAAAGCATGTTGGAAAATACCATCTACATTGCCACTGCATGTCAAACGTTTAGCACGTATCATAAAAAAAGTAAATCAAAAATAATTGTTAAATATAAATGAAATATTTTGCATTTGTTTTAATGTGTAGTTTGAAAAATCAACTTAGAAATCCCCTATAACATCAGAGAATACGCAAAACAGACTATAAAAGGAATACTCTCGTAGAGGCTCAATTATTTTAAATTGAAAGTCTGCATTGTCAGTCTGGAATATTCGATTGCTTCATGCTGTCTGAATGAAATTCTTTAGACGACGCAAAATGCTGGAGAGCATTTGGAAAGTTGGAGGTTGGTCAAACAATCCTGGAGATGACTATGTTCTTTGTTGTCCACCATTATGTCATATGAGGCTATGGTAATAATTCTAAACAACCCAAACAGTTATCAGAAGACCTGGTCAAGGTGACATAGAGTTACAACCCCACAAGATATTAGTTGGACTGCCTTGCTCTATGTGAATGGGAATTATCCTCCATAGGAAGAAATTGCCACCTACTGCACCAGCATAGGGCTTGGCATACGGATGATATCGATTGGACAGTCTTCGTGTGAGTGATCATTATCGTCCATCAGTATAAGGACAGTTGACCAATATAGTGATCATTTAAAATTGCTACTGTTCTGAATAAAACAGGACAGTAACAGACTCATCTTTGCATTTAGGCTTGAATGCAGCCACAAGAAGGCATGTATCTGTTCCAACTGTAATCAGAAGGCTTCAAAAGGCCAGACTCTATGCCCACCGACCTAATCCATGCATTCCTTTAATCGCCAGACACAGACAGGTCCAGTGGAAATGGTATCACCATAATATAGTCTGGATTCGAGAACTATGGAGTCACATCCTCTTCACTAATGAGTCGATATCGATCGATATTTGTGTATAATCGGGCAACAGGCATGTATTGATCTGGAAAGAATTGGAAATCCGCCCCATAAAATGCTTGACAGAAGTGCATTTGGTGGTGGACGCGTTTCCCTGGATTTTACTAGGTGGCCATACTGTTCTCAATGATGGAGATTCTGTAAATGCTCTGAGATGGTGGCATGAGGTTCCTGATATCTATGTCAAGCCTTATACTGGTGTGCAGTAGGAGACTATTTCCTCCTACTGCGCATCGATAGAGAGCAAGATTTTCCAAACAATATTGTGAGGAAGAAGGCATCTAGAGAATGGAGTTGTCTGAATTTACTCCGAATCTCAATCCGACAGAATATCTATAAGATGTTCTTGGGAGACTATTGAGCCTTCAACCTCCTCGAAAAGTCCTCCAGAAAATCAGAACTGTTTATTCCTCAAATCAAAATCTTCCAGGATCTCTAGTCTCCTTTTGCTCATTGAGCTTTATTGCCGTTTCATTCTCTAAATTATTTTAATGTGGGCATGAATGACGTTGCCAGGCCTGAATTTGTTTTAGAGAGGGACAAGAAACCTTAGTGATTACCCATTTTGTATTCATAACCACCCACCGTTTTCTACGTATTTTATTCGGTTTTTAAGGTATATGTAAATCAATTTCGTGACTTATACAAGATTATCGTTGCATCTTCCTGTGATATTTTATTGCATTTGTCCAAATATATTTTTATATATTATGCATTTATATATATTATCCGTGTTTAACTTTTGATTAGCTCTGTATTTACGCATGGGTTTTCTCTTACTTTAGCGGACACTAGGAATTCTCCTTAATTCAAACATTTTCTTCCTGGTGACATACGGGGATGAGATAATTTTCCTTCCACCAAATACAGTTTTTTTTGCCTATTCACAAAATGTCTTTGGCGCGATGTACAAAGATTATCCCTAAAAAAATCATTAAAAAAATTTACGTTATGTTAATGGAAAACAAAAATTCGAAGTCCATAACTTCTAAAATACTTTTTATGACAAATGTTACTGAGATAAAGACCTGAATTATATCTCTCTATATATAGATTTTTCGACAATATTCGTTCAGTATTTATAAAGTTATCGAAATTTGAATATTTAATAGCAAAGAATCATAAGGATTTACTTGCGAATTACCGGTTAAATATTCCCGCTTGAATACCCAAAAGAATATTGCTAAAAATAAAAAATCAGATTTCATTCGCATCTCTAATTTATTCATTTTAGATATTTTTCCATTAAAAACTCTTTTAGATATTATGGAGCATCAAAATTTATGTTCCATCCACAAAACAGGGAAATTTTCTAATGCTTTGATTTGGCTTTGCACATTCCGTTGATCTTCCTGTACCGAGTTGTTGTTTATTTTTCTCTCGCTGAATAAATTTTTCGCTTCTTTATTTCGAATAGGGGTGATCTCCTTTTTGCTTTTGTCTCTCATTTGGCCACAAACTGCAAATTACTGATTGTCATCTGGTTAAAATGTCTCAATGACATCATTTAATGGCTTGTTAAGATGGCTTACCAAAGAAAAATGGAGGCTGGACAATTTTAAGACAATGTAGCCAGGTAACTGAATGTGTTTCGAATGATGATCTGCATGCTCTGGAGACAATTTCAGGATACAGGTGATGACGTTAGAGAACAAGCAAGAGTCGCAAACATCTCGAAGTGATCGGTAAATGGCTTTAACTATCATGGAACACTGACAGCTACTCAGCTTGTTTCGGAGTTTGCTTGATTATCAGAAAGGGGATTTTCACGGTGGATAATTCCTATAAGGCTTCAGTAGAAGGGGTTGTATACAAGACGACCAGTCTTATGCGTACCATTAACTCCCTCCCGCAGAAGAACCATCTGAATTGGTCTCAGTTTCACGTGCATGATACACAGGAACAGTGGGTGACTACTATCTTCATAGATGAGTCGAGTTTCAGCTTAAAGACTGATTCCCTACGGACATTCACTTGAAGAGAACGTAGAACGTATCATCCTCTAACATTCGGCACCAATATGAAGGTTATACGATGGTCCCTGCATGCATCAACGTCAATGGTCTATCCGACTTCCATAAGTTTTGTAGAGGATCCCTGATTACCCAGAGGTATCGAATAAGATCTTCGGACATTACTTTCGTCCATTTATAGGTGCTGTCTGATTGGGATTCACTTTAATGGTCGATAATGACTGCATATATAAAGCTAGTTGGTGGATCAATATCTTGAGGAGATTGAGAGCATCGAGTGACCTTGAAAAATATCCCGACATTAGTCCTATAGAGCATGGATAAGAGGCCTTTGAGAAACTGATTGCCAATCTCAGCCCTCCGCCCAAAAGCTTTTGCGATGTTAGGAGAGTCATTTTGTAAGTGGACTTTACTGCCTTCAGAATTAATTATGTACTTTGTTGGTAGTATGAGAAGGCGTTGTGGTCCTTGCATTGATGCCAGGGTTGATCTTCTTGCAAACATGATAATTAATCATGCAAATATTGATCTTACACTATTTAACATTATGCAGATATGCAATCATTCAACAACTTAAAAAAAATACCCCCTCAAGCAGCTGCTTGCCACAGAGGTCTGACAGGAGCCTGTCAGTTTATATGCCACAGTAGAAGATCTGAGAGGATGGCAGGACCTCAGCAGAAAAGAACACGAACATCCATTCCTTACCCGGGGCTCGAACCCAGGTCCCGTAGATCAGTAGCCAAGCGCGCTAACCACTCGGCCACGGGATGATATGTAAATTTTCTATAAAATCCATAGAGACCTGTTTCAGCAATCGGCATTTTTGCGTTTATGATTTAACTTTTGCACTTGGGTGCACTTTCGAATTATCTTCTGGTCATATTTCTTATTTCCCAGCATTAAAGTAGGAAATTGATTTCATTTTCACAAAACATTTAAAAAAAACTTTAATGTTACAGAATAACATTTCATGATGTTTCTTATTTTTACGTTATCTAATCTCTGAGCTCAGGCTTCTTAGAGGAAACATTTAACAAATTGATTCCTTAAAGAAAGAAATCAATAAATTGCAACTTTTTAATGCACATTATTAGTTTTCCTTACCTCGATTCTGCTGCTTGTTTCTTTCGTGACGTCTCACCCTTCTTTCTTTCCCTTTCTTCGGGTTTCATTTCGCTTTCACCTCAATCAATGTGAGCATTTGTTTCTTCTTTGTTTGCCTCTCTTTCTTCGATGGTTCTTCTAAATTTAACACCCAGCAACTGATGACGAACAAACAAATTACGAAACACATCTCTCGCGCTCTAAAAGCAAAGAACACTATCGCTCATACTCTCCATATCATTAACATATATCACTTTCTCCAAATTGCGAAATATTTCTCTCACATTCTCCAAAGTGCGATATACATTGTCTTATGCTAAATCTAAGGGACCTGGGTTCAAGTCCCGGGTAAGGCATGGATGTGTGTGTCGTTTTTCTGCTGAGGTCCTGCCATCCTCACAGACCTTCTACTATGGCATATAAACTGACAGGCTCCTGTCAGACCTCTGTGACAAGCAGCTGCTTGAGGGGGTATTTATTTATTATATTTATTTTATACTAAATCTCAAACTTGTCTACCTGCTTTGAAATCCAAAGCAGTTGTCTTTGTATAATTTTATTTTAACCCCATATTTTATGTCCGACTCTAAACATAGATTTTAAAAAACAAAATCTCATTCTAACCTTTCCTGTTGTTTCTCATTTTAACCTTTCCTGTTCGGTGGAATATTTTGGTAATTGGGAAACCCTACTCAAATGTTATTGTCACCCCCCCCCCCGGAACTGAATTCTCGGACTCCCCAAAACAAAATTCTAGGATCTCCTTCCTCGCCGAAATTAAAACCTACATACGTACCTATCTCTCACACTCTCCAAATCCCATAACATTTCTAATTTTTCTACCGTTCCTCTATTGTAAGAAAACCTGAAGCGATCCTATATAATACATAACTACTTGCCTAAATAAATTATAATCAAATTTATTATTTCTCAGAAAAAATGCAAAATACAAGAGAGGGATCCTGGGACCCCTTTGTGACATTTCTTAGGATTAAGGAAGTCATACTGTGAAAAGACGCCAAACGTATATCATGAACACCTATGCAAACCGATTCCCTAAGATATTATCATGGAGACCTATGATTCGGTTACTCTCCATGCCTACCCATCGATGACAACTATTGCCGTCGATGGATAAACATACTAGGATAGAACCCATTGGAAGTATGAATGGCACCGCATTCATCTTTCATTCAGCGCAAGTCCCTCTTCTGTTTTGGTACTGATGACGAATGCTCGCATACTTGGAGACGTGGTAACCGAGTCTTACATCCTTCCCTCATAAGCATCTCACAGGCCAAAACATTAAGTTATTATTTGGGATGCCATCAGCTCTCCTAACCATTCATCTCTGATAGTCGTCGACAGCAGCATGAAAGCCCACTCTTCTTTCGATACCATCCTGCAATCTGATCCGTTGCACTGTCGTTCCTGAAAGGTGTCTATTCTAAATCGAACAACTCTTCAACCTTCACGCCACAAGAACGAAAGGACTGTCTCCTTGATGTGCACATTCTTCCTTAAAACTTCCGAGTTCCCCAGTTTCATCACCTGTTGAACATGTCTGGGACATAATGGAACGATGGTTGGCCATACATCCATCAAAAACAGAATGCAATCTGAAGTTACTTTATCTGTCTTTGAACTACACGACACTCTTTGGGTAGATGGACTTTCTACTGAATTGCTTAGAGCAGAGAATGTTAATCTTGTCACGTGGCTTATTGAATTTTTTTGTGTTTTTATGATACAGGTGTGTTGCTCATTAGAATATTACTAGAGGTATTATTATCTCCATTTTCAAAAACTTTTCTATTTCAAAACGTTTTTCCCAGCGAATATTACAAGGACATCGGTCCACGTTCTCTACAAGGAATATTTCTTTGCACTATTGTGTTTAATAAAAATTAGACATTTTGTTGCTGGATAACTGCGATCTGAATGGTCACAGCTGAATAGATCATTTTTTTTTAACTTAAAGCCGTTTCTTGTTAAATGTTTAGAGTTTCAGAAACCTGTGGTTACTATCCTTGTAATTCAAACAATCAGAACTCCAACTATGTTTATTAATGGTCATAATTTTGTGGTTGATAGTATGATCGTACAGTTTACTGGATAACTTATTATTAGCTAACCCTCAATAAACAGAGAAGCGTGTGATAGTTGTGAAGGCTTGTGGCGATCGGTTTACTATTACTAGTGGAGTTCGAGAGGTCTGAATTTTATTCTCATTTCTTCTTTAGTTTCGTTATCGATTATGTTATGAGGAATCCACTGCTAGGAAAAGACTGTGGCTTTAGATGATCTAGAGATCTGAAATATCTGACTTAGATTATGCTAATAGATTTGGCCCTTTTTTTCGCATGATATTGTCCAGATTGTCCAGATTAGGACTGTTGATACGATTTGTAATGAACAGAAAGAAAACTTGAGTGATGAAAATAGTTCAGGCAGCTGGTGCTTCAGTTCTCTTGAATGGCTGCACTATTCACCAAGTTGCTTAGTTTAATTTTCTCATGAAATGGGTAACAGATACTGACGAAGTGAAATAGGAGATAAACAGAATAGGAATTGCTGCTGGGACTTTTAAGAATCTGCGAAGAGTAGGAAAGAACAGATGATATACAAAGACTAAAATTAGGCTATGCTATAGTATGATCCTGTGTAAAGTTGGCTATGGTAGTTGAACTTGTTCTCTTTTCAACAAGATAACAAGAATATTGATACTTTTTATTCCAGATGCTTGCTTAGTATCTTAGGTATTGGGTATATTAATATGTAAATAATGATGTGGTTAGCAATAGTTTGCAACAATCTTAAGCAGCATCTTGTGTCGGGAATAACTGCGATGGTTTGGCCATGTTGTCCCAAAACATAACTAAGGTAGTAAATTGAGCTGCGAACAAATGTCTAACGGTTTCAAAAGGGGGAGATCTAGAATGCAATGAGTGGATAATGTCAAATAGGAGCTTTTTAGAATTGGCTTACAGCTGCCACGTGCAACACCAGTAGCTCAAGATAGATATCTTTAGAGGTCCAAACTGCACAGTCTGGTTGCACTTCCTTATCTCACGGCTGTTTTGGGATTATTTGTTTATATATATATATATACCGTCCCCGGCATGGGCGTCCGCAGAAAATTTTCCAGGGGGGGAGGGCAAAGCTTGGAAACAAATAATTATATGAATAAATTTTTATTTAATTTTTTAGGGTTTTTTTTACAAGTTGATTATGGAATACAGTATTGCATCAATACAAAAACACATACATAATGTATGTAAATTAATTACGTTTAAAATGTCACGCTTATAATTTGTGGAATTTTTTACTCGATCCCAGAGGGGGAAAGTGCCCCGTTTTCCCCCCCTCCGCGGATGTCCATGGTCCCAGATCCAAGTGGTTAGCGGTGTTCGTTAGCACACTTGTCTACTGATCAGAGGGTCCTAGGATCGAACCACGGTAAAGTATGAATGTTTTTTTTCTGTTAAAGTGTCGCCTTCCTCAGAGATCTTCTCTGTGGCGTATTAAACTGAAAGGCTCCTGTAAGAACTTTGTGGCAAGCAGCTGCTTGCCACAGAGTTACACATTAAAAAAGGGGTAATTTTTTTAATGTGTGTATAAACAATAATTGTTTGGCTAAGAGATCAGCTGAAGTGAGTCAGAAGAACCAGTTGGATACAATTAATGAAAGGTGATGTCTGTTGGCTGGAAAAGGAAACTGAAAAATGTCAATTTATACAAATAGAGACATGGGTTGGGTTGTTTTACCTCTGAGCGGCACTTTTTTGCACACCATGAGCTAAATGGCCAGGTCACATGGACCCCGAAGGCTCAGAGAAGGTTGGGGGAGGGGACCCACTGGAATAGCTGTTGGGAGACAGATGGTAGACTCCCGTCAAGGCCATCCAGCGTGTTCTTTAACGTGCACAGGTTATGGCTTTCCCGCACACGGGGCCACGGCTTAACGTCCCATCGACGGACAGCGGCCTTTCCAAGCCTATCGGTATCCCCTACTGACCGTGGGCAGGGAGGGGAATATTTGCGGAGATAAATCTCAACGCTGACCCAGCTGGGACTCTAACCTGGGAAGTACAGATTACGAGCCTGACGCGCTACCGACTGAGCCACCCCCGCCCCTACAAATAGAGACAGATAAAGGGGATGATGTGATGGCTTCTTTTGGCGACTTAGAGCATTAGAGCATAAAGTTATGGAAAGTAAAAAGGACATGATTATAAGTCCAGTCGTAGAGGAGAG
Source organism: Ryuthela nishihirai (assembly GCA_038380435.1). Taxonomy (NCBI): domain Eukaryota; kingdom Metazoa; phylum Arthropoda; class Arachnida; order Araneae; family Heptathelidae; genus Ryuthela; species Ryuthela nishihirai. Next base: position 84,137,665 of record JAWZYU010000007.1, on the reverse strand, counting down.
AGAGAGGGGGGGGGGAAATGTAAATACGTTTTAACCTTAATACGGTTAAAGACACAAAGTTTGATATGTATGGGTAAAGATAAAAATAGAAAGATAATATTAAAAACCATTTTTAACAGTGTGTTTGTCTTTAGGCAAGTATAAAAGATTAAAAACTGTGGTTGTCTGCGACAGAATAAGAAAAATTCAATAACTGAGATAAAATTCAGAAGTGAGTTTGTGAAAGTTCTTAAGGGAATTTGCGGTATTGACAGACTGATTAACGAAGTTAATAATAAAAAAAATGTTAGCCGAGGTAGAAGTATTGATCAAATTGAAAGAAATTTCGATGGTTCTAAAGGTAAGAGAAATAAACTTTGGAGGTAATAAAAACGTAAAAGTAAGACTAGACTGAATGATTATTTGAACAGACAGGAAGTTGTTGATGGAAGTTTGCAACCAGCTGGAGGCGATCTTTCAGTTTCATGTTTAGGAGAAAGCAAACTGTCATTTCAATCGATCCAGTTTTTGAGACAGCAGGTTTTTGCTCTTCTCCAGAAACATACGCTATAAAATAAAAATCGCATCAAAGTTTATGTTTGTTCCATAATCCCCACGTTTATTTCCGTCTAGGTCGTGAAAAGATGGGAATTCTTACTGCTGTCGACGACTTCATTCGCTGACAAAAATCACTGTCCTCAACTTTTTGACACAAGATCGCTTTTATCCAGTTCATTGAATCGCTTACAATCACGTTTCTGTGAATGATAACATATACAGCGTTGAAAATATTCCTCAGTTTAAAGGCTTTGTCGTGTCTTATACTAGATAACTTTTTATTTTACTTTCCTTGTTCATCGAGCTACAAGAACCCATTCCTTCATTCCAATATAACACTCGCTGACCTTTCCATAGCGAAGCTGATGAAAAAATAGTTATTTTCGCTGAAACGACCAAAATGTTATGGATTTCCTTATCTTTGTCTGAGTTTCTGCTGAACGATTGTTTGATGAAGCTAAAAGGAAGAAATAGAGAACTTTAAAAGCTCCTAGTATCTTTCGATGACAGCTCAGTAAAGGAAAATAAAACTTCTTCAGTTTCAGTAAAAGTATATCGAGTATTGAGATTAAAAAATGCCATTCATATCCCATGCTTGCTATTGATCTGAGAGGCCCACGTGTTTCACGTACGCAACTGTGGGTCTCCACTCTTATTTCCGCTAAAATGCTCTTTCGTTTTTATAGATTATTCAGCTCCACTGATATTTTCTTTTTAGGAGAGTTTCCATTAACTTCAACTGTGTCGGCGTTTTCAACTTAACTTGAGGAATGTTACCATAGCTGCCGATAGATGGAGACATGATTCTATGGCTGCTGATAATAAACTGTAATTTGTGGTTAGCAAAACACTGATGTATTAGCGTCAGTGGACATGTCCTTTGCTAACACCTAAGGAAAGAAATCTTCCAACTTAACTGTACGGTTCACATTACAGATTCAAGCCCATCCTAAATCGTCTGGGTTGGGTTGTTTTACCTCTGAGCGGCACTTTTTTGCACACCATGGGCTAAATGGCCAGGTCACATGGACCCCGAAGGCTCGAGAAGGTTGGGAGAGGGGACCCACTGGAACAGCTGTTGGGAGACAGATGGTAGCCTCCCGTCAAGGCCATCCAGCGTGTTCTTTAACGTGCACAGGGTATGGCTCTCCCACACACGGGACCACGGCTTAACGTCCCATCCGACGGACGGCGGTATTTCCAAGCCCATCGGTGTCCCCTACTGACCGTGGGCAGGGCGGGGAATTTTGCGGAGATAAATCTCAACGCTGACACAGCTGGGACTCGAACCTGGGAACTACAGAGCCTGGCGCGCTACCGACTGAGCCACCCCCGCCCCTAAATCGTGTGGCAAGTGCAGATATCTTTGGCCTCGTGGCCCCTAGATGAATGAGTTTCTCGAGGGCTTATCATACTACAAAGCAACTAAATTTTGACACATATTTCCTATGTGGTTTATAATTATTGCGAGGCCATTACTTGGTCGAGCTCTTAACGAGTGTGTTTTGCGCGAACCCGTAAGTTTTCTTTTTCGTAAAGCTCCACTTTTTGAGAAAGTTCTAATGTTTTTATTCATGAAAGGTGTTGTTTTTTTTCACCATCCTATGCATAATTTTTTCCATACTAGTTGTAGGCTTCTCGGTTTCGTTGCTTTAGGGTAGCACAGTAGAGCCTTTCAACATCATATGAGTAATATCTTATGTCATGGTAGAAATTGCTGCTTTTTTTTTTCTGTTCCACACTAGGACTATATTCTTCGTTTCCTATTCCATGTCAGGAGTGACTTCTTCGCTTCTTTCGATACTGATGTAGCTCCTTATTTTCTCTATGCTCTGCTAGGAGTATGTTTTCGGTTTCTCGGGACCATTCTTGGATTAGCTTTGTTTCTTTCTGCCTTACTAAGAATAGCATCTTTCATTCACTCTACCGTGACAAGATTCTAGATTTTTGTCTACATTTACTCCGCGTATTTTTGATAACAGCATTTGCCAACCTTTTTCTATTGTCGACACTTCTGAAATTGTCATTTACCGCAATACACGTTCAATAAAAAGTATTTTTTTTTTGTTTTGTACATAACTTAATATTTTATTATGTTTTAAAAACGCATATTTAACTTTTGACATAAAACAAAATCATAATTAAAAAACTGTAAAAAAATTCAAATGGCCATATAACATTATTTTTCCTTAAATGTGCGCTACACCCCTGGATTTTAGGAACGACGTACCGTTTGAGAACAAGTTTCTCTGTATCATGAAAACAGCAGTTCTTGATTTCCGTGTGGTGCCGAGTGGTTAGCACGCTTGACTACTGATCTAAGGGACCTGGGTCGAGCCCCGGATTAGGCATGGATGTGTGTGTCGTTTTTCTGCTGAGGTCCTGCCATCCTCTCAGATCTCCTACTATGGCATATAAACTGACAGGCTCCTGTCAGACCTCTGTGGCAAGCAGCTGCTTGAGGGGGTATTTATTATTTTTTTTATTATTCTAGGTTTAACTTTGCAGTTTCATTGTACCATGCTGGGAGAAGCTTCTTGTCTTTCTATACAAAACTGAGCATAACTTCTTGGTACATTTATGGCGCTCAACAGTTATGATGCTCATTTTTTATTCCACTTTACATTAAAAAAAAGTGTCTATGAACCCGCTCTCATCTCTATTACGTCCCTTCACATTAAAAAATGAATCAACCAAAATGAAAATGATTGACGTAGATGTTTGAAAGCTATTGTGGAACAATAAAACAAACTCACGAAAGGAAATGAGAAAAGTGGAATACAGTTAGAGCTTCTGTTTACGTTCTGACAAATAGAATTTCAAGGAATAAAGAATTATTATCACTGTCGTCTAAAGATAAAACATTTCACAGGGCGAACACGAGGCCATGCAACTGAGACTGCAAATGACCAGAAACAGTACAGAGCTGAAAGATTTAGAATTGGACATTTTAATGAAACCTAATCATCCACCAAGTCTAAAACGCCATGAAAAATGTGGCAAATGTACATCATAGAATCACACAACGTAAAATTCTCACAGATTTTAAAAGTGAACTTCCATTAAATACTTGATATGATTCTTAATGTTACTGGATAGAAGTAGAACAAACTTCTTTACGGTGTTTATAAAGAATTAAAACAAACATGAACACGTTTTGATTGCGGCCGCATGTAAACCTAGTAGCTTGAAAGGCACTCAGAACAATATGGCGTTCATGATTTGAGCGCAAACTAATGCATTCAGTAGAACGAGCAGAATGGCTGCAATGTAAAATATCGTTGTATCTTTTTTTGGTCATAGATAAAGGAATTGAAAACTGAAAGGACTTACGTTTAGGAGCGAACCCGAATCCAGGACTTAGGAAAATATCTCAGGTTATTTTTATAACTGAGATATCCCAACCATTAAATCATTAACTAACGGGAAATTATGACGACATTTCCCCATCGGAAGGGCCCATGACGTCATCTATCTATCGGTAATGGATTGGGGTAAGTTGTTTTACGTCTGAACGGCACTTTGGTGCACACAAGGGGTAAATGGTCAGGAAACAAAGAAATCAAAAGCTCAGAGACAGTTGGGACAGGGGATCCACTGTACGACGGTTAAGAGACAGATGGAAACATTCCGTCAAGCCCATCCAGCGTGTTCTTTAACATGCATAGCTCCCGAACAAGGCGTCAAGGTTTAAAGTCCCATTTTATGACTGACAGCGGCTTTTCCAAGCTCAAAGGTTTCTTCTTTCTCATCAATGGCAGACTGTTGGTTAGCGGAAAAATTTTTCAATTCAGACACTGTTTGGACTTGAACCTTATAACAATCGGTAGTGGAACAAATATGTCAGTACCTCTACTCATTAATGTTTACATTTCCAACCCATAGATGACACTGCGGGTATCTCCCGTTTATGGATATGACTTTATAATTTGTTGCTAGCTGAAGATTTTTAAAGGTAGGAATTACTCAGTAGGAACGTAATCAATATATCAGAAGGTCGCGAATTCACATCCTACTATCAAAAATAACTGAATTCTTTCAACTCTATCTTCATTTGCATGTTATCAAAAAATGACCCAGTGATATTTTGCATTAGGCTAAAAGTAACGAAAAAAAATCCATACGAGTTATTACAAAATCTCGTGTTTTTACTCTGCTTTTACCTCGTCCTACACTTTTTTTCAGCTTGTAAGCATGGCCGACGAAGTGAGATTTTCCCTCTAGTCTGAATTTGTAGAAATCCTGAAATTTGTCTTGCACTGTTTCAACTCTTTCATTTTAGCTTTTTGTAGTGATAAAAATTTGTCATCACCACTGAAAAAATCTTTTGCTACTCCTGACTACGCCATGCTTGTGAACCCAGTGGCTGGAGACAGTCCCTCGGCAATTTGGCATCCTTACTTTGGGATTACAAGCTGATATACTGAGCTCAATTCTAGATGCGCTGTGATTATTAAGAAAGTCTATAACACAAAAGCATTTCTTAGCCTTTTCTTCATACACGATACACAAAATTCCAAAGCATTCCTAGCGATCCCTCAGTTGATATTGCCAAAATCTTTCATATCTTCTTGAAACCAAACTCTACTGATTCTGGTATCCAATACGTTAGTAAGTAATAAACTTAAAAACCGAAAGTCGAACATATTATTTTAGAGACAAAAAGCAATATCCCAGGCAATAAAATGAAGATTAAAAAGTAATTAAAACGGTTCCATGGTCTTGAAAACATCTGAATTCAATTTTTGTTGTTGTTTTTTAAGTTCGAAATTCGTTTGTGCTCTTTAAATTGCGAAATGTTTTCCACTACAAAAAACGTGAGAGCAACGAGTGCATTTAAAGACACTTTACCCGAGCTCAAAATATAATAACAGTCTCAAGATGTTGCAGTGAGTGAAAAAGAAACTGAATTTTTTTCCGTACTGTATGCCAGATCGATATCGGTTTGGCATTTCGCAAGAAAGAAAAAATATAGGAAATAAAAATTTTAATGCACTAAACGCAGTGGGAAAAAAAAGATGCGTTTGCAAATTAAAATGCGAGAGGAATTCTTTTCTTGCAGTTTCCATGGATAAAACTATTTCGAAATTTTAAATTATTTGTGTGGAAGAGTCTGAAATTGAAAACTTTTTAGTCTGAAATCTAAAATGAAAATATTATTCTTTAATTCATTCTTATGCAAAATCTTTGATCAAATGTTCATTAAAACGCACTGAAATTTGAAACACGAGATTTTTAAAATCACGGTAAAAAATCCAAATTACTCCGAAGTTGTAGCATCATAGAATTAAAAATAATTAACGATCTTTCACGATGACAATGTTGACAGAATATTTTTCTCAGGGATAACGTTTCATCAAATTTTAAAGAGCTTCGTAAATATGTAGTATATACTCTCCTCCAACGGAAAGTATAACACAATTCCCTATTATTTGAATGGAAAACCATATTCAAAGCCCACTAATTAAAAAACCTTTTTACGGAAAAATATCACTGGAAATAAATTTAAGATCTCACTCGAATCTTTCTAAGTCTGGGTTTCTAACGACATTCATTTAATATTTAAATAGTTATTGAAGCTGGAATATTAACAGCATACTCTGCTTTTACCTCGTCCTGCACTTTTTTTTAAAAAATATTGAAAAAATCGGGACAGAATTTCCTAGCGTACATTTACTTCAGTAAGCGCATTGCTATAACAATATTTATTTACTTTTCAATTGACTTTGAAGGTTAAATATTATGACCAGCAACATTGTTGTTAAATATTTCTGCTTCCATAACTCTTTAAATGTTTAAAGAATATTTTTGAAAATATGAGATCAGAAATAATTTGTTTGAGATCTTAAATTTATCCTTTTAACTCCTTTTCAAACTTAGGAAACTTTATATTTTCATCCACCTAACATAAAGTGTTTATACGTTGAAATGTGGTCTATGTTCAGACGTAACTTTTCTTTGCAATAGCAGTCTAGTTCAGCTATTAATACCTTCAAATATTACATTTTTAGCCACGGAACTAAGGATTGGGTTGTTTTACCTCTGAGCCGCACTTTTTTGCACACCATGGGCTAAATGGCCAGGTCTAATGGCCAGAATTTTTTTTCAAATTTTGGCAGTAGTGCACATCACATCCAGCGGCCGCCATTTTTTTTCACACAGCATAACAAAATGGTCCTTTTCAATGATACCCATAACCCCCAGACCCTAACCCAAACAGGGGTTTCTAGAGAAAATATTTTTTTTTTGTTACCATGGTAATAACGAAATGAAAAAATATGAAAATAATAAATTATATGATTTTCATAATAATATTAAATGAATAAATTAAAAATATATTCTCATTGTTTCAGTTTGCTTTTTATTCTTTTGTGATTTACCATAACAAATTGAATAAAAATGTAATTGCTGGTAACTTTTAGTATTTAATAACTAAAAACAATGTATGAACAGCGCCAAGGTGGCTCAGTCAGTAGAACACTAGGCTCATAATCTGCAGTTCCTAGGTTCGAGTCCTAGCTGGTTCAGGGTTCAGATTTACCTCCACAAAACTCCCCACTCTGACCTTGGGCAGTGCAGGACACCGATGGGCTTGGAAAGTCAGCCATTCATAAGATGGGGCATTAAACTGTGGTCCCATATGCAGGAGAGGCATACCCTGTGCACATTAAAAAAGGGGAGGCTCAATTGGTAGTGTGCCAGGCTCGTAACCTGCAATTATCAGGTCAGGTTCCAGCTGGGCAAATGCAGAGATTATTCTCTGCCAAACTCCCTGTCCTGCCTACAGTGAATAGGGGTCACTATTGGGCTTGAAAAGGCCGCCACCTGTCGGATGGGATGTTAAGCCATGGTCCCGTGTGTGGGAGAGAGACACCCACACACATTAAAGAACATGCTGGATGGCCTCGACGGGAGGCTGACACCCTTTTTCCAACAGCTATCCAGTGGGTCCCTTCATCCAACCATCCACGAAACTACGAGAGCTTCGAACTTCGACATCTGTCCGAAATAACTAATATTTAAGTAACAAATATCATGCTTTTAAAATTAAGAGCTCGAATTTACCCCTTAAAAATGGTAGACTTTCGGCACAATTCATGTACAGGGTTGCAGTAAAAATTAGACCATAATGCTACCTAACCATATTGGCAATAAATCATCAGCATTGTTCAAAATTCAAAAGTTCCATAATTAGAGATATGAATGAACTGACTGATTTCCATAATATTAAACTAATGTAAACGATAGGTACTCTCCCAGCTGCTCCGCAGCCTTAATGTCAGCATTCTGATAGGCATCAACCAGCACACAAGGCTCAAAATTCAAAAGTACCAAAATCAGAGATATGAATGAACAGATTTCGATAATATATAAGTAATGCAGACGATAGGTACACTCTGCTGCTTTGCAGAATTAATGTTAGTGTTCTGATAGGCCTCAACCAGCACACAAAGGTGGCTTTTAGTGCCATCCATAAGATGTAGTACTGTCCTGATAGTGGAATGTTGGATGACATAATTCAATCATATTCAAGCACATTAAAAAATATGCTGGATGGCCTTGACAGAAGAATATAATCTGCCTCCTACCAGCTCCCCAGTGGATCTTCTCCTCCAAACTCTGAGCCTCAGAGTCCTTGTGACCTGCCCATTGTATGCAAAATAGTGCCACTCAGAGGTCAAACAACCCCACCCATTGTACTAAGCTCTGCAAAAAATTTTAAAAGCATATCAAAATGAATGTTAATAAATGTATTTAAAATATTTTTCATGGAGCATATTCCTTTCCCTGTGAAAATTAATTTATTTCCTTTTTACAAATAAAACCTTTATATCATGTGGTGGCATTTTATTATATGTTGTCATTTATAGTAGCTGTTCAGTTTGCTTTATGTGCTGTAGCTTCTACATAGAGTAGTAAAATAATTATGCACAAAATTGAAGCTAACAGAAAGGTTCTAAATGTTTGAAAGCATTAGTAAAATACCAAAATATATAAGGACTTTTGCAAGGACTCATGTTGATAGTAGTAATATGTAACTAGAAAAATTTCGATGTGAAAAAAGTCTTCAAAAATATGACATTAGAGATAACTAGTAGGCCATAGTCCTTCAGCTCAGTGTTGAATACGATATATACAAATTCCTCATGCATGGGCTACGGAGGTTCTACCAGACTGTGATTTTCCTCTACATACATGTCTGTTCTGAGCTACAGCTGCTGCATTTGGCCACTGTAAGCCAATTCTAGCAGGGTCCTGTTTAACATTATCTGCCCATTGCATCCTCATCATCATCATCATCCTCAAGCAGCCATGGGCTACGGAGGTCCAACCAGACCGTGCAATTTAGTTCTCCAAGCAAGTCTATCCTGAGCTACATCAACTGCATCTGGCCACTGCACACCAATTCTAACAAGGTCCTGTTTGACATTGTCTGCCCACCGCATCCTAGGTCTCCCCCTCCTTCTGAGGCCTCCAGGCACACTGTTCATAACCCTATTCGCCAATCTATAATTATTCATACGGGCAACATGGCCAAACCAACGGAGTCTCTGCACAATATGCTGCTTAAAGGAGGTTGCAAACTCCTTTGCCTAACCTCATCATTAGTCACAAAGTTAAACCACCTAATGCCCAAGATACTGCGTAAGCATCTGGAATCAAAAGCATCTAGTTTCCTGTTATCTTGTTTACAAAGTGTCCAAGTTTCACTACCATAACTAACCCTACGAAGAACCAAATTATTATACAGTTTAATTTAGTCTTTAGGTGTATACACCTATTTCTCCACAATCTCCATAGATTCTTAAAAGTCCCGGCAGTAATTCCTATTCGTCTGTTAATCTCATGCCGCATATCACCATTATCTGTTACATAGCTCCCAAGGTAATTAAACTGTGACACCTGCTCAAGACTGCAACCATTCAGATTAACTGAATCACAGTCTGCCTGACCAATTTTCATTACTTTAGTTTTCTGTCTGTTTATAACCAACCCTACTCTACTACCAGTCTCATCAACAACTCGAATGAAAGAGTTCATCTCATCAACATCATTTGCCAAAAGGGCTAAATCATCAGCATAATCTAAAAAAGGCTCAGAGAAGGTTGGGGGAGGGGACCCACTGGAACAGCTGTTGGGAGATAGATGGTAGTGTCCCGTCAAGGCTATCCAGCGAGTTCTTTAACGTGCACAGGGTATGGCTCTCCTGCACACGCGGCCCGGCTTAACGTCCCATCCGACGGACGGCGGCCTTTCCAAGTCCATCGGTGTCCCCTACTGACCGTGGGCAGGGCGGGGAATTTTGCGGAGATAATCTCAACGCTGACCCAGCTGGGACTCGAACTGGGAACTACAGATTACGAGCTTGGCGCGCTACCGACTGAGCCACCCCCGCCCCCACGGAACTAAAGGTCAGTTCACAATGTCTTTCAGAATTTATGTGTAAAGGACAAAATCACATAGCTTCTCTTAGCCATAGATATTATCTATGAAATCCTAAAATGAGGGAGAAATATGGAAGGCATTTTTCGAAGCACGTATAATTTATATACAGGGTGATTCAAAAGGTCTTAGTCAAACTGTAAAGGTAAGTCAGGAATACAAAAGCAAACCATTTTTACATAGGAACATATAGCCGCAAACGGCACCCGAGTGTGCTAGAGGTACAGGAAGAATCAAAAATAAAGTAAAAAACAAGTAAGGTATAACAACAAGTTTATTAGACATCATATTTACAATTTCAGAGGAAGTTCTTTCCATCCGCAGCAATACATGCCTCGCAACCTCGACACATGGATCGGCGAACGTGTTCAAAAATTCCAGCTCTCTCCCGGACACATACTGCTGCCTCAACGACTCTTGCAACGAGGTCAGCGTCAGAGGCTACGGGGGTTTTATACACAGGCCTTTGAGGTAACCCCAGATGAAGAAATCAATGGGGGCAAGTCAGGTGATCTTGGTGGCCAATCAACAGGTCCACCCCGGCTATTCCATCGCGCAGGAAAAGTGCTGTTGAGATACTCGCGCACAACCAAAGTGGAATGTGCGGGCGCCCCGTCGTACTCAAACCACATGCGTCGGTGCACAGATAGAGGAACATCATGCAGTATTTCCGTCAAGACCTCCTCCAGTAATATCCAATAACTACGCCCGTCTAATAGTAATGGAAGAAGGTATGGCCCAAGCAAACTGTCAGTCTCCAACAATGCCCGCCCAAACATTTATGGTGAACCGGTGTTGCGCAGCATGAGGACGTGTAGCTCATGGTTTGTCATGTGCCCACACATGCAAATTATGAACATTAACAACACCCTCACGTGAGAAGGTAGCTTCATTGATGAAGGGAACCAACACTGGAAATTCCGGCTGTGCGACACATTTTTGCAAAAAACAACGCTCGAATTCCAGACGTGGGTGGTCATCTCCTTCTTCCAATGACTGGACCCGATGCATGTGAATTGGGTGTAACAAATCCTCGTGTAATACTCGCCACACGCTGGGTTGAGGTACACGAATGTGAGGCGAAATATCTCGTGTACTTGTACTTGGATTGCGTTCAATTTCATGTAAGACCACTTCTTCCATGACAGGTGTGCGGTTCGTTCGGTCCCGATCACAATGGCTATTGACTTCGAAAGACCCAGTTTCACACAATCTGTGGTGCAAACGCGCAAACGTTTGATGATGGGCCAAACGTCTGTTTGTGAACCGCTCAAGATACAATCGCACCGCGGTTCGCCCGTTTCCATTCGCTGCCCCATAAGCTAAGTGCATATCTGCCATCTCAGTATTACTGTAACGATGTATCTACTCCCGCAACGGCGCGGAGGTGGCTCAGTCGGTAGCGCGCCAGGCTCGTAATCTGTAGTTCCCAGGTTCGAGTTCCATACCCTGTGCACGTTAAAGAACACGCTGGATGACCTTGACGGGAGGCTACCATCTGTCTCCCAACAGCTGTTCCAGTGGGTCCCCTCCCCCAACCTTCTCTGAGCTTTCGGGGTCCATGTGACCTGACCATTTAGCCCATGGTGTGCAAAAAAGTGCCGCTCAGAGGTAAAACAACCCAACCCAACTCCCGCAACGTCGACGACTCGAATGATGATGACTCGCGCTGCTCAACTCAATTTCTAACAAATAATGCCCTCTAACACACTCGGGTGGCGTTTGCGGCTATATGTTCCTATGTAAAAATGGTTTGTTTTTGTATTCCTGAGCAACCTTTACAGTTTGTTTAAGACCTTTTGAATCACCCTATATATTATAGCAGGAAAGTAAAAGAAACTCACAGACCAGCTCTTAGGAGATCACTTTCTTTCCTTTGCAAACCGTCATCACAAATTATTTTCCAAACTCATGTCCATTATTTTCCTTTCCAATCACAGCATTGTTTGCGGTTCAAACACATCATTTCCTCTAAAATTTAATGGCAATATAGTAAAGGAAGAAAAATAGAACACGTTACCTTTTTTTAATGCAACGAAAAGTACAATTTTTTTTCATTTTCTTGCTGCAAAAATTTGACAGGAAACTTTTATTTTGAAAACCTAATGTTACTTTAATTCGATCATAATCAAAGAGAATTTATTTTCAAAAGCCAATGTCTTTTACAGCTCATAATATAGGTAATCTTCGTTAGAAGATTTGTGCTTAATATCAAACCAAAACAAGGGAATCAAAAACCGCTGTGAACAACAGGAATGAATATCGTTTGAATTTGAAATTTGAATAACACTTGGTCTTCATTCTTCTGTTTAATTATTAAGATTCGTTTAGTAATTTTTAATTTTCATATTTTTAACTTTTTCAAAAATATTTGTGTTTTTAAATATCTTAGGAATAAAAATGTTTGTTGGTAGTTTAAAAAAAGACAGCATTTCGTCTATGAAAAATAAATTAAAAAAACATCCGAAGAAGAAAAAGAGAGAACATTTTTCCATTTAAAAGTTTCCGGACAAACCATTTCCAAACCAATCAATATTTCCTTTTCAGCTACATCATTGTCACTTTTTCAAGGCCCTTCAACTATGACACTTCACTTTTGATCAATCGCATTCACCATCTCTTTTCCAATTTTTACGTTTTTCTTGCTATGTTACTCGTATTTAGAGTTTTTTACTTTTCTGTTTTTTTGGTATTGATCTAAATTCAGATTCTTTACACCCTAGGATTTTAAATCTTTTCCATTTTTACATTTATTATTTTGTATCACTTTGTTTTTTGCTTCATTCTTTTAATGAGTTCAGGTAAGTTATCTTTAAAATTGGTTCAGAGACAATCTTTTTCTGTTTATCGTGTTTGGCGCATTATATAGCCCAGTTTCTCGTGCTGCATTAAACCCATTCATACACACAGCAAGGGTCGATGTATAAAACCATCAACGTCGCTTTGCTAACAATCAGTCTCTGCTTTCCATATACATCATTGTCCCCTTTCTAAATCATCGTTTTCTCATTTCCATCTCAGTATCTGCCATCTCAGTATTACTGTAACGATGCATCTACTCCCGCAACGTCGACGACTCGAATGATGATGATTCGCGCTGCCCAACTCAATTTCTCTTTTTTTCCTTTTCATTTACTCCTTTTCATTCATATTCCTTTCCAAGTAAGGTCATCGCTGTCTCTTCCCAATACCAATCACTGTCTGCTTTCCAACTCAATCACTGACTCCCTCTCATGTCTGTCACTTTCCAATTATATCATTGTCTCGTTTTCAAATCCAATATCGTCTCTTTTCTAATAACTTTCTATTACTTTACATCATCACTTTATTATCACATCATTTTACTTTCCAAGCGCATACTGGTTTATTTTTCATATCCGTCATCGTGTTCCTTTGTAAACAAAACTTGATTTCTTTTCATGGCCATTATTATCCTTTACAAGTTGTAATGGATTCATCTTCAGTTTTGGATAAAGGCTGGTCAGGGATGATCTTTTTCCAAAATGGGGGCGAGGGTGGCTCAGTCGGTAGCGCGCCAGGCTCGTAATCTGTAGTTCCCAGGTTCGAGTCCCAGCTGGGTCAGCGTTGAGATTTATCTCCGCAAAATTCCCCGCCCTGCCCGCGGTCAATAGGGGACACCGATGGGCTTGGAAAGGCCGCCGTCCGTCGGATGGGACGTTAAGCCGTGGCCCGTCTGTGGGAGAGCCATACCCTGTGCACGTTAAAGAACACGCTGGATGGCCTTGACGGGAGGCTACCATCTGTCTCCCAACAGCTGTTCCAGTGGGTCCCCTCCCCCAACCTTCTCTGAGCCTTCGGGGTTCATGTGACCTGGTCATTTAGCCCATGGTGTGCAAAAAAGTGCCGCTCAGAGGTAAACCAACCCAACCCAACTCTTTTTCCAAAATCGCCTATCTCTTCAACAATCAGAAAGTTGTCATTGCAGCTATGGAACAAGGGAAATAAACAATTTCTTCCTTTAATTTCGTCTTGTCTCCTTGACTAAAGCAGAACCAGCGGAGACGAGCTTTGTTATCAGCAAAGTGTCCCAGCAATTGGCCGGGTGCATGGCACCATTCATACATAATTCACGAGAACTTTGAAGGGATAGGCAGTGGTGGCCAACCTAAATGATTGGGCACAGATTTAGCGTCGATCGACACAATAAGACATTTTTCTTTGCTTCTGATGGCTGGAGTTAACTGGTATTTAGGATGGCCAGAACAATTTCATACTTTTATACACAGCAGGGATCGATGTACAATATGTATATAAATTAGCTACATAACAAAATGTATACATATATTGTCCTCCAGTGTTTATCATTCAATCATCGACATTGCCACTCGTAATCGAATCCTGACTGTGGAGAGAGCAGTTGTACTTCATGCTCCGACCCAGCCCTAAACCCCTTAACAAAAGCTAGCATTTCATCTTGGTGTCTCTGTTTACTCTACTTTTTCTTTCGCCAATGCTGACCTGCTTGTTACTATCATTGTCTTCTTTCCGCACCAATCATGATTTCTTTTCAAACTTAATCCTTATTTCTTTTTCACGTCCATTTCGAAGTGCACCATTGTCTCCTTTTTAAACTTCACGGTCTTCACGGACTTCACGGTCTCCTTTTGATGTCCATCACTATCTTCTCCAAGTACGTCATTGGCATTTTCGTATCTATCATCTGCTTTACAAACCAATTCCTTTACTCTTTTTGTATCTCTGGCTTTCCAAGTACGTCATTACTTACTTTTCAAATCAATTTTTATTTCTCTTTCATGTCCAATATTTCCTTTCTAAATGCACCTTTTCAAAATTATTATTTTTTTCCTTTCCAAGCCAATCACTTTCGAATTTTATGTCCTTACCCCCTTCTCCGATTACATCATTGTCTCTTTTTCTAATCCATCAGTATCTTTTTCCAAACCAATTGCTCCTCTTTTTGAATTCTCCTTTCAAAGCATATCATCGTTTTCTCTTTCAAAACAATCTTTATTTCAAATCCTGTCATTGTCTTAATTCAAACACCTAACTATCTCCTTTTGTAACAATCATTTGCGCTTGCAAATTATCTTTCTTAATACCCAGGATTTTTTTCATTTTTAAATCCCTCAATTTGTTTTTTCTAAGATCATCATTCCTTTTCAAGAATCTGAATGCAATTTGAACACCAAATGTAATATGACTTTACACAATTATTTAAACTACATATATTGAAATCTTCTCTATCAGACAATATCGCTGAGAAGAAATGTATCAAGATATATTCACACTCTTATATGGTATTTGTGTTCCTTGAAAACGCTCTGAACAGAAATAATTTCCTCATAAAACCGAAATGTTATACTGGAGTATGTATCACTGTAATGTATCATTGGAGATGTCCTGTAAACATAGAACTCATGAAATAGTAAGCAGAAAGAATTTAGTTTCGCCATGAGTGGAATTCGAACCCACACTTCCTAGTAACATGCCAGGTGCGCTCCCCACTACACCATCAGCAACTAACTTTTTCTTCAACTAATGTGCCTTATAGCCTTTCCCTAATATTACTATATGATTCGTTCGTGTCACTATCTATGTCGGGAAACCGGTAACCAAGTTGACCAAGTTGCCTCATGTGCAAAATGTACCCGTATGATAAATATCAAAAAAACTCCCTAAGTTTAGTTTTACCTTCATAGCGCTATTGTTGATATGGCAAATATCCGTGCAATATTCAACTTCAGGTGCACGTTCGTCTTCTCTGATTCTTCTTTTGAACAATTGCATAATTTTCTTCTTCGTCTTTTTCATTTTCTTCATTTTTTTCTTCCTTCTTGCATAATTCTTTCCTTTAAATGTTCTTAATAATGAATCTTTTTTTGGATAAACGATGTCTATCAGATTGATGTTATTCTCATAATTAGTTCGCCCATCCATAGGTCTACAGTATTGATTCCCAACGGGAGAGATACCTCCCGCCAGTGGGCGCTGGAGCCTTCCATCGGGGCGGTAGCGGATCCAGAGGCAAATGGGGGGCGTTGAGGCAGTCAAGAGGGGCGGTCAAATAAATAAATAAATTTAATGGAATTTTCTGGATGTACAGCTTTTCAACTGCAGCTTGGACAATAAGTTCCCTGCTACCGCCTACTAATGTACTGGTACGTCTGAAGTCGACTGAGATGCTCTCAAAAGTTCTCTTCAAGATCACAGATTGGATATAAGCTTCACTATGTTTTCCCACTCCAAGTCGCTTTGAGTATGCTTTATGGTACGTAGTTTCAATACCATCCCACGTCAGAACATAAGGTATAATATTAACATTACACTTGTGAATTAGGCTCAATTCATTAGCCAGCAGATCATACTTCCTCTTCTTTTCAACCTCTACTGACTGCAGGTTATCCTGAGATGTTATTCCTACTTCAATAATTGTAATCGCATTCAATACCTTAACATGCACTACTATATCAGGCTTATTACGTTGGACATGTGTGTCCGTCCTGATAGGCAAATCAACATTGATGCAATAGTAATATAATAATAATAAATTCATTATATTTCATATTTTTTTATAATTATTTTTTAATATAATAAAATACTTTGAAAATACCTGTTTTCATGAATAAATATTTTATCTAGCTATGTAAATTATCCTAATGTTATCGCGTTAATAAGCATTTTTAAATTAGCATTAGGTATACCTATACCTAATTTGTTTTAGTTTAGAATAGATTGACGGTGACAAGTCCTTGCAAATTGGTAGGCAAACACGCGGTTCATGCAATTTAACATGTTTCGACAAGAATACGGGAGCTTGAAATGATTTGTTTACGGAGCAAGTGCGCCGGCATCGCAAACATACAAGTTAATGCGTGCACAAAATCAAATCTATAAAAGCGATAGCTCTAGGAATGTTTTATTATTTTTATGTGCTTCGCCGTGATAAATAGTCGCGAGTGATAAGTGTTAGAAGTCATTATATACATTATTTTTATAACTATCTATATATCTGTTGAGAAGTTAATTTGTATTTGAAAATGTCTGAATCTACATCTAAAAAGAAATGCCGGCAGTACAGTATTGAGTATTTGAAATATGTATTTACGTACTCTCCTACAAACCAATCATTACCTATGTGTTTAATCTGCCGAAAAGTTATTTCAAATGAAGCTATGAAACCTTCTAGGCTACAAGAGCATTTAAATAAAATGCATGCCGATAAGAAGAACAAAGATTTATCCTATTTTCAAGAACTGGAAAAGCAATATTTAAAACAGCCAACTATGTCAAACCTTTTTGCGTCGTCTTCTAAACAAGAAGATGATGGACTACGAGCCTCATATAACGTTTCATTGTTAATCGCAAAAGCAGGAAAACCACACACAATTGGCGAGGAATTCATTTTGCCGGCAGTCAAAGAGATATTAAAAACTGTTCTTCATCATAAGACACCGTCAGACATCAACAAAAAATTCCTCTCAGTAATAATTCAGTGCAAAGAAGAATAGATGAAATGGCAAAAGACGTTGAAATATCATTATGTGATTACTTAAAGACTTGCAAATTTTCCATTCAACTCGATGAATCAACTCTACCAAATAACGAAGCTCTACTCTTATCATACGTACGATTTATAAAAGAAGAAAAAATTCATGAAGAGTTATTATTTGCTAAAAATTTGGAATCTGATACAAAGGGAGAATCTGTATTTAATACCATGCAAAAGTTTTTTCAAGAGAAAGAAATTCCTATTTGCAATATTTTGTCTGCTGCTACTGATGGTGCTCCAGCAATGACAGGGCGTCATAAGGGTTTCATAGCGCATTTGAAACAAACAGTACCAAATGTACTCGCTGTGCATTGTATTATTCATCGTCAGCATTTGGTTGCAAAACATTTGAATGAACGACTGCATACGTCGCTTCATTACGTTATTAAAGCAATCAATAAGATTAGAAGCAATTCATTGTATGACCGATTATTTGGTAAGCTTTGTAATGAAAATGATAAAGATTACAATCGCTTGCTGTTGCACACAGAAGTACGTTGGCTCTCTAAAGGTGTTTGTCTGAATCGTTTTTTCAATCTATTTGACTCGGTACTGGACTTTCTTGAAGACAGAGACGAAAAATTGCGCGAAAACCTGATTACGTCAAAAAATGACATCGCTTATTTGACAGACCTGTTTAAAATATTTAATCTAGTTAATTTACAATTGCAAGGTGATGAGTTGAATTTAATTAAAACAAAGAACGTCATAGTTGCTTCTATTCAAACGAATTCTAGGTAGAGGTGAATACAACCACACTTTCCCACATTATCAGCAGTCTCTGCAAAACCGGAAGATTTACTTACTTACTGCCAACACTTGGAAGTTCTTCATGTTGATTTTACGGAACGTTTCCAAGATATTTTAAACATGAATATACCTAGTTGGGTTTTAGATCCTTTCGCAAACACAGATACTGAAGAATCATCAAATTTGGAAGAGGAACTCTTAGAACTCACGACTAACGAAGCACTCAAAGTAAAATTCAAACATGGATACCAAGAGTTCTGGCTTCAAAAATCAATACCAGTTCTCTACCCTGGATTGTGGGCAATAGTACAGAAGTTTTTAATCTCATTTCCTTCGTCCTATATGGCTGAGCGTGGATTCAGTGCAGTAGCTAATTTACTGTCAAAGAAGAGGAACAGACTACACATCACTGACCGTGGCGATCTGCGATTGATGTTAACGAAATTGGAACCCGACATTAACAAATTGTTAACACTCCACTAGCCTCAACCATCTCATTAATTTTTTTATTTATTATTAATTTTGTGCTTATCTCATTATTTTTTATTTCTTATTGATTCTGTGTTTATTTTTAAAATTTTAATAAACAGTTTTATTGTACATTTGGTTGTCGTTTTATTAATTTCTGCTTTATGATTATTAATAGATAAATAAACAGATAAATTAGGTACAGATAATATGCAACAATATTTTAATATTTCATATAAAATTAACTATTATGGACTAGGGGGGCGTTGAAATTTTTGTTCTCTTCTAAAGGGGGCGATGGTCCAGAAAAGGTTGGGAATCACTGGTCTACAGGGACCTCTAAACAGGAAAACTTATTATTTCCACAGGGTGGTATTAATAAGTTTTCCTGTTTAGGAAACAATTTTGTGATAACTTATTACTACCACTTATAACTGTCACAATAATAAGTTTTCCTGTTTAGGAAACAATTTTGTGGTAACTTATTATTATCACTTATTACTATCACAATTTGTGGTAACTTAATATTAACACAAGGTGGTAATAATAACTTTTCCTGTTTAGAGGTCCCTGTAGACCTAAGCCTTATTATTACCACAAGGTGGTAGTAATAATGTTTCCTGTTTAGAGGTCCCTGTAGACCTAAACCTTATTATTGCCACAAGGTGGTAATAATAACTTTTCCTGTTTAGAGGTCCTTGTAGACCTAAGCCTTATTATTACCACAAGGTGGTAGTAATAACTTTTCCTGTTTAGAGGTCCCTGTAGACCTATGGATTCCAATGAGGAATTCATATTTGGGATCTACATGTTGCAGAGCATGCAGAAAACGACTGTGCAAGAAAAAATCATAATTGCAAACCCAAACTGCACCACTAGATGGACAAGGGATTGCTGTAGCATACTATGAGGATAAAATATGTTGTATTTACTCCCCTCACTGGCCACAATGTGCTGAAATCGAAAGAAAATCTTTTCGGTAACGTAACGCAGCATACCCGACGAGATGTTCGCTACATGTCAGGTGATGTTGTTTTCAATTGCACAAGCAATCTAATACCAGCGCGATGGACGAGGTCTTCAAATTACTCTTCAACCAAAGTCACTGGAATTGAAATCTGGAAAACAAGGTAACCACGAAGTCGGAAATATTGGTTGGTTTATTTTACCTCTAAGTGGTACTTTTTTTACATACAATAGACTAAATGGCCAGGTTATGAGGACTCTATGGGCTCAGAGAAGGTTGGGGGTAGGGTAAAAAAGGGTAACCATTAGGAGACAGATGGAAGCCTCCAATCAGGGCCACCCAACGTATTCTTTAACTTGCACAGAGTATAACATGACTCTCCTGAACATGGAACCACGGCTTTATGCCATATCTGACATTTCGTTAAAAATATTTGTTGAAACAAAATATTAATGCATAGTTAGCGTTATTTTAAATATACGATGTGTTTTAATTAGCATTAAATTATCCCATATTTATAGTTAAAATACACTCCATTCAAAAAACATTGTCCCGCTCGGAAAGGGTAGATGAATTTCTGTGAAATTGAGCATTGTAAGATATGTAAATGATTCAACTTCCGGTGAAATCGTTGTAGAAACGATGACTCAACATAGGCAGAAGTGCGATCATCGTAGTAGGTATATCTCGGTCGTTAAGTACCTGTGATGAACGTTATATTTGGTTCAAAGTTACCGTACCAGCAATAAAGCTCCTGGAATGTTGTGCCAACGTGTAAATCGTGCATATCCAATTGCATGCTCTTTTGAAACTGGCTGTTGATCTCTGGGAGTCCAGCTTGTTGGCTCTTGTTGGTCGAAATTCCAGAAGTGTTGGCAGCAGTACTACAAAAAGAAACCTACAACCGCCACCCACGCTGCAGAACCTCTAGAAATAGGAGCACGAAGACCGGAGGATTCGCCAATAGATCAAGAGAACCCTTTTGCGCTGGTACGTGGGATTAGAAGTACAATACTGATAGAAATATGCCACCCTGTATCGTGAGTCACGATTGCAAACCAAATCTCAGGAATTGGGCTCAAATCATACAGACCAACGTCAATTACTCCTCAAGCCTATCCATCGACTAACTACAGTTGCAATGATACTAGGATAGCGCCCATTGGAACGATAAATGCCACTGCAGGGCTTTCAGCTTCTAGTCCTTCTTCTGTTTGGGCACCGATGACAAATGATTGCATATTTGAAGACGTGATAACCGGGTCTCACCATCCTTTATCCATAGGCGTCGCATATGCCAAAATATTAAGTTATGTTATGGTTTGGGATGCCATCAGCTATCATGATCATTCATCTTTGGTAGTCTCCGAGAGCAGTCAATTTGAGAGCAGTCTTTCAGGTCGGTCCCTCTTCTGTTTGGGCACTGATGATGATGGTTGCATTTTGAAGACGTGGTGACCGAATATCAGCATCCTTTATTCGTATGCTTCATACAGGCCAAACACTAAGTTATGTTTTGGTGTTGGATGCCATCAGCTATCGTGACCATTCATCTTTTGTAGTCTTCTAGAGCAATCTGAGAGCCCATTGTTATGTCGATACCATCCTCCCATCTGATCCGTTGTACCGCATTTCCTCAAGGGCGTCTTTTCTAAATGGAACAATTCTTCAACTTTCACGCCACAAGAACGAAAGGACTGTCTCCGTGATGTGAACATTCTTCCTTAACTTCTGAGTTCCCCAGTCTTACCACCTGTTGAACATGTCTGGGACATAATAGAATGGCATCTGACCATGCATTCATCTACAAAAATTGTGTCGGCGTTTCGAGCTCATCTGTTAGAAGCGTGAGAGTTATACGCCAGGATGACATCAGTCAACTATCCGAGTCGATGCCGTGAGTCATCATTTCCTATATAGCATCCACCGGAGAAGATGCATCGTTTGGTGTCTATGGTGTTCTATCATTAAATGCCATTGTTTAGTTATGAAATTTAAATCATTTCATGTTCTACTGAACATCTTCATGTGTATTACGTGTCAGCAGAATCCATCCATTCTTCCTGGGTGGGGTAATTTTACTTGAACAGAGTGTAAGCTGAAGAATGCATAGGTAATAATGCTGATTTTTACAATTCGCATCTTTTAAAATAAATTGAAAAGTAATAATTTCTGATTTTTGGTTTTACATAGAAATCTTGTGAAACTGTCATTATTAATACTCTACCTATTGTAAATTTTTCTCTTTATTTTGGATTTTTTTAATTAAAGAATTTAACCTTTAAGATTTCTCAGTGCTAATTGAGTTGTATTACCTCTGACAAGGAGTTTTTTCACATAATGGAATATATGACCAAGTTACAAGAACATTAGGTGCTCAGATCTAGATAGCAGAAGGAAATCCACTGGGCATCTGAGGGGAGACAGATGAAAGCATCCCATCTAGGCAATAGAGCATATTCTTTATAGTGCACCGGGTTTGGCCGTCTCGTGCACACGGAGCCATAGTGCCATCCGTCTCAGCATTTCTAAGCCCATCGTTGTCCCCCTTTCTCACCGAGAACAGATCTGGGGTTGGCGGAGAAAATCTAAACTTTTGCACAAAGAGGACCTGAACCTGAGAACATCAGATTACGAAAGTTTCATGCTGTAAACTGAGCCAATCTCTCATCCCGTATTAAAAAAAGAATTTCTTCTCATATATAAATCGTTATCTGGGACATTTCTGCAGTTGTCACCACTTATATGATAACTACCATATATTATAATCACTCAGTTTGAAGAAATTGGAGAGTTAATTTGAAAAACACTTCTCAGTGGTTGTTTTCCTCTGGGTTCGGCTGGGTTGTTTTACCTCTGAACAGCATTTTGTTTTGCACACAATGGGCTAAATGACAAGGTCACAATGACCCCGAAGGTTCAGGGACGGTTGGGGGAGGAGACCCACTGGAACAGCTGTTGGGAGACAGATGGTAGCCTCCCGTCAAGGCCATCCAGTGTGTTCTTTAACGTGCAAAGGGTATGGCTCTCTTGCACACGAGCCAGGGTTTAACGTCCCATCCGACGGACGGCGGCCTTTCCAAGTCCATCGGTGTCCCCTACTGACCGTGATTTTTGCTGAGATAAATCTCAACGCTGATCCAGTTGCGACTCGAAACTGGGAACTGCAGATTACGAGCCTGGCGCGCGTTTTCCTCAGGAGAGCCACTTCATCTGTACATTTCAGACATTTTTATCCCCACGCAACAGTTATAATCCGTCTTTGCAGTGTCATTTAAAAAAATAGTCTCTTCATTCTGTGCCAAAATTATTCATCTTAATAAACAATACTTTAAAATTAGCAGCAGAATTTTTAGTATTTACTGCTAATGTGTTTTGTTAAGTGTTCCAATTACCTAAATTTTGAAATAATTCCTCTGCGCAACAATTTTCTTCCTTTTTTTTTTCGAAGAAACTTCATTAAACAAAACAAACTTTTTTTTCTGAAGCAGATTCTGAAAAATAATTAATCTTCAAACGCTGAGAAAATATTTGAGTTAATGATAAATAATCGTGGAATATTAACTGATTAAAAAAGAAAGAAAAAAGCGATGCCAACGTCTTTGAAATCTAATTTAATGAATTCGCTTTAACACTCAATTAAATGAGCACCCAATAGAGAAAAAAAAATACATTCTCTCTGACTAGTTCGTGTTTCTGCAAGAGTACATAAAACTCATCTAAAATTCCTCTTTCGCTAATTAGAATGTATCAGAGAATCGGCCGCTTGTTCTAGCATGAAGACTTTCATAATTAACAAACTTCGAAATGGGCTCTGTTCAGGGAATCTTTTTTGCGCATTAGTAAAGCCAGAGGCATCACCATAAATCTGAAATCAAATATGAATTATGATCATTTGTTTAGAGTATGGGGGAGATAGGAGCAAAAGAATGATTGAATCCCAAGCAACGTTTGTTTCCAGTGTTAAGTGAAAAAATACACTTCATAGATGCATAAAAGGAATATATATATATAAAATATATATCCGAATTTATTAATGCATGTTTATGATGTTATTAAGGTTATTTATCCTTTCTGGAAGAAAGGAAGAGAAATCGAGAAAATATGTTTTGAGAAATTGAACATCTTGTAAATAATAATTGATTCACATCTCTATGCTTTCCTAAAATTCCTGCATAAGAGGAAGAAATTTTTTTGACTGAGCGATTCATAACTTTTTTAACAACTCAAACTTTTCGTGAGCAAAAACATTCCTTTAAACAATGGTCGTCATAATCGTTCGATTTATTGTACTGTGTTCCTTGCATAACTGTTTATTGGTTCATTTTATGCTACGCATGTCTCTTTTTAATGAAATACAGTGCTCTCTTTCGCGCTATGCCTACTCCTTACTAAGCAAAGTCTATCTTATTTTCATACTGCGCTTATTTTTTTTGTCTAACACATTTCTAAATTTACCTAATGCCTATTCGTCGAGAGTGTTGGTTTACAGAATGTCAGATTAGAGGAATTCTATTATCTAGTATCTTGGATATTGACTTTTGGTAATGGAAATTGCCTTTGAATAAACATTGTCTAAGCATAATCTAATCATGAAAGTCATGTTTACTTGCTTAACCTGGTTACGAAATTGCTATGCGAGAGATTCAGATCGTAGTGATGAGCTCATTGATCATTTGTTTACTCCGACCGTTCCGCTCGATGAATTAATTAATCGTTCCGATATCCACTGTTTATCCTTATCTACGGTTAGTAAATCTGACTTCAGCGAAGACATAGATTTCGAAGCCACTGACTGTAAATTGCGATCAGAACACTTTCATAACCCTACACAAGGTTGAGACATCTGTTCACTATATACTAAGAACATGGGCTTCCGCAGAAAATTTTCCAGGGGGGGGGGGGGCAAAGCTTGGAGACAAATAATTACATCAATTAATATTTATTTAATTATTTAATTTTTTAGGTTTTTTTTCACAAGTAGATTATAGAATACAGTATTATATCAATACAAAAACATATGCATAATGTATATAAATTAATTACGTTTAAATTGTTACGATTATAATTTGTAGAATTTTTTACTCGATCCCAGGGGGGGGGGGGCAAGTTTGCCCTCCTCTCTGGAAAATTGCCTTTCTTAAATTTTGAAAATAATGAAAATTTTCTTAGCCCATGACTAAGAATGTTAATTGATAAAAATATCCATATAACTATCTAATCATTTTATCTGTTAAAAAGTATCTCAATAAAAGTCATGCTCCATTAACGCTGCTGTGATCAGTCATGGCTCAGTCGGTAGCGCGCCAGGCTCGTAATCTGCAGTTCCCAGGTTCGAGTCCCAGCTGGGTCAGCGTCGAGATTTATCTCCGCAAAATTCCCCCGCCTGCCCACGGTCAGTAGGGGACACCGATGGGCTTGGAAAGGCCGCCGTCCGTCGGATGGGACGTTAAGCCGTGGCCCCATGTGCGGGAGAGCCATACCCTGTGCACGTTAAAGAACACGCTGCATGGCCTTGACGGGAGGCAACCATCTGTCTCCCAACAGCTGTTCCAGTGGTCCCTTCCCCCAACCTTCTCTGAGCCTTCGGGGTCCATGTGACCTGGCCATTTAGCCCATGGTGTGCAAAAAAGTGCCGCTCAGAGGTAAAACAACCCAACCCAAGCAACGTGATCAGTCATTAAGAGATTTTGAAATAGGCACACACACACTCGGCGCTAAGCGAACTAGAAGATCACGATGGTACAAAACAAAAAGTTTGAAAACAAAGCAATTTTCAACTTGAGATAAAGCATTGCATACACTTTCCTATAAGTGTGTATTTTCAATTAACACAGATTGCATTTAAGAGTTAAACTTTTCACTAAGTTATCAGAAATACTAATAAGAAACAAATAAAGAGAAAAAATATCACATTCTCCGCCTCCCGTAGAGTAACGTACAATCAAGAGGTTCTAGTTTCGTGCCGGGAACCGGTGGGTGTGTTTTTTACCCCACTAGCCTGTTCTGATTAGTATCCTGGTTTCACAAATGTTAGTTTTATTGCTCCGAATTATTAATCGTTGAATGTAAAGTGAGGTCTCATAAATAACAATGTTACCAAGAAGTGTTTTGTTATATATCTTTTGGAAAATCTGTCTATTTGTACCAACTGAAATGAGCAAAATTTGGTAAAACCGTTCTAGCAATTTTTTACTTTCCATTTCATGAAATCGACCTACAGCAAGTAATTTAATCATCGTGTCACAAGATCAATATCCACAGGGCCACGAGATCGGAAGATAAGAGCAATGTCATGATTGATTCCGGGGTACCCTGAATCGTTCAGGTACAAGAGCCTCTCACTGACAAGCATACTGCAGATGAAAGCCACTTCTTCCGTTTTGGACTTCAGGAACCCTATAAATATCTTCTTATTCAAAAAACCTCGAGTTATTTTTATGTTAACATTATTTTCTCCATGTTTCATATTTCCTTCTTTAATATCCTAAAGATCAAAGATTTTCAAGTTTTGGTAACCTGAAATATTTCAGACGATCAGAGTTGGGTCGTTTTACCTCTGAGCGGCACTTTTTTGCACACCATGGGCTAAACGGCCAGGTCACATGGACCCCGAAGGCTCAGAGAAGGTTGGGGGAGGGGACCCACTGGAACAGCTGTTGGGAAACAGATGGTAGCCTCCCGTCAAGGCCATCCAGCGTGTTCTTTAACGTGCACAGGGTATGGCTCTCCCGTACACGGAACCACGGCTTAACGTCCCATCCGACGGGCGGCGGCCTTTCCAAGCCCATCGGTGTCCCCTATTGACCGTGGGCAGGGCGGGGAATTTTGCGGAGATAAATCTCAACGCTGATCCAGCTGGGACTCGAACCTGGGAACTACAGATTACGAGCCTGGCGCGCTACCGACTGAGCCACCCCCGCCCTCAGACGATCAGAGAAATATTGAATGCTTGCATTATATCACATTCGATTTCGGGTCAATAAAATAAGGCGAAGTAATTAGAAAAAAATGAATTAATCTACTATTTCTTCTCATTCTTTCACTGATTACAATCTAACTTTTACTTACACCAATGTACATCATTTATGAGCTTTTAACACCTTGTATGGGGATTTAAACCACCTGCTTCCATTCCCGGAATGTCTATTTATAGAATTGCAGGGTGACAGTATTGTAACAATGCTGCAAATGTTTATATCTCAAAAAGCCCTCAAGCAGAATTAAAAACAAAGAAAAACCGAGGGAGACCAATCCTCAGCAGAGGAGGAAAAAAATGTACGTTGTAGTCCATATCAAGCCATATTAATTTGGCAGCCCTCCCCTTCCATTCCCTTCCAGAAGAGAATATCTCTTTTGAAAGGTACTAAGGGCCTATACCACGAGAAGGCGGGGTCGGACATTAGGTGCTACGCCTGGTCGGTTCCATGCATCATCACAGGAGATTGGTGAATAGCTCCCTTCCATTCACAGAGGTCTGACAAGAGCCTGTCAGTATAGTACGTCATAGGGAAGGTATGTGAGAAGATGATATCTGATCAGAACAAGGAAAGCAACACAAACAAGGATGTAACACAAGGAAAGAAGTATCCATGCCTTAATCAGAACTCGAACCCAGGTCCTTTTGATCAGTAACCAAACACGCTAATTGCTCGGCCACCAGATGATGATGATGATGATTGCTGACGTTGCCATCAACATCATTTGCATTACTGTTATCACCCTTTTCATTTTGAGTTTCCATCATTGTTATTATCGTCATTGATGTTGTAAAATTTCAGCTTTTAAAATTAAATAATTAAATTATTATGAATGTTCTTTATTATTAACATAGAGGGGGCTGTCGTCCTCTTCATTATTATTGTTATTATTACCGTTGTTTTATTAATATTATTGTTCCCATCATCACCATTTACGTAATTCTGATTTTCTGGCAATATTCCATTTTATCTGTACCATTATTATGCGATCCATTTCACCTCAATTTAATGTAGCATTCGTTTTCTTTAAGTGACAAAATAATAAGCAAAAATGAAGTTTGGTTTCAATTTCAACTCTAAAGAAGCGCACATGTACCAGAAAGTGACAAGATGACAGGGATAATTTATTTCTTGGTTCCTTATATGCTGCATCAAAAAGACACATTTCCAAATGCATTACCAGAGTCGCAGGCTTAGCGCTAATTCTGTTCCGTCAAAATCTTAACGGAAACATATTCGTAGAGCGGAAGAATTAATAACCTCTAGAGCATTATAGTTCTTTTGACTGTTACATTCCGGCAATTACCTCTCTGCACATCTGTCCTCAAAAGCTTCATGAAAACTGACAGGGAATGTTACTGCGTTATTCTCATTTCGTTGCTTTATTAAACAGAAAGATTTCTCAGTGGTAATTCCAAAGAGACGTTTCTTAATGTAACATTAAATAAATAGTTCTAAATTATACGCAAAATGTGACTGAAACGGTTGTAAAGCTCAGCATTACGGTTAATAAATAATGTAAAGAGTTTTGGCATATTTCCATCAGCAAACCGTTGCTCTGGGGAATTCCGCAGTTTTATTGCATAAACGCGATTGAAATCACTATTAACAAACTTAAATCTGCATATCGTAAAATATTTGAAAGACATTGCCCAAAGTGGTATAATGAATGCTAAATGTTTTGTTTCCAAAATATAAAGTGAATAAATTTTGTATGGTCAGATATTAAATTTCTTACACATTTTAGAAATTAGAAAAATATTTTTAATCATCAACTTCTCAGCATTAAAATTTATTAAGGAAAATAGCACAACGATGGGAAATGCAACACAAGATTTTGCAAGACGAAGGAATATGAAGGAGGAGAGGAAACAATGGATGAGGGAAGAGAATAGAGAACTGGTTGGGTTGGGTTGTTTTACCTCTGAGTGGCACTTTTTTGCACACCATGGGCTAAATGGCCAGGTCACATGGACCCCGAAGGCTCAGAGAAGGTTGGGGGAGGGGACCCACTGGAACAGCTGTTGGAAGACAGATGGCAGCCTCCCGTCAAGGCCATCCAACGTGCTCTTTAACGTGCACAGGGTATGGCTCTCCTGCACATGGAGCCACGGCTTAACGTCCCATCCGACGGACGGCGGTATTTCCAAGCCCATCGGTGTTCCCTACTGACCGTGGACAGGGCGGGGAATTTTGCGGAGATAAATCTCAGCGCTGACTCAGCTGGGACTCGAACCTGGGTACTACAGATTACGAGCCTGGCGCGCTACCGACTGAGCCACTTCCGCCGCGATAGAGAACTGGAAACAGAGAAGTAGAATGAGAGAAGTTTGACGTGACGAAATTGAATATTTATGATAAAATATTTATAATTTTTTTGAGATTATTACCAAAATTTGAGATTAATAGAGAAGTGGTTAGCGCGCTTGGCTAATGATTAAAAGGACTTGAGTTCGAGCCTTGGAAGAGTGCTGGATGTTCATTTCTTGTGTTGTCTTTCTGCTGAGATCCCGTCTCCCTCACACATCTCCCATATTGTACTGACGAGCTACTGTCATAACTATGGGGCAAGTAGTTAAATGAGTACTGATAATAGTAGTTAGTGTGCAACTACCAGTTACATATTGTGCAACTACCAGTTGACTGGTGAAACTGAATATCTGATGCTAAACTTGCTTCGAAAAAGTTTTATTGTTTATACCGAAAAAATACCATTCGAAAACCTACTGGAATGAAACATGATGTCTTCTTCAATCATATTACTATAGCTATACAGGAAAAATATGTCTGCTGAAAGACATATCACGCAGTGAAAGCGATGTTGTAATGTGCTTCTAACTTAGATATATTGGAGCTCATAGATTCTGCTAACTCATATATCTTTGAGAAAAATTTTCATCGCTTATCTTCCTATTGCTTTTCGCTAAGTTATTAAAAATAAACTAAGTTATATGAAATTTACCGGTTTGTTTGTTTTGTAGATTTGTCAAAACAGTTGTTCCACCGCATCTTTCGAATGCGACGGACAAACTTAATGATTTATGTGTCAAATAAAAGCATGTGATGCGGAGAGTGTCATAGGCTATAAAAATTGACTCCCTATGCTTTCTTTCCCCCTAAAAAAAGGGGGAAATATGAAAAGAATTGTTCCCCTATTTCTTTGAAACGCGAGGACCAAAAGTATAAAGCTATGCGTAAAATGAAAGCTTGTGACATGGGGAATGTTGCAGGCTATTAACATTTCCCTTTCAATTTCTTCTTCCCTCCTAAAAGGATGAAATTGGAAAGTCGTTATTCTACCAAGGAGGGGGTTCAAAAAGTTCTTGACGCGTGTCTGCAAATTTGCAGTCGTACCTCTGAAGTTAATGAGCTACAACCTTTTTTGAAAACGTGTCTGAACTTGTCATTACATATTAAAAACAAAGGCTGCATTTCTTTCTTTGATGGCGGGTGCGTTCTGCCTGCGAAATCTGTGCATTGTTGCCATGGAGCTTACTAAAGACGGGGGAAAGATTTTTACATTTGCACAAGGATGCAGCATGGGAACGGAGCGAAAAATTTGTGCTTATTTATCACAAGTATATGGGGATCATGTCTATTCATATGGCACTGTTACGGGATGGATGTGCCAGTTCAGAGAAGGACGGCAGAGCTTCGAAAACCTCCCTCATGCAGGAAGATCTAAGGAGGAAATGAACGAGAGAACCATAGATGCCGTTCCTGTACTCATTAAGGAAAATCCACATATCACCGTTCAGGTAATGCTTTTAGATGTCAGTATATCGGTAGGCAATGTTCAATCAATTATTCATCAACATTTAAAGTTCCGAAAAATCTGTATCAAGAATGTCTATTCATATGGCACTGTTACGGGATGGATGTGCCAATTCAGAGAAGGACGGCAGAGCTTCGAAAACCTCCCTCATGCATAAAGATCTAAGGAGGAAATGAACGAGAGAACCATAGATTCCGTTCCTGTACTCATTAAGGAAAATCCACATATCACCGTTCAGATAATGTTTTTAGATGTCAGTATATCGGTAGGCAATGTTCAATCAATTATTCATCAACATTTAAAGTTCCGAAAAATCTGTATCAAGAATGTCTATTCATATGGCACTGTTACGGGATGGATGTGCCAATTCAGAGAAGGACGGCAGAGCTTCGAAAACCTCCCTCATGCATAAAGATCTAAGGAGGAAATGAACGAGAGAACCATAGATGCCGTTCCTGTACTCATTAAGGAAAATCCACATATCACCGTTCAGGTAATGCTTTTAGATGTCAGTATATCGGTAGGCAATGTTCAATCAATTATTCATCAACATTTAAAGTTCCGAAAAATCTGTATCAAGAATGTCTATTCATATGGCACTGTTACGGGATGGATGTGCCAATTCAGAGAAGGACGGCAGAGCTTCGAAAACCTCCCTCATGCATAAAGATCTAAGGAGGAAATGAACGAGAGAACCATAGATTCCGTTCCTGTACTCATTAAGGAAAATCCACATATCACCGTTCAGGTAATGCTTTTAGATGTCAGTATATCGGTAGGCAATGTTCAATCAATTATTCATCAACATTTAAAGTTCCGAAAAATCTGTATCAAGAATGTCTATTCATATGGCACTGTTACGGGATGGATGTGCCAATTCAGAGAAGGACGGCAGAGCTTCGAAAACCTCCCTCATGCATAAAGATCTAAGGAGGAAATGAACGAGAGAACCATAGATGCCGTTCCTGTACTCATTAAGGAAAATCCACATATCACCGTTCAGGTAATGCTTTTAGATGTCAGTATATCGGTAGGCAATGTTCAATCAATTATTCATCAACATTTAAAGTTCCGAAAAATCTGTATCAAGAATGTCTATTCATATGGCACTGTTACGGGATGGATGTGCCAATTCAGAGAAGGACGGCAGAGCTTCGAAAACCTCCCTCATGCATAAAGATCTAAGGAGGAAATGAACGAGAGAACCATAGATGCCGTTCCTGTACTCATTAATTAAAATCCACATATCACCGTTCAGGTAATGCTTTTAGATGTCAGTATATCGGTAGGCAATGTTCAATCAACTATTCATCAACATTTAAAGTTCCGAAAAATCTGTATCACGAATCATACCCCACAAACTGACAGAACAGCAGAAAAGGGCTTGATTAGACTTGTACAAGGAGATGCTGGCAATGTTTGAAACTAGGAGACCTAATTGATTAACAGACATTGTTACATGTGATAAGAGTGTATATTTTTTAAATCTCAGAAAGATGGACAACTATGTTTCGATTGCGGAAGATGAACCGCGTCCCCAAATCCTCCGATAAGACTTTCGCTTAAGGAATAGGATGCTAACAGTTGTTTTCAATTCTTAAGGAGTGGTACCGTGGACAACTTTCCTAAAAAAATGACTGTAATATAATGCCAATACTACGCCAACATTATTTTGCCCAAAATGGTTAAGGAGATGAAGGAGCAGCGTTGAACAACACGCGTGTAAAGGGTTCTCCTCCTTCATGACAATGCCAGTGCTCACGAAAACCGGCAAGTTACGGCCTATCTGGAGGAGGAAAAAATTAAACAGATATTCCATCCTATACATTCATTCCATCTTGCACCACGCGATTGTTGACTGTTTCCAAAAATTAAAAAACACCTTGCTGGAAAGCCTTTTTCAAGTGTTCAAGACCTTGCAAAATGTCTTCATTCTGAATTGCAGAGCATTCCCAAACTGGAATACCACCACATAGGTTCCAGAATTGGCGTAGACGTCTGCAATTTTGCATAAATCCTGCAGGGGAGTGCTTTGAAGAACAGTAAAAGTTTTGCTGATGTAAGAGCAACTGTGTTTGTTCTGCAGATGGGTTGGGTTGTTTTACCTCTGAGCGGCACTTTTTTGCACACCATGGGCTAAATGGCCAGGTCACATGGACCATTTTTTTCCGGACAGGCCATTTTTTCCGGAACCAGAAGGCTCAGAGAAGGTTGGGGGAGGGGACCCACTGGACTCAGAGAAGGTTGGGGGAGGGAGGGACTGGAACAGCTGTTGGGAGACAGATGGTAGCCTCCCGTCAAGGCCATCCAGAGTGTTCTTTAACGTGCACAGGGTATTGCTCTCCCGCACACGGAGCCGCTGCTTAACGTCCCATCCGACGGACGGCAGCTTTTCCAAGCCCATCGGTGTCCCCTACTGACCGTGGGCAGGGCGGGGAATTTTGCGGAGATAAATCTCAACGCTGACCCAGCTGGGACTCGAACCTGGGAACTATAGATTACGAGCCTGGCGCGCTACCGACTAAGCCACCCCCGCCCCGTTCTGCAGATGCATATCAAGAACGTTTCTGATTGACCCTCGTATATGTTCAGAAAGCAAGTTAGAATGCAGTTACGAGTAAGGTGTCTAAGGAAATCTCATATGATTTCCATAATAGACTACTTCAAATTATGCCTCCCACCATTCTTCCCTCCAGCCAAAAGGAGGACGAAAATTTCGCAAGGGTCTAACTTAACGAGTTATACCTCAGATTAAAGCTTGTGACGTTCCAATGTCATGGGCTACCTCAAACATGAATCCAGAAGGGGGAAAATGTATTCGATGTTTATGTGTCATATATCAGTCCCATGGCCGAGTGGTTAGCGCGCTTGGCTACTGATCTAAGGGACCTGGGTTCGAACCCCGGGTGGCTGTCTGTGTCGCATGGCTGTCTGTGTCGTTTTTCTGCTGAGGTCCTGCCATCCTCTCAGACCTTCTACTGTGGCATAGTCAGTTTATAAACTGACAGGCTCCTGTCAGACCTCTGTGGCAAGCAGCTGCTTGAGGGGGTATTTATTTATATTTATATCAGATGAAAGTTTCTGAAGACAAGTGTTTATAACGACAATGAATATAAATAAATTCAAAAATAAAAAAAGCCTGTCTTCTTATATTCTCCCTAAAAAGTAGAAAATAAACCATAAATAATCGATGGTGCTCTCAGTCATTGAATTCGTATTCAGTTCAAAGATCAAAGGATTCAATTTACGAATATATATGCAAATTTTTGCCGGCGCTCTACCTTCCTTTGAAATGAATACGAATTCAATAACTGATTGCATCGTAGATATGCTTTAGGTTTATTTTATACTTTTTAGGGCCCAAATAAAAAGATAGGTTTTTTTTAATTTTTTTATTTATTAATATTTTACCTATCTTCCTATTTCTTTTCGTTCATCATTTATCGATATGTAAATTTGTGGATTTTCACAACAGTTGTTCCAACATATCTTTGAACGGGACAGACAAACTTAATGATTTATGTGTCAAATATTAAATAATAATAATTTATTGTCCATATAATTGAATACACAGAAGGGTCAAATGGTGCATTGCACTCTTGCTCTTTCCCTGTTGACTTAAAATAAGAAATGCCTATAGAAAAGACTGTACAATAATTGACATTTGTAGCAACAAAGTTCACTATGATGTTTAAAATTCAAAACATCGAAAAAATGGCAGCAAGTCCACTTCATTCAATTTTCTTCCGAAATTCTGCAATGTTGGTGAAAGCACCATGTCTGTTGGAAGTTGGTTCCAACCGCTCCCTGCTCTGCAGACGAAAGAATGGTATTCGCAATTTTTCATTGGTCAGTGGAATGTTGACGCACATTGGGTGTCTTCTCGTGTTACTCCTTGAAATTGCTAGCAAAGGATGTTGAATGTCTTAATGAGTTTGAGAACCCTTTTCAGATCCAGTTCAAGTCTTCTCCATTCCAGTGAATGAATATTAAGATTTGCCAGCATTTGTGATTAAGTTGAAGTAACTTGGCTGTCTTTAAGTGAACTATCTCTGTGGCCTTTCTAATGAGAAAATATCACAGACCCGAGAGAGCACCACATTGGCGAAGCATATTCGAGTATGGGTCGAACATACAGTATATGATGAAGGCATTGACGAGGATAGCATGATTGCCCTTTCGATAGCTTCTTAGATGATGCTGGTAATGCGAAGGGCCTTGGTAGTAACTTTCTCAAAATGGGGTGAGAATGACAGACATACTGTCGTTGGTCGTGACGCCAAGATAAGAATGTTCATGGATACTCGCGAGAGGACTGTGACCAATGTGGTAGTTATAATGGATATTATTGTGGCCTAAACGAATGACTATCGATAGTTATGTATTTCATAAATATTATAATTTACTTATTTATTGTTTGAATCTTTGAGAAACAAACATCCGTAGTTTGACAGATAAGAGAAGGAATTTTTTTTTAAATTACAGGAAAGAAAACAGTATAGAGGAAAAGAATTGTTAATCAACGATTGGACTAAGAGTGGTGCAGAAGTGTCCTCGAACATGATTCGTCGTAAACTACCGTCAATGTAGAAAACTACCGTCAATGAGATGGATTTAGGCAAGAGAACATTCGTAGAGGGAGTGTTTATAATGTAGAGGGATAAAGGTGAGCTTGCAGTATTAAAATCATAAATTTCATGTTCTAATTGAAGAATGTAAAAATGAAATTTTCAAGGGAATGGAATATTTCAAGAAAAGTGTCTCTTTCTTGTCCAATAAATTTGACGAATGCTTAAAAATAATGAAGTAGATGCGTCAGTAAAAGGTTGGCGGAGATACCTCTGAATGTAAGACACAGCTGGGACTCGAACTGGGAAATGAAGATTACAAGCTTGGCACGCTATCGGCTAAGCCAACCTCCGCCCCACGGACAGATCGAAGGAGCAAGCTTCTTCTCCAGCACGCAAACATTCTTTTTGATCTAACTGAGGCAATGATCATCAGTGGTTTCAGTCTTAGCAGGCATGCTTTTCTACGAAAGAAATGGGGATTAGCTGAATCGGTAGAACACAGGACTCGTAATCTGCAGTTTCCAGGTTTTAGTCCCAACAGTGCCTGCGTTGATCATTTTCTTCGTTACACCCCAACCTGTCATTGGGGAGAAAATGGGGAATACCTTAGGCTTGGAAGGCCGATGTCCATCGGATGGGAGGTCAAGCCGTGGGTATTCATAATCTGTGTAGTTATAAATCATGATAGATGGCCTTCAAGGGATCTTTTATGTGTCTCCTAAAAGCCGTCCAGTCGTCCCGTGGTCGAGTGGTTAGCGCGCTTGGCTACTGATATACGGGATCTGGGTTCGAGCCCCGGGTTAAGGCATGGATGTTCGTGTTGTTTTCTACTGAGGTCCTGCCATCCTCTCAGATCTTCTACTGTGGCATATAAACTGACAAGCTCCTGTCAGACTTCTGTGGCAAGCAGCTGCTTGAGGGGGTATTTTTTTTTATAAAAGCTGCCCAGTGTATCCCCTCCCCCATAATTCTCTAAATCCTTTTAGTACTTACACTACCCTGTGCACGTTAAAGAACACGCTGGATGGCCTTGACGGGAGGCTACCATCTGTCTCCCAACAGCTGTTCCAGTGGGTCCCCTCCCCCAACCTTCTCTGAGCCTTCGGGGTCAATGTGACCTGGCCATTTACCACATGGTGTGCAAAAAGGTGCCGCTCAGAGGTAAAACAACCCAACCCAACCCTTTTAGTACTTGTGACCCAGCCATTTATCCCATTGTGGGCAGATAAGGTCAACTCAGAGGTTACACTCGGCTCCTTGCCTGTAAAAATTAAGAGTAGATTTTAGGTCCTCTTCTGTCGCATGTATGTGTTGGAAACTGAAAAAAAAGTTTAATCAATAGTTCTGTTCGAAAACGAACAAAGAAAAGGAAGAAATTGGAGGATAATATAGATATTGAAATAAAGACAGAAAAACAGGAGAGGGAAGTGAAAAGCAATGAAACAAATAAATAAAAAAAAGAAACAGAAGTTCAGTTTAATTTATAGTAAAAGACTGGAGAAATGCAAATAAAGCAATGAAACACGAACTTGGAAATGGAAATAAAAGAAATCAAGAGAAATTAAAATAATTAAAATCAGTGAAATTAAAAAACGTTAGACAAACACAAAAAAGGGAAACGAAGCATAGAAGATAGCATAAAAACAATAATAAAAGTAATGAAACACGAGAAAAGTCGCATAAAAAGACATTAAACCAAACGAAGACAAACATAAGAAAAAGATAAATGAAACTAAATGAAAAAGGGTACAGAGAAATGCAAAAAAGGGAAGACATATTTAAAAGGGTAATCCAACTAAAGGCAATAAAACACGGGCTATGCGAACAAATGTAATAAAACAAATAAAGACAAAGAAAGAGAAGAAAAAAATCAGTTTTTATAAAAGAAGAGATCAGAAAATCAGAAAGAGTGCATTGAAACAAAACAGATGTCGAAACAAGGTAAAGGAAACAAAGATCAGAAAATTTACAAAGGAAGCCGGTGAAATGAAAAAGTATTTAGATATACACTATATGATCAAAAGGTATCCAGACATTCGCTCATTCACAATCTCCGGGTAAAAGGTAAGGAATTAATATCGCGTTGGTCCACACTTTCCTGTTATCACAGCCTCCACTATGCGGGTAAGGCTTTCCACTAGAATTTGGTATGTTGCTGCGGGAATTGCCTGCCATTCTGCCACAAGAGCATTAGTGAGGCCGGTAATGTCAGGCTGGCAGTCAGCATTCAATTCATTCCAAAGGTGTTCCATGGGGTTGAGATCAGGTTCTGTGCAAGCCAGTCAAGTTCTTCCACACCCATCTGAGGCGGGGGTGGCTCAGTCGGTAGTGCGCCAGGCTCGTAATCTGTAGTTCGCAGGTTCGAGTCCCAGCTGGGTCAGCGTTGAGATTTATCTCCGCAAAAATTCCCCGCCCTGCCCACGGTCAGTAGGGGACACCGATGGGCTTGGAAAGGCCGCCGTCCGTCGGATGGGACGTTAAGCCGTGGCCCCGTGTGCGGGAGAGCCATACCCTGTGCACGTTAAAGAACACGCTGGATATCCTTGACGGGAGGCTACCATCTGTCTCCCAACAGCTGTTCCAGTGGCCCCCAACCTTCTCTGAGCCTTCGGGGTCCATGTGACCTGGCCATTTAGCCCATGGTGTGCAAAAAAGTGCCGCTCAGAGGTAAAACAACCCAACCCACACCCATCTCATCAAACCATTCCTGCACTGCCCTCGCTTTGTGGATGGGGCATTGTCATGTTGGTACAGGAAAGGTCTTCACCGAACTGTTGTTATAAACTTAGGGGCACAGAATTGTAGAGAATGTCGTCATAGGACGCGGCATTCAGAGTCCCGTTCATTGGAACTAATGGACCAGCCAGAACCATGAAAAATAGCCACAGAGCATGAGCTAACTAACTCCATCAAACTTCACAGTTGGCACAACCCAATCAGGCAGGTAGGTTCTCCTGGCATTCTCCACACCCAGACTCGTCCTACGGACTGCCAGATGGTGAAGCGGGATTCATCACTCCAGAGAACGTGGTTCCACTTCTCAAAAGTTCACGGCGACGCGCTTTTCTCCACTCCAACCGACGCTTGGCGTTGATCTTGTTGATGTTAAGCATGTGCACATCTCCTCGGCCATCGAAATCCATTTCCTGCAACTCGCAACGAACGTTTCTTCTAGAGGCATTTTGGAACTCGGTGGTGAGTGTTGCAATCGAGGATAGCCGATTTTGTGGCAGCACCATCTTCAGCACTCGTCAGTCCTGCTCTGTCATTTTATGTGGCATACCGGGTCGCGATTGTCTGTTGTTCCTCCTAGGCGTTTCTATTTCACAACAACATTACTTACAGTTGACCGGGTCAGCTGAAGCAAGGCCGAAATATCCGAACTGACTTGTTGCTAAGGTGGCATCCTGTGACCGTGCCGGGTTGAAAATCACTAGTCTTAGTAGTGTTGTAAATGAGAGTTCTGGAACAATGTTAAAGTATAGGGAATCCCATGTTAACCTATGGGACACTTTTGGCGAGATGAGCGTTTACGTGGTTTTTTGGGAAGGTGCTGTGGGTGAAAGACAGGACACAAGGGGGGTTTGTTGGGAAAACCTTTTTTGATAACTGCAACGTTTTCCCAACAAACCCACAGCACTCGTGTCCTGTCTTTCACGCAGAGTGTCTCCCCCAAAAACCACGTCAACTCTCATCTCCCTAATAGTGTCCCATAGGTTAACATGAGATTCCCTATACTTTAACTTTGTTCCAGAACTCTCGTTTACTACACTACTGCCGTATGGTCCATTCTCCTGTTCATGCGTATCTATGAGGTTTGCCACGCCACATGCGTCCAATTATAACTGTTTGGGCCATGGCTGTGGCACATATGGGCGAATCCCCTACTCAGAAGAGATGTCCGGATACTTTTAATTAGATAGTATATTTATTATAGAAGATATATTGTAGAGCTAATTTAAAGCTATGAAGCATAGGAAGAAAAAGAACTCCTGGGAGGTTGTGTCCCATTTGCGACGAAACTCGATTTTTTAGCTCAATCATTCATGAGCTCCGTGTTAACTGGATATTTCTGTGTTTCTCAATTATTGAAAAAGAAACGAAATCTGAAGAGAAAATCGAAGAAAAAAAAACTCGGTATAGAAATTTAAATAAAGGCAAAGTAGAGAGAACAAAGGTAATAAAGCAAAAACACTGTGAAAAAGAAATAAAACAAACACAAAATGAAATTAAATTTAAAAAAAGAGAATAGTGAGACATAATATCATCATCATCATCATCATCAAGCAGCCATTGGCTACGGAGGTCCAACCAGACCGCGCAGTTTAATTCTCCAAGCATATCTGTCCTGAGCAACATCTGCTGCA
The DNA here is from genome assembly GCA_038380435.1 of Ryuthela nishihirai. Lineage (NCBI taxonomy): Eukaryota > Metazoa > Arthropoda > Arachnida > Araneae > Heptathelidae > Ryuthela > Ryuthela nishihirai. The sequence goes on along the minus strand of JAWZYU010000007.1, from coordinate 84,098,275 downwards.
TCCGGCCACTGTACACCAATTCTAACAAGGTCCTGTTTGACATTGTCTGTCCACCGCATCCTAGGTCTCCCCCTCCTTCTGAGGCCTCTAGGCACACTGTTCATAACCCTATTCGCCAATCTATAATTATCCATACGGGCAACATGGCCAAACCAGCGGAGTCTCTCTCTGCACAATACGCTGCTTAAAGGAGGTTGCAAACTCCTTTGCCTAACCTCATCATTAGTTACAAAGTTAAACCACCTAATACCCAAGATACTGCGTAAGCATCTAGAATTAAAAGCATCTAGTTTCCTGTTATCTTAAGTACAAAGTGTCCAAGTTTCACCACCATAACTAACCCTAGAAAGAACCAAACTATTATACAGTCTAATTTTAGTCTTTAGGTGTATACGCCTATTTCTCCACAATCTCCATAGATTCTTAAAAGTCCCGGCAGCAATACCTATTCGTCTGTTAATCTCATGCCGCACATCACCAGTATCAGTTACGTAGCTCCCAAAGAAATTAAACTGTGACACCTGCTCAAGACTGCAACCATTCAGATTAACTGAATTACAACCTGCCTGACCAATTTTCATCACTTTAGTTTTCTCTCTGTTTATAACCAAACCTACTGTACTACCAGTCTCATCAACAGCTCGAATGAAAAAGTTCATCTCATCAACATCATTTTCCAAAAGGGCTAAATCATCAGCATAATCTAAATCAGAAATTTTCGTATCTCCAGCCCATTTAAGGCCAAAAGCTTTCCCTTGAAGTGAATTTCGCATAACATAATCAACAACCAAACTAAAGAGAAAAGGAGACAAAATGCACCCTTGTCGAACACCAGAAGTAATGCTAAACCAATTGCTACAAGACTTACCAACTCTCACACATGACTCAGTGTTATTATAGAGAGCTTTCATTATGTTAACTAACTTGTCTGGTATACCATATGATTTCACAATCAACCACAAATTATGACGATCAACAGAGTCGAAAGCCTTTTTGAAATCAACAAAGCTAGCAACCAAAGGTTTCTGAAATTCTAAACATTTCTCAAGAATCTGCCTAAGTGAAAATATCTGATCCACACATCCCCTACCACTTCTGAATCCACATTGCTCATCACGCAATTGCCTCTCAACCAGATTCTTAATTCTATTAAGCGCAATCATCGAAAGAACTTTACCTGGAACAGAAAGTAGGCTGATACCCTTATAGTTATCACACGAACTGCGATCACCTTTTTTGAAAATAGGGATAACAATAGCTCTGGTAAACTCCTTAGGAACCATGCCTTTATCATAAAAGATATTCAGAATTTCAGTCATCCAAGTGGTAACCGAAACATTCCCAGCTCTGAGCATTTCCGTAGTAATTTCATCCACCCCTGGCGATGTATGAAGTTTAAGTTTAGAAATAGCCAAACTAACTTCAGATTGTGTTATAGGGCCAACATTAAAGCCAACAATGCATCTATCATCATTGCAAACAATGGGAGTAGAATTAACCACATTGTTTAGAACATCACTGAAATGCTCAGCCCACCTAGCCATGACAGAATCCTCACCTTCTATAACCTTACCTTGTTTATCCTTCAATCCCTGTATACCTGTTCGTTTTCTACCACACAAAATATTAACTATCTGGTACAGCTCTCTGCTGTTGTGCTGTCTAACTGCTTCCTCAGCTTTGTCAGCTAGGCCATCAAGCCAAAGATTTTTATCAGTAGCTAACTGATCCTTTACACGTTTATTAAGTTCTTTGTAATGCTTTCTATAAGGACTAGTAGGGTACTGATTAAGGACATTCCTGCAGTTCCTTCTTTCTGAAATAAGCTCAAGTGCCTTATCACTTAAATAAATCTGCCTCCTCTGCTCCTTTTTCTCTAAAAGAGTACTGTTAGTTTCCAAAAAAGCCTGTTTAAAATGGCCCCATTCTTCCTCAACTTCAGTATTAAGCAAACCATGACTGTCATAATAACTAAGTAACCTATCATGGTAAGCTTTAGCTATAACTGGGTCTTTCAGAGCTTCAGTATTAAAGGTAAATTTTTTAACCCTAGCACAACCCTTTTTAAGTTTAAGTTGCAAGACACTTTTAACAAGGTAATGGTCAGATCCAATTTCAGCTCCCCTATATGCCCTGGTATTTCTAACAGAACTAGCCCATTTGCTGTTAATTAATATATAATCAATCATATTCCTATGCAGCCCATCAGGTGAAACCCATGTGTATTTATGTATGTCGCGGTGTTTGTAATATGTGATAGTTATTCTGAAACCATTGAGTTTACTTACCTGTAGGAGACGTTGCCCATTGCCATTGCAGCTACCAATACCAAAAGGGATTATTACTCCTCCCCAAAGGTCAGAGTCGGCACAAACTTTGGCATTGAAGTCACCAAGAACAAGGGTAATATCTCCTTTCTTGACAGAATTCAAAATATCCTGAAGTTGTCCGTAAAATCTATCCTTCTCATCCTCGTCAGAATCCTCAGTGGGGGCATAACAGCAGATAACATTCAAGTCTTTAATGCTTGTCTGAAATTTTGCTGTAAGAAACCTTTCATTAATGCACTCATATCCTAGAAGAGCATCACTAGCATGTCTGCTGAGCACCAGACCCACGCCTTGGTGATGCTTTCCATCCTCCCTCCCTGTAAAGAGAAATTTAAAATTATTTTTAAGTATCTCACCTTTACCTGTCCATCTGGTCTCTTGCAAGCCTAGAATATCTAGGTTATAGCGCTGGAATTCCTGCATGAGGACATCAAGAGAATAATCTCTATGTAATGTCCTCACGTTCCACGTTCCTGCAGAGAGAAAATGATTAGTAGGATTTTTAAAGAAATTAGGTTTCTTGAGATTGGTAGGGCCAACAATATCAAACAGCCCCCTCATCGCAGGCATGGGGCAAAGACCTGTTCCTCCTCCGCTAAAGGCTGAAGTCACCGATGCTGCTAGGAACTTCAGGCACCACCTTTTCAAGTGGACTTTTTCAAGAGCCATATGGCCTGCCTGAGACACATTACTCCAGTTTAGGCTTGACGATGCCCAACTAGCTAAGTAAGGTTCAGGTACCTGCGATGGCCTCTGATTAGGATTATCCACCAGCTGATATAAGGTATTCCATGACTCTGTTCACTTAGAGCTGGCAACCCAGAAGCAAACAGAAAACACAGCAGCAGACTCTCCCTCAACAGAAGCCCACCAGTGCAGCAAGTCCAGGATCCATAATCAAGCTCAAATCCATAAACAAGTCCAGTCTAGTAGGTATAAATGGTCAGCACCAGGACCCTGTGAAGTTGACCACTCCTCAGCAGGGTTAAAAAAAAAAGAAAAAAGTGGCCATAGATGACCAGATCAGTAGGCCATACTGAACTGGCAGCTCTCCCCTTCCGTTCCCTTTCAAAAGAGAATATCTCTTTTTCAAAAGAGAATATCTCTTTTGAAAGGTACTAACGGCCTGCACCACTAGAAGGCGGGGTCGGACATTACGTGCTAGACCTGGCCGGTTCTATGCATCATCACTAGGGATTGGTACACAGCTCTCCTTCCAGTTTACGCCGAGCTACCATTTACAGGCTCATAAAATAATGCATTGAAGCAAAATACGGAATAGAACTCAAATAGAAACTCAAATGAAAACTTTGAAACGGAGAGAGGATGAACAAAGAAAATAAAACGTAAAAAAGAAAAATGAGAAAGAATTAAATTAAAGCAAGAAATTAGAGGAATATAAATCAAAGCACTGGAACACAAAAGACGGTATTGAAATTTAAATAAAGGCATTGGCAACACAAGAGATTAAATTCAAAATTTTTAAATTTATAGGAAATGTAATAGCAAATACAATGCAAATGTTTATGTGCGTTTTGTTGAATAAACAGAAACTGAATGGAATGGAAGTAGGCGAACATAGTTAACAGAAACAAACGTACGCAAGAAAGAATACAAAAGGGCAATTTAAGTAAAAATAAGGAAGCTGAGGATACTGTAAGAAAATGGAAACAGCAGCAGAGCATCCATGGAAACAAAAATAGCAACGTTTTTTTTCTCCTTTGCCTTTTTTCTTCTTTTTCAATTCCTTCTTTGTCATTTTAAGGGAAGTAATGTTTCCCAAAAAAATTTCATGAATAAAAACAAGAAAATATCTTATATATATATAAAGAGCTTAGGAAGGGGATGTGGAATAAAACTAATACTTGACTGGGATGAAGATACTAATGGAAATGGCCTGAAAAAGGCAATGAAACTCAGTTTTGGACCTGAAAATTTGCATCTAAATGTAATTCATATCCTAGATTTGGGAAAAATACAAAATTTGAGATCAAACACGATCTTGAAGGTCAAAAAGAAGCCAAAGTCGATCTAACCATGAACTAACCTATACTGGAAACTAGTAGTTTATAACAGAGATCACAGAAATGTTACGAAATTTTAATTCCGAAGTGACCTTCAAGATCAAATGAAGGTAACATTTCTATCTAACCAAGTACTACAAATGAGAAAATGGGTGCCTAGTCGCCCTTTCAGTAGTAGATTTCAGAACATTAAGAAAAATTGAGATCGAAGGATCAAAATTGGGCTTTTCATTGTCATTCCCGATGAGTTATGACTGCCACAGACAGACAGACAGACACACACACACACACACAGACCACACACACAGACAGACATCTTTTATTATATAGATGTACGTAAGATATAAACTGTTGGATATAAAAGCAAAAGTATTTTCATAAATAGATTCATTCAATACAACTTTTCTATTTGGATAACATTCTTCTAATTTCTAACGTATTATATTTATACATATATACACAATCCTCAAGTAGCCATGGCTACGGAGATACAGCCACACTGTGCATTGCAGATCAATTCTAATAGGTATTGTTTGACATTGTCTGCCCACGTATCCTAAGTCTCCCCCTTTTTCTGAAGACTTCAGGCGCATTGTTCATAACCCTATTCGCTAACATGTAGCCATGCATATTTCAACAGGGTGAAACCAATCTCTCTCTGCGCAATATACCGCTCAAAGGTAGTTGTTAACACTTTCGCCTAACCTCGTCATTACACATAAAACCCCTAATGCCCAGGATACTGCATACTCATCTAGAATCAAAAGCAATCAAGTTTCCTGTTTTCCTGCCTAAAAAGGGTTGAAATCTCATTGCCATAGCAAACTACGAAAGAGACTAAGCTATTATATAGCCTAATATTGGTCTTTACGCCTATTTTTCCATCATATCCACAGATTTTTAAAAGTCTCAGAAGCAAGCCCTATTTTTCTATTCATTTCATGTTGCACGTTGCCAATAACTCTCACAGAACTCTAGAGACAATTTAGCTGAGAAATTTGTTCATATGTGCAACTATTCAAAATAGCTGAGACGCAATCTGTTGAATCAATTTTCATCACTCTAGTTTCTCTTCATTTTAATATCAACATTATTATTCCATTACAAGTCTTATTAACAGCTCCAATGCAAGAGTTCATCTCGTCAATATCCTTTCACGATTGGTCTAAATCATCAGCTCAGTCTAAATCAGAAACTTCTATATCTTTAGATCATTAAAGGCCAATCTCTCTCTTCGCAGTGAATTCGTCATAATCAATACTAAAGAGAAATGCATCCTTGTCTAACTCCACTAGCAATGCTAAACCAATCGTTATAAATCTTACCAACTCTTACACACGACTCAGTGTTATTGCAGAGAACTTTGATTTCGTTAGCTATCATATTAGATATTGAATATGATCTTATTATCAACCACGAATTATGACGATCAACAGAATCAAATGTCAATCTGAAAACTGCAAAGTTAGTAACCACAGGTTTCTGAAAACTGCAAAGTTAGTAACCACAGGTTTCTGAAACTCTACATATTTTTCAAGAATCTGCCAGAGTCAAAATATTTGATCCATACTGCTCACAAAAATTAGGGGATATATTATCGCTTCATATTCATTTTGAAATATCCCCTAATTTTTGTGAGCAGTATATTTATTCCCAACCACTTCTGAATCCATACTGTTCATGACGCAATTGTTCATCAATCTAATTCTTATATTCTAATAAGCACAATAATACACAGAAAGTAGATTGATTCCAAGTATTTTTCACAAAAACTATGATAACCATTTTTTTAAATAAGGGTAATAGTAGCTCTAGTAACATCCTTAGAAAAATAACTTTATCATTGAAAAATTCTCAAAATTTCAATGAACCATGTGACAATAGAAACTTTTCTTTCCCTAAGAATTTCAGCAGTAATTTCATCTACCCTTAGGAAACCCCTGAGGCTTGGGGATTTGTGTAGTTTAAATTTGTTGATAACTAAAATAATTTCAGATCATGACATAGCATCAACAATATATGGGTTGGGTTGTTTTACCTCTGAGCGGCACTTTTTTGCACACAATGGGCAGGTCACATGGACCCCGAAGTCTCAGAGAAGGTTTGGGGAGGGGACCCACTGGAACAGCTGTTGGGAGACAGATTGTAGCCTCCCGACAAGGCCATCCAGCGTGTTCTTTAACGTGCACAGGGTATGGCTCTCCCGCACGGTGCCACTGCTTAACGTCCCATTCGACGGAGGGTGGACTTTCCAAGCCCATCGGTGTCCCCTACTGACCGTGGAATTTTTGCGGAGATAAATCTCAACGCTGACCCAGCAGGGACTCGAACCTGCGAACTACAGATTACGAGCCTGGCGCGCTACCGACTGAGCCATCCCCGCCCCAGAAATATTTACGATTCCCAGTTTGTTTCTGTTAACGAAAGAGGCTGCAGAATTGCACAAAAGAAAAAAAATTGCGAAGGCAACAGAGAACGCATATCCAAACTAAACAAAATGTTTTAAGAAATAATATCATTCTCAATTTGTTTCCATTAACAACATAGAAGATGCCATTGAATAAAAAACGGTGAGAGAACTAGAAAGCTTTCAAATTTTGCTTCGTTATAGGGAGTACAGTCACCCATTTAGAAATAGATCAAACTCCAGAGAACTCATTAAATAAACGTCACTTCCCTTTTAGCACAATAATAAACCGACCTTTTTCACATAACAAATAAGAAATCTTGTCAATTACCGTGGTTACAACTTACCTAACTAAAACCCCAGTGGAATTTGCATTTGAAAAAAATTAGAGTAACTTTGTTAATGAAACAATATTTATTTTTCAAGTATTTTTATTATTTTTCAAGTCACTTTTTTTTCGTTTCGTTTCGGATTCCTCTAATTTTCTACAAAAATAATACGCCCATTGCGAAGGATGAAGTTCCACGGAGCCGTTTTCAAAAACACGAGAAGTGGCGCCGGCTACTCGTAACCATGGGAACAGTGACGTCAGATTATGCATTTGGAGGCTCGAACGAGGAAAGATAACGTGAACTATTACAACTGGTAGCGAGATTTCTTTGGTGTGACGATGCATAATTAATCAGAATTTTCCTTCTTGGGGATCTTTTTCGCTTCAGAGATAAAACTATTTTTCCTACCAATCTATTGATTTGTTTTTTCTACAATTCACCCACAATTTTAATCATATTTAGAGAAAGGGCTGATGTTCAAGGTTGAAATAATGATTCGTTCGCTTTATGACAAACAACATTAAAGTCATGAGACGCGCAGATGTTCAATGATTCTCATCTTTTACTTCTCCAACGAAGAACAGCAACGAAACAATTGAAAGTATTGTGATCGCGAGAACATATTGAGAAAGTGGTGGAATAGTGAAAGAAATTGTTCTGGAGTATTTCGATTACAAGTAAGTTTAAGATGAACTTGAATTCAAAATACATAATTTTCTCAATGCTGTCTCCATATCAGTGTGTTTAGCTCCTAGATAGTTCAAGTTAATGAGTTGACATTCTTGTACGTATTTAGACATTTTTCCATTATGAACTAGTTGCCTTGAAATTATGGACTCTGCTATTTCCATTGAATTGTTTTACAGTCGCTCAAAAAAATGTCCGACCACTATAGTTGATTACAGAATTCAGAAAAAATATCTGGCAACGATTTTTTTAGAAATTAGTGATCTGGCAACCTTCGCGTCACGTGACACGAAGGTACTTTTTTGAGCGATTGTAAATCGGATTGGATTGTTTTACCTCTGAGCGGCACTTTTTTGCACACCATGGGCTAAATGGCCAGGCCACAATGACCCCGAAGGCTCAGAGAAGGTTGGGGGAGGGGACCCACTGGAACAGCTGTTGGGAGACATATGGTAGCCTCCCGTCAAGGCCATCCAGCGTGTTCTTTAACGTGTACAGGGTATGGCTCTCCCGCACACGGGGACACGGCTTAACGTCCCATCCGACGGACGGCGGCCTTTCCAAGCCCATTGGTGTCCCTTACTGACCGTGGGCAGGGCGGGGAAATTTTGCGGAGATAAATCTCAGCGCTGACCCAGCTGGGACTCGAACCTGGGAACTACAGTTTACGAGCCTGGCGCGCTACCGACTGAGCCACCCCCGCCCTGCGACTGCACATCTGAACGCCCCTATTTTGCATACATTGAGCTAAATGACCAGGTCGCAAAGACTCCAAGGTGTCAGAGCTGGATAGAAGAAAAGACTGAGTAGAGTAAGTGAACCATTGGACACCGAAAAGGGAAAAAAAATTGTCGCCTTCCTTCAAGCCTTTTTTCTTCCTTCCTGCTACCAAAGACCACCGCCATAAGTAAAACAAAAACGCTTCTGAAAATAAAGTGTCGATGACGTCCCCCATCAAGCACTGGCTCTTGGTTCAGCTGAACCATTTGGACCATAGTAGCTACTTCTCTGCTTGGGTTGCTTTCGACCGAAAACGAACCTCTGGACCTGCTGACAAAATACTTAAGGGTATTTGCCAGAGGGAGTTTTTTATATGTGTGAATTTTGCAAAAATGATACTAACTACTCCAATCAAATTTTTCTTCGTTATAGGGAGTACGGTCATCCATTTAGAAATAGATTCGATTTCTTGATATGTTCATTATTTAGAAAATGTTTTATTCATTATTTTTAACTCTTAACAATCCAGTATGCTTTTGTATCGTAACTGGCCAGTAGTGTCCAATAAGACACATCACTGAAAATCCTCAACATTATATTAAAATAAAGTAAATAACGTGATATAAATTTATTGTTTTTATATTATACAAGCCATAAATATTAATTTTTAATATTATAACTGTCGTTTCACTCAAAGTCATATACTAAGCGGTTTCCTAACTCAATTGTATCCATTGGTTTTCATTTATTTTGCAACACTCTCTTAACTTCGGGGGGCGGGGGTGGCTCAGTCGCTAGCGCGCCAGGCTCGTAATCTGTAGTTCCCAGGTTCGAGTCCCAGCTGGGTCAGCGTTGAGATTTATCTCCGCAAAATTCCCAGCCCTACCCACGGTCAGTAGGGGACACCGATGAGCTTGGAAAGGCCGCCGTCCGTCGGATGGGACGTTAAGTCGTGGCCCCGTGTGCGGGAGAGCCATACTCTGTACACGTTAAAGAACACGCTGGATGGCCTTGACGGGATGCTACCATCTGTCTCCAAACAGCTGTTCCAGTGGGTCCCTCCCCCAACCTTCTCTGAGCCTTCGGGGTTCATGTAACCTGGCCATTTAGCTCATGGTGTGCAAAAAAGTGCCGCTCAGAGGTAAAACAACCCAACTCTTAACTTCGGAATCGTTATGCTTTATAATAAGTTCCAGTGTGTTTTGGTCGAAAAATAAATTGAAACTATCGATAGAGTCATGAATTACTTTCCTTGGCGGGAGAACAACCTTATGGATACCGCCATCGATTATATTATGCCGTGGATTTCTTCTTACTTTTTCCTGTTCTGCTTTCCACTTAGTTCCATCTTTGCCCACATATTCAATAATAGGATTATTATAATTAATTAGTTCTTCCTCTTCAATTGTATTTTCATTATCACTTCATATTTGCTCATCATCGGCCTCGGATGCTGTCTCCGTCAATTTACCTTCACTATCAGAAACGCTATCTACAACAAAATCTTCGACTTCATTGTCACTTTCTCCAAATACATAGTTCTTATCGTCGCTGTCTTCTAAAGCACGTCAGAGTTCCTTATCAGTCAAAATCCTATGCTTAACCATTTCTCAAAATCTAAAAAAAGCGTTGTAAAGTCAAAATAAAAATTACACTTATACTTTTTACCTTATTACTACTGAAGAATAAGTGATATATGTATAACAACACAAATCTCGAAACACACCGGAAAACAATTATAATACCAATAACATCAACTGCACATCTTCAAATATCAATACGTACTGTAAAATGAACAAAACCAGCAACGGCTTACGCATGAATTACGTTACTTGCAAGTTTAAACAGGTTCAAACCTGCAAACTTGTATAATCTCAGAGTGTCCAACAGACACATCTGGATTGTTATGTTGTTTTTCGAAAATTGTTAAAATAAAAAAAATAAAAAAAATTTTCGTTTAGAAACCTTGTTAAGATAATTTTGGAGATAAATGGGATAAATTAGACAAAGTGATTTCGCAATGAAATAAACACTTTTGATTTTGTATGTAAATCAATTTGAAAATGTGCCCGTCGAACACTACTGTGTTGTTAAGTGTTAAGCTGAATAAATTTCGATTCAGCTAAAAAAGAAAAATCTTCACCCCCTCGGAATCGATTCTGTTGATCAAAAAAGGAATCAGTGATTGGATCCTGGTGTCAATGGTGGTCGCAATATGTTATCCTGGACTGCTCCTACTTTCCCATAAAAGTACACGTCATGATCATCAGATAGCTGCTTGGAGGTCAAATGGCAGCAAGCCCAGCAATCTGTGTCCTTTACTGGAATGTCCAAAGGGTAAGTGTTTCTCTCTTGGAGATAGGGAGGATGCACTAGATCATAAAGATGTGAGAGGAGCAAGTGCAAGGCGTGAGATTGGTTGCCTGATGGTATTCTTTGCTGCGTGCTCTGTTCGGAGAGAACGTTGCATTCCAACACTTTGCTTTTGATATCGAAACGACACGTTCACATGCAACGATTAAAGCGTGAGTATGATATCACGAGATAGGGCATGAACTGCGAAAATGCGTCATGTTTGAAAACTATATTAGTCTGAAAAGAGAAAAAGATATTTTTAATGACTTTGCTTTTGTGCAGTGCACGGAAATCGGCTTAGATTAGGGTTGTCTATTATAGACAAGTCTTAAAAAAATCAAAGAGAATAATTGTCACTTAATTGGGTGGTATGTGCTGCTCCACTATTTTCAGCTTTGGAATTTGTCATGTCCCTCCTCATTCTTCTTCTAATTAATTATTAATTCCTGCAGTCTCATTTGTGGCCATGATTGGAGGAAGTAGCGCACCCGGAAATTTCCATCTTTTTTGGGGGGGCGGGGGGGTTGATATGTTTGAGTCTTATTATTGGACATGCATAAGTCTTTGGTTTGCAGAGATTTCTTTAAAAGTATACGTCATTCTGAAGGGAGGGATTATAACTCCTCCTCCCCTGAATACACCAATGATTGGAGGGGAGTTCAAATTTCATCATTTATTTTATAAATTGTTTCGCTTGCTTTTAATCCGATACTTGTTAGTAAAACCAACAATCTATGCATCTAAATGTGGTAAACTTTAACATCAAGAGTTGGAAGATATCGTTTAGTATACACAATCGCTGTTTCAAAATTCAATCCGTTACTAAGCAAAAACCTATAAAAATTTTAACGTCTCCCTTCCCTTCTACAATCTACTTCACTGCTTTGTTGATTTCCTTTTCTTTTTAAGATCGCTATCAATACTATTCATCTAGTGCTAGATGTTATTTCTTGTTAAACATTTCATAAAATGGTCCTAAAAGTCGTCATTGCATCTAGAAGTACATTGCGTCCAATGAGCTTGTAGTACTTTTAGGACCATTAGCAATACAATTTATCTACTCCAGTAGATAATATTGGAGCTAATTCCTTATCTCTAAACAGCTAGTTTTGAAAGTCGCAAATATATTAGTGTGTCCTGTCCTTCAATACTGCGACCTCTTTCATAATCTCAGTCCTCAGATATGAATAAAATTTAGGGTCTAACGGACTTACTCTGCCTTCCTGAATCGGATCATAACTACAAATACTACTAGATTGTCAACTATTAATCCCTCAGGAGATTACTTCTGATCAGGCAGAAGCAAGATCTCTTATCTCCCCATTTTGCACTGTGCACATATCGCATCCTAGGTCTCCCTTTTTTCCTGGAGCCTTTAGGTACACTGCTCATAATTCTGTTTGCCGATCTACAGCTATCACATACGGGCAGCACGGCCCTCTCTCTCTCTGCACAAAATGTTGCTCAAAGGAGGTTGATGATTCCTTCTCTTAACCTCATCATTACTTACAAAGTTAAACCACCTAATGCCCAAGATACTGTGAGAGAATCTAGAATCAAAGGCATGAAGTTTCTTGCCATCCTGCTTACAAAGTGTCCATGTTTTGCTACCATAACTAGCCTTAGAAAGAGCCAAACTATTATACAGCCTACGTTTAGTTTTTAGGTGTACACGCCTATTTTTCCACACTTTCCATAGATTCTTAAAAGTCCCAGAGGCAATCCCTATTTTTCTATTTATTTCATGCTGCACATCACTAGCATCTGTTACATAGCTTCCAAGATAATTAAATTGAGACACTTGCTCATGAGTGAAACCATTCAAAGCAACTGAAGCACCATCTGCCTGACCAATTTTCATCACTTTAGTTTTTTCTCTGTTTATCACCAAACCTACTCTATTACCAGTCTCATTAACAGCCCTAATGAACCAATTCATCTCATCAACATCAGTAGACAACAGGACCAAATCATCTGCATAATCTAAATCAGAAGTTTTGAAATAGCTAGACTATTTAAGGCCAATATCTTTCCCTTGCAAAGAATTTCGCATTTCATAATCAATAATAAAGAGAAAAGGAGACAAAAATGAACCCTTGTCTAACTCCACTAGCAATGCTAAACCAATTGCTGCCAGACGTACTAACTCTCACACACGACTCAGTTTTATTATAGGGAGCTGTCATTACACTAACTAACATATCAGATATTCCATATGATCTAACAATCAACCACAAATTATGTCGATCAACAGAGTCAAAAGCCTTTTTGAAATCTATAAAGCTAGCGACCGCAGGTTTCTGAAACTCTAAACTTTTCTCAAGAATCTGCCTAAGTGAAAATATTTGATCAATACATCCCCTACCACTTCTGAATCCACACTGTTCATTATGCAATTGTCCAACAACCAAATTCTTAATTCTATTAAGTATAACCATGCAAAGAACTTTACCTGGAACAGAAAGTAAATTAATGTCCATATAATTATCACAAGAACTACGGTCAGCTTTTTTAAAAATAGGGATAATAATAGTTCTAGTAAAATCCTTAGGAACAACACCTTTATCATAAAAAATATTCAAAATTTCAGTCAGCCACGTAACAACACAAGTGTTCCCAGCTCTAAGCATTTCAGTGGTGATTTCATCCATCCCTGGGGATTTATGCAGTTTTGATTTAGAGAGAGAAATGCAAATTTAAAATGTGATATAGGGTCAACATTAGAGCCAGTAATGCATCTATCCTCATGACAAACAATGGGAGTAGAACTAACCACATAGTTTAGAACATCTCTGAAATGTTCAGCCCACATAGTTTTCCCTCAATCCCTGTTTCCCTCAAATCCCTGTTTTTCCTCAATCCCTGTTTCCCTCAAATCCCTGTTTTCCCTCAATCCCTGTGTACCTGTCTGTTTCTTCCCACACAAAAAATTAACATTCTGGTACAATCCCCTGCTGTCGTGCTATCTAACTGCTTCCTCTGCTTTATCAGCCAAGCTATCAAGTCAAAGATTCTTATCAGCTGTTAGATGATCCTTTGCATGTTTATAAGCCCGTTGTAATGCTTTCTGTTAGAACTAGTAGAGTGTTGATTCAAATTATTTCTTCAATTCCTTCTTTTTAAAATATGCTCGATTTTTTACCATTCAAATAATTTTGTTTCCTTTTACCCAAAAGAGTACTGTTGGTTTCAAGAGAAGCCTGCTTAAACTGATTCCATTCTTCAGCATTACGCAACCCCCCAACTAATGTGTTGGGGTGTTGTGACTACCCAACTGGTGACCTAAAGTGACTGGTAACGCTAAGTGATCCCCCTTCCAACTTCAGCGCTAAGCAAACCTCGATTGTCATGATGACTAAGTAGCCTATCATGGTATGCTTTGGCTACAACTAGATCTTTCAGACCTTCAGTGTTAAAAAACTGATTCTTAATAGAATTTAGAATTCAGTGTTAATCTTTCTAACTTTAGCACAACGTTTCTTAAGTTTCAGGTGCAAGACAGTTTTGACCAGGTAATGGTCAGACCCAATTTCGGCTCCCCTGTATGATCTGGTATTCCTAACTGAACTGACCCATTTGCTGTTATTTCAAATGTAATCTATCATATCCCTATGCAACCCATCAGGTATATTTATAAATGTCCCGGTGTTTGTAGTATGTGTAAGTTATTCGTACACCATTAAGTTTACTTACCTGTGGAAGACGTTCTCTATTGCCATTGGAACTACCAATGCCATAGGGACCTAAAACTCCTGCCCAAAGGTCAGAGTCAGTACCAACTTTAGCATTGAAGTCACCTAGCACAAGAGAAATATCCCCTTTCTTCACAGAATTCAAAATACCTTGAAGCTGGCTGTAAAACTTATCCTTCTCGTTCTCATCAGAGTCCTCTGTGGAGGCATAACAACAAATGACATTCAAGCCTTTAATTTTTGTTTTAAATTTTGCTCTAAGAAATCTTTCATTAATACAGTCATATCCTAGAAGAGCATCACTAGTGTGTCTGCTAAAAAGCAAACCTACACCTTGAAGATGCTTTACATCCTCCCTCCCTGAAAAAAGAAATTGAAAGTTATTTTTAAGTATCTCACCTTAACCTGTCCATCTGCCTAGAATATCTAGGTTATAACGCTTGCTAGCCTAGAATATCTAGGTTAGCAAGCCTAGAATATCTAAGAATATCTAGGTTATAACGCTTGCTAGCCTAGAATATCTAGGTTAGCAAGCCTAGAATATCTAAGAATATCTAGGTTATAACGCTTGAACTCCTGCGTGAAGACATCAAGAGAATAATCTCTATGTAACGTACTCACGTTCCACGTACCTGCAGAGAGAAAATGATTTGTAGGGTTTTTAAAGAAACTAGGTTTATTGAGAGAGGTAGGGCCAACAATATTTATAAACAGCCCCCTGATCGCAGGCAAGGGGCAAAGACTTGTCCCTCCTCCGCTAAAGGCTGAAGTCACCGATGCTGGTAAGATCATTAGGTGACACCTTTTCAAATGACCTTTTCAAGAGCCATAAGACCTGCCTGACACATATTACTCCAGTTTAGGATATTTCATTGAAATTTTATGTAACATGGTTATTTTTTTTCCTAGTATGTTAGGGGAAGAATTTTTATTTATAACCCTTTGTTTCAGGAATAGTTTTATTCAATTGGAGTTACAAACACTGGCATGTTTCTACAGCAGTATTAACAGCCCAAATAATTCATCGTCGATGCTACATATATTTACAGATATTGATATTCTCGTTCCTCTTAGAAGAAAGATGGATATCTTACGACAACATTATGTGGGCATGTGAAATCTGAACGTATATTAAATTTCAAACAGAATAAAAAAATTCTGACATATCGTTCAAAGAATTATTTATTTTATATTAATAATTAAGTAGGCAATTGCGTGATTGAAAATATATAAGGATGTTGTCTTAGCACTCTGACTTTGATCAACAGACTCTAACGCCTCATAGTAGGAACCTATTATTTCTATCATAAGACTGCAGTGCCTCCATCATAAAAGTGCAATACCTCCATCATAGATTCTAATGTCTTCATTATAGGAATCTAAAAATGTAAGGATATTGTCTAAGAGTCGAAGGCTTTGATCATCAAACGCTAGCATCCCAATAATAGGACCTAATACATCTATCATATCCTCTAACGCAGAGTTCACAATGGTTTTGAGCCCTTTGCTCTTTCTAATATCCCGTTCATCGAATTAAGAATATTTTTCCTGTATAAAACTAGTTGAAATAATATTTGTCGAGTGTGCAAATTGCGAGTATTTTTTACTGCATCCATGAATTTTAAGGTTTTCTATCGTAATGAAACTACGCGTAACCATAAATTAAGGAAAAATGAGAAAAATCGCGATAATTCGCCAAAACAATTGAGCGATCCTCACCAAACTTGTTCATGTAACCAGTAAAGTAATGTCGAGTGAGCATTATAATATATAAATTAGTCTAGGTTGCGTCAATTGCGCAATTGAATAGCGGCATAAAAACGGGTGTTTTGGAGTGGATCGTTATTTTGTGTTGTAAATGTGAGTAAAGTAATTCGAAATAACCATTTTGTAGGAATGACCTTAAGACATCATTTGCTAAATGAACTGCAGTGGAGAGCTATTGGTCGGCTCGAAGCAGGTCAAAGCCAATCAGACGTGGCACGATGAATGCGAGTTCATCGTGCCATGTCTGATTCAATTATTTCTTAGAACGGATTCCGCTTCTCGGAGGTTTAGCCGACGAAGGGCTAAATTTACCACCGCTCTATAAGACCGATATCTGCGATTAACAGCACGAAGGAGCAGGACGTTTACTCCCTCTCAGCAATGATCCTCTCTTGCAGCAGCCACTGGGAGGATTGTATCAGCTTCTACTATGCGTAGAAGGCTTCATGATGGAGGTTTTTACGCTAGAAGGCCAGTAATTTGTATACCCCTCACGTCACATCACAGGAGAGAGCGGTTGAATTGGCCACGCATACATGTTAACTGGACAGAAGAGCAATGGAGGTTCGTACTCTTCACAGATGAGTCCAGATATTGATTGTAGAGTGATTCCGGACATTGTTAGATATGGAGAGAACGAGGTACTCGCTTAGCATCCCTCTAACTTTCGTCAAAGAAACAGTTTGTGTGTTTGGTGTGGCATTTCCTTAGGTGAACGCACAGACCTCTATGTATTGACGAGTGGGAACCTGAATGCTCAAAGGTATAGATGATAGATGGCATCCTGGACCTTTATGTACGTCCTTACGCTGGTGCAATATGTGAAACATTCATCTTACAAGACGATAACGCCCTTTCACATAGAACTCGACTAGTGGAACAATACCTTCAAGAGGAGACCATTTTGTGTATGGAGTGGCCAGCTCGATCTCCCGACCTAAATCCGATTGAGCATATGTGGGATGCTCAAGTTGCTGCCCTCAACCCATCACCTGAAACAAAGGTGGAGCTTATTACTACTTTAAAGGAACAATGTTACTCCCTACTGAGCTGATTCACAACATCATAAATAGCTTGGAACATCGCTGTCGTGGCTGCATTGCTGTAAGTGGTGACCACGCTCCTTATTAAAGAACTTTGCCCATTGCATTCTGACACTTCATTTTTGGACAAGCTCCTGTAAGTGTTATTTTTTGTCGAAAAATATTTCTAGTGTAAAATATTTTATGCCATTCTGAAACCAGCATTGTAATTCATGTTTTCATCAAATTTCATTAAAATCATTCATATAGTTTTTGTTCATCATATTTTTTCTGAGTTTTCCTTAATTTATGAAAATCAGTGTTATTATTTACATTTAATCTAACAACTATTCGATATTTTATGAATTCTATTTCTACCGAAAAACTCGAAAACACCCTCACTGGGAATTATTATTCTATCACGTCCATCTCAATGAAATTCGTCATAATAATTTAAGACTTTTATCTGAAGACTGTAAGATTTCAACCATCAGATTCTAACGACACCATTGTAGAAACCAATATATATCATAAGACTTCAAAGGCTCCAATTTAAGACTTTAACATTTCCATCATAGGAATCTAAGACCCAGATTGCAAAAATACAAGGGACTATAATAATAAGACGCTAAAGAGTTGATCATCAAATTCTAATGTCTCGATTATAATACTCTAACGTGTCCAGAAGAGGAATTTAAAACCTTTATCAGGAGAACGCAAAATCTTTATCACAGGATTCTTAAACCAGCAGTTTAAATATTTTGAGCCCAAAGCTACCTTTCACCAAGTGTCATTTTCCAATATAATTTCCATCGAAATATGTAAAAAATAAATTTTTCCTGTATGAAAATAGTTAAAAGCTGAATGGGACTAACCCCCCCCCCCCCCGGCCCTTATTAGTTTTACGAATATCCTCCACATAAATTTATAAACCTTCCCGTTGGGAACCACTGGGAAATATTAGACTTCAACAGCTCCAGTTAAGACTTGAATACTTCTAGCCAGAGACCGTAAGGCCTCCATCATAGGAATATAAGGACTCAAACATAAGATTATCAGGCTACGATGATAAAAATAACGCCTGCATCATAGGAATGTAGAATTTCCATCATAGCACTACAAAGCCTCTACAATAAAAATGTTCGGCCTCCATCAAAAAATTCTAAAGCTCTCTTCCTAACAGCGACAGAGCTACGATAATGAGATTCTAATACCTGCATCAAAAAACTCTAACGTCGGTTAGACTCCAAAGCCTCCATCATGCGACTCAGTCATCAGAACTAAAGCTTCCATCCTAAGAATCTAACACCTGCATCTTAGCATCTAAACCAAAAAGCTAAAGCTTCCCTCACAGGAAGAGAACAGATCCAATACCAGAAGCAAAAATTGCTATTTCGGGATACTGCACTCCCGCGATTTTCAGCCAGCATCCACCGTAAAATCTCATCTTTCACAGAGACTTCCCTAAGCTACGTGGGAATACCGAGATCTCCATAGCATCTCGGAGCATGCTCCTGCCATAAGCCACCTGCCGCACAGCAGGGTCCATCGACCGCTGATTGGTTGCGGCAGTTTCGAGAAGGCTACCTGGTCTTGTTGTCTGCGGTAAAGGTAGTTGGTGCTTCCTCCGTCTCCGCTTCTCGACATTGAGGCGAATATTTCAGTTTCATCTCTCTGGAAGCTGAAATGACAAAAAGATTGCAAACTTTCTGATGGAGACGTCATGCGGAGAATATAATAAGACTATTTATTTTTTGTGGTCATTTCCTTGTATGTTGAATATCAATCTGACAGATCATTTCTCTGCTACGAGGAAAGATACTTCTAGCATGGCTTTTGGACATACGGCTTTGATTTTACTTTTTCATGCGGAGTATAGAGAAAGTATTGTGAGAGAAAATGTAATGTGATCATGAAGAAAAGTCGATCTCGAGATTTTTGATTTCAATTTTTTTTTAGGTATTTCGTGAAATTTTTTTTTTATTCTGTGTAGGTGAGGATTTCTGGCGTCTGAGACGTTCAAAGCTGCTAAACTGAAATTTTATTTTTTTCCGTGTTTCCATACGGACCGGCTCTGCCGATATAATGCTTATGATACAATAATTAAGAGCAAGAGATTTGGAATTTTTTGCAAAAATGACTGTAACGATTTTCATTAAACTTTGTCAATTTATGGCGGAGTGTATTCCCAAATGCTTCTATAAGTCCCAAAAAAATACCTAGATACATCTAAATATGTAAGGTTCATCTTATTAATTAATCTTTCACTTTAGGTTCAACCACATATAATTTTTTCAGCTAATTATTTCATGTGTTTCTTGTCTACAGGATATTTTCCTGAGATACGTTATTACTCAAACATTATAATTCAGAAATCTGTGGATTCAATCTGTGGGTTTCATTTCTTGTTTTGTTGATGAATGATCTAAAAGTATGATACAGTTTCTGAAATGGATTCTGCCTCTCTACATCTTGCATATCTATGGTCATATTCAGTGTTCAACTCGAAGAATGATTGACTCAGAGTTGAAAAGTCTGGATATGAATCCTTAATATGGACTCCATGTTTATTTTTATATCTATGTCTCTCTCTGCCTGAGAGCTCTTCACAAATCTGTGTGAGCCTGATAGTCATCTTTTGACAGTCGTTTGAGACATCAATGGCACGTGAGCTGTACTGAAGAGTAAACTATAGGTTTTTCCTTTATAAATGAGTGCAATAGTTTGATAATTTAAAAGAACTAAGAAGGAAAAATCTAAAAGAATAAAGGATTCAAATTCTGGAGAAGATATGAACGTTTACTTTCTCATGTAAGCAGTATGTTGGATGACTTCTCGATTTCTTCACTAATCGTCTCTTTAGTGCATTATACTGAGAGATGAGTCATACATCTCAGTATAATGTACAGTCGCTCAAAAATGTATCCGAACACTGTGGTTGATTACAGAATTCAGAAAAAATATCTGGAGACGATTTTTTTAGAAATTAGTGATCTGGCAACCTTCGTGTCACGTGACACGAAGGTTGCCAGATCGCTAATTTCTAAAAAAATCGTTGCCAGATATTTTTTCTGAATTCTGTAATCAACCATAGTGTTTGGATACTTTTTTGAGATACTGTACCATAGCGTATCAGTAATAAGAGGCCTGCTTGAAGAATAATTTTGTTTTGCAGTTATATCTGTAGTTGGAAGCAAGTTTTAAACACCTGTAATCTATTTCGAACAAAATTAAACTTTATTATTCGGAATAGATAATTCCGATTACCAAAAAAAAAACCCAGATGATTGCGAATAATAATGAAAATATTTAAAAACCAAATGACATATCAGAAGAAATTTAA
Organism: Ryuthela nishihirai; assembly: GCA_038380435.1. Classification (NCBI taxonomy): domain Eukaryota; kingdom Metazoa; phylum Arthropoda; class Arachnida; order Araneae; family Heptathelidae; genus Ryuthela; species Ryuthela nishihirai. The sequence continues at coordinate 84,077,596 of JAWZYU010000007.1, read as the reverse complement.
CACACATCAGAAAAAAAAGAACACTCACACGTCATACGATATTCGAACCCAGATCCCATTGTTCCTCAGACAAACTTAGGAAGAGATTAGAAGAAGGGAGAAAAAAAATAACAGAAAATAAAGTAAAATATTATTCGAACAGATTTTCGATATCGAATGATTCATCAGAATGATCTGAGCTCGGGTTCAATAATCATCAAAATTGTCCGAGCTGGGGATCAATAATCGTAAATTTTCCCGAACTCGGGTTCAAAAATCATCGAAATGGTCCGAGTTCTGCTCAATAATCATGGAAAAAAATCCTTGCTCGGGTCCGAAAATTTGAGTCCACACACATTTCTAATGCAAACATAAACTGCTACAGTTGACGAAATGCATGTAAATTGTTTGGTTTTATTCGCCCTCTCAGCAGTTGGTGTGGTTGTTTTCTCTGATTCATGATCGTTTTTGTGTTTAATCATTATGATCGTGCTTGTTTGCTAGTCTTTTTATGGGTTATGTTGTTTGTTGTTGATTTGTGTGCATTTGCAAACAATGTTGACTACATGAACTCTTTCGTTAGGGCTGTTGATGAGACTGATAAGAGAGTAAGTTTGTTGATAAACAAAGAGAAGACTAAAGTGACGAAAATTTGCCAGCTTCTTTAAACAGCTACCCTACTCTGGAACTGAAACACAGTTCAAACACAAACAACCACAGTTCTGAGTTAAATTATCTCCAGAATTCTGTAACAGATACTAGTGATGAGATAAACAGAAGAATACGAATTGCTGTTGGGACTTTGAAGAATCTATGGAGAATGTTGAAAAATTGGCGATATACCTAAAGATTAAAACTAAGATATTTAACAGTTTGACCATTTCTGAAGTTGCTTTGATAGTAAAACTTGGACGATTGGTAAGCATGATAACATGAAACTTGATGTCTTTTATTCTAGATGAGTACGCAGTATATATTTGAGTGACTATATATATAGGTGCTAATGTGATTATCAGCGCTTAATTCTATCTTAGTTCTTACGAGGGTATTTATGTTTTCACGATACACACTTAGTCACATAACCAGAATCAGACAAGTTACATTAGGCGAAAGTGACATAGTGTCAGATAAGATTGACTGATGAGCCTATCATTGGCGATATGCTGTCGCAGCAGCTGTTGCATGGAATAGGTAATATTCGGAGGAGCCCCATCATCCACGAAATCATTGTCTCAACATAAACCAGTTTGCTGAATTTAAGAGATCACAAAGGCAGCAAAAATTTTTGGATAGAGGTAGTCAGTGAGCTCTATCCAAAAAGAGTGAGAACAGGTCCCGTATATTGTAGCTATTCGAAGCCGAAAGATGATTGTGAAACCATTCCACACTGTGACCTTCGCTTCATTTCCGCACTGTGACCTTCTTTTGTTATAAGAGGTCCCTGTACAGGTATACTTCGCAGTATACCTGCACAGGGACCTCTTATACCATGTGTGGGTTTTCCTTTGCCCAAATGCGGCAGTTCTGAGTGTTCGCTTGCTATAAAACAGAAATGGGTTTCATCCCCCTACAAATAGACTATTCCATGCCTAAATGTCGTCAATCCTCATTCATGTCAAGAAATTGAGAGGAAATGTCAAGCGGGCTGCTGTGTATCCAGTTTGTAGCTCTTGTGAAATGTGAAACTTGTATGGATAGTAGCCAAAGACTTTATGTGTTTCCTTCCTTGCCATGACGTATGACATATCCACTTGTCGTGCAACAACATCTGACTCCTGCTTCCCACATGAACCTTTAGATTTCAACAACCTCAATAACAACATATTCAAGCTGAATTAGTTTCTTTTCTTCACTCAACCTTGCTTAACTGCAAGACTTCCTGTTTCTTCATATGTATCAATCATCCAACATTTAGCACATGGTGTCATAGGGCCTCGTCACAGTTGCTTCGATGTCGGTGTATTGGAATTGCTATTGTTGCCTTCCTTTTGCTCTCATAGTACAGTTTCACCATCGGCGCACGGTCAACGGAGATTAACGACATTACCTGTTACGGCAGTTGCCTTAATCCTATTCGTCTGATGTACAGTCGCTCAAAAAAGTATCCGAACACTACGTTTGATTACAGAATTCAGAAAAAATATCTGGCAAAGATTTTTTTAAAAATCAGTGATCTGGCAACCTTCGTGTCACGTGACACGAAGGTTGCCAGATCACTAATTTCTGTAAAAACCTTTGTCAGATATTTTTTCTGAATTCTGTAATCAACCACAGTGTTCGGATACTTTTTTGAGCGACTGTACAGCTACTTGTCGTGATATGTCAATCTATAGCGAATCATTTGATAAGATATTAACAGATATGGGTTGGGTTGTTTTACCTCTGAGCGGCACTTTTTTGCACACCATGGTCTAAATGGCCAGGTCACATGGACCCCGAAGGCTCAGAGAAGGTTGGGGGAGTGGACCCACTGGAACAGCTGTTGGGAGACAGATGGTAGCCTCCCGTCAAGGCCATCCAGCGTGTTCTTTAACGTGCACAGGGTATGGCTCTCCCGCACACGGGGCCACGGCTTAACGTCCCATCCGACGGACGACGGCTTTCCAAGCCCATCGGTGTCCCCTACTGACCGTGGGCAGGGCGTGGAATTTTGCGGAGATAAATCTCAACGCTGACCAAGCTGGGACTCGAACCTGAGAACTACAGATTACGAGCCTGGCGCGCTACCGACTGAGCCACCCCCGCCCCTAACAGATATGGCTAAGGACTATTGTACTCATCATAATTTCAGAAAAGGAAAATATTTCATACTGCATTTGAATTTTTTTTTTAAATTTAGCTAAACATCTTGATGTATTCCAGTTTGAGAATGATTTTTTTTTTCCTGGCAGAAAGAAAATGCTCAAACGTATATAAGATACATACGTATATCCAAGAAATTATTTTGTGGGAAAAAATGAGTTTCGCCGATGAGTTGTTGTCGTGTCCATGTAATTTGTTTTATTATCTCATTTAATGTTCTTGTATTTATCTCAGATAGTGTGTAGTTCAGAAATATTTTAAATGGGAATGTTGCTCATTAGATGTCATTAGTGGCCTAGCTGTGTAGTCTCCAGATATAGTCGCTCAAAAAAGTATCCGAACACTATAGTTGATTACAGAATTCAGGAAAAATATCTGGCAACGTTTTTTTTTTTTTGAAATTAGTGATCTTGCAGCGATTTTTTTTTTTTTTAGAAATTAGTGATCTGGCAACTTCGTGTCACGTGACACGGAGGTTGCCAGATCACTAATCTCTAAAAAAATCGTTGCCAGATATTTTTCCTGAATTCTGTAATCAACCATGGTGTTCGGATACTTTTTTGAGCGACTGTACTTGTGAAAGTGAGCGGCAACAAATGATTTTATTTCACCTCCGTTACTCGGCACCATTTGTAGCAGGAGGGGTTAGGGTGTGAATCACCAAGAGGAGCAACGATGACATGCAGAAATAACCAAGGCAAAAAGAGGAGGCTCAGGAACAGAGAAATAACGTTCGTTTAGCGCATCAAAGTGACGTAGCTCTTTCTCGAAAACCCTAAAAGAGCAAGGTCCGGTTTTGTGTGAACCAGGTTATGTAGGCCAATTCATCTGAATGGAAAACCATATTTCAAGTTTCATAACTTTAAAAAATTTTTACAGAAAAATGCCACGAGAAACGAATTATAGATCTCAATCAAATATATCCCAGTCTTGATTTTAAACAATATTCAGTCAATATTTAAAGAGTTTTTGAAGCAAAAATATTTGACAGCAGACGCTGATTTTACTCGTACTAAGCACAGTTTCAAAAATGGTCGCTCTAAAAAGCATTTACCATTTACTCAAACTACTTTTTGTTGTAAAAATTACAACAAAACGTTTACTGAAGGAAATTTTAATTTCCTTTAGTAAACGAATTGTTATCACTTTTGAGATAAATCCTCACGATTAGATATAATTATGTTAAATGTTTCAGCTTCCATAACTCTTTAAATATTATACAAATATTGGTCAAAAACGAGATTTTGTAGAATTTCTTTAAGATTTTTCCTTTTATTTCTTTTGGACTTTTTTTTGCGACCAAAGGCTAATTTCAAAATATGTAGATTTGAAGATATCTTTCCATTGACACAATATGGAAGTGTCTAATACGTTGATAGTTCAGAATAATTTCTTCATTCTCAGATAAACTAGAAGGACGTATATCGCCTCTGGCGTGTATATGAGAATCTCGTTTTCAAACAGAAAGAAGTTTTTCCTTTACCTACTGTTTCATTCCTTAAAAGTTTTAATTTGAGCAAGCGGATGATGGGGAAAATGCAAATAGTATTTCATTAGTAATTATATAACATAAAAGTATTCGTCTTTTAATTCTTAAATCTAAAAACTTGCATTTCCCACACCTCTCTCAGAAAAGTGTGTATATTATTGTTGTCAGTGGAATAACTCTTAAAAACTACCGCTTATTTTTCAAATTTCTGTTCTATACATATTATTTCTAAAACTAATATCTCTATCGTTTCATCATTTCAGTGATATGTAAAGATATTTAATATATTAAAACTACTAAATATTTAAATAATGCGAATTATAATATTTCATTAGTACGAGAGTTTTCTAATTATCATTTTCACTGTTGCCAATGGAAATTTCACGACATTCACATCCACCACCAAAATTTCATATTTCTGTCATTAATACCTCGTGGCAATATTCGTTTGAAATTTTGGAATTTTCAAATTTTTTCATCGTTAGCGGGTGTAATTATAGAGTTCGAAAGATTCCGAAAGAGTGAATCATTATATTATATCAACACATGTCTAACACTAAAAGGATATTTTAACTTATCCCTAAATAAAAACAATTATCTGCTAAAACAAAAAATTGACTTTTCCCACCCACACTGGGTCTAAGAAGTTAATTCATTGTTGCCAATGGAAACATATGACGTTCACATTCCACCACCAAAAAATAAAATTTCTTCCTTAAATACGTCGTTTGCAATATTTGTTTTAAATTTTGGAATTTGAAATTTTTCCATCGTTAGAAGGCGCAATTATAGTTTTCAGAAAATTTAAAAAATTCGAATCATAATATCTCTAAAAACAAAAAATTATTTACTAAAACTAATAAGGTGTGTTTCCCATCCCAATATGGGTCTAAGGGGTCAACTCATTGTTATCAATGAAAACTTCGTGATCTCCCCACTCCACCACCAAAATTTCAAAATTCTAGAAAAAAAAAAATCGTTTGGGGTATTCGTTTGAAGTATTTGAATTTTCAACCTTTTCCACCGCTAGAGGCCGTAATTATAGCTTTAGAGAGATTCGGAAAGTGCATATCGTAATATCGTTTTATCAATACCTATCCAACACAAAAATAATTTTTAATTTATCTCGGTAAAGAAAAAAGTTATATATCTACAGATAAACAGACAGACGACAAAGCGAAATTATTATCTCGTTTTCAAAGAAAATGAGATAAAAAATGAATAAGGAAAAAAAAATGTGAAAATTTGAAAAATAAACAATTTGATTTTTAAAAATTATAGTATGCCGAATGATATAAATTAAATGCTGCCTACGTATATATCGTTTTTCTGCTGAGGTCCTGCCATCCTCTCAGACCTTCTACTCTGGCATATAAACTGACAGACTCCTGTCAGACCTCTGTGGCAAGTAGCTGCTTGAGGGGGTATTTATTTTATTTATTATAATACATACTGTTAATTCATTGCGTTTATTTTTAACATTATTTGGTCACAAAGCTATATTGCTGAATATTAAAATTCCCACATCCATTTTGACTACATTGTTTTCTTTCTTCCTTGTTGTGAATGCAAAAAGGATTTTTTTTTTCTAAAAATTAAACAAAGAAGACGGTGCATAAGTGTCCGTTACTACTTCTTGTGCCAGGGGTGCGTGAAGTGCACACTCTCCTTGATGAGAATTTGATTAGAAGTTGGTAGGTGGAAGTCGATTTATTTCAATGTCTGTAAAGTTGTGAGAAACTCTTGTTATGAAGTTTCACCGTTTGTGCGGAAGGTATCCTAAGAATTGGTTGGGTTGTTTTACCTCTGACAGGCACTTTTTTTTTTGCACACAATGGGCTGAATAGCCAAGTCACAAGGACCCCGAAGGCTCAGAGTAGGTTGGGGGAGGAGACCCATTGAAACAGCTGATGGGGGACAGATGGTAGCCTCACGTCAAGGCCATCCAGCGTATTCATTAACGTCCACAGGTTCTCCCGCACACGGTGCCACGGCTTAACGTCCCATCCGACGGACGGAGGCCTTACCAAGCCCATCGGTGTCCCCTACTGACCGTGGGCAGGGGGGAAGTTAAGCGGAGTTGGTCCACTTCATGTATTTGCTTAGATAAAAAGGATCTCGTAGCAGAAAAAATGCGGTCATTTCCAGCTTGCAAATCAAGTTAAATTGGATTGTGATTAATTCCTCAAACTTCTAAAAGAGTTAGTCAAGAACGTGTGTCAAGTGATACGAGGTACAAAATGACGTCAAGAGCTGAGCCATTGGAAGTGCCGAAACACGTAGGTGATCCGTTATTTAATGAACACCAGTTATTAATGAGTGGCAATTCAATAACCTCTTCACCTGATGTTGAAACTGATGAGGAAATCCATTGGTGGTGATATAGGTTGAAATCTCCAAATATAAAGTCTATATTATAGGGAGTTGAGACAATACTCTGACAGCATCTCGACCATTAGAAATGCAGCAGTTTGGCATTATGATGTCTCTTTCTGATAGAGAAATAAATATTTTTGGGATTTCACCACATCCTAAGACTATAGATTTCGATGTAATAGGTGGAATATTCTTCTGTATTGCAGAAAGAATTCATCTTCCTCGCTGGGAGGTCATTTCAAACGACATCATAGTTCTGTAGATCGTAATGTAAACGTGGTTGGAGTTATTACAGTGAGTAGCAGATGCTATCGTTCGAAAGAATACTGCGAAGATTACATTGTAAAATTCGTGAAAAAATCAGTAGAAAATAAATCTTATGATCTTCCTCGTTTTAAGAATTTGCTACTAAGATTTTTTTTTTTGGCTAGAGAGGGATTTTATTTATATTTCAGTAGATTTATAAAAATCTCCCCTAGTGGAAAGGATTTCATTTGTAATAGAGACATCCAATGTTTCGAGAATTGTCTTCGTAGGTGTTGAAGTCTCGCTGAAATATTGAGAAGAAATCTTAAGTTTCGAACTGATTATGGGTCGTGCTGGTTGAAGAATCGTACAAGTGCTAGATCACTGCTGAGACTCCGCTCCTGAGGTGGATGGAGTGTTTTGAATTTATGATAAAGTACTTGCTACGATTAAAAATATAAGGGGCAGCTTTCGCTGTTCCTCTTGTTTGTTAAAATGATGAGCAGACTGTAGACCAGGGGTTCCCAACCAGTGTGTCGCGATCTTTCCAAGGTCCAGGTGTGTCGCGACGTTTCCAAGGTCCAGGTGTGTCGCGATGTTTCCAAGGTCCAGGTGTGTCGCGAAGTTTCCAAGGTCCAGGTGTGGCGCGAATATTTAAAAAAAAGCAATAATACTACATAACAATTTGTAATTTAGCACTTTTTTAAACATTTATTATGATTTAATTGTCTTTTCATCAAATGTTGAGCATAATATACCTTTTTGTTCATAAATCGAATTTTAAGATATTGTTATAAATTTAATGGATGGAAATAAGAAGTGTGTCACTGTAAATGAACTTTTTGAGAAGTGTATCCTTGTAAATGAACTGTTTCAGAAGTGTGTCGTTATAAAGAACTGTTTCAGAAGTGTGTCATTATAAATGAACTGTTTCAGAAGTGTGTCATTATAAATGAACTGTTTCAGAAGTGTGTCATTATAAATGAACTGCTTCAGAAGTGTGTCATTATAAATGAACTGTTTCAGATGTGTGTCATTATAAATGAACTGTTTCAGAAGTGTGTCGTGTAAATGTGCTGTTTCAGAAGTGTGTAGTTGTAAATGTTTCAGAAGTGTGTAGTTGTAAATGTTTCAGAAGTGTATCACTTTAAATCAACTGTTTCAGAAGAGTGTCACTTTAAATCAACTGTTTCAGAAGTGTGTCACTGTAAATGAACTGCTTCAGAAGTGTATCGTTATAAATAAACTGTTTCAGAAGTGTGTCGTGTAAATGAGCTGTTTTAGAAGTGTGTAGTTGTAAATGAACTGTTTCTGAAGTGTATCACTTTAAGTGAACTGTTTCTGAAGTGTGTCACTTTAAATCAACTGTTTGAGAAGTGTGTCACTAAGAGAAAAAGGTTGAAAAACACTGCTGTAAAGAGTAGTTCCATATAATGAAGTCTATATAGTTTTTTCAATGCTGCTGTCACATAGTAATGTTTTGCTGTAAGTTCATGAGACTATTACCTAAATATCCCTTTGAAATCTCTTCAGTCCCATGTGAAGTTTTACTAACCGAGGCATAGGTAGATTCTGTAGAAAGAATTTAGCACGCGCCCCCGATATGAAAGGTGATGGGTAGACTGATATTTTAAACTATAATTTTCTCTATTGCAATGAGGACACACCTTGTCATTTACCGTATGATCTCCTGAGAAAAGACAGCAGGTCGGATTAGCAATTGTAAAGACGGAAGTAGCCATAGGCTTTTAACTTTTGTCATGTGGACAGAACAGTTATAATCTTATAATCAGGGCTGGATCGGAGGGGAGCTGCAGAGCGTTATGCCCCCCCCCCCACCCCCGAGGATGATATTAAGGAAAATGGAGGCCAAAATTATTAAACCTGTGCATAGTTCACGAATTTTTCAAGAAATTTTTTTAAAAACCTTTAAAACTGAGAGGAAAATATTATACTGCAAATGAAATTTTGTCTCTTGTCCCCATCGCTTTTTTTACCTTTTTTCTGACTCCATTGCGTCACTCCTCCCTCCAACCCCCCCCCCCTTTCCCCTTGTCTTTATTTTTTCCTAGATCTGTGCCTGATTTTACGTGTCGCTTGCACTGCATTAATCGAACACAGGCGAAGCAGTCAGCACCTGTAAATACGAAAGTAAACGGTAATAAACAAAGTCAAAGTTCATAATTTTATTCTTTTTCATTGCATCCCTCCCCCCTGTTAACTACTGGTCCAAAGCAAACAAATATTTTTCTATTCGGCCCAATGACAAAAACGTTTGTTTTCTATTGAAGAAAATGGGGAAATTGAAGATAATGTAATAACTGCGTTCCTGATTAAATAAAGAAATTTACTAAAGGTAATTGTCATAAAAACAAATATATTATTGTTATGATGATGATTAATATGTGGCTAACATAGTTCTGACAACGATTACTAAAACTAAGATAGATAATTATGATTCAGATAAAGAAAATACATTGCTGGTCAAATTATTATGAAACCTACCTAATACTTCGTCGTAGTGTCATGGTAAAGTTCCCAATTCCAAACTTTTCAACACTCTGGACATAGTTATCGTTTAAATGGGCTTTGAATAACTTCTAGTGGTCATCCCTCTCAACTGAGAAACTATAGCAGTTATGTTTCGCCATACAATTCGTGCCAACAAACACCTTTCCCTGTCTGTCAGAGCCTTTTTCTTTTTCCATTTGCTGTGACAAACATTTTTAGGCCGTTGCCATTCCCCATATACTTGGAATATTAAAAATCAATAAATACCTCCCTCAAGCAGCTGCTTGCCGCAGTGGTCTGACAGGAGCCTGTCAGTTTATACGCCATAGCAGAAAGTCTGTGAGGATGGCGGGACCTCAGCAGAAAAACGACACATACATCCATGCCTTACCCGGGGCTCGAACCCAGGTCCCTTAGATCAGTAGCCAAGCGCACTAACCACTCGTCCACAAGACGGTTAAATAATACCCCGTCAAGCAGCTGCTTGCCACAGAGGTCTGACAGGAGCCTGTCAGTTTATATGCCATAGTAGAAGGTCTGAGAGGATGGCAGGCCCTCAGCCGAAAAACGACACAAACAGCCATGCCTTACCGGGGCTCGAACCCAGGTCCCTTAGATCAGCAGCCAAGCGCACTAACCACTCGGCCATGGATATAAATATAAATATGGTTAAGAATTATTAGGTATGGGTTATAAGGTATGAACTATGAGTTGTGAGTTATTTCCACATAATTTAAAAAAAAACTAAAACTAATCCAGACCTAACGACATAATTTGACCTAAGCTTACCTACGTGAATTTGCCTACGATATTTTATTTTTCGATAAATTAAAAAAAATTATTTTTTCGAAGAACTGATCATTCGAAAAATTCGTTTTCGAAGGACTTACCGTATATCTAAAATAAGTTTGCATAAGAGTAAATAATTTTCATAAATGAGTTAGAAGTATTTCAATTATATCTTTTCATTTTTAAATCATTTTCGGACCACTTAGGACCACTCATTTTCGGACCACGCCATAGTAGAAAGTCTGTGAGGATGGCAGAACCTCAGCAGAAAAACGACACATACATCCATGCCTTACCGGGGCTCGAACCCAGGTCCGTGAATTTCGGCTGAGTACCCTCACCTCCGTTTCGGATGCTCCTGCCACATCGCATGCCAACGATGAGCGAACTTTTGAAGTCAGTCAGATCAGCATTTTTACCCATGTCGCACCACTTTGCTTTCCCGCTTTTATAGGATTTCATAGTAACATAGAAGACTTACGTCAAAAGAAATTTTGCATTCATTAGCATTATTTCATGGTACTTCACGCGCGAAGTACCATGAACTTCGTTGCGCAAATTGTTTGCAATAATTTGGCCGGGTAATGTAGATGCTAATTCTCAATTGAATACATAGCTGTTATCAAACGAGATTGAAGCTAATTCTGAAACTAAACCCATGCATATTACTAATAGATGCCTACAGATAGATAGAGGTCCGGGTCTAAAAAAAATAATGAGAAGGGGGGGGGGGGCGCCAAGTGATGCAATCGAGCCGAAAAAAGGTAAAAAGAGTGGTGGTAAGAAACTGGATTTGAATTTCAGAATAACATTTTCCCTTTAGTTTTAAAGGCTTTTAAAATTTTTCATGAAAAATGCGTGAAATATGCACAACTTTAATAATTTTTGGTTCCCATTACCTTTACTAGCAATCTCAAAGGGGGACCATGGAGGCATACACATTTCCCATCCAAGAGTGATGATAATTAAGTCTTTTTTCTGTCTTTTTATTGTAGAAAACTGCATGAATGCATTGTGACTATCACAGTTCAGCATGACTTTGACTGGGTCACCACATGCCAAGTAAATGTTACAATTCATTCAAACTCTGGCCAAAGTTATTTGCATTATTGATTACTAGATGCCGGTATCTTTTCACGAAACTAATATATTCCAAAAGTTTAATATTTAGACAGCTGTGTCTGATCCACTTTCATTAAACAACCGATTCGAGAGAAATCTAATTCCTCAAACAGTTTGTTTGCAATCGAACAGCAAACCCCACCATTTCAGGATTGTGGTAATAAACTACAGCACGATAAATCCACTCTAACCTAAATATTAAGCTATTTCACAATACTCTCCTGTACAAACGAAGCTTATCTGCAGTATAGAGTATAAAATGAGGTGACCTTTTCTGATAGGATAAAGAATCTTTCTCTCGGGAAACATTGAAACGATTTTGAAGAGTTTAAGATAAATATAATAGACAAGTAAATGTTCCTACGTGGAGTTTTGAAAGCATATTCTTGTTGAATAGTATCGTTTGATTGTGGTACAGTCGCTCAAAAAAGTATCCGAACACTATGGTTGATTACAGAATTCAGAAAAAATATCTGGAAACGATTTCTTTAGAAATTAGTGATCTGGCAACCTTCGTGTCACGTGAACACACAAATGATCAAAATCTGCACTAGCAGGAAATAATTCTAATAGAATTGGCGAACATGCAATGCATAGAGAAAAAGTTGCCAAATCCTATGTTATGCGAGGGGAATGACAAATTACAAATTCAATATCTTAAAGAATAATATTTTTATAGAAATGAGACTCAATGGTATATTAAAGATCTAAATCAAATCTACCAAAATCCTGAATTTCACCAATATTCATCCAGAATTTTAAGACTTATGAGAGCTGGAATACTTAATACTAAAAATTGCCATTCATAAGAATTATCTCAAAAGCTAACCAAAACGCAAGTAATAATTGTCATACTAAACCGTTTATTAAAGGAATTTCATGTTTAAAAGTTCATCGTAAAAGAACAGAACATGCGAGTAGACAATTCAGTCAATTTCTATTAAAAGGATCTTAAACTGTTTAAAGAACTTATCTTAAAGCAATCTTAAGTCGACAGATCATAGTTTAGGAAAAACTGAAATTAATGACAAAAGGTTGGTTTTTTTTTTGCTCTTTTCGAACGATATCGTATCAGAATAAAAATAAAAATAAATAAATACCCCCTCAAGCAGCTGCTTGCCACAGAGGTCAGACAGGAGCCTGTCAGTATAAGTCCCTTTTAAAACCCAAACATAGGCCCATATGTACAGAACATAGAAACAGACAAAAAAAGTGTAATTTTTTTTTTCAATTTTCGTCACCCTTCACGAGATTATTTAATAAATGCCACTGCTGTTTAATATTTCACATTGTATTTAAATACTAAACGAATGTTCCTGAATTTCAAGATTTAGATAGAGTTGACTATGGTCTTCAATTTACTACAGTCCCTTTTAAAACCCAAACATAGGCCCATATGTACAGAACATAGAAACAGACAAAAAAAGTGTAATTTTTTTTTTCAATTTTCGTCACCCTTCACGAGATTATTTAATAAATGCCACTGCTGTTTAATATTTCACATTGTATTTAAATACTAAACGAATGTTCCTGAATTTCAAGATTTAGATAGAGTTGACTATGGTCTTCAATTTACTACAGTCTGATTCTCATAGAAGGTTTCTTCTTCAAGATATTGAATTTCTAATTTAGCTACTCAACGTTATCTTATTACTACTAATTTAATATGCAAATTAAATTTAGATAAAGGGCCTCTAAAAAGCACTGGTACATAAAAGATTCGGATGTAAAAGTATAAATTTAGAATAGAGTTATCCTCTAAATTAATCTGATTATCGGAGAGGAATAAATTAAATAATTTAATATAAATAATTTTGGTAAAAAATCTAATAAGGGTGGTAGATTCTCTAAAGATAAAAATATAAATAGAATCAGCAATTGTTTCCGCCATTATAAAGTTATTATACTTTTGGAGGCAACTAAAAGTAAAATTTTTAATGTAAAAATGATAGATAAGGAGAGTAAAAAGTAACAACTTGAATAGAAAGATCATATTATAAAGGTAAAGGAAATTGAACTAAGTATTCAACCAAGGTGAACATTATTATAATTAGGTACTAAATTATTTTCTATATTAAAGCAGCAGTTATTGTATTGCAAAGGGGAAAGGTATATGAACAGAATGGAAATAACCTTGGAATTATTCATCGTTTTATGTAGAATTTGTAGTTGCTTGTTGATTTTAGACCGACGCATGTGAAAATTTATGAGCTTGTGGATTTATTATGCAATAACTGAGAAGTTGTCCCCTAGAGCAAACTTATTATTAATAAATATTTATTTTCGAGTAAAAGCACTCCTGAAACCAATTTGCAGGCAGCCAATCAAGACATATCCAATTGCCAGTTGACCACGTTATGGAACACAAGAGTAGATGGTACAGAGAGTTAAACACCAATTTCAAAAAACCGGAATGCCTAAAATCCGACTCGTGTTAGGTCCCGAGGGTGCCTGAAGTTTAAAGGTGACATAAATTCATTCCTTAACAAAGTGCTCTCACATATTCGGTTGTGAAGAAGCCTTTTCTTAAAAACAAACATCCAAGAATACCTTCGAGCTTTTAACCGAAAAAATTTTCATTTAATGTTTAATAATCTTTTTTTTGCAACCTGTATAATTTCTCAAGCACAACCAGTCCCAAAATTCTACTTCGCATAAACCACGTGATAAAAATATTCAAGTCCCTATCTGTAATAGAACCAGAGTTCTAGTTTAAAATCGTATTTATCATATTTTTTAATTTTTCAGCTACATTTTAAATTTAAAAGTAATTTAGCCTTGAATAATTTCTAAACTGCGACAGCTTGATCCCGAATTTCATGGAAAAGGGTATTCTCAAACTCTCCCCATACTGTGTTGAAAATTCAAGTCCTTCCTTAGAACTAATTGGAATTCGAGACTTTTCCTTACGGTAGGCAACGCTGCTTCCGATACTTAAAGAGCGTTACGTTAAGTTGGCTGGGTGGTTTTTCCTCTGAGCGTCACTTTTTTGCACGCAATTGGCTAAATGGCCAGATCACAAGGATCCCGAAGGCTCAAAAAAGGCTGGGGAGATGGAACCCACTGGACAGCTGCTAGGTGACAAATGGTTGCCTCCAGTCAAGACCATCCAGCATGGTCTTTAGGATACAGGATATGGCTCTCCAGCACACTGAGCCACGACTTAAAGTCACATTCGACGGATGGCGGCCTTTCCAAGCCAACCGGTGTCTCATACTGACCGAGGGCACGACGGGAAATTTTCCGGAGATAAATCTCAACGCTGGCCAAAGCGGGACTCGAACCTAGGAACTACAGATTACGATCCTGGAGCGCTACTGACTGAGCCCCCCCATATCACGTACAATGCAGTTTGAGAATTATTATTATTATTATTATTATTATTATTATTATTATTATTATTATTATTATTATTATTAATTTGGTCAAATTCATTAGAGTGTAGTAGTATGAAACAAAAAGGCAAAAACACTTTTCAAACATTTACAAAAACATTTTCAAAAACATTGCACTTATGTTACAGATAGCATCGTAAATAAAAATAAAAATTAGTAAGGATTCACATGGAATGTAGTGTTTAAAATAATTAGTACATTTGACCAAGAGTCACAGAAAAAGACTGTTTGTACAGTTTGACTAGCCTATGACCCCTGTTTGAAAGTGGTATACAAATTTATTTGTGAAAGATGCCAAATTTATACATATAGTTATATATATATATGCAAGTTAATTTATTATCAACATAGTACACACTTTGATAGAGGCATATCAGCATAATTGCAATGGGCTTCAATAAACATGGTGTGCCATGAAAAAGAACTAGTCTTCCTAGAAAAAGAACTAGTCCACGTATTGAAATGGCCAAAATCGAAATTAATATTTCCAAATCCCATCTAATAAAACTTAATTTAAACACACCCCCAAAAGAAAATATTTTAATTTCTTTTTAAAGTTAACCTTATTAGTAATAAGTTTCAGGTCTGGTGGTAAGGTATTCCACATTTTTGTTTATGTTATTGTGTATCATAGATGTCCTCGATATAGCAGGAATTAGTTTGTTTTTACCACGTGTGTAGTATAGGAGTGATCAAAAGTTAACAAATTCAAGATATCTTTGTGAATATTTTGGTGAATTCAGTCAAATATAAGAAGGGATATTTTGTATGAATGAAATTTATGAACAGGTAGAATATTATTTGGGTTATTATGATTTACATTAATTGTATATGAGAAACCTGTAACTCTAAAATATTTGTTTATTAAAATAGTACCATTAAAAATAAACCATAAATTAAAATAAAATAGTACCATAAATTAAAATAGTTCATGTTAAATTCAATGGTCTTTCCCCAGACTAGATGACAATAGTTTACATGTGACACAACTAAGGTATTAAAAAGTAATAACTTAATATTTACTGGTAAGACATGATTGATTTTATTAATTATTCCAATATTTTTACTTATTTTGTTACAGAAATAATTTATGTGCGAGTTCCATTTCAAATTATCCGTCAAAGTTAGTTACTCCAAGAAATTTAATTTTATTTACAACGGTTATCTGTTGGTTACGGAGAGAAATCTATTGCTTTATATTTAAAGATTTGCGATGCGACAGAAAAATGATTCCTTTAGTTTTCGCATGATTGAGTATCAAAAGATTACACTGAAACCAGTTTAGGTATTTGTTGATTTCAATATTCGCGACTTCTATTGCGTTATTAACGTTACTATGAGAAAAGAATAAACTAGTGTCATCTGAATATAGTATGGGGCTAGAATTTCTGCTGATATTAAAAATGTAATTAACACAAATTAAAAATAGAAGTGGACCCAAGGCCAAATCTTGTGGCACACCGTGCTCATTAATTAATAAGCTCGAATTTATATCATTGATTTTAACATATTGTTTTCCATTAGTAAAATAGCATTTCGGCAAGTTTTGAATAGTACACCTTAAACCTATATGATATAATTTATGTAGCAGAAGAGTATGAGATATTGGGTCAAAAGCCTTGGATAAGTCAAAAGAATATGCCAACAGCTGTTACACTCTTTGTAAATTGGTAAGTAATACGTTAAGAACATGAAGTATATCTATCTGTTTCGGAAGATTTTTTTTTTCGAAAGCCATACTGATTATCATGTAGACATTTGTTTATGAAAAAGATTTAAGCGAATACTTCTTAATTTATCAAACACTTTGCTGAAAACTAATAACATGGATATGGGTCTATAATTAGAAATTTCAGTTTTATTTCCAGATTTTTGAATAGCTGTTACTTTGCTAATCTTTAAGAGATCAGAAAATTTACTCGTTGAAATACATAGGTTGAAAATTGCTACTAAAGGCTTCGCAAGAATTTCAGCGATATATTTAATGGCTCTAGGATGAAAGTCATCTTGCCCCGGTCCTTTATTGGGATCTAAATAGTGCAAAATGTTAAAGATTTCGTTTTCTGATAAGGGAGCAAAATATATGGAATGTAAATTAAAGGAATCAACAAGAAAATTAGAATATTGCTCCTGAGTTGGTGAAATCTGCGATAATAGTTTTTTCGGAAGTTCCATAAAATATTAGTTAAATATATCTACTATTTCATTTACATCTGTAATGTCTTTACCGGCGTAATTAATTTTATCACTATTTGAGACTTTTTTTGTTTTGGGTTAATTAGCTCATTTAAATTTTTCCATAATTTTTTAGGGGACTGATTTAAAAATGAATTTTGGTAGTAAATTTTTATGCCAAGCATATGTCTTTAACTAATAGATTGCGAAATGTCTTGAAAATTTTAGTCATTTCGATCTTTCGTTTCAAAGAGCTTTTTAAAGGTTTATTTTTATATTTGATACGTTTGTACATTGCAGATGACATCCAAAGCTTTCTAAGTTTTTTTTAATTACCTACAATTATGTATGGGAAATGTAAATCATAAATTTGTTTTAGGTAATCATGAAATCTCCATATATGGTATTAATATCATTCCCATTTAGAACCCATAAGATTACCATTCACTGTTCTTGCTTAAATGTTTTGAGATTGCCGGTAGTAATATTCTGTATTAATCTCCATGAATGTTTAAATTGTTGACTAGGTTCCGTTAGATTTGAAACAAAAATAAATATAGGCAAATGATCACTTATATAGTAAGTAATACACCAGATAGATAATATTCATCATTAGTAATGCACAAGTCCAACAAGGATGACGAAGTAGCCGTGATTCGAGTAGGGGCAAGGATTGTATTTTTACCGTTACAGGACATAATTATATTATTTAATAAATTTGTACTATTACTTTTTGCAGTCATGTCAATATTAAAATCACAAAATAAGTATATTTTATTTTTAGAATTAATTGCGTAATCTAACAAACCAGAGACATATTGACAAAATTCATCTATTTTAGGTGGGCGATACTGCAATGATAATGGAGTCATTTTCTATAGTTAAAATTCCGTTATTATCAGAAATCGCTGTAAAAGTATTATTTATGAGGATGTCTCTGTGCTCATCTGATAAATATATTGCAACGTCTCCCCTTAGTTTCAGTTCGCGATTAAGAATAAACGTATTATATCCATGAACATTGACATAACTGTTATTGGAAAACCAAGTTTCTGTCACCCGTATACAATCAATATCATCACGAAACAATTCAGTCAAATTCAACGGACATTCAATCTTATTCCTAAACTACATGCATTCAAATGAATTACAGAAAAATCATATTTATACTTTACGCTTAAAATATCATCAATGTCAAAATAATCTTTAATGCCATTTCAAATTAAAACTCAATTTCCTAAAAAAACAAGCTAGACATTTCTAGAACAAACTTTCTAAGAAATCAAGATCATCAATGCTATCTATATGACTACTTTTGAGTTAGCAGATATTCGCACCATAATTCTACCATTTAGAGTCCACAGAAACATTTCAGTTATTCGCTCTTTTCAATACTAAGGCCTCATTGATAAGCTTTTTTCTTGCTGGACATAAGTGTTCATTAACGAAAACTTGAGTATCCGAATTTGAAAAACCTAAGTCCTTCGCAAAAGGCTTTTGCTTTTTTGCCCCTCGCAATATTTCATTTTTGCTCTCCCTTGTGCACGAACTTAACAATAATGGCTTTAGATCTTGTCTCGTCCTTTATCGCTGGAACTCTATGGATAGCTCAAAACCGGCGAATAAAAACCATCATAGCATGAAAAAAGCAGTAAACATACACCAAAGAGCCAAAACATTATGACCACCTGCCTAATGTTGGTCCTCTACGTGTCTCCAAAACAGCCTCTTACCCGGCGATGCATGGACACTACAAGATTTCTAGAGGTGTCTTGTGGTATCTGGTACCAACACGTTACCAACAGATTCTTTAACTCTTGTAAGTTACGTAGTTGAGCAGCCGCAGATCGGATATTCTGTTCCAACACAAACCAACCACAGATGCTCGATTGGATTGATGTCTAGGGAATTTGGAGGCCAAGGCAATACCTGGAAGTCTTCCTCATGTTCCGCGAACCATTCTCGAACAATCTGGGCAGTGTGACATGGCGCATTATCCTACTGAAAGAAGGCACTACTAGAGGGGAATACCGTTGCCATAAAAGGATGTACCTAGTCTGCAATGCTGTTTATGTAGGTGGTAGACGTCATAGTTTCCTGCACATCAATGACTGGATCCTGGATTTCCCATCAGAACATTGCCCAAAGAATTGCACTTCCTTCACTGGCTTGTTTTCTTCCCATAGTGCATTCTGGTGCCAACACTGCCATAAGTAAACGACACACAGTACCCGGCCGTCTACACGGTGCAACAGGAAACAAGATTCATTGGACCAGACGACCTTCCAATCATTCGAGGTCCAGTTTTGATGCTCGCGTGCCCAATGTAGGCGTTTTCGACGGGGAACCGAGGTTAGCATGGTCACTCGTAGGGGCCTGCGGCTAAGCAGTCCCATTTTCAGCAGGGTTCGATGAACTGTGTGTGCATTATTCCCGCCATCAGCATTCGAATTACGGGCCACTTGTGCCACAGTACTCATACCATACGGGATAGCCTTCGCTCACCGGGCTCATATGGGCTCATACCAACGGAATAGCCTTCGCTCACCTCTAGCATCGATGAGACGTGGTCGGCCCACATCTTGATTGCGGTTCGTGTTTTTCCCTAATCAGGCCACTTTTTGAAGGTACTAACCACTGCTGATTGTGAGCACCCCACAAACTTACCGTCTTGAAAATGCGCTGATCCACACAATAACAGTCGTCTCCCCATTATAATTTGGTCTTTGTCAAACTTACTTAATTCCGCTGCCTTTCCCATCTGAAGAACAAGAATAACACTGATTAACCTAGCTCAGTATAAGGTGTATTTATACCGTTTCATGAACTTCATGCACTCCGTTGTTTGCCTGCAGTTGCTTCGATTTGCATAAAGACGCGCTGGTCATAAGGTTTTGGCTCTTCGGTGTACAGCCAAAAGTAAATACAGTCTCCGACCCCCTCGGGACCTAGCACAAGCTGTATTTTGCATAATTCGTTTTTTTTTAATTGGTTCTTAACTCCCTGCATTACCTACTCTGTATTCTGTGACGTGTATCAATGTTTGTCCGTAACGTGTACCAATGTCAGTTGACCATATACTAGTCAGCTGGCAGCTGGATATATCTTGATTGGCTGCCTAAAAACTGGCTTCAGAATTCGTGAATTGTGATGTGAAGCATTTTCGCGAATCCTTCACTGCTCCATTGCGCAATAGGTTACAAAAACATTAAAAGTTCACTCTCCAAAAAAGCCAGATTTTTCATAAATCCTGATTTTCGAGTACCTGAATTCTGATTTTTTTACTGTAATCGATGCAACGACTCTGTTTTGAACTTAAGTGTTATATTTATTATGCATTCAACACAGCCAATAGTTTTACTCATCACTGCCAATGTAGTGTTTAGTAAAATAACAATAAAATTCTATGATCTCCTAAATTAAAACACATTGAACCATCGATTTAACGGAATAACAGAGGGAAAGGAGTTTCCGTTAAAACGAAAAAGTCCGTTAAATCCAAAATACATGACCATGTCATATAATTACCAATGCAGTACATTAGTAATACCATTAAACAGACTAATACATGCATGTAATACTTTCATTGCAATAAAAACACTCAGTTGAACAATAATATATACTAAATAGAAAAACGTTTTTTCTGAATTTGAGGAATGTAATGTTCCCTTGTTCTCTTACTAGTAGAGGGTTGTGGTGAAAGAGAATTTGGAGTCGCAGAAATAAGAGTTTGTAGAAATTGAAGTGCGAATTATCACGTACACTGAACGAAAGCAGATCAAGGATTAGGCGGGAGGATGGATGCTGTTCTTAAAATCAGGGTCTAGGATTAAGATTTCATTCTAGATATTTTTTTTTCACATCATACATTTAAAAAGTTAAATTCATTGATTTTTACACTTAAATTATTTATTATTTAATTCCCTCAAGCAGCTGCTTGTCACAGAGATCTGACAGGAGACTGTCAGTTTATACACCATAGCAGAAGGTCTGTGAGGATGGCAGGACGTCAGCAGAAAAACAGCACAACATCCATGCAATACCCATGGGTCGAACTCAGGTCTAATAGTTCAGTAGTGTAGCATTCTAACCACTTGGCCACAGGAAGGCTAGATTTTTACACTTAGTACCTTAAAAAGGTCAACAATTGCAATTTATTTTTAGGAAAATATATATCATTCTCTGGAAGCTACTCTAATTTTAAATACGGATTTACTCAGCCTATGCCAGCGATTCTGAACCGAGAGTATATTAATTAAATCCTTGCAGATGCAAGGGCGATGGCAGTATTGTAGTTATGCATAAATGCTGTTTTTTTAGCGTTTTTAGTCTTAAAAACTGTGAATTTTAATTGTTTCCCTCGTGTTCTTTGGAATAACTATTTTGTTACGTAAGAAAAACTTTGCTGTAAAATTCTAATAGGATAATTCGGCGTTCATTTCGAAAAACGACCAGAATTCCTAGGGAGAAAATGGTTTCTTCACCACGACAATGGGAAGCCTTGAATGTTGGCGACAACAGTTTGCTGTTGTCGCCAACATCGGTGCTGAGATGTTAGAGCATCGTATTTACTCCCTTGATGTTTCACCTTGTGATATTCACCAGTTTCCAAAACTGAAAATGGCGTTTAAAGGCCATCGCTTTGGAGATGACAAGGAGGCTCAAGCGGTCACAACTACGGTGCTTCAGATACTTTCACTGAATGGCTAGCAGGAAGCATTCGATGCATGGGTTAGGCGAGAGTGTAAAGGAGGCTCAAGCGGTCACAACTACGGTGCTTCGGACACTTTCACTGAATGGCTAGCAGGAAGCATTCGATGCATGGGTTAGGGGATAGTGTAAAGGAGGCTCAAGCGGTCACAACTACGGTGCTTCGGACACTTTCACTGAATGGCTAGCAGGAAGCATTCGATGCATGGGTTAGGCGATAGCTAAGTGCATAACTTTCAATTGGGAACACTTTGAAAAGGGGAAAACACCTGCAGACTCTGTAGATGATCAGTCCACGAATTAAATGATCCGCTATCGTATTAAAAGAGACATTGCTGAAACTCCTGAATTAAAAAGATTTCAATCTGATTTTAAATTGGTTTCCAGTTTTTTTACACTTTTAGAAAAAAAAGTTTAGTTTCAAAATTAGGGAGTTTTAAAAATGTGGCTTTCCATTCACATGACATGTAAGCGTCCTTTACATTTTAAACGATAATGTACATGTGCTTCGTGTCTGAAAGATCTAGGGCTGCCAAGTATTCTTTGGCAGAAGAACAACCGGAAATGTTTCGAGATTTTATTCTCTGAAGATTTAGTTATATCGCAATTAGTGATTTTAATGCACATCAGGAGGAAAATGTCCTTTTTTTAGCGGCACTGAAGGGTAACTAAATGATGTGGAAAAGTGTGGGAGAAAGCTGATAGACGCTCTGGAAACTGCAATCGACCATTTTAATGGGGACAGCGTTTATTTCCTGAGGCAGAAAACGTCAAGCGCAGCCTACTTTTCTGGAAATGTGTTTGCCAACTTGATAAAGCTTGATAAAGAAATCTGATATTGCTTTCTCGTGCAAACTGTGAATGCAAAAAAAAAAAACGAGAAATGTCTACGGAAAGAAACTGATAGGAAATGAGTGAAGACAGGGAAAGCGAGAAAAGGTGTGGGAGGAAGAATATAACGAATTGGGGAGGAATAAGGAAGAGAATATTTTAGAAACAACAGAGAGAAATTTTTAGGATTAAAAGAATCCATACTGGATACAGAACTAAAGAGGACAAGTACTTATAAGTGAGTGTGGATGACACTTTTTTATTTCACTATAAAGGTTTTATTTTACAAAGATAAGGCTTACACTTTAACTTGCGAATTATTTATTATTTTCTTCGGATTCTAACAATCTTTACTAAAATGTATTAAATTTTAATGAACTAAGTTAATTTTTTGAACTAAAATATGTTTCTAAATTTCTCATTTTGTCAAACCTTTTATTAAGAAGCGTCTTCAAATATTTCCTGATGATTGTTTCTGTCTCTTCAGTTGCAGGAAATATTCGCTATTTATAACTGTAAAGCATCATCTGAAAAAGCTCTAATTTTCTAAATATCATTCTCACGTTGCCTTTTGGAGCGGTGGTGGCTCAGTCGGTAGCGCGCCAGGCTCGTAATCTGTAGTTCCCAGGTTCGAGTCCCAGCTGGGTCAGCGTTGAGATTTATCTCCGCAAAATTCCCCGCCCTGCCCACGGTCAGTAGGGGACACCGATGGGTTTGGAAAGGCCGCCGTCCGTCGGATGGGACGTTAAGCCGTGGACCGTGTGCTGGAGAGCTATACCCTGTGCACGTTAAAGAACACGCTGGATAGCCTTGACGGGAGGCTACCATCTGCCTCCCAACAGCTGTTCCAGTGGGTCCCCTCCCCCATCCTTCTCTGAACCTTTGGGGTCCATGTGACCTGGCCATTTAGCCCAGGGTGTTCAAAAAAGTGCCGCTCAGAGGTAAAACAACCCAACCCACGTTGCCTTTTCCGTTGTTGTTTACTACTCTTGTAAAAATTATAATATTCTTCAAAGAACGTAATTCGCCAGCTGTTTTCAATAAGGGGCAAATTTGACAAGTCATGAAATCTGATTTGGTGTGATTTATTCGATGGACATTTGTTCAAAACGGAAAATTGTTCGACGGAAATTTGTTCCAAACGGTGATGCATTCGTAGCGGAAATTTGTTCGAAACATTTTCCATTACGAATTGTTCCGACGAAATTTGGTTCAACGAAAATTTGTTCGAAACGGAATTTTATTCGAAACGGAATTTTGTTCAACGGAAATTAGTCCGAAACAGAAATTTGTTCGAAATGGAATTTTATTCGAAACGGAAATTTGTTCGATAAAATTTTGTTCAACGGAAATTTATTCGAAACGAAATTTTGTTCAAAGAAAATTTGTCCGAAACAGAAATTTGTTCGAAATGGAATTTTATTCGAAACGGAAATTTGTTCGATGGAATTTTTTCAAAGGAAATTTATTCGAAACGAAATTTTGTTCAACGGAAATTTGTCCGAAACAGAAATTTGTTCGAAACGGAAATTGGTTCGACTGACACTT
This sequence comes from Ryuthela nishihirai, assembly GCA_038380435.1. Classification (NCBI taxonomy): domain Eukaryota; kingdom Metazoa; phylum Arthropoda; class Arachnida; order Araneae; family Heptathelidae; genus Ryuthela; species Ryuthela nishihirai. The sequence goes on along the minus strand of JAWZYU010000007.1, from coordinate 84,053,623 downwards.
TATCGAAAGTTTGAGAATTGATAAATATTGAGAGGCAGCTAGAGGGCGAACAGTCGCTCAAAAAAGTATCCGAACACTATGGTTGATTGCAAAATTCAGAAAAATTATCTGGCCACGATTTTTTTTAGAAATTAGTGATCTGGCAACCTTCGTGTACGTCGTTTTTTGAGCGACTGTACTTCTCGATAAGGTCTCTTCTAGTTTGTCAGTGGGGAATCATCATAGGGGTACGAGGTCTGGGAAGAGAGGCGAACCAATAGAGGCTCAGTTCTAACTTAGGCAGAGTAAAACATTTGTTTTTCTGAAAATATAGACAACTTTTACTTCCTTTAAGTTTTCACTCTTCTTATAACCTATATTCAGAGCTTTGTAGGGATTATGTTAGAAATTTAAAACTGAAATATTTACCAAAACTGTACACTGAGTGATCATTAAACTGAGATGAGCATTCCATCCCATGTTCCATCAACGGAACTGTAATTTCGTAGTCCCATATCTACCTTCGTGTCACGTGATTACAGAATTCAGGAAAAATATCTGGAGCGGTGTACAGCAACTGTACACGCTCCAGTTACCGTTCACAGCAAACTGGAGCGTGTGCAGTTACTGCACACGCTCCAGTTTGCTGTGAACGGTAACTGCACACGCTCAATATTTCTGTGAGTGAGCCCACACGATCTAGTATCAAAATAATATGACCACCTACAGTCGGTCAAAAAAGTATCCGAACACTATGGTTGATTACAGAATTCAGGAAAAATATCTGGAGCGGTGTACAGCAACTGTACACGCTCCAGTTACCGTTCACAGCAAACTGGAGCATGTGCAGTTACTGCACACGCTCCAGTATGCTGTGAACGGTAACTGCACACGCTCAATATTTCTGTGAGTGTGCCCATATGATCAGGTTTAGAAATTAGCGATCTGGCAACCTTCGTGTCAAAAAAAAGTATCCGAACACTATGGTTGATTACAGAATTCAGAAAAAAATATCTGAAATCCCATTTTATGAATATCTCATTTTATGAATATCTCATTTTATGGGAAAATTGACTGAAGGAAAATCAAATATCTGAATCATCTTTGTTTAAATATCAACTTTTCAACAATACTCCTTCAATATTTAAAGAGTTATAGAAGTTTAAACATATACGAATAGCAGTGCTAAATATTTGAAATTAACTGAAACTGAAATAGGAAGAATTATTTCAAACCATTTCATTTATAATTACATATTTTGAAAGTGTGTGCAAATAATTCCTTCAAAATTCTTTTTTTATATAAATTTCTTAAAACAAATTTATGTTTTGAGAGGCTTAAACTTTCACACCTACTTAAATACTGTAAGAATATTATCGAAAATCGAAATTTGCATAGATTTGATTCAGATCTTTAAATTATTCTCTGCCACATTTTCTCACCCCTTATTTTAGAAGTTATAGAGATTCGAATGGAGAGACCCTTTGCAATAACAGGAGATGATGAAATTCAAACCTATCTTATGGAATAAAGCACCTAATGGGCGACTTTTTTCCAGGAAAAAGTTCTATGGTACTTCAACAAATCAATTAGCATACTTTCTTATATACAAATGATATAGCTCTCACCTGCTTTATCGAGCTTTTTGTATCGAATTATCGAACGTTCCAAGCCCATTGATGTCCCCCTTCCTCACCGAGGGCAGGGTCGGGGTAGTGGACATCAATCTGAACGCTGGAACAGTTTAGACTCAAACTTAGGAACCGACTGAAACAAACTCTCGCTCCGGAGTGTGGAGCGAGAGTTTGTTTCACTGAACGACTCTCGCTCCGGAGTGTGCTCACTGTGGTGACTCCACAGTGAGCACACTCCGGAGCACTCCGGAGCTCCGGAGCGAGAGTCGTTTCATGAGTTGCCATGGCACTCCGGAGCGAGAGTCGTTTCAGTGAGTGCTCACTGAAACGACTCTCGCTCCGGAGTGCCATGGGCAAGAGGTTTTAGTTTACATTGGCAGCAATGATTTTACTCCTTACATCAAGAGGGGTGGTAAAATGCAACTCTTTTGTTTTAAGAAATGATTATAAAATTCTGTGTTTTTAATAGTTACTTATTATATAATTCTGTGTTTTTATAGTTATTTAAAAAAAATATTACTCTTTGAATTTTCCTAATTCTCATTTACTTAGGATTTCAACTCTTAGAGGATGCTAGAGGGGAAAATAATAACTTCATTCTCTTTGACAACGAGCACCCATATTCTTCACAGATGATATGTTATTCTTCTAATTCTATTGTGTTAAATGGTGTGTTTTGGACTTCGTATGAAAGTGTGGGAGATGACAGCCAGACAACTTCCTGTTGAGATCGCCTGTGCTTCATCGGCATTATGCTATCAAGAAGAACTATGTCCAGACGACTTTTTCAGAGGGGACCGATGGTTCGCCTCCATCCCACTCTCAAAGAAGAGTTCGAAGGACTTAGTGCAGACAGCATCACACCTGGACAGCACAGCAGTGGCTCACGTGATCATCATGGATGAGTCTCGTTTCGGTCTGATTATGGATTCCCGATGTTTGCTCATCGGGAGAGAAGATGAAATGCGCTACCATCCCCACAACATCCGGGAACGAGACCACTAAGGAGAGGTGTTCTGTTTGGGAAGACATAATGCTGGATGGACATACTTCACTCCATGTGTTTGAAAGTGGCACAGTGCATCCTCAAAGGAGCGTAGAGGAGATCCTTGATCCCTATGTAAAACTTTTCAGTGGTGTTGTTGGTCCCAAGTTCATTTTTATGGACGATAATACTCGTCCTCATAGTTCCCGGCTGGTGGACGATTACCTCTAGAGTGAGGATATCAATAGGATGGAGTGTTCAGCCAGGTTTCTTGAACGTAATCTTATTGAGCATGTGTGAGATGCTTTGGGAAGATGCATTGGTGCTCTTTAGCCCCCTCCCAGAAGCCTCCTACAGCTGCGATCTGTGTAACCGAGGTTGGATGATAATAACTGACGTTTATTATCATCCAACCTCATATGCCATCTTGTCATCAGCATGCCTGATCGTTGGTCAACATGTATGGTAGTCAGGAACGATCCCTATTGATCCCTATTCATCACCTGAACAATGCATTTCTGCTATCATCAGCGAAAGACTCTTTGGCAAACGAGCATTGTTTCTGGATATGTTGCAGCTGATGTTTTTATATGTTCTTTGTCATGATCTGATGCACCTCTCCCCTGAATTCGATAAAGGTGGGAGTGGCTCAGCCTGTAGCATCCAGTTTTAAAATCTGCAGTTACAAGGTTCGAGTCCCACCTAGGGCAGCATAGAGATTTATCTCTGGAAAATCCCCACCCTGCCCTTGGTCACTAGGAGAGATCGATGGTCTTGAGAAGGCTGCCATTTGTCGGCAGGCTTTTAAGAAGGCTCCTGCCTAGGCCATCCAGCGTGTTCTTTAATGTGCATAGGGTTATAGTCTCCCGCACTCAGTGCCATGGCTTAACGTCCCATCCGACAAATGGCAGATGGGACGTTAAGCCATGGCACTGAGTGCGGGACAGCTATAACCCTATGCACATTAAAGAACACGCTGGATGGCCTAGACAGGTGGCTACCATCTATGTACAGTCGCTCAAAAAATATCCGAACACTATGGTTGATTACAGTATTCAAAAAAATATCTGACGGGATTTTTATAGAAAAAATTTTTATAGGAAAAATATCTATCGGATTTTTATAGAAATTAGTGATCCGGCAACTTTCGTCTACCGTACACGAAATTTGCCAGATCACTAATTTCTAAAAAAACTTTGCCAGATATTTGTTCTGAATTCTGTAATCAATCATAATGTTCGGATATATTTTTGAGCGACTGTACTAGCAGCTGTCCAGTTAATCCCCTTCACATAACCTTCTCTGAGCTTATGCGTTGCTTGTGACCTGGCCATTTAGCCCATTGTGTACAAAAAAGTGTAAAACATATTAACCCTCCTTACCAGATGCTGTCATTAAGACGTTGTGACATTACGACTGAAGTACACGTTATTGAAGCCCTCAAGTTGGAGGAGGAGGCGGGTTAACTCCAAATCTCCCGCTTTGTGTTGGGTTGTTTTACCTCTGAGCCGCACTTTTTTGCACACCATGGGCTTAATGGCCAGGTCACATGGACCCCGAAGGCTCAGAGAAGGTTGGGGGAGGGGACCCATTGGAACAGTTGTTGGGAGACAGATGGCAGCCTCCCGTCAAGGCCATCCAGTGTGTTCTTTAACGTGCACAGGGTATGGCTCTCCCGCACACGGGGCCACGGCTTAACGTCCCATCTGACGGGCGGCGGACTTTCCAAGCCCATCGGTGTCCCCTACTGACCGTGGGCAGGGCGGGGAATTTTGCGGAGATAAATCTCAACGCTGACCCAGCTGGGACTCGAACCTGGGAACTACAGATTACGAGCCTGGCGCGCTACCGACTGAGCTACCCCCGCCCCTCCCCTCCCCCTTTGGCCACTGCCAGACGAAATAAGGATTGAACAGTCCATGCATCTTCGCTACAGATAAATAAGCCAAATCATTCGTCATGAAGTTTAGATTTGTTGGATTTCTAGAAATCATTTCAAAGGCTGACAGAAAATAATCGAAATCAATTCTTCACGTCAACTCCGATCAAAGTGCATCTCTAGTTTTTCTGAAACATGAACTTTTTTTATATCGATCATCTTGATGGATCAGGAAGATAATAACTTAACCCCTTTATTCTGAAGTGAAAATGACAACTGGACATTAATGCTGTTTCGGCTCAAATAAAGACGACTACGTAGACAGTACTGAGACGAAATCACATTTTGGTAGAGTTGTAACTTGTATTCACTACACTTTCGCACTTCAAGAAAACATCAGAGAGGTTCCTAAAAGATTTAAATACTCTCTCCACACAAATATTATGTATTAGAATGATTTTACAACAGTTGTCTTTATCGTCCTTGATTACAGTCGCTTGTAGGGTACTGAAATGTTAATAATCAAAGAAATTTCTATAAACGATTTTTCTCGATTTTAAACAGTATTTATTGAGATATCGCTTTGAAGCTTAACACTGTATGATACGAAAATGTTATTGCTCGAAATCTTTAAGCAGGCTAATGGCATTATTCAGCAAGCACGAAAAGGTTATATTTTGTTCTTCTGAACACTTTTATTTACCTATGTGTAGCCTTTTCCCATTGACCCCAGAGTTTGTGAATCATGGTATGAATGGAGTTCTTATTTAGGGGGTAAGCAAGAAAATTTTGGTATTGGCTGACAATGTATTTTCTGCTACTATTAAGAGCAATTTTTCACTTAAAAATCTATATGGCCATTTATTTTACACTCATGGACACAAATATTGCAACATCCATAAAAAATGAATGCAGTGACACCAAATTATTACCACACGGAGATCCTATGAAAATATTCCAGTGACGGAAGCATGGTGTCACATGGGAGTGGAAATAGAGTCAGCACTGTCAGTCCTGACACTCCAATAAAAGCCACTGTAACAGACAACAGGTAAATCAGTAGAAATGAAACAGTGCACGTGTGTTGCAGTTATGCCAAAGCAACGAACACAAGTGTGTTATCAGCAGCTAGGCCTATTCGAATGGTGTCGTATTATGGGGATGCATGAGGCATATTGGTCTGCCGTTGTATACATGACTATATCGTTTGCGCAGTGAGCACTGTAGCAAATTATTTGGAGTACTGCTTCATGTCACCATGGCTCAGGTCCTCGAAGACGCACCACACCATAAGGAGATCGCCTCATCCACTAAAAAACAACTTTCAACCACCGTGTATTGCAGGTGCCACATGCAATGCATGTTGCATGTGGCACGAAGGTTGCCAGATCACTAATTTCTAAACAAATCGTTGCCAAATATTTTTTTCTGAATTCCGTAATCAACCACAGTGTTCGGATATTTTTTGAGCGACTGTACCTAGAGAACCTCAGAATCTTTCTAGACTACGCTGTGATAGCGAATGCAAAATCTCTAAGTTTCTCACTCCAGTACAGATCTATGTGAATTCCTCACCATCCCTAAAGATACTGACATTGATGATTTATCAAGGTTATTTTTAAGTTGACTGCCAATTTGCTATATCCAAACAGCTTTTGCCTTATGAAAAAATAAAATCCCTCATTGTACCTGTTAACGATTTGTTTTGTAACAAATACTAATAAGAAATTCCAATGGTAGGATTTCTTAGCGTTTGATTTATTTTTAAATTTCGCATAATTTATAAATTTATGTTTCTTAAACAAAAATATTGTTTTGCTTTAAAAAATGAAATCAAAAGACTATCCTAGCCTAAACTCCGCCTCAAATGGACCACATTTCTTCAGTAGGGGCGAAACATTTCCTTTTTGCAATTAGGATAAACCGAAACAGAAAATCATTTAAAACTAAGCTAATGCAATATATTTGTTCTAGGAAGATTTCAAAGTGATCACTATTTTATCTTCCATATTAAATTTAACTTTTAAATCATGCTTCAATTTTTGCAAAATAGGGAGATTTCTCCTGCCCGACGCTCGAAAGTTGTGATCTAAAGAAAATGTTTCTCAAACATTTAAAAATCTAGCTTTTTTCAGAGCTTTGTCTAGCTTATTTCCTTACATGATAATTAGCAACACTGCCTATGCCTTGTTGGTGCTTCTTCTTTTCTTTCAATTTGAAGGAATTGGTGAAATTTGGGACATGTATATTTAGTCCCTACTTTACCATTTCAAGTGTGGCTTCAGACCTTAAATAGTTCACAACCAATAAAAATTCAGGATTCGAAGCCAGTCAAAAAAAAAAAGGAATCCTTATAGCAGAGGGGCTATCGATGAAACATGGTTCTCTCTGCTGAGAGGAAGTATAGGAGACATGGGTGATATACACTAAGGAGCGAATTAATTAGAGTTGAACCTAAGTAGACTGCATGAACTCCATTATTGAGTTATAGATATCGCAATTGAATTTTTCATTCGGCCAGAAATTCAGTAAGTTTCGTAAAGTCGGTGGAGAATTAGTGGAATATAAATACTTTGTGAAGAGGATATTTCTAGCTTAGAGACATTTTCTGCAGTGCATCACAAAATGTTTTACAGCTTCTCTTCTACCACACCGTTGGCATAGAGGAGTAGAGGATTTTTTTAAGAAGTACAAGGTGCTCTGAAGTAGACAGACGCCTGATCTAAGTCTTCGGATAGAAACTTGATCCCTTCTGCTTACGTTTTTAAGGGGATGAAATGTTGTGGAAGAGTCCAATTGATAACGAAAAAGACTGTTTTCCTCTGTGGCTGATTAAATTTCAATTTAAATTCCAGTCAGTCTTTTCTTGGTTCTTCAGTTACTGAAGAAGGTATCTGTAAAGATCCTGAAGTGGTTCTGTGGTGGAGCTCAAGGGGATTGTATCATCACTCAGATTTGGCAAGTTTATCTGCTTTTTCGTTCCCGAACATTCCTTTGTGTGCTGGTATCCAAGATAGACTGATAGTCTTTCCGTCTTTAATGGGTTTATTAATTTGGGTCAGTATACTTCTGTTAAGGTTATAATGCTTCCATTTATTGTCACTTTGTTAAAGGTTAAGAATGGAGCTGAGAGAATCAGTAAAAATTATGAACATTTTGGGAACTTGATTTTAAATCCAATCGAATGCTAATTTAATTGCTATTAATTCACAGCACATGCTTGAAGAGGCAGGTTCAAGTGTAAAGCTAATTTCAACCCCTTGATTGGGCACAAAGAATGCTGAAACTCCGAAGTTTACTTCAGAGGCTAAAGAGCCATCAGTTAAGACTGGAGTGGTTGTTTTTGTGAGATCGAGGATGGAGAATTCAATAATTTGCTTTATATGATCTGGGTCAGAGATTCTGCTGTTTACTTTTAGATGTTCAAGATCGAAAGAAGGGTAATCGATCGCCCACAGAGGGATGGCTTCTTTCTTAGGTAGTATAAGATTCTTCCAGGTGGGATAATCAAAATGATTCCTGATATTCAGGATAGAATTTGAAGCGGTATCAGCCTCCTGAAGTTTTTTAACAAGTGGGTAGAGAGGTACTTGGAATTTAATTTCAAGATAGGTACGATACAGCTGAAATTTATGCAGGTGATAGAGAGAAAAGCATCCTGCTTTCGCCAACGTGGCGAGGTTAAGAGTGCCTGGAAGAAGTCCTAGACAATGTCTAAGAGCAGTGGTTTGAATAGTCTCCAGATCCTTCCGAGTACTCGTGAAAAGGTTAGAGGGAAGAAAGTTGCCATAATTTAATTTGGATTTGATTCAAACCTTGAAGATTCTTTGCAAAGCGTTTTCGTCTGAGCCCCGTGTGGAGCCAGCAAGTGATCGCAGTGTATATAAATCATGTGAAACTGTTTGCTTCAGTTTCTTGATATGAAACTCCAGCAAAAATGTTTGTCAAGCGTGATTCCAAGGAAGTGCTGAGATTTAGAAATTTCTAAAAGGTTATTATTTATTTCGAAGCGTATTTTGTCCTCCTTGAATCTTTTTCGTGTGATAGGGAGGACAACTGATTTTTCAGTAGCTATAGAAAGACCTCGTTGTTTGCATTTAGATGTAATGATATCAAAAGATTGTTGAAGTTTGTCATGGATTTAAAAATGTTGTCTCCAGAGATCCAAATTGCAATTATCATCTGCAAAAAGAGATTTGTTGACTTCTTGAGGTATGCATGAAGTCATATCATGAATATGAATGTTGAAAATTGTGGGGCTTAAGACTGAACCCTGTGGCAGACCAACAGAGGGAACAATTTCTTGAGAAACGGAATTATTAAGTTTAACTTGAACAGATCTTGAGGTGAGAAAGTGTTTTATGAAGTACCAACATTTATGAGCAAGTCCCAGTTGTTGGAGTTTCAAAAGTAAAATATTGTGTTTCTGAATCATATTCCCCTTTAATATCAAGGAATATACAGATGGTATTCTTCTTATTGTATGAATCTTTGAGATCAGAGACTAGGTTCAAGAGATTTTCTTTAAATTGACCGATTGGCCTGGAAAGATGATTGGTAGATAGAAAGAGTTCTGTTTGTTGATGAAATAATTTATGTGTATGAAACCATTCTTTCAAAACGTTTTAATAAGCAAGATGAGAGAGTGATAGGCCGGTAAGGCTCTATATTATGGCTAGTTTTATTATGGGGATAATGAGAGCTTTATTCCAATCGTTTGGAAATTTTCCTTCTTCCCAGCATTTATTAAAAGTTAGAAGTAAACTATGTAGTCTTGTGGTAGAGAGATTTTTTAAGACAGAATAGGTTCTGCTTCTGGGACAGGAGATGAGTTCTTTTTGTGCTGTATTGAGTGCATTAATGAGTTCTGAAATTTTGAACTTTTCATTTAGAGTGTCTTCAGTTTAAGAATGGGGTTCTAATTTGAAAAGCTGCTAACTGAACGAAATTTGTGTAAGAACTATCTTTGTTAGCCGCTTCACTGTTAGAGAAGTGATATAGAAGTTTGTTCGCTGCTGAAAGTTCATCCCATTTATTTGCCTGGAGTACTCTGTACCAGGGATAAGTAATTGTAGTTTTAATTATGCTCATGAATTTTCGCCATATTTCTCGGGAAGATATAAAAGTGGTTATATTTTGGCAGAAGTAAGTCCAATCTTGTTTCCTCTGTTTTTTGATGGCTTTCTTAAGTTTTGTTGTCTCCCAATGGAGCAGTTTCTTGAGTTGCAGAAGTCAGTCCAATCTTGTTTCCTCTGTTTTTTGATAGCTTTCTTAAGTTTTGTTGTAGCTTCCGAAGTGCCGTCCGGTGGCCGAGTGGTTAGCACGCTTGGCTATTGATCTAAGGGACCTGGGTTCGAGCCCCTGGTAAGACATGGATGTTCGTGTTGTTTTCTGCTGAGGTCCTGCCATCCTCTCAGATCTTCTACTGTGGCATATAAACTGACAGGCTCCTGTCAGACCTCTGTGGCAAGCAGTTGCTTGAGGGGGTATTTATTTTTTTTTATTTTTCCGAAATGCTATGAGTCGTAAATATTTCTTGTTCCTCTGCATTTCCTTTCTGCTCTTCTTTTGAGGGCTATCAGTTTGTTCATATATTGGTTATATTTTGTCCCTTCTTTAGTAACTACTTTGTGGAAGAGTTCTGCTTGATAAGCGAAGTAATTATATTAAGTGTCTGATCAGGGTTGGAAATGTCTTCACAATTATCAGAGGCTGACTTCAGTTTTTCCCAGTTTATGAAGGGTTATCCTTGAAGGTTGGAGGTGGGAGAGATGTTAAAGTTGATGAGTATAGAATAGTGATCGTTCATCCATTAGTCTGAATGAAAAGACCAAGTGGGTTGGAAAGGAAAATTTCTAGAAATTAGGCTTGTTGGTACTGTTGTGGAGGGAAGTGGAAGCCCCCATGGTTAAGGTATCATCTGGGTCAAATGAATCCATTTAGATCAGGACCGTCCAATCCAAACCATATATTGAGGAGGCATTAAAAAAGCAAATTATATTCCGAAAGAGCAACATGGGAAAATTCTCAACTTAAAAAGGAAAACATACATTTCAAAGGAATTAGTAGAAAAAACTACTTTAGAATCAAGGAAATGTTTTGATTAGAAACAAAAATATGCATTTTTAATTAGCATTAGGAATTGGTGAAAGCGTTTAGTTATGCACCTAAATATCTTTTGTCGAATGATTGGAAGAGATGAGCCAAATTCAGTATATTTTTGTTTATATATATTTTATATTTCAGTTTTTTGTGTGTTTTATGAGCCGTAGATTGAGTGGTCTGCTTTAGATGGTTGTTCGTATTGTTCATAATTGATTCATGTATATTGTCACTCAACAAAAATTTTCAAATTCCAAAGAGTTCCGATCCTATCGAAAGATTATGAACTGGTCCACCACTGTTTTCATGAGCAATCCAGGTCATTGATTCATTAGTGATTTGGTTCGACCATGAAATGTCACTAATATCACGTCCTCTATCATCACGTGTTACGGTTGAAAAATCTTTCCTGCTTGCAATTCAGTGGAGCTCAATTTTTTGGTCCATTGAGATGTAAACCTCATTCTCTTCTTCAGATAATCTGATTTCGTTGTCTTCATTCACTAAACTAAGGGTTCTCAACGTGGGGTACGCGGTAAACGTTTTTGGGGTACGCCGTGAGAGCTCAAAAGTAGCTAGAAATAACAAATTCGGTGTTTTATTTTATTCCCATTGTTATACTATAACTATAGTTTTATCTATCTATACAAGGGGTACGCCAGTTGCATACACAATTTCAGGGGGTACGTGAAGCATCAAGGGTTGAGAACCACTGGTCTCACCAGAACACCAGACGTTCGTATCATTAGTTGTCGTCCAGTGAACCTGTACTACACACAAAAAAGCCCTGAATCCACCAGCAGAAAATTTTGGTGAACTACAGCTGGCATCGTCCATTATGAGCTTCTTGCGACTGGTCAAACAATCACTGCAGACATCAACTCGGCGGGTTGCAACTACAACGGGTTGCAGATGCACTGCTCCATAAACAACATTTGTTCATCGCAAAGGTACTTGCCGTTCTTCAGGACAATGCTCGCCCGCACAGACGAGTGACTTGAGACAAGCTCCGCAGCCTTGGTAGGGAAACTTTATCCCATCCTCCGTATTCGCAGACATCATGCTATCCGCTACCATCTTTTCTTGACGCTGGACAATCATATGAGCAACAGAGAAGCACTGGAAACGGAGTTGGCTGCTTTTTTCGTTCCTAAACATCGAGTTGGGTTGCGTTGTTTTACCTCTGAGCGGCACTTTTTTGCACACCATGGGCTAAATGGCCAGGTCACATGGACCCCGAAGGCTCAGAGAAGGTTGGGGGAGGGGACCCACTGGAACAGCTGTTGGGAGACAGATGGTAGCCTCCCGTCAAGGCCATCCAGCGTGTTCTTTAACGTGCACAGGGTATGGCTCTCCCGCACACGGGGCCACGGCTTAACGTCCCATCCGACGGACGGCGGCCTTTCCAAGCCCATCGGTGTCCCCTACTGACCGTGGGCAGGGCGGGGGAATTTTGCGGAGATAAATCTCAACGCTGACCCAGCATGGGTCTCGAACCTGGGAACTACAGATTACGAGCCTGGCGCGCTACCGACTGAGCCACCCCCGCCCCCTTAAACATCGAGAGTTTTACCGGAGTGGCATTTACAAACTTGTATCTCGTTGGGAAAACGTTATAGATTGTGCTGGTGCTTACTTTACTAAATAACATATCCTTCTTCACTTTTTACGTATGGTTTAATTTTACCCTCAAAAACAGCACGAACGTTTTTTTGGTTACCTGATATATATACATTTTCATAAAATATTGGTTCTCTTACCGTCATATATTTATTCTGATACCATTAAATTTACTTTTATTGCTGGATTATGAATACATTTGCTTGGTTTTATGAAATGCAACCTGAAAATATACTTCTATGTTCTATAATTAGGACTACCCCTTCCCGCTATTAGTTTTAATTTGTAAAGTTTTAACGTACCTATTTATCTAACATCTACATTATGAAGATATTGAGTCTGTCAATTCTTCAATACATAATTCAATGAAACAAAAGCTGACTATTCCATGGGCTGTGAAGAATATTTGTTATTGAGAAAACTATTTTTAAAACCTAATCTTTTAGATTCGGGTTTCTGAACGTGGGGTACGCCGTGAGAGCTGTTTCACTGATTACCCAGTAAAATGTTTATAATTATAATTTGTGTTTATCGATATGTGCAATTTATGAATACAAAATTTAATGTATATATATATATGTTTTATTTATTTCCATTGTTATACTATAACTATAGTTTTATCTATCTATACAAGGGGTACGCCAGTTACACATTTCCAAGGGGGTACGTGAAGCATAAAAGGTTGAGAACCACTGCTCTAAACTATCAATGGCGAATAAAATTTTCAGAATTTCTTCTTCTTTCAAAAATTTTTCATTTATGGAAAAACATCTCGAAAAACAAAATAAAATATAACAAATAAACCCAATTCTGTTTTTACACGGTAGATAGGTTCCCGAAAAAACCGTGCAAAAAAACGTGTAAAAAAAATACAGTGCATATGAAAAAATAGCAGATTTGTTCCAGACGTGAAAACCCAGTGCAAATAATAAGTTGTTCTCAAACAAATCATATCAAAATCTTTAATTAAATCTTTATTTGACTTTTATTCATTTAAACACATTTTTTATTTTATAAGCTTATAAAGATAATAATATTTACATATATAAAGTAAATTATCCTTCATAAAGGAAATAATATGTCACTAATTCAAGAATACAAAAGTGTAAAAAGAATATGACATATGTTACATATGCTTATTAACAAGATTTTATTCGTTGTCACTTTCTGACAATAGACGCATTCGTTTGCGTAAGACTGGAATTAAATCATTTTCATCGCTTGAAACATTTTGGCCTTCGTGTTCATACTCCAATGGTGAAATGTTCTCTGTTGCATGGGGAACCAAATTATCACTTCTTTCCAGTGATTCTGAAGTTGATTAGTTTTGACAACGAACTCTGTAATCAATCGTTGAGATCCTGCTTTGACTAGATCTTTGTATATTTCTTGATAACGCCCAGTACATGACTTCGGTTCACGTTTAAACTGCTCAGCTCGTTCGACAATGGGATCATGTATAAGAAAATGACTTTCCAATTTACTAGCCATTTGAAGCCCTTCTTTAATTAAACCTGTAATGAGTGGAACCTCTTCATCACCATCACTTTTTGCTTTTTCATTAGGAGTCTCAAGGGCAACTTCTATTATTTCATCTTCGCTAAGAGCTTTGTTAATTGTACATCAACAAAATTGTAATCAGCAAAATTTAATAACTTTATATTACGCACACAAAACTTCAAAAAACAAAACAATTTTTTTTTTCGATTTCTTCTATTAAACATCTATACATTTCTAACTGAAAACACGAAATGGCAGATACACGAATTCTCAGAACTCAATGTTGCCACTTTATTCTAAATGAAGTAGATTTTGAACAATTTTTCCATAAAATAGAGAGTAAAATAGAGAAAACTTGTTGTGTAGTTATGTTAGCGTAGTTTTTATTTTGGGGATTTTAGTGCACAAAATGTATAGTATATTTTCAAAGCTAAAACTAATTCTAAAACTCTGGCCATAAAAGCGGTATCTTTGTTATAAATGTATATATTTGGAATTTTTTCTTGAATAGGAATATTTTTTCAGAATTAAATTCGAATGGAGATTTTTAAAAAAGCGCCGTTTGAACAGTGTTAGATCAAAATAAATAATGTAAAAACAGAATTGGAATTTTTTTCTAAACTGTGTTAAATCAAAAACGTGCAAAACAAATCCGTGTAAAAACAGAACTGGGTGTACAGTGGTTTCCAAAAATTAAGGAAAACTCATAAAAATTATGCTAAAGTAAACAAAAAACTATATGAATGATTTTAAAGAAATTTGATAGATATATGAATAATACAATACACATTATATACACAAGAAACATTTTTCGTCAAAAAATAACACTTACAGGAGATTGTCTAAAAATTAGATAACTTAATAAGGAGTGTGGTCTCCCGTTACAGCAATGCAGGCACGACAGCGATGTTCCCCGCTGTTCATCATGTTGTGAATCAGCTCCGTAGGGAGTAACGACCATTGTTCCTTTAAAACAGAAATAAGCTCACCCTTTGTTTCAGGTAGCGGTTTGAGGGCAGCAACACGTCTCTAGTTGGGTTGGGCTGTTTTACCTCTGAGCGGCACTTTTTTGCACACCATGGGCTAAATGGCCAGGTCACTGGACCCCGAAGGCTCAGAGAAGGTCGGGGGAGGGGACCCCATCTGTCTCCCAACAGCTGGAACAGCTGTTGGGAGACAGATGGTAGCCTCCCGTCAAGGCCATCCAGCGTGTTCTTTAACGTGCACAGGGTATGGCTCTCCCGCACACGGGGCCACGACTTAACGTCCCATCCGACGGACGGCGGCTTTCCAAGCCCATCGGTGTCCCCTACTGACCGTGGGCAGAGCAGGGAATTTTGCGGAGATAAATCTCAACGCTGACCCAGCTGGGACTCGAACCTGGGAACTACAGATTACGAGACTGGCGCGCTACCGACTGAGCCACCCCCGCCCCCCACGTCTCTAGTAATTCTTTCTAGTAATCTCTAATAATCTCTGCAATTGGTTCCGCTGATCATCAACGGCTCCCAGATGTGTTACCTTCAATTTGAAAATAAAGATATTCCCAGACAGCATATCTCTACCCTTTGCTTCTGTTAAGGGAGTAGTGATTGCCATTCTACCACCGCTTTTGATGTGTGCGGAGCTGTAGAAATTGTAGAATCCAACGATAAATCCTTACATGTGTAAGGTGTAACAGAAGGAATGGCAATTTGCAAAATTATAGATGGTGTAACACATAGATTCCCAACGGGGGCGATACCGTCCCCCAGTGGGCGCTGGAGCATTCCATGGGGGCGGATCCAGAGGCAAATGGGGGGCGTTGAGGCAGTCAAGAGGGGCGGTCAAATAAATAAATAAATTTAACGGAATTTTCTGTGACAAACTTTTTATCTCTTCTATTCTGTGGTGTCTTCCTGGTGATTCTGGGCATCCACTACCTCATCCGTCATGTACAGCTTTTCAACTGCAGCTTGGACAATAAGTTCCCTGCTACCGCCTACTAGCGTACTGGTACGTCTGAAGTCGACTAAGATGCTCTCAAAAATTCTCTTCAAGATCACAGATTGGATATAAGCTTCAATATGTTTTCCCACTCCAAGTCGCTTTGAGTATGCTTTATGGTACGTAGTTACAATACCATCCTACGTCAGAACATAAGGTATAATATTAACATTACACTTGTGAATTAGGCTCAACTCATTAGCCAGCAGATCATACTTCCTCTTCTTTTCAACCTCTACTGTCTGCAGGTTATCCTGAGATGGTCTACTTCAATAATTGTAATCTCATTCAATACCTTATAATGCACTACTATATCAGGCTTATTATGTTGGACATGTGTGTCCGTCCTCATAGGCAAATCAACCTTGATGCAATAATAATATAATAATAATAAATTTATTATATTTAATTTTTTTATAATTATTTTGAATATACTAAAATACTTTGAAAATACCTGTTTTCATGAATAAATATTTTATCTAGCTATTTAAATTATCTTATTGTTATCGCGTTAATAAGCATTTTTAAATTAGCATTAGCTATACCTATACCTAATTTGTTTTAGTTTAGAATAGATTGACGGTGACAAGTCCTTGCAAGTTGGTAGGCAAACACGCGGTTCATGCAATTTAACATGTTTCGACAAGAATATGGGAGCTTGAAATGACTTGTTTACGGAGCAAGTACGCCGGCATCGCAAACATACAAGTTAATGCGTGCACAATATCAAATCTATAAAAGCGATAGCTCTAGGAATGTGTTATTATTTTTATGTGCTTCGCCGTGATAAATAGTCGTGAGTGATAAGTGTTAGAAGTCATTATAAACATTATTTTTATAACTATCTATAAATCTGTTGAGAAGTTAATTTGTATTTGAAAATGTCTGAATCTACATCTAAAAAGAAATGCCGGCAGCACAGTATTGAGTATTTGAAATATGGATTTACGTACTCTCCTACAAACCAATCATTACCTATGTGTTTAATTTGCCGAAAAGGTTTTTCAAATGAAGCTATGAAACCTTCTTGGCTACAAGAGCATTTAAATAAAATGCATGCTGATAAGAAGAACAAAGATTTATCCTATTTTCAAGAACTGGAAAAGCAATATTTAAAACAGCCAACTGTCAAACCTTTTTGCGTCGTCTTCTAAACAAGATGATGATGGACTACGAGCCTCATATAACGTTTCATTGTTAATCGCAAAAGCAGGAAAACAACACACAATTGGCGAGGAATTAATTTTGCCGGCAGTCAAAGAAATATTAAAAACTGTTCTTCATCGTAAGACACCGTCAGATATCATAAAAAAATTCCTCTCAGTAATAATTCAGTGCAAAGAAGAATAGATGAAATGACAAAAGACGTTGAAATATCATTATGTGATTACTTAAAGACTTGCAAATTTCCATTCAACTCGATGAATCAACTCTACCAAATAACGAAGCTCTACTCTTATCATACGTACGATTTATAAAAGAAGAAAAAATTCATGAAGAGTTATTATTTGCTAAAAATTTGGAATCTGATACAAAGGGAGACTCTATATTTAATACCATGCAAAAGTTTTTTCAAGAGAAAGAAATTCCTATATGCAATATTTTGTCTGCTGCTACTGATGGTGCTCCAGCAATGACAGGGCGTCATAAGGGTTTCATAGCGCATTTGAAACAAGTAGTACCAAATGTACTCGCTGTACATTGTATTATTCATCGTCAGCATTTGGTTGCAAAAAATTTGAATGAACGTCTGCATACGTCGCTCCATTACGTTATTAAAGCAATCAATAAGATTAGAAGCAATTCATTGAATGACCGATTATTTGGTAAGCTTTGTAATGAAAATGATGAAGATTACAATCGCTTGCTGCTGCACACAGAAGTACGTTGGCTCTCTAAAGGTGTTTGTCTGAATCGTTTTTTCAATCTATTTGACTCAGTACTGGACTTTCTTGAAGACAGAGACGAAAAATTGCGCGAAAACCTGATTACGTCAAAAATGAAATCGCTTATTTGACAGACCTGTTTAAAATATTTAATCAAGTTAATTTACAATTGCAAGGTGATGAGTTGAATTTAATTAAAACAAAAAACGTCATAGCTGCTTTTGCGAGAAAACTTCTTCTATTCAAACGAAATCTAGGTAGTGGTGAATACAACCACTTTCCCACATTATCAGCAGTCTCTGCAAAACCGAAAGATTTACTTACTTACTGCCAACACTTTGAAGTTCTTCATGTTGATTTTACGGAGCGTTTCCAAGATATTTTAAACATGAATATACCGAGTTGGGTTTTAGATCCTTTCGCAAACACAGATACTGAAGAATCATCAAATTTGGAAGAGGAACTCTTAGAACTCACGACTAACGAAACACTCAAAGTAAAATTCAAACATGGATACCAAAAGTTCTGGGTTCAAAAATTAATACCAGTTCTCTACCCTGGATTGTGGGCAATAGTACAGAAGTTTTTAATCGCATTTCCTTCGTCCTATATGACTGAGCGTGGATTCAGTGCAGTAGCTAATTTACTGTCAAAGAAGAGGAACAGACTACACATCACTGAACGTGGTGATCTGCGATTGATTTTAACGAAATTGGAACCCGACATTAACAAATTGTTAACACTCCACCAGCCTCAATCATCTCATTAATTTTTTTATTTATTATTAATTTTGTGTTTATCTCATTATTTTTTATTTCTTATTGATTCTGTGTTTATTTTTAAAATTTTAATAAACAATTTTGTTGTACATTTGGTTGTCGTTTTATTAATTTCTGCTTTATGATTTTTAATAGATAAATAAACAGATAAATTAGGTACAGATAATATGCAACAATATTTTAATATTTCATATAAAATTAACTATTATGGACTAGGGGGGCGTTGAAATTTTTGTTCTCTTCTAAAGGGGGCGATGGTCCAGAAAAGGTTGGGAATCACTGGTGTAACAGAAGCGGTGGGACATCGCAGTGAACAAAATTGTGAAGTACACGAATAAAGTTCGACTTAGTTGACGGTGCATCGGTTACGATGACTATTTCTTTTTCTTGCAACTTTATTAACGGACACGGTCAACTGGGCGACGGCGAATGGGCGATGGTCATCTGGGCGATAGCCAAGTGTGCGCCAGACAATTGGCACAAAATAACAGAACAAATATGCAATGGAAATAAATAAATTTACCGTTTTATTTATTAAAATCACCATTCTTTTCTACTGATCTACTACCCGGTAAATTTAAATAATACTTTTTTGAGAAACAAGTTAAAAGAACGTTCTAAACATAAAATTTGAAAAATCTCGCTTATAATTAAGTTTATCTCTATTGTGTAGAATTACAAAATTGTATAGAAGTTACATTAAAATTTCCCACGCAAAAAATGAGTCAGCTAGTTAATAAATATTTTCGTTTATATCATATATCAAAATTTGTAGAATCATTTAAGAAGTAGATGGTTAAAAGAAAGTGGTTCGAAATTGATTTAAAAATGAAAAGGTATAATTGAAATACTTCTAACTCATTTATGAAAATGATTTACCCTTATACAAACTTATTTTAGATTCACGGTAAGTCCTACGAAAACGAATTTTTCGAATGATCAGTTCTTCGAAAAAATAATTTTTTTTAATTTATCGAAAAATAAAATATCGGAGGCAAATTCACGTAGGTAAGCTTAGGTCAAATTATGTCGTTAGGTCTGGATTAGTTTTAGTTTTTTTTTAATTATGTGGAAATACCTCACAACTCATAGTTCATAACTTATAACTCATACCTCATAATTCTTAACCATATTTATATTTATATCCATGGCCGAGTGGTTAGCGCTCTTGGCTATTGATCTAAGGGACCTGGGTTCGAGCCCCGGGCTTGGCTAATGATCTAAGAGACCTCGGGTTCGAGCCCCGGGTAAGGCATGGCTGTTTGTGTCGATTTTCTGCTGAGGGCCTGCCATCCTCTCAGACCTTCTACTGTGGCATATAAACTGACAGGCTCCTGTCAGACCTCTGTGGTCAAGCAGCTGCATGAGGGGGTATTTATATTATATATTATACAAATATTTACAAAAAAGAAAATTCCGCTAAATCCTATGTCTGCTAAGCGTTCAAAAATTTTTAAGTTTCTGTCGCACAAATGACGGTCGCCCAATTAACCGCCGCCCAGTTGGCTATCGCCCATAGTGAGTCGCCCCCTTGGCTATCGCCCATTTGACCGTCGCCCATAGTGAGTCGCCCACTTGGCTATCGCCCATTTGACCATCGCCCATAGTGAATCGTCCACTTGGCTATCACCATTTGACCATCGCCCATAGTGAGTCGCCCACTTGGCTATCGCCCATTTGACCATCGCCCATAGTGAGTCGCCCACTTGGCTATCGCCCATTTGACCATCGCTCATAGTGAGTCGCCCACTTGACTATCGCCCATTTGACCATCGCCCATATTGAGTCGCCCACTTGGCTATCGCCCATTTCACCATCGCTCATAGTGAGTCGCCCACTCGACTATCGCCCATTTGACCATCGCCCATAGTGAGTCGCCCACTTGGCTATCGCCCATTTGACCATCGCCCATAGTGAATCGTCCACTTGGCTATAACCATTTGACCATCGCCCATAGTGAGTCGCCCACTTGGCTATCGCCCATTTGACCATCGCTCATAGTGAGTCGTCCACTTGACTATCGCCCATTTGACCATCGCCCATAGTGAGTCGCCCACTTGACTATCGCCCATTTGACCATCGCTCATAGTGAGTCGTCCACTTGACTATCGCCCATTTGACCATCGCCCATAGTGAGTCGCCCACTTGACTATCGCCCATTTGACCATCGCCCATATTGAGTCTCCCACTTGGCTATCGCCCATTTGACCATCGCTCATAATGAGTCGCCCACTTGACTATCGCCCATTTGACCATCGCCCATAGTGAGTCGCCCACTTGGCTATCGCCCATTTGACCATCGACCATAGTGAGTCGCCCACTTGACTATCGCCCATTTGACCATCGCCCATAGTGAGTCGCCCACTTGGCTATCGTCCATTTGACCATCGCCCATAGTGAGTCGCCCACTTGGCTATCACCCATTTCACCATCGCCCATAGTGAGTCGCCCACTTGGCTATCGCCCATTTGACCATCGCCCATAGTGAGTCGCCCACTTGGCTATCACCCATTTGACCATCGCCCATAGTGAGTTGCCCACTTGGCTATCGCCCATTTGACCATCGCTCATAGTGAGTCGCCCACTTGACTATCGCCCATTTGACCATCGCCAATAGTGAGTCGCCCACTTGGCTATCGCCCATTTGACCATCGCCCATATTGAGTCGCCCACTTGGCTATCGCCCATTTGACCATCGCTCATAGTGAGTCGCCCACTTGACTATCGCCCATTTGACCATCGCCCATAGTGAGTCGCCCACTTGGCTATCGCCCATTTGACCATCGACCATAGTGAGTCGCCCACTTGGCTATCGTCCATTTGACCATCGCCCATAGTGAGTCGCCCACTTGGCTATCGCCCATTTGACCATCGCCCATAGTGAGTCGCCCACTTGGCTATCGCCCATTTGACCATCGCCCATAGTGAGTCGCCCACTTGGCTATCGTCCATTTGACCATCGCCCATAGTGAGTCGCCCACTTGGCTATCACCCATTTGACTATCGCCCATTTGACCATCGCCCATAGTGAGTCGCCCACTTGGCTATCGCCCATTTGACCATCGACCATAGTGAGTCGCCCACTTGGCTATCATCCATTTGACCATCGCCCATAGTGAGTCGCCCACTTGGCTATCACCCATTTGACCATCGCCCATAGTGAGTCGCCCACTTGGCTATCGCCCATTTGACCATCGCCCATAGTGAGTCGCCCACTTGGCTATCGTCCATTTGACCATCGCCCATAGTGAGTCGCCCACTTGGCTATCACCCATTTGACCATCGCCCATAGTGAGTCGCCCACTTGGCTATCGCCCATTTGACCATCGCTCATAGTGAGTCGCCCACTTGGCTATCGCCCATTTGACCATCGCCCATAGTGAGTCGCCCACTTGGCTATCGTCCATTTGACCATCGCCCATAGTGAGTCGCCCACTTGGCTATCACCCATTTGACCATCGCCCATAGTGAGTCGCCCACTTGGCTATCGCCCATTTGACCATCGCTCATAGTGAGTCGCCCACTTGACTATCGCCCATTTGACCATCGCCCATAGTGAGTCGCCCACTTGGCTATTGCCCATAGTGAGTCGCCCACTTGGCTATCGCCCATTTGACCATCGCCCATAGTGAGTCGCCCACTTGACTATCGCCCATTTGACCATCGCCCATTTGACCATCGCTCATAGTGAGTCGCCCACTTGACTATCGCCCATTTGACCATCGCCCATAGTGAGTCGCCCACTTGGCTGTCGCCCATTTGACCATCGACCATAGTGAGTCGCCCATTTGGCTATCGTCCATTTGACCATCGCCCATAGTGAGTCACCCACATGGCTATCGCCCATTTGACCATCGCCCATAGTGAGTCGCCCACTTGGCTATCGCCCATTTGACCGTCGCCCATAGTGAGTCGCCCACTTGGCTATCGTCCATTTGACCATCGCCCATAGTGAGTCGCCCACTTGGCTATCACCCATTTGACCATCGCCCATAGTGAGTCGCCCACTTGGCTATCGCCCATTTGATCATCGCTCATAGTGAGTCGCCCACTTGGCTATCGCCCATTTGACCATCGCCCATAGTGAGTCGCCCACTTGGCTATCGTCCATTTGACCATCGCTCATAGTGAGTCGCCCACTTGGCTATCGCCCATTTGACCATCGCCCATAGTGAGTCGCCCACTTGGCTATCGTCCATTTGACCATTGCCCATAGTGAGTCACCCACTTGGCTATCGCCCATTTGACCATCGACCATAGTGAGTCGCCCACTTGGCTATCGCCCATTTGACCATCGCCCATAGTGAGTCGCCCACTTGGCTATCGTCCATTTGACCATCGCCCATAGTGAGTCGCCCACTTGGCTATCACCCATTTGACCATCTCCCATAGTGAGTCGCCCACTTGGCTATCGCCCATTTGACCATCGCTCATAGTGAGTCGCCCACTTGACTATCGCCCATTTGACCATCGCACATATTGAGTCGCCCACTTGGCTATCACCCATTTGACCATCGCCCATAGTGAGTCGCCCACTTGGCTATCGCCCATTTGACCATCGCTCATAGTGAGTCGCCCACTTGGCTATCGCCCATTTGACCATCGCCCATAGTGAGTCGCCCACTTGGCTATCGTCCATTTGACCATCGCCCATAGTGAGTCGCCCACTTGGCTATCACCCATTTGACCATCGCCCATAGTGAGTCGCCCACTTGGCTATCGCCCATTTGACCATCGCTCATAGTGAGTCGCCCACTTGGCTATCGTCCATTTGACCATCGCCCATAGTGAGTCGCCCACTTGGCTATCACCCATTTGACCATCGCCCATAGTGAGTCGCCCACTTGGCTATCGCCCATTTGACCATCGCCCATAGTGAGTCGCCCACTTGACTATCGCCCATTTGACCATCTCCCATATTGAGTCGCCCACTTGGCTATCGCTCATTTGACCATCGCTCATAGTGAGTCGCACACTTGACTATCGCCCATTTGACCATCGCCAATAGTGAGTCGCCCACTTGGCTATCGCCCATTTGACCATCGACCATAGTGAGTCGCCCACTTGGTTATCGTCCATTTGACCATCGCCCATAGTGAGTCGCCCACTTGGCTATCACCCATTTGACCATCGCCCATAGTGAGTTGCCCACTTGGCTATCACCCATTTGACCATCGCTCATAGTGAGTCGCCCACTTGACTATCGCCCATTTGACCATCGCCCATAGTGAGTCGCCCACTTGGCTATTGCCCATAGTGAGTCGTCCACTTGGCTATCGCCCATTTGACCATCGCCCATAGTGAGTCGCCCACTTGACTATCGCCCCTTTGACCATCGCCCATATTGAGTCGCCCACTTGGCTATCGCCCATTTGACCATCGCTCATAGTGAGTCGCCCACTTGACTATCGCCCATTTGACCATCGCCCATAGTGAGTCGCCCACTTGGCTATCACCCATTTGACCATCGCCCATAGTGAGTCGCCCACTTGGCTATCGCCCATTTGACCATCGCTCATAGTGAGTCGCCCACTTGGCTATCGCCCATTTGACCATCGCCCATAGTGAGTCGCCCACTTGGCTATCGTCCATTTGACCATCGCTCATAGTGAGTCGCCCACTTGGCTATCGCCCATTTGACCATCGCCCATAGTGAGTCGCCCACTTGGCTATCGTCCATTTGACCATCGCCCATAGTGAGTCACCCACTTGGCTATCGCCCATTTGACCATCGACCATAGTGAGTCGCCCACTTGGCTATCGCCCATTTGACCATCGCCCATAGTGAGTCGCCCACTTGGCTATCGTCCATTTGACCATCGCCCATAGTGAGTCGCCCACTTGGCTATCACCCATTTGACCATCGCCCATAGTGAGTCGCCCACTTGGCTATCGCCCATTTGACCATCGCCCATAGTGAGTCGCCCACTTGGCTATCGTCCATTTGACCATCGCCCATAGTGAGTCGCCCACTTGGCTATCACCCATTTGACCATCGCCCATAGTGAGTCGCCCACTTGGCTATCGCCCATTTGACCATCGCTCATAGTGAGTCGCCCACTTGGCTATCGCCCATTTGACCATCGCCCATAGTGAGTCGCCCACTTGGCTATCGTCCATTTGACCATCGCCCATAGTGAGTCGCCCACTTGGCTATCACCCATTTGACCATCGTTCATAGTGAGTCGCCCACATGACTATCGCCCATTTGACCATCGCCCATAGTGAGTCGCCCACTTGGCTATTGCCCATAGTGAGTCGCCCACTTGGCTATCGCCCATTTGACCATCGCCCATAGTGAGTCGCCCACTTGACTATCGCCCATTTGACCATCGCCCATATTGAGTCGCCCACTTGGCTATCGCCCATTTGACCATCACTCATAGTGAGTCGCCCACTTGACTATCGCCCATTTGACCATCGCCCATAGTGAGTCGCCCACTTGGCTATCACCCATTTGACCATCGCCCATAGTGAGTCGCCCACTTGGCTATCGCCCATTTGACCATCGCTCATAGTGAGTCGCCCACTTGGCTATCGCCCATTTGACCATCGCCCATAGTGAGTCGCCCACTTGGCTAACGCCCATTTGACCATCGCCAATAGTGAGTCGCCCACTTGGCTATCGCCCATTTGACCATCGACCATAGTGAGTCGCCCACTTGGCTATCGTCCATTTGACCATCGCCCATAGTGAGTTGCCCACTTGGCTATCACCCATTTGACCATCGCTCATAGTGAGTCGCCCACTTGACTATCGCCCATTTGACCATCGCCCAGAGTGAGTCGCCCACTTGGCTATTGCCCATAGTGAGTCGTCCATTTGGCTATCGCCCATTTGACCATCGCCCATAGTGAGTCGCCCACTTGACTATCGCCCCTTTGACCATCGCCCATATTGAGTCGCCCACTTGGCTATCGCCCATTTGACCATCGCTCATAGTGAGTCGCCCACTTGACTATCGCCCATTTGACCATCGCCCATAGTGAGTCGCCCACTTGGCTATCACCCATTTGACCATCGCCCATAGTGAGTCGCCCACTTGGCTATCGCCCATTTGACCATCGCTCATAGTGAGTCGCCCACTTGGCTATCGCCCATTTGACCATCGCCCATAGTGAGTCGCCCACTTGGCTATCGTCCATTTGACCATCGCTCATAGTGAGTCGCCCACTTGGCTATCGCCCATTTGACCATCGCCCATAGTGAGTCGCCCACTTGGCTATCGTCCATTTGACCATCGCCCATAGTGAGTCACCCACTTGGCTATCGCCCATTTGACCATCGACCATAGTGAGTCGCCCACTTGGCTATCGCCCATTTGACCATCGCCCATAGTGAGTCGCCCACTTGGCTATCGTCCATTTGACCATCGCCCATAGTGAGTCGCCCACTTGGCTATCACCCATTTGACCATCGCCCATAGTGAGTCGCCCACTTGGCTATCGTCCATTTGACCATCGCCCATAGTGAGTCGCCCACTTGGCTATTGCCCATAGTGAGTCGCCCACTTGGCTATTGCCCATAGTGAGTCGCCCACTTGGCTATCGCCCATTTGACCATCGCCCATAGTGAGTCGCCCACTTGACTATCGCCCATTTGACCATCGCCCATATTGAGTCGCCCACTTGGCTATCGCCCATTTGACCATCGCCCATAGTGAGTCGCCCACTTGGCTATCGTCCATTTGACCATCGCCCATAGTGAGTCGCCCACTTGGCTATCGCCCATTTAACCATCGCCCATAGTGAGTCGCCCACTTGGCTATCGCCCATAGTGAGTCGCCCACTTGGCTATCACCCATTTGACCATCGCCCATAGTGAGTCGCCCACTTGGCTATCGTCCATTTGACCATCGCTCATAGTGAGTCGCCCACTTGGCTATCGCCCATTTGACCATCGCCCATAGTGAGTCGCCCACTTGGCTATCACCCATTTGACCATCGCCCATAGTGAGTCGCCCACTTGGCTATCGCCCATTTGACCATCGCTCATAGTGAGTCGCCCACTTGGCTATCGCCCATTTGACCATCGCCCATAGTGAGTCGCCCACTTGGCTATCGTCCATTTGACCATCGCCCATAGTGAGTCGCCCACTTGGCTATCACCCATTTGACCATCGCCCATAGTGAGTCGCCCACTTGGCTATCGCCCATTTGACCATCGTTCATAGTGAGTCGCCCACATGACTATCGCCCATTTGACCATCGCCCATAGTGAGTCGCCCACTTGGCTATTGCCCATAGTGAGTCGCCCACTTGGCTATCGCCCATTTGACCATCGCCCATAGTGAGTCGCCCACTTGACTATCGCCCATTTGACCATCGCCCATATTGAGTCGCCCACTTGGCTATCGCCCATTTGACCATCGCTCATAGTGAGTCGCCCACTTGGCTATCGCCCATTTGACCATCGCCCATAGTGAGTCGCCCACTTGGCTATCGTCCATTTGACCATCGCCCATAGTGAGTCGCCCACTTGGCTATCACCCATTTGACCATCGCCCAGAGTGAGTCGCCCACTTGGCTATCGCCCATTTGACCATCGTTCATAGTGAGTCGCCCACATGACTATCGCCCATTTGACCATCGCCCATAGTGAGTCGCCCACTTGGCTATCGCCCATTTGACCATCGCCCATAGTGAGTCGCCCACTTGACTATCGCCCATTTGACCATCGCCCATATTGAGTCGCCCACTTGGCTATCGCCCATTTGACCATCACTCATAGTGAGTCGCCCACTTGACTATCGCCCATTTGACCATCGCCCATAGTGAGTCGCCCATTTGACCATCGACCATAGTGAGTCGCCCACTTGGCTATCGTCCATTTGACCATCGCCCATAGTGAGTCACCCACATGGCTATCGCCCATTTGACCATCGCCCATAGTGAGTCGCCCACTTGGCTATCGCCCATTTGACCGTCGCCCATAGTGAGTCGCCCACTTGGCTATCGTCCATTTGACCATCGCCCATAGTGAGTCGCCCACTTGGCTATCACCCATTTGACCATCGCCCATAGTGAGTCGCCCACTTGGCTATCGCCCATTTGACCATCGCTCATAGTGAGTCGCCCACTTGGCTATCGCCCATTTGACCATCGCCCATAGTGAGTCGCCCACTTGGCTATCGTCCATTTGACCATCGCTCATAGTGAGTCGCCCACTTGGCTATCGCCCATTTGACCATCGCCCATAGTGAGTCGCCCACTTGGCTATCGTCCATTTGACCATTGCCCATAGTGAGTCACCCACTTGGCTATCGCCCATTTGACCATCGCCCATAGTGAGTCGCCCACTTGGCTATCGCCCATTTGACCATCGCCCATAGTGAGTCGCCCACTTGGCTATCGTCCATTTGACCATCGCCCATAGTGAGTCGCCCACTTGGCTATCACCCATTTGACCATCTCCCATAGTGAGTCGCCCACTTGGCTATCGCCCATTTGACCATCGCTCATAGTGAGTCGCCCACTTGACTATCGCCCATTTGACCATCGCCCATAGTGAGTCGCCCACTTGGCTATCGCCCATCTGACCATCGCCCATAGTGAGTCGCCCACTTGGCTATTGCCCATAGTGAGTCGCCCACTTGGCTATCGCCCATTTGACCATCGCCCATAGTGAGTCGCCCAATTGTCGCGTACCGTGATACTCAAGCAGATCACCATATTTCAGAGCTAGGTTTCCCGAAGAAAATTCGAACATGCGACTGAACCGACAAATATTTAATATGCACTTTTTTTGTCACCCATATTCGCACTCTTCCATTCACAGAAACTTCTGGTCCTGGACGTTTTCCTGGAACTTCTTGGCAACTTGCCATCTGAACCAAAGGAAGAAGCAGAAAACGTTAAAGGAGTAAGAGATTTAATCGACATTTTTCAGAACTTTAAAAAAAAATTAGGTTTTTCACTTTTTTTTAAATAAAAAGCATTAAAATATACATCATCATCATCATCATCATCCTCAAGCAGCCATGGGCTACGGAGGTCCAACCAGACCACGCAGTTTACTTCTCCAAGCATATCTGTCCTGAGCTACATCTGCTGCATCCGGCCAGTGCACACCAATTCTAACAAGGTCCTGTTTGACATTGTCTGCCCACCGCATCCTAGGTCTCCCCCTCCTTCTGAGGCCTTTAGGCACACTGTTCATAACCCTATTCGCCAATCTATAATTATCCATATGGGCAACATGGCCAAACCAGCGGAGTCTCTCTCTGCACAATATGCTGCTTAAAAGAGGTTGCAGACTCCTTTGCCTAACCTCATCATTAGTTACAAAGTTAAACCACCTAATACCCAAGATACTGCGTAAGCATCTAGAATCAAAAGCATCTAGTTTCCTGTTATCTTGTTTACACAGTGTCCAAGTTTCACTACCATAACTAACCCTAGAAAGAACCAAACTATTATATAGTCTAATTTTAGTCTTTAGGTGTATACGCCTATTTCACCACAATCTCCATAGATTCTTAAAAGTCCCGGCAGCAATACCTATTCGTCTGTTAATCTCATGCCGCACATCACCAGTATCAGTTACATAGCTCCCAAGATAATTAAACTGTGACACCTGCTCAAGACTGCAACCATTCAGATTAACTGAATCACAACTTGCCTGACCAATTTTCATCACTTTAGTTTTCTCTCTGTTTATAACCAAACCTACTGTACTCCCAGTCTCATCAACAGTTCGAATGAAAGAGTTCATCTCATCAACATCATTTGCCAAAAGGGCTAAAGCCCATTTAAGGCCAAAAGCTTTCCCTTGAAGTGAATTTCGCATAACATAATCAACAACCAAACTAAAGAGAAAAGGAGACAAAATGCACCCTTGTCGAACACCAGAAGTAATGCTAAACCAATTGCTACAAGACTTACCAACTCTCACACATGACTCAGTGTTATTATAGAGAGCTTATGTTAACTAACTTGTCTGGTATACCATATGATCTCACAATCAACCACAAATTATGACGATCAACAGAGTCGAAAGCCTTTTTGAAATCAACAAAGCTAGCAACCAAAGGTTTCTGAAACTCTAAACATTTCTCAAGAATCTGCCTAAGTGAAAATATCTGATCTACACATCCCCTACCACTTCTGAATCCACATTGCTCATCACGCAATTGCCTGTCAACCAGATTATTAATTCTATTAAGCACAATCATGGAAAGAACTTTACCTGGAACAGAGAGTAGGCTGATACCCCTATAGTTATCACAAGAACTGCGATCACCTTTTTTGAAAATAGGGATAATAATAGCTCTGGTAAAATCTTTAGGAACCATGCCTTTATCATAAAAGTTATTCAAAATTTCAGTCATCCTAGTGATAACCAAAACATTCCCAGCTCTGAGCATTTCTGTAGTAATTTCATCTACCCCTGGGGATTTATGAAGTTTCAGTTTAGAGATAGCCAAACTAACTTCAGATTGTGTTATAGGGCCAACATTAAAGCTGCCAATGTATCTATCATCATTACAAAACAATGGGAGTAGAACTAACCACATTGTTTAGAACATCACTGAAATGCTCAGCCCACCTAGCCATGAGAGAATCCTCACCTTCTATAACCTTACCTTGTTTATCCTTCAATTCCTGTATGCCTGTCCGTTTTCTACCACATAAAACATTAACTATCTGGTACAGCTCTCTGCTGTTGTGCTGCCTAACCGCTTCCTCAGCTTTGTCAGCCAAGCTATCAAGCCAAAGATTTTTATCAGTAGCTAACTGATCCTTTACACGTTTATTAAGCTCTCTGTAATCTTTTCTATTAGGACTAGTAGGGTACTGATTAAGGACATTCCTGCAATTCCTTCTTTCTGAAATAAGCTCAATTGCCTTGTCACTTAAATAATTTACATTCTTTATATAATTGATTTTTACCTCTCAAATATTAACAAAATGAAAAGTTCTTATTAATAAGAAGAATAAAACGTTTTAAGTAATAGATACAGCTGGTTAAATATTATTTATTATTTTTAATTTATACAAGATATTAACAAACTGAATCAAAAAAGACACTCAAAGGACAATGAACTTTCTTCAAAGAGATTTTACGTTTATAGATTAATGAAAAGAGTTGGTAATATTATATCCCACTCAATGCACTCTTGAACAACTTCAGTTTCTGGAAAGCACCTCTATTGCACACGCCCCAAGTTGGGAGTGGTTGGGTTGGGTTGTTTTACCTCTGAGCGGCACTTTTTTGCACACCATGGGCTAAATGGCCAGGGCACATGGACCCCAAAGGTACAGAGAAGGTTGGGGGAGGGGACCCACTGGAACAGCTGTTGGGAGACAGATGGTAGCCTTCCGTCAAGGCCATCCAGCGTGTTCTTTAACGTGCACAGGGTATGGCTCTCCCGCACACGGGGCCACGGCTTAACGTCCCATCCGACGGACGGCGGCCTTTCCAAACCCATCGGTGTCCCCTACTGACCGTGGGCAGGGCGGGGAATTTTGCGGAGATAAATCTCAATGCTGACCCAGCTGGGACTCGAACCTGGGAACTACAGATTACGAGCCTGGCGCGCTACCGACTGAAACACCCCCGCCCCTTTCTTTCCCAATGGACGAGATAGAACATTGCTTTGGCGGAATACCAGAAAGGTGTGGAAGTCGCACCATAGCCGCTTGAAAAAATATTTAACTACCAATGTATATTTATATTAAATGACATAAAAATGTAATTCACTCTAATTGAATATATCAAAACACTCGGAAAATATAATTCGTTTTTCAAAGAGGAACAACAGGAAGATTGCTAAAATAATTATAATTTAATTTCGAGTTCAAATCAAATGAGACATCCATTTTTGGGAAGTGAAGGGTTGCGATCAAGCTTCCAATTTTCATCAGGGTTTATAAACAAATCAAATGAAAATTGAATTTTTCTGTGTGCAGACTGAAACGAAGCTCGGATTACCAAAGTTGCAACTTACCATAGCTAACGTTATAACGACATAAAATGAAATATTTCATTTTTTCAGTTTAGGTAATCAAGACGGAGCCACTGGTGCGACTGCTCCATCTTTCTGGTATCATATGCATTTCCCAGATTCGAGTCCCAGCTGGGCCAACATTGAGTTTATCTCCGCAAAACTTCTCGCCCTGTCCTCGGTCAGTAGGGGACATCGATGGGTTTGGAAAGGCTGTCCCTCAGATGTACGTTAAGCCGTGGTCCCGTGACCGGGAGAGAGCCATGCCCTGCAAACTTTAAAGAACACGCTGGAGAGCCTTGACAGGAAGCTATCATCTGTTTTCTAACAACCGTCCAATGGGTTCATTCCCACTAACCTCCTCCTCCCTCAGGATACTAGTGACTTGGTTATTTACCCCCATTATATTCAGCTCAAAGATAAAACAATCCAACTCCGGTATCAGAGCACCGAGTAAAAGGAAACATTCAAAGTGTAAGCCTTGTCACATCTCCGTCTGCTCAGTTAACACAGGGGACGGGGGTGGCTCAGTCGGTAGCGCGCCAGGCACGTAATCTGTAGGTCCCAGGTTCGAGTCCCAGCTGGGTCAGGGTTGAGATTTATCTCCGCAAAATTCCCCGCCCTGCCCACGCTCAGTAGGGGACACCGATGGGTTTGGAAAGGTCGCCGTCCGTCGGATGGGACGTTAAGCCGTGGCCTCGTGAGCGGGAGAACCATACCCTGTGCACGTTAAAGAACACGCTGGATGGCCTTGACGGGAGGCTACCATCTGTCTTCCAACAGCTGTTCCAGTGGGTCCCCTCCCCCAACCTTCTCTGAGCCTTCGGGGTCCATGTGACCTGGTCATTTAGCCCATGGTGTGCAAAAAAGTGCTGCTCAGAGGTAAAACAACCAAATCAGTTAACACACGATGTTATAGTAACAGAACACATGAGAAATAACTCCTGAACTAAAGTATAGTCAAATAAACCAATCTTCTGAGCGTCCAATGCCCGACATACCAGAAGGATATTGGCTAAACAAATAGGACAAATATGCACTACATATATTCACTACGGCATAAACACATAAACCCCTGACTAGGTAAACGGCATATTAAGAGTTGGGCAGAAGTCAGGATATCAAGATTACTTCACAGAAGTCAGGATATCAAGATTACTTCACAGAAGTCAGGATATCAAGATCACCACAGGCAGCGCCAACAACCCGTTTATTAGTCCTGATGCTTAGGAAACTTCACTTGACTGAGCACGATTTCACTCTGCTGCATGAAGTTGCTCCTTCACTCTGCTGAATGAAGTTGCTCCTTCACTCTGCTGATTGAAGTTGCTCCTTCACTCTGCTGATTAAAGTTGCTCCTTCACTCTGCTGATTGAAGTTGCTCCTTCATTCTGCTGCTTGAAGTTGCTCCTTCACTCTGCTGATTGAGATACTGGCTGGCGTAGGCTTCACACAACGACGTCACCAAGCACTAACGAGAAGAGACGAATGATAAAAGTCCACAGAAAAGAATCGCTTCTCGACGTTTAAGCTGGGTAAACAAATTATTCATTGTTTCGTACAACAAACGCCTTCGACTGGCTTGTTACGAATAGCAAAAATATAATATTATGGCAACAGTCGCGAATAGCAAATATATATATATATTTGGCAACGCTATGAAGAACTTCGTTCTTTACAGCGTTGCCAATGGCATACTCAGAAACTTCCAATGGAAGTTGACATGTTTCAATATATTTTTTTCTTTAAATGGCAAGCTCGATGCTCGAACATTTTGGAGATTTTCCTAGAAAAAATATGTTAGGCAGGGATAAAATCCAAAGCTTTCCTCCTCCAAACACACACACTTGCGTACACCTAGGGTTACCAACCATCCCGTATTCTCAATATTTTTCCCCTTGCCGTACGAACTGCATATGGGAAGGTTTGAATAAAGCTAAATCGATCTGACCGAGAGTACTACCGATCACGTGACGTGCATTAGGTCGAATATAAGAATTGAGCCTTAGTAACAAAGCAAACTCCACTATTTATAATAGCAGAAACTCTCTCGAATTCAGATGAAGAATCATCAAACAATTTTGGTTAACCCTTTCAGGACCATAAGGTTTCTAAGAGTAAATATTAGTATGTAACTGTTTATTTTAGTTTGTTTAGATGTAAAATAAATAAAAATCATAAGAAAAATACATAACAATGTGTAGTTTTTTTGGAATTTTATGGGGAATATTTTTCCCAATGGACTATAAAGGTAACACAAATTATAGTTAGGCTTATTATGCAATGTCTTTTATTTATTGGTTTATTAGAACAAAATGTTAACTAAAATAATGCAAAATTATGAAATAAAATTACTATGCAAAATGATGTGCTAATTATGATATTCTGCGAAGCAATTTCTTTTGGTAGTGAGGCAAAGATGGACATTGCACATAGTACATATATTATGCGTCCTGACAGTTCTTTTTTTTTCTAAACATTCCCGTTTACGTAATTGCGTTCGGCATACGTTCTATTTTGACATTCTGTATAAAAAATGCAGATAAGGTTATAATTAAATACGACAATCACCAATTTTAAAAGGGGAAAAATGTTTCCCTTGGTCGTGAAAGGGTTAACTGCTCAAGGAATGATCTTTGTTGATCGCGCATGAGCAATATGTGCCGAAGTTAACCTCTCATCACAGATGTAAGATATTTTGACGTGGAAAGTATAATTAATATATTTAATCGGAATGGAAAAAATTAATGGTAATAAGATCTTTTTGGAATCTTGAATTTTTAAAAGCAATATTCAAAGTATAATATTTATAGGACTGGAAATTTTTTAAATGAAAATTGAATTTTCATTTCTGTTATCATTTTTGTTTTATTAAAATTCATATTTAAAATATGCTGTGGACTGCAAATTACTAATAATAGAAACGGAGGCTAAAACAATAACACTTCACCACCATATAGCCAGACACTGATGGGCTTCGAACCGCCGCCATCACCCGGATGCGAGAATAAGCCATCGCTCCATGTAAAGAGAATGGAAGTTGATGCATTCTGTAGGATACCAGGTTGAAAATGATTTTCTCAGAATCAGATACCGACTGTGGCTGTGTTGACTGTTTTTTTTTTCGTTAGCCGCACTTTAACATGGTGGGAAATGCTGCCTTCAGCAGAATGGAACAATAATCCTTTTACTACAATACCATCCCAAAAATGCGAAGATTTTAAACAGACTTGTCCGACCAAAACTATTCCTTCTTTTGCAATATCTCTTTCCGGGGTCTACCGACACTGGAAGCAAGGGGAAGGCGATCGCCCTAGGCGCTACGGCACAGGGGGCGCTGAGGACCCCAATGTCGTTTATTATATATTCGTTTAAATATAAAAATTTATAGCAGGCAAGCAGTGTGGGATTTTCCATAGGGCAGGTTAGGTACCAACATAAGAGGGCACCTTATGATTTGTTTAAATGACAACAAAAGTATGTGGGTTCAGTTCTTAGAAGGAGTAAAAATAAAAATCCATAGTAAAAATGAAATTAAAGAGCGATTTGCTCTCTGTCTTTAAAGTACACTCTCTGCTGACAATCGAAAGTGAAGTTTTAAAAGAATACGGATTATGAGAATATAAAACAAGTTACCAAAAAAAAAGTATAGGGATACTTCCATATTTTTGTGAATAGAAAACGTCATTTAAAGTTCTCTAACTCCGAAAATAAGCTCCTTTTACAGAGAAATGCAACAGGGTTGGGTTGTTTTACCTCTGAGCGGCACTTTTTTTTCACACAATGGGCTAAATGGCCAGGTCACAAAGACCCCGAAGGCTAAGAGAGGGTTGGGGGAAGGGACCCACTGGAACGACTGTTGGGAGACAGATGGTAGCCTCGTGTCAAAACCATTCAGCGTGTTCTTTAACGTGCACAGCGTATGGCTCTCCCGCATACGGAACAACGTCTTAACGTCCCATCCGACGGACGTGCCCTTTCCACGCCCATTGGTATACCCTACTGACGGAGAGCAGGATGGGAAGTTTTGTGGAAATAAATCTCAACGCTGGCTCAGTCGGGATTCGAACCTGGGAATTGCAGATTACGGGTCTGGAGTACTACCAACTGAGCCATCCCCGCCCCACATAGCCAAGGAGATTTCCTCGACGATCAGTGAATAGCTACGGTAAAAGGACAAACTCGCTTAAGAATTTCATTGTGGAGGTGGCAAGCAAGGAAACGATGAATCACAACTCATTTCTCGATCACTTTATGATTCGTGGATCCTGATTTTTCGTTCTTCGCTAAGTGTACGATCTGAGCTTGAGTTACTACGTCCCAGCTGGGTCAGCGTTGAGATTTATCTCTGCAAAATTCCCCGCCCTGCCCACCGTCAGTAGGGGACACCGATGGGCTTGGAAAAGCCGCCGTCCGTCGGATGGGACGTTAAGCCGTGGCCCCGTGTGCGGGAGAGCTATACCCTGTGCACGTTAAAGAACACGCTGGATGGCCTTGACGGGAGGCTACCATCTGTCTCCCAACAGCTGTTCCAGTGGGTCCCCTCCCCCAACCTTCTCTGAGCCTTCGGGGTCCATGTGACCTGGCCATTTAGGTCATGGTGTGCAAAAAAGTGCCGCTCAGAGGTAAAACAACCCAAACAACTAAGAGTAAGGAATTCGAAAAAATTCCCT
Source organism: Ryuthela nishihirai (assembly GCA_038380435.1). Lineage (NCBI taxonomy): Eukaryota > Metazoa > Arthropoda > Arachnida > Araneae > Heptathelidae > Ryuthela > Ryuthela nishihirai. The sequence goes on along the minus strand of JAWZYU010000007.1, from coordinate 84,017,653 downwards.
TTAAATACTAAATATTGTTGAAAATCGTGATTTGGTGGATATTTTCTATTTTTTTTTATTTTTGGTGACGTTTTGCTAAAAAAAAGGCCTTATTTTATGGTAAGGGAACTTCTCAATATAACTTTCCCTTCGCATAGAAGGAAAGATACCAATACTTTTGGTAATTTTGCATATTTATTCATTCCCAGAGTAAAAAATATCGAGGAAGGAAAATGTCTGAATTAGGGTTGAAGAATAATCGAAAATTTCAAAGCCGGGTTTTAATTAATCTGTTTTTTAAAAATCGGTTTAAACCGGTTTTCACCAAAACGTATAGTAATTTTTAAAAGCCAAAATGAAAGGTACTGACTTTAACTCTTAACAAGCATAGCTTATCGACTATTTTTTGGTCAAAAAAAATGCAGCATCATACGCATGCATATGAAAAAGAAAATGACACATTTGAAATTGACATATTTTATTTTAGTCAAAATAATACATCATTCAAACAATTTAAAATTTAAAAAAGTTAATAAAAAGTCTATACTTAGAAAACAAAATTAAATCTTTTGTAAAAAATTATGAAGAATTAAATTAAAATTAATTTCTATTATGGGAAGAAACATTGAAATTAAAATTTTTAACAGAAACATTTATCTAGAAAACAATAAATAGACTCTTCTTGTAAGAAAAAATATAAAATGAAATTTAGATTTTATCGCTATGTTGCAAATGAAATCTTAAGAAAAAAGGGCATTATGGGTTTTATCTGTCTTTCTTGAACGAAGCTTAGATAAAAAAAAAAGCCCGCAGCTGAAAAGCCTCTTTCTGATTCAACAGTCGTTGGTTTAACGGTAAGTAACGCATTATGTAAAAACTCTAAATTTTAACTCTTTTTTTTTTAATATGGCTGCAAAGTATTTAAATTCATCGTTGACATTATAATCTCTGGAGTCTTTCATAGACAGCATTTCTAATTTATTCATTTCTCTCAAACACTCGTGCATTAAGTCGTCATCTTCGTTAGTTTTAGCAATGCTAGCTGCATCTTGCTCTTCTGACTCTACGTTATGATCTACCTCGATGGCTTGCCATTCATTAGGAATAAGCCAAGAAGTGTATGTTCTGCGATTTTCTTTACTGTTTGCCTGGATAATAAAGGGAATAAATCTGACGATTCATTTTTAAAATTCTCTTAATTGGTTAAATACCTCAAAAATGGGTGATCAAGACTTCCTTTTGTCGTCTTGATGAATAGCGTTTGAGAGGCATTCTTTGAGATTGGCAGCAATAGGATTTTCCTTATTGTCTAGTTTCTTAAGGCAAATTTTCATAAGCATCTCATCTTTAAGTAAAGTTGCTTCTTCAGTGCATAGAAACTTCAAAACAAATTCAAGTGGACGAAGAGTTCCAGCGACGTTATCTAACAAATTTTTGAGGATGAATTCCATTCATCCTCAAAAACATTTTCAGTTTAAGTTAGTACTCGTAGAGCCCTTAGGAATGCAAAAGAAGGTGAAAAAAAAACAGTTCCTTAGCTTTAGAAAACGTTCAATCATAGAAAGGAGACTATTCCACCGTGTCTTGCAGCCTAAAATAAGCTTCTTTCCTTCTCCTTGAATTCCTCCTTTACGAAATATTGAAGCCTGTCATTATTCAAAGGAGATTCGCGAAACATTCGGCAGATTTTTTCTGACTTTCTTCATTACTCTCAAATAATCTGCACTAAGTCGCGTGCCTCATTTGTGTCAATACTTATCTCAAACATGGGATCCAAATATAGGCTTTGATTAACATCATACTCATCTTCATTTAAGTCTTCATCATCATCTTCAATATCAACATCCTTCTTCATTGACACTTTTATTAGCTTTGGAATACAAAATATCTGAAACTGTTAAATGAATGCAATGCGCAATATACTGTTGGTGAACTGAAGTTATTTCCTTACCAAATTTAGCCATTACGGCTGCTCAAATCTGTCGTACATCTGACAGCATGTGTATTAAAATCTAAACCCAAACTCTTCTAATATTTTGCTAACTATCTTTACAATTCTGGTGCAGTTTAGAGAGTTAGATATTTTAATCATGCCCAGAGACCAATGCTGATTCTATCTCTTAAGAACATTTATATTCATGTATCATACATTTTGTACTCATCTAAAGTCAATGAGAAACGGATAATTTTACTCGCTTGTTCCTTAAAAAAGCCAATTAGCTCTTGTTTCTTTTTCTCATAAATACTAAACAGCAACTTTCTTACATCAATATGGGATGCTGGGTGAGGTTTGTCATATTTAGTTTTCTGTAAATTCTCTTGAATATATTTACTATTAGCAATGCAAATGAAAATTTAATCCATCAGCACTAGCAGGTCTCGAAATGTTTTCTTCAACAGACTTCCTTTGCATATATTGGCCAAAGTCTTTTGCTTCTTGAATGCAGAAGAATCACTTCCGTTGATGCTAATACCATGAACATTTTGAACGTGCGAATTCAAAGTTGACGTTGACCCTCCACAACACTTTAGTCTTGTTTGCATTTCTTGCATTCACAGTTTCTTTTGTTTTACGCACAAAATAATCTCATATTTTATATCTATTCGACATATTCCACAAATTTATAAGGGGTTTCGATTATTGAATGAATAAAATCCAAGAATTAAAGTTTGAAATCGACACTGAACATTCCAAAATATGTTCCATTAGTCGACTGACTCTACACAACACTCTATATGATGAAACAAACTAAAGATTGAGTTTCCAAGTAGGCAAAAATTATACTGAAGAGCAGTTGCCAGTTTGCCACAAATCAAATTAGTAGATAATGTATTCAAAGTTGCAATTTCTTTACCATGTTTAAATTACTGCATTGTAATTTCCAAAGCACCACAGTTATTTTTAATTAATATTTAAAATACGAAACTATTGCATTGCATTCTATTTCAAAAAATGATGACACGTAGGCATTCATTCTCTCCCTCACTCTCTCTATATACATAAATAAAAAAATAAATACCCCCTCAAGCAGCTGCTTGCCACAGAGGTCTGACAGGAGCCTGTCAGTTTATTTGCCACAGTAGAAGATCTGAGAGGATGGCAGGACCTCAGTAGAAAACAACACGAACATCCATGCCTTACCCGGGGCTCGAACCCAGGTCCCGTAGATCAGTAGCCATGCGCGCTAACCACTCGGCCACGGGATGGCATATACATACATATATACAATATTTAAAACTGGAACGGAACTTTCCTGTGTACATTCTTTCATTATTTGAATGACCTTAAAATCTGTTCATTTCCACATTTTTTTTCTTTCTCCCTCTCTTGCTAAAGAAAACATCATGAAAAATAAAATTCAGCATTATTTTAGCCAAATCAAAAAATCAATCTAAAAAACCAATTTTTTGTTTCGATTTTTGGAAAATTTTTAAAAACCTGTTGAAACCTCAACACTAGTCTGAATAGAATAATTGATTTTTAAATCAAATGCACATTGAATACTATATATCATGTTACATATAATATTTATTACTTTAATTTTGCAGTATTTGGTAACAAAACTATTACAGAATACCTGGAATTACCAATTTCATGGATGTAAGCTCAAAAAAATCTTCTAGAAAATTGAAAATCATAACATATTTAAATTTGTATTACCACTCTTTGTGCTTCAGTGCGCTTGAGGTTTAAATCCAGGCTCTTTAGACAAGTAAGTTTTAAAATATATAAGGCAATAAAAATTATAACACACAATCAAATTTTTTACAATTGCAAAAATTTGAAGACGGGTGGGGCGTCGAAATTTTTCCCCCCGGTTCCTTTCTCTTAAGGTAGAAAAGCAAATGCTTGAGAGGTTTTCATTCTGTTGTCTTTAAAAATTTCTGAGTTCAAGCCGCACTATTCAGAAAAAAAGGAAGCGTAAATTGAAAGAAAAATAAAAACAGCTGTTAACTCAGTATTCCAAAAACATGTTAATTAAATCCTCCATAGATCGAAAGCCAACAGTGTTATTATCACTATTATTACTTTGCATAATCGTTTACTGTATGCTTTGCAACATATAAATTCCATGTATGAATGCATTCCGTCCATTCCATAGGTAAGCAAGGCCTCTGAAGCGCGAAACTTTAATTATGACTACCCTGTATATGGCGCAAAAATGTTCAATTAGGAAATAAGTCACATAATAAAGTCGAAGAAAACTGTTTTTACACCACTTGCATTTATCGATCGTACTGAAGTGTAAAATCTATCATTAACAGTAATATTCGTGACTGAATTTATTTTATATTTGCACCATATACGAGAAAGAAAAATAATGAAAATTATTCCCAACTTGTACTGACTTTCTCATTAGCGTACGTACTTTACTGAGACCGAAGTCAGTACTGACTACTGCCTCAACGCTAACACAACACACACTGTTTGGCCACTGGAAGACTAAATAGCTCCCTAACTGCTGTACCAGTTAAGCCTTTAGTATGTATTTTCAATTATGAACAAATGTAGTTAGAAAAGAATTATAAAATCAACTTTCTTTAATTCGAATCTCTTTATCTCGAATTTCTCGTTAACTCATTTTTTTTTAATTCCCAGCCGAATTCATGTTGGGGCGCGGGTGACTCAGTAGGTAGCGCGCCAGGCTCGTAATCTGTAGTTCCCAGGTTCGAGTCCCAGATGGGTCAGCGTTGAGATTTATCTCCGCAAAATTCCTCACCCTGCCCACGGTCAGTAGGGGACACCGATGGGCTTGGAAAGACCGCCGTCCGTCGGATGGGACGTAAAGCCGTGGCCCCGTGTGTGGGAGAGCCATACCTATGTGCACGTTAAAGAACACGCTGGATGGCCTTGACGGAATGTTACCATCTGTCTCCCAACAGCTATTCCAGTGGGTCCCCTCCCTCAACCTTCTCTGAGCCTTCGGGGTCCTTGTAACCTGGCCATTTATCCCATTGTGTGCAAAAAAGTGCCGCTCAGAGGTAAAACAACCCAACCCGAATTCATGTGCATTTCTTGTATTTTCTCTTCCCAACTCGAACTATTTTTTATCGTCGCCTCGATAACTCGATATTTAAAAGGAAAAGAGTTAAAAGCAAATCCCTTTTTGAAAAGTATTTTTCTATAAAATTTGTTTTGCTACTTGTGATAATAAGTAGCTCAATTTTTCCCCCGTGTAAACAAAGCATTTCTCACAGTTTACTCATTGTCCCACTGCTTGCAAGTGGACAGACTGATTCTTATTGGCTACACACTGCTTCCCCTCCCCCGAACAGCTGATAAATACTAAACCATTCCTTAAAGGAAGTGCTAGTTTAATTTTAGTTTAGAGCTTGTTCCTCTTGGTACAGAATTAAATATAACACAGTACAATGGCAGCAAATTTATGTTGAATGTAGAACGTTTCTTCTTACAAAACAATGAAACCTTCTTCTATGTATCAGTGTAATATGTCTCATAACCATTTGACCTTTTATACTATTGAATTAGTGTACTATTTGAATTATTGTATACTTTACTGTTGCCATAATTGAACTAAAGGAAATAGGGAGCATTAACTAAAAATAAGCGTCAGCTTACTATGCTCTCCTTTTTTGTTTCGCCTTTCTTATTAAACACTAATATTTAATATGATTATTTACCTTTTCTGATGCAATCGATATTTCTCAGCTATTTCACTTCTCAATTTTTCTCATGTATATATTATTTGTTATTAGATAATTATGCTATGTAAATGTATATTGCATTGACTGGCGGAATAAAATAAAGATGATTATTATTATTATTTTAAGTGATAAAGCAAAACTGATCACAGATGTTAAAATTTGGGGAAAGAAATAAAAAGACATTGCCAAAAAATTCGGGATTCCTAGCAGTACTATGTCAAATATTTTAAGGAACAAATATATGATATTGAGACATCTAGATTGCGATAAAGGAAAAAGAATGAGGCTTGAAGAATTACTTGATGTTTAGCAGTAAAGTTACTAAATTGCTTATTCGTAATTTTAGCACAGATTCCATAACGCGGTAGTTTTTTCGTTTCCTATGTGTTTTGAGTTAACGAGAGTTGATTGTAAGATTCATTTTTTTAATAGTACTCAGAAACACTTTCTATTTAGAATAAGATCTCAGATATTGAGTTAATGTTTTCTATTATTGCAAACAGTACAATGCTCATCACAAGTTAAACACGGATCACCAAAATGTGAACAAAAATGCAACTGTTAGTGATAAATAAAATATTATTAACGTAACCCAGATAATCGAACGCGTATTTTTGAAAAATCAACAGGCAAATGTCGCATTACATCAAGGAATATGTTGAACAGATAACGTATGAGAAGTGTACTTTCGTAGAAGCTCGATCATTTCAGATTGAAATATTAATTCTCAATCTGGAATAGCCGATTGCTTTTTGATACCTGAAACATAGCGTTTATACAACTCAAAATTATAATGAGCCGTTGGAAATCTGGAGGCTGGGAAAACAATCACTGAAATAATCATATTCTTTGATGACTACCATTAAATTATCTCAAGACTAATGGAAAAGAGAGCAATTTCAAAGAAGCCAAATAATTACAACCTCTCAAGAAGATCGCTGTCCAACGGAACAGCATCACCTTTGCTTTTAAATTTCGACCCGTTCTATGCAGCCATTTAACTTTCATACACAGACAAGACTGCTTGAAACGGTGTCACGCGCATGCAGCCTGGACTCGAGAACAATGGCGTCACGTCATATGTCGTGACTGTTGTTTTTTATTGATTTGCCTCTATGTGATTTCAGTTCTAAATCCCTAGTCTAATGAGGCAGCTAATAACTACTCATATTTCCTTGTAATGCATCGCTTTGCGTGTGTCGTTTTAAAATTAAACATAATTGACAGAAAGTTATTGATTGGAATTCCAATTCAGCCGTAATTTCTTCTAAATTCAAATCTATTGTGGAAAACCACATTAGGTCGTTGGGATGTTTTACCAATGAGCGTCATTTTTTTTCTTTTTTTGCGCTCAGTGGGTTAGTCACTAGGACCCCAAGTGTTCAGTAAAGGTTGGAGGAAGCGAACCCAAGGACAGCTGTTAGGAAACAGATGGAAACCATCCGTGAAGGTCTGCTGGTAGGACACAAATGGAAACCGCCCGTCAAGGTCTGCTGGTAGGAGACAGATGGAAACCACCCGTCGAGGCCAGCTGTTAGGAGACAGATGGAAACCACCCGTCAAGGTCATCTGGTAGGAGACAGATGGAAACCACCCGTCGAGGCCAGCTGTTAAGAGAGAGATGGAAACCACCCGTCAAGGTCAGCTGGTAGGAGACAGATGGAAACCACCCGTCGAGGCCAGCTATTAGGAGACAGATGGAAACAACCCATCAAGGGCAGCTGTTAGGAGACAGATGGAAACCACTCGTCGAGGCCAGCTGTTAGGAGACAGGTGGAAACCACCCGTCGAGGTCAGCTGTTAGGAGACAGGTGGAAACCACCCGTCGAGGTCAGCTGTTAGGAGACAGGTGGAAATAACCCATCAAGGGCAGCTGTTAGGAGACAGATGGAAACCACTCGTCGAGGCCAGCTGTTAGGAGACAGGTGGAAACCACCCGTCGAGGTCAGCTGTTAGGAGACAGGTGGAAACCACCCGTCGAGGTCAGCTGTTAGGAGACAGGTGGAAATAACCCATCAAGGGCAGCTGTTAGGAGACAGATGGAAACCACTCGTCGAGGCCAGCTGTTAGGAGACAGATGGAAACCACCCGTCGAGGCCAGCTGTTAGGAGACAGATGGAAACCACCCGTCGAGGCCAGCTATTAGGAGACAGATGGAAACCACCCGTCAAGGGTAGCTGTTAGGAGACAGATGGAAACCACCCGTCAAGGCCATCTCTGTCAAGGTCAGCTGTTGGGAGACAGATGGAAACTACCCGTCAAGGCTAGCTGTTAGGAGACAGATGGAAACTACCCGTCAAGGCTAGCTGTTAGGAGACAGATGGAAACCACCCGTCAAGGGCAGCTGTTAGGAGACAGATGGAAACCACCCGTCAGGGCCATCTCTGTCAAGGCCAGCTGTTGGGAGACAGATGGAAACCACCCGTCAAGGCCAGCTGTTGGGAGACAGATGGAAACCACCCGTCAAGGCCAGCTGTTAGGAGACAGATGAAAACCACCCGTTAAGGGCATCCACCGTGTGATATGGCTGTCTTGAACATGGTGCCATGACTTAACATCTCATCCGACGGGAGGTGGCTTTTCCAAGTCCAACGGTGTCCACTTTCTTGCCGAGAGCAGAGTAGGGGTCAACGGAAAAAAATCTCATCAATGGTATAGTTGTGATTCAAACCTGTGTACTTCAGATTACGAGCCGGGCGCTCTCCCGACTGAACCAACCCCCGTCCAGGCCACGAAAGAAAATCGTCAAAACTATTTTATGCACAGAGTTGTTGAATTACTTCGGTAGGAGCTATTAAATACGATCTGAATATAATTTAAAATTTCATTAAAATTATATTTTTTGACAAACTCTGAATTATGCATCCATAGTAAATTCACAGATTACCTGTAGAAATAGACTTCAACCGTAGTTGAAACATGGATGGATTTTTAATAATAAACGCTTGAGTTTGATTGACCTCCTCATTAATATCTAAATCATTACTAACAATTGGAAAAAGTTGCCTCTCCTGAAGTATAGATGGCGCAAGGTAAGCCACATCTCAGTGAAAGATTTATAGGTCTTATTCTGAAACATTTTAGTGTCTGATTCGTGGTGTAACGGTAGCGCTCTCTGACATGAATGTGGAGAGTTCCGGGTTCGATTCCCGACGCGTCAGCGATAATTTTTTCCAGATGTTTTAACTCTTCTGAATTATGCTTTCAGTTTAGCGATTCCTGATAGCTTCTCTTTCTTGATATACTGTACTACGTATAAATTTCACCCTTATCCAATTCTTGGACTCGAAAGAAGATCTGCTCTTATCAAATAGCCACTCAGCAGAAATAGTTCAACATTTTTGTCAAAGCCTGTAAATAGTATAGATATATGGTAATCGCTGTCGAATTTGAATGATTAAGGAAACGACGCATTTGATGCATCGATTTCGTAAGCCTATTTATTCTTCATTTGAACATTAGAAACGATATTATGCTATGTAAAGGAAAAGAGTAACATATCTTCCATGGTTCCTTTATGGTCTCCACTTTAAGGATTACCAAAATCATTTATAAATTGATTGTGATCAATTATTAAACATCTTACTGAGGTAGTATCGATAGTGTCTGTCGACTACTATGCATTCATGCATCTTACTTGTTTCATTATGGGTTGGGTTGTTTTACCTCTGAGCGGCACTTTTTTGCACACCATGGGCTAAATGGCCAGGTCACATGGCTCAGAGAAGGTTGGGGGAGGGGACCCACTGGAACAGCTGTTGGGAGACAGATGGTAGCCTCCCGTCAAGGCCATCCAGCGTGTTCTTTAACGTGCACAGGGTATGGCTCTCCCGCACACGGGGCCACGGCTTAACGTCCCATCCGACGGACGACAGCCTTTCCAACCCCATCGGTGTCCCCTACTGATCGTGGGCAGGGCGAGGAATTTTGCGGAGATAAATCTCAACGCTGACCCATCTGGGACTCGAACCTGGGAACTACAGATTACGAGCCTGACGGGCTATCGACTGAGCCACCCCCGTCCCTGTTTCATTATGACTTCCGGAAATTTCTGTTCATGGCATTACTTTTTCTACCACTTTAACCCTGTTGTTATTGTTGATAGCTTTTGCACTTCCCCATCCAGTTCAGTTCTCAATTGAGTTTCCGTAGTATTCATGTCAATAAACATAGGTCTACTTCTGCCTTGTAATGAGGAACAACTCATTGAAATCAAAAATTTTGTTAGATGTTCATAAGGGATTTCTTCAGTAATATTGATTTACACCAAATTTATGAAGCTTGTTGCATTTCTCCATTCAACTAAAGTTATATAGCTTCGTTAATTTCTGATTTATATTTCAATATTTTTTGATGATCCCCCAAACAATTCTACTAAGTACTCGGACCCAGTACCATTTAGATGCCCAGATCAGTGAGGAGTAATGAAAATTTCTATATATTTAATCAAATATGGCATGGATGTTCGTGTTGTTCTTCTGCTGAGGTCCTGCCATCCTTTCAGACCTTCTACTCTGGCATATAAACTGACAGGCTCCTGTCAGACCTCTGTGGCAAGCAGCTGCTTGAGGGGGTATTTATTTATTTTTATTGGTTAATTTGTCAGTGATGTGGTAAATTAAAAAGTGCCTCAGAAGAAGAAAAAGGAAATGAATTAAAGAAACAAAAGTGTCAAACAATTGGTGCTAGAAGAAAAAGCAAAAAGTAATAAAATCGTCACCCAAAGAGCTAAATTGGCAAAACTTGAGTCAAACTTCCTTAGCAAGTGTTTGTGTGTGAAAATTCACTTTTCAGATTTTTCGTGATCAAGTATTCAAATTTCCATTTTGTATCATTTTCAAAATGCCTAAAGCCACGACTCTTTATTTGCAGCAGCAAATCGAATTATCGTTGGGAGAATTCGATTAATGCAAACAGTGAAGCAATAATTTATTTCTAATAGCAGATTCCTGTTCAGCAAAATGCTCTAGGCACTCGGCCACTCTGATGATGGTTAAACAAAGTAAATTCCTTTTAATGATATGATGCTTCGCTTGATTTTTAACTGTAAATTGGTCTGCTCTTTGAATTCTTGCTTGCTTAGTTTCATCAAAGTACAATTGAGGTAAATATTAACAGACTCAGCAGTAGTTTCAGTTCTTTAGTTTGCTCAAAGTGAATATCGATTCGAAACCTATTACGTCATCTAGTTTTTTTTAACTAACTAGCATCATTCGGAAATTATAATTATATAATTCTCTGTACTGATTACAATATAGTGTTATTTTCGCCACTTACATCACCAATTCTGATAATTGTGGCTGCATTGGAATATGATGGCTTTTACTTCACAAACAAAAGTAAGACATGATATGATTATCGTTTTTATTTTCTATCAAGGGCTGAGTATAAAAAAACTATATATGTTCGGAAAGAATTTAAACGCGGTCTCGGTACATATCACAATTTATCCCTCTGTTTTATTAGTCTTTTAAACTTTTTTAAAATATTAGTAATATGTATGTTTAATATTTTTTGCCTCCTTTCGGATTATTAACATCGTCTTCTCCAGATATCAGCAGCCTGATTGAATGGGGCGGGGGGTGGCTCAGTCGGTAGCGCGCCAGGCTCGTAATCTGTAGTTTCCAGGTTCGAGTCCCAGCTGGGTCAGCATTGAGATTTATCTCCGCAAAATTTCCCCGCCCTGCCCACGGTCAGTAGGGGACACCGATGGGCTTGAAAAGGCCGCCGTCCGTTGGATGGGACGTTAAGCCGTGGCCCCGGGTGCGGGAGAGCCATACCCTGTGCACGTTAAAGAACACGCTGGATGGCCTTGACGGGAGGCTACCATCTGTCTCCCAACAGCTGTTCCAGTGGGTCCCCTCCCCCATTCTTCTCTGAGCCTTCGGGGTCCATGTTCATCAAAAGCCCTCGTTGTGTGCTCTCATTTTCACTCATCATATACTGTATATCAAAGCCAAATATCTGTACGAAAAGCTCCATAGAGTCTCTGACATATGTGGAAACACTTCCACTACACCGGTGTCTAATGTTGGCTAGAGCTTAATTACACAAACTATTCAAACAGAATATTTCTTTATTTACCTAACTTCCTACTGCTTTTCGTTTGCCATGTGTCGGTTTGTGGATTTGTCAAAACAGTTGTTCCACCATATCTTTCGAACGTGATGTAGAAACTTAATGATTTATCGGTCACATGAAAGCCTGCAACGCGAGGAGTGTCATAGACTATAAAAAATTGATCCCCTCCATGCTTTCTTCCCCATAAAAAGGGGAAATGTGACAACGATTGTCCCTCTATATCTCCAAAATGCGACCGCCGAAAGTAACAAGTTGTATGTCAAATTGTGACTTGGAAAGTGTTGTAGGTAACAAAATATAGCCCCCCCCCCTCCCTTGGTTTCTTGCTCCCTAAAAAACAGGAAATATGAAAGTCGTTCTTATATATGTTCCGAACTCGAGGGCTTACAGTTACGAGTTAGGTGTCAAATGAAAGCTCATATAATGAGTGTCGAAAACTATTTCGAATTTTCCCCCACTAATCTCCCACCCATTTCTGTTACAAGGTCGAGGAGATTTTTGCGGAAGTTGACCTTAACGAGTAATATCTCAAATTAAAGCCTGTGACGTCTCCAATATCATGGCTACTTCAAACACGACTGCAAATAGGAGGTAAAATGTCGATGATGTTTATGAGTCATCAAATAAAAGTTTCTGAAAGTAGGTGTTTTTAGTGACAAAACAATATAAATTAATTAAAAATTTTAAAATACCTCTCTTTTTATATGCTCCCTAAAAGTATAAAATAAACCTATAGCTAATCGATGTGCAATCAGTCACTGAATTCGTGTTCACTTCAAAGAATGATAAACCGCCGATTCACCTACTTAACAAGATTGCCGACGCCCTATCTTCCTTTGAATACGAATACAGTGACTGATTGCACCATCGATATGCTTTACGTTTATTTTCTACTTTTTAGGGCGCATATAGAAAGAGAGGTTTTTTTTTATTTATTTATTTGTATTCTAACAAAATTTCGACATATTTTTATCCCCTTCAATCAGTCACTGAATTCGTGTTCACTTCAAAGAATGATAAACCGCCGATTCACCTACTTAACAAGATTGCATCATCATCATCATCATCATCAAGCAGCCATGGGGCTACGGAGGTCCAACCAGACCGTGCAGTTTAATTCTCCAAGCATATTTGTCCTGAGCTAAATCTGCTGCATCCGGCCACTGCACACTAATTCTAACAAGGTCATGTTTGACATTGTCTGCCCACCGCATCCTAGGTCTCCCCCTCCTTCTGAGACCTCTAGGCACACTGTTCATAACCCTATTCGCCAATCTTTAATTATCCATACGGGCAACATGGCCAAACCAACGGAGTCTCTCTCTGCCCAATATGCTGCTTAAAGGAGGTTGCAGACTTCTTTGCCTAACCTCATCATTAGTTACAAAGTTGAACCACCTAATGCCCAAGATACTGCGTAAGCATCTGGAATCAAAAGCATCTAGTTTCCTGTTATCTTGTTTACAAAGTGTCCAAGTTTCACTACCATAACTAACCCTAGAAAGAACCAAACTATTATAGTCTAAATTTAGTCTTGAGATGTTTATGCCTATTTCTCCACATTTTCCATAGATTCTTAAAGGTCCCAGCAACAATCCCTATTCATCTGTAATCTCATGACGCACATCACCAGTATCTGTTACATAGCTCCCAAGATAATTAAACTGTGACACCTGCTCAAGACTGCAACCATTCAGATGAACTGAATCACAACCTGCCTGACCAATTTTCATCACTTTAGTTTTCTCTCTGTTTATAACCAAACCTACTATACTACCAGTCTCATCAACAGCTCGAATGAATCATCAGCATAATCTAAATCAGAAATTTTCGTATCTCCAGCCCATTTTAGACCAAAATCTTTCCCTTGAAGTGAATTTCGCTTAACATAATCAATAACCAAGCTAAAGAGAAAAGGTGACAAAATGCACCCTTGTCGAACACCAGACGTAATGCTAAACCAATTGCTACAAGCCTTACCAACTCTCACACAAGACTCAGCGTTATTATAGAGACCTTTCATTATGGTAACAAACTTGTCTTGTATACCATATGATCTCACAATCAACCACAAATTATGACGATCAACAGAGTCGAATGTCTTTTTGAAATCAACAAAGATAGCAACCAAAGGTTTCTGAAAATCTAAACATTTCTCAAGAATCTGTCTAAGTGAAAATATCTGATCCACACATTCCCTACCACTTCTGAATCCACATTGCTCATCACGCAATTGACTGTCAACCAGATTCTTAATTCTATTAAGCACAATTATGGAAAGAACTTTTACCAGGAACAGAGAGTAGGCTGATACCCCTATAGTTATCCCAAGAACTGCGATCACCTTTTTTGAAAATAGGGATAATAATAGCTCTGGTAAAATCTTTAGGAACCATGCTTTTATCATAAAAGATATTCAAAATTTCATTCATCCAAGTAGTAACCGAAACTTTCCCAGCTCTAAGCATTTCTGTAGTAATTTCATCTACCCCTGGGAACTTATGAAGTTTAAGTTTAGAAATTGCCAAACTGACTTCAGATTGTGTTATAGAGCCAACATTAAAGCCCCCAATACATTTATCATCATTACAAACAATGGGAGTAGAACTACCCACATTATTTAGAACATCACTGAAATGCTCAGCTCACATAGCCATGACTAAATCCTCCCCCTTCTATAACCTTACCTTGTTTATCCTTCAATCCTTGTATGCCTGTCCGTTTTCTACCACACAAAACATTAACAATCTAGTACAGTTCTCTGCTATTGTGCTACCTAACTGCTTCCTCAGCTTTGTCAGTCAAGCCATCAAACCAAAGATTCTTATCAGTAGCTAACTGACCCTTTACACGTTTATTAAGTTCTTTGTAATGCTTTCTATTAGGACTAGTAGGGTACTGATTAAGGACATTCCTGCAGTTCCTTCTTTCTGAAATAAGCTCAAGTGCCTTATCACTTAAATAATTCTGTCTCCTCTGCTCCTTTTTCCCTAAAAGAGTACTGTTAGTTTCCAAAAAAACCTGTTTAAAACGGCCCCATTCTTCCTCAACTTTAGTATTAAGCAAACTATGACTGTCATAATGACTAAGTAACCTAACACAGTAAGCTTTAGCTATAACTGGGTCTTTCAGAGCTTCAGTATTAAAGATATTTTTTTTTACTTTAGCGCAACACTTTTTAAGTTTAAGTTGCAAGACACTTTTAACAAGGTAATGGTCAGATCCAATTTCAGCTCCCCTATATGCCCTGGTATTCCTAACAGAACTAGCCCATTTGCTGTTAATTAATATATAATCAATTATATTCTTATGCAGCCCATCATCTGAAACCCACGTGTACTAATGTATGTTGCAGTGTTTGTAACAAGTGTTTGTTATTCTGAAACCATTGATTTACTAACCTGTAGGAGACATTGCCCATTGCCATTGCAGCTACCAATACCAAAAGGGCCTCTCCCCATAGGTCAGATTCAATACCAACTTTGGCATTGAAGTAATCTAAAACAATGGTAATATCTCCTTTCTTGACAGAATTCAAAATATCCTGAAGTTGTCCGTAAAACCTATCCTTCTCATCCTCATCGGCATTCTCAGTGCGGGCATAACAGCAGATAACATTCAGTCTTTAATGCTTATCTGTAACCTTTCATCAATTCACTCATATCCTAGAAGAGCATCACTAGCATATCTGCTGAGAAGAAGACCCATGCCTTGGTGATGCTTTCCATCCTCCCTCCCTTTAAAGGGAAATTTAGAGTTATTTTTAAGTATCTTACCTTTCCCTGTCCATCTGGTTTCTTGCAAGCCTAGAATATCTAGGTTATAGCGCTGGAATTCCTGCGTGATTACATCAAGAGAATAATCTCTATGTAATGTCCTCACGTTCCACGTTCCTGCAGAGAGAAAATGATTAGTAGGATTTTTAAGGAAATTAGGTTTATTGAGATTGGTAGGACCAACAATATCAAACAGCCCCCTGATCGCAGGCATGGGGCAAAGACCTGCTCCTCCTCCGCTAAAGGCTGAAGTCACCGATGATGGTAAGAACTTCAGGCACTACCTTTTCAAGTTTACTTTTTCAAGAGCCATATGGCCTGCCTGAGACACATTACTCCATTTTAGGATTGATGATTGCTAATTGAGGTTCAGGTACCTGCGATGGCCTCTGATCAGGATTATCCACCAGCTGTTATAAAGTATCCCATGCCTCTGTTCACTTAGGGCTGGCAACCCAGAACAAACAGAAAACACAGCGGCAGATTCTCCCTCAACAGAGGCCCACCAGTGCAGCAAGTCCAGGATCCATAATCAAGCTCAAATCCATACCTACAAGTCTAGTCTAGTAGGTATAAATGGTCATCACCATTATACCTATGAATTGACTACTCCTCAGCAGGGTTGAAAAAAAAGAAAAAAGTGGTCATAGATGACCAGATCAGTAGGCCATACTGAACTGGCAGCCCTCCCCTTCCGTTCCCTTCCAAAAGACAATATCTCTTTTGAAAGGTACTAACGGTTTGCACCACGAGAAGGCGGGGTCGGACATTAGGTGCTAGACCTGGCCGGTTCTGTGCATCCTCACTAGGGATTGATTGCCTACGCGTCCTAAATTTTTCTTGTTTTTTTATATATATATATTTCTTTTGTTTTCTATTTCTCCTATTTTTAATATTTTTTCCTTTATCTCTTCTTTTTAAAATATTTTTCTTTTGTTTCTTTTTTTTTCCAATATAGGATTCCAGGCATGGATGTTTCTTTTCATATGATGTCTTTTTACTGAAATTCTTGTCTTTTTCACAGATCTCCTCTGTGATGTATTATACTGATAGATATTTATGACACCTACAGTTTAATTCAGAATAGGCAATTTATTTTCCAAGTAAATTGTTTTAATTCTTTTCATTTAAAAAGAGGCAAAATCATTTTCTACTGAAAATCGTCAAATCTCAGAATTTGATTTAAATTGGAAAGTTTTTATTTCTGGATGGCATTGTAACAAAAACAGGACAGGATTTTTGCTTTTCCCGAAATCAAATTAATTTAGTTCTTAATCTAGTAGAAGGAAAATGAGATACACATCTCACAATACTGTTTAATGCTACACTGGTATACACTTAATAAAACAAAGTGCCTTGTTATGGGGTTCTTTAAAAAATTAATTCCATCATGCTTTTACAAATATTTCTGAATATTAAATGGTCATGGTCTCTCTAGACTGCCTGGAGCAGCACAACTGCTCTGGTTGCGAAACTTTTAACGATATTTTTACAATATTATTTTCTCTAAAAGACTGGAAACATTCTCTGCTAAAAATATTCTGAAGGAAAAAAGTTTTACTTCGACTGATTTCCCGAAGCATGAAAATGTCTCTGATCATTGTTGATAATATCTGTTACTGAGTATGATGAAAATGGTATTCTTCCTAAGAATATATTTTAGGGAAACCGATGTTACACAATATGCCCAAGGTACTAAAATAAAGGCGCTTTCGATACTTCTTATACATAAAAGTTAAAACTGTTCTTCAGTAAAATTTTCGCAATATAAAGATATTACTTGGCGTCATTGCCAGGGAGACTAAATCCGTGGTTATGGGTAATTTGTGTATCCGAATGCAGTAGAACTTCGATTAATAATCATGTATATGGGTAGATCAGATACGTCTGATATTTGAGAGAACATGTAGATCAGGCATGTCAAACTCGTTAACCACTGAGGGCTATATTAAGTATTATATATTAAATCGTGGGCCGCAAAACAAAAAAACCAGATGAAAATTGTTATGTGCCAACTAGACTAGAACGCAGTATTCGTTCACTGGCTGCTAACGAATAGCTTCCGACTCTACTGGCATTTCGTGACTCATTGCCATGCGCAAAGTACGTACATTTGAATGACCTCGAGACATGTGTATACATGTTGGAGCCCGATCGTAGAATTGCTCATATCATGAAATGCCACTATTTCATGAAATGATCGGGCATTTCATGATATGAGCAATTCTACGATCGGGCTCCGACATATACATTTATGCGCAATAGTTTCCCTTATATATAAATGGAAATGTTTTCTGAAATACGTTTAGTTAATTCATGTACCGTGTACGTACTTATAATTTTAATTAAAGAATCCAGTGTTGTCAAAAGTTAAATAAACGTATTAGTTATCAATCTTGGCGGGCCGCAGAACAGTTGCCGGTGGGCCGCGTGTTTGACATCCCTGATGCAGGTAATTAGGAAAGACAGGGGAAGGGGAAATGAAACTACAGTTTGATTGTGAATAATAAAGGAAATGGAAACCAAAAGCCATGTGAATATAAAATTTTATGGAGAGAATTACTTCACACGTTGAATAGCTATCAAAGAGAGTTAACATTATCTTAACACTGTAAAGAACCTGCTTTAAGGAAGCATAATATGCAGTTATTGGCTATGGCTCGATCCTTCAGCAGCTTTTATTCAAAATAATACACTTATTTTAATTAAACCTTCTCCTCTGATAGAACCGTGATTTCTGCTGTAAATATTCTGAATCATCTTTCCGTCCTATGAAGAAAGCTTTTAAAAAATATTTTAAATGTATGTTAATCAGGGAAAAGGAGAAGGGCACCTTTACACAAGAAAACACGTTATTTAAAATTTTACTGAAAATTTTAAAGCTAAAATTGGAAAATTGGTTACATAATCTATAGTTTTTCGTCTGAGAAGTTTTTAACGCTATCTTTTTTTTTTTTTTTTTTTGGGGGGGGGGGGGGTGCAAGGAAGTGAAGCTCTATCATTGAGTGGTACATGTACAGTCGCTCAAAAAAGTATCCGAACACTATGGTTGATCACAGAATTCAAAAAAAATATCTGGCAACAATTTTTTTAGAAATTAGTGATCTGGCCACTTCGTGTCACGTGACACGAAGTGGCCAGATCACTAATTTCTGAAAAAATCGTTGCCAGATATTTTTTCTGAATTCTGTGCTCAACCATAATGTTCGGATACTTTTTTGAGCGACTATACATATTGAACGGTCTACGGACTCTGACCGTTTAAACCAATAATCGAAAAATCGAAAGTCGGTTAATTGAGGTTTCATTGTATGTCATCAACCTGTGCACCCCTAAGAAACTTTTCTGACTACGCCCCTGATTCAGATTCACGATTCAGAAACTTCAAATATGGGAACAGTGTTATGTTTCAATGATTCGAAAACTTCAAGTACCAGAACGGAGTTCTAGTTCAGTGATTGGAAAACTCAAGTAAAGGGACGGCATTCCGGTTCAATGATTTACAAACACAAATACCGGAACACCTTTCCAATGCAATTTGATCAATGCCTTTTGGTAACTGCTTCCCCTGTTCAAAAAGTCATACTTCGCTACTAGTGGAATTGTTATGGACTTAGTTCTCATAACAGATTTTTCATAACGTACTATGTGAAAGGAATTTAGGAATCGCCTTATATGTAAAAACAGGGAACATTAAAAACGTAAAAATTTAAAAAAAAGGATTTCTGTAATCAATAATTAAAGTATTTATTTCAAGTATTATATAATTCATTTGACAATTAAATTTTTATGTTTCGTTCATTATTTTTGACGTTTTATTGAAATTGCAGATATTTAATTAAAACATCTTTTAACTGAATATTTCTTGTCTTTATTTGAACAGAGTCTTTTGCTTTAGATGCAAAATCAATCTGCGGAGATATATTTCTTTTCTAAAATAATTCTCAGCCAGGAAGTCTTTTTTAAACCCATCTCACATTGCAAATGATTTTTTAATCTTACCGTATGAAACTTATCGCTGTTCAAAACAATTGGTAGCTTAGCAACTACATGAACCTCTCATTAAAACGAAATGAAATCGCCTGTGGCGAAATTCGAATGCGTGTCTCGCCAAAGCAAAAAAGTTGATTACATCTCACTTTTAATGGGGGTTGGGTTGTTTTACCTCTGAGCGGCACTTTTTTGCACACAATGGGTTAAATGGCCAGGTCACATGGACCCCGAAGGCTCAGAGAAGGTTGGGGGAGGGGACCCACTGGAACAGCTGTTGGGAGACAGATGGTAGCCTCCCGTCAAGGCCATCCAGCGTGTTCTTTAACGTGCACAGGGTATGGCTCTGCCGCACACGGGGCCACGGCTTAACGTCCCATTCGACGGACGGCGGCTTTTCCAAGCCCATCGGTGTCCCTTACTGACCGTGGGCAGGGCTGGGAATTTTGCGGAGATAAATCTCAACGCTGGACTCGAACCTGGGAACTACAGATTACGAGCCTGGCGTGCTACCGACTGAGCCACTCCCCGCCCCTTTAAGGGGGGAGGCAAATCACTGCTATCAATGTAAAGAGTTATGTTAATCAATGTAACGATAAAATAATGTACTTATTTCATCAATAAGTCATTTTTCTATTTTCTGATAATAAAATCAGCATATTATATTATCAATTAGAATTAATTCTTACTACAATAATGCTTACTATGCTTACCGTATGGAAAATGCAAAAAAAGATTAATTAAGGAACATGTTGGGTGGATAATAGTCCGGCCAAGTGTCACGTGGCATTACATAGGTGGAAGATTGAAATTCAGCTAAAATCGCTTTACATAGATCGGTGATTCACATAATAACATGAAAGTGTTCCAATTATACCTATTCTAATGGAGTGCATACAATGTGTGTTATACAGTTGCTTGAACAATTGTCATAATTATACAGTGTGCATTAAAGTATTGAACCCAAATAGTTTTATCAAGTACAGTAGACCCCCGATATAACGCGCATGTCGGGCGGGAAACAACACCCGCGTTATAAGGTGAACCGCGTTATACCGAGCGGCGCGGTGGCGACACAATAAATTTCACACTGTAAGCTTTTCTTTTACTCATCATGCATACAATAATTAAACACTATTCAAAATACATGCAGGAACTCAATACATACACAATTACTCAATACGCAATAACAATAAAATGCGATACTCACTAACGCCGCACGGACCTGTATAAACATGTTTGAACTTATCGCGAACATCGCCCGCGCTATAACCGAGTGCGCGGTACAGCGAGCAACGCTATAACGAAGGTCCACTGTAATTGGAATTCTGAGTGCTTTGCGTTATTGTTTAAAGGATCAGATTATTAAGTCCAAGAGTGCATTGCATAACCAAAGGAAGACCAAAGAGCAAACAAAACAAAAACAAGATGTGCAACGAAACAGATGAACAAGGGTAGAAAAAATTCACAAGTTCAAAATAAATAATAATTCATATAAAAGCAAAGACTAATAAAATACGATTCCTCAAAGAAAAACTGTATACTAAATGACGAAAGTTTGATGTTAAATATCATACGTTATTATTATCTATAGATGTCAAAAAATATTGTATGAGAAATTTGAGTACTGTGTATTATAATCAGAACAAGAAAAGCAAACAGTTTTACGAAACCTCGATATTTTCCCCCCTTTTCATCACAGTACATAAGTAGTGAGAACTTTATTAGTGACATCTCCATATTATGCGAACAGAGTGGAAATTAAGGTTCAATTGGGTTTTCTTAAATAAGCTGTTTATCGGAAAATGTAACTGAATCAAATTTCTCGCAATCTAAGTCTCGATTTTCGAAAATATTCATTCGGTATTTAAAGTACATTACTATAACTGAATTATATAAATGTAATTGGTGTAAAAGGTCGATTTAAAAAGCTTAAAAAAAACAATACCATTATATTAAATGTTAGATAAGTGTACTTTTAACAATTTGTGTAATGATTATTACAATTTTACCAGTTTCGACAGATCAACTCATTAAATGTTGTGTCTTTCGGCTGTTACAATTTAATTCTCTTTTGACTAATACAGAAACGTTCCCAATCAAAAAACCGTTGATTGTGTAAGCTACAAGTGTAAACGACAAACAGCAAAGAGGTGTGAAAAATAGATTCAAATTTAGTTGAAGATTCCATTCTTTATAGTGAAATCATAAAGCCAAATATAACAGTGTGAATAATTTATTTGAACAATCCCAAAATCTTTACATAACATTTTTATGTGTTCAATATTTTCTTTCTCTCAATTAACAATTCAATTTAGCTCTAATATTTGTCATAACTAGCTACTTATCTACACATAATATATATAAGCTTTTATGTTCGTAGAGAGGAAAAATATATCTTGCCAAAAACGCATCTATTATAGCATTATATATTTATATAACATTTATTACATCCGAGCACAGTGGAGTACTGAGAAAATAAGCAACAGTCCACTAAATACATAGAGATCAACAAGCATACAACAAGGATTAAAATAGAATATCTTATTTAATATAGATTACATTAGCATCAATGATATATTCTAATCAACACATGTGCCCTTATGTCGAAATCTTTCCACACGTTATTGTACATAAGCTAAATTTTACAAATCTATGTGCCATGTGCAGGATATCGCGAACTGTGTATATTCGTAAAATTCTTCACACCAATGGTATTATGCAACACATATATATATATCTCATGGTATTTATATACTTACAGTTAAGTAATGCACAACACGTCAAAAAACATTTATATACAAAGTAATAATTTTTTTTTTCGGTAACACTGGGTGCCTTTCCTCTAATATGTACATGGAAATTTTTCCTTCTAGTAATTCCCGCCTAATGATTCTAGGCACACAAAAACAAATATACATGTAATTAACAAGAATTGAA
The DNA here is from genome assembly GCA_038380435.1 of Ryuthela nishihirai. NCBI lineage: Eukaryota > Metazoa > Arthropoda > Arachnida > Araneae > Heptathelidae > Ryuthela > Ryuthela nishihirai. Next base: position 83,995,220 of record JAWZYU010000007.1, on the reverse strand, counting down.
ATTGGTAAATAGATTCAAAAATATATTTGATTAGTTTTAAAATTAAAATTAATATCAACTGAATTCATTTTTAATTCACACACGAAAAAAATTTAATGTTTCCTTTTACCATTTTTAACTGTCTGTATTTAATTATAGTAATATCTTTCATTTATTTACTTTTTTTATTTTTTTAACAGTTCTTTCCAATATACGTGGATGTCATAAAAACAATATTTTTGAAAGACATTCTCTTTAGATTTGGCACTTTTTTACAATAGAGTTGTTAAAAATTGAATTCTTTAGCAGTAGTGCCTCCTATTCTTGATGAAAAATTGGCCCCTTTTAACAACAGCAGGAATTAATGATATCCGAAATATTCTTCTTAACTCTTGAATTATTTCTTTAATAAAAAAGTACCGATATTTTACATTTTTTCGGTATTTTGATTGATATTATTCATGGTAATTGTACAAATATTTTAATAAGAATTTCTCAAGGAAAGATACAAACATTTCTCTGTAGAACGTTTCCAAAATTCTGTTCATATCAATACTAAGATATTTTAAATTATATTTGTTTCATTTAATGATTTACTGATACCTTTCCACTGTGAAATGTAATTCGAAAAGCAATGCAATAACGTTCTTCATGAGGTGTTAATGTGTCAAAGGCTATATTGTTTTTCAAACTTAGACCCCATAACTGCAATCATTAATGCATTTACATGTCTTATATACTCCAGCAGAAAATAATGTCTATTAAACTGTATTCATTCTCCACTTAAAATAATTTTATAAGGAAGCTTAACTCTCAAATTCTTACATTTTCACATGACTTTATAGAAAATGTTCCTAGAAGATTTCAAAAGAATATGTTATATTTTATTTACGGTATAAAATGTTTTTTAAGGATCTTTAGCAAATCTGTTACATTAATTTTATTCACCATAAAAAATACAATTTATTTTACTATAACTTATGTCTTTAAGAAGTTTCGTTTCCACAACAAATATCTAACGCAGTTTCGAACTTAAACTTATCACCTGAATTCATTTTTAATTCATTCACGAAAAAAATTAATATTTTTGTCCTATTTTTAAACTGTCTGCATTTAATTACAATAATATCTTTTATTTATTTATTTTTCTTACAACAAAATGTAACGATATTTTAAATTCGCAACAAATCTGTAACGAAACTTTTCTCAAAATTTTAATCAACATTTTCTTCCCAACAACACTGTAATACAATTTTTTTCCTGCAACAAATCTATAATAGAAATTTGTTTTTTACGCAGTATATCTATCATTCTATTTATTCTTCCCGATTGTTAATCTTAAATATATATCAGCCATGCAACTTGAAATTATACTTTCTTTCCTGTAGTAAATCAATGATGCAATTTATGTCTCCCGCAGGAAATCTGCTTTACGTTTTCCTTTTCCAACCAAAACGGCATTTCAGTTTTTCCTTTCCTGCAAGAATTCTACAGCGAAATTATTTTTCATTTCTTCATGAAATCCATAACACAGTTTTCTTTACAGTACCCAGTGTATAGCCATTTATTTACATAGCAAATTGTGATATTGTGTACCATTTCCAAATATAATCTTAAGTATAATTATTTCTTTCCCATAAAAAACATGTGATACAATCCTTCTTTCTCACAGCATAATTCTAACGGAATCTTTCCCGTAGCAAATCTGTAATGGAAATTTTTTCTCTCTACCAATTCTCTAATGTAGATTTTTTTTTCCTTCGTGGTGCAAATCTGGAATGTAATTTTCCTTCCGTAGAATTAAATTCCTTAATACAAATTTCTTTTTCAAATTCTAATTCAAATTCAAATTTATAATAACTCAAGCAAACCTCTAGCAAATTTCAAATGATTTCCTTTACTTTTCCTTAAATTAATAAAATAAATACCCCCTCAAGCAGCTGCTTGCCACAGAGGTCTGATAGGAACCTGTCAGTTTATATGCCATAGTAGAAGATCTGTGAGGATGGCAGGACCTCAGCAGAATAACAACACGAACATCCATGACTTACCTGGGGCTCGAACCCGGGTCCCTTAGATCGGTAGCCAAACGTGCTAACCACTCGGCCAAGGAACAGATCAAAATACAGTTTTTGCCATAGTAAATCTGTCCTACTATTAATTTATTATTCCATAGCAAACATGTAGTATTATCTTTGTTTCCCGTTACAAATCTGTCATAGAATTTTATTTTTATGCCAAATATGTAGTGCATTATTTTTCTGAAGCAAAACTGCAATGGAATTTTTGTTTATAATTGAAAAATTCGTAATATAATTTCTTCTTTCCCATGCAAATCTTTACCACGATATTTTTTTCGCCACAGCTAATCTGTAATAATAGTTTCTCATCTCATCAAACCTGTAACCTTTTTGCTTCTCGTAACAAACCTCTATTGCAGTTTGCCTTTCCCCACTGCAAATCTGCAACAATTTTCTCCTAAAACAAATCTGCAATACAATATTCTATCAATGCAAGGTTTTTTCAGTAACAAAACTTCTTTTTTAGTATAAATTATATCGCATCCAAAATACACTATGAAATGGCCTCATTTCCATCCTTTAAAATAAAGAATTTTAAAAAAATTTTAAATGAAAATTTTAATTAAAAAATCCTTTAAAATGTTGAAAAATAATTCGAATTTTCAATGCATTCTGAAACATAAAAACTAGGCTTCGATATTTTTCTTTCAGATTTAAGGGGAAATATTTTCGAAAATTTAATCCAACTGTTTTTAATACTAACAGTTTTTTCCCATTTATTTTGGTAAATCACTTACTTCATTATTCATGAAATCAATACTGAGAAACCAGGCTATTTATTTTCGAAGTTACATCTCCTAGACATAAAAGATTTATGCATGACTAATTAATTTATTAGTGGTGAATAAAAAATAAATAATAAATACCCCCTCAAGCAGCTGCTTGCCACAGAGGTCTGACAGGAGCCTGTCAGTTTATATGCCACAGTAGAAGGTCTGAGAGGATGGCAGGACCTCAGCAGAAAAACGACACAAACAGCCATGCCTTAATCCGGGGCTCGAAATGCTGAAAAAAAAACTGCGGCATTAACTTCAAAAAGAAAACTGAGATATAAATAAATTTCGCATTATTATTTGACTCCATGATTTTTAAATAATGTTTAACGTTACATTGTGCAACTTTTCCCAAGGTAATAAAGAATCGATCATAATCTTTTTTTTTTTTCTAGTCTTTGGTTGATGTTGGAAACCAATTAGAACGAAATTCGTTGTTTAATCGTATTTCTTCATTGCCAACCATAAGTATTGGTTTCCGTGGATGATTTCCTCTCACTTATCCTATTGCCTGAATTCTCCATGAAAAATGCTAAGTACATTTGAACTCCAGCATAGTTAATCAACAACAAAAATGTTTTCTTATTAAAAATGCGAAATTCTGGGAGTTTAATTAATATTTACGAAGTCTTTTTTTTTCTAAAGCTTTATAACATTGCAAGAGATAAAACTTCTATCAACTTTGACGTTAATGAAGTAGCAGAGCAAGTTTTGTAAATAAACATGATTTGAACTCCTTTACTTTCTGTTAATGATTTTGTTTTTATTGAACTATTTTATAACGGGAAGTAACAAAAACAACAACAGTCTTTGTATTAGAAGCAAATAAATTTTGTCCTGAGGTAAAAATTACGAACGATTCTTTGTTTTTTGACAAACAACTCTAAAATGTAATTTACCTATATTGTTGTCCTCAGTACCAGATCGAATTTCATTTTTGTGAAAACATTAAAAATGATCAAGCACGATGCAGCAGCCACCTATACATTATTCCCTGTTGTCATTTTGTCTCTCATATTCTGTAGCAAGCCTTATCCAGGAAATTTTTCAATGAAAAAAACTTTTCTACGAAAGACCTCATCACAAAGGAACATGTTATGGGAAATACTCAAGAAAAGTAAGTGCCTTATCCAGGGAAGACCTCGAAACAAAGAAAGCACTTCTCTAATAAAGACATCTGCATAAAAAGTGCTATATCCAGAAAATACCTGTTCATAAAGAAAATTCTTCGACCGAGAAGAAAGTTCGTACTGCAAGAAAAGCGCGTTATTCATGAAACATCTAAGCACGTATAGTGAAGCAATTATTCCTCGTACAGCTACTTGTCATGGATGTGTGACATGAGTTTGTCAGAGAGAAGTTCTGTGAAGAAGGAAAGACCTCAGCAGAAAAGGAACACCAGAATAGAAGCAACCATTTCTTAATCCGGGATCCGATCTACGTCCCTTTATTAGAGTAGGCAAAGCACGCTAGCTACCAGACCCGGATCTAGAAAACAATAAAGGGAAGCAATCGAACCGGAAAATTGAACAAGGGACATAATCGAGCAGAAAAAAAAGTAAACATGTGGGAGGGGGAGGCAAGAAACTCTATTTCCATTGTTGTATAACATTTTGACCTTTGGTTTAGAGATCTTCAAAAATTTCTTGAAACATTCCTGAAAGATGCGCATATATAATAAAACTTTACCTCCTTCACTCCTACTGGTATTATCAAAGGGTGGACATTCCTCCCCCTAGATCCGTAATTCAATTCGACAAAAAAAGCTGATAGCAAAGAAATAACCGCATCCAGAAAACACCTCATCACAAAGAAAAACACCGCATCAGAAAAGATCTCAACAGAAAAAAACATTATTCAAGAAAGAACTCAGCACAAAAGAAACTCCATTTCCGATACTAGTTAAAAGAATTCTGTCCACCAAACACCAGTAAAAAAAAAGAAACAAGAAAACGCATTATTGTCAAAAGACTTCAATCTCACCCACCCACGAAATAGCACTAAGATTTCAATACACAAAACGCAATATCTGGAAAGAGTTCCGGAGAAAGGAATTTGATATACATCAAAGGTCCAACCACAAAGAAAATGCCTCTGCATTAGCAAAATGCTCATAGTATTTCCACAAAAGACATCACAAAGGAAGTGCAGGAAAGAGCTAAGCATTAAAAAAATTTTATATCTTGGAAAATAAGTAGCAGAGGGAAAATATCAAATCCAGAAAATCACTACAGAGAAATGAAATATCTAGGAAAAGACCTCAGCACAAAGAAAACGATTTCTCCAGATCTTAACTGAAAGAAAAATTTTTGCCCATGAAAGACTTCAGTAAACAGAAAAATATTTTATCATTGAAATACCACTTCAAAAAAGAAGCGCAGCACCGCAGATGAATCTCTCTTAACTCTATAAGATTCCTATAATACTGTCCCATTTGCTCGTCCGTAAATAAAACTAACTTCGAAATCTACAATTTTCATAATAAATATTTTAACCATGTAAAAATGTTTACTTGGTTTTGGTTATTGAGTGACATTGTACAAGTAAATTAAAAAAAATGCAAATAATATGAAGAAAAATGCTGAATTTAGTAAATTGCTCAATTTTTTACCCTCTCATAACAAAAATTTAATTTTATTATTGTTTCAGGTAATTGCTCATGCACTAAAATTGCCTCTGTCTATTGCATAACTTGACACTGATCGATGGAGGCGTGAGATGAAATTTGTTCATCCATCCTGACACCATGTTCACAACGTATCAAAGAAAGGAACCGATTTATGAATAATCACAAAAAAAAATATGCAAGAAAGACCTCAGAAAAAAAAACGAATTCAAACGCTACCAGTCATATCGACGCATCCAGGAAAATCTTAACAAAGAAAAGGATATGTACAGGTAAATTATTTTCACAACTGAAAACGCCATATCCCGGAAAATCCGCAGCAGAGAGAAACAACGCATCCTGGAAAAAATATTTGACTGAAAAATGTATCGTACAGGAAAAGGTAGAAAGACCTGAGCACAAAGTAAACACTTCATTTAGAAAAGATCTTAGCACAAAGTAAACACTTCATTTAGAAAAGATCTTAGCACAAGTAAACACTTCATTTAGAAAAGATCTTAGCACAAAGTAAACACTTCATTTAGAAAAGATCTTAGCACAAAGTAAACACTTCATTTAGAAAAGATCTTAGCACAAAGTAAACACTTCATTTAGAAAAGATCTTAGCACAACGAAAGAACATCTTTATCCAGGAAAGAGATAAGCACAAAGAGACAGCTTGTTCAGAAAATATCTCGTCGAAAAGATAATGCTCTAACGACATATTTTAATTGACAACCCAAATTAAATACTGTATTCGGAAAATATCTCTTCATAGCAAATTTCTTATCTACGAAAGATCTCAATATAAAATTTTTTTTTCCAGAATTTGTACCCCGATTCCTTTCAATGCTGTATATTATGATAACATTTTATTTTACTCATATCAAGAGTCGTTTTTTCTCTTTATCACATTTTTATTTTACCTGTTAAAAGTAATCATTATTATTTCCCTAACAGAATATCAAATAGATGTATTCTATGCAAAGCCTCTGCTGAAATGATAGAATAGATGTCAGAAATGAGAAAACCTTTGCACTTTGGAATCGAAGAAAGTGAACAAGTAGAGGTGAGTTCGGCGAACTTTTGATTCACCAGAAGTAGAAGTAGAGTAGTTAGCCGAAGCAGCTAATAAATATTTCTAAATTATAAAAGCTACGGACACATCAAAGGCAAGGTGACAAGCCAAAGAGATCAAATGTATGGAAGCCATGGATAGCCTTGATACCAGAGAAGCAGAGTGGTTGGCCAAAGAGATAAAGTCTTGATTCCTAAGAAGGAATGAATAGTAGAAGCTGTCAAATAGAACTGAGTCATGTGAAGTCTTAATTCTACAGAAGTGTGTCTGACGAAGTCCATACGAAGTGTATCGTTATGTGAATCTTTCAGGCATCAGAAGTAGAGCAGTCGAAATAGACGATCCATACGAAGCCTTGTTGCTATGTAAAAGTAGAATTCTTAGTCGAGTCCGCTGATAAATGTGAATCACGTGACGTCTTGACACTTCTTAGTTGAAGCTATCAGACTAATTTTCGTATTAGAGAAGAGATAATAATGTAAAAGAAACTTCAAAGTTTGATATATATCAGAAGCTGTTTTATAAATATTACAAGTAGTGCTATCTAATATAATCTAGATATTTTGTTTTTAAAATAGAAAATTAACTGCTGCAAAAAATTTGAAATTCTTTATTAATATAAAATGCAATGCAACTGTTAGTATTTACTCTTAATATGTAATTAATTAATTCATATATATTAATATCTTACTTTGACGTTTTTATAAATACTGCGCTTCATTTTACCAATAACATATTTTTATCATTTCTTAGCATTAACAAGTACGTCACTGCTCTAAATATCTATTTGAATTCAAACATTTCCCCTTATATCCTATACATAGAAATAAATGGCATTTGACGATTTGCAGCACTTCATTATCATTTCAAACATTAACAGTTTAAACCAACATCGTAAAATATTCTGTCCTCAACTGAGTGAAACCTGCAAAGGTTCAAACAAATGACCTGGATGTTATCTCTATTTGCTAACCAAACAACTCGTGTGCATATTAAAACACACCTTACAAATCTAATTCTAAATGCTTCCTTGTCCTCCAATAATATTTCCTAACTTAAAATATTTTTTGCATAATAAAAATACAAAAAGCATAGCCTGAGAAACATCATTTCAATATTTGTTTTAAACATTCATTAAGAATAAATTGTCAAAAATCAGCAGATTATCCCATTCAATATTGTTGTCACGACACTAGATATCAATGCTGTGAAATATCAAAATTGTGAATGTAAAAAAACATGCGCATTTATTCTTTCAGGTTAATAACGCAAGCTTTCACTGGCTGACAACTGAACATTAATACTTATGTCAGTTAACTACAATATAACGAACTAAAACATACAAGTATATAAAATTATTTAATTTACCAGAGTTGTAAACCATTAATATATAATTAATTAATACATACATATTAAATATTATATTAATAAGAAAATATAAATGAATTATGTTTTATTGGTTTCTGATAATGCAGTTGAAAAATCGTTTTCTGATATAAGAGTAATTTTTGGTAGCTAAATTTAAATATTCTTTCCAACACAAGTAACGCTATTTACAAAAATTCTACTGCTGTAAAGGACCCAAATTAACTTCTATTTTAGTAATCGTTCTGCAAATCGAGCGCTCCTTTGCATATGATCAGGGAAGGCAAAGGAACCTTGCCTACTGTTTTGACAATTTTAATAACCAAAGCGGAGGCAAAAATAAAGCATTTTAAAATCCCTTTATGTCACTTTTCTTACTCTCAATTAAAATCAAATCCTAAACTATCGGCAAATTCTAAGTGTTATATCACTTTTCCATTTCCATTGAAAGAGTTGACTTATCAGACTGAATTTCGGATAACATGTAGCTAAAATTTTGCGGTCATAGTTCTATTGGTTTATATCATCTTGAAATTAATTAATATTTAATCGTGCTTTTTTTTACTAGCATTTCTCCAGTCACTATTCAGTGCTGAAATTCAAACCAAATAACTCATTTCTTGCATCTAAAACATCAATTCCTTTTTGATGCTCTGCACATATTTTGTTGCTTTTCTTTCTTTGCATTAAATGAAATTTCACTCAAACTGAGCAGTTTTTTGCTGTAGCGATGACCTAAAACTCTTTTTCCGGAAATCAATATAGGCGTCATTTCCGATCTCTTCGTTGCGCTGTTTTGACATTCAGAATGAACTCTTGAAACTGTTTCAAAATTCATCCTAACTAACGCGTTTTGATTCTGCATATTATACCAGTTTCCTATCTTAAAATGTTTTACAGATATTCAAACAGTGTCGATTAGACGATATTTTTTGGGGGAAACACACGAATTAGAGTAAGTAAACTGTCTCTTTTATCTGATGTGACATGAACCATCCTTCTTTAGCCAAAACCTTCAATAAATGGAACTACCACTGTTGTTGAAACTCAAATTCCTGAAAGTAAAAACATGCGCGTCTATCCTTTCAGATTAAAAAACTGAGCTTTCGCTTGTTAACAGTTAAACATTTCTAATAATGTTAGTTAATTAACGATAGAATAAAGAGGAAAATACATAATGCAAAATTGCTAAATTAACCAGAGGTGTAAACATTAAAATTAACAGAATTGAAAGTAGAAATCCCATGCTTAACAATCGAAATATCCAATATAAGCAATTTTCTTTATCATTAAACTCCTTCAATAAATTTGTCGTGCGTACTTAGTGGCCTTAATACAGTATTTTTAATGTAATGTTTTATTTGTGCTAATTTTGGTTGTTTTACCTCTGTGCACACAATGGGCTAAATGATCAGGTCACGAGGTTCAGGGCCTTCGCGGTCCTTGTGACCAGACCATTTAGCACATTGTGTGCCAAAAAAGTGCCGCTCAGAGGTAAAAGCAACCCAACAACCCACGAGCTCAAGAAGGTTGGAGAAAGACATCCGCTGGACAGCTATTAGAGATAGATGGAAGTCTCCCGTCAAGGTCATCCAGAGTGTTCTCTAACGTGCACAGGATAAGTTGCTCTCACACAGGACCACGGATTAACGTCCCATCAGACCAGCGGCGACCATTCCAAGTTCAACGCTTTATTTCTGTGATTGCATTAAATCATTTTTAGATTCAATGTACCTCCATAGATTTAATAGCATAGCACAGTTGCAATATGTCTGAATGACCAAATTTTAAATTCGGATTTCCGCAGAAAAAAATATTATAATCTAAATCGAGGAATGATTCCACATTAAATATAGAATCTGTCAAAAGAAGTGACATAGAATGTGTGCCAAAGAATGATCCAACTTTAAATTTGTCCAGTATCAAAACAGCTATCACATAAATCACATCAGAGGACAATCCACTTCGAAGTTTTCCATGAATATTTTTGGATGAAATCAACACCTTTTCTTAAGATCGTGGCAATTGATTGTCGTATTATCGATAAAAATGATCTCAGATAATACGGAACTTCGTTTAATCGAGACTCGAACAGTCCAAACTCAACTGTGCTGAAAATAACATTGGCATTTTCATTACCTTACACTAAATGTCTTGAAGAGTAATATTTTTGCAATCAACAGGCCAACTACTATTTTAACTCTTAAAACTTCCATGTATATATTAACAAGCAGTTCATTCTAAGCATAGCAGCACGAAATTTATTCTTTTTCTGATAGATTGAAACAAGATTTTCCAAACTGTGACACACTGGAACCTTTCAGGTGGTACACGGAAAATTTGAATTTTTGTAACCCAGGAGGCACACTAAATAGCAACATAAAAGTAAAAAAGGAGAAAATTATTTTAAAAACATTAACATTTATGCTTTTTTTTTTTACAAAAAATGGGGTCGATAAATTATTGTAAGTGTATATATGTTTTTAAAAAAGAAAGAACCAAGTAAACGTCTCCATTTCCGACTTCTTAGACGCTTCCGGAATAGAGCCTCCTAACCTATATGCACCTTTTTGAGGCTCTAATGACTGATACGAAGACATTCTAGATGAGAAAAGGTGGCACATTCCCACAACAAAATTTAAAAAACTCTGGCATAAGCTATTTAATCTTATCATCCAAATTCTCAGAAAATTAAACAAAAATATTTGAACAAAACGTAGAACAAATATTATTCACAGTTCCTTAGTATCATAATCCAAACTAATATAAATGTTTTTCAATTTCAGTTTGTTAACACATGTTATCTTTTAGCTCGTCAACACTTTTGCAGGGCATTTCATACAATAAGAATAACAGATATTGGATATTTGTGCCCCTGTTATTAATAACGGTTTTCCTCAATAATCTGAGGTACATTCGAAACGATCTTGACGTAACATTGGTAACTAGTCTAGTTGCAGGAAGACCTCTTATGATTTGTGTCTAATCAAAAAAAATTTCTTTGTTTCAAAAGACATTTACAAAATTGCAGATTCCTCAGATATGTATATATATACCAAAGGTGAGTTGGGTTCAAATTCTCTAGCTCGAGCCCCTATTAATAAAAAACTTCTCTGACAAGATAATAAAACATATATATATCCATACCGCTAAATAAGTTTTAAATTATTTATTTTATAGACTATTGTAAATTTTAAAATAGTTTTAATTATTTCACTGCAAAATATAAACCTTAATGCTATTTGGAACGAAAAGTACAAGACAAATTCTAGAAACTGAATATTTTTGAGTAAGATATAATGTAAGTATAAACGCCTGGAGCGATTTATTAATGGAAGAAAGATAAAACCAAAAAACATAATCAGAGACTGAATTATCCTTATTTTTAATCACTAAAGATTGATTAAAAGAATCAAATTATAATCAAAATAATTATGTACTTACTTTTTTCACAGTTACAAGTAAAATTAGAAATTTAAATTATGACTGACTTAGCCTAATTATGACTCGAGCTGATCTCCAGTATATACCAACATGATGATGATTGCATTCCCATTTGTATAATAGTGATTTAAAATCAAGTTAATAACAATTTTTATACAGTTTGGTTCATATCACTTTTGCACTTTTAGTCTAATAACGTTCTACGTATTGAATATTACTCGTCAAATTCTCAGCATATTACATAAAATATATTCGGACAAAATGTAATATGATTAACAGAATTTTACATTCAGACGAGGAATATTTATTGCATTTCGTATCCCACGTTTCTAGCAAAGTTATGGAATTTCAGATATAATTCAAGAACATGTTGCATTGCTTGTCTCGTTACTTTTGCCGTAACTTAGACGTCAATAATCTCATTAACTTCAAACAACTATAAAATTAAAATAATTTTAAAATTATGCACAATAAACTTCAAAGCTTATTAATTCTGAAAACATGTTTTTCAGAGTAATATTAAAAAATTTCTTAGCAGTCAATGTTTAAAAATTCTGTATCACAATAAAAAATTCCTTAGCAGTCTGTTTTCAAAAATTCTATTCGTCTTTGCAACTGTATGTTCAAAGTTTTAAAACCTGCACAATTTTTTCAACTGTGTTCTCAAGTCCAACTTTTTTAACAAGAATTTCGTATAATACAAGTCTTTATTAATATGTAGTTAAACAATTTCGTATGTCACAAGTCTTTACTACATGCAATTAAGCAATTTCCTGTGACACAATGCTTTATTATGACACAGAAATTCCCTCCACTACAAATCTTTATTAAATGCAGTTAAATAATTTCCTGTGACACATTCTCGCTTCTTTCCTAAGACATTTAGGCATTAAAAATATTTCCCACAAGCTCTTTTAACACAATCACCAGATAGTAAGAGTACTTTCAATAATTCTTAAGATTTCTATTAAAGTCTTTAGACCACTTAAATATTTTTTTGAACATCTTAATTACCTTAAAATTTTCTTCGTCTTAGCTCATCTTGAACAATCTTAAAAACTATTTAATTTTATTGTTTCAGAAACAAACCGAAAATGTTATAAAGGTCAGGGGTCAGGATCGCATGAGCAGCCCCACGATAGATCATGCAACCCAATCCCCTATTCAAAAAACGAAACAAAACTTTCTTTATATCAAGGACTCATTGCTTCCCATTTCATCTCATTATAGAGTCAGCTCCTAAATCTAAACATACAAAACTAACTACGACTAATATAACACCAAGAGCGATAAATACCGAAAACTTGATAACTTGTACAGAAGCATCAACATGAGATGTCATTTTCCAACGATACCTGATCACTAAATATTTCGGAGAAAAGTAGACTCTTACTATCCTTTTTCTTAAATACCTTGTGTAACTTCTATATCTATGTAAGATGCTGAAAACGTCTTTCGGCGTGGAATTATTTATGTCAATCCACGATCTATGACGGAAAAAGCGTTTAGAATCATACCTATGCAATCCGACATACAAGCAAACCGAAGGTAGAGAATAATACAAGAGAGAGAAATAGAATGAAATATTTTAAAGAGCCTAAAATTGATTATGTTTTATCGATACCCTTGCATCTTCTTGGCCTTGTTCCCGAACTTCTTACGCTGCGTTATAAGTGGCAAGGTCAGAGGCAAGGATTATATGCATCAGAACTTCAATCACAACACAGAAAAGTGCAGCCAACTTGAAGTGTACTCACAGTTTCTTGAATACGAGTCACAAAAGCTGGATTTCCTGCTCTTTTCAGCGATTTTAGATATGATCCAGATACACAGAAATGGGATAAGCATTAGGGAAAGGGGTAGGACATAATTTCTTCAAGCAAATAAACTCTGTGAAATAAATTTTCTTCCCAACACAGATCACGGCCTGGCGAAAACAAATTCGTTGTAGTGGTTCCAACGATTTTCTTCAAAGTCCATCCCGGGCTTCAGAGGCTCGTTCCCACTTCCTGAAGTGCCAGACCCGGCGGCAGCCACGCACCTGAATCCAGACTCTTGCAGGTTGTCGAAAGCCTGCTCCAGGAAATTGTGTTTTAGGAAGAAGCGAGCTGTGTAGCGATTCTCATTAACTCGGTCAGGATCACGTGACTCATTCAGCGTGTCGCCAAACACCTCCCTACAAAGAGTCACTCGTCCACACACTAGAATGCGTGTGAGCTTGCGAAACTTGACATCGGCGAGCCCGTCGCGACCAAAGGCGAACGAGCCACGATACCCAAGAGTGATGTAACCAGGTTGGCCAGTCGCTGATGTCAGCATTCCTGGTGATGTTGGAGAGCTTATAGAGGTAAGACGAGGCATGGATCCCGGAAGAGGAGATGAAGTATTGTTTACGCAGGTCACCATATCAGAGAGGTTAAAAAATTCGGCTTCATTCTTTAGTCTTTCGCGTTCGTGGAAATTCTCTGGGAGGACCAGCTTCTGGTTACGGAGGAAGTCCAAGACATACCTGAAGAGGACACCATCGCGATCGACGAAATAGCGGCCTTTTGTATCTTTCATGACGTTCTCTTTCCCAGTGAACATCTGACCCAATAACGAATCGCCATTTCGTATCAGGGTAGTAAGAGACGTCGTGTAAAGAACGCCACCCACATTCAACTCCACAACAGAAGGAAACCCTTCGTCGACATCACCATTAGCCGCCATAATGTCAAAGGTCACAAATGTATCCTAACGGCGTTTTTTTTTTACTTTTCGGAAGACGTGTCTTCTCCGATCTCACTTGGTGACGTCACGGACGTCCACCAGATGCATCCAACTCACTTCTGGCGGTTGGAGTATTAACCGGCGTAGCTCCTGCAGAGAGGGAGTTAAGAACACCAAAGTAGCACGAAGCAAGACCCGTCATTGAAACGGATCCTGGCTTGGCCTCCCCCACGCATGCGCAAAGGCCAGATCTCTCTACATCCGCAGAAAAGATGGAGCAACGGGTGTGGAGTCGGGAACAGTCCCCATTAAGCCAAGCTGCACGCGTCCTTCGGCGGTTGCTGAGCGTTTGCCGCACGCCGGCGGAACTAGGCGCTACATCGCGCTCCGTCACTGCCACCGACCAGTGTCATGACGTCGTCACCGAGTTTCATCGATCGGGGAAGATGCTGCAGTGCAGCAGAGCCATCTGGGGGCAGTATTCGATGGTGACTGCATCTTTGAGCAACAGACACCGAAGAAAAGAAGCTTCGGAACCTAAAATGAATCATCTAAACAAAGCTTTTAATCCACTCCACAATAGCGTCTTCCAAAAAGTGCCTTTTAACTGACCGTTTTCTCTTCAAATACATCGAATGATTTCCATTTCTAATAACTGCGATTTTTGTAGTCATTCCAAAACATCAAAAATTACTGTTAGTAAAGAATATCCAAACGCATCAGGCATGAATAATTTTCCATTCCCATTATTTACATTTCCATGTGTTTTTCATAGTCACTTCAAAGCTATTTTCCCCTACGTGAGCTCTGCACCGAATAACTGAGAATAAACGAAATTTTTCATTTTAATGTTTAATTTCATGTTTTGTAAAAAAAACAATAAATATCCCCTCAAGCAGCTGCTTGCCACAGAGGTCTGATAGCAGCCTGTCAGTTTATACCCCAAAGTAGAAGGTCTGTGAGGGTGACCGACCTCAGCAGAAAAGCAACATAAATATCCATACCTTATCCGGGGCTGCACCCAGGTCCCTTAAATCAGTAGCCAAGCGCGTTAACCCCTTGGCCACGGGATATAAAATCTCCGTAAATTTCATTTTATAAATTACATCGATGCAAACTTTTGTGAATGTAAATAACACATTATACTATTACCATCATCACCAACATCCATGGAAACGTTTTATTACGTAAATATACCATGTTTTAACACATCGCAAACTTCATTCAAAATAACCATCTAATTCGTAATTGCGATTTTCTACCATTTGATGTTCAATCCATATTTGGTTTTCAAGGGATATTTTCCATATCTGAAATCAACGTTTTTTTTAACAGAAAGTTATGAATTTTTCAGTCCATTAAGAGGAATAAAAGGCAACACAATCGAAAAGAGGAAATCTGAATAAAGAAACCGGTGAATAATCAAACAAGTTGATGGGAAATAAATGAAGAGTTAAAAAACAAACATTGATATTTCAAGGGGGCGGGGGGGGGGCTCAGTCGGTAGCGCGTCAGGCTCGTAATCTGTAGTTCCCAGGTTCGAGTCCCAGCTGGGTCAGCGTTGAGATTTATCTCCGCAAAATTCCCTGCCCTGCCCACGGTCAGTAGGGGACACCGATGGGCTTGGAAAGGCCGCCGTCCGTCGGATGGGACGTTAAGCTGTGGCCCGTGTGCGGGAGAGCCATACCCTGTGCACGTTAAAGAACACGCTGGATGGCCTTGACAGGAGGCTACCATCTGTCTCCCAACAGCTATTCCAGTGGGTCCCCTCCCCCAACCTTCTCTGAGCCTTCGGGGTCCATGTGACCTGGCCATTTAGCCCATGGTGTGCAAAAAAGTGCCGCTCAAAGGTAAAACAACCCAACCCAACTTGATATTGCAGGAAAAGAAGATATATCTTGAGAAGAAACTTTGAGTGAATGACCAATTACTTTTGTGCAGAGAAATGCGAGACACTGAAATAATTCTTAGTTGATTCAAGATTTTTGAATCCGTTTTTATCCCACTTGTATCAATAAGCGAAGATTACTCTTATGCACACATCATCTTTAGTTGTTAAAAGAATTGTAAACTTTGAAAATTTTATGAGAGATCTTGCTTTTCTGTGTGTTAATGGATCTCAAATTTATGTAAGACTCACACTTAGGGAAGAATAATTTCCCTACACTGTATGTCTTCGATTTTTCAAGATATGTGGTTCGATTTTTCGACATGGTTATGAGCCTCCCTCTGAATGCTTAAATCTCACCAGACATCGGAGAATTCTTCTTGTTTGCTTAGTTATATTTTGATAAAATGACTTCACCGGAATTCTTAACACAAACATTTCCCTTTCGTTTGCATACTACAATAGAGCCACATAATTTTAAATATTTTTCACATATACTAAATAATATTAAATCATGCAGGTTGCTCAAAAAATAATATGAAATGTTAAAAACAAGAAAAAATATCATTTCGACAATATAAACTCATTCATCACTTACACCATTCCCTGTACATCTCAAAGTATATAAAATTCATGAAGTTAGAAAGTAAGCTTAAAGCATTTTATATGCTCCCTACCATATATTAAACATTAAACAACATTTAACCTCATATCATTCTTAAAAATTTTATCCGAGCTATTATCATCCCTACTTTTAAAAAAGGGGAGCTTATTTTTTGTGAATATTTTAGAGAAATCAATCTACTTTCTGTTCCAGGTAAAGTTCTTTGCATTATTTTAATTAATAGAATTAAGAATTTGATTGATGAACAACTGCTGATAAACACTGTGGATTCCAAAGTGGTAGGGGATGTATAGATCACACTCTTTTCACTTCGGCAGATTTTTGAGAAATGTTTAAGAGTTTCCGAAATCTGTGGTTACTAGCTTCGATGATTTCCAAAAGACTTTAGACTCTGTTCTATTAGAACTAATTCCTCAATTAGAACTGTTGATCAGCATAATATTTATTGAGTGTACAATCTGGTTGGACCTCCGTAGCCCATGGTTGTTTGATGATGATGATGATGATGATGATGATGATATGGTATACTTGAGAAGCTAACATAATATTGGCTCTCTATAATTAACACAGAGTCTTCCGTGAGAATTGGTAAGGATTGTAGCAATTGATTTAGCATCGCTACTGCAGTTCGACAAGGGTGAGATTTGTCACCTTTCCTCTTCAGTTTGGTTATGTTATGAGGAATTCACTGCAAAGGAAAGATTTTTGGCCTTAAAAGGTCTAGAGATTTAAAAATTTCTGATTTTGATTATTTTTATTTTTAGCAGTGTTTTAAAGGATGTTGATTAGATGAATTGTTTCATTAGAACCGTTGACCAAACTGACAGTAGAATAGATTTGGCGATAAACAGCGAAAACCGAAGTGATCCAAATTGATCAGGTTGGTTCTGCTTCAATCGTTATACCTTTGAACGCAGTTTAATTTTATCGAGAGTTGTTTAACAGGTATGGTGATGTGCGGCATGAGATTAACAGAAGAATAAGAATTGCTACTGAAACTTTTAAGAATTTATGGAGAGTTTGGAAAAATAGCCCTATACTCCTGAAGACTAAAATTAGGCTATATAATAATTAGGTTTTTTCAAGTTATGATAGTTAAACTTGGACCAAACTATGAAGATACTGAGTAAACAACTAGAATTAAAGGCATCAAGCTTTCCTGTTATCTTGAGAGCAAAATAACAGGGAGCTTGATGCTTTAATTCTAGATGTTTACTCGGTATCTTGGTACTTTGACTTTGTAAGCACTGCATGTATTAGGTAGTTTGACTTGGTAAGCACTGCTTGTATTAGGTAGTTTGACCTTGTAAGCATTGCATTATTATTATGTGTCTAGGCATATACTAGTTTCACCTTGTAAGCATTGCATTAGGTAGTTTGACTTCGTAAGCATTGCATTAGGTAGTTTGACTTTGTAAGCATTGCATGTATTAGGCAATTTGACTTTGTAGGCATTGAATGTATTTGGCTGTTTGACATTGTAAGCATTGCATGTATTAGGTAGTTTGACTTTGTAAGCATTGTATTAGGTAGTTTGACTTTGTAAGCATTGCATTAGGCAGTTTGACTTTGTAAGCATTGCATGTATTAGGTAGTTTGACTTTGTAAGCATTGCATGTATTAGGTAGTTTGACTTTGAAAGCATTGAATGTATTAGTCATTGCATGTGTTAAGTAGTTTGACTTTGTAAACATTGAATGTATTAGACAGTTTGACTTTGTAAGCATTGCATGTATTAGGTAGTTTGACTTTGTAAGCATTGCATTAGGTAGTTTGACTTTGTAAGAATTGCATTAGGAAGTTTGACTTTGTAAGCATTGCATGCATTAGGTAGTTTGACTTTGCAAGAAATGATGCAGTTAGGCAAAGGAGTCAGCAACAACCTTTGAGCATCATATTATGAAAGGAGAGATTGCGTTGATTTGACCATGTTGCCCATATGCATAACTACATATTAGTGAATAGGATTATGCACAGTGTGACTAAAAGGCCTAAGAAAAATGTGGGAACAAATATTATATAGTGCAGACAATGACTAACAGGACTTGTTAGAATTGGCCTACAATTCTAAGATGCCTACAATTGAAATACAGTGGCTAAATACGCAGCTGTAGCTCAGGAGAGATGTGTTTGGAGAACCAAACTAAATAGCGTGGTTGGACCTCCGTATCCCTTGGCTCTTTGGGGAGTAGGCAGACAGGTAGGTAGGTATGATACCTGCATACAGGGCCGTGTCTTTGCCTAGGCAAACTAGGCACGTGAATCTGATAGCTCCAAAATGGGCTTGGAGCGCCTCGAAAAAGAGTAGTCGGTTTTTTATTTTGGGACCATTACACTTGAAAATGCGCATGCGAGAACCGAATCAGTCCCAATCTCTTATCATACAACATGATATAATTAATGTCCCTCTGTAGTCTTTAAATACTAGACATGTGTATTTTAGCAGATAAGCTAAGAACAAATGGAAAATTTAGTTGGCAAAGGCAATGGCGAAGCGTAACTTTTAGAGTAGGGAAAGCAATCACCAAAAGCAGTGCTACAATTAAATCAGAATACAGTTCCGGTAATCGATGCTTCCAAATCTCTGAATTGGAATGTCATTCCAGTTTTTGATGTTTCCGAATCTTTGAATGAGTTCTCCCATCCAGTACTTGATGTTTCCTAAGAATGAAAATAGTTCTATATTTTTTAAATCAAATATTATTGGAAATTATTATTATACATTGCATCTTTTCTAGGATAAAATGTGGGGATGCTGTGGCCTTACCACAATTTTATTGTGAGAATCGAAGGGGGCGGGGTCAGAAAAGTGCCCAAGCGCACGAAAAAAGTTAAACATATATTTTAATATAATTTAATTTTATATACTGGGAAGTTAAAGCGAAAGTGTAAATTAATATTACAAAACTTTAACAAAATCACCTTCGGATAAATTGTATAACAAACTCCAAATTTGAATTATTTCTTCTGAGGTACAGTCGCTCAAAAAAGTATCCGAACACTATGGTTGATCACAGAATTCAAAAAAAAATATCTGGCAACATTTTTTTTAGAAATTAGTAATCTGGCGACTTCGTGTCACGTGACACGAAGTGGCCAGATCACTAATTTCTGAAAAAATCGTTGCCAGATATTTTTTCTGAATTCTGTGCTCAACCATAATGTTCGGATACTTTTTTGAGCGACTGTACAATATCTCGATTTCGCTCCTTGCTTTTGGTGTGCAATGGCGTTTCCTTTTCGCTCTTTACTTTTGCAATGTGGAATTGTAGAGCAGTCGAAAATGGGTTAAAAAAAGTATCATCAAATGTAGATTAAAATCCTTTTATTTACAAACTCTCAACTAAAAGATAATAATTAAATTTCATTTTTATACCGATGAAAACCTGTAGAAATACGGAGCATACCTCAGTATCCTGAGGAAAAAAGTCTTGGTATTACATACAGGCACTAGACAGAAAAATGGAAACAGTTTCATGTTATCTCAATACCCAATCACATTGCTAAATAACTTCTTCAATACGATTTCTAATGAAAAATGTTTAAAGATAAATTGATGATCACAATGAAATTTATGTAAATATCGATTTTAAACAATATTTTTTCAAAATTCAAAGAGGTATGAACGCTGAAATATATTTAACAGGTTACAAAAAAATGCCCAAAATTTAATTAAAAACTCTAGTAGACTACAGAGTGCATTACATCTGTTTCTGCTCTCTTAACCTGTTTAATGTGTTAATTAATTTTTGATGTCAATGTTTTGTAGGCCATTATATATTTCAGCCTTCAGAACTCTTTAAATACAGAAAAAAAATATATCGTTTACTTATTTTTTTAGTTCTGAACGCAGGCTATTATATATTCCTGCATTCAGAACTCTTTGAATAGAGAAAAAAATTGCGCTTGAATAGATGCATTATTATTATAAAAAATCCTTCTAATTTCTATTTCCAGTATTGATTTCTATAAACAGACCTTGTGTGGAAAATGCCAAATTTTGCCACCATCCTAAAACAGTCGTGTCCATCATGGCTATGCCAGTTTTAAAACGCTTTAACTCTGAATGGCACTTTTGCAAACACAATGGGCCATGGGCGTCCGCAGAAAATTTTCCAGGTGGGGGGGCAAAGCTTGGAGACAAATAATTGCATCAATAAATTTATATTTAATTATTTAATTGTTTGGGTTTTTTTACTCAAGTAGATTATAGAACACAGTATTGCATCAATACAAAAACACACATATAATGTATATAAATTTACAATATAAAGGAAGGAAGAATTAATTGAAACAAGAATTTTTACTCGATCCCAGGGGGGCAAGTGCCCCGTTTGGCCCACTCTGTGGACGCCTATTGAATGGGCTAAAGATCAGGTTCGGTTGGGTTGTTTTACCTCTGAGCGGCACTTTTTTGCACACCATGGGCTAAATGGCCAGGTCACATGGACCCCGAAGGCTCAGAGAAGGTTGGGGGAGGGGACCCACTGGAACAAGCTGTTGGGAGACAGATGGTAGCCTCCCGTCAAGGCCATCCAGCGTGTTCTTTAACGTGCACAGGGTATGGCTCTCCCGCACACGGGGCCACGGCTTAACGTCCCATCCGACGGACGACGGCCTTTCCAAGCCCATCGGTGTCCCCTACTGACCGTGGGCAGGGCGGGGAATTTTGCGGAGATAAATCTCAACGCTGACCCAGCTGGGACTCGAACCTGGGAACTACAGATTACGAGCCTAGCGCGCTACCGACTGAGCCACCCCCGCCCCTAAAGATCAGGTCACAAGTACCCTACCTCCCCCCCTGGGGTCAGAGTCGAGAAGTGGAAGGGGATCAACTGGTCAATCGTTACGCGACAAGTGGAAATCCCTATAGAATCATCTGGCGTGTCTTTCAATGTACTTATAATAGGTCTCTCCCGAATACGGAGGCGGGGATGACTCAGTCGATAGTGCATCTGGCTTATAATCTGCACTTCCCAGGTTCGACTTCCACCTGGACTGGAGTTGCCATTTATCTCCGCCAGATACTTCGCTCTTTCTCGGTCAGTAGAGGACACCGATGGGCTTGAAAAACCGCCATCTGTCGGACATTAAGCAGTGCACCATGTGTGAGAGAGACCCATACCCTGTGCACGTCAAAGAGCACGCTGGATGCTTGATGGCCCTGATTGGAGACTAATATCTGTCTCCTAACAGCTGTCCAGTGGGTCCCCTACCTCCAACCTTCTCTGAGCCTTCGGGGTCCATATGACTTGGCCACTTGCCCATTATGTGCAAAAGAAGTGCCACTCAGAGGTAAAACAACCTAAGCTGAACACGAAGTCACGATTTAACGCCTCATTCGATGGACGGCATATTTTCCGAGCCTATCAGTGTCCCTTTTCTTCCCGAAAGTTAGTTGCGGGTTAACGGGAAAAAAACGTAATTGGGACTTGAGACTGAGATTGTCAGAATATAAGTCTGAAACGCTACAAATTAAACTATCTCCGAACCATTACCGAAACTCAAAGGCTATTCTGATTACTTCAGAGAAATATATGCAAAGCATCAAAGAAGACTGTTAGTGAGGAGTGGAGGTGATTTTCGCGCTCAATTTTTCGAGTCGGCGTCCGCCTGAGCCCTCTTTGGAAAAAAACAATTCGGATGTATCATAAAACATATATAGTGAAATGAATGTTCCAAAAACCAGCCCAGCCCCGGCCAGACTCGGGCCAAAGCTTTGCTCCGGCTCAGCCCGACAAAGTTCGAGCCTAAACTCATTGCTAGCCAGATGGATATAAATGTTTTCATTGTATGGCTTAGAGTGTGGCCGTTCCAAAATTAAGTAGAAATAACCGAAAATTAATTTAATGCTTATTTTATTTCGCCTAAATTCAATCTTCTAAATGTAATACATGGAACTACTATGTAAAAGCACCAATACGTCATTAATATTGAATGAACTTGTATCGTCAGTAAATACAAAAAAGCCAAAAAATTTATGGTCTTAAAGCAAAAAATAAAGCCAAAAGAATTATGACTTGAGTGAAAAATACTAAAATAGCCAAAAGAATTGTGGCTTGATTGCAAAAACCGAAATGAATAATAAAATTAAATGCATTTAATATTTCACGATTTCCAGTCATTTGTTTTTCGAAGTTCGTTTTCAAAAACACTCTATATATGTATTTTTCAGAAATATTGAAGGCCTAAAGAATATATTTCTTATGCCCTAGATAGATACTTAGTAGCCCTGATATACGTCTTACTAGATTTCCTACGTTCGAAAGATGCGAGTGAACGACAGGTTATTTACCATTGAAACCGTTAATGAGGACCCTACCGGCGACTAAATTTTTCGGTTTATTGATACATTTAAAAAAATGAATCATACTAGTTGAATGCTGTTTGAAACTTCAATGACAAATGTTAATAGCATTTTATAATTTCGCGCTAAACAATCGCTTTTGAAATGTGACAGAATTTTTTATGTGAACTGTTTCAAACTTTCCTGCCACTTCGATATTTCAATCCCTTAATTTTCTATTCTTATTTAGAATTTACATCGTAGTTAAAAGGAGTTTCAAGTTTGACCTAGATTCTATTAGGGGTAGCGAACTGAACCTTTAAGACAATACGATACAGCTTTAGCTAAGCAATGCGTTCTCGCAAAACATCGGTATAAGCTAGGGTTACCAGATGATGACAGTTATGAAAGGATGACGAAAAAACGCTAGAAGTGGAGGGCATGCTTTCATTTTGTGAAATGAAATAATTTTTTCCTACTACGTTTTATGGGGCGGGGGTGGCTCAGTCGGTAGCGCGTCAGGCTCGTAATCTGTAGTTCCCAGGTTCGAGTCCCAGCTGGGTCAGCGTTGAGATTTATCTCCGCAAAATTCCCCGCCCTGCCCACGGTCAGTAGGGGACACCGATGGGCTTGGAAATACCGCCGTCCGTCGGATGGGACGTTAAGCCGTGGTCCCGTGTGCGGGAGAGCCATACCCTGTGCACGTTAAAGAACACGCTGGATGGCCTTGACGGGAGGCTACCATCTGTCTCCCAACAGCTGTTCCAGTGGGTTCCCTCCCCTAACCTTATCTGAGCCTTCGGGGTCCTTGTGGCCTGGCCATTTAGCCCATGGTGTGCAAAAAAGTGCCGCTCAGAGGTAATCCAACTAAGTTTCATATCAAGTACTAACTAACAGTTGAGTAAAAAAAAGGCATAATTTTTATTAAATGTACTTTCAAACATATGATGTGCCGATCAAATAAAAGCAATTAAGGATTATTTTGCCTTAACTGGCATAGTGGTTAGTAACACTTACTTTTGCAGAAGCCAAACTTTCTATTTCTATGAACACTGAGTGAGATAGTGGTCAGCAGAGATTTCGGTCTTGATAAGGCATGCGCTTGTACGAGAAGGCTCCTATAAACCAGGAGTAGTCCTTAGTTCCTTCGCTTCTTTTATGTTGCAAAAAAAGAAAACTGCTCTTAACTTTCATAGCTCCATCTATCCGTGGGCCGAAGCAAATTTTTTGCAATATTCTAAATCTCATACTTTTTCAATCTGTTTATATAAATTACACATATTTAGATTACAGAAAATAGCAACTTTTACAACATTAACAGAGTTAATTTCGCATTCACTATGTTAATTTACAGTAAATTATATTATAGTCATGAGTTCAAGTAATTTAAAAAAGGAAAGTACGAAAAAGAGTGCTTTAATTTTAGTCTGAAACATGTTAGGAGCTTATACAAAAAGTACGACATTTCGTGTATATTCAAAATTTTTGGAGGACATGTGGTAAGAAAGACGGACATGTCCACCTTTTGGAGGACGTATGGTAACCTTAGTAGGAGCAAAAAATGTTCAAATAGGAAAAGGGTAATTCTAATCCCAATTATATTTATGTTAAAAAGAAACTTTGGTAATTAAATCACTCTTGTGATGTACAATTTGTTCGCTCAATAGTAACTCGTGAAAACAAAGCGAAAAGATGCAGAATTCTCTTTTAAATTTGTTACTTTAGGAGTAAATTGATTTTCACGTGCTAGCTGATACGACACAACGTATCACCAAAGAACGTATAAGAAGAAGAAGTTCAGCTTTGACAAAGCGTAAGTGGCGACCTCAAGTGGTGTTTCGATTTGTATCGTGCATTTGTTTAAACTGGGAAGCAAACAATAAGGGGCAAAGGAATTATGCATCAAAAAATTTATATTTTAAAAAAGGAAAAAAAGTAACTGCACTTTGTATTTGAAAAAAATATTATCATGATTATAATAAAGGTTTATTTTCTCCATTGGAATTATTTTTCGTTGAACCAACAATTATAAATTGAACGGATAGAGAAGATTTGAAATTAGCCTGAAGTTAATTTATAGAATAAATTATTACAATTAGAAGCTTTCTTGGTTGCATAGAAACAGGGAACAGAATTGATATTAATATACTCTGCAAGGATATCAACGGGAAATTATTACATAGGAAAAGCGAAGAGAATGGAAGTTGACAGTAACATGTAATTACAAAAGTGTTCGTCCCCTGTAAAGTTCGTTTGACCTCTACGCCAAATGCACGATACTCATTTTACATTAATTTCTATGGAAGCTTAACTTCTTCTCCCTCTAATTCTTTGGTATCACTGACACACGGCGACGTCGCTTACAATAAGTATGTCGACGTAGTTGCAAGCTGATAGTTTACGGGAAAATATTCGATCCATGCATTTCGTGTCTTTCTGCATTAAAACATAAATAAAATAAAAAGTTACATTTGTACAGACCCACTTGTTAAAAAATTTGCATCAGAGCACTTCCTGCAGTTCGATTTTTAAATATTTCAAATATTATTTACATAACTTTCAAGTTTCCTTTCATATGCTTCTCTTACACTTTCAAAACTTTCCAATGCATCTAATTACGTATATTTGAACGTAGTGTGATACAGTGGTAGAGCGATACAACGTTAAGCTTAGCGAATGAAATACATTGGTTGCAATAATCTTGATGTGAGGTAAAATGTTTCAGAAGTTATATTTTTCTTGTTTTTCTGAGTATAGCCTTGACGAATTGTGCTATTAGTTACTCTACTTCGTCCATACAAAAAATGTCTTATTTTTTTTATATTTTCTATCATACCTCTAGTAGTAATAAAATATATCTCTAATTATTACGGTAACGATGAGAACAGTAAAACGTAGTAATAGCGTTTATCTGTTTAGCAAACCTGCACTGAGGAAATTAAGTTTAGATGATATCTGAACGGGAAAAAGCACGATTTCCTTTGGCCGACAAAACATTGAAAATTAAGAAATTTTCAATGTTTTCAATGAGGAAATTAAGTTTAAATGATATCTGAACGGGGAAAAGCACGATTTCCTTTGGCCGACAAAACATTGAAAATTAAGAAATTTTCAATGTTTTCAATGAGGAAATTAAGTTTAGATGATATCTGAACGGGAAAAAGCACGATTTCCTTTGGCCGACAAAACATTGAAAATTAAGAAATTTTCAATGTTTTCAATGAGGAAATTAAGTTTAGATGACATCTGAACGGGAAAAAGCACGATTTCCTTTGGCCGACAAAACATTGAAAATTAAGAAATTTTCAATGTTTTCAATGAGGAAATTAAGTTTAGATGATATCTGAACGGGAAAAAGCACGATTTCCTTTGGCCGACAAAACATTGAAAATTAAGAAATTTTCAATGTTTTCAATGAGGAAATTAAGTTTAGATGATATCTGAACGGGAAAAAGCACGATTTCCTTTGGCCGACAAAACATTGAAAATTAAGAAATTTTCAATGTTTTCAATGAGGAAATTAAGTTTAGATGATATCTGAACGGGAAAAAGCACGATTTCCTTTGGCCGACAAAACATTGAAAATTAAGAAATTTTCAATGTTTTCAATGAGGAAATTAAGTTTAGATGACATCTGAACGGGAAAAAGCACGATTTCCTTTGGCCGACAAAACATTGAAAATTAAGAAATTTTCAATGTTTTCAATGAGGAAATTAAGTTTAGATGATATCTGAACGGGAAAAAGCACGATTTCCTTTGGCCGACAAAACATTGAAAATTAAGAAATTTTCAATGTTTTCAATGAGGAAATTAAGTTTAGATGATATCTGAACGGGAAAAAGCACGATTTCCTTTGGCCGACAAAACATTGAAAATTAAGAAATTTTCAATGTTTTCAATGAGGAAATTAAGTTTAAATGATATCTGAACGGGGAAAAGCACGATTTCCTTTGGCCGACAAAACATTGAAAATTAAGAAATTTTCAATGTTTTCAATGAGGAAATTAAGTTTAGATGATATCTGAACGAGAAAAAGCACGATTTCCTTTGGCCGACAAAACATTGAAAATTAAGAAATTTTCAATGTTTTCAATGAGGAAATTAAGTTTAGATGATATCTGAACGGGAAAAAGCACGATTTCCTTTGGCCGACAAAACATTGAAAATTAAGAAATTTTCAATGTTTTCAATGAGGAAATTAAGTTTAAATGATATCTGAACGGGAAAAAGCACGATTTCCTTTGGCCGACAAAACATTGAAAATTAAGAAATTTTCAATGTTTTCAATGAGGAAATTAAGTTTAAATGATATCTGAACGGGGAAAAGCACGATTTCCTTTGGCCGACAAAACATTGAAAATTAAGAAATTTTCAATGTTTTCAATGAGGAAATTAAGTTTAGATGATATCTGAAAGGGAAAAAGCACGTTTTCCTTTGGCCGACAAAACATTGAAAATTAAGAAATTTTCAATGTTTTCAATGAGGAAATTAAGTTTAGATGATATCTGAACGGGAAAAAGCACGATTTCCTTTGGCCGACAAAACATTGAAAATTAAGAAATTTTCAATGTTTTCAATGAGGAAATTAAGTTTAGATGATATCTGAACGGGAAAAAGCACGATTTCCTTTGGCCGACAAAACATTGAAAATTAAGAAATTTTCAATGTTTTCAATGAGGAAATTAAGTTTAGATGATATCTGAACGGGAAAAAGCACGATTTCCTTTGGCCGACAAAACATTGAAAATTAAGAAATTTTCAATGTTTTCAATGAGGAAATTAAGTTTAAATGATATCTGAACGGGGAAAAGCACGATTTCCTTTGGCCGACAAAACATTGAAAATTAAGAAATTTTCAATGTTTTCAATGAGGAAATTAAGTTTAGATGATATCTGAAAGGGAAAAAGCACGTTTTCCTTTGGCCGACAAAACATTGAAAATTAAGAAATTTTCAATGTTTTCAATGAGGAAATTAAGTTTAAATGATATCTGAACGGGAAAAAGCACGATTTCCTTTGGCCGACAAAACATTGAAAATTAAGAAATTTTCAATGTTTTCAATGAGGAAATTAAGTTTAGATGATATCTGAACGAGAAAAAGCACGATTTCCTTTGGCCGACAAAACATTGAAAATTAAGAAATTTTCAATGTTTTCAATGAGGAAATTAAGTTTAGATGATATCTGAACGGGAAAAAGCACGATTTCCTTTGGCCGACAAAACATTGAAAATTAAGAAATTTTCAATGTTTTCAATGAGGAAATTAAGTTTAGATGACATCTGAACGGGAAAAAGCACGATTTCCTTTGGCCGACAAAACATTGAAAATTAAGAAATTTTCAATGTTTTCAATGAGGAAATTAAGTTTAGATGATATCTGAACGGGAAAAAGCACGATTTCCTTTGGCCGACAAAACATTGAAAATTAAGAAATTTTCAATGTTTTCAATGAGGAAATTAAGTTTAGATGATATCTGAACGGGAAAAAGCACGATTTCCTTTGGCCGACAAAACATTGAAAATTAAGAAATTTTCAATGTTTTCAATGAGGAAATTAAGTTTAGATGATATCTGAACGGGAAAAAGCACGATTTCCTTTGGCCGACAAAACATTGAAAATTAAGAAATTTTCAATGTTTTCAATGAGGAAATTAAGTTTAGATGATATCTGAACGGGAAAAAGCACGATTTCCTTTGGCCGACAAAACATTGAAAATTAAGAAATTTTCAATGTTTTCAATGAGGAAATTAAGTTTAGATGACATCTGAACGGGAAAAAGCACGATTTCCTTTGGCCGACAAAACATTGAAAATTAAGAAATTTTCAATGTTTTCAATGAGGAAATTAAGTTTAGATGATATCTGAACGGGAAAAAGCACGATTTCCTTTGGCCGACAAAACATTGAAAATTAAGAAATTTTCAATGTTTTCAATGAGGAAATTAAGTTTAGATGATATCTGAACGGGAAAAAGCACGATTTCCTTTGGCCGACAAAACATTGAAAATTAAGAAATTTTCAATGTTTTCAATGAGGAAATTAAGTTTAAATGATATCTGAACGGGGAAAAGCACGATTTCCTTTGGCCGACAAAACATTGAAAATTAAGAAATTTTCAATGTTTTCAATGAGGAAATTAAGTTTAGATGATATCTGAAAGGGAAAAAGCACGTTTTCCTTTGGCCGACAAAACATTGAAAATTAAGAAATTTTCAATGTTTTCAATGAGGAAATTAAGTTTAAATGATATCTGAACGGGAAAAAGCACGATTTCCTTTGGCCGACAAAACATTGAAAATTAAGAAATTTTCAATGTTTTCAATGAGGAAATTAAGTTTAGATGATATCTGAACGAGAAAAAGCACGATTTCCTTTGGCCGACAAAACATTGAAAATTAAGAAATTTTCAATGTTTTCAATGAGGAAATTAAGTTTAGATGATATCTGAACGGGAAAAAGCACGATTTCCTTTGGCCGACAAAACATTGAAAATTAAGAAATTTTCAATGTTTTCAATGAGGAAATTAAGTTTAGATGACATCTGAACGGGAAAAAGCACGATTTCCTTTGGCCGACAAAACATTGAAAATTAAGAAATTTTCAATGTTTTCAATGAGGAAATTAAGTTTAGATGATATCTGAACGGGAAAAAGCACGATTTCCTTTGGCCGACAAAACATTGAAAATTAAGAAATTTTCAATGTTTTCAATGAGGAAATTAAGTTTAGATGATATCTGAACGGGAAAAAGCACGATTTCCTTTGGCCGACAAAACATTGAAAATTAAGAAATTTTCAATGTTTTCAATGAGGAAATTAAGTTTAAATGATATCTGAACGGGGAAAAGCACGATTTCCTTTGGCCGACAAAACATTGAAAATTAAGAAATTTTCAATGTTTTCAATGAGGAAATTAAGTTTAGATGATATCTGAAAGGGAAAAAGCACGTTTTCCTTTGGCCGACAAAACATTGAAAATTAAGAAATTTTCAATGTTTTCAATGAGGAAATTAAGTTTAAATGATATCTGAACGGGAAAAAGCACGATTTCCTTTGGCCGACAAAACATTGAAAATTAAGAAATTTTCAATGTTTTCAATGAGGAAATTAAGTTTAGATGATATCTGAACGAGAAAAAGCACGATTTCCTTTGGCCGACAAAACATTGAAAATTAAGAAATTTTCAATGTTTTCAATGAGGAAATTAAGTTTAGATGATATCTGAACGGGAAAAAGCACGATTTCCTTTGGCCGACAAAACATTGAAAATTAAGAAATTTTCAATGTTTTCAATGAGGAAATTAAGTTTAGATGACATCTGAACGGGAAAAAGCACGATTTCCTTTGGCCGACAAAACATTGAAAATTAAGAAATTTTCAATGTTTTCAATGAGGAAATTAAGTTTAGATGATATCTGAACGGGAAAAAGCACGATTTCCTTTGGCCGACAAAACATTGAAAATTAAGAAATTTTCAATGTTTTCAATGAGGAAATTAAGTTTAGATGATATCTGAACGGGAAAAAGCACGATTTCCTTTGGCCGACAAAACATTGAAAATTAAGAAATTTTCAATGTTTTCAATGAGGAAATTAAGCTTAGATGATATCTGAACGGGAAAAAGCACGATTTCCTTTGGCCGACAAAACATTGAAAATTAAGAAATTTCCAATGTTTTCAATGAGGAAATTAAGTTTAAATGATATCTGAACGGGAAAAAGCACGATTTCCTTTGGCCGACAAAACATTGAAAATTAAGAAATTTTCAATGTTTTCAATGAGGAAATTAAGTTTAGATGATATCTGAACGGGAAAAAGCACGATTTCCTTTGGCCGACAAAACATTGAAAATTAAGAAATTTTCAATGTTTTCAATGAGAAAATTAAGTTTACATGATATCTGAACGGGAAAAAGCACGATTTCCTTTGGCCGACAAAACATTGAAAATTAAGAAATTTTCAATGTTTTCAATGAGGAAATTAAGTTTAAATGATATCTGAACGGGAAAAAGCACGATTTCCTTTGGCCGACAAAACATTGAAAATTAAGAAATTCTCCTAAATTTGGAATGAGTGAAATCCAGGAATACAACAATTAAGGATAAAGGAGGATTACTTTACATTTTCCTAAAAAAAATTTAAAATAATTACACTTAGCTTTGATGACTTCGGCGTGTCTTTACTCTTCTGCCAATAATGGCAGAAAGTAATGACAGAGAGCTCTAGAGACCTCTAGCGGTTAGTCGGAAAAGTATGAAAGATGTAATTTCTGAAAGTGGCAAAATAAAGTGAGTCCATAAGAAACATTTCTGCTGGTTGGTTGAATACGGATAAATGAGACTTCCGTTGTGCGATAAGATGAGCAATGCAGGAGCGATGGAAGCGAAGTTCTTCATACATCCTAGCTCAACTAGACTGGCAATTTGGTGCTTCTGTTAAATTATGCAATGTAATATAACAGGGAAACTCGAAGAATATTAAATAAATGTAAAAATTATGTTAGAATAAACTTACTAAAGTTAAGAAAATACTTTTACTTTTATGTCAAAACGTTTAAATATATTTAATTTATATTTCTAATTTCTTAATGATTGGGTTGGGTTGTTTTACCTCTGAGCGGCACTTTTTTGCACACCATGGGCTAAATGGCCAGGTCACAAGGACCCCGAAGGCTCAGAGAAGGTTGGGGGAGGGGACCCACTGGAACGGCTGTTGGGAGGCAGATGGTAGACTCCCGTCAAGGCCATCCAGCGTGTTCTTTAACGTGCACAGGGTATGGCTCTCCCACACACGGGGCCACGGCTTAACGTCCCATCCGACGGACGGCGGCCTTTCCAAGCCCATCGGTGTCCCCTACTGACCGTGGGCAGGGCGGGGAATTTTGCGGAGATAAATCTCAACGCTGACCCAGCTGGGACTCGAACCTGGGAACTACAGATTACGAGCCTGGCGCGCTACCGACTGAGCCACCCCCGCCCCCAATTTCTTAATGAGAATTTTTAAAGGAACCATTGCTTCCCTTGCTTCCATGGACGCATCGCCGATGGGCAACGGCATGTTACGCTGAGGAAAGACGTCCCTAGCAGCTCACAATGCATTGTGTTATAAGAACTTTTCATATTGTTACGACAGAGGAACGTGCTACAATGAATTTATGATAAACTTGCCTTAAACGCTCGCGTATGCTTCTGCGTGAGAATTACGTAACCAACGAATTGGAACGAAGAATCTAACTTAAAAATAAGAAAGATAGACTTGTTATGTTGGAGTTGTGGATATGTGAAAGGAGATATAGTTAGTCTCAATCTGTACACGATAAAGTGGTTAAACATAAGTATTTTTTTATGGTTAGTGCGCGGGAGGCTAAATAGTTTATTTGTGTAAATCCTACTAGTGAATTAAAAGCAAAATAAGAATTATTTACGCTAAAGTGAAAGTTATACAAGGGATATTGACAATAAAAATGAAGTAAACGTTAGTCGAATAGACAGAGCTGGTCTTAACTTTTCTGTAGGAAGAGATTATTACTTGATCTACGATAGCATTTAGTTTGTTTATAAGAATTGGTAAATCAATAGATTGTAAATTTGTTTACAAACATGATTTTACTGTTATCGAATGATATTAGCCTTGCTTTGTGATTTGGGTGTGAATAGCAAAGATAATGGATTCTTCTGAAAGGATCTTTATATTGATATAGATTTTCGTGCCGATTAACTTAGTTTGTATAAATAATTTCATCCATGATTTTGTAATAAATTACGTTGTTTTGTAATTATCATTGTCATATATTTACTTGAACTCACGCTCAGTCCTCAGCCATTTTATTTGTAACATTTGGCGTCAGGAGTGGGATTATTATTATTTTGAATGCCTTTAACCAGAAGTATGGATCAGTTAGTAAAACTGATGACTGATATAAGAAGTGAAATTGGTGAACTTGCTAGTGAAAATAATGACATTAAAGGTGAAATAGCTGCTACACAAAGTAATGACATGATAGCTGAGATAGCCTCTCAAAAAGATTATTTGAAAACCGAAATGGCTACGCAAAATAATGAATTGAGAGCTAAAATAACCAGTCAAAACGATAACTTGAAAGCCGATATGGCTACACAAAATAATGAGATGAGAGCTGAAATGACAATTCATAGACGTGAAATAACTGACCAGTATCAAGACATTAAGACCGAACTGAACAGACAGTATGACAGTATAAAGGTTGAAACTGACGGTGTGAAAAATGATATAGATAGTGTAAGGTGAAAAAATAAATAAATAAATATAACAAAAATGAAAATACTTGTGATTTTAACACCAAACTTGATACTGTTAAAACTGATTGTGAACGCCAGTTTCAGATTTTAAGAAATGAAATGTTACCTTCTTCTTGTGATAATGGTATTTTTAGTGACAATAATGTTTTTACATATATCGCTAGAAATACAACTAAAACTTCTACATATGATGGTCAATCATCTCGGAGAGTATTCAAAACACAGTTTGAAGTCATCGCTAGAGCAAATGAGTGGAATGAATTCCAGAAGGCCAGTTTTCTTGCAGCTCCTTAAGCTGCATATGTTTTACAGTCTGTTCCAGAAGAAAAACGACTTGATTATCAAAGTCTGGTATCTGCATTAGAACTCAGGTTTGGTGATAGTTATTTAAAACAATAATATATGAATCAATTTAAACTTCGTATGCAGAAAAGTGATGAAACTTTGCGAGAACTTGCCAGTGATATTGAGCGTCTAGTTAGGTTGGCTTATAGTAACTGTCCACCATTCACGTTGCTTATGCTGGTTCTGTTGTCTGATAGACGTGCTTGAACTTTGTATCCACCACTTTCTGCAATTGGTTTTGGTTAGTTCTTGTATTTCACTATTCTTTTTAGTTTCTTCTGCATTAACAAATCTCACTTTGCGTTTGTTCGCCGCAAAGTAATTGAGCTAAGTTATCTTATGCTCAATTGTAATTGAGTATAAGATAACTTAGCTCAATTACAATTTATTGATGTCTGAGGATGTTGAAAGGTGAAACCTTAAAATCAGCTGTGGTACATTCTATGAAGTACGAGTGCTCCAAGCTTTCCTCCTGGGCGAACAAACGCAAAGTGAGATTTGTTAATGCAGAAGACTAAAAAAGAATAGTGAAATACAAGAACTAACCAAAACCATTCAATCCGTTTGCAAAGAGATTAAAGGTTCCTCTCCAAGGACTTCTACAAACATGCAGTGTTAGAATTGTGGCAAGACTGGACACATTCGAACCAACTGTAAAAAGTGGTGAGTACAAAGTTCAAGCACGTCTATCAGACAACAGAACCACTCAATCCGTTTGCAAAGAGATTAAAGGTTCCTCTCCAAGGACGTCTACAAACATGCAGTGTTAGAATTGTGGCAAGACTGGACACATTCGAACCAACTGCAAAAAGTGGTGGGTACAAAGTTCAAGCACGTCTATCAGACAACAGAACCAGCATAAGCAACGTGAAGAGCAAAGACTGACTGTTGATTGGTTGGCCCCAGGGGATTTCGCCCACGTTCCAGCACTGCATAGTGGAGATAACGGATTGGTAGCTGATGGAACCATGAATGGCGTACCTTGCCGTATGATAATAGACACACCGATGCAAATGTAATTTTTCTCAGAACAGACATAATAAAGGAGATAATACCTCACCCAAACTGGAATGTAAGACAGTCTAACATAACCCTACATACAGACACTGGAGATCATGCTAAAGTCCTTGGAAAGATAGAACTCAGCATCAGAGTTAGTAGCTGTCTGGTACGCCATCCTGTTTACATCGCTAACATCTATGATGAATGCGTTATTAGGCCTTGACTTCCTAAAGAAACATGGATTCAGCAATAGCCTCAGTGACAGTCTACTTATCTATAAGACAGAAGAGATCCCTCTGCTTAGCCGAACATCTGATTCTTTATCAAGTGTGGTAACCAACTTGGAAAATGGACTGGACGGAGAAGCTGCAGCGCTTGGACTTCTTTTTGTAAAGACTGCTCAAATCCAGAATCTATGGAATTGAAGGATGTCATGAGGGTTGAGAAAACCATTGATCAGCAAAGAGGGTTGGGTTGTTTCACCTCTGAGCGGCACTTTTTTGCACACCATGGGCTGAATGGCGAGGTCACATGGACCCGAAGGCTCAGAGAAGGTTGGGGGAGGGGACCCACTGGAACAGCTGTTGGGAGACAGATGGTAGCGTCCCGTCAAGGCCATCCAGCGTATTCTTTAACGTGCACAGGGTATGGCTCTCCCGCACACGGGGCCTCGGCTTAACGTCCCATCCGACGGACGGGGGCCTTTCCAAGCCCATCGGTGTCCCCTACTGACCGTGGGCAGGGCGGGGAATTTTTGCGGATATAAATCTCAACGCTGACCCAGCTGGGACTCGAACCTGGGAACTACAGATTACGAGCCTGGCGCGTTACCGACTGAGCCACCCCCACCCCGATCAGCAAAGAACGTTGCTAGCTTGATAGCATTAAACGGAGCAAATGCAAAAGTGTATACCAGTGAGCTATGAATTCGCAGCTATCCAGATTGAACATTTTGCTTTTTAATCATTGTAATATCACTTCTGGCGCTTATCAACCATTGATTTTTCTCTTTCTTATATAATTTCACATAAGTCTACAAATTCATATTCCTACTGAGATTCCATTTTTATAGCAGTTCATGTATGTCTCCTTTCACACGTGAAATCAGTTGAGAATGACAAACTATTCTTGCTCCATTTATTTCATGTGTTGTACCACTTGGCCATACTTTTGAATCACGATCAACTTTGAACTAATCGATGCACGCGTATGTCGATTACATATTCGATAAAGTTAGCAAAGATTATTTTATTATTTTATTTAAAGATTTTACTTTCAGATATTCTATACTGGTTCTATATTGGAAGCATAATTGACAATGTTAATATTGAATTAAAAATTTATTCAAATTGGTTTACAGCTAATAAATTTATATCAAATACTAGCGAAACTAAATATATCTTATGTTGTCCAAGTACAAAAATTTGTAAAGTTTCACTAAAATAAATGTTCGCTCAAGGAAGTGTTTTCGAAAGTGCTAAAAAAATTATGTTTTTAGAATTACAGCTTATTAGTAATTTGGAATGGAATGAACACATTATGTAAATTTGAAAATACATTTTAAAAAATATTGGTCCTATTAGGACAGTATCTTTTTATATCATTTCCGTTTTAGAATTAAATTACAATTACACAATCCTATTTTTTATCCATATCTACATTATTGCGCTGTAATTTGTGATGACACGTCTAATCATAATATTAATAAACTATTATAACTTCAAAAAATTTCCCTTAGAATTCCGTATCATCTAAACGTTAATGAATATAAAAATTTTCTTGAATATAAAAAATTTCTTTGCAAAAAAACACTATTTATTAATATTTTGTTTTATTTTGAAAATGGAATGCCGCAAAGTAACGCTCGCATCAATTAATTATTTAAGATATAAGGATAAAATTTTAAGTAAGTGTCACATATTGTATAGGTACGCATTTTTTACTAATTTAATTATTTATTTTTCTTGAAAAATAAATAATTCAATTATTATCAAATAAATTAATAAATAACAAAATATAATATTGATAATTATTATATAATAAAACTATTTTATAAATTAACTTTAACAAAAGTATAACTTTGCTTAAATAAATTTAATATACAAGAAGATATAAATTGTATTAAAAAATACTTACGTAACGTACGCTATCTTCGTAACAATACAAAAAATGATACTGCTTTTTGTTCAAAACTAGGAAAATTTGTTGCATGCACTTCACATCACGCACTAAACAGAACTAAACTGTTGATTAAATGCACGACTCTTTTATAGTGCCATATTTTAGACAAGGTATTGCATGTAGCGGCAAGATACCGTTCCTATTTAAACCTGCTTAGATATATAGATAGACGGCCGCGGTCGGCCCTACTCCCACCGTGCGATGCTTGTCATACTTGTATTTTATGTCCCTATATATACTTATATTTTACTTAGGACGTAAAAATCGTTACCAATTTATTTATTGCTATTTATTGTAACTTTCATAATAATGAAAATGGGCCACAATTATTTTACTTTATATTAAACCTTTCGCGAACCCCCGACGTTGTCCACGCACCCCCAAATTAATTTTAATTTGCCACAGACACCCTCAACCTAAGGTCACAAGGACCCCTAGGGGTCAGTAGGAACCACTGATATAGAAGTAGCATTATATAGAGAAATGGTCAGTGATTCCTGCGTGGTACGCCATGCAAGGTTTCGAATAATTTAGATTTTAATTTAAAAGAAGCCGAGAGGTATTCTATATTAAAGTGTAAATTAATCATTTTTACTAATTAATATTTTTAAAAGCTTAATTATGTTTCATAATCAAATTAATATTTTTTATATTTCAGACATTATATAGAGTCCGCGTGATTTAGTATAATTTATTTATTATACTAAGTCATGTCAAAAAACACCATAATCTATGGCTTGGAAAAGTATCCTCGACCTTTTACTGATCTTTACTGACTCGTTAGTCCACCTGGAATTACAGCTAACTGAGTTTTAAGTTGGTTGATTTTATTTTTACACCTTCTGTTCTATGACTCCGAAACTGATCCCATACTAGCAAGGCAGGTTTCTTTAACAGTCCACCAGGACGCCTAGACCACGCATTGTCTATCCACAACTTCATCCTCCCTTCATCTATCCAACCCTTAGGATGAACGTGCACAAACACACCTTTAGGCAGTTTTTCCTTGGGCAAGGTTTTCCTTTTGAAAATCAAAAGAGGCGGCAATTTTGTTCCATTGGCACAACAAGACAACACGACTGTGTAGTGCGTTTTCTCATGTCCACAAGTTTTAACAATAACACTTCTTGCCCCTTTGGAATCTACTGTTTTGTTTGAGGGTACATCGAACGTCAGTGGGACCTCATCCATGTTTCCTATTTGTGAAAGTTCAAAATTTCCACTTTTTCTTGCATTAATGACAATTTTATGAAACTCGATAATCTTGTCTTCATATTCTGTTGGCATCTTTTGTGCTATTTTTGTTTTAGATTGCATAGGGCAAGTCATTTCTCTTCATGAATCTAGAACACCATGACGTTGATCCTGTAAAATCAGCGATGCCTCTGTTAGTAACTATCACTCTTGCTTGTTGAATAGTCATTTTTGTGGAAACTGAAAATCCCGAGCTTCGGTGGTCTAATATCCAAGTTTTTAATTCTTCTTCTAGTTCAGACCATTTTGCAATTCCATGTCGCAGATTATGTTTACTACGAATAGCTTTTTTTAGGTTGGGTTGTTTTACCTCTGAGCGGCACTTTTCTGCACACCATGGGCTAAATGGCCAGGTCACATGGACCCCGAAGGCTCAGAGAAGGTTGGGGGAGGGGACCCACTGGAATAGCTGTTGGGAGACAGATGGTAGCCTCCCGTCAAGGCCATCCAGTGTGTTCTTTAACGTGCCCAGGGTATGGCTCTCCCGCACACGGGGCCACGACTTAACGTCCCATCCGACGGACGACGGCCTTTCCAAGCCCATCGGTGTCCCCTACTAACCGTGGGCAGGGCGGAGACTTTTTTTAGGTCTTCTTCCTATCTTCTCCACGTTCTTATCATCTTTTCTGTTGGCGGTGATCCGAAATTCCTCTCTGCTGCTCTGTTTCCGTGTTCTTTAGCATACTCAATCACTCGTAGCTTGAATGCAATATCATAGCAGAATCTGCGTTGTTTTTGAACCATGTTTCGCAGCAAAAACATGAGAAAGCTTCTTCGGTACTAAAAGTTTACGTTTTGGTTGCCTTGAGGCGCTGTAATCGGTAACGACGCGCCATGCTCGCGCTTTTCGAAAAAATATGCCGGTGAAATGTGATCACGCATGCGCACATTGGATTAATCGTAACCTTGAGATGTCAGTGGATCTGAACTCAATTTTACTGGAATTCACCCTCTGTCAGTAGTGAAGCATAAAATATACCACGCAACTTATTATTTTTACAGAACAGAAAAAATTTATGTAAACGATTTATTTGAACCCATTCTTTCACAAAAGGAAAAAAAATGCAAAAGAATACTTATGTATGTATATTGATATAAACGAAAAGTTTTAGACTGAAATTTCAACTCATAATTTTGATTTCCAGCGCATAAGACGTACCCCATATTTTAGTCGTATTTTGAGGGGGGAAAAGTGCGTCCTATACGCCGGCAAATACGGTATTTTTCTGTTCCATAAACCTGAGTAACAGAGATGTGATACAGAGTTCCAGTAACTATCTACAACGACCAAGACAATCTACTAATGCAGGGGTTTTCTAATGCACGCGGTAAAAGTTTTTGGTGTACGCCGTGAGAACTCAAACCTTTGAGTTCTCACGGCGTACACCAAATATATATATATTTTTTTGGATCAAAGATATAAATATATGTATATTTTTTTGATCAAAGATATTTGTTACTAGATCTAGCGATCTAGTAACAAAGTCGCTAAGTTGGCATTATTATACTATAATTATTTATTTATCTGTATAAGGGGTACACCAGTTACATACACATTTCTAGGGGGTG
The DNA here is from genome assembly GCA_038380435.1 of Ryuthela nishihirai. Lineage (NCBI taxonomy): Eukaryota > Metazoa > Arthropoda > Arachnida > Araneae > Heptathelidae > Ryuthela > Ryuthela nishihirai. Next base: position 83,955,757 of record JAWZYU010000007.1, on the reverse strand, counting down.
TACGTGAAGCATAAAAGGTTGAGAACCACTGCTCTGATGAATCAGTATGTAATTTACCAGTTACAACAAATTTAAAATTTAGTTCATCTATGCAATAGCATGCAAGTTCCAGTATAGCATATGTAGAATGCTTCAGTGAAATCTTTACTATAACAACCTGCTAATCTCCCAGTTTTTTATCGAATTAAAAATATAAAAAAATTGTACCTTTTTGTTATCTGCTGAATTAGTTAGTGGTTCCTTAAACTCACTTCTCTTATGTTTCCCTTTTATTGGAATGCGTGCATTAAGTACGACCACTATTAACATATGATACCGATGTAATCCGCAGTGTCTTCAAAATGGGGGATTTTATGCTGTGTTCCTGCAATGCGAAGGCCTTCAGCAACATGAATGCTGAAAATTTGAAGTGTCAACTTACCATTTTGCCTTTCAAGATTGGAGGGACACAAAGCTTTTGAAGTCAATGTGTAGCCACATTTTACTAAATTCGTATATTCTATTTCATGCAGCTTTTTAAGGGAAGAGAATGATGCAGATTTTTACACACGTTGCATCCTTTGCATATTCTGAGCTCTAATGAAAATTTTGGTAATACATACGCTGGACTTCATTTTTGCAATTCAGCCGAATATTCCTGATACAGTTCAGTAAATAAATACAACCAAAAATAAAAACTTATGGCCTCAGAGGATCAACAGGATGCTTATATAGAATACTCAGTTGAGGTCGGTTGGAAAAGAATGAGACATTTCATCTGTTTATAGCATTATTGTCACTAATAACACTGGGCAACAAATTTTCATAAATGCCATGCCTCTGAGATAAAAGTAGCCATTTCTTAAAGATGTCAAGGTGCTGAACACGAATATGACAATGAAAATGCAAAATTGGCTACGATTTCTGAGAAATCCGCAATAGTTTCTTATATAATGGAGTAATACGTACATATGACACGTATCGGTAAAACTCCGCTTCTACTTCCGACGTCGCTTTGCCCGTCGCTTGTACAGCTGCTCAGGATCATCTCTGGCGAGCGTCCAACAATAGTCAGTCAACTTTGAAGTGGACCAGTTTCCCTGATATCGTTTCTCCATCGTTGCAATGTCCTTACTAACCATACCGCAGTTGTCGGGAAAGAAATCTAAGTGGGAATGGAGAAAGTGGATCTTTAAGGACATATCGCAGCCAAGTTTGTGATACAGAGACATGTCCTTAACCAGGTTCTTGTAGTTGTCTGCCCTGACATTCCTGAGGAATTTAGTTGACACCAGACGAAACATGTCCCAAGCCTTTTTCTCGTTACCCTGAAGTAGGTTGTCGAACATCTGGTCTCTGAACAGCTCGCGGATCTGAGGACCCACAAAAATTCCCTCTTTAATTTTCGCTTCGCTGAGTCGGGGGAATTTGTCAACCAAGTACTAGAAAGCTGATGCAGTCCGGTCCATGACTTTTACAAAGTTTTTTATCACAACGAATTTGATGTGTAGGGACGTTAGCAGGATTTTGTGCATTTCTGACAGTGCTGGGTGATCCACATTCTTCTCTTCGACCCTCAGAGATTTCCTCTGAGGCCAGTTTCTCTTCACGTAGTGCAAAGTCTTTGCTCGGCTGTACCATTCACATAAGAAACAGCAGTACTTTGTATATCCCAGCTGCAGACCCATAACAGAGTCACTACCTTCAAGTCACAACAGAGATGCCAGCCATACTTGCTGCATTGAAGACAGTTCAACAGCTGTTTTAGGTTGTCGTAGGTTTCTTCCATGTAGACAGCGTGTCCCACAGGAATAGATGGAAGTCGATTTCCATTATGCAGCACACTGCCTGGAGACTCAATTTCGAGGAGTCTATGAATAGTCGCCGTTCTTGAGGGTCATGTTTAATTCCGAGGGCATTCGTCAGGTCATCTACATCAGAGCAGAACACAAAGTCATCTTTTTTTCTGATGTAAGGTGCAAACTGCTCATGACTAGTTCGAAAAGAAGTCACTCGATCATTTTCCTTGAGAAGATTCCGTTGCTTAAGTCTTGATCCAAGCAACTCTGCTTTGGCCTTGGACAGCTCCAGATCGCGAACAAGATCGTTCATTTCGTCTTCGGTGAGAATGCATGGCGCAGATGTGATGCGCAATGCACCGTGGCAGTCATATGGATCATCATTAAGTACCGAAGGCTGCGGAGAACCCGACGCCGGTTCGCTTCCCTCCTGATCGTCTGAATCGATGAAAAATTCTTTTGGAGTTCGGGAACTTGAAGGCATTTGTCATGTAGAACTGGTCGGAGAGCAGATTGTATATTCGGGTACGCTATTGTCCACTTCTTTTTCCTTGTGATGCCTCCAGAAACAAGTGGAACCATGCAGAAGTGGCAGTCATTTGCGTGATTGCTTGGCTTTCTCCAAACCATAGGAAGAGCAAACAGCATCGCCACTTTTTCGGCTTTCAGCCACTTCGGAAGATTTCTTGCACACGTGCTGCAGCATATGTTTGGGGCCCAGGCCTTGTCCTGGTCCTCGATCTTGCATCCAAAATAAAATTCATACGCCGTTTACACTATTGAAGTGTTGGCCCTCTTCTAGCTTGCAAACGTCATCATCATCATCATCATCATCATCATCCTCAAGCAGCCATGGGCTACGGAGGTCCAACTAGACCGTGCAATTTAGTTCTCCAAGCAAGTCTATCCTGAGCTACATCTACTGCATCTGGCCACTGCACACCAATTCTAACAAGGTCCTGTTTGACATTGTCTGCCCACCGCATCCTAGGTCTCCCCTTCTTTCTGAGGCCATTAGGCGCACTGTTCATAACCCAATTCGCCAATCTATAATTATTCATACGGGCAACATGGCCAAACCAACGGAGTCTCTCTCTGCACAATATGCTGCTTAAAGGAGGTTGCAAACTCCTTTGCCTAATCTCATCATTAGTTACAAAGTTGAACCACCTAATGCCCAAGATACTGCGTAAGCATCTGGAATCAAAAGCATCTAGTTTCCTGTTATCTTGTTTACAAAGTGTCCAATTTTCACTACCATAACTAACCCTAGAAAGAACCAAACTATTATACAGTCTAATTTTAGTCTTTAGGTGTATACGCCTATTTCTCCACACTCTCCATAGGTTCTTAAAAGTCCCGGCAGCAATCCCTATTCGTCTGTTAATCTCATGCCGCACATCACCATTATCTGTTACATAGCTCCCAAGATAATTAAACTGTGACACCTGCTCAAGACTGCAACCATTCAGATTAACTGAATCACAGCCTGCCTGACCAATTTTCATCACTTTAGTTTTCTCTCTGTTTATAACCAAACCTACTCTACTACCAGTCTCATCAACAGCTCGAATGAAAGAGTTCATCTCATCAACATCATTTGCCAAAAGGGCTAAATCATCAGCATAATCTAAATCAGAAATTTTCGTATCTCCAGCCCATTTAAGGCCAAAATCTTTTCCTCGAAGCGAATTTCGCATAACATAATCAATAACCAAGCTAAAGAGAAAAGGAGACAAAATGCACCCTTGTCGAACACCAGAAGTAATGCTAAACCAATTGCTACAAGCCTTACCAACTCTCACACACGACTCAGTGTTATTATAGAGAGCTTTCATTATGTTAACTAACTTGTCTGGTATACCATATGATCTCACAATCAACCACAAATTATGACGATCAACAGAGTCGAAAGCCTTTTTGAAATCAACAAAGCTAGCAACCAAAGGTTTCTGAAACTCTAAACATTTCTCAAGAATCTGCCTAAGTGAAAATATCTGATCCACACATCCCCTACCACTTCTGAATCCACATTGCTCATCACGCAATTGACTGTCAACCAGATTCTTAATTATATTAAGCACAATCATGGAACGAACTTTACCTGGTACAGAGAGTAGGCTGATATCACAAGAACTGCGATCACCTTTTTTGAAAATAGGGATAACAATAGCTCTGGTAAAATCCTTAGGAACCATGCCTTTATCATAAAAGATATTCAGAATTTCAGTCAACCAAGTGGTAACCGAAACATTCCCAGCTCTAAGCATTTCCGTAGTAATTTCATCTACCCCTGGGGATTTATGAAGTTTAAGTTTAGAAACAGCCAAAAGAACTTCAGATTGTGTTATAGGGCCAACATTAAAGCCACCAATGCATCTATCATCATTGCAAACAATGGGAGTAGAACTAACTACATTGTTTAGAACATCACTGAAATCCTTAGCCCACCTAGCCATGACAGAATCCTCCCCTTCTATAACCTTACCTTGTTTATCCTTCAATCCTTGTATGCCTGTCCGTTTTCTACCACACAAAACATTAACTATCTGGTACAGCTCTCTGCTGTTGTGCTGTCTAACTGCTTCCTCGGCTTTGTCAGCCAAACCATCAAGCCAAAGATTCTTATCAGCAGCTAACTGATCCTTTACAAGTTTATTAAGGTCTCTGTAATGCTTTCTATTAGGACTAGTAGGGTATTGATTAAGGGCATTCCTGCAGTTCTTTCTTTCCGAAATAAGCTCAAGTGCCTTATCACTCAGATAATTTTGCCTCTTCTGCTCCTTTTTTCCTAAAAGAGTACTGTTAGTGTCCAAAAACGCCTGTTTAAAATGATCCCATTCTTCCTCAACTTCAGTAGTAAGCAAACCATGACTGTCATAATGACTAAGTAACCTATCATGGTAAGCTTTGGCTATAACTGGATCTTTCAGAGCTTCAGTATTAAAAGTAAATTTTTTAACCCTAGCACAACACTTTTTAAGTTTAAGTTGCAACACACTTTTAACAAGGTAATGGTCAGATCCAATTTCAGCTCCCCTATATGCCCTGGTATTCCTAACAGAACTAGCCCATTTGCTGTTAATTAATATGTAATCAATCATATTCTTATGCAGCCCATCAGGTGAAACCCATGTGTACTTATGTATGTCGCGGTGTTTGTAATAAGTGTTAGTTATTCTGAATCCATTGAGTTTACTTACCTGTAGGAGACGTTGCCCATTGCCATTGCAGCTACCAATACCAAAAGGGCCTATTACTCCTCCCCAAAGGTCAGAGTCAGTACCAACTTTGGCATTGAAGTCACCAAGAACAAAGGTAATATCTCCTTTCTTGACAGAATTCAAAATGAAGTTGTTCAGAATCAAGAATGAAGTTGTTCATAAAACCTATCCTTCTCATCCTCATCGGCATCCTCAGTGGGGGCATAACAGCAGATAACATTCAAGTCTTTAATGCTTGTCTGAAATTTTGCTGTAAGAAACCTTTCATTAATGCACTCATATCCTAGAAGAGCATCACTAGCGTGTCTGCTGAGAAGCAGACCCACGCCTTGGTGATGCTTATTGTCGTCCCTCCCTGAAAAGAGAAATTTAAGATTATTTTTAAGAATCTGACCTTTATCTATCCATCTGGTCTCTTGCAAGCCGAGAATATCTAAATTATAACGTTGGAATTCTTGTGTGAGGACATCAAGAGAAAAAGCTCTGTGCAGAGTCCTCACATTCCAACTACCTATGGAGAGAAAATGGTTAGTGGGATGTTTAAAGAAACTACGTTTATTGAGAGAGGGAATGCCGACAATATCAAACAGCCCCCTAATCGCAGACATGGGGCAAAGAGCCGTTCCCCCACTACTAAAGGCTGAAGCCATCTACACTGGAAGACTTCCTCCAATGTAGAATTTGACGATGCCAATAGAAGCAAAGAGTTCAGGTGCCTGCGATGACTTCTGCTCAGGATTATCCAACAGCTGATAAACATATCCTGTGAATCTGTTCACTTAGGGCTGTCAACCCACAAACAAACAGAAAACACAGCGGAAGATTTTCCCTCCACAGAAGCCCACCAGTGCAGCAAAATCAGGATCCATAATCAAGCTCAGAGCCATATATCTGTCCAGTAGGTTTATATGGTCAGCACCAGGACCCTGTGTGGTTGACCACTCCTCAGCAGGGTAGAAAAAAAGAAAAGTAGCCATAGTTGTCCAGATCAGTAGGCCACACTAATCTGGCAGCCCTCCCCTTCCGTTCACTTCCACAAGAGAGTATCTCTTTTGAAAGTTACTAACGGTCCGCACCACGAGAAGGCGGGGTCGGACATTAGGTGCTAAGCCTGGCCGGTTCTATGTATCATCACAGGGGGTTGGTGCATAGCTCTCCTTCCAGTGACAACCTAGCTACCATTCACTTCCCCGCAAATGTAAGAAAATTCATCTGCACTATTAACACAGTTATGAGGCATCACTACTGTGGGATCAAAATTGCAAGGATCACTTGTGTTGTACTTATGACTGTAATGTAATGGGAGTCGCTCGAAAGACTTGTTTATCCTACGAGACGTCGCTTACAACTAACGATTGCATCATCTTTTGTCCGCGATCGTAAAGCAGCGATGTCATGACTCAACTACATTGCATCAGACAATGATGCAATATCTTCGGGGGTTGTGTGTATGGAGGGCTGATGCAATACAACGTAATATGTTGCGATCTGGAATTTAAAATACAGCGTTGCGAAATGGTTACCTGTGTATTCAATGCGGACTGTGTCGTTTATACATGACCACCTCTGTCTCTCCTAAACAAGAGCCAATCGATAAATTGCATTGTCATTTTCGTGTTCAGCACCTCGAAATTCTAAATCTTAAATTAGTAAAGATTTTCTATTTTCATTTCAAAGCCTTTTTTATGTGTTGCCCAGTGTAATAGAAATAATCTTAGCACGAAGGATTTCTAATCCTTTAATTATCTTTAAAATAAAAGTATAAAGCAGGTCAGCAGATATTTTAGCAGTTGTAAGATATGTACAACTCTGTGTCATAAAGAATATGTACAACAACTCTGCATAATTTATACATATGCAGTAGTTGTTGCCTTTTCAGAGTTATAAGCCATTCCAATGATTCCATTCCTCATCGTAATTTGAAAACGATTTAAAATATATTTCATCTATCATTAAAGCAACATTCTTACCGGAATCATTTCGATCAGCAATTTTTTGCTTCATATGAATTAAAACGTTTTGCTCAGACTGTTCTATTTTAGGATCAGTATTGTACTTACTACAAAGTTTACTTATTATATTTGGATGTGGTAAAATCAAAGAGCCACTGTTGCATAAAAACCGAAATGCATATCGTGGTATTGAAACAACCAAAGAGCATAAATAAGAACCGTTGCACTGTGGCTCCGTCTACTGTTTTGACATTTCAGGGCGGGGGTGGCTCAGTCGGTAGCGCGCCAGGCTCGTAATCTGTAGTTCCCAGGTTCGAGTCCCAGCTGGGTCAGCGTGGAGATTTATCTCCGCAATATTCCCTGCCCTGCCCACGGTCAGTAGGGGACACCGAAGGGCTTGGAAAGGCCGCCGTCCGTCGGATGGGACGTTAAGCCGTGGCCCCGTGTACGGGAGAGCCATACCCTGTGCACGTTAAAGAACACGCTGGATGGCCTTGACGGGAGGTTACCATCTGTCTCCCAACAGCTGTTCCAGTGGGTCCCCTCCCCCAACCTTCTCTGAGCCTTCGGGGTCCATGTGACCTGGCCATTTAGCACAAGGTGTGCAAAAAAGTGCTGCTCAGAGGTAAAACAACCCAACCCATTTGACATTTCAACGGAAACATTTGTTCACAAACAAATGAAAAATAACTTTTGACACGGAGGAACATTACTTTCAATGCGATCAAAAAACATTCTCAGAAGTATGAAATAAACTTTGTACGGAATGTTCATCACAGAAATATTCAAGCAATTCAAAACACTTTTAGAATACAAATCAAATCATTTACATTAATGTTATTAATGTAAATGGTTGTCACCAACTGTTATTATTCTCGCATATTTGTAAATATAAAACTGCGTTTACAATTCAAATTGCGTTACAATTTCAATTTGTTTGGTTTCTAACCTGTGTTTTATTTTTGTATGGATTTTTCACAATGCGATTTTGAAGAAGATATCCTGGAAATTTACACTGTGTTGCACATTCGTGAAGTCTAGTTTTTGCAAATATATATATGCAGCGTAAATGTTATTAATGTAAATGGTTTAAGTAACTAACTATAAGCGGCAAGTTATAACTATTATCTTATTGATTTTCACACTTTCCTAATGTGTTGTTACTTGTAGATCTTTAACTATAACTGCTGATAAGAAAACAGGATGAGGTCACAAAATTATTTTTAAAAACATTACTTTCTGATCCTTGTTAACAATAGTCCACAGATGATGAAAATTACAATTACATGGCTAATCACTTTAAGAGTTCATCCAATGAAGCATAATTGCATTTTCTTCATAGGTTTGCTTAGTAGCTGTGCTTTTAGATATAGCAATTTCAATTTGTTTGGTTTCTAACCTGTGTTTTATTTTTGTATGGATTTTCACAATGCGATTTTGAAGAAGATATCCTGGAAATTTACACAGTGTTGCACTTTCGTGAAGTCTAGTTTGCAGCAAATACAGAGTTATTTTTTTACCAGTATTCTCACCACATTGCTCAGATATTGTACGAATGTCTATTTCGTCAAAACGGTTTTTATAAACATGAAAGTAATTTAAATATAAAATTTCAAAGCGTTGTCTAATAATTTATATTATGTATAGAACAATACTTATCTACAACGAAGATGATTAAAAATTAATCTTACTTTTCAATATTCAAATAAAGTCAGGAAAATACTTAAAAAATAAAAACACGCTGTAAATTCTCTTTTTAATTTTTATCAATGATTTTTTTCTCTTTAAAAATTAATGATAATATTAACAGTTTTGTACATAACACTGTCATTACATTTACAGCAGAAACTCTTGCTGACCTACAAAGTATAATATTGTGAGATGATTTAAAATAAATAAGGTAACTCTAAATTTTTCTAAAATGAAATGTATATTGTATACTCTAAAAAATAAAATTGATATTGCAGATAATTTAACGGTAAAAAATTCATAAAACTAAATGCTCTTTGTGATCTCATTGAAGTCTGTTGCTGTGTGCCTATTGATAGAATGGATGAAATAAAATATTTAGAAATAACAATTAATCAAAATCTTAATTGGAGGCCACACGTTCAAAAGTTAAAAAATAACTTAGAGCAAAGTTATGTAAAGTATATTATCTAAAACATATCGTGAATCGACAAATATTGGTTGCAAGTTATTTTTCTTAGTTTCATTCTGAAGTGTATTATGGATTACTATACTATGGTGGCACTTATAGAGCAACCATGAAACCATTGCCTCCAAAATAAAATTATTAAAATGATATCTGATTGAAGTATTTATCGAAATAGAAATAACATATGCCAAAATTTAAAACTGTTGCCCTTCAGTCACCTGTTTGATTCTAAATTGATGATTTATATTTTTTAGTATAGTCATTTCTTTGAATTAAAAATAGATAATTATAATTTTCGTTCACATGGCAAAAAGTTTGTAGTTCCAATTGTAAAAAAAGAAAATATTACACATACGTATTTTTTACTTAGCACCTAAAATTTTTAATCTGTCACCTTGTGATATTCGAAATTATACTGGTGGATTATTTATCTTTTGAGAAAGAATTAAAGTTTTATCTTTCACATACACTCGACTTGGATTTTATGTGTACGGGGTCTACGATAAAAATTGAATAACTGAATTAGAATTTATATTGCTTCTACCTTTCTTATGCTATATTGTAGCAAACGTGTTTTATTTTTTAGTTTTCCTTTGTATTTAAATGAAAATGCTCACTTTTATATTTGCAAATATGCGAGAATAATAACAGTTGGTGATTATGAGATCAGCAATACAATACCAACCGATGTGGTCATTATGTTTCAATTAATTTGTGAGAAATAAGTTGAACTTTCTTTTTCTATTTCATGTAATGCTAACTATAACAAACTAGATAAACGAATGCTTTTAGATGGTTTTTATTGTACTAAATATATAATCTGGTGTGTTGAAAATAAACCGATTTGATTGACTAATTGATTGTTATCGAATCTTAACATGACTTAGAGTTTAATGAATTATAACTAATTCATCACTTCAAACAACTGTCTCTATCGTAAGGTGTCTCTCCTACAGATATTGCTAGTTTGTTTATGACATTATAGAACACTGATTCCGTACCGGTGAGTTGCATCTAAAGGTCAAGGTGTGTCGTGAAAATTTATGTAAAGCAATAATACTGCATAATAATTTTTACTTTAGTACTTTTTACATTGCTACATTATAACATTATCAAACATTGACTTCAATATGCATTTTTGATAAAAATAAATTTAAATTATAATTATTATAATAAAACAAAAAGAGATGGCTTTTTACTATAGGTGTGTCATGGAAAGTGAGACTATTTTAGAAGTGCGTCAAGGTAAATGAATTATTTCAGAAGTGTGACGCCAAGATAAATTTTTTGGAAAACACTCTTATGGTTAAACTTATCTTAATTTCTGTGAAGTTTCTTAAGAGGAGGCACGAAACACATTTTAATTTGTAATTATTTTGCAATTTTTAGATATCTGTTCTGCATTAACGAAAACAATGAATTTGCACTATTAGAATTATAAACATCCCACGAGCATATGCTGATTTAAGTTGTTGTGATATTTGAGACATAAAAAGAATTAATTATCAAATTTATTCTATATGTTTAAGTGTAAAACATCAAGAATATATGCATTTTGCTGCAAGGGGCAATAAAAAATATATCAATTGAAAACTACAGTCTGATATGAGATTGAACCAATTTATCTCCTTTTTCTTTTCCTTTTGCAAGTGTATGGAGACAAAATCGCAAATTATTTAATAATTACATTAGAGCATAAAAAAATTCTAAATCACTTTGTTTTGAACATCATCCATATTTGTCTTTGCAGCTACAGATTCAATATTCACAATAAATGTTGCTTAGTTCAGGCATTAAACAAATTAAGCATTTTAGGCGAAAAATATATGTGGTTTATTTTTAGCCTTAGGGATTACCCATATATCATTTCGTCATCCCATAAAATTATGTATTCCTTATAGCGGAAAAAAACCTTTTTTTAAATAAGTTCAAACTTATAAAAGATAACACTGAAAGAAGCAAAAAAAAAGTATAAGCTTGTAAGCATAAAGGTGTTTGAAAGCATTAGCAAGCATTCAAACCAATGCCAGGCACTAACTTTGAAAACTGTAATAGTACTTCAAGAATGTATTGGGTTTTAAAATTCCCAAGATATTGTCTTGGGAATATAATATAATTACTATAATTACTAATAATATAATTTGATTAGGTTATTCAATGTTCACCGTTTAGTAAAATAATACATTGATAAAAAATTTTGAGGGGGGGCTGCAAACAATATATTCGTGTTTCTGCTGGGCCACAGGAACATGTTCATTTAATTTAGTAGGCTGTGAGGCGAAGTATATTATGGCCCCTGATATCAAAGAAATACACTTAATTCTGATATGTGTGTCTGAAATGTAACACTTGTATGTTACTTCTGGGAAAGGCTGTGATCATTATTATTTTGCAGCCTAAACACAGATTTTAATGCCTATATATAAATATGCTACACCGTAGCATAAAATGCCATAGCTAAAAGTAGACTGATTCGTGAAAATAGAAAGCAATTAATGTCTCAATTCGGTATCACTGTTACTTAGTATAACTTGTACAAGTACCTCTTAATGTTAACCATTTCATCACAATTATGTGCTTGAATTTTAATATTAACATACTGACTTCATTTTATGAATGATATGATATATAGAATAGCTTTGTAATATTTATTGTTAAATCATTTACTTCGTATCTCCAATAAGAATTTTGTCATTATTATTATTAACCTTAGAAAAATTATTGAGATTATTGAAAAATTATTATTATTGAAAACTTATTTCAATCCAAAATGTTATTGAAGTATTATAAACAAATTTTATGTAGTTTTATATTCTAAGAACAAAAATCATTAGTTAAAATAGAAAACAATTTTATCTCAAATTATATAACAATTTCACTGAACTAAAAATAATCACATTGTTCAAAATTTGATGTGTAAACAAATGGAAACATGAATCAAAAATAAAATGTCAGAAAGGATTACGATACATAATATGTAGCTGTTGTAAACTGGAATGAGATCATTCACAGATCTCTTAAACATCTTTCAATTTTAAAAATGCATGTTTCAATAGTGTATATCTATACATTTTTTCAATAATGTGAATAAAAAATATATGATTAATTTACATATCCTGCTTCAGCTCTAAAGATGAAAAGATTGTTAATTTGATTTTACTGCCTCAGACAATCAAAGTTAAATGCAATAGCTAGGAAAACGTTTGCCCGAAAAATAGCGTTTCAAAGTGATTTTTATACTTTAAATATTAAGAAGGAGGAAAAGAACATTCTCTTTAGTTTGTAATATTTCTATAAATAACGAATAGTACCAAAATTTCTCAACATTAGATTTGAAACTAACGCCGTAGCTAACCACAGCAATATTTTAACTACAGCTTGCAATGTTGTATATACACATATGTTATATCACATTCATCAACTTTCATGCAACAGTTAATCGAAAGTTGAACTTCTTTATTATAGATACAAACTACAATCATTTAAGTCAAATTCGTACTGCCTTCATCTTCATCTTCTATAAATCCAAACACAGAAACTTTCTGTCCATTCCTATATTGCCCTGGCAGAATGGGATTGCAAAAACAGATGGGCATTATTATTATTTAACACGTAAAAAATTCAACTACAAAAATATATAGCCGTAAACCAGATTAAATCGCTGTCAATAATCACCTGGCTGACATGGGCAGTACACGGATCTAACTAGCATGACATTATCATTCCTCTGTGACGTAGTTGCTTGGTCTTCGCATGGAGGTTTGATTTTAAGGGAGGCTGTCTTCTTTCTCCTTCCTCAAACCTTCTCTGAGCCCTTTGGGTCCTTTCGATCTAGCGTTTTCCCCACTGTGTGCAAAGACAGTGCCGCTCAGAGGTAAAACAACCCAATCGAACAATAATTATCTACAACTCAATCTAACTGTAAATTTAGAAACCTTTGGTTTTTTGGAGTTCTCAAATGTGAATTTAAACGAAAGTTGTACTCTAATAGTAACCAAAACGGTAAGGCACTTGTAATTATTTTCTTGAATAAATCTCTCAAAGATTTCTGCTAATTTCTTTCCAGAAGAGTTGTCCTCAAAGTAGTCTTTATTAATAGTTTCGATGTTGATGTCTTGACCAACGTTGCGAAACCTCTAGCATTTTTGTAAATGGGTCAAATTCGATATACCAGAGCTAGAGAGTTAAAATTGGTGAATAGGGCTATTTCAGGCAATAGAACTCAGAAATAAGAGGAATTTCCAGATCCGGTGTCAAAGTCAAGGTCAAATAGGAGTCGGAATGACGGGCTAGAAATCAAGAGGCACAGGACGCACTGATTGATTTTCGGTTTAATAATAAGGACAGATTCGATGTAGTGGCTATTAAATGTTTTAGGAGAACAGTAGTAATGTGTAACTAAAGAGAGAAAAAGTGCTTATTCAGCATTAAAAATTAAATTCTGTACTATAGAAACAACCTTGTGTTAGAAAAAAATATAGAATATAGTGAAACCTATGCTTTGATAAAAAAAATTGAAACGTGGAGGATTAAAATATACCTTTGAACATGTTCTAACGTAAATCATAATTACATAATTCAAAGCTGTTGCCAGCTGAATTTGATGACGAGTTTTTAAAATTACGTAACCAAAGATTTGTTGTCTGCAGTTTAACAATGAGAACCTTAGTAATGAGAAATATTTACTGTTGATGTATGTGATAATGGACATTCAGCAGATTATTTTATGAGGTCAATTGTTTGCACAGCAACAAATACTTTGTTGAAAAAATTACCGTAAAAAAAGTAAACGACTCCTCAATTATTCATCTGAAAAAAATTATCGCTGACGCGACGGGAACCGAACTCTCAACTCTCTAAATACATTACAGAGCGCAGAGACATTTGTGGATTCGATTCCCACCGCGTAAGCGATAATGTTTTTCAGATGAATAATTGTTGAAGTCTATTTTTACAGGTAATCTTTGTATTTACTGTGGATGGACTCGACAGTCTCTCGTGTTAAAAAATAGAAATTAAATATATTAACACAAGTAGCCCTTTTGCAATTTGTGCAATTATAATTTCCAGAAGTTCATTAATCTAACATGCTTTAAATTAAATGCTTAATTTTTTTCTGCTTTAATTTTTAACTTCTCCCTATTATGTTAGGATTAATGTTTCGCCGGTAATATCCAAAAATGGAAGTTTCGATATATCACAGTAGTCAAGTATGATTCAGCAATATCATTATCTATGCTGATAATGTTATACATTATTTTAACTGAAATGTAGAAATAATAAATTATTATTGTACTGTCGCTCAAAAAAGTATCCGAACGCTGTGGTTGATTACAAAATTCAGAACAAAATGTCTGGCAACGATTTTTTTAGAAATTAGTGATCTGGCAACCTTCGTGTCGCGTGACACGAAGGTTGCCAGACCACTATTTCTAAAAAAAATCTTTTCCAGATATTTTTTCTGAATTTTGTAATCAACCGTAGTGTTCGGATACTTTTTTGAGCGACAGTACATTATTTTAATGTACAATAATAATATTTATTATTGTAGATTATTTTGCACATAATTTTAACTGAAATGTAGAAATAATAAATTAAATAAGTTATTACTAGGACTGTCAATCACTTTAATCAGATAACCATCTGATTAACGTGATTGATACTTCTAGTAATTAATGCTTTCTGTCATACATGAATTCATTAGGCTTATTTACTTTATTAAACTATTTAGTGCAACGGCAATTCATCCATTTCTTTCCATTTACAATCTTTCTTTTTTATGGGCTATGGAAATGATAGTCTAGTTTTTGCTTTTTTTTTTCTTTGAAATTATTTTGCCTCTTTGTTGAGATCTCTTCAATGAAACATTTATTGACCAATTCCAGTGAAACTTCTCTTGCCAGTACTTGAGCACTGAAATTGAATAAATGCTTAAGAATATACTTTTTCTCAACATTTGGTAACTGTTTCTCTACACTTTTGGATGAAGCGGAGAACACACCCACAGCTGAAGCATATAATTGTCAAATTCCATTGACTGTTAGTTAAGATCACACCTGCCAATCAAAATTACTGTCAAATGTCAAAAAATTATTGTCAAATTCCATTGACTGTCAGTTAAGATCAGCACCTGCCAATCAAAATAAAAAATAGAAATTGAATATATTGACATATGTAGCCCTTTTGCAATTTGTGCAATTATGACAATCAGATGGTTATCTGATTAAAGTGAAAATCAACTCATAAAAACAGATTTTGGTTTTCATAAGAGTTGATTTTCACTTCCTTTTTGGTCCAAGATTGCTTTAAATTATCTTTTGTTTTGCGTTCTAACCAATTCCTGTCGATGATGCTATTTCAAATGAGAGATTATAGGCTAATTTTAGTCAAGTGCTATGTAGATTTGTGTCTGTGCTTTCAATATTTTTGCACATCATTTCACTGAACATCTACTTCAATTTTAATTCCTGAGAACTGATTTCATTTAAATTTTTGTCATATTGTACGGAAGGTTAAGTATCACATAATTAACTTTGTACTTTTACTATTTTTTAAACCTGCTGCATATAATTAACAATTTCATGATGATTTGTCAGATATATATTCTGATAATACATATGGGAACTGTTGCTTTGTCACTGTGGACAAATTATTCTGAATAATTTTCGTTAGGTTTCATATTCCTTAAGTCTCAAGTACTAGTAGTCATTTACAGTTTTTACTTTGGGCAGTAATTTCAACTAGAAAATTAAAAATCCCTGTAAGATATCTGTGAGAAGTAAGTGCTTAAGGATAATTCATATGTTTATATATATATTTAGATTAGGCATTTATGTGATGATAAATTGCTTTCAGTTTTGATGACATATTTTGAATTGGAGGTAAAATTTAGAGTTTTACCCAGGGAAAATATTATTTTGGAAGGTATTGTACAACAAAATGATTACGTTTTATCGTACTTTCTAAAATTGTCATATATATGTAATAGTTCAAAAACTTTAATAAAATGTTTCAAAGAGTTTTATATTTTTATTGTAACATTCCTTTGATATTATACAAAAGCTGCATGCCGATATAAATTGTAACAGCTGGCATATAAGATCTTCGTAATAGTACATCTAGACAGGTACCGATTATTATTGGAAACAAATATATTTATTTGTGCTAAAAATATGTATCCAATGTCAAGTTTAACTTTGACAAAAAGTTTTTCAGATAATCCAATCACTGATTTTATGGCATAAGTAGAGGGAAAAACCGATCAGGTTCGAAAAATTAAGAATTGAAATTTCTTATAACAATCATGTAAGTAGTAGTATTCAAATATGGCCATCAAATAAAATATCAAGACGGATAAATTATTAACTGTTAAAATGCTCTTTTGGATCGTAATTTTTGTGTGTATATGTTTAAATGATATCTTATTAATTCTTCAGGAAGTGGTGAGAACTTAAGAATCAGAAAATATGTAAAGTGATTTGCTACGATAAACAGATTTAAAGTAACAAATAGTTCAATATTGTTACGACCAAAATAGCTTTCGCAATAAAAGCTGAAAACTTTATTATTTAGGCAATAAAATACGTGCTGGAAATGGTTATATACTGATTATTCAGTTTAAGCTGAAAATCCTAAATCCTATATGATGAAAAAAAAAACTTAAAATTTAATGATACATGAAATTCTCAGTTACAATTAAAAAAATGCTCTAATGACTTGCTCATTATATCTTTAAAAAGCATCCGGCGGAATCAGTATCATACAGCTAAAGTTAACAAGCAAAGAGACGCTGACGAGGAGAAGGCATGAGTCTACCTTGTATGACGTCATGGAGCAGTTGGTTGGCCTTGTAGGAGGTGTTGGTATAGCTCTTCCGCTCATCGAAACACAGTTTTACATCCCATCCGATGAACGACGACGACCTTTCAAAGCTCATTAATGTCCCCTACTGACCGAGAGCAGGGTGTAAATTTACAGTAATTTCAAATCTTTATCAGTATCGTTTAATTGAATTAGTTACTTTTTCTATAATAATTTGTTTAAAATTGATCGGTAAAGTAACTGATAATCTGAAACAAACTATCTTACTAATTATTTGTTTTCTCTTGACAAGATTTCTTGATTTCCTATCTACGAACAGAGAACAACGCGACGAAAAGGAGAGCTGCTGATAACTTTTTAAAAACTAAAAGCCATAACCTACATTCCACTAAGTGTAGAGTAATATGATCATGAATTACACTGAGTCATCAGATGGCAGAGATCTAATTTCTAAATGTCTAAAGCCCATCTTTTCGAAGACTGGTGACAACAGTTAAGTTACATTGCTGATCCATTAAGCCAAAGAGCAGTAGACAGTGTTATTAATGCAAATCACCCAGCAGTTGAGACACTGTAAAGCCCACATGATTAATGAGACACTATTTAGAGCTCATGAGATCAGTTATATGGTCAATTTCAGACAAATGCCTCAGATCATCATGACCTTCGAGAACGCTCTAATGAATCATCAAGTCATAGATGATTGATGGTGTGCTTTGTACATCGAAGGAACGAAAGAAATTAGATTTTTCTAATACAAAATAATAATGACGCTGGTTTATTAGTTATCTTTTGCGTTACTGTCCATCACGTATTAGTACTCTTGCATGATATGCAAATGGTGAGATTCCTCAAAATCTAAATGTTCAACAATTTTCGTTTAAAATTTAAAGTTATTGAAGCTGTATGCTACTCTTAGTTCTCCTAACCCCTTTTCAAAATTAACGAAAACTGAATCATTTCTCAAATTTCTAAAAATTGCATTTAATTTAGTACACGATTTGTTATAACAGTTATTTTTCGTATTTTAATTCTGAACTTGTTCTTATAACTAGCAGTGCTGTTGTTAAAAGTTTCAGCTTCCATAACACTTTTAATAGTAAACGAATATCGGTGGAAATTTAGATTTAATAAGATTCGAGTGGCATCTCCAGTTCATCTATCGTTTCCATAAAAAGTTAATTTACACAGCTAAGGAGCTTTGAATAGAGCTTTCCATTCTCATAACATGGTAGTGTCCCAAAACATTTTGGAAGGTAGTGTATGTGAATTGATAAACAGTGTCGATTAGTATTAATAATTCAGTAGTAATAACTGCAAGAGAAATGAAACTTAAACGGAAAATTGCGGACTGAATCCTTTGCTTTGCATAAGTATAAAAATAGAAAAATACAAAACATAACAGGTGACGAAAAACAATCACAGTCAGTTTGTCAATAAAAAACACTGAGTAAAGAAAATTATCAAAATCCAGTGGCACAGCATGAACGGCAATTGGGGAGACTATGAGACTGCGCAGTTGATGCTTCGACAGTTTTCAGTTATCATAGGTGTATTGAGAAAAAGCTGATATCTCATTCACCTATTATCTATGAGAAGAGTCGAAGCATCAACTGCACATTCTCCCCAAATGCATTTCACACTACGCCATTTTCTAAACTTTAAGTGTTCTAAACTATAAATCTTCGACGGTACTTTGATCAATTAATGCAAATCAAACGCTTCTTTAATTCAGCTATCATAATAAGGTAAACAGCATTGTTAGATTAATTTAAAAAGTATAAGCTTCAAATTTGTTTTCTCCTTGCATAATACTAAAATTCTCTATAGTGCTTTTTTTTTAACATTGTACAAGCTAATGTTTTCCCAGAGAATTCAGACACACCTTTGTAGCCATATTGACCAACGTCAAGTTGTCATTGGCGTTACGAACTACGCGTTGTTTTACTTCTGAGCGGTATTTTACTTCTGAATGGCCAGGTCACAAGAACCCCGAAGGCTCAGAGAAGGTTGGGGAAGGGGACCCACTGGACAGCTGTTTGGAGAGAGATGGTAGCCTTTCCGTCAAGCCATTCCGCCTGCTCTTTAACGTCCACAAGGTATGGCTCTCCGCACACTGGAGTCACGGCTTAACGTCCCACCCGATGGGCGGCGGCCTTCCCAAGCCCATCTCTCTTATTGACAGAGGGCAAAACGGTGAGATTTGCCGAGATAAATCTCAACTCTAGCCCAGCTGGAACTCAACCTGGCGCGCTACCGATTGAGCCACTCATGCCCATCGTCACGAACTAAAGTAGATAAGTTGTTATATTCTTATTCAAGGGAGAAATGAAGAGAGAAATCAAAGTTGCTCCTTCAGCTACTTTATTTTTATCTGGGGTCTTCTTTCTTGATCAAGATACGGAGCCCAAAATGGTGTCGATTGTCTATTGATCAGCGTTACAGTCATTAGTTATATATATTCTTTTCAGCGAGTTTTCAGAATAAACGAATTAATGTTTTCGTTTGTCATTCGTCTGTAGACATTCAACCTCTTTGTTTTTAGAAATAAATTAAAATTTTTCTTTCGATTGAATAGGTATCGATGAAACATTACGATTCACACTTTGGGAATCTCCCAATAGTTATAATTTCGCCATGTAATGATGGAAAAAGGCAAAATTGCAAACTTTCGGACGAATATTGCAAAACTCTGGTTGAGAAATCTGAATGTCATGCAACCACAATGATTTCCGCCTTTACCCCCCGAGGGGTGGGAAAACGCAATATATTTTTGTCTTAAGCGAAGGTTGTTTGTTGTTAAAGATAAATTGAAAAATCTCTTTGCGTTAGATGGGTATTGATAAATTGTTATGATTCACACTTTTAGAATCTTCCAAAAGTTTTAATTGTGCCATCTATGGTGGAAAGTTTTGAAAATTTCAACAATTTAAACGACTATTACAAACGATCACTTTCAGCTAGAAATTTTATATTTAGTGTTGGAATGTGATGATGAAAGGATTTACATTTACAGGAACAATTTGCTCTTTCACCCTCAGGGAATGGGAATCGCAACTTTCCGTTTTGGATGATTAATGAAAAATTATTTTGAGTTGAAAAGGTACTAATGAAATATGATGACTGTGAAACTTGAAATACTGCTGCAATTTTTTATGCTACAAATTTAAAATTCTGGTGACAGAATGAGTTGATGAAGAACGTATATTCAGATAATTAACAAAAGTATAATTGATATTTATATACGTTTCATTTAAATTTCAACTGATTAATATTCCGCCAGCAACCTTTTATTTTAAAAACTTTTTATACACCGAATAATTTGCTCCTTAATTCTAGAGGATTATAAAATGCAACATTTTATTTTAAAAGGATAATACAGAAAAAAAATTTTGTGTTCTATATTGGCTAATAATATTTGCATTTTCTAAAGCAGTGAATCGTACGAATTACTACTGTTAAAAGATGTAAAATCCGGAAAATAAAAATTATTTTTTATTTGAATATAAATATCATATATTCATCAGAGGCGATATGTTATTATTCTTCTAGCTCACTCTGTTTGGAAATTTTCTTCCTGAAAGGATCATGAGAGTTCCTGAGAAAGACAACAGAGAAGGAACGAAAATTAAAAGATAATGTGGGAGCAAAATTTTTCCTTGCGAAATATCGTATCACCAAAAACTTTCAAACTTTCAATCAAAACTTCCAAACTTTGATAAAGCTTTCTACTGAAAAATGTCGCTAGAGAAAAATTCAAGATTTTAATCAGATTTATCGAAATCTCAATTTTTAACATTATTAGTTTAATATTGAAAGTCGGCTGATAATGGGCCAACTTAAGGGGGGCTGAAACATTTAATAGCTGCTGTGCTAGTCACGAGAATTCACCTCAAAAAGTTAATTAAAAGGAAATAATAACCGTTATGACAAATCGTTTTTTAAAACAATTTTAAGTTTAGAAATTTTTAATGATTAAAATTTCGCCAATTTAGAAAAGAAGAGTGTTTAACAAAGTGTAACAGCATCGTCTTCTGTTAAATGCTCAAGCTCCAACAACTCTTTAAATATGAAATGAATATTATTTAAAATCACGATTTAGATAGAATTTGAGTGCGAGCTTCAATTTATCACCAGTGGCATTATTCGTCTAAAATCGATCGTCAAAGTTAGAAGTTTGGAACGTGGTTGTTCATTCACGTATAATATTGGAAGAATAAGACTTGTAATTGTTCAATGTTAAGCAAAGAAAGCCCTGAATAACATTGTTAATAAAAATTTCGCACTTGGAGAACACAGATCAAGGCTTTTCCACTTTGTTTTGCGGATGGCATTCCGTAAGAGATTGAAAGAGAATTATAGCATTGATTACAAATCTTTTCGGCACCGCGATCTTTCAAGTAGGCTTATTCTTTCTCCGGACTCCCTATTAAGCCTCTTTCTGCAAATACTCTTTCCATCATTTTCCCTAAAATATAGATCCTCGCAACTAGGACTCCTTAAAAGTCTCAAGAATTGATTATATCTGTAGTTACTTATCTGCTGTTCATTGATTAGCTATTTTGTAATTTGAATTTTTAAGATTTGAGTGGAGATACTCATGCTTCAGAAATTATTACATCAACAGCTAATTGCATCTTGTTGTCAGCATTAAGTAGCCAGTGTTGCCATAATAACTTGACACAATTCCAGCAATAATTAATAAAATTTAATATGGTTATGTAATCATAACAAATGTACTATTTCCGTTAGTGCTTCCTGAAATATTAAAAGTATCTCGTCGGTCCGCTAGAGGTCCATGGACCACAGGTTGGGAACCATTAATTTAAAGTATTTCAAAATTTTTCTGACCGTCATAAAATAGTTGTCGACTTTAACGAAAATGCATTTTAATGATTTTTTTTTTAATAAAAATATTGTTACTAAAAATCAAACGGTGACTTCGATATCCCTTCATCTCTAACCAGTCACTCCGACCCCTATTTGACCTCGAATGCGTCACCGAATTTAAATATTCCTCTCAATTCTTAGTTATATTGCCGGAAACAACTACTGAATTATTTTTTACGTATATATTTCTTATTATTTTATTAGAAAAGAAAGAAGGTACTTCCCTATACAAAGTACACAGATAATCTAGAAGCTATGTCCTGGTTTCTCATAGAACATACAAACACTTACACCAGGACATACTCGTTGATCTTACTAGTCAGGTACGCTAACCACTAGATCAGGTAGGGCTTTCTAGAGAGATATTAGCAGATGAAACTTCCCGCTACCAATATTGTCTTTAGAAACCTTTTTCTTGTATTTGGTGCAGTGGCTTAATTGTCATTAAAAGAAAAGTAGCAACTATATTACATTAAAAGCAAAGTTATATCAAGTGCAAATAGCGAATATTTAATTTAGACTTTTTAATGAATATTGCGAAATGCCTTCCATTTCCTTTTATCTCTGTGAGAGCTCCTATTCTTTGAAAGCGGAAGCAAAACAAGAATGGAGAAAGGGTCTTGACATAGAAGATAATCAGCATTTGAAATCAACAGCAATTAATTACTCCATTTATTGAACGACTATGCAAGGAAAAACAATTACTTAAATGCCAGACCGCATATATTTTGATAAAACTTCGGAATTCCCCTCTAAATATGTGTTTTAATTAATTAAACCTTTGTATTAATTTTAAACTATGAAAGTAAAACAAATCTATACAAAAAATACGTAAACTATCTAAAAAATAACAACAAATATAGATTTTTTCATTTCCATTTGGCTTACTACCTCTTGATTGGTTTCTGGGGAATAAATACGTTGAACTCTCGATTCCACTGACTAATAGGAGCGAAAGGGTTCCGTTCAACCCAAATGCTATATGACGATGTATACAGTATATGACCATATCTTACAATAACCAATGCAGTACTTTAGGAACACCATTAAACACTCTAATATATGACCTAATACCTATAATAGTAATGAAGCCACTAAAATAAATAATCCTGTACACCAGAGTAAAATTTTTATTCTCAGTCTGATCAGGAATGGAAATGAGCTTTCAGAACTTAGTGGGCACTCCTGAATCAGTTGAAAAGAGACCCCGTAGTTGACAAGGCGACTTTAAGTAATACATAAAAATGTATTTAAAACACCGGGAATTCTAACTAAAAGTATTACGTAGGAGTGGCTATACATGCATTAATGCATTAAAGCTATTTCCTATAGTTAAATATACGGAATCAAAGAAATGAAAGAAAAATAGAGCAACTAAAAACTCTGAGACTAGGGGAAGTGCTTCCCCCCCCCCCTTCATTTTCATCCCAGTCTGAAGAGCTATAATGCTCCCGTGGCCATTTATTAGTAAAGAGTTGTGAAGAGTAAGAATCCTCCTTTAGCTCTTACTAGTAGACAGTTGGAAAGAAGAGCTGCAATCCTCCTATTGCTCTATAGTAGTAGAGTTTTTTCTCCACCGCATTAATGCAGGCCTAAAAAGTTTTCTCTCCCGGATAAAAATATTGTTACGATTGATGAACGTGCTACAATGAACTTGTGTTTGGATGTATCATTTTGATGCTCGCATGTGCTTCAGTGTGATACTTACATCCCCAACTACTTCGAACGAACTTACTTAAAAGCGAAGAAAAAGAAAGTTGTATTAAGAGGAATTAGAGTGTAAAGGAAAACGTAGTTTGTCTTTGTTTGTGTACTAAAGTATAAAAAAGAAATGATTTTATTTTTTGTGTTCGCGGAGGTTAGATAGGTTTATTAGTGTTGACCCTATTAGCGGACTGGTAAGAAAAAAAAGGATGCTTAGGACACTTAAAGATATGGCTGAAGAGGTTATATGTTAGTCGAACAAGCAGAACTGATCTCAACTTTTCTGTTGGAAGAGTTCATCAATTGATGCATAGTTATATTTAGTTTATTGAGGAATTGGTAAGGTTATTCTTTATAGATTGCAGGACTGGTAAGGAAAAAAAGGATGCTTAGGACACTTAAAGATATGGCTGAAGAGGTTATATGTTAGTCGAACAAGCAGAACTGATCTCAACTTTTCTGTTGGAAGAGTTCATCAATTGATGCATAGTTATATTTAGTTTATTGAGGAATTGGTAAGGTTATTCTTTATAGATTGCAGGACTGGTAAGGAAAAAAAGGATGCTTAGGACACTTAAAGTTATGGCTGAAGAGGTTATATGTTAGTCGAACAAGCAGAACTGATCTCAACTTTTCTGTTGGAAGAGTTCATCAATTGATGCATAGTTATATTTAGTTTATTGAGGAATTGGTAAGGTTATTCTTTATAGATTGCAGGACTGGTAAGGAAAAAAAGGATGCTTAGGACACTTAAAGATATGGCTGAAGAGGTTATATGTTAGTCGAACAAGCAGAACTGATCTCAACTTTTCTGTTGGAAGAGTTCATCAATTGATGCATAGTTATATTTAGTTTATTGAGGAATTGGTAAGGTTATTCTTTATAGATTGCAGGACTGGTAAGGAAAAAAAGGATGCTTAGGACACTTAAAGATATGGCTGAAGAGGTTATATGTTAGTCGAACAAGCAGAACTGATCTCAACTTTTCTGTTGGAAGAGTTCATCAATTGATGCATAGTTATATTTAGTTTATTGAGGAATTGGTAAGGTTATTCTTTATAGATTGCAGGAGTGGTAAGGAAAAAAAGGATGCTTAGGACACTTAAAGATATGGCTGAAGAGGTTATATGTTAGTCGAACAAGCAGAACTGATCTCAACTTTTCTGTTGGAAGAGTTCATCAATTGATGCATAGTTATATTTAGTTTATTGAGGAATTGGTAAGGTTATTCTTTATAGATTGCAGGACTGGTAAGGAAAAAAAGGATGCTTAGGACACTTAAAGATATGGCTGAAGAGGTTATATGTTAGTCGAACAAGCAGAACTGATCTCAACTTTTCTGTTGGAAGAGTTCATCAATTGATGCATAGTTATATTTAGTTTATTGAGGAATTGGTAAGGTTATTCTTTATAGATTGCAGGACTGGTAAGGAAAAAAAGGATGCTTAGGACACTTAAAGATATGGCTGAAGAGGTTATATGTTAGTCGAACAAGCAGAACTGATCTCAACTTTTCTGTTGGAAGAGTTCATCAATTGATGCATAGTTATATTTAGTTTATTGAGGAATTGGTAAGGTTATTCTTTATAGATTGCAGGACTGGTAAGGAAAAAAAGGATGCTTAGGACACTTAAAGATATGGCTGAAGAGGTTATATGTTAGTCGAACAAGCAGAACTGATCTCAACTTTTCTATTGGAAGAGTTCATCAATTGATGCATAGTTATATTTAGTTTATTGAGGAATTGGTAAGGTTATTCTTTATAGATTGCAGGACTGGTAAGGAAAAAAAGGATGCTTAGGACACTTAAAGATTTGGCTGAAGAGGTTATATGTTAGTCGAACAAGCAGAACTGATCTCAACTTTTCTGTTGGAAGAGTTCATCAATTGATGCATAGTTATATTTAGTTTATTGAGGAATTGGTAAGGTTATTCTTTATAGATTGCAGGACTGGTAAGGAAAAAAAGGATGCTTAGGACACTTAAAGTTATGGCTGAAGAGGTTATATGTTAGTCGAACAAGCAGAACTGATCTCAACTTTTCTGTTGGAAGAGTTCATCAATTGATGCATAGTTATATTTAGTTTATTGAGGAATTGGTAAGGTTATTCTTTATAGATTGCAGGACTGGTAAGGAAAAAAAGGATGCTTAGGACACTTAAAGATATGGCTGAAGAGGTTATATGTTAGTCGAACAAGCAGAACTGATCTCAACTTTTCTGTTGGAAGAGTTCATCAATTGATGCATAGTTATATTTAGTTTATTGAGGAATTGGTAAGGTTATTCTTTATAGATTGCAGGACTGGTAAGGAAAAAAAGGATGCTTAGGACACTTAAAGATATGGCTGAAGAGGTTATATGTTAGTCGAACAAGCAGAACTGATCTCAACTTTTCTGTTGGAAGAGTTCATCAATTGATGCATAGTTATATTTAGTTTATTGAGGAATTGGTAAGGTTATTCTTTATAGATTGCAGGAGTGGTAAGGAAAAAAAGGATGCTTAGGACACTTAAAGATATGGCTGAAGAGGTTATATGTTAGTCGAACAAGCAGAACTGATCTCAACTTTTCTGTTGGAAGAGTTCATCAATTGATGCATAGTTATATTTAGTTTATTGAGGAATTGGTAAGGTTATTCTTTATAGATTGCAGGACTGGTAAGGAAAAAAAGGATGCTTAGGACACTTAAAGATATGGCTGAAGAGGTTATATGTTAGTCGAACAAGCAGAACTGATCTCAACTTTTCTGTTGGAAGAGTTCATCAATTGATGCATAGTTATATTTAGTTTATTGAGGAATTGGTAAGGTTATTCTTTATAGATTGCAGGTTTGTTCACAGATATGATTGTACCATTTATCGACTGTTGTAAAAGCCTTATTTTCTCTTTGTAGGAATAGTAAAAAGGTGCTTTTTTTCTGAAGGTTTATTTTTATACTGATGAAGATTTGCATTGGTTGACTTGAGTTTATACAAATGTTTTTATTCATAGTTTTGTAATAAATTACATTATTTTAGAATAATAATTGTAAATACTGTTTTTGAACTCACGCTCAATTTCCATTTTCGTTTAAGTCATAACAATATTATAGATCAAGTATCAGTTGTATAGTTAAGTATAAGTAAAATATCAACGAACTATATTAATACAAGTGCTTCTTTGCAATTTAATTATTGTGCACTATAACACTACAAGATATGTTCATTTTGTAGCCGTGCGTTTCAATGGAATCAACTATAAGCT
Source organism: Ryuthela nishihirai (assembly GCA_038380435.1). Taxonomy (NCBI): domain Eukaryota; kingdom Metazoa; phylum Arthropoda; class Arachnida; order Araneae; family Heptathelidae; genus Ryuthela; species Ryuthela nishihirai. The sequence goes on along the minus strand of JAWZYU010000007.1, from coordinate 83,928,986 downwards.
ATGATACATCTGCGAATTTCGCTGTACAAAATAACTTTCAGAAAACTTGAATTCATACACTAATGAAATAATGAATGAGAAGTTAATACTTCTATATCACAAAAATAAGCTATCTTACAGTGTTACGATACATAATAATTAAATTAAAAATCAGATAGTTATGAAAAGAATAGAGAAGGTTTAAGGTTTACGTTTAGCCGTCACTAAATGAAATGAATATTTTGGTTAAATTCTGCTATTGACAGGAAAATATTGAGAAGTAAGATGATTTTTTCAGTATTTTGCTGATTTTATCTTCAAAAGAATGCAGAATTTATCGTCGAAATGTCAATTTCGTATTTTCATCTTTCTCCGTTTTTTGTTTCTATATTTCAATTTGAAGCATAATTTTTATTTTCCTTTCAGATCATTTATTACTTGCTTGTAGTCTTTTCATTTTCAACGTTGTGACGAACTTTTTATTTTGAGTTGTGATTGTAGAGGGTTATGGTGAGGAGCTAGAAGGTTTTGGACAGAAACTAGAATTCTCCTGTTGTCTCTTATTAGTAGAGGGTTATGGTGAGGAGCTAGAATTCTCCTGTTGTCTCTTATTAGTAGAGAGTTGTAGTGAGGCACTAGAATTTCCTGTTGTCTCTTATTAGTAGAGAGTTGTAGTGAGGAACTAGAATTATCCTGTCTCTTATAGTAGAGAGTTGTAGTGAGGTCTAGAATCCTCCTATTGTCTGTTATTGACAGAAAGTTCTGGTGAGGAGATAGAATCCTCCAGTTGCCTCTTACTAGCAGATGGTTCTCTTGAGGAACTAAAATTCCCCTGTTGCCTCTTACTAGTAGATGGTTCTCTTGAGGAACTAAAATTCCCCTGTTGCCTCTTACTAGTAGATGGTTCTCTTGAGTAACTAAAATTCCCCTGTTGCCTCTTACTAGTAGATGGTTCTCTTGAGGAACTAAAATTCCCTTGTTGCCTCTTACTAGTAGATGGTTCTCTTGAGGAACTAAAATTCCCGTCTTGCCTCTTACTAGTAGACGGTTCTCTTGAGGAACTAAAGTTCCCCTGTTGCCTCTTACTAGTAGATGGTTCTCTTGAGGAACTAAAATTCCCTTGTTGCCTCTTACTAGTAGATGGTTCTCTTGAGGAACTAAAATTCCCGTCTTGCCTCTTACTAGTAGATGGTTCTCTTGAGGAACTAAAATTCCCCTGTTGCCTCTTACTAGTAGATGGTTCTCTTGAGGAACTAAAATTCCCCTGTTGCCTCTTACTAGTAGATGGTTCTCTTGAGTAACTAAAATTCCCCTGTTGCCTCTTACTAGTAGATGGTTCTCTTGAGGAACTAAAATTCCCTTGTTGCCTCTTACTAGTAGATGGTTCTCTTGAGGAACTAAAATTCCCGTCTTGCCTCTTACTAGTAGATGGTTCTCTTGAGGAACTAAAATTCCCCTGTTGCCTCTTACTAGTAGATGGTTCTCTTGAGGAACTAAAATTCCCTTGTTGCCTCTTACTAGTAGATGGTTCTCTTGAGGAACTAAAATTCCCGTCTTGCCTCTTACTAGTAGATGGTTCTCTTGAGGAACTAAAATTCCCCTGTTGCCTCTTACTAGTAGATGGTTCTCTTGAGGAACTAAAATTCCCCTGTTGCCTCTTACTAGTAGATGGTTCTCTTGAGTAACTAAAATTCCCCTGTTGCCTCTTACTAGTAGATGGTTCTCTTGAGGAACTAAAATTCCCTTGTTGCCTCTTACTAGTAGATGGTTCTCTTGAGGAACTAAAATTCCCGTCTTGCCTCTTACTAGTAGATGGTTCTCTTGAGGAACTAAAATTCCCCTGTTGCCTCTTACTAGTAGATGGTTCTCTTGAGGAACTAAAATTCCCTTGTTGCCTCTTACTAGTAGATGGTTCTCTTGAGGAACTAAAATTCCCGTCTTGCCTCTTACTAGTAGATGGTTCTCTTGAGGAACTAAAATTCCCCTGTTGCCTCTTACTAGTAGATGGTTCTCTTGAGGAACTAAAATTCCCCTGTTGCCTCTTACTAGTAGATGGTTCTCTTGAGTAACTAAAATTCCCCTGTTGCCTCTTACTAGTAGATGATTCTCTTGAGGAACTAAAATTCCCCTGTTGCCTCTTATAGTAGATGGTTCTCTTGAGGAACTAAAATTCCCCTGTTGCCTCTTACTAGTAGATGGTTCTCTTGAGGAACTAAAATTCCCCTGTTGCCTCTTACTAGTAGATGGTTCTCTTGAGGAACTAAAATTCCCCTGTTGCCTCTTACTAGTAGATGGTTCTCTTGAGGAACTAAAATTCCCCTGTTGCCTCTTACTAGTAGATGGTTCTCTTGAGGAACTAAAATTCCCCTGTTACCTCTTACTAGTAGATGGTTCTCTTGAGGAACTAAAATTCCCTTGTTGCCTCTTACTAGTAGATGGTTCTCTTGAGGAACTAAAATTCCCCTGTTGCCTCTTACTAGTAGATGGTTCTCTTGAGGAACTAAAATTCCCTTGTTGCCTCTTACTAGTAGATGGTTCTCTTGAGGAACTAAAATTCCCCTGTTGCCTCTTACTAGTAGATGGTTCTCTTGAGGAACTAAAATTCCCCTGTTGCCTCTTACTAGTAGAAGGTTCTCTTGAGGAACTAAAATTCCCCTGTTGCCTCTTACTAGTAGAAGGTTCTCTTGAGGAACTAAAATTCCCCTGTTGCCTCTTACTAGTAGATGGTTCTCTTGAAGAACTAAAATTCCCCTGTAACCTCTTACTAGTTGATGGTTCTATTGAGGAACTAAAATTCCCCTGCTCTTACTAGTAGATGGTTCTCTTGAGGAACTAAAATTCTCTTGTTGCCTCTTACTAGTAGATGGTTCTCTTGAGGAACTAAAATTCCCCTGTTGTCTCTTACTAGTAGATGGTTCTCTTGAGGAACTAAAATTCCCCTGTTGCCTCTTACTAATATAGGGCTGTGGTGAGGGAGTCATGGAAAGAGCATCAACAGGGTTTGAAGAAAATTAAGAGCTAATTCAATAGTAAAGTATCATAGATGTCCTGTAGACATGGAATTCACGAAAAAATAAGTTGAAAAAAAATGGTTTTGCTTGATTAGGATTCGTATCCACATCTCCTAGTAACATGCCACAATGGTGTAGTGGTTAGCATACCTAGCATGTTAACTGGGAAATTAAGAACTAATTCAATAGTAAAGTATCATAGATGTCCTGTAGACATGGAATTCACGAAAAAATAAGTTGAAAAAAAATGGTTTTGCTTGAGTAGGATTCGTATCCACATCTCCTAGTAACATGCCACAATGGTGTTGTGGTTAGCATACCTAGCATGTTAACTGGGAAATTAAGAACTAATTCAATAGTAAAGTATCATAGATGTCCTGTAGACATGGAATTCACGAAAAAATAAGTTGAAAAAAAATGGTTTTGCTTGAGTAGGATTCGTATCCACATCTCCTAGTAACATGCCACAATGGTGTAGTGGTTAGCATACCTAGCATGTTAACTGGGAAATTAAGAACTAATTCAATAGTAAAGTATCATAGATGTCCTGTAGACATGGAATTCACGAAAAAATAAGTTGAAAAAAAATGGTTTTGCTTGAGTAGGATTCGTATCCACATCTCCTAGTAACATGCCACAATGGTGTAGTGGTTAGCATACCTAGCATGTTAACTGGGAAATTAAGAACTAATTCAATAGTAAAGTATCATAGATGTCCTGTAGACATGGAATTCACGAAAAAATAAGTTGAAAAAAAATGGTTTTGCTTGATTAGGATTCGTATCCACATCTCCTAGTAACATGCCACAATGGTGTAGTGGTTAGCATACCTAGCATGTTAACTGGGAAATTAAGAACTAATTCAATAGTAAAGTATCATAGATGTCCTGTAGACATGGAATTCACGAAAAAATAAGTTGGAAAAAAATGGTTTTGCTTGAGTAGGATTCGTATCCACATCTCCTAGTAACATGCCACAATGGTGTAGTGGTTAGCATACCTAGCATGTTAACTGGGAAATTAAGAACTAATTCAATAGTAAAGTATCATAGATGTCCTGTAGACATGGAATTCACGAAAAAATAAGTTGAAAAAAAATGGTTTTGCTTGATTAGGATTCGTATCCACATCTCCTAGTAACATGCCACAATGGTGTAGTGGTTAGCATACCTAGCATGTTAACTGGGAAATTAAGAACTAATTCAATAGTAAAGTATCATAGATGTCCTGTAGACATGGAATTCACGAAAAAATAAGTTGAAAAAAAATGGTTTTGCTTGAGTAGGATTCGTATCCACATCTCCTAGTAACATGCCACAATGGTGTAGTGGTTAGCATACCTAGCATGTTAACTGGGAAATTAAGAACTAATTCAATAGTAAAGTATCATAGATGTCCTGTAGACATGGAATTCACGAAAAAATAAGTTGAAAAAAAATGGTTTTGCTTGATTAGGATTCGTATCCACATCTCCTAGTAACATGCCACAATGGTGTAGTGGTTAGCATACCTAGCATGTTAACTGGGAAATTAAGAACTAATTCAATAGTAAAGTATCATAGATGTCCTGTAGACATGGAATTCACGAAAAAATAAGTTGAAAAAAAATGGTTTTGCTTGAGTAGGATTCGTATCCACATCTCCTATAACATGCCACAATGGTGTAGTGGTTAGCATACCTAGCATGTTAACTGGGAAATATAGGTTCTAATCTCACTCACGGCAAAACATTTTTTTCAGCTTGTAATTTCATGAGTTCTATGTGTACAGGACAGGTCCTGTGATACTTTACTAATGAATTATTAATTTAACGCCATGAGCGTGAATGACAACTATTAAATTCCATCATATGAGGCGAAGTAGTTGTCCTTTTCCCGATAGATGGCGCCTCTGTGCGAATCAAATGAAAGATTCGCGAAATAAATCACACTAGCTGGAGAAAAAACTTCGGGCGATGATGGTTAGTGATTAGCATATTTGGCTTATTAGCAGGAGAAGTGGGTTTGAAACCCACTCACAGCAAAAATCTTTTTTTTTTCAGCTTATTATTTCATAAGAGCTAATTGTGACTTTTATTGAACAAGCAGATGAAACTATTTTGGGTGGATGAATCGAGTTTTTACTGTATGATAAATGGTTCATGACTTCAGGAAGGTTGGAAACTCCTGAGATAGAAAATGGTAAATACATGAAAAGAATTCGAGAGAATATTTAATTAAAAAATTATAGTCTTCATATTTTCTAATTAAAAATTATTAGACTAGTCCATGGTAAGATCTAGGGAGGATCCCATTCAGAATGCTAGTTAGGGTAAAAGAGGCAACACAATTATTAAACTTATTTATATTTCATGCATTTTTCAAGAATTTTTTTTACAAACCTGCAAAACGAAGGGTAAAATGTTATATTGCATTCTAAATCCAGTCTCTTGTAACCCTATTTAACATTTTTTTGACTTAATTGTGTTTCTTCCCCCCCCCCCCTGGATTAATATATTAAATCCAAGCCTGGCCTAGTCAAAGGTTTCAACCAGCTAAGTTTGAAAATGATTTCTGGGTAAATGCTCTTAAAAGGTCTCGATAAAAAGTTGTCTAAAAGACTTTTTTTAGTTCACCAGTAGCAACGAAAACTAATAACGAGAGTGACAAATATTTCAAATCAACCAAATGTTTATTTCCCTCTGACATAGTTTCCACATAAACTCTATCATCCCCTTAAAAAAGCCGCCCTTGGTTTCATTGAATTGATTACAAAGTGTAGTCAACACAACTCTGTCAAAATGTGATTTCGTCTCCAGTACTCGCCCTCATTTCAGCGTTAACATCATTAATGTCAAGTTGTCATTGTCGCCTCAAAATAATGGGGTTAAGTTGTTATCTTCTTGATCCAACAAGAAGATGGTCGATACAAAAAGCTGATGTTTCAGCACAACAGGAAATGCATTTTGATCGGAGTTGAGGTGAAGAGTTGATTTCGGTTAGCTGTTAACCACTTTTAACATTATTATAAGAAATTTCTTACTACAAAGTTTTATCTCGTTTTCACAAAAAGGAAAAAAAAACTGTTATTCTCACTTTTTTATTTTGTCCAACCTAGACATTTATTTATTTTATTAACAAATAGATGGGGAAACTTTTTATGGGGTTCTATAAGTATTAATACGATATTAAAATAAAAACAGAAATTATCTCTGAAGCAGCTCTATACCACAGAGATCTGACATGAGACTGTCAGATAATATGTCAGAGAAAAGTTCTGTGAGTAAGGCATTAGAAGGACAACACAAGAAAGGAACCGTCCATGCCTTATCCGGGTATCGCACCAGAGTACCTTTGATCAGTTACCAAGGAGGTCATGGTTCGCATTTTCTGAATCTTCCATTATTTCAAATTTCCACAATTTAAGGTCCTAAATCTGGGGAATGAAAAAACTTTGATAATGTTTGTTTATGGTAGACATTTGATATTTAGGTGGTAAAATGTGTTGGTTAAGGGGTTTGCACTGACGGCAGCTTTTGAAGATTGAATCCCTCTCCCCTGAGGAGAGGAAACTCAACAGTTTTACTTTTCGAAACGAACCTCCATATTTGTCGGAAGTGATTGAACTTTGTACTACTTTTATTTTAATTTCTGCAAAATGTAAGAACCCTCTTTATACGGAACTTAATGGAGCCCTTTCAGAGTGTTGCTAGAAGAATTGGATGCTAGAAGAATTTTTTTGCGGTAATAAATTCCGTTGGAACAAAATATTTCTCCTTGAGCGAGATACGTATTTAATTAGAATACATGAAAGAGTTGGGTTGGGTTGTTTTACCTCTGAGCGGCACTTTTTTGCACACCATGGGCTAAATGGCCAGGTCACATGGACCCCGAAGGCTCAGAGAAGGTTGGGGGAGGGGACCCACTGGAACTGCTGTTGGGAGACAGATGGTAGCCTCCCGTCAAGGCCATCCAGCGTGTTCTTTAACGTGCACAGGGTATGGCTCTCCCGCACACGGGGCCACGGCTTAACGTCCCATCCGACGGACGGCGGCCTTTCAAAGCCCATCGGTGTCCCCTAATGAACGTGGGCAGGGCGGGGAGTTATGCGGAGATAAATCTCAACGCTGACCCAGCTGGGACTCGAACCTGGGAATTACAGATTACGAGCCAGGCGCGCTACCGACTGAGCCACCCCCGCCCCGTGTATGAAAGAAATACTGTACTAAGTACTGTATTTACAAGTGTACTGTAACAAACGTATTTTGCATTTAAGATCATATTATTCCCGTACTTAAATCAAGTATTGTAACAGATGTCTCCCCATACCATGACTCTAGGTGTTGGCTCCCTGATGCAAACTGGATTACTTCTTCGCCAGCGGCTCTCCAGAAGCCCCACAGCTGTCATTGGATCCCAAAGAGAAACGTGATTGGTCACTAATGACGACAGGATACCAGTCTTTCCCCAATCAGGTCTCTCCTTGTACCACTGCACAAAGATGGGATCTCATCAGCGGTAAACAAGCCAGTGGACGCACGAATGCAGCTCCGATTATTGCAGTCGTCTTCTAGTTGTGGTCCCCAACACAGGTGCAGATAGGGATGGAGCTACGGTGTGATAATTCTGGCAGCTTCTGACAGATCTGTCTCCTGTCCAAGTTGTCAGAACTGTCAATCCTCCCATTTGGACGTTCTTAGCCGCTAGAATCTTATATGTCCAGGTAGCTTCCTGTAATCATTGTTGCCAACAATGCCCAACAATTCGGGTATCAAAACCCACACGAACAACGTTTTAGTGTGTGGAACATTCATTTCTGACAAACCAATGATCCGACTGATTGGAAATTCCGTCAGCTATATATAACGTCACTTTACACATGCTAAAGGCATTGCACACTTTTCGATGGTCATTCACTCACCCGCTGATTTTACCCCTGTTTTCATAGCATTTTCAGCATCCTAAATCAGAATGGTACCATACACGTTTTAGCATATCTGAGCCAACCGACTTAGCATGCAAATCGTTTGCGTCCACATCCGTCATAACTCTGCATGCAAATCGCCAAATCAACCAATGCATTCTTTCAAGGTGGCGCAATTTCAATGGCGAGCAGTATATAAAATTTATGATCATAGTTCTTTCTCATACTTTTCAGGAGAGTGCAAGAAAAATACATACTTTAGAGTACTTTTATCTTAATATATTGTTATTAAATCCTAGGTATAGAGATTTTCGAAAATAACTAAACGGCTGACTGCCTCTGAAAACAAGCAGAGAAGCAACGCTTTTGAATTTCATCGAATTTCCTACAAAGCACGTTTCTCTTCTATCTCCGTCTTCCGGGTAGAATTTCTTTTATCGTCGTCGCGACACATTCGAGTTTTTGTATTCATCGTGAAGTGTGTGTCGGGGGGGGGAGGCCGAGGGGAGGTGGAATTTACGATATCGACTGAAACGTGGAAAAGGCTGAAGGTAGGATTCTCTGTTGATGCGCTGACGGAAGTGGGACTCACGGGGCGAATGCCAACATGAGACGTCTCTCGGAATTGGAGACTTTTGAATAAGAGGAGGATCTTGCTTGAAAGAACTGAATGGAAACCTTGCAGCGAAAGAATTTCTTTCCAACAACTATAAGTGCAGTTCGTGCAGATATTTGAAGCAGTTTCTGCAACATATAAATAAAGATTAGAGAAGAGTTAGGAAAGATGTAGGAAGGTGTAAGATCGCAACATAAAGTTATGCAATGGCAGCTGGTCGAGGGATATATTGGACCTGAAAGAACCACACACATCTAGATAAATATGCACCAACTGAAAATCAACAGGGTTTTTTATTACGTTTTCTATGTAAAATATCATCAACATTCGACGGTCTGAAACTAAAAATTCGAAATGGCGAACCTAAAAGAAAAATAAAGTAGTTCGTGGTTTTCAAATCGGGTTCTTCTTTAAACAGGAAACTGAAATTTTAGTAGAATTATTTTTTTTTTGTTCAATGTGTAGCGCACCCCTCTCATGAAGCGGAAAAATCAAATTGGTTTTGAACTCCAGCTAGTATTCTAGCACAGGTAGAGATTGCAATATGTAATTCAACGGGAGGAGAGGCGTGAGGAAAATGAGTACGAGAGATTAAGGAGACTAGGGAAAAGTGAGGAAGTTAAGGGGGGGGGGGGGGGTTGTTAAATAAAAATTCCAAACGATAAAGTATAAAAATGCTTAAAAATATAATTCTTGGTTCTAAACCAGGTTTTATTATATGTATGGCTTGAATATTCAACGGATCACAAAGTCGAATGCTTTAACCTGTGTCTAAAATTCCAGGTATCCAAATCTGTTAAAAATGAGAGCATTTCTTCAAATTCTGGAAAAAGGGCACGTACCTTTATTGTGCGGGATATTTTGGAACTCTGCCAAGCGCTTTTACTCATTATGCATTGTCGTAGATATTTTCCAAAAGAAACAATTCTGCAGGCGCAATTTTTTGAAAAAAAAACACTCCTATACTCGAATGTATGAACTTTGTTGAAACTCTGAAAACAATGGCTCAGTTTAGTAAAATCCAAAAATCATCTTCCTGATACCAACATCTTGCGAGATCTCACGCTACCTAGATACGTAGAGAAAAAGTCAAGAATTTCTATTATACAGATTAATTATCAAAAATATGCAGTAGCATAACTAGGGAGAAGCAAAGGAGGAAGTGTTTCCTGGGTATATGTCACCAATAACTGAAAATGGTTAATAAAACCTGGAAAACCTCAGAATACAAAAGGTTTCTGGTATGAAATATTATCGTTCGTTATCGTATATTCGACCTTCAAAAATTATAAATTTGAAATGTCGAACTGAAAATAACGCGAATTTGGACTGATGAGATTTGATAATGAACAGAGCTTTACCTTGTACACTCGGGCTGGGCTGTTTTACCTCTGAGCGGCACTTTTTTGCACACCATGGGCTAAATGGCCAGGTCACATGGACCCCGAAGGCTCAGAGAAGGTTGGGGGAGGGGACCCACTGGAACAGCTGTTGGGAAACAGATGGTAGCCTCCCGTCAAGGCCATCCAGCGTGTTCTTTAACGTGCACAGGGTATGGCTCTCCCGCACACGGGGCCACGGCTTAACGTCCCATCCGACGGACGGCGGCCTTTCCAAGCCCATCGGTGTCCCCTACTGACCGTGGGCAGGGCGGGGAATTTTTGCAGAGATAAATCTCAACGCTGACCCAGCTGGGACTCGAACCTGGGAACTACAGATTACGAGCCTGGCGCGCTACCGACTGAGCCACCCCCTCCCCTTACCTTGTACAGGAATAGACTGATGTCCCTCTTATTATCATAAGAACTACGATCGCCTTTTCTTGAAAAATAGGAATTACAATGATTCTAGTAAAATCTTTAATAGCAATTCCTTTATCGTAGAAAATATTTAGCACTACTGTCAGCCATATAAAGTATATATCATCCTGAAAAGACCAATTTAAGTTTTTAAATTTAGCTCTGAGAAATCTTTCATTAATGCAAAAAGAGCCCTTCAGTGATAATGCACGAGCGATTTTAAAGACTAATATTCATCCTTACATAGATGATTAGAAGAACATAATTGGTAATATTGTCTTGCCCACATACTTCTGATGCGAGGCTGACATTTTCTACAGCCTCCACAATGGCGCCTATTCTCGAAATGAACCGCTATTTTTTCCCAGTCCCTAAATTTTGTATCTAACTTCTTGGACCTCTGTAAGAGCAGAGGCTCGAGAGGGGTGAGCCGGGTCAGTAAAAGAATCATCAAGAAAAACGAGCACATGCCTGCCATGCACTTTTGTCACCAATGGCCATTTGGACAGACATCACATTATCAGCCATAGGGCATCTCCCCTCCTTCACCGACCATTGACACTGGACCTTGGTGACGAGTAGTTGACCCCTCTTCCAGTCTTTGATGCCATCCAGTCAACACCTTTGTCAGTCCTCGGGAGTTCTGCACAAAAGAACAGCAGTTTAGCCAGAGCTAAGTCGATTGCATTGCTTAAAGGAACCACTCGCCACAGTTTTGCACTGACCCCGTCCTTTTAGCAGCCTATGTAAGTGTTTTAGCGAATGGAAATGCAGAAAATAACAGTAAATTGAAAGACCTGACAGAGCACATTCGCCAGAGCCAAGAGAAGAAGTCATCATCACGCTAGTCAGTGGGTGGGTGGCGCCAAGTCAGAAAACCTTTTCCCAATGTTCTATCTACCCCCACACTCCACCCCTCGTCTCCTCCCTTTTTACCTCGTTTGCACCCAAGTGCAAGAGCCCTGTAAATAAGATACTGCCACATGATCTGTTTTCAGAAAAGAATGGTGCCGCTGTCAGGCTTTATTCGGGCCGATGAGCAGCAGTGCCTGTATCAGTGAGTACAGCTACAGAGATCTTTGTATTAAGCAAAATTTGGTATTTCATTAAAATTTTTGGCAAATCATTAAAGAGATCTTTGTATTAAGCAAAATTTGGTAAGTTAATATTTGGTATCTGTTCCACTGAATTCATTCACAGACTGGAGGTGTAAACGACTGCTGTAACTAACTTCGCAGAAGAGGTTGGGTTGGGTTGTTTTACCTCTGAGCGGCACTTTTTTGCACACATGGGCTAAATGGCCAGGTCACATGGACCCCGAAGGCTCAGAGATGCTTGGGGGAGGGACCCGCTGGAACAGCTGTTGGGAGACAGATGGTAGCCTCCCGTCAAGGCCATCCAGCGTGTTCTTTAACGTGCACAGGATATGGCTCTCCTGCACACGGGGCCACGGTTTAACGTCCCATCCGACGGACGGCGGCCTCTCCAAGCCCATCGGATCTGACCGTGGGCAGGGCGGGGAATTTTGCGGAGATAAATCTCAACGCTGACTCAGCTGGGACTCGAACCTGGGAACTACAGATTACGAGCCAGGCGCGCTACCGACTGAGCCACCCCCGCCACTCCCAGAAGAGCATCACTGACGTTTTGCTGAGAGGAACCTGTTCCTCAGACTAGACTTCTTCAGATGTTTTCTGGAGATCCATTGTCCTCTCGTCCTGAAAAGAAAAATATAAGTTTTTAATTGTCTAACTTTTAATCCATCTGGTCTCTTGCAAGTCCATAATATCTTATTTTAATGCTGGAATTCCTGTGTGAGGAGATCAAAAGAATAATCTCTGTGAAACATGGGCGTCCGCAGAAAGTTTTCCAGGGGTGGGGGGCAATGCTTGGGGACAAATAATTACATCAATAAACTTTTATTTCATTATTTAATATTTTAGGGGGCGTTTCACAAGTAGATTATAGAATACAGTATTGCATCAATACAAAAACACATACATGATGTATACAAATTAATTACGTTTAAATTGTTACGATTATAATTTGTGGAACTTTTTATTCGATCCCAGGGGGGCAAGTGTCCCGTTTCCCCCCTATGCGGACGCCCATGCTGTGAAGTGTCCTCACTAAAATCCTACTGAAAAAATGCTACTAATCATTTTCTTTCCACGCATACCTATTCCAGGTACCTGTGGGAAGATAATGATCGGTACGATTTTTTTAAGAAATAAGGTTTAATGAAATAGGTATGACCAACAATATCAAACAGTTCCCTAATCTCAACGATGAGGCAAAGACCCGTTTTCCCACCGCTAAAAGCTTAAGCTCCTAATATTTATGGGGCGGGGGTGGCTCAGTCGGTAGCGCGCCAGGCTCGTAATCTGTAGTTCCCAGGTTCGAGTCCCAGCTGGGTCAGCGTTGAGATTTATCTCTGCAAAATTCCTCGCCCTGCCCACGGTCTGGGGACACCGATGGGCTTGGAAAGGCCGCCGTCCGTCGGATGGGACGTTAAGCCGTGGCCCCGTGTGTGGGAGACACATACCCTGTGCACGTTAAAGAACACGCTGGATGGCCTTGACGGGAGGCTACCATCTGTATCCCAACAGCTGTTCCAGTGGGTCCCCTCCCCCAACCTTCTCTGAGCCTCCGGGGTCCTTGTGACCTGGCCATTTAGCCCATGGTGTGCAAAAAAGTGCCGCTCAGAGGTAAAACAACCCAACCCAATCCTAATATTTATAAGAATTTCATGCACCACCTTTACAAGTGGGCCCTTTGAAGAACCAGAATCTAAAGAGAAACTGACTTTATTGAGGCACATTACTCCCAGTGTAGGGTCAGCGATGCCATAGAAACAACAATTTAAGTACCTGCAATGGACTCTGATAAGGATTTTCTGCAATCTGACATAAGCTCATATGTGGATCTGTTCACTTCGGCTGAATAAACTAAAAGCAAACAGAAAAATATAGCGTAGATTTTCTCTCAACAAAAGCCCACTAGTTGCGTAAATTCAGGATCCGTAATCATACTCAAAGTCATTAGACATTTGAATGGGTATAGTGGTCAGCGTCTCGTAACGTTAACTACCCCTCAGCATAGTAGAAACCAAAAATAAGCAAAAATAGCCATAGAAAATAGGATCAGTAGGCCACACTTATCTGGCAGCCCTCCCCTTTCGTTCCCTTCCACAAGAGAAAAATTTCTTTTGAAAGGTTAATTAGCGATCTGTATCACAAGTCGGTGTTTGACTTTAGGTGTTAGGCCGCCCAGTTCTGTGCATCATCACAAAGGATTGGTACATATTTCTCCTTACAGTATATAACTAGCTAATATTTGCAGGTCAACTAAGAAATAATAATTAACAATTGTAACTATGACTAAAAAGGTTTTCTAATGTAACTATAAGGGTTAATATAATTACCAAGATTGAGAGGCAACTTGCATTTTAGACAGAATGAGCAGGATCGACAATTCATTATAGACAACTTAGAACGCCTATAAGGAAGTGGAGCACATCTTCCAGTAGAAATCCCCTACTTGCCGTAGACTTTCTTTACATATTTTTTCCTATATGGAACGGTTAAACATCTGTACAATAAATAAAAGGAACATTTTTTGTCTTTGTTAAATACAATTTTTATTTCTGTCTAAATAAGAAAAATGCCATGCTAAAAAATACATATTAGTGAGTTGGGTTGTTTTACCTCTGAGCGGCACTTTTTTTGCATACCATGGGCTAAATGACCAGGTCACATGGACCCCGAAGGCTCAGAAAAGGTTGGGGGAGGGGACCCACTGGAACAGCTGTTGGGAGACAGATGGTAACCTCCCGTCAAGGCCATCCAGCGTGTTCTTTAACGTGCACAGGGTATGGCTCTCCCGCACACGGGCCACGGGTTAACGTCCCATCCGATGGACGGCGGCCTTTCCAAGCCCATCGGTGTCCCCTACTGACCGTGGGCAGGGCGGGGAATTTTGCGGAGATAAATCTCAACGCTGACCCAGCTGGGACTCGAAACTGGGAACTACAGATTACGAGCCTGGCGCGCTACCGACTAAGCCACCCCCGTCCCTAGTGAAATTAGTTCTATACTGGGAAGAGATATCTTAGAATTTCCGTTAATAACTAAGAATCTTAGACATCTGTATGGTCCCCTAAACTCACTGAAAGCGGAGAGAACAATGCCGTTCCTTTGAGCATCATTCACTCATGCAAATTATAACAGGTAACAAGATAGCGCATATGAAGTACAGAGCGTAAACCATCTCGCAACATTTCGACGCGAATGGTAAAGCTTTCAGGAGTTTTCTAAGTGCAACAAGCTAATGTACTAAAGCAACTTGCCAACTAATAAATGCTTTGCTAAACGATGAATGTTTGGTTGTCGTCGAATGTACTTGTTACAAGAGTTTATTCTCGGTGCTTAAAAGCATTTCTGTGATGATGTACGAGAGACTTTAAAGACTAATGTGCATCTTTTCCTAGATGTTTAGAAGAATATAACCAGTTGTTAACGCTACAAATGCTAGCTTATACAAGTGTTTAACATAATTATAAAAATGTTTGGTGAAAATAAAAATAGTATTAGTCCCTGACATAGAAAAAAATATTATGATGGGACTGGAGAGAATGGGATAAAATTTCTCGATCGAGCCGGAACTAACCAAACACCATTCCGTAAAAAAAAATCTCTTCATCTTAAAGGCATTTAAAATTCCTTAAAAAATACGTACAGTCCCTCAAAAAAATATCCGAACACTATGGTTAATTACAGAATTAAAAAAATATCTGGCAGCGATTTTTTTTTAGAAATTATTGCTCTGGCAACCTTCGCGTCACGTGACACGAAGGTTGCCAGAGCAATAATTTCTAAAAAAATCGATGCCAGATATTTTTTAATTCTGTAATTAACCATAGTGTTCGGATATTTTTTTGAGCGACTGTACAATACCAGTATAAAATGTTCACATTTTTCCGTCTCCTTTCCGGTTATTAGATTTTTCAAAGAGAGGATGGGCACGTCCCCTCTCTCCCTTATATCCGAGCTTCATTGATACTTCTATAAATATTCACTAATATGATTACAACGATTTGCTCCTACTACGATGTTTGATTGAAACAACTACAAAGTTGGTTAACGACAATGGTTGGTGACATAATTATGGAGGTTTGCAAATATAACTTAAAAATGTGCATAATTAATAGCACGCTTTCATTTCAGGAGCCTTTTTGCTCTGTAGCTTATTATTAGGGTTTTATATACGGGATTATAATATTTCGCTTGAAGCTAAAAGCAATTGACTATCCCTTAATTCGAAACAAAGTGACTTGCACAATAGTCAAATACGAATGTCTCTTTAGCGATTCAAAATCAATGTCTTTTTGATCCGTTACCAACATATCGTCTAACGACACACACATGAACCAAATGATGAAACCTGCATTATAGCCTAAAGCAGTGGTTCCCAAGGTGGTTCCTACGGACCCCATAGGGGTCCTTGTGACCGCTGAGGGGGTCAGTGGCAAATTAAAATTAATTTGGGGGTGCGTGGACAACGTCGGGGGTCCGCGAAAGGTTTAATATAAAGTAAAATAATTGTGGCTCATTTTCATTATTATGAAAGTTACAATAAATAGCAATAAATAAATTGGTAACGATTTTTACGTCCTAAGTAAAATATAAGTATATATATAGGTACATAAAATACAAGTATGAGAAGCATCGCACGATGGGAGTAGGGCCGCTGTGATGTGGATGTGATAAAATGTGATGGGAAGGTTAGAAACCCTTCAACAATGGGCTTCCTGCTAGCCCAAACAACGAATCGGACGTGTAAATCACAATGTAGAAAATAAAAATAATAGTTTTTCTGAATTTTTTAAAAGTTCCTACTTATGCAGAGTAGACTTTCTGTAATCCAATACTCTTGGATCTTAATTTCTTTTCTTTTCTGAGCCAAAAGAGATTTCAAAAACAAAATTAACACTTCAAACAAGGTATAAAAAATAACAGTCACAGTTCTTTCTTCAGTTCCACCACAAAAATAACCACGAGGTTATCACTTGAGATACTGGCCACTAGAGAAAGTTTGTAAGCAAAAACACATTTTTCTTGAACAGTCAATATTTCATAGTTGTATATTATTAAATTCCTCTTCTTTTTATTTTCGAAAAACGAAAATCCAGCAAAGGATGAATTCAGATTCTGTAAAATAAAGAACTTTCCTCCAAGAAACTGAGAATCAGGGTCTGAATTTTAAATCTATTGCTTTTACTGTAGCTTCTGCAGAGAAGAGATTTCATTGACAATTCTTCATCAATAATTTTCTTCATCTTTTCCTTCAGAATTTGTTGTTGAAATTGATAGAGAGGACAATGTAAAAAGACATGAGAAATATTTTCTGGAGTTTTACAGATGGCACAAAGTGGAGAGGGTTTTTTGTTAATTTTGAAGAGCACAGTGATCAAGGTTAATCCTGAAAAGAGCTGTTTCTTGTCTTCTGCTTAGATGAGATGTTTGAAGTTGGGGTGGGGGGGCTATTAAAGATGCTGCGATAGAATAGGCCAACATTTTTCCGACTATTTTGAAAAAGTTTAATCCATTCAGAGTGAGTTATTTTATTTTCTCTAATGCAGAAATCTTTGTATGTAATGATGTTAAATATGTTTGCGGTTTTCTGTAAGCTCTCTCTCTAGCAGTTTTGTCAGCCTCTTCGTTCCCATGGATTCCTATATGGCTAGGAATCCACTGGATCACAATTTGGTTTTTATTTTCTTCAACATGTTTATTGCATTGCCAAAATATTTCTGAAATTAATGAACAGTTAGAGGTAGAAAGTGGATCAGCTAGAAGAGCTTGGAGTGAAGACCTGCTGTAGGAAAGAATCAGAATTTTTTCTGAATTAAAAATGAATGCCCATTCAAGTGCCTTGAGGATAGCCCAAAGTTCGCCATTCATAATAGATGTTGGATTAGACAACGAAAATCCTTCATTAATACTGAGACCAAGAATGCAGAAAGCACAGGATACTATTCCAGTTTCATCACTTATAGAACCATCAGTAAAGATGTGGCAAAAACCAGCAAATCTCCCACCAATATACTGCATGGTAAGAGCCCGTAGTTCTTCAGAAGGGTAGTGATGTTTTGAAATCACGTCAGGGATGTAAAGAAAAATATCTGGCCTAGAGATATTCCAAATGGGAAAATCGGGTATGCTGTCTCCTGCAATATTTCTGTTAATCAAATTTAAAAGGAAAATATTACTTTTGATACTTCTAAAAAAGCTCGATCTTTTGCAGTTCAAAATTTTATCTAAGATTAGATATTTATTGGTCTTGGTTTTCATTCTTGCTACACTTTTAAAAACAATGGAATTTCTTCTAACGCTGAGTATAGGTATGGCAGCTTCAGCAAGGGATGGAAGAGTTGGAGATCCAGGAAGTAATCCGAGGCAACATCTAATAGCTTTATTTTGACAGGTTTCAAGCATTTTGCACAAGGAATCGGAAACATTAAGGTAAAGCTGGCTACCATACTCGAGAATCGGGGGTATTAAAACTTTGTAGAAAGTAAGGAGAGTTTTAGATTTAGCTCCCCACGATGTACCAGTTAGATATCTCAGCATATTCAATCTGCTATTAACTTTTTGACAGACTAGATTAATTTGAGGTTTCCAAATTAAATAATGGTCAAGAAGAACACCAAGAAATTTGTGTTCTTTAACAACTTCAATAGGCTCATTGTTAATTTGTAGTCTTAATGGGAAGTGCTTAGATCGTGGTCTGGAAATAATTCCGCGGCCGTCTATCTATATATATCTATGCAGGTTTAAACAGGAACGGTATCTTGCCGCTACATGCAATAACTTGTCTAAAATATGGCACCATAAAAGAGTCGTGCATCTAATCAACAATTTAGTTCTGTTTTGTGCGTGATGTTAAGTGCATGCAACAAATTTTCCTAGTTTTGAACAAAAAGCAGTATCATTTTTTGTATTGTTACGAAGATAGCGTACGTTACGTAAGTATTTTTTAATACAATCGATATCTTCCTGTATATTAAATTTATTTAAGCAAAGTTATACTTTTGTTAAAGTTAATTTATAAAAGAGTTTTATTATATAATATTTATCAATATTATATTTTGTTATTTATTAATTTATTTGATAAAAATTGAATTATTTATTTTTCAAGAAAAATAAATAATTAAATTAGTAAAAAATGCGTACCTATACAATATGTGACACTTACTTAAAATTTTATCCTTATATCTTAAATAATTAATTGATGCGAGCGTTACTTTGCGGCATTCCATTTTCAAAATAAAACAAAATATTAATAAATAGTGGTTTTTTGCAAAGATATAATTTGTTTTCTTTTCTTCTATCTTAAATTTGTGGCCTTTTTTTACACATAACAGTATGAGAGAGCCGAAGGAAAAAAATGCAGACAATATAGTGTTGAATATTTAAAATATGGCTTTATTCCATTACCAGGAAATAGTACTTTACCTATGTGCCTTCTATGCAATAAAACTTTGTCAAACGATTCAATGAAACCTTCTAAGCTTAAGGAACATTTGACAAAAGTCGATAGCGATAAAAAAGATAAAGATTTAACCTTTTTTAAAACAGTCAAAGAACAATATTTGAAAACACCGTCATTGCGACAACTCTTAGCGACAACATCTGAGCGAGATGACCATGGACTGCGTGCTTCTTATAACATTTCTTTACTAATTGCAAAGTCCGGAAAGACGCACACCATTGGTGAAGAACTTATTCTACCAGCTGTAAATGAAGTAATACGCACCGTGCTGCATAAACCAGCTTTCGATATTATAAGAATTCCACTGAGTAATAATACAGTACCAAGAAGGATTGACGAAATGGCTCAGTGCGTAGAAAATTCTTTTTGTGAGTACTTAAAAACATCTGAATTCTCTATACAGCTTGACGAGTCAACTTTGCCAGGAAACGAAGCTTTACTTTTAGCTTATGTGAGATTTGTAAAAGAAGAAAAAATTTCCCAAGAATTGTTATTTGCCAAATGTTTGGAAACTGATACGAAAGGTGAAACAATATATAATGAATTTAAAAGATTTTTCGATGTAAAAGCTGTACCCTTGAGTAATATCCTCTCCGTTGCTACTGACGGTGCTCCGGCAATGGTAGGACGACACCGAGGCTTTCTGGCATACTTAAAACAAGCTATACCGAATGTATTATCTGTGCATTGTGTCATTCATCGACAACATTTAGTCGCCAAAAATTTTAGTGAACGCTTGCATGGCTCACTAGATTATGTCATTAGAGCAGTTAATAAAATCAAAAGGAATGCCTTAAATGAGAGATTATTTGCTCAACTTTGTTTGGAAAATGATGAAGATTATATTATAATCGTTTACTACTTAACACGGAAGTTCGTTGGTTATCTAAAAGTGCATGTTTCGATCGATTTTATGCACTCTTTGATTCTGTGTTGGAATTCCTGGTAAGTAAAGACAATGATTTGCGGCTCAATTTAATTAATTCAAAAAATGACATAGCTTATATGACTGACTTATTTGCCAAATTTAACGAAACCAATTTGAAGCTGCAAGGTGATCAATTAAATTTAATCAAAACTAAAAGTATAATAACTGCGTTTGTTGCAAAACTTTTTCTATACAAACAAAACTTGGGGAGAGGAGAATGCTCTCAGTTTCCAAATCTTTCAAAATTGCAAACACGATATGATTTGCTTGATTATTGTCAACATTTAAAGGCTCTTCATTCTGACCTCAGCCAAAGATTTGAAGACATTCTTCACTTGGTTATCCCCGATTGGGTGTTGGACCCTTTTGCAAGTAGACCCACAAACTCAGATGAATCCATACTAATACAGGAGCAATTTATTGAATCATCCACAAATGAGGAGCTGAAACCAATGTTTGAACAAGGATACCACAAATTCTGGTAACAAAAACAGATACCAATTTTATATCCTGCATTATGGGTCACTGTACAGAAGCTATTGATTGCTTTCCCATTTTCCTATTTAGTAGAACGCGGATTTAGTGCAGTTATAAGCCTCATCACGAAAAAAAGAAACCGACTGGAAATTAGTGCTCGTGGAGACTTACGAATGTTACTCACAAACATAGAGCCGAACATTGATAATCTCATATCCTCCCATCAGGTTCACCCATATCATTGAAAAAAAAAAATAATGTGTTTTTGTATTTTAAAACAAAATTTATAATTTCAATAAATACTACGTTAAATATCAAAATGTTTTATTTATATTTTATTTTTACGTCACCATTTACCATTCAAGAGATCAAAGTTAAATTTGTAATTTTTCTGTTATGCAGTTATGTAGAGTTATTTCACTTGGGGGTTCATGGTCAGGTTTTTGCTATAAGAAGGGGTTCATGGGCATAGTAAGTTTGGGAACCGCTAGCCTAAAGGTATCTTCATCACAGAATTCAGAGGGGCTCCGAGACACATCATTGCGACTTTAGCTCTCTCTGCTGTTGCTAATGATAACTGTAATGTTCAACCTGCTAATATGCAGACTAAAGTTAATCAAGCAGATCAGGTACCTTCAACATCACAACATATTAATTCCGCAATTAATAACGAATGACTTGCTCAGAACCTTAAAAAATGCAATGTTGTATTTTTGAATCCACGAAGCATATGCCACAAATTATCAGACCTACATAGGTAGCTACATGATTTTGATATTAATATTTTGTGTGTAGCTGAAACTTGGCTAGACAACAAAGTGAACGACTCTGTAATCTGTCCCGATAATTATTCGGTTTACAGAGAGGATCGTGAAGGCCCACATGAGGAGGTGTTTGTATGTTTGCTAAAAGCATATTTACCTGCGTTAGACCACCAATGAGAATGAAACCATCACCACATGAAATCATTTGTTTAGATATTTTCATTTCAGGCTCATGTCAATGTCAACTTATTACGGTCAACTGTCAACTTATTATGGCAACTTATGCCGCCACACATCTACCCATCAGTCTCACGTGGGGGCGGGGGTGGCTCGGTCGGTAATCGCGCCAAGCTCGTAATCTGTAGTTCCCAGGTTCGAGTCCCAGCTGGGTCAGCGTTGAGATTTATCTCCGCAAAATTCCCTGCCCTGCCCACGGTCAGTAGGGGACACCGATGGGCTTGGAAAGGCCGCCGTCCGTCGGATGGGACGTTAAGCCGTGGTCCCGTGTGCGTGAGAGAGCCATACCCTGTGCACGTTAAAGAACACGATGGATGGCCTTGACGGGAGGCTACCATCTGTCTCCCAACAACTGTTCCAGTGGGTCCCCTCCCCCAACCTTCTCTGAGCCTACGGGGTCCATGTGACCTGGCCATTTAGCCCATGGTGTGCAGAAAAGTGCCGCTCAGAGGTAAAACAACCCAACCCACGTACAAAGACAACTTTTTCAATGACCTCAAGCATGCTATGAATACTGATCCATCTGTTGTCCAATTAGGAGATTTTAATTTTAATGGTGTCGAGTGGCAAACCCATCTTGGGAAGAACAAAGCACAGCGACATGCTATCACTTACTTACCACGCATGTCTTCAACAACTTGTCCATTTTCCCATTCGAGGCGAAAATCTACTTGATTTAATATTTTGAGTTATTGGGTTGGATTGTTTTACCTCTGAGCGGCACTTTTTTGCACACCATGGGCTAAATGGGCAGGTCACATGGACCCCTCAGAGAAGGTTGGGGGAGGGGACCCACTGGAACAGCTGTTGGGAGACAGATGGTAGCCTTCAGTCAAGGCCATCCAGCGTGTTCTTTAACGTGCACAGGGTATGGCTCTCCCACACACGGGCAACGGCTTAAAGTCCCATCCGACGGACGGCGGCCTTTCCAAGCCTATCGGTGTCCCCTACTGACCGTGGGCAGGGCGGGGGGGGGGGGAATTTTGCGGAGATAAATCTCAACGCTGACCCAGCTGGGAAATAGTATTTTGAACCCATGACATGTTTGTCTACAACATTGAGCCCTATGTCATCTTCCTCTGCAAGTGACTCTCCACTACATATCCCGATATATTTCAATATAAACATCAATACTACAATGCAGATTCAACCTGCTAGACGCAACTTTCAGGCAGCGGACAACGAAACGCTTTCAGTTGTCATCCATAACATGTTCACCAGTTGTTCATCGTCCAACATGATGATATTATTAGTGAATACCACTCAACCATGTCTTTGCATCTCATCTGTTCCACTTCAAAAGAAAAGAGAAAAATGCAACAGCTTTACCAAAACACAAGCCAGAATTAAACTTAATGCATCGGGGGAAATATCGCGACGATCCTAGTAGTGCTACCAAAACAGGCTACAGCATAGCCTCTAAAGGGTATAGCAAAGTGGTGCAAGATGTCGAATCAAGCAGACTTAACATCTTATGCGATGAGCGGAATATAAATTCCTTCTATAAAGATGCAAGATCCAGGTTACGAGGTTCAATCCAGATCCCGCTAATTAAAATCTCCCGTCGGATCATATGCAATCTTGGGGCGGGGGTGGCTCAGTCGGTAGCGCGCCAGGCTCGTAATCTGTAGTTTCCAGGTTCGAATCCAAGCTGGGTCAGCGTTGAGATTTATCTCCGCAAAATTCCCCGCCCTGCCCACGGTCAGTAGGCGACACCGATGGGCTTGGAAAGGCCACCGTCCGTCGGATGGAACGTTAAGCCGTGGCCGCGTTTTCGGGAGAGCCATACCCTGTGCACGTTAAAGAACACGCTGGATGGCCTTGACGGGAGGCTACCATCTGTCTCCCAACAACTGTTCCAGTAGGTCCCCTCCCCCAACCCTCTCTGAGCCTTCGGGGTCCATGTGACCTGGCCATTTAGCCCATGGTGTGCAAAAAAGTGCCGCTCAGAGGTAAAACAACCCAACCCATATGCAATCTCTGACGTTGAGAAAGCTACTCTGTTGTCTAATACATTTGACTCTGTCTCCGTTAGGGTACACGAATTCCAGTCTCCTCCGATTTCAGCATCTGATGACTTTTCTCCGATGTATTTGATCCTGGATTAGTGGATCGATTGCAAATACGCCTGTAAGATGTTCTCCAGGCCTGATGGAAATTCTCCCGTATTCTTCAAGTATCTTAATGGTAGCATCTCTACCAAATACTCTTTTCTCTTTAACGCTTGTTATGAAGCTGGCAAGATACCCGAAGACTGGCGTCATGCCATTGCTTCTGCTGTCTTCAAAAGAAAGGGCGATCCTACTGATTCAAATGATTATCGATCCATCTTTCTTACCAGCGTCTCACCTAAAATTATGCAGCGTTGCATTTTATGTAAGCTTCTTTCTTTCTATTATGCAATAACATAATTTCTGGTGAGCAATTTGAATTTGTACCTGGTCGATTAACAACAATACGAATCTTACACTGTCTAAATACGTGGACATCAGCATTAGAAGAATATGCAAATCAATTGGCATCATCTTCCTTGACTTTGAAAAAGCTTTCGACAAGCTTAAAAGATCAATCTTGTTTGAAAAACTAGCAAATTATTGTATTCCTAGCAAAATGCTTCAGTTATTGCACGCTCTACTTTCAACTCAACAGTTAAAATTAACAACACTCAACAGATTAAAGTCGGTAACATATTGTCACCAATTAAACGAGTTACTATTGGTATCGTACAGTCGCTCAAAAAAGTATCCGAACACTATGGTTGATTACAGAATTCAGAAAAAATATCTGGCAACGTTTTTTTTCAGAAATTAGTGATCTGGCAACCTTCGTGTCACGTGACACGAAGATTGCCAGATCACTAATTGGATCGTGTGAGCTCACAAAGACCTGGATCGTGTGGGCTCACTCACGGAAATATTGAGCGTGTGCAGTTACCGTTCACAGCAAACTGGAGCGTGTGCAGTAACTGCACACGCTCCAGTTTGCTGCGAAAGGTAACTGGAGCGTGTACAGTTGCTGTACACGCTCCAGATATTTTTCCTGAATTCTGTAATCACGTGACACGAAGGTTGCCAGATCACTAATTTCTAAAAAAATCTTTTCTAACAGATATTTTTTCTGAATTCTGTAATCAACCATAGTGTTCGGATACTTTTTTGACCGACTGTAGAAGGCTCTGTTTTACGTGCATTGTTTTTAGTTATTTTTACCAGTGAAATTCCCTCCATTTTAAGACCTGTTGCCAGTTTTGTCTGCGTCGATGACATCAAATTCTACACTAGTCTTTCCAACTCTGACGACCATCATTCACTTCAGGAGTCGTGTAATAAAATTGCACAGTGGAGCACACTTAATACACTATCTATCTCGAAAGGTAAAACTAAAATGTTTAGCACAGGCCATAATAATATACAACACACCTACTCTCTTGATTTCTCGAATATTGAAAAAAGTGAAAGACACTCAGACTTGGGCATCATCCTAACTCCAAACTTATCCTTTTCACAACACTGCAATTTCAATTGCTGTGAAGGCCAATCGTTTCGTGCACATGATTTTGAAATGCTACAGCAAGTGTAATATAAACACCCTTGTAAAAGCATTCATCACACGTTCGTCCCATTCGTGAATGCGCATCTCCGGTATGGTCCCCTTACCGTGTATGTGATATTGAAACTGTTGAAAAAGTCCAGATATCTTTTACAAAAAAAGCTATTGGGCTTTCGCAATAAATCGTATCACAGAAATTAAACGAACTATCACTGCACTCTCTGGAATGGAGATGACTTGAATACGATTTGATTGTAAGTTTCAAAATCATCCATGGACTTTTGTATTTTAATCCCGAACAACCTTTATTTCGCATAGTCAGTAGCAGGATTAGACAACACTCGCTGTGTATTGGCATACCATTCGCAAAAAGACATTCCAAATACTACTTCTTTGTTTGTAGAGTAGGAAGAGAATGGAACGACCTTCCAGAGGACGTAATCATCTTTCCAACCATAGCCATTTTCAAAAAGCATTTACGAAGCATGGACTTATGTAAATATCTTAAATGTTATAAGTTTTAACTATTTCATCTGTTTTTATTTCGATATTGCCAAAGGACTCATTTACTTGAAATCCATTTTTTTTCTTATATGTGATGTACATAATCATTGAATTCATATTATGTTTGTTAATTCTCCCAAAAGGAATCAGTATAAATAGTATTTACCTTCCATTTATTACTCTAAATTAAATCATTAATCCTCTGGGATCTGAATTCAAGTCCCTCTTCAATCAAATACCCATTCCCTTCTGAAATTTTTGAGTCTTGGATCTTTGTTTCATAGCCAACCATACTGAGCCATTGATACGACAAGGGAAGGACCTTCACCACCGAAATTAAATCCTGGGTATCTGCCTAGATACGACTATTCGGATTGCGTAGTTTTACCTCTGAATAACACTTTTGTGCAGACAATAAGCTGAATAGAAAGGTCACAATAACTCTAATAGTGGCAATCATTTGACAAGTCATAATGACACCAATACAATTGTACTAATGTTAATTATACAATGACTCCAATAGAGGCGAAGATTGTACTAATATTAATTAGTTCAAAAATATAATCATCAGTTGCCATAAATGCAATCAATGGAAAGGGATCTCCTGGGCAACTGTTTCCCTGAAAATGATCTTGTGTTTCCTTTTTTTTTGTTGTTTTGTGCAATCGCATCGGGGTAAAACTACCACCCGGCATGTTTCTGTTATATCCCAAGCTTGCTCAGTAATCCCCACAGAAAACGGTAAGCAATATTATTGTATTGACAACTTGCAAAAAAACCTCAAGGTGGCAATTAGACGCTCTTTTGGTGGAATTGGTTTGACACATTTTCCTGTCGTTTTTAAAGTTTGTCATTTATTGAATTCAATAAATACTTGAAACGTGTTTCATTCATTCTCAAGTACTTTTAAAGGCATTTAGAAAAAAATATTCGTCGAAATAAAAACTGGATTGACTCCATTTATTGCTTTGAACACATTTGTTACCGACAAGAAACTGCAAATGAAAAGCTATTTATTTGTTTAAAGCAGTACAAGGAAGTACAACACAAGTAAAGTAGTGCAAAAGCAGTACACGCAAATCAGACAGTACAAATAATCTCAAAGCAGTACGGATGATCACCTTACTTATCCTCTCCCAAAAGTACTATTTGAGGCTCCTCATCCATAGGCTGGATTTGTGCTCTAATGCTGCCTGGTTTGCATTACAATGACTAGTGACGCCATTCCCAAAAAAATGCCTATTACTATAGTTTGATTTTAAAGCTATGCAACAAAATATTCCTGTTGATCATCAAAGCAAAAAAAAAAAAGAGAGACGATCAAATCCCATTCATTTTGGGTTCTTTCACCCAATGATCGCCTTATTTTGCACTAAATGGGCAGCATGGCCAAGTCACAAGGACTCAAAGCCAGAAAGCGATCTCATTGAACAGATGCTGGAAGAGACACATAAGTCTCCCTACAGTCCGTACAGCATGTCCTTTAATGAGCACGAAGTATGACTCTGCTGCGTATAGGACCACAGTTTAACGTTCTATCCGACACACTGGGTTTATATCCAAGCGCACCTTTAACGGAGAATATTTAAAAAAAAAGCACAATGGAGACTCGAACTGGGAATATCAGGTTACGAGTCCTTCAATCCTTTGATGCGGACTCTAATTCGAAAAAAGACAAAAATCCATCTCAACGCTAATGTGAATAAAGACCAACTGTGAAAACCATCCCACCGGCACCTATTACCTTTACTTATTGTTCTACCTATTGTCAGGAAATGGTGCCTAACTGGTTGTTTGAGATCTCAACACAATGACTTCGGATTAAATATTTATTATCGAACATATGTACAACAGGGCGACGAATACTGTGGTCTCGAATCTGACCAGGTTACCTATCCCGGCAAACCGAACTGAGGCCTACACAGCCTCGCTCTTCCAAATTCCAATTCAAATTTATTATAACATAAAGAAATGGACAATAAACACACAATACACAACACTTTGTCATATACGTTATCAATTCAACACTTTACAAAAAGCAGTGAAATAATAGAAGCACAAAACTAAGTAAAACCATAAATAGTTATATGTGAACAACCAAGGAGCTTTCGAGCTATTCCAGGCTATAAAAAATCAATTGAATTTTGTTAAAGAAAATAAAGTAAATAAAAAACAAGAAGTATAAAAAATATTAACTATCACGAATGGTGTGGGTATACAGTTTTACCAAATATCAGTTCCTATAAAAAAATACTATCAAAAATTATTTATTCACAGTAAACATATATTCAATATATTCTAACTTTGATAAATAAGAGCGTTGATACGATAAGGAAAGATTACAAATATTACAAACATTTCTCAAAAGTCGTAAAACATTTTTCGTTTCTCATTGTATGCTCCAGCGAATTAAAAAAATTAGGCACATTAAAATAAAAACGGAAAATTTCCTTTTTCGTTTTTGCTATATAAAATTGCAAACCCAAAACTCTGGAGTTAAAGTTACGTTTTCTAATCGGAATTAAATCTTGATTTTTATACAAAAAGATAGCTGAAATATATATATATAATTTCCTTAGTGGCAATATATTATATTTGTTGTATAATATTGTGTTCTCAGCAAAATAATTATAATTAAAATTGCGAACTATTTCATTTTGTACATAAATTAAAGACAATAAATTTGATTTATATTCTTCTCCCCAACAACAAATCCCATAAATCAAGGTAGACTGAACCCATGTAAAATAATATCCGGTAGGAAATTATGATTAACATAACGTTTTAAGTAGCAAATTTTATATAATATTCTGCTTCTTTTTGAAGAGAGTGAGTGAATATGTTTTTTCCATTTTAAATTAGATTATATTATTAATCCTAAATAAGTATAACTATCAGTCACTTCGATAGTATCACAGTTACCACAGTCTATACTTACACAGTTAAATTCGTGGAGTTTAATGGTATTTCCAAATGTGTGTAATAAAGTTAATGTAAAATATATGTAAATTTTTATTTTGCATTTAATTCTAGTTCATTATTAGTAAGCCATTTTTTAATAATTATTAAACTACTATTAATTTTTCAAAGTAATACTTCATTACCTTCTGCTTCAAAAACTATGGATATTTCACCCGCAAAAGAAATAATTTGCCCGGCAATTTTTAATTTACATAAATCATTGATATATATAATAAAAGGTAAAGGACCCAACACAGACCTCTGTGGGACTCCACTTAGAGTCAATAACGTTTTACTTTTAAAATTGTTAATAATCACAATTCGCTTTCTTTTCTCAAAGAAACTTTTAAACCAATCATAGACTACACCACGAAAACCATAAAATTTCAGCTTATGTAAAAGTATCTTATGATTAATAGAGTCAAATGCTTTTCTGATGTCTAAAAAAAACAATAAAATTTTTATTGTTATTAATGCCCTATTAAATCAATTCACTAAACTTTATTAGTGCATGGGACGTGTACTGCAATTTTCACGGAAACCAAACTGGTTTTTTGCAAAAAACTCAATGCTATCCAATTAACTAACCATTCTTTTTTTAACTAATTTTTCAATGACTTCAGAGAAAATTGGCAAAATTGCAATAGGTCGATAATTATTATAATCGTCTCTGTCCCCCCCCCCCCACTATAGATTGATTAAATTATAGAAAATTTCAAATCGTCCACAAAGGTTCCTGTTTCCATTGATAAATTAATAATATAAACTAATAAATCTAAATTAAGTCTAGCTATTATTTTTAGCATTTTTGCATTTAAGGTTTCGTATCCTACAACCTTATTTGTATCTAAATTTGAAATTAAATTCAAGACTTCTTCTGCATCTGTATTCATAAAATACATAGAACTCAAGACTGGTTGTTGATCAAATATGCCAAAATTTGATTCCGATTGCCGAGATACAGATAAACTTCGGTTACTATTAATATTTGTAAAAAATTCATTAATTTCATTCACTACAAGATTAGTTTCTTTATTATTCGGTAAAATATTATGAACTACTGTGTACCTGCTATGTCATTTACTAAATCCCAGTGTCGTCGTCGATCATTGTTACAGTTAGTAAATAAATTCCTATAATATAAACTCTTTGCAATTTTTGTAGTTATTTTAAGGTTTTTATTGTAATCTTTATATTCATTCATATAAGAAATAACTAGAGGATACTTTTTTCCTTTTTTATATAACCTTTCTTTTTTATTTATACTTTTTAAAATTTCATATGTAATCCATTTTTCACTAATACCTTTACCTTTATTTTTATCTCTCACACCATCAATATCATAACTACAATCCTGCATCACTGTATAAACCATATTAATAAATTTTTGATAAACCAATTAACGTTTCTGCATGCAAAGATATCGATATCTAAATTAGAGTCCGTTATTTTATATTCCAGATTCAGATAATTCACCCTAGTGATGCCATGCAAGTTTTTATTATTTGTATTTGTTTTGTATAATTTTTTGTGATTTTATAATCATTAAAAGTGGATAATGGTCTGTTATTTCAGTCACGTATATAGCACATTTATTTTTGAACATGGAATTACCATTTCTAATAAACAGATGATCAATGCAAGTAGCTGTTGTTGATGTAACCCTAGTCATTTCATTTATATATGATATAAACCCGTATGTGGCCATATAACTTAAATATCTGTAAACTTCATTATTCTTACTATTCAAATCCAATCAATTTTTTTCAGTAAAACCAACACAATAGAAATGAAGATTTTCCTTACAAATTCCAGTACATTAGATACATTCTTATATTTTACCTTGCCTAAATATCATTCAAATTCATCTAAAAACGTTTTTACAGTGCATTTATGAGACCTATAAATGGAAATGAAGCATAAATCATTTAATTTATCATACACCTCTAAAATCTCGGTAGTATTATATTTTCGGTTAAGTTTATTTTCGTCCATTGACAAATTATTTTAAAGTATATTATGTTACCACCTGATTATTTATATTTTCTCCCATTAATAAAACGGTTAATCCAAAAATCTTAAAATTATCCATTTCATAATCATTAATCCATGTTTCACTCAAAACAAGAACATCAATAACATAATTTATATTATATAGTAACATAAGAACTTCATCAAAAGTTTTTCGCATACTCCTTATATTAACATGAAATAAATTCAAATTATTACCTAATCCATCATTATTGTCTATAAAGTTACCTGAGTAAAAACCTAATAATCCTTGTAAATCTACAACTTTTTCAGATAATGATTCTTCAATTTCAAAATCCTCCATTACAAATGAACAAGGTCATTCAAACTTATTATTCGAATTGTTGTCGAATTTTCGGTCTTCCTCGGAAAAATCTTACCATCTTTGAGTCATAAAAATTTGTAATTCTTTTTTATTTTAATCTGATTGTCTTCAAAGAATAATTTCTTGTAATATCTGCAAATATGCTCATTTGCGTAAATTTTCGTGGTTCCAAATCTTTTATCTACCTCATTAGCAGCAACTGTTCTCTTCAGTTTAAAAGTTTTCTTCCATTCATGGCGTTTTGCTCGATTTGTAAATTGAACTATCACTGGTCTAGTTTTACCTTTTGAAGTTGGTACTCTATGTGCAGTGACAATATCCGTGTTATCCACTTTTAAAATTTTTGAAATATTATTTACAATTTCATTTAAATTTTCTTCCGAAGATTCCGGGACACAGCTGATTTCTATGTTCATTCGACGAGAATAGTTTTCTAATTCATTTATCCTGTGTTGCATATCTTGTACTGTAGATTTCAAATCTGTTGTTTCTTTAATTAAATGAGCGTTTTGTTCTTTTAACTGCAAAATTTCCGTTTTCAAAGCTTTTAGTTCTTTCGTAAGGTCTGATACATTTTTTGAGTTAAATTTTAATGATTTCACAACCTCACTCAGTTCTTTTTTATACTCACAGTTATTTCAGTTTTAATGTTTTCATACCATGTCTCTAAATCTTTTTTGTTATTATTTCATCAGTTCAATCCAACTCAAGGTTCTCTTTATTTCCTGCATCTTCCACATTCATGTGTGGCTCACAGATTTGTTCAGTTTCACCTTTCTGACACTTGGAACAAAGCCATTTTGCTTTTCACTCCTTACTCAACATCCGAAAATTTTTTTCAGTAAAGCCAACACAATAGATTTGGAGATTTTCCTTTCAAATTCCAGTACATTGGATAGATTCATTTTCAGCCTGTATCCGTTCAAGGCATTTATCATAATTCATACTGCATAATCTATCGCTACTCATTATAATTTATCCCAGGTATTTTTTTAAACACGTTAATATTTCTTAACATTTAATAAGCTTTAACAGTATCTACAATTTTTATATACTTATTTTAACTACTGGTAAAATATTCAGCACTATGTTAGCTCATCAGATGGCAGCACATTATCTGTTATACATGCATATCAATATTTTACCACGACACTACTCAAGTAGCAAGAGGCTTTTAAGACTATTTTTCTAAAACTATCAGTTCACGTTTCATCAGTACAACTCAGTACACCACGAGAGAGGTCACTTATACCTCCTCTACGTTAGAAATTAAATCAAACAAGCAAAGAAAACTTGGTAAAAATCGATCAAATCTTTTGTACAGAAAAATGGTCACTTATCACACCCCCACATCATCGTTGTCACCCTTCACAAAGGATATTTCATAGCAGTCCCTGGCGTGACTTCTGTAGTCGAGTATGAAAAATGCTCTCTCTCACCTTCGAAACTCTGTGCGTTAGCCTAGGCAGTCTACTTATCAGGCGACAGTGGCGGTGGTCAGGTGACTACCGTGGCGGCAGTCTACCTATCAGGTGACCTCCGCTGACCTCACCAATCACCTGCCGCCACGACTGTCCACTTTGGCATCAACGGCTCCCTTCAGCAGCCGACCTATCCTTCTTGAGCAGCAGCAGTTCCGAGCATCGTGACTGGAACGGCTGTGCCAAGAAGCTTTATGCTGTTCCATCGATAAAGAGTGGGGAGAGAAATCTGTCCTATATACACCCTCCTTAGACTAGGATTAAGGACAGAAGTCACCTGTCCATAATCCTGGCATAACTTCATAATTTTACTGTTCGAGAAATTCGTGAAAGTTAGCAAAGAAATATGTAATTATTTTAATCCAAAACGTTCGTAAATTCCTCCTTTTTTTTGTACACACACACTTCCAGTTCTTGTGTATCACTCGCGAATGTCTGCAATGAGCTTTATGAAAGTTACATTTTTTTCTTATCACTCATGAATCACACAAAGTTCTTCACTTTCATATGGAGCCGCGCAATAATGATATATTTAGTTACAAGTGAGGCTCATTGCAGCTGATGACGGACGACGATGCAGGACTTCCTGAGTAGGAACCTCTTCCGCGTCTGTTCGACGTCCATCATTGCGCCGCGCCCCAGTGCGATATGAATATGTCCCCCGTCCCTGGTGTTCCCACTCGTTTCGCCTGGCAGAATTTCGACTCGTGAGAGCGATCGGCATTAAAGTGGATGCTGCCACGCTTATAATGCACGCTTGCATTACATTGTGCAATCGCCAATGCCCAGGTCTCCACCTTACTGGTAGTTGACGAGGCTGCTGTGAGGTAGCTCAATGGGTTTTGGTCTGAGAAGATCTCCAAGGGACCCATATAACCAGGTCGAAAACATTCCCAGAGCCCACACAACTGCATAGGCCTCATTCAATTGATGCCCGTCTCCCCTGCCTAGCATTTAATTTACCAGATGCAAATGCAATATGCCCCTCTGACTGGTTATATATACATAGGCCTCATTCAATTGATGCCCGTCTCCCCTGCCTAGCATTTAATTTACCAGATTAATTTACCAAGTGAGGCTCACTGCAGCTGATGACGGACGACGATGCAGGACTTCCTGAGTAGGAACCTCTGCCGCGTCTGTTCGGCGTCCATCATTGCGCCGCGCGCCAATGCGATATGAATATGTCCCCCGTCCCTGGTGTTCCCACTCGTTTCGCCTGGCAGAATTTCGACTCGTGAGAGCGATCGGCATTAAAGTGGATGCTGCCACGCTTATAATGCACGCTTGCATTACATTGTGCAATCGCCAATGCCCAGGTCTCCACCTTACTGGTAGTTGACGAGGCTGCTGTGAGGTAGCTCAATGGGTTTTGGTCTGAGAAGATCTCCAAGGGACCCATATAACCAGGTCGAAAACATTCCCAGAGCCCACACAACTGCATAGGCCTCATATTCAATTGATGCTCGTCTCCCCTGCCTAGCATTTAATTTACCAGATGCAAATGCAATATGTCCCTCTGACTGGTTATCATCCACCTCAGACAACCAAGCTCGAACCACACTCGCAGATGCGCCAGTGCGCAACAAAAATAATCTGCTGTGATATATCGAGGATGTAGTCTGCTCCTCAGCGAACTCGTTGCTCTGTTGCTCCGCAGAACAGGTTCCGTTCTCTGGCGCGCTCACACATTCGGCTTGTGACGTCACATTCTGCATCTCGGCTTGCTTGAGCAGAGCCAAAGTTTCCTAGACATCGGCGCTAATAATTGCACCTATATTAAGTTTGTCTGTAAGTGCTACAGTGCATTTCAACTCAAGGTGATATCCACCAATCGGAGCTACTCCCATACGTCGTAAAGGCATGTTAATGAAATCGGCCTCGACGGTGAATGCAAAAGCCCCTCTCAGCATCATCCTGCCTGTCGACTTCAAGAACCGCGCCGGCACATGCTCCTTTTTAAAAATAGAAATATCAGATCCTGAGTCTAGCACTGCTCTGCAACTGCGACCAGCACAATTGATGTTCACTACCTGCAATTTACTTATGCAAAGGGCTGCTGTTCGCGCTTCCTCAAGGACGGCTCGCTCCGTGTCTGCGAAATAACGTTAGCTGACACTCTGGCACAGGATCTGCTTTTCCTACTTCATCGCTGCGTTGTACCGTGAACGAATGAGCACTACCAACATGTTGCTTTTGTATTCGTTTATTTTTTGGATAGTTTTTCTAAAATGTTCAAAGGAACCACATTCGAAACCATCTCTTTGTCTAAGAGTTGCATCAATCTCTCTAACTCTAGCATACTTACCTGGGGTTCCTGTCTCCAGTTGTCTCATGTTTAAGGAGAGGAATGTATCGGTTAGTCTTCTATGCAGGATCGTGCTGCCTACCAATCAGCCGGGTACTGGCTAAGTGGTGCTCAGACCAAACCGCAAATTTCGGTGACTTTCCGACTTTCCATGTATCGGTACCACAAGTCACCTACCTTCTCCCCAAAAGAAACCCAAGTATCATTGGCTAGCTTTTTAACTCCATCCAACCATAGTTTGTGTTCGACTGCTGAGACCTTGCATTTGCCGAGAATGTACATTTTAAGCAAATCATAATGAATCGCATACTCAGCAGGCAATGATGTTAATAATTTATTCAGCTTTTCTCTAAATAATGGCAGTAGCACTCCTTCAAAGTTCCGTGGCGGCAGCCTAGGCAGTTTACCTATCAGGCGACTGCCTAGGTGACTACCGTGTCGGTGGTCGACTACCATGGCAGCAGTCTACCTATCAGGTGACCTCTGCTGACCTCACCAATCACCTGCCGCCACATTTGTCCAGTTCGGCATCAACAGCTCCCTTTAGCCACCGGAAATCTCCTCCTTGGGCAGCCCACTTCCGAACATCGTGACAGGAACGGCCGTGCCAAGAAGTTTTATACTGTTCCATTGACAGAAGGGGGGGTGAGAAATCCGCCCTTTACATCAACCATTAGCCAACCTGATCTGATCAAATCAAATGTTGCAAAATGGGAAGGGCCAAAAACTAACGAAAGTTTAATGAACAAAGTGTTAATTTTTCTTCTGTTTTGTGCTTGAAAAAATGGCTTTCGTTCCCTAATTTAAACTTATAATGTTTCATGTTTTTCTTTTGTACCCTGTGGTGCCATTTTATTAGGCACACTTACCTAGTAGCGTGTTGCGCCTCCTTTGGCATTCAGAACAGCCCAAATCGTCGAGGAATGGAATTTGCAAAATGCTGGATGCGTTGTGCAGGAATGTTCTACCTTGCGGAAATGATTGCGTCGTCCAGTTACTGCAAAATAACGGCCCCGTTGTCTCGCAGAAAACAGACTTTTTCACCTTATCCCAAAGATGCTCGGTAGGGTTTATATCTGGTGATTGTGCAACCAGTGAAGGAAGGAAAACGTCGGCATGTTCCTGGAAGCATTCGGTGACGATAAATGCCACGTGAACAGGTGCATTAACATGCTGAAAGCATCCATTCGAGTGAGGATAAACTGTAGCCATGAAGGGATGAACTTGGTCAGTAACGATATTCATATACGCCATTGGCCATCTTCGATGGGTATCAAGAGGACTAATGTATGCCACGAAAACATTCCCCGCGCCATTTCCCACCGTTTAAACATTTGTGCGTGAAAAGCCGAGAGGACAGCCGTTCAGGAGACGCTAGAACCGGCGTGCTGTCACCACCAACTGTCATGCATCGTTCAAAGTCACTCAGGTCTCTCGTTTTTCCCATTCTGAAGCTCACTCCAACTCTATCTGATGCTCGAAGAGCTGGTCTGCCTCGTGACTTATTACGTGTTGGAATGCACCATTTTATGTGACGAGGGATGGTGTACAGTCGCTCAAAAAAGTATCCGAACACTATGGCTGAATACAGAATTCAGAAAAAACATCTGGAAACGATTTTTTTATAAATTAGTGATCTGGCAACCTTCGTGTCACGTTATTACAGAATTCAGGAAAAATATCTGGAGCGTGTACAGCAACTGGACATGCTCCAGTACACGCTCCACAAATAATAAGTTGTTTTCAAACAAATATCAAAATCTTTAATTAATTCTTCATTTGATTTTTATTCATTTAAACACATTTTTTTATTTTATAAACTTATAGAGATAATTATTTGCATATATATAAAATAAATTATCCTTCATAAAGAAAATAATATGTCACTAATTCAAGAATACAAAAGTGCAAAAAAGAATATGACTTACACATGCTTATTAACTAGATTTTATTCGTTGTTACTTTCTGACAATAGACGCATTCGTTTGCGTAAGACTGGAATTAAATCATTTTTATCGCTTGAAACATTTTGGCCTTCGTGTTCATACTCCAATGGTGAAATGTTCTCTGTGGCATGGGGAACCAAATTATCACTTCTTTCCAGTGATTCTGAAGTTTGATTAGTTTTGACAACGAACTCTGTAATCAATCGTTGAGGTTCTGCTTTGACTAGATATTTTCTTGATAACGCGCCATGCATGACTTCAATTCATGTTTAAACTGTTCAGCTCGTTCGACAATGGGATCATGTGTAAGAAAATGACTTTCCAATTTACTAGCCATTTGAAGCCCTTCTTTAATTAAACCTCACCATCTCGGCATTACGAATATAGAGATATATTCTTTTTTGCGAGTTATCTTCAATCCACATTAATAGTGCCTTTTCCTTTTTCACTTTTACAATATCTCTCGCGTACGATGACGATATAGTGCTCAGTTTTGTTCCAGAAAGCCCAGATTTTCTAATAGCATCTTGGGGTGGAGGTGGCTCAGTCGGTAGCGCGCCAGGCTCGTAATCTGTAGTTCCCAGGTTCGAGTCCCAGCTGGGTCATCGTTGAGATTTATCTCCGCAAAATTCCCTGCCCACGGTCAGTAGGGAACACCGATGGGCTTGGAAAGGTCGCCGTCCGTCGGATGGGACGTTAAGCCGTGGCCCGTGTGTGGGAGAGCCATACCCTGTGCACGTTAAAGAACACGCTAAATGGCCTTGACGGTAGGCTACCATCTGTCTCCCAACAGCTGTTCCAGTGGGTCCCCTCCCCCAACATTCTCTGAGCCTACGGGGTCCATGTGACGTGGCCATTTAGCCCATGGTGTGCAAAAAAGTGCCGCTCAGAGGTAAAACAACCCAATCTAATAGCATCTTCATTTTTCTTGCTAGTTCTTACGGTAGCTTCGTTCAAAACAAAATATTTACCTATGGATGTTGAAGCTTCTCCAGTTGCAAGACGATCTAACATTTGGATGTTATTATCCAAAGAGATAGCTTTCCTTTTCTGCTTTTGTATAGTTGAATCATCCGACATCGTGGTAAGACTTACGAAAAATATTTGAATTGCAGTTAATAAATCAGATGATGAAAAATTGTAAATTACCTTCAGCAAAATTTAATAAATTTATATTATGCACACAAAAATTCAAAACACAAAAGTTGTTTCGATTTCTTCTGTTAAATATCAAAACACTTCTAACTTTAAACACGAAATGAGAGACCAAGACTACAGTATGTATTGAAGATAAAATTGAGGGAATTCCTGGAATTCAATGTTGCCACTTTATTCCAAATGAAGTAGGTGTTGTACAATTTTTCCATAAAATAGAGAATGAAATAAAGAAAACGTTTTCTGCAGTTATGTCAGTGTAGTTTTTATTTTGGGGATTTTAGACCACAAACTGTGTATCTATAGTACACTTTCAAAGTTAAAACTACTTCGAAAAATGTGACCATAAAAACGGCATCTTTGCTATACATGTAAATTCTAGGAATTTTTTCTTGAATACCAATATTTTTTCAGAATTAAATTCAAATGGAGATTTTTAAAAAGGCTCCGTTTTAATCGTATTAGATAAAAATATACCGTGTAAAAAGAGAATTGGAATTTTTCCTAAACCATGTTAAATCAAAATCGTGTAAAACAAATTCGTGTAAAAACAGAATTGGGTGTATACATCTGGCTAATTTATTAAAAAAAATAGCAAACGTTTCCTTGTAATTCGGGTTATGTTTGTTCAATAAACAGCTGTGTATTTTCACGCAGAGATAAATAACAAATAAAAAGGCATTTTATGTTAACCCTTTCACGACTAAGGGAAACATTTTTCCCATTTTAAAATTGGTGATTGTCGTATTTAATTATAACCTTATCTGCATTTTTTATACAGAATGTCAAAATAGAACGTATGCCGAACGCAATTACGTAAACGGGAACGTTTAGAAAACAAAAACAGAACTGTCAGGACGCATAATATATGTACTATGTGCAATGTCCATCTTTGCCTCACTACCAAAAGAAATTGCTTCGCAGAATATCATAATTAGCACATCATTTTGTATAGTAATTTTATTTCATAATTTTGTATTATTTTAGTTAACATTTTGTTCTAATAAACCAATAAATAAAAGACATTGCATAATAAGCCTAACTATAATTTGTGTTACCTTTATAGTCCATTGGGAAAAATATTCCTCATAAAATTCCAAAAAAACTACACATTGTTATGTATTTTTCTTATGATTTTTATTTATTTTACGTCTAAACAAACTAACGTCTAAACAAACTAAAATAAACAGTTACATACTAATATTTACTCTTAGAAACCTTATGGTCCTGAAAGGGTTAACAGACCACATGTTTAATGTCATGTTTCCAATCAGAATTTCTCATTTCCAGTTCCTTTAATTTTTCTCTGAATCACGGAAAAAACAAGCATCTTTTGGTCTCCATTCGAACTAAAAGTTTCAAATTCTGCTCCTAAACAGCATCTCGAATAAAATGTTTCAACGAGGCTCTTCGGCGTTTCCTAATAAAGGGAAACGCCATTCGCTCAGGATGTCGCATTTCCAGGCAATTAACTGTTGCAGTCCTCATTTGTACGATTCCTGTTCGTGCACGTGAACAACCGACGCTTTCAGCAGATGCTTAGAGCTACCAAATAGTTACTGCATGCAATCGAGTTTCGCATCATTAGTGAACCTTTGGGATGGAGGCAGGAAAATGATGGGGAGGAGGAGGATCGACGAACGCGGAAAGTCAGCCACTTGCACACATACTAATCATACGATACTGTGTAGCAGTGGGTCATATTAGTGGTGGCGCAGTGTCACAGGCTTTTAAAGAAATAACAAGGAAGTGAAAAGATCAATTGGTTAATTACTGCCTCCGTGACATCAAAGTGGCAAGTGAGACACTCGAACTGAAAGAAGTACTGAGTGAAGGAGGCGGCATCTTCAGTCTTCACAATTAATTATTAGCATCTTGAGGAGGCAGAAAGAAAAACCAATGATGGGTAAGAACACTTCAGAATGTTCCGAAATGAAATCTTCATCAGTGCTGTAGTTTACAGAGCACAATCGATGGATGTAACACTCTTCTCTGCATGATAAAAAAGAAGATTGCTTCAAAGTTAATTCAAAAACGGGCCGAAGCATGCACTGAAGAAACTCTCAGATATGTCTCAAGTGATACTTAATACCAAGAAGAATCTTATGTCGTAAATGGCAAAAATGAAATGTTCGTTTTCAAAGACAAATTTCGCAATTTTACCATCTTCTAAAAAAAGTTACATTTTGTTATCCCCTTGGGTCAAATAAAAAATAACCTCAAGCAGTTGGTGGTTTTACCTCTGAGTGGCACTTTTTTGCACACAATGGATTAAATGACCGGTTCACAAAGACCCCGAATGTTCAGAGAAAGTGAGGGGAAGGGACCCACTGGAACAGCTGTCGGGAGACAGATG
The DNA here is from genome assembly GCA_038380435.1 of Ryuthela nishihirai. Classification (NCBI taxonomy): domain Eukaryota; kingdom Metazoa; phylum Arthropoda; class Arachnida; order Araneae; family Heptathelidae; genus Ryuthela; species Ryuthela nishihirai. The sequence continues at coordinate 83,889,104 of JAWZYU010000007.1, read as the reverse complement.
GTAGCTCCCTGTCAAAGCCATACAGCGTGTTATTTAACGTGCACAGGGTATGGCACTCCCACGCACGGGGCCACGGCTTAACGTCCCATCCGACGGACGGTGGGATAGCCAAGCCCATCTGTATTCCCTATTGATCGTGGGCAGAGCGGGGAGTCTTGCGGAGATAAATCCCAACACATGGCCACTTGGACTCGAAAGGCGCCGGGAACTGCTCAAGTAAACAACCGGGAACTGCAGATTAGGATCATAGCGCACTACCGACTGATCCCCACCCGCCACCACCCCTCAAATATCTGCTTGCTTGTCTGACAGGAACCTGCCAGTTTTATACGCCATAGATAAGATTTTGGAGGAAGGAGAAACCTCAGAAGAAAGGCAAAAGAATCTATGTGTTACTAGGTGCTCGAACCCAGGTGTCTTTAATCAGTAGCCAAGCGCGCTAACTACTCGGCCAAGGTGGTCAAGTCGCTGCTGTCAATATAAACTCCTTGACTAAACACACTCTTGAAAAAATGTTCAAATCTCTAGTATCATTTGACCATTTGCAACATCCGTTTAAAGTTTTGCATTTTTACCTATTTACAACTCTCTAACAGTGGAAAGAAAATTACTTGAAGATGCAGAAAATGCGATTCCAAATATTTTATGGTATTATCATAAGTTTGATCCAAGTCAAACGGTTACATTTCCTTATCCCCTTTGAACTTTAACTTTGAGAAAGAAGCCAATTTGTACTCCAGAACTAGCCCATTTGCTGGGGGCGGGGGTGGCTCAGTCGGTAGCGCGCCAGGCTCGTAATCTGAAGTTCCCAGGTTCGAGTCACAGCTGGGTCAGCGTTGAGATTTATCTCCGCAAAAATTCCCCGCCCTGCCCACGGTCAGTAGGGGACACCGAGGGCTTGGAAAGGCCGCCGTCCGTCGGATGGGACGTTAAGCCGTGGCCCCGTGTGCAGGAGAGCTGTGCACGTTAAAGAACACGCTGGATGGCCTTGACGGGAGGCTACCATCTGTTTCCCAACAGCTGTTCCAGTGGGTCCCCTCCCCCAACCTTCTCTGAGCCTTCGGGGTCCATGTGACCTGGCCATTTAGCCCAGGGTGTGCAAAAAAGTGCCGCTCAGAGGTAAAATAACCCAACCCATTTGCTGTTAATTAATATGTAATCAATTCCTATGCAATCCATCAACTGAAACCCATGTGTATTTATAACTGTCCCAGTGTTTGCAGTAAGTGTTAGTCATTCTCAAACTATTAAATTCCCATACCGATAGGTGAGGTTTTTCATTGCCATTACAACAACTAATGCCAAAGCGACTTATCACCCCTGTCGAAGGATCCGAGAGAGTACCAATTTCAGCGTTCAAATCACCTAGCACAAATGTAATATCTATTTTCATGACTGAATTTAAAATATTCTGAATCTCTTGATAAGACCTATCTTTCACGTTATCATCAGCTAGGTAATCACCTAGGTAAGGTGAGGATAAAAGGTTGACGATACCTTTTATCTCACCACACATAACATCCAAAATTCACAACAGATAACATCCAAAATTTTAATTGCAGTTTTAAATTCAGCTATCGTGTCTGCTGAGAAGCGGACCTACATCTTGCAGATGTTTCATGTCTGCTGAGAAGCGGACCAACATCTTGCAGATGTTTCGTGTCTGCTGAGAAGCGGACCTACATCTTGCGGATGTTTCGTGTCTGCTGAGAAGCGGACCTACATCTTGCGGATGTTTCGTGTCTGCTGAGAAGCGGACCTACATCTTGCAGATGTTTCGTGTCTGCTGAGAAGCGGACCTACATCTTGCAGATGTTTCATGTCTGCTGAGAAGCGGACCAACATCTTGCAGATGTTTCGTGTCTGCTGAGAAGCGGACCTACATCTTGCAGATGTTTCATGTCTGCTGAGAAGCGGACCAACATCTTGCAGATGTTTCGTGTCTGCTGAGAAGCGGACCTATATCTTGCGGATGTTTCGTGTCTGCTGAGAAGCGGGCCTACATCTTGCAGATGTTTCGTGACTGCTGAGAAGAGGGCCTACATCTTGCAGATGTTTCGTGACTGCTGAGAAGAGGGCCTACATCTTGCAGATGTTTCGTGTCTGCTGAGAAGCGGGCCTACATCTTGCAGATGTTTCGTGTCTGCTGAGAAGCGGACCTACATCTTGCAGATGTTTCGTGTCTGCTGAGAAGCGGGCCTACATCTTGCAGATGTTTCGTGTCTGCTGAAAAGCGGGCCTACATCTTGCAGATGTTTCGTGACTGCTGAGAAGAGGGCCTACATCTTGCAGATGTTTCGTGTCTGCTGAGAAGCGGACCAACATCTTGCAGATGTTTCGTGTCTGCTGAGGAGCGGACCTACATCTTGCAGATGTTTCGTGTCTGCTGAGAAGACGGCCTACATCTTGCAGATGTTTCGTGTCTGCTGAGAAGCGGGCCTACATCTTGCAGATGTTTCGTGACTGCTGAAAAGAGAGCCTACATCTTGCAGATGTTTCGTGTCTGCTGAGAAGAGGACCTACATCTTGCAGATGTTTCGTGTCTGCTGAGAAGCAGGCCTATATCTTGCAGATGTTTCGTGACTGCTGAGAAGAGGGCCTACATCTTGCAGATGTTTCGTGTCTGCTGAGAAGCGGGCCTACATCTTGCAAATGTTTCGTGACTGCTGAAAAGAGGGCCTACATCTTGCAGATGTTTCGTGTCTGCTGAGAAGAGGACCTACATCTTGCAGATGTTTCGTGTCTGCTGAGAAGCGGGCCTATATCTTGCAGATGTTTCGTGACTGCTGAGAAGAGGGCCTACATCTTGCAGATGTTTCGTGTCTGCTGAGAAGCGGGCCTACATCTTGCAGATGTTTCGCGTCTGCTGAGAAGCGGGCCTACATCTTGCAGATGTTTCGTGACTGCTGAGAAGAGGGCCTACATCTTGCAGATGTTTCGTGTCTGCTGAGAAGAGGACCTACATCTTGCAGATGTTTCGTGTCTGCTGAGAAGAGGACCTACATCTTGCAGATGTTCCGTTTCTCCCGAGAAGCGGATCTGCATCTTGCAGATGTTTTGTGTCTGCCGAGAAGTGGGCCTACATCTTGCAGATGTCTCGTGTCTGCTGAGAAGCGGGCCTACATCTTGTAGATGTTTCGTGTCTGCTGAGAAGCAGACGTACATCTTGCAGATGTTTCATGTCTGCTGAGAAACGGACTACATCTTGCAGATGTTTCGTGTCTGCTGAGAAGCGGACCAACATCTTGCAGATGATTCGTGTCTGCTGAGAAGCGGGCCTACATCTTGCAGATGTTTCGTGTCTGTTGAGAAGCGGGCCTACATCTTGCAGAGTCGCCAGATTTCCGACATCGTAACACCATCCTTGTTAGTATCAGCGAATATGGTTAGAAGATGTCTTTGAGGATCGGGGCTGTCTCGTCTACCTCTGATGCAATCCAATTGTCGTGTAATGGCGGAGGAAGAGAGTTGCTTTGGGGCAAAACTGGTATCGTGCCGTCTTTAGTTTTTTGTCACGATTTTGTTTGGGATGCAGCGACAGCTCTATGCGCACCAGGAGATACTCCGGAGACAGGGGAAATCCATCCTGTATCAGAGAGCATCATACTGAGTCAATGCTCAAATTCATGGCAGGGAAGCCATCAATTTCAAATAGCCGTTCACGTAGGTCGTTATAGATGACACATTGACGGCAAGACATTATGTTGAAACCATTCTGAGACCAGTGCTTCTGCCCTTCCTATGCTCCATCCCAAACGCTGTTATTCTGCAAGATAATGACCACCCATATAAGGTTCTCATATCTAAGCAGTGCCTACATGATTGGATATGCTCCTTTGGCTTGCACTTTCCCGATATCTGTTGATTCAGTTCATCCCATCCCATCGAACATATTGTCACTAGTCTCAGCCACCTGCCACTGTTGCCCAGGTAATGACACAGGTGCATGAAGCATGGCTCAGTGTTCAAAACGTTGCGTGTGCACGTTCACGTGCTGCCGGTTTGGGATGTGACATCTGCCACTTTTTTAACTCACTAGTATTAAGTTTGGCCTTTTGTATTGCTACTTTTTATTGATGTACACCACATTTTCATAAGTAAATACTGCTGATCTGTCGCAGAAGCTTAATCATTTCTTATTGATTTTGCTATTGTCTACATTCCTATCTGTCACTTCACTTGTTTTGAGATCAAAGTGAGCATTTCTTGTAGCTAAAGTAATTTTAATGACGAGCAATGTTAATGTATCAAATACCTGTAAATAAACAATACTGCACACTAAACAGGAGCACTTTTATTCTGAATCTAAGGAGCAATCATGTTCTCATGGCTCAATAATAACAGGTTTCAGTCAATGCAACCCATCTGCATTGGCACAGGTTAAGGCCAACACCCTTATTTAAATCCTGGTGAAGGGCTTTTGTGATTAGAGGCCTGATTATTTTTCGGCAACAACTGCCAAAAGTTCCCATCAGCAATGTAAATCTGAGATATCGTCACGCCTTTGCTCTTAATAAGTTCATCTGAAGTTTTTCTAAAGGGCTCAATCTCCTCCGTTGGTGCATTTCAATAATCCCCAAATGTGCTCCTGTCTTCCATTGAAAAAAAGCAGATGAAATTAGTTCACTGCGGGGGAGAATGTATGCTGTCCTAGAAATTGGGGTCCGTAGAATCGAGTTTTTACTGCAATTAGAAATAGAGCTACGCTTTTGTCAACGTAGATATTATTGGAACGAATGGACACGATTGTCCATTCACAAGGGACAAATGAGATAGGAGGCTTATCAGAAGTAGCAATTACGTTTCCTTCAACAGAGTTAAGCGTCAGCGAGACATGTCATCACGCACTGGAAAGAAATGACATGTTAGTAAGCGAAGAGAATTCTCAAGGGGCTGCAGTCGACAGATTAAATTTCTTTCTCTCCTGAAATGCACGAATTTCTTTCAGAGCAACGTAATTAAAATTTATTTGCAAAACAGTTACATAAACAATATTTGTAAATTATGCCTTAAATGGCATAGTGGTTAGGCAGCTAGCGACTGTTCCAGCAAGGCAAACTTTGTGTGTTATGTTAGCTCTAACTAAGGCAGTGGTCAGCAGTGACTTCGGTCGTAGTAGGGCATGTCCTTGTATGAGAAGGCCTGTAAAAGCTAGAAGTAGCTTCTAGGATTCTTCTCTGTCCTTTATATTTGTATTTTTTTTATAGTCGCAAATAAAAAAAAGACTTTGTCGAAAATGAACCACCAAAAAAGAGAAGGATTTTTTTTATTTTGATTGTATAAAAAGAAACTATTTGTATAAAATTTGTATAAAAAGATACTATTTGTATAAAAGGAAACTCTAAAAGCCAATCTTCAGCTAAAAATTACTTCATTAAACATCTACAAAATAAATTTTTCGATATCAATTTAAAAAATATTTAAAATCCTGCAAGAAAAATATGCCCATAAAAGCAAGTCTTAGACTTTGGTCTAAAGTTGTCAAACAATACGGCACACGAGACAACTTTATCCGTTAAACCAGTGGTTCTCAACCTTTTATGCTTCACATACCCCCTGGAAATGTGTATGTAATTGGCGTACCCCTTGTATAGATAAATAAAACTATAGTTATAGTATAGGTTGGGTTGTTTTACCTCTGAGCGGCACTTTTTTGCACATCATGGGCTAAATGGCCAGGTCACATGGACCCCGGAGGCTCAGAGAAGGTTGGGGGAGGAGACCCACTGGAACAGCTGTTGGGAGACAGATGGTAGCCTCCCGTCAAGGCCATCCAGCGTGTTCTTTAACGTGCACAGTGTATGGCTCTCCCGCACACGGGACCACGGAGACAGATGGTAGCCTCCCGTCAAGGCCATCCAGCGTGTTCTTTAACATGCACAGGGTATGGCTCTCCCGCACACGGGACAACGGCTTAACGTCCCATCCGACGGGGGGCAGCTTTTCCAAGCCTATCGGTGTCCCCTACTGCCCGTGGGCAGGGCGGGGAATTTTTCGGAGATAAATCTCAACGCTGACCTAACTGGGACTCGAACCTGGGAACTACAGATTACGAGCCTGGCGCGCTACCGACTGAGCCACCCCCGCCCCAAGTTATAGTATAACAATGGAAATAAAATAAAACATATATATTATATACACACACATTAAATTCTGTATTCATAAATTACTTATAAATTACTCATAAATAACATTCTTAACAAAACATCAGTTTATTTTATGAAGTTACAAATGGTCTTTCGATTTTGCTTTTGTTTTAACCATTGGCTTCCGCGGAAACATATTCCCGAATAACATCAAATGCTTTATAAAAAAAAAAGTCTTAAATTTTGTTAATAAAACGTTGCAGAAAGTATAAACGCATATTAAAGAAAGGGATATTAAAAAAGAAATATAATAATATATGTTTAACTATTGTTTTAAGTGATATTTATATGCTACAAGCATAAAAGCTATTACTTCTTTTCTGCAATAATATTACATCTTTCGATTTTAAACATATTAAAGAAACGCATATTAAAGAAAGGGATATTAAATAAGAAATATAATAATATATGTTTAACTATTGTTTTAAGTGATATTTATATGTTCCAAGTATAAAAACTATTACTTCTTTTCTGCAATAATATTACATCTTTCGATTTTAAACATATTAAAGAAACGCATATTAAAGAAAGGGATATTAAATAAGAAATATAATAATATATGTTTAACTATTGTTTTAAGTGATATTTATATGTTCCAAGTATAAAAACTATTACTTCTTTTCTGCAATAATATTACATCTTTCGATTTTAAACATATTAAAGAAACGCATATTAAAGAAAGGGATATTAAAAAAGAAATATAATAATATATGTTTAACTATTGTTTTAAGTGATATTTATATGTTCCAAGTATAAAAACTATTACTTCTTTTCTGCAATAATATTACATCTATCGATTTTAAACATATTAAAGATAGGGATATTAAATAAGAAATATAATAATGTATGCTTAACTATTGTTTTAAGTGATATTTATATGCTACAAGCATAAAAGCTATTACTTCTTTTCTGCAATAATATTACATCTTTCGATTTTAAACATATTAAAGAAACGCATATTAAAGAAAGGGATATTAAATAAGAAATATAATAATATATGTTTAACTATTGTTTTAAGTGATATTTATATGTTCCAAGTATAAAAACTATTACTTCTTTTCTGCAATAATATTACATCTTTCGATTTTAAACATATTAAAGAAACGCATATTAAAGAAAGGGATATTAAATAAGAAATATAATAATATATGTTTAACTATTGTTTTAAGTGATATTTATATGTTCCAAGTATAAAAACTATTACTTCTTTTCTGCAATAATATTACATCTTTCGATTTTAAACATATTAAAGAAACGCATATTAAAGAAAGGGATATTGAATAAGAAATATAATAATATATGTTTAACTATTGTTTTAAGTGATATTTATATGTTCCAAGTATAAAAACTATTACTTCTTTTCTGCAATAATATTACATCTATCGATTTTAAACATATTAAAGATAGGGATATTAAATAAGAAATATAATAATGTATGCTTAACTATTGTTTTAAGTGATATTTATATGCTACAAGCATAAAAGCTATTACTTCTTTTCTGCAATAATATTACATCTTTCGATTTTAAACATATTAAAGAAACGCATATTAAAGAAAGGGATATTAAATAAGAAATATAATAATATATGTTTAACTATTGTTTTAAGTGATATTTATATGTTCCAAGTATAAAAACTATTACATCTTTTCTGCAATAATATTACATCTTTCGATTTTAAACATATTAAAGAAACGCATATTAAAGAAAGGGATATTAAATAAGAAATATAATAATATATGTTTAACTATTGTTTTAAGTGATATTTATATGTTCCAAGTATAAAAACTATTACTTCTTTTCTGCAATAATATTACATCTATCGATTTTAAACATATTAAAGATAGGGATATTAAATAAGAAATATAATAATGTATGCTTAACTATTGTTTTAAGTGATATTTATATGCTACAAGCATAAAAGCTATTACTTCTTTTCTGCAATAATATTACATCTTTCGATTTTAAACATATTAAAGAAACGCATATTAAAGAAAGGGATATTAAATAAGAAATATAATAATATATGTTTAACTATTGTTTTAAGTGATATTTATATGTTCCAAGTATAAAAACTATTACTTCTTTTCTGCAATAATATTACATCTATCGATTTTAAACATATTAAAGATAGGGATATTAAATAAGAAATATAATAATGTATGCTTAACTATTGTTTTAAGTGATATTTATATGCTACAAGCATAAAAGCTATTACTTCTTTTCTGCAATAATATTACATCTTTCGATTTTAAACATATTAAAGAAACGCATATTAAAGAAAGGGATATTAAATAAGAAATATAATAATATATGTTTAACTATTGTTTTAAGTGATATTTATATGTTCCAAGTATAAAAACTATTACTTCTTTTCTGCAATAATATTACATCTATCGATTTTAAACATATTAAAGATAGGGATATTAAATAAGAAATATAATAATGTATGCTTAACTATTGTTTTAAGTGATATTTATATGCTACAAGCATAAAAGCTATTACTTCTTTTCTGCAATAATATTACATCTTTCGATTTTAAACCTATTAAAGAAACGCATATTAAAGAAAGGGATATTAAATAAGAAATATAATAATATATGTTTAACTATTGTTTTAAGTGATATTTATATGTTCCAAGTATAAAAACTATTACTTCTTTTCTGCAATAATATTACATCTATCGATTTTAAACATATTAAAGATAGGGATATTAAATAAGAAATATAATAATGTATGCTTAACTATTGTTTTAAGTGATATTTATATGCTACAAGCATAAAAGCTATTACTTCTTTTCTGCAATAATATTACATCTTTCGATTTTAAACATATTAAAGAAACGCATATTAAAGAAAGGGATATTAAATAAGAAATATAATAATATATGTTTAACTATTGTTTTAAGTGATATTTATATGTTCCAAGTATAAAAACTATTACATCTTTTCTGCAATAATATTACATCTTTCGATTTTAAACATATTAAAGAAACGCATATTAAAGAAAGGGATATTAAATAAGAAATATAATAATATATGCTTAACCATTGTTTTAAGTGATATTTATATGTTCCAAGTATAAAAACTATTACTTCTTTTCTGCAATAATATTACATCTATCGATTTTAAACATATTAAAGATAGGGATATTAAATAAGAAATATAATAATGTATGCTTAACTATTGTTTTAAGTGATATTTATATGTTCCAAGTATAAAAACTATTACTTCTTTTCTGCAATAATATTACATCTATCGATTTTAAACATATTAAAGATAGGGATATTAAATAAGAAATATAATGCTTAACTATTATTAATATAATTAATATGCTAATAAGTAAGTTAAGCATATAATTAATATGCTTAACTTACTTATTAAATAAGAAATATAATAATATATGCTTAACCATTGTTTTAAGTGATATTTATATGCTACAAGCATAAAAGCTATTACTTCTTTTCTGCAATAATATTACATCTTTCGATTTTAAACATATTAAAGAAACGCATATTAAAGAAAGGGATATTAAATAAGAAATATAATAATATATGTTTAACTATTGTTTTAAGTGATATTTATATGTTCCAAGCATAAAAACTATTACTTCTTTTCTGCAATAATATTACATCTATCGATTTTAAACATATTAAAGATAGGGATATTAAATAAGAAATATAATAATATATGCTTAACCATTGTTTTAAGTGATATTTATATGTTCCAAGTATAAAAACTATTACTTCTTTTCTGCAATAATATTACATCTTTCGATTTTAAACATATTAAAGAAACGCATATTAAAGAAAGGGATATTAAATAAGAAATATAATAATATATGCTTAACTATTGTTTTAAGTGATATTTATATGTTCCAAGCATAAAAACTATTACTTCTTTTCTGCAATAATATTACATCTATCGATTTTAAACATATTAAAGATAGGGATATTAAATAAGAAATATAATAATGTATGCTTAACTATTGTTTTAAGTGATATTTATATGCTACAAGCATAAAAGCTATTACTTCTTTTCTGCAATAATATTACATCTTTCGATTTTAAACATATTAAAGAAACGCATATTAAAGAAAGGGATATTAAATAAGAAATATAATAATATATGTTTAACTATTGTTTCAAGTGATATTTATATGTTCCAAGTATAAAAACTATTACTTCTTTTCTGCAATAATATTACATCTTTCGATTTTAAACATATTAAAGAAACGCATATTAAAGAAAGGGATATTAAATAAGAAATATAATAATATATGTTTAACTATTGTTTTAAGTGATATTTATATGTTCCAAGTATAAAAACTATTACTTCTTTTCTGCAATAATATTACATCTTTCGATTTTAAACATATTAAAGAAACGCATATTAAAGAAAGGGATATTAAAAAAGAAATATAATAATATATGTTTAACTATTGTTTTAAGTGATATTTATATGCTACAAGCATAAAAGCTATTACTTCTTTTCTGCAATAATATTACATCTATCGATTTTAAACATATTAAAGATAGGGATATTAAATAAGAAATATAATAATGTATGCTTAACTATTGTTTTAAGTGATATTTATATGCTACAAGCATAAAAGCTATTACTTCTTTTCTGCAATAATATTACATCTTTCGATTTTAAACATATTAAAGAAACGCATATTAAAGAAAGGGATATTAAATAAGAAATATAATAATATATGTTTAACTATTGTTTTAAGTGATATTTATATGTTCCAAGTATAAAAACTATTACTTCTTTTCTGCAATAATATTACATCTTTCGATTTTAAACATATTAAAGAAACGCATATTAAAGAAAGGGATATTAAATAAGAAATATAATAATATACGTTTAACTATTGTTTTAAGTGATATTTATATGTTCCAAGTATAAAAACTATTACTTCTTTTCTGCAATAATATTACATCTTTCGATTTTAAACATATTAAAGAAACGCATATTAAAGAAAGGGATATTAAATAAGAAATATAATAATATATGTTTAACTATTGTTTTAAGTGATATTTATATGTTCCAAGTATAAAAACTATTACTTCTTTTCTGCAATAATATTACATCTATCGATTTTAAACATATTAAAGATAGGGATATTAAATAAGAAATATAATAATGTATGCTTAACTATTGTTTTAAGTGATATTTATATGCTACAAGCATAAAAGCTATTACTTCTTTTCTGCAATAATATTACATCTTTCGATTTTAAACATATTAAAGAAACGCATATTAAAGAAAGGGATATTAAATAAGAAATATAATAATATATGTTTAACTATTGTTTTAAGTGATATTTATATGTTCCAAGTATAAAAACTATTACTTCTTTTCTGCAATAATATTACATCTATCGATTTTAAACATATTAAAGATAGGGATATTAAATAAGAAATATAATAATGTATGCTTAACTATTGTTTTAAGTGATATTTATATGCTACAAGCATAAAAGCTATTACTTCTTTTCTGCAATAATATTACATCTTTCGATTTTAAACATATTAAAGAAACGCATATTAAAGAAAGGGATATTAAATAAGAAATATAATAATATATGTTTAACTATTGTTTTAAGTGATATTTATATGTTCCAAGTATAAAAACTATTACTTCTTTTCTGCAATAATATTACATCTATCGATTTTAAACATATTAAAGATAGGGATATTAAATAAGAAATATAATAATGTATGCTTAACTATTGTTTTAAGTGATATTTATATGCTACAAGCATAAAAGCTATTACTTCTTTTCTGCAATAATATTACATCTTTCGATTTTAAACATATTAAAGAAACGCATATTAAAGAAAGGATATTAAATAAGAAATATAATAATATATGTTTAACTATTGTTTTAAGTGATATTTATATGTTCCAAGTATAAAAACTATTACTTCTTTTCTGCAATAATATTACATCTATCGATTTTAAACATATTAAAGATAGGGATATTAAATAAGAAATATAATAATGTATGCTTAACTATTGTTTTACGTGATATTTATATGCTACAAGCATAAAAGCTATTACTTCTTTTCTGCAATAATATTACATCTTTCGATTTTAAACATATTAAAGAAACGCATATTAAAGAAAGGGATATTAAATAAGAAATATAATAATATACGTTTAACTATTGTTTTAAGTGATATTTATATGTTCCAAGTATAAAAACTATTACATCTTTTCTGCAATAATATTACATCTTTCGATTTTAAACATATTAAAGAAACGCATATTAAAGAAAGGGATATTAAATAAGAAATATAATAATATATGCTTAACCATTGTTTTAAGTGATATTTATATGTTCCAAGTATAAAAACTATTACTTCTTTTCTGCAATAATATTACATCTATCGATTTTAAACATATTAAAGATAGGGATATTAAATAAGAAATATAATAATGTATGCTTAACTATTGTTTTAAGTGATATTTATATGTTCCAAGTATAAAAACTATTACTTCTTTTCTGCAATAATATTACATCTATCGATTTTAAACATATTAAAGATAGGGATATTAAATAAGAAATATAATAATATATGCTTAACTATTGTTTTAAGTGATATTTATATGTTCCAAGTATAAAAACTATTACTTCTTTTCTGCAATAATATTACATCTTTCGATTTTAAACATATTAAAGAAACGCATATTAAAGAAAGGAATATTAAATAAGAAATATAATAATATATGTTTAACTATTGTTTTAAGTGATATTTATATGTTCCAAGTATAAAAACTATTACTTCTTTTCTGCAATAATATTACATCTATCGATTTTAAACATATTAAAGATAGGGATATTAAATAAGAAATATAATGCTTAACTATTATTAATATAATTAATATGCTAATAAGTAAGTTAAGCATATAATTAATATGCTTAACTTACTTATTAAATAAGAAATATAATAATATATGCTTAACCATTGTTTTAAGTGATATTTATATGCTACAAGCATAAAAGCTATTACTTCTTTTCTGCAATAATATTACATCTTTCGATTTTAAACATATTAAAGAAACGCATATTAAAGAAAGGGATATTAAATAAGAAATATAATAATATATGTTTAACTATTGTTTTAAGTGATATTTATATGTTCCAAGCATAAAAACTATTACTTCTTTTCTGCAATAATATTACATCTATCGATTTTAAACATATTAAAGATAGGGATATTAAATAAGAAATATAATAATATATGCTTAACCATTGTTTTAAGTGATATTTATATGCTCCAAGTATAAAAACTATTACTTCTTTTCTGCAATAATATTACATCTTTCGATTTTAAACATATTGAAGAAACGCATATTAAAGAAAGGAATATTAAATAAGAAATATAATAATATATGCTTAACTATTGTTTTAAGTGATATTTATATGTTCCAAGTATAAAAACTATTACTTCTTTTCTGCAATAATATTACATCTATCGATTTTAAACATATTAAAGTTAGGGATATTAAATAAGAAATATAATAATGTATGCTTAACTATTGTTTTAAGTGATATTTATATGCTACAAGCATAAAAGCTATTACTTCTTTTCTGCAATAATATTACATCTTTCGATTTTAAACATATTAAAGAAACGCATATTAAAGAAAGGGATATTAAATAAGAAATATAATAATATATCCTTAACTATTGTTTTAAGTGATATTTATATGTTCCAAGCATAAAAACTATTACTTCTTTTCTGCAATAATATTACATCTATCGATTTTAAACATATTAAAGATAGGGATATTAAATAAGAAATATAATAATGTATGCTTAACTATTGTTTTAAGTGATATTTATATGCTACAAGCATAAAAGCTATTACTTCTTTTCTGCAATAATATTGCATCTTTCGATTTTAAACATATTAAAGAAACGCATATTAAAGAAAGGGATATTAAATAAGAAATATAATAATATATGCTTAACTATTGTTTTAAGTGATATTTATATGTTCCAAGTATAAAAACTATTACTTCTTTTCTGCAATAATATTACATCTTTCGATTTTAAACATATTAAAGAAACGCATATTAAAGAAAGGGATATTAAATAAGAAATATAATAATATATGTTTAACTATTGTTTTAAGTGATATTTATATGTTCCAAGCATAAAAACTATTACTTCTTTTCTGCAATAATATTACATCTATCGATTTTAAACATATTAAAGATAGGGATATTAAATAAGAAATATAATAATGTATGTTTAACTATTGTTTTAAGTGATATTTATATGCTACAAGCATAAAAGCTATTACTTCTTTTCTGCAATAATATTATATCTTTCGATTTTAAACATATTAAAGAAACGCATATTAAAGAAAGGGATATTAAATAAGAAATATAATAATATATGCTTAACTATTGTTTTAAGTGATATTTATATGTTCCAAGCATAAAAATTATTACTTCTTTTCTGCAATAATATTACATCTATCGATTTTAAACATATTAAAGAAACGCATATTAAAGAAAGGGATATTAAATAAGAAATATAATAATATATGCTTAACTATTGTTTTAAGTGATATTTATATGTTCCAAGCATAAAAACTATTACTTCTTTTCTGCAATAATATTACATCTTTCGATTTTAAACATATTAAAGAAACGCATATTAAAGAAAGGGATATTAAATAAGAAATATAATAATATATGTTTAACTATTGTTTTAAGTGATATTTATATGTTCCAAGCATAAAAACTATTACTTCTTTTCTGCAATAATATTACATCTTTCGATTTTAAACATATTAAAGAAACGCATATTAAAGAAAGGGATATTAAATAAGAAATATAATAATATATGCTTAACTATTGTTTTAAGTGATATTTATATGCTACAAGCATAAAAGCTATTACTTCTTTTCTGCAATAATATTACATCTATCGATTTTAAACATATTAAAGTAACGCATATTAAAGAAAGGGATATTAAATAAGAAATATAATAATATATGTTTAACTATTGTTTTAAGTGATATTTATATGTTCCAAGCATAAAAACTATTACTTCTTTTCTGCAATAATATTACATCTATCGATTTTAAACATATTAAAGATAGGGATATTAAATAAGAAATATAATAATATATGCTTAACCATTGTTTTAAGTGATATTTATATGTTCCAAGTATAAAAACTATTACTTCTTTTCTGCAATAATATTACATCTTTCGATTTTAAACATATTAAAGAAACGCATATTAAAGAAAGGGATATTAAATTAGAAATATAATAATATATGTTTAACTATTGTTTTAAGTGATATTTATATGTTCCAAGTATAAAAACTATTACTTCTTTTCTGCAATAATATTACATCTTTCGATTTTAAACATATTAAAGAAACGCATATTAAAGAAAGGGATATTAAATAAGAAATATAATAATATATGCTTAACTATTGTTTTAAGTGATATTTATATGTTCCAAGTATAAAAACTATTACTTCTTTTCTGCAATAATATTACATCTTTCGATTTTAAACATATTAAAGAAACGCATATTAAAGAAAGGGATATTAAATAAGAAATATAATAATATATGCTTAACTATTGTTTTAAGTGATATTTATATGTTCCAAGTATAAAAACTATTACTTCTTTTCTGCAATAATATTGCATCTTTCGATTTTAAACATATTAAAGAAACGCATATTAAAGAAAGGGATATTAAATAAGAAATATAATAATATATGTTTAACTATTGTTTTAAGTGATATTTATATGTTCCAAGCATAAAAGCTATTACTTCTTTTCTGCAATAATATTACATCTTTCGATTTTAAACATATTAAAGAAACGCATATTAAAGAAAGGGATATTAAATAAGAAATATAATAATATATGTTTAACTATTGTTTTAAGTGATATTTATATGTTCCAAGCATAAAAACTATTACTTCTTTTCTGCAATAATATTACATCTATCGATTTTAAACATATTAAAGATAGGGATATTAAATAAGAAATATAATAATATATGCTTAACCATTGTTTTAAGTGATATTTATATGTTCCAAGTATAAAAACTATTACTTCTTTTCGGCAATAATATTACATCTTTCGATTTTAAACATATTAAAGAAACGCATATTAAAGAAAGGCATATTAAATAAGAAATATAATAATATATGTTTAACTATTGTTTTAAGTGATATTTATATGTTCCAAGCATAAAAACTATTACTTCTTTTCTGCAATAATATTACATCTATCGATTTTAAACATATTAAAGATAGGGATATTAAATAAGAAATATAATAATATATGCTTAACCATTGTTTTAAGTGATATTTATATGTTCCAAGTATAAAAACTATTACTTCTTTTCTGCAATAATATTACATCTTTCGATTTTAAACATATTAAAGAAACGCATATTAAAGAAAGGGATATTAAATAAGAAATATAATAATATATGCTTAACTATTGTTTTAAGTGATATTTATATGTTCCAAGCATAAAAACTATTACTTCTTTTCTGCAATAATATTACATCTTTCGATTTTAAACATATTAAAGAAACGCATATTAAAGAAAGGAATATTAAATAAGAAATATAATAATATATGCTTAACTATTGTTTTAAGTGATATTTATATGTTCCAAGTATAAAAACTATTACTTCTTTTCTGCAATAATATTACATCTTTCGATTTTAAACATATTAAAGAAACGCATATTAAAGAAAGGGATATTAAATAAGAAATATAATAATATATGTTTAACTATTGTTTTAAGTGATATTTATATGTTCCAAGTATAAAAACTATTACTTCTTTTCTGCAATAATATTACATCTATCGATTTTAAACATATTAAAGATAGGGATATTAAATAAGAAATATAATAATATATGCTTAACTATTGTTTTAAGTGATATTTATATGTTCCAAGTATAAAAACTATTACTTCTTTTCTGCAATAATATTACATCTTTCGATTTTAAACATATTAAAGAAACGCATATTAAAGAAAGGGATATTAAATAAGAAATATAATAATATATGTTTAACTATTGTTTTAAGTGATATTTATATGTTCCAAGCATAAAAACTATTACTTCTTTTCTGCAATAATATTACATCTATCGATTTTAAACATATTAAAGATAGGGATATTAAATAAGAAATATAATAATATATGCTTAACCATTGTTTTAAGTGATATTTATATGTTCCAAGTATAAAAACTATTACTTCTTTTCTGCAATAATATTACATCTTTCGATTTTAAACATATTAAAGAAACGCATATTAAAGAAAGGGATATTAAATAAGAAATATAATAATATATGTTTAACTATTGTTTTAAGTGATATTTATATGTTCCAAGTATAAAAACTATTACTTCTTTTCTGCAATAATATTACATCTATCGATTTTAAACATATTAAAGATAGGGATATTAAATAAGAAATATAATAATATATGCTTAACTATTGTTTTAAGTGATATTTATATGCTACAAGCATAAAAGCTATTACTTCTTTTCTGCAATAATATTACATCTTTCGATTTTAAACATATTAAAGAAACGCATATTAAAGAAAGGGATATTAAATAAGAAATATAATAGTATATGCTTAACTATTGTTTTAAGTGATATTTATATGTTCCAAGTATAAAAACTATTACTTCTTTTCTGCAATAATATTACATCTTTCGATTTTAAACATATTAAAGAAACGGATATTAAAGAAAGGGATATTAAATAAGAAATATAATAGTATATGCTTAACTATTGTTTTAAGTGATATTTATATGTTCCAAGTATAAAAACTATTACTTCTTTTCTGCAATAATATTACATCTTTCGATTTTAAACATATTAAAGAAACGCATATTAAAGAAAGGGATATTAAATAAGAAATATAATAGTATATGCTTAACTATTGTTTTAAGTGATATTTATATGTTCCAAGTATAAAAACTATTACTTCTTTTCTGCAATAATATTACATCTTTCCATTTTAAACATATTAAAGAAACGCATGTTAAAGAAAGGGATATTAAATAAGAAATATAATAATATATGCTTAAATATTGTGTTAAGTGATATTTATATGTTTCAAGTATAAAAACTATTACTTCTTTTCTGCAATAATATTACATCTTTCGATTTTTCCCCTACAAACTTGGCAATGTCCTCTTTCTCTTTCATCTCTCTCTCTTTTTCCTCCTCCCCACTTTTCATTCTTTCTCTTATTTGCCCGAATAAGAGAGGGAATATGTACATGACGAGTTTGCGCGAACTCGCAAATATTCGTTCGAAAACTCAAAAGTTAAGCCTAACAATTAAAAAAAGGAAAATGAAAAAAGGGAATCTGACGAGAGAATGAATATAGATATGCATATATATATAATAGAACGTGCGAAAGAAATATAATCTCATTCGTGAATTTTGCATATTAATTTCTTTGGGGTAATGAAGAGAATTTTATCTCTGAGGCAAATTCAGCAGAATCTTAGTTATCTTTCGCATATAGGGGCGTAGGATAAGGAAAATGTTGATTTGAATCGAAAGAAATAACTACACGCAACTGCCTACTATGGAAACTCCATTTTCGGATTTCGATATCTGTAGAAGTAATATGCATTCAGAATTACACTAACAGAATTGATTCTGAACAAACCGAATACATGATGTTATAATTAATATTTATTCGTTTGTTAAAACATGAAATACGCTTTCATATTTGCTAGAGAAAGGAATACAAAATGGCGATCATGTAGATTTTGTAAAGAAAAGCAATGAAAACTCGTTCGTTAACTTTGAGTATAATTCGTTAACTTTCGTAACATTTGATTCAGAAGTCCTGAATATTTTTAACATAATTTGCCTCGGTAAATTCATTTATTATTTAAATATAAACCAGAATATCAAGTATTGAAACAGGAGCTACACCAGTGGTCGCAGTGGCAGTGAGACCATTGATGTTACTATTTACTGTTAGTAATAATTATGTGTGCCCTGTCAAAAAAAGAATCTGTGGATCTAAGCGAAATTACAGCAAAATATAGTAAAGGAATGGGGTGAATGGTACTGAAAAGGATGGGTAGCATCTAGCTCCATTTGAAAATGAATAAAGGAACAATATCGTTTTGTTTGTGACATCCAACGAGACCGACCAAGGATTAAAATCGAATGCAGCATAAAGTATGTCAATACAAGAGAACATACAAGATATTGTTAATTAACTTTTATCTTACATATTTAGAGCAAACTCATAATCAATACAGACTGAAAAATACTGAAATGGAAGTTTCAGATCGTTCCAAATTAATTCTATTGATGTGTAATCACTGGTATGGAAAAGTCCGACTCAATCGATTGACAATTTCCGTGCCCCTTTAGAGGAAATCTCTCTGCTGATCTCCCAACCATGTAATCGGATGACAAAGCAACGTCATTTTTGTGATGCTGCAGCATAATGGAGCATGAATTATTCATTTGGACGAAGTTAGGCCTTTGAAACCCTTCTTTTAAGCAAATTGTTCCCTCAAATGTATCTTGCTCTTCACATTTCGGCTCTTGAAATTGAGCAAATTGACCCAAGAGAGAATATCTTTTTTCTGCAACGAAGTTTCTTAGAAACTAAAACAGAAGAAAAAAAACAACAGTGGAAAACTATTTGATAAGCTATGATTCAAAGTTGAAAAAGTAGAAAAAAAACTGTAGTAATTTAACTGAGCTAAAAGTACACTAAATCGCTAAATTTTACTTCGTGCAGTCTATTTAAAGAAAGAAAAATGGATAAAAAATATTGAAAATTATGTAATATAGAATAATTATATGTTTAAAAAGTAGAAAAAAATCAAATTTTTGCTTTAATATTGCAAATTTAATGGTAAGTAATATGAAATATTAAAAATTATTTGGTGTAGTAAATTTCACTGATAGAACATTAGATAAAGTCATTGGAAATAATTTCGTGTTCTAAGAATATTTATTGAAGAGTAGGTAAAAACAATGAAAATTATTTAGTTTAGTACATGTAACTGACAGAAAAGTAATTTACATTTTTGAAAATTACTTGGTATACTAACGGAAAGGATATGAAAATATAAAAATTATTTGTTACATTATGTATCACTGATGATAAATATGGAGAAATATTGATAACTTTTCGCTGCATTCTGTTTAATTGACGGAGAAGCAAGAAATGTAATAAATTTATTGTGGTATAGTAAATTTAACTCAAGAAAAAAAATGGTTAAAATGTTGCAAATAATTTGGAGTTAACTTTCAATATCTCATACATTAACTGATGGAGAGTAATTAAAACGTTGGAAATAATTTGGAGTAATATATCTCATACATTAATTGATGAAACAGAAATTAAAATATTGGAAATAATTTTTGAGTAATATATCTCATGCATTAAATGATAAAAACATTACTTAAAACGCAGAAAATTACTAATGTTATGTATAACAGAAGGAAAGTCGGATTAAAAACATTAGGAAATTTATGGCGAATGTAACAGATCTTGTCCTTGTTCTTCGCCAAAACTGTAAAGTACTCTTAATAATAAAAAATAAATACCCCCTCAAACAGTTGCTTACCACAGAGGTCTGACAGGAGCCTGTCAGTTTATATGCCATAGTAGAAGGTCTGAGAGGATGGCAGGACCTCAGCAGAAAAACGACACAGACATTCATGCCTTACCCGGGGCTCGAACCCAGGTCCCTTAGATCAGTAGCCAAGGGCGCTAACCACTCGGCCACGGGACGGCTAAAGTACTCTTACGATTGACAAATATCTTACGTAATATTCCTGCTAAATCAACATCAGTAAAGTTTCTCATTTTCATTTCTACTATTCTTTCACACAGATTTGTCGCTAGTTGCAGAACACCAATCTTTTGAATCCAAATTCAGTTTTCAATGAACGCTTCAAGAGAATTTATTCGATTTCGCTACCTGAGATTCCAGTTTCTAGCTAACCTCGGAATCTACTGCTAGCAATATATTACTTTATCCTTCATTAGAAGAAATTCGTTCTACTGCCAGCAATACATTACTTTATCCTTCATTAGAAGAAATTCGTTCTACTGCCAGCAATACATTACTTTATTCTTCATTAGAAGAAATTCGTTCTACTGCCAGCAATACATTACTTTATCCTTCATTAGAAGAAATTCGTTCTACTGCCAGCAATACATTACTTTATCCTTCATTAGAAGAAATTCGTTCTACTGCCAGCAATACATTACTTTATTCTTCATTAGAAGAAATTCGTTCTACTGCCAGCAATACATTACTTTATCCTTCATTAGAAGAAATTCGTTCTACTGCCAGCAATACATTACTTTATCCTTCATTAGAAGAATTTCATTCTACTGCCAGCAATACATTACTTTATCCTTCATTAGAAGAACTTCGTTCTACTGCCAGCAATACATTACTTTATCCTTCATTAGAAGAAATTCGTTCTACTGCCAGCAATACATTACTTTATTCTTCATTAGAAGAAATTCGTTCTACTGCCAGCAATACATTACTTTATCCTTCATTAGAAGAAATTCGTTCTACTGCCAGCAATACATTACTTTATCCTTCATTAGAAGAATTTCGTTCTACTGCCAGCAATACATTACTTTATCCTTCATTAGAAGAAATTCGTTCTACTGCCAGCAATACATTACTTTATCCTTCATTAGACGAAATTCGTTCTACTGCCAGCAATACATTATTTTATCCTTCATTAGAAGAAATTCGTTCTACTGCCAGCAATACATTATTTATCCTTCATTAGAAGAAATTCGTTCTACTGCCAGCAATACATTACTTTATCCTTCGTTAGATGAAATTCGTTCTACTGCCAGCAATACATTACTTTATCCTTCATTAGAAGAAATTCGTTCTACTGCCAGCAATACATTACTTTATCCTTCATTAGAAGAAATTCGTTCTACTGCCAGCAATACAATACTTACTCCTTCATTAGGAGAAATTCGTTCTACTGCCAGCAATACATTACTTTATCCTTCATTAGAAGAAATTCGTTCTACTGCCAGCAATACAATACTTACTCCTTCATTAAGAGAAATTCGTTCTACTGCCAGCAATACATTACTTTATCCTTCATTAGAAGAAATTTGTTCTACTGCCAGCAGTACATTGCTTTATCCTTCGTTACATGAAATTTGTTCTACTGCTAGCAATACATTACTTTATCTATCGTTAGACGAAATTCGTTCTACTGCCAGCAATACATTATTTTATCCTTCGTTAGAAGATATTCGTTCTACTGCCAGCAGTACATTGCTTTATCCTTCCTTAGATGAAATTCGTTCTACTGCCAGCAATACATTACTTTATCCTTCATTAGAAGAAATTCGTTCTACTGCCAGCAATACATTACTTTATCCTTCATTAGAAGAAATTCGTTCTACTGCCAGCAATACATTACTTTATTCTTCATTAGAAGAAATTCGTTCTACTGCCAACAATACATTACTTTATCCTTCATTAGAAGAAATTCGTTCTACTGCCAGCAATACATTACTTTATCCTTCATTAGAAGAAATTCGTTCTACTGCCAGCAATACATTACTTTATCCTTCATTAGAAGAAATTCGTTCTACTGCCAGCAATACATTACTTTATTCTTCATTAGAAGAAATTCGTTCTACTGCCAACAATACATTACTTTATCCTTCATTAGAAGAAATTCGTTCTACTGCCAGCATTACATTACTTTATCCTTCATTAGAAGAATTTCGTTCTACTGCCAGCAATACATTACTTTATCCTTCATTAGAAAAAATTCCTTCTACTGCCAGCAATACATTACTTTATCCTTCATTAGAAGAATTTCGTTCTACTGCCAGCAATACATTACTTTATCCTTCATTAGAAGAAATTCGTTCTACTGCCAGCAATACATTACTTTATCCTTCATTGGAAGAAATTCGTTCTACTGCCAGCAATACATTACTTTATCCTTCATTAGAAGAATTTCGTTCTACTGCCAGCAATACATTACTTTATCCTTCGTTAGAAGAAATTCGTTCTACTGCCAGCAATACTTTACTTTATCCTTCGCTAGAAGAAATTCGTTCTACTGCCAGCAATACATTACTTTATCCTTCCTTAGAAGAAATTCGTTCTACTGCCAGCAATACATTACTTTATCCTTCGTTAGAAGAAATTCGTTCTACTGCCAGCAATACATTACTTTATCCTTCATTAGAAGAAATTCGTTCTACTGCCAGCAATACATTACTTTATCCTTCATTAGAAGAAATTCGTTCTGCTGCCAGCAATACATTACTTTATCCTTCATTAGAAGAAATTCGTTCTACTGCCAGCAATACATTACTTTATCCTTCGTTACAAGAAATTCGTTCTACTGCCAGCAGTACATTGCTTTATCCTTCGTTAGAAGAAATTCGTTCTACTGCTAGCAATACATTACTTTATCCTTCGTTAGATGAAATTCGTTCTACAGCCAGCAATACATTATTTTATCCTTCATTAGAAGAAATTCGTTCTACTGCCAGCAATACATTACTTTATCCTTCGTTAGAAGAAATTCGTTCTACTGCTAGCAATACATTATTTTATCCTTCGTTAGATGAAATTCGTTCTACTGCCAGAAATACATTACTTTATCCTTCGTTAGAAGAAATTCGTTCTACTGCCAGCAATACATTACTTTTTCCTTCGTTACAAGAAATTCGTTTTACTGCCAGCAGTACATTGCTTTATCCTTCGTTACATGAAATTTGTTCTACTGCTAGCAATACATTACTTTATCTATCGTTAGACGAAATTCGTTCTACTGCCAGCAATACATTACTTTATCCTTCGTTAGAAGATATTCGTTCTACTGCCAGCAGTACATTGCTTTATCCTTCGTTACAAGAAATTCGTTCTACTGCCAGCAGTACATTGCTTTATCCTTCATTAGGAGAAATTCGTTCTACTGCCAGCAATACATTACTTTATCCTTCGTTAGAAGATATTCGTTCTACTGCTAGCAGTACATTGCTTTATCCTTCGTTAGATGAAATTCGTTCTACTGCCAGCAATACATTACTTTATCCTTCATTAGAAGAAATTCGTTCTACTGCCAGCAATACATTACTTTATCCTTCGTTAGATGAAATTCGTTCTACTGCCAGCAATAAATTACTTTATCCTTCGTTAGAAGATATTCGTTCTACTGCCAGCAATACATTACTTTATCCTTCGTTAGAAGAAATTCGTTCTACTGCCAGCAATACATTACTTTATCCTTCATTAGAAGAAATTCGTTCTACTGCCAGCAATACATTACTTTATCCATCATCAGAAGAAATTCGTTCTACTGCCAGCAATACATTACTTTATCCTTCGTTACAAGAAATTCGTTCTACTGCCAGCAGTACATTGCTTTATCCTTCGTTACATGAAATTCGTCCTTTTGCTACCAATACATTACTTTATCTATCGTTAGACGAAATTCGTTCTACTGCCAGCAATACATTACTTTATCCTTCGTTAAAAGATATTCGTTCTACTGCCAGCAGTACATTGCTTTATCCTTCGTTAGATGAAATTCGTTCTACTGCCAGCAATACCTTACTTTATCCTTCGTTAGAAGATATTCGTTCTACTGCCAGCAGTACATTGCATTATCCTTCGTTAGAAGATATTCGTTCTACTGCCAGCAATACATTGCTTTATCCTTCGTTAGAAGATATTCGTTCTACTGCCAGCAATACATTACTTTATCCTTCGTTAGAAGATATTCGTTCTACTGCCAGCAGTACATTGCTTTATCCTTCGTTAAAAGAAATTCGTTCTACTGCTAGCAATACATTACTTTATCCTTCGTTAGATGAAATTCGTTCTACTGCCAGCAATACATTACTTTATCCTTCATTAGGAGGAATTCGTTCTACTGCCAGCAATACATTACTTTATCCTTCGTTAGAAGATATTCGTTCTACTGCCAGCAGTACATTGCTTTATCCTTCGTTAGATGAAATTCGTTCTACTGCCAGCAATACATTACTTTATCCTTCATTAGAAGAAATTCGTTCTACTGCCAGCAATACATTACTTTATCCTTCATTAGAAGAAATTCGTTCTACTGCCAGCAATACATTACTTTATCCTTCGTTAGATGAAATTCGTTCTACTGCCAGCAATAAATTACTTTATCCTTCGTTAGAAGATATTCGTTCTACTGCCAGCAATACATTATTACTTTATCCTTCATTAGAAGAAATTCGTTCTACTGCCAGCAATACATTACTTTATCCTTCATTAGGAGGAATTCGTTCTACTGCCAGCAATACATTACTTTATCCTTCGTTAGAAGAAATTCGTTCTACTGCCAGCAATACATTACTTTATCCTTCATTAGAAGAAATTCGTTCTACTGCCAGCAATACATTACTTTATCCTTCATTAGAAGAAATTCGTTCTACTGCCAGCAATACATTACTTTATCGTTCATTAGAAGAAATTCGTTCTACTGCCAGCAATACATTATTTTATCCTTCGTTAGAAGAAATTCGTTCTACTGCCAGCAATGCTTTACTTTATCCTTCGTTAGAAGAAATTCGTTCTACTGCCAGCAGTACATTGCTTTATCCTTCGTTAGATGAAATTCGTTCTACTGCCAGCAATACATTACTTTATCCTTCATTAGAAGAAATTCGTTCTACTGCCAGCAATACATTACTTTATCCTTCGTTAGATGAAATTCGTTCTACTGCCAGCAATAAATTACTTTATCCTTCGTTAGAAGATATTCGTTCTACTGCCAGCAATACATTACTTTATCCTTCATTAGAAGAAATTCGTTCTACTGCCAGCAATACATTACTTTATCCTTCATTAGAAGAAATTCGTTCTACTGCCAGCAATACATTACTTTATCCATCATCAGAAGAAATTCGTTCTACTGCCAGCAATACATTACTTTATCCTTCGTTACAAGAAATTCGTTCTACTGCCAGCAGTACATTGCTTTATCCTTCGTTACATGAAATTCGTCCTTTTGCTACCAATACATTACTTTATCTATCGTTAGACGAAATTCGTTCTACTGCCAGCAATACATTACTTTATCCTTCGTTAAAAGATATTCGTTCTACTGCCAGCAGTACATTGCTTTATCCTTCGTTAGATGAAATTCGTTCTACTGCCAGCAATACCTTACTTTATCCTTCGTTAGAAGATATTCGTTCTACTGCCAGCAGTACATTGCATTATCCTTCGTTAGAAGATATTCGTTCTACTGCCAGCAATACATTGCTTTATCCTTCGTTAGAAGATATTCGTTCTACTGCCAGCAATACATTACTTTATCCTTCGTTAGAAGATATTCGTTCTACTGCCAGCAGTACATTGCTTTATCCTTCGTTACAAGAAATTCGTTCTACTGCTAGCAATACATTACTTTATCCTTCGTTAGATGAAATTCGTTCTACTGCCAGCAATACATTACTTTATCCTTCATTAGGAGGAATTCGTTCTACTGCCAGCAATACATTACTTTATCCTTCGTTAGAAGATATTCGTTCTACTGCCAGCAGTACATTGCTTTATCCTTCGTTAGATGAAATTCGTTCTACTGCCAGCAATACATTACTTTATCCTTCATTAGAAGAAATTCGTTCTACTGCCAGCAATACATTACTTTATCCTTCATTAGAAGAAATTCGTTCTACTGCCAGCAATACATTACTTTATCCTTCGTTAGATGAAATTCGTTCTACTGCCAGCAATAAATTACTTTATCCTTCGTTAGAAGATATTCGTTCTACTGCCAGCAATACATTATTACTTTATCCTTCATTAGAAGAAATTCGTTCTACTGCCAGCAATACATTACTTTATCCTTCATTAGGAGGAATTCGTTCTACTGCCAGCAATACATTACTTTATCCTTCGTTAGAAGAAATTCGTTCTACTGCCAGCAATACATTACTTTATCCTTCATTAGAAGAAATTCGTTCTACTGCCAGCAATACATTACTTTATCCTTCATTAGAAGAAATTCGTTCTACTGCCAGCAATACATTACTTTATCGTTCATTAGAAGAAATTCGTTCTACTGCCAGCAATACATTATTTTATCCTTCGTTAGAAGAAATTCGTTCTACTGCCAGCAATGCTTTACTTTATCCTTCGTTAGAAGAAATTCGTTCTACTGCCAGCAATACATTACTTTATCATTCATTAGAAGAAATTCGTTCTACTGCCACCAATACATTACTTTATCCTTCATTAGAAGAAATTCGTTCTACTGCAAGCAATACATTACTTTATCCTTCATTAGGAGAAATTCGTTCTACTGCCAGCAATACATTACTTTATCCTTCATTAGAAGAAATTCGTTCCACTGCCAGCAATACATTACTTTATCCTTCATTAGAAGAAATTCCTTCTACTGCCAGCAATACATTACTTTATCCTTCGTTACAAGAAATTCGTTCTACTGCCAGCAGTACATTGCTTTATCCTTCGTTACATGAAATTCGTTCTACTGTTAGCAATACATTACTTTATCTATGGTTAGACGAAATTCGTTCTACTGCCAGCAATACATTACTTTATCCTTCGTTAGAAGATATTCGTTCTACTGCCAGCAGTACATTGCTTTATCCTTCGTTAGAAGAAATTCGTTCTACTGCTAGCAATACATTACTTTATCCTTCGTTAGATGAAATTCGTTCTACTGCCAGCAATACATCATTTTATCCTTCATTAGAAGAAATTCGTTCTACTGCCAGCAATACATTACTTTATCCTTCGTTAGAAGATATTCGTTCTACTGCCAGCAGTACATTACTTTATCCTTCGTTAGATGAAATTCGTTCTACTGCCAGCAATACATTATTTTATCCTTCGTCAGAAGATATTCGTTCTACTGCCAGCAGTACATTGCTTTATCCTTCGTTAGAAGATATTCGTTCTACTGCCAGCAATACATTGCTTTATCCTTCGTTAGAAGATATTTGTTCTACTGCTAGCAATACATTACTTTATCCTTCGTTAGAAGAAATTCCTTCTACTGCCAGCAATAAATTACTTTATCCTTCGTTAGAAGATATTCGTTCTACTGCCAGCAGTACATTGCTTTATCCTTCGTTAGATGAAATTCGTTCTACTGCTAGCAATACATTACTTTATCCTTCGTTAGATGAAATTCGTTCTACTGACAGCAATAAATTACTTTATCCTTCGTTAGAAGATATTCGTTCTACTGCCAGCAGTACATTGCTTTATCCTTCGTTAGAAGAAATTATTTCTACTGCTAGCAATACATTACTTTATCCTTCGTTAGATGAAATTCGTTCTACTGCCAGCAATACATTACTTTTTCCTTCGTTAAATGAAATTCGTTCTACTGCCAGAAATACATTACTTTATCTATCGTTAGAAAAAATTCGTTCTACTGCTAGCAATACATTACTTTATCCTTCGTTAAATGAAATTCGTTCTACTGCCAGCAATACATTACTTTATCTATTGTTAGAAGAAACTCGTTTTACTGCTAGCAATACATTACTTTATCCTTCGTTAGATTGAAATTCGTTTTACTACCGACAAAACATAACTTTATCCTTCGTTAGAAGAAATTATTTCTACTGCCAGCAATACATTACTTTATCTTTCGTTTGATGAAATTCGTTCTACTGTCAGCAATACATTACTTTATCCTTCGTGAGAAAAAATTCAAGTGACTTGCAGTCACTTGAATTTTTCTACCTTGCAGAAAGAATTGTTAACTTCATGATATCAAATATTATCTAATTCCTCAAACGAAGGTGTGCGTTTTTTTTTATCTTCCCTTGAAGACATTGTGGCTCTCTCTGCAATTCACTGGGACCTTGCCTAATTAACTTTGTACGCGGATTTCTGAACCAATCGTCACTTTAACAAAAGTTCTTCTTCAATTGTCTCAGCTGAGCCTTCCACACAACTTCGCAACTCGAACTCCAAGGACAGTAACTCTTGTCCAAGGGATTCATCTTCCCCTGCTCTTTGCACAATCCCTTCTCCTAGTCACCGATTTTTCTCTTAAATGTGTTTATTTCCTTCTTCCTCACATAGGCTTGCCCTACACTATGGCTTTCTGAAAAAAATCCAACACTCACCTCGCTCCTTAAAGTCTGTGCACCAAGAGAGCATCTACTTCTCCAAGCCAGCAGCATTCATCTGAATAGGAATTTCGGATCTCGAAGTGAACACCAAATACTTCTACTCAAGGAATCCCATATCCAAATTATACACATTATGATAAGCTCATCGATACTAAACCAATGATATTATTCCATTTCAGCGAGAGTAAGACGGCAAATTATTCCTCTTGATCTTACCACTTGCCAACAAAAATTTTTAAGTATCAAGCAGAAATAGATAGTTTGCAATATATGTTTAGAAAATCTCACGAAAATTTTTTAACGATATTGGTAGAAATCCAAATGATATAATTAGGTATATAACAGAATATGATCATACTGTTAAATCCAAAGTGAAAAGACTAAATCAAATCTTGCTTGAAAAGGCTGCTGACGATCTTCTGATGGACCATTGACAGTCAGAAACTTTCCATACTTCGATAAGATGATCTAGAACACAAATCATTCTTCTCTCTCATGCCCATCAGGGCCCACCTTAGTGTGCTTCAACTATCTACAGAGATTACATCACCAATGCCTTGAAGGACTACATATTAGATGAACGAGATTATGGGTAAATTAACCTGGTGCTCCGAAAAAGTGAAAATTGCGATAAACGATATATAATATACGCCTTGCCATGGCCGAGTGGTTAGCGCGCTTGGCTATTGATCTAAGGGATCTGGGTTCGAGTCCCGGGTAAGGCATGGATGTTCGTGTTGTTTTTCTGCTGAGGTCCTGCCATCCTCTCAGACCTTCTACTGTGGCATATAAACTGACAGGCTCCTGTCAGACCTCTGTGGCAAGCAGCTGCTTGAGGGGGTATTTATTTTATTTTATTTTTGTTTTTTCGGCTTTTCCCAAGGCAATGTAGCCCACGTGCCTACATGGGGATTTCCCTTGGCAAGGAGTGCTAAGGGAGAAGAGAACCAGCTTCCATAGGCGTAATGTAAACATTTTGATTGCAGCTCCCTCTAAACATGGCAAATCCGTGCCTTGCAGTGAAGCCACCTAGCCAGGGGAAGGAGCGAATTCCCTGCGTTATTTTTTCACTGCTATGCGAGGTTTTCAATTGCTTTATACCATGTGACTAATTTTACGTACACTCTGACTCTGATAAATGTTCATTTCTTTAATCGGTACCAAAAAAGCTTCTCTTAATTCCATGTGTCGACGAACCAAACTAAAAAACACCAGGCTGTACGACACACAGTTGAATTAATGTGTATGGTGAAAGTACCTCAGCGGAACAAACTGTCACCTGTTAGCAGTCCTCCATTCACACATCATTCATTCATCTTCATCACATTCGCTACCTCACATGCCACAGGTTAAGGTTATTCTTGCTAGTGTATATATCCCAAAAGACCCTCCCCTTCTAGAGTGTACAAGAGAAAAGCATGTGAGGTGTCGAAAGAATGATAGACAGTAGAAATATACATCACAAAGCACATACACAATCACGCAACTATCACGCATCTTATATTCAAAAGAGGGGCCGAAACCTCATCCTTGGGTTTTTGCCACTGGGCTGGAATACGTCTCGGCCATTTGTGAAAGCCTCCCTTCCCACCCCGTCAAGACCCCCAGGAGAAAGTTCCAAAAGTGATTGGTGAGCATGGTCACCAGTCACCAACTGAGACAATTGAAAACATGCCTCCATGAAAGGTTTGAGCCCTCTGTATGTCTGGATCCAAAGGTTTCTACGCACAGGTGGGAGGATGGCAGAGAAGAAGTCATAAGCAGTAAGGAAGGAGAAAGGCTCGCCAGTGGCATGTCAGGTTGGGTCCAAGCTGCCCTAGACCTTTGCCTGCCCACCTTCGACTGGAAAAAGGCGTAGTAGAAATCAGTGATAAGGAAAGGGAAGAATCTTGGCACAAGAATGAAAATACAGAGGGGATGATGGTACCAGTGGAGTTATTCCGATATAGTGGACAGGCCGGTTTCAGTATTATCTAAGTGACCTAGAGTGTCCTCCCGGTCTCTCAGAGCTCCTCTGGATGATAGTGAAGATAAGTTAAAATTATTCCTAGAGTAAGAATGACTGTTGGGAATTCAATCCACTTTCTATTAAAGTCCAGGGTTTAATTATTTTTCAACAAATTTGTTTAAATCTATTTGTATTTTTAGTTAATAATTCCCTACATTAGTTCTGATAGAGGGCAGGTAAAGTTTCGCGATCTGTGGCGATCTACCGAAAATGACACCATGTCTGTGAAAAATTAAAATTCTCCTTATTAGCTAATTTTCACACAGGCACTGTTGCCCACGGGCTACAGTGCCTGAATTTCCATATTATTCATATTAGCCTGACGATGTTGCTGAGGGTTGACATGGAAACCGGGAAATAAAATGGAAGAACATAGGCGAAGGTTTATTTGGGTAATTTGTTAAAATGAAGTGCCTTAAAATGTGGATAATTTCTGTATATCAATATTTATCATCGAAAATTATTCCGAATGTGTGTTATTTATTCAATTTCTCTTGTCCTGATGAAACATCGGTCAGTCTGTAACGTTATGAACGCCCATTGCGTTACCGATCTCTCAGCCAATGAGAATTCGCGAAAATGCGAATTACCATTGGCTGCTAGTGGGAGGGGGGGGTTGTCAAGTGTTAGGTCTTTGATGTAATTGAAGTCACACCCTAGAATGATAAGATCTTGAGGGCTGTGCAGGAAGTAAGGCAGGGTCTCATAAAATTTATTTACGAAACGGATGTCTCACTCTTGGATGGTGCAGGAAACATCAATCGCCTGCTCCTCCATATCTGCATCATATCGCATATTGGAGGGCCAGCATCCGCTGCAGAAGATAATTCCAACTCCTGCACTTCTCCGTGTGCCATTGGAAAAGAAAAACTTGAAGTTGTAGTCGTGTCTGAAATTTGTGACATCTGCCCATGATTCCAAGCGCGTCTCCTGAA
Organism: Ryuthela nishihirai; assembly: GCA_038380435.1. Classification (NCBI taxonomy): domain Eukaryota; kingdom Metazoa; phylum Arthropoda; class Arachnida; order Araneae; family Heptathelidae; genus Ryuthela; species Ryuthela nishihirai. The sequence continues at coordinate 83,856,835 of JAWZYU010000007.1, read as the reverse complement.
TGAAGCATCAACATTGTGAGTTAAGATGAATCCAGCAGCCAATCTTGTTTCTTTTTCTTCCGTATCCCTCTAATATTGAGAGAGATGATGTGTAGGTGTGCCATTGGGAAAGTGATCGGATGACAATGTCAGAGTAGAGTTCATGGCTAAGAAAATCTAAGTGAAGGGACTCATTTTCTGGCCGTTTTGTCTGGCTTGGATGTCCCTGTCATTGTCACTTTGGAGTCATGTGGAAGGGGAGCCTTAGGGGCCGACAAAATGCTAGTTTTTTGCCTAGTCAAAGCCGGAGAAGGAACTGGATTTTTTTTTTTTTTTTTTTGCATCTTTCTTCTTATCATCGCTCGGAGTTTGTTTTTTAACGATGGGAGTAATGACGGCTGTGGTGACCAAGGATGAGTTTCGAACGGTGGGGATTGTTTCAACAATCTCTCCGTCTTGTAAAGCATTACGTCCTGGTGAACTTGGGAGACTCATGCTGCTAAAAGTCCTTTCTGGGCAACTGACGTGTTCTAAGATGGACCAGAGTTCTTCACTCCCGATAGTGAAATCCATGGGACGGTTCATTAGGGCTGCAGATTTTGGAGAAGAGGAGGGGGCTCTTATCCTTCCGTGGAGAGTTCCTCAGGATCTCGTTTGCCTGTTGAATTGTAGGAAAGTTGGATCGTAAATAGGTTGAGAGGCATCCATAGGGTGAAGCTCAGCAGGTTGCATGTGGGTGGTAGGATTAGTCGGTTCAGGTGGAACGTAAACATCAGGAGTGGGGGGGAGACGGGATGTCACTTGTTAGGGTGGTCAACAATCTGTGCCAAGGTTCTGAGTGGACAGCCCCTTCATGTTTCTTTTGGCCACAGAGGTCACATTTATTTGGGCATCTGTGGGTGGCATGCCCTTTTTCTCTGCATACGCCGCAAGTTATATCTGGGCAATTACTCATTGTGTGGCCCTTGTTGCCACACAAATTGCAGCACCTGACTTGTCCTGGGTGCCAAATCATGGCCGTGAATCTGCCAACCTTTACAAGGGCAGGAATATTCTCTTTGAGGATCATTCTCAGAATGCGAGTCCCATTTTCACTTAGTCGGCCACATTTCTGCAATGATGTCTTTAATCAGACCAAAGGGGTTGAAGTTGGACATGATCATTTCATCTGTAGTGGCTGCTGGTAGCTTGCGGACAAAAACATCCACTATTTGATCTCCAATCGACTCTAGGGTTATAGTGGTGTCCCCCACTTTGATATCTGCTTCCAGGGCAGCATACATCAAAGTACTGTCTTTAAAAGTGATTCTACTGAGGCTTCTGTTGACGATTTGCAATGTGTCGATACAGTCAACTTTACCGACTGCCAGCCATATAGCATCAATCGCATCGACTGGCTCTATGCCGTTGTGCATTGCTTTGACTGTATTCTTCCTAAGTTGTCGATAGTTTGCCAGTTTGAAGAAATTTTAGGGCACTTGTTTGTAACTATTAGGATAAAGTAGACTCTAAATACTTTTTTCTACTTTAAAGGATGACACAGTCAGTAAAAACCCTCCGTTGTACACCAATTAAATTTTTTCTGCAAAAATTTTAGGTACTATTCATAGGTAAGTCCCTGGTAAGAGAAACTAGCTTCTAGGAAAGTTTCGTAGTTACTCGACTCTGTTAGATTGAAGACACAAATTATTTACAGAATCTTAGAATGTCATACAGTCCCTATATCTAGTTAACCTGGTACTGTTCAATAGTAATCCGCACAAATTTAAAAACTTCCTTAAACTATAGGATAACACCTATAGGTTGATACATGTACAGTTGCTCAAAAAAGTATCCGAACACTATGGTTGATTACAGAATTCAGAAAAAACATCTGGCAACGATTTTTTTTAGAAATTAGTGATCTGGCAACCGTCGTGTCACGTGATTACAGAATTCAGGAAAAATATCTGGAGCGTGTACAGCAATCAGTGATCTGGCAACCTTCGTGTCACGTGACACGAAGGTTGCCAGATCACTGATTTCTAAAAAAAATCGTTGCCAGATGTTTTTTCTGAATGCTGTAATCAACCGTAATGTTCGGATACTTTTTTGAGCGACTGTACTAAACTCGTATTGTACTTGGCAGTGGCACACAAAATAAAAATACTTTAGGAAAGAGTTCTAAAAATAAACTAGGATAGTAAGCTCGTGTCTCCTTTTAGATTTAAGGAATTGTTCAGACCTCGAAGAAGGTTACACAAAATCACTGTATTTGAAAAATTTATATTCTGACGGATATAATTCTATTGTTGATTGGACTTATTCAATTCTGTAGCAGCACAAAATTCAATGTTAATCAACTTGTGAGACAGCGCTTCTAATAATTCTATTAGTTATTTAGCAGTAAACAAAGACAATATTATATACAAAGTTCTGAGGCTAAAGTTCTTATTTCCTAAGAACTTAGATGAGACTCTAGGTTGCAGTCTGCTGCTGCTATGGCAGTGTTGTATAAATAGTGTCTGATGATTGCAAAACGTTCTTATGAGGTTAGTATAATATGCAGGGGTCTTCTTCCTACATCAAAAGTTCATGATAGGTACTCCTAACTGAACAGAAACTCGAAATAAGTCCACTTACTATATCTTCATAGGCCTGTGCCTACACTTGGTCAAGATAGCGGCGAACAAAGGAGATCGTTGGAAGCACTTCTTCTCCGTGTATTTCTTTCTTCTTCATGAGGCACCATTATGATTTTCTTTTCGTCTAAAAAAAATAACAAAGAATAATCAATATTATTTTTCTTAATTAAATCTTATTTTGCAAAATAGGTAGTAGCTGTGAACACTCTACAATATTTAGTATAGTATCAAAAATTGAAATTTCTGTGCCAATGCATTAAAACTTTTTTAATAATTATATATTATACAACATACATATTTTCAATAAAAATCAGAACTTGATTTTACTTATATAAACTGTCAACAGATGGCAGCAGCTACTTCTCGTATCAACCATAAATATAGTATTACACTATTAGAACAAAGTACAGAAACCTATATTCATCGATATTCTCCAGGGAGCACAAAACTGAACAAACATTAACTTATATATATATATTCGCAAGATGATTAAATGTATCAATTTACTTATTCTTAATTTTTAAAATTCTGTAAAATTACTCAAAATAAACCTACTACAGCTTTTCCAGGTATCATAAAATGCATTCCTGAACGGGATAAAATACCGATTGAATAACTTTAGGCTCAACTACCACGGTACAGTAGGCAAAGAGCCATGTGCATTAGAAAGGTTGAACACTAATTA